>CM002490.2:34901681-36381681 GCA_000573905.2 Oryza punctata
ATCCCCATGGAACCAAGGGAATTATTTCCGCCTTGTATTTGGTTCTGAGATAATGAACCTCCAGACGTCGGATATGAACTCCCCATCATGTTCATCATTTGAGACGATCCTGATCTCAGAGATTAAAAATAAAAGGCTGAATGCAAAGACTCACAGGCTTTCACTTCAATAGATATAAACTGATATACAATATACCTCTTGTTAAACAGTACTAAGTAAAATATTACAGAGACATTACATCACAACCATATAAAATATAAGCTTTCCAATCATTTATATGCAATCATATTACTTCCATAAATCATGTTGTAACACCATAAACAAATTAACAATTATCAAATTAAGCAATTAATATTCCAGTATCCAATGCATGCATGCAAAAAAGGAGGAATACCAATATTTTCTCTAACTTTGACACATATCAAATGCTAGTATTGTTGGTATTTTGATTTATAATCTTAAATTATCAAATGCAACCAATATAGGTTGGCATTCTATTAGGACACAATGGACACTAAGATTGCCCAGCTGAGTGTATTAACTTTGGATGTTACAATCACATTACAAAGGCGATTATTGTGAGTAACTTGCCCAGGTAAGGGAACATGAAAGATAAGATAAAGCATAAGCCGGACTGTGTTTGATACATAGTGAAAGCACCAATTACTCCAGCAGATAGGTTGTGGTCGGTGCTTCAGCAAGCTGAATTTCACTTGAGGTATTGGTGATTTAGCGGGAAGCTTGTTCAGGCACTAAGTTTCTTGTTTCTGATTATAATCGCACTTACCAAAACTTTTTAGTTTGCTTACTAACAGCACAGGAATCCTACTTAAGGAAGACTGTCGGCAGCTACTAAGAATGTTAATTAAAAATCATTAAAAACATATCATTTGGGTATTTCCGAGGACTTGTTTCATATGCCCAACTTTGATGTCAAAAAAAAGAGGGGTAACTCTGCATCTAAAAGCAAACAATATAGTAAGTAGATATACTTAAAAAAAAATCAGCATAGCGATGGAAGAGCATTTCTTAACAAACAATAGTTGATGATAAAAGTACCAAGAATAGAAAAGCAAGTATGCAGCCATGAAAGCATAACCACATAAAGAGTATTAAACTTTACGGAATTAACCCTCCATCCCAAAATGTAGTTATTTCTGGCTACCCTCAATCCCAAAATGTAGCTATTTCTGGCTACCGATCTGGACAGTGTCCTGTCCAGACAGAAATAGCTACATTTTCAGACGGAGTGAGTAATAAATTCCACCTATTTATGCAGTATGTTCAATAGATTTACCTTGCTGAAGAATGCCATTCATCATCCTGCTGGATCCTTGGACATTTAGACCGCCACTGCCAACATTGCCACTCAAATTCATGCGTGATGCTATGCTTGGCACAGATAATCCACCAGAGCTTATATTCCTTCCAATGTTACTTCCACCCACAATATTTCCTACAGAACCAGTGATCCTAGGGCCCAAATTTCCCAAAGCTGGAGACACTGACATCCCAGGAACAGAATTCCGACTACCACCAGCGCCCAAGTTTGAGGATAAGCCTTGAATGGTACCACCAATATTCAAGCTACTACTAAATGCTGGACCTCCGCTAACATTCACTCTACCACCGACTCCTGAATGCCCATGAGGAAGCTGCAACAAAAACAGAAACACGGCAAGACTATGCAATCATTTCAACCAGCAAAATTGTACCTTAGTTTACATAAGCTCAGTATAAACAATATAATCACAATATTGATGAAGGATCATTAGAACCTGAGACATTCCAACTGGAAGGTTGTTTGAAGCAAATCTTGCAGAAATGCTCCCTCCAGGCTGTTGGACCCCAGAGGATGGAAGGCCACTCATGGCAGCATTCCTCTGAGCAAGCGATCCAGGCATATTTGGCAGATTAAAATTTGCATGGATGTTGTGCAAGCCTTGAAAATGACAAGGAGGTTTAGCATCACGAATGTGGCATTGTGCCAACAAACTAACCAAGTTATTTTATCATATGCTCACCAGAGTGATGGAAGGCCCCTGGAACTGATCCAGATTGACCAGAAAAGGATGCTGTAAACGGTCTTCCAGACGAGTCTTGAAGGTTTGATGCAGAATTGTTCAGGTTTGACTGCCAGGAAAAAACATCAAGTGATCAAAACAAAGAATAAACCAGGCCATATGGAAGCACTATTATCTTCAAAAGCAAAACCATATTGGGTTAAGCAACAACATAAAAGAATAAATAATGCCCAATCAAACTGCTTTCCCACTAGTACAGATATAGCTCATACTGTGCAGTGCCTGCACATGCATAGCTTGATTAGGCAATAAATGCTAATATTTCCTACCATCATGGTTCTTATGTGAACTGTCAGGCTTCAAATTCATATGAAGCATCTCAACTCATAACCGGCATAAGGATGGCAAAGAAATACAAAAAGAGGGCAATAGTTCAGTCATAACTCATAAGAAATACTAATGCGGGTACAAAAATATAAATAAATCGATATTATGTTATAACAAAGGACAACTATATGATGAATGATGGATTTATTGCCTGTTATCCACGTAAAGCTTCACCATAAATAAACTATTTGATGAATGAACTGGTCAGAGAGAAAGCAAGTTAAAAAAAAAAGAACCAGAAAATAGGGATATAAAGTGAAAGCACAATATTTCAGTTGTAAGGGTAAGCACATACATTCAGTAGGCCCGACATTGTAACAACAACAAAAGCAAGTCAAAGACTCAATGGAAGCAGCTATCCTCCCAATCTGAAACAGAAAACGGATGCATGTGTAAGTAGTTTGTACAAAATGAATGAATGCACAGAAGGTGCTAGATACCTAAAACTCTGTAGTATGTATTATTCCAAGGGTGACCAAACATAGCCCTTTAGTAATAAGACAACAAATAAGCCAATAGAGCAAGAGGGGGAAACACAGCTCGGTATAAGATTGATTAGCCCATTATTCAAATATAAACCAAGGAGTAAATCATCACACCATAAAACATAGTAACTCTTATCGAAGAAAAACAACAAAAGATGATTAAGTTGGTGCCATATAGAGATTTCAGCAGTAAAACAGGGATGTCACGTTGTATCATCCAACTCTTTAACAGTTTACCATCAATGGATTTTTTTTTCCTAACAGCTCGAAGCCTCGAAGTAGCAAATAGAAAAAAAAACATGATTAGAGCCATCAACCACAAAGGATGAACAGGTAGACTCTGAATACAGGAAACGCCAATCCACTATCAATCTATCATTGATATCAAACGAGAAAGCTACAGAACCCCCAGGTATCTACCCGATTCAACCCTCTCAGATCTTCCCCCACACGTAGGAGCACAGATATCTCAATACTCCGACCTCCACTCCACTCCACTCCACTCGTCCACGCCGAAGAGAGCAACACATCAAAATTCCCCACGAACGTCCTGGATCTCTACGGCAGCAACCGATCCATTTCCGGCCTAATCTAAGGCCACACGCACGCCTGGGGCGCGAATCAGATGGGGCGGAATTCCACGCTAACGGTCGGAATTAGGGCAAATCGGGGTTAGGGATGCCTACCGAGAGATTCCGCCCACGCCTGCGGCACGGGCGGCGGCGGCGGAAACCGGAAACCGGAAAAAGGGCGGCGTGGCCGAACGCGTGACGGTGGATTCGGCGCGGCGGCGGCGGCGGCGGCTGCTCGGAGTGTGAGGAGGCAGGTGCGCGGCCGCGGCGGCGATGGTTATGGGAGTGGGAGTTGTCCGAGTGTGGGAGAAGAGGATGGAAAAGGAGCGGATTAAGAGGGCGTCTGCCCGAACGGAGACACGTAAAAATGGGAAACGGAAGCGTGCAGTTGGGCCCTATGGGCCGTAAGCGCAGACTGGGCCAGATAATTTTTACGGGCCTTAGCTGTGTGTGAGGAAGCAAGATACAGCTTCGGCTTCACGCTTTGATGCACACGGCTTGCCAATGTCCCTCCTCATCGCTTAGCAGATTCGTTTTTGACTAAGGGTAGTTGCTACCGTTAATAATTACTGCTCCCTCCATCCTTCCATCATAGGATATAAGTATTTTTAGAGTTGAACATAATTATTAAGAAAATAGTTAGAATTAAATAGAGAAGGGTTGTGACTGAATAAGAAGTAGAGGTAGGTAGAAAATTTGAATGGTGAAGAGTTGTGGTTGGTTGAGAAGAGTATGTTGGTGTAGAAGTTGTTATATTTTAGGACAAATTCTAAAAGTTAAAAGTTATTATATTTTAGGATGGAGAGAATACTAAGTAGAATGTAAGTATAACATATTCGGTTTCGAGATGAGAAGTATTAAGTAAAGAATTTTAAAAATGAGTAATATAATTTTGAGTGAACGGTACTTTAGGCTACTTTTTATTGTCGTGGTTTTAATTTTAATCACTCCTAATCTAATTTTTTCAC
The DNA here is from genome assembly GCA_000573905.2 of Oryza punctata. Classification (NCBI taxonomy): domain Eukaryota; kingdom Viridiplantae; phylum Streptophyta; class Magnoliopsida; order Poales; family Poaceae; genus Oryza; species Oryza punctata. The sequence continues at coordinate 34,906,118 of CM002490.2, forward strand.
TTTTGACTAGTTAAATTTAATTTGTATCACTATTTCTTAAGCACATCAACGATCTTGATGACATCGACTATGTTACGCTAGCAAAATCCTCCATCTATAGGTAGACCATATTTTTGCTCGAGTATATGGCTAATGAAGAGAGTCGAGGGGATCCAAATTACAACAAATGTATGAAACTACGGTAACAAAAGGTGATCAAAGTATAATTCACTCCATAATTTTTTAAAACAAAAATTATTGTAAAAATAAGTTTAGCAGTAGAAGGGTATGCTTGAATACGAGGGAATATATAAGTTTGATTGGGGAGAAACGAACTCACCAATGTCGTCGCCGTCCCGCCTCGTGCCCCAGCTCCTTGTCGCGCTCCTCCAGCGCCGCCGCTTCGACGCGACGCTCCGCCCGTCCCCGGCCTTCCGCGGCCTCTCCCCGCCCACCATCACCGCCGCGCTCGCTGCCATCCCGCGCCTCCTCCTCCCGCGCTCCCCGCGCCGCCTCTGCCCGCAGCGCCCCTTCCCCTCCCCGTCCTCCGCCTCCACCCGCCGCCTCGCCGCCGCCCTCACCCTCGCCTTCCTCTCCTGGTCCCACTCCGACGCCAACCCGTGCCGCCCACCGCATCTCACCGAGCCCCCGCTCCGCGCCGCCGCGCTTTCCCTCGCCCGCGCACGCGCGCTCCCGGCGCTCTTCCGCCTCCTCCGCGACCACGCGCCGGGCGTCTCCACGGCCGCGCTCACCGACGTCATACGCGCTCTCGGCGAGGAGGGCCTCCCGCGCCACGCGCTCGCCGCCTTCCACCGCGCGCGCCAGTTCCGCTGCACCCCCGACGCGCAGTGCTACAACACTTTGCTCGCCGCGCTGTGCCGGAACGGCCGCTTCAAGGACGCCAGGTTCCTGCTCGACCAGATGGAGCGCCCCGGCGCGCGCTGCGGCCCTGATTCCTACACCTACACGGTGCTCATCTCCTCGTACTGCCGGATCGGAGTGGAGACGGGCTGCCGGAAAGCGGCGAGGAGGAGGATCTACGAGGCAGGGAGGCTGTTCCGGAGGATGGGGGAGAAAGGACTTGAGCCGGATGTCGTGACCTACAACTGTTTGATCAATGGCCTATGCAAGACATACCGTGTCGAGCGTGCGCACGAGGTGTTTGATGAAATGCTAAGGAAGGGATGCTCACCAAACAGGGTGACTTACAATTCCTTTGTGAGATATTATAGCGTGGTGAACGAGGTGGACAAGGCTGTTAAGTGGATGAGGGAGATGGTGGCGAGGGGGCATGGGGGAGCTACATCGAGCACATATACGCCTATTATTCACTCTTTGTGCGAGAGTGGACGGGTTAGTGAGGCAAGGCAGTTCATTATCGAAATGGCTGAAAGTGGGCATCTTCCCAGGGAGCACACATACAAGCTTGTGAAAGATGAAATTAAGAAGGCACATGAGGAGGCTTTGCCGGCAGAATTGAGTCAGTCTATTGATGCTGGCATCAAGGAGAGATTTCATCAGGTATTGCGAATGAAGCCCATGATGAGATCAGTCACGAGATAATCTAGCTGCAATATTGAGCCAATGCAGACTTGTTTTCCACTCGGATGTGAGATGTTTGTATACCAAGCAAAGAATTCTTTATTTTAAGATGCCTACGGGGTAAATGCTGATACATGTTTGAACTGAGGAGGACTGTCAATGGGAGTGCCCTGACAAGTTGCTTAGCTGAAAGATCATTGCCAAAGACATGTTGCTGGTACCATGGAAGAGGCATGAGGTTGAAGCCCAACATGCCACCAGATAGTAGATCATCCGAAGCAAAATGTTGCGAGGAAGGTAAGCAATATCTGGGGTTCTTGCTCATGATTGACGTTGGGATGATTATTATGCAACGAGCATAGTTATTGTTATCTACTAGATCCTTCATTTTATTTCTGTACCATTGTGGGATCATATAGTTTTCAGCGTGACACTGCTATGACAATATGCCATAATAAGATTTGGTCTTTTCTTTGCTATTATCATTTGATGCAGTTTACAGCTTCACAAAATTTAAATTGCTGTTTCCTGTTATCTAACCTGACACCATCTGTATCATCATTGTTATTCCTTTTCTACCCCAGTTGCTTTGTTTGTAAGATCTCATCATGTGCGTCATGACAAATATGCTATGCCCCTTAGACATGTGCTTTTTTATTTCTCAGAGTTGTTGGTTAATAGTCAGTGGAGTTCTTAATTTTTATTTTTATTTGTATAATTATTGGTGCACCAACGCAGGGATTAATTTGAAGTGTAACTATATAAAGAAATCACTTTGCTTATGACATTTCGTTAGACATTATAAGATATATGCTTCTTCTGCCATGATGTAGAGTCTGCCCAACTCATCCCCCACCACATACACCAAAGAACATTAGATATGATGAGAATTTAATGAACATGCCCCCTGAAGTGTGGCTGAAATGTGAGGCAAGGAGATAAAAATGGAATCAAGAAAGCTGTATAAAGGTTACACAAATCCTTTAGTATGATGATAAAGTCACTCCTATAAAACGGTTTATAAAGGTTTCATTTCTACAAAAAGAACTTCTTCACACATGAGCTCAGAACGAATAACAACAAGGACCCCAAAAATTAGTTTCACAAGTTGCACACAACATCCCGGTCTATTGTTGACAGATGAATTTATACCGATCTGTCATACTGATACAGAAAATAGAGGCTCTGTAAGCTTGTGTTGTCTGCTTTCTGTATGTGTCCTTTGCTGTACCAAACAACCATCTGTCGTTTCCTCCGTTTGATGCTCAGAAAATATTCAGCGATCTGACTCTTCATGGTTTCCAAGCTGATGGTGGAGGTGGGGGAGTTGGAAACATTGGAGGAACTGCAGAGAAGATGGTGTTCTTATCGATTCCACTTTTGACGTGAACGTTAGTTAGGGAAATCAAGGCTGCCACCAAGCCAGCATTTGCTGCAAGAGTAGGCTCTGTGTAATTGTAGTTCGTGCGGACATCTTTGAAGCCATCATGCCTGTCAGGGCCAGCAACCAGTGCTCCAGTAAGGATATTAGGATTTGGCTTCTTAGTCTCCCTCCATTTAAAGCCTCCTTTGCATCCATATTTGACACCATTATGAGGGATTGATGCACCTCTGTGATGAACGCGCTTGGGGTACTTGTTTCCAAAACCCACAACATAGCTCATCTTTAGTGGGTTCTTACCTAGGACATAATCGAGCTGCAAATTGAAGGGTTTGGGGTGTCAAATTCACTAAACTGTGTAATGTAGTTTGACTACTTCAAGAGCATGGGCAACAAAACCTTACCTGTGACCTTGCAAATTTGCGGAGGACTTCCGTAGTGTAGAAAGTAGGCCCACAATACCACCCCGGTGTATCTGCAGCATCCAGATAATCACTGTATAGAGAGGCAAGGAAAGCCGCGTTGACAACATACTGAAGTGGCTGAGGCCTTCCGTGGTTGAGTTGTATCATTCCTCCTGCAAAACATCCCATTGTTTTAACTTCCATTTGTGGCTAGAGAGAAAAAAAAAAGAGAGGCAAATGGGGGACAGCACCAACCTTTGGTGAAGTTGAATGAATTGTACATCGGCAAATACGAGCACATAACATTGTCTGTTTGGTTGTGAAATGTTCTCAGTATTTCTTCGTAAGGATATCCAGGACTTAGGAAAAGCCGCAACCTGCTCAGAAGAACCTGAATAAAGTAGAAACAATGTTAGAGGTGGATCACTATCACAGTATCGCTGCAATACTGAAGTATACCATTAATCACCCTTCTCTATGCAAATCATTTTTGGTTAATTCCTGTACCTTCTAAAACACTCGGTATCTTTTCTCATTCAGATTGCCTTATCCTGCTTCTGTCATTTAACACTAACTGCAATGTAATTCTACCTAACCAGTGCACTGAGTACAGAGATGTGAAGTATGCTAACCTGAGCTCCTGGAAGCTTGTCATCCCAGGTAAAAACTCCATAATTCGGACTATCGAGCCAGTATGCTCCAGCATGCTTTGCCATCCCCGGAGCTGTTGCAACCGACAGGTATGTATTGTTCCCTGTGGCAAAATACATCCAGGCACCACCCCACACAAACTCATCCCAGTAGCTGGTGGAATTGTAGAAGATTGCTTGATCAGAGCCATTGGGGCTGTATCTCCCACGCTGCAGCCTACCGAACTTGTACAGGGCCTTTGCACCGCGGACAAGCTTGTCGGAGTAAGTCTTGCTGTCCTTGAACACTATGGAAGCTGCAGCAAGCGCAGCAGCCATTTCGGAAGCAAGATCTGAGCAAGAGTGGCACTCAGTGACAGGTCTGGGGTAATCGATATCCTCTGGCCTCATCCAGCAGTAGTGGTCATTAGGTTGGGCACCACCTTTTGAGGTGTCACCTATACCCACCTGCAATAAGAAGTTCATATAACATCAATGATTTAGAAATCTGCTGTGAAGATTATCTACATATTTGAGTGGATCTGACGCCTTATTTCTTGGAACAGGAAAGTGAAAACTCAGGATAAATAGATGATCAGCTTCTACCAACCTGCGCGACGATCCGGTCGATGGTGTCGGCGGATGAATTGAAGGTCTTGAGGAGGTAATCTGTGCCCCACTTGATCAGCTCCTTGACATGGTCGAGCTCACCGATCGCCTCATACTTGGCCCTGTACTCGATCACACTCCAGCTGAGCATGGTCATGGACCAGGCCATGGGGTAGTTGAACTTGATGGCGTCTCCTGCATCGTAGAAGCCTCCGACCAAGCTCTTCCGGACGGTGCTGTCGGAGAGGCCATCCTTCATGCAAGAATTCCCCCTCCAGCTGACGCCGTTATGCTTCGGCAGCGGACCAGCTGACATTCAGAACGATACATCATCAGAAGGTGAGCAGGATTTTCTTGTCGGTGCTCTCTTCCTACTCACCAATTTTAGCTGCCTATATGAATTCACAGTGACTTTTGTTCATCCTCTTTCAAGATCCAGGAGGGGGAGGGAGACCAAAAAATGTTATTTTTACGGTAGTTTATTGCACGTGGACCGTGATCTGGTTAAACACGCGTGGAGAGAATATATGTGGGGGGTAATTTACTGCAAATGACCAGATCTTTTATCAACAAAGACATGCTAAATGTAGAAACAGAGTGAGGCAGCAGAGGCCACTCCGAGACAGGACAGACAGCTACAAGTGCCCGTCTTTTTCGCACACGCCATGGCCGTGCAAAACCGGATCTGAATTCTGATGAAAATTCTTCTTCCTCTTGTGAATTGTGATGCAGAGAAAGACGAACGTGAGGAAGGAGGAACTCACATCGTTGCGCGTTGAAGAACATGAGGGCCTTGTGAAGGGCCTGGGTGTACTGGTCAGGGGGAGGAGGAGGGGGGCGCTTGTGTGGGACGAGCTTGACGATCATCATGACGAAGCCGATGAAGAGTCCGACGCCGAGGATGGTGCCGACGGTCCACATGAAGATCTTGCGGTCGAGGACCATGCAGCCGAGGTCGACGTACTTCTTCTTCTTCTTGCCGGCCTGGTCGCCCGGCCCGGCCAGGAGCCAGCTCTGCTGCGTCTCGTCCAGCTGCCGCATCAGCGCCCCCCTGTCCAGGTCCCTGCTCCGGTCGTCGTCCGTCGCCGAGTCCGCATTCGAGATCTCCAGCGGCCCGCCCCACGGGTCCCGCCCGAACATCTTGCCCGGCGGACTCCCGCTCCTACCTCGTCGCCGGCAGTGGTGGCCGCGCGCCGGGGCTCTCACCCCAAGAGTGAGTGAGGTAGCGAGCGAGGTTGGGATGGGAGGGGAGGAGGCGTCTGTGGGATGGTGTTATGTTATGTTATGTTGTGGCGTGGCGTGCGATGGGGTGGAGGGATCTGGGGCTGGGTGGCCCGGGGTGGTGGTGGTTGGGGCGTTGCTCTCTCTTTCTCTCCTCGTCGCCCCGTCTTTTCGTTTCGGCTCGTTTTGTTGTTGCCGCTCCGCTATCGGTTGGTGCGGCCGCGCTGGAGACGGTGGGGAGAGAGCCGAGGTGGGGTGGCCACTCCACTTCGCGCTGTGGCCTGTGTGGGGCTTGTGGTTGTGGGCGTCGACGTCGGCGGGCGCCGGTGCTGGTGCCTGCCGGTACAAGCCTCTACTCTACTGCTGCTCTTTACCGCGCGTGATTGGGGAATGGCTATGTTACGGTAGAGGGTGCTGCGTTGGTGGGGTAGGTAGTAGCAGGGTTGCACTTGCCCAGTGGGGTGCACTTTTTTTTTTGCGAGAGAAGATATATTACTCATCAACAAAGATTACATGTGTAATGTGCGAAATGAAATTACATGAATCATTTGATCAGAATACGGTTAAAGACTCGCATCCGCCCTGTGTGTCTGGGAGGAATAGAACCGAAAAAGAAAAAAACGGTGTTTAGATCTCTTTGGTGGAAGATATTAGTGCGGGGAAACAAAAGGATCAACGGATTGTTTACTGTTGTATAATGTGGGACTTGTGAGACGTTTGGGCATTATCAAGTGATATAGAAGAGTAGTGGTAGGCCTTTGTTAGGAGTATTAACTTTGGTAGATCTGGGATGCAAAGTTGTTTGTACATTATCAAACTGTACGTGACAAAGAAGATAGGTCCCAATAATGCAAGAAAGCGACAGCATTAACTTTGTTTCCGTGGCTTTCCTTTGCAAAGCAGTTACCGTTGCTCAAGGCTTCAAGCAAACGATTGTGGTGTTAACAAGTACTATTGCTTGTATTAGTGATCCAAAATGTATTTGCCACTCAAGTTTTATACTTCAATCAGGTTGGACAGAGTTGGTGGGATTGGAGAATGGAGGGGGAAAAAAGAAGAATCGATGAAGGAAAATGGAAAATTCAGGGCTTAGACATAGCAGAGCTTGATGCATGATGCCCCCATAATCTATGTTTGTTCCTTTCCTTTTCTATATGCAAGAATCATCAGTTTTTTTTATTCTAAACCCCTGCATACTAGTATACTAGGACATACATTATCTGCCGTATCATTGTATGCTAGTCAAGTTGTGATTCCTCCTATCTATGGCGTGTCTACCACAATCGCCTAGGCAGTATCAGATGATTGTTTTAAAATCCATAACCACCACATACTTTAATGGTCAGTGAGTGAGCTCTGGCATTGTACTGGTACTATTCCCCTGCACCAAAAAGATAACATTTTTAAGGCGCCACACTGCGTAATACTACTTTAATTATTGACGCAGTACTACATACAAGTAGTACACAAATAAAAGACTTCGTACTGTGAAGAGTGATTAGCTATACGGTTTTATGTCATGCGATGCGTGACACGGCGAGCAGCAGTGGTTGGGAAAAATAGCACACGATTAAATGCTTGGATGCGTGGACGCACACCTTAATTGGTGACAGGTCACTCTCTCACACGGTGTGCTAATTACTTCCCCGCCTTGGCTAGACGGGGACTAATCAGCGAGAAAGAGAAAAACAATAATACTCCATACAGTAGTGATAATATAAGTATGATAATTTGGTGAGTTGATGAGTGAGGTGATAAACAAATCGAGATCTGGGCGAGCTGTCGGTGGACTGCTGTCGGTGGATTCCTTGGACCCCAGGGCTAAGACTCATGTCGTCAGTCAGATGATCATGTGGTGGCTTCTCTCTATCTCTAAATATATTTTTCTTTTGCATATAAAAAGAAATGATGAAACCGGGTTATCGGATCTGATCCACAGAGAATCCGAATTCGCTTTCCGTTTCATGCCAACCGACTGACCAAGCCTCTTTGGTCTTTGTTTTTGGAGGGGTTATAGTTAATGAAGATAATGAGGCTATCTCATGATTCTTTGATACTTTGGACTTGTTTAGTCCTTTGAAGAGGAACAACTTAAGCCCAAGGAAAGGCCAAAATGGCACAAGTTATCAGGACATCTTCAATGTATATGACAATGTAATCTATAGAGATGGGACCCATGTAAATAGACTTTAACTATAGCAATCCCCACAATGTATATAGATACAAGGTATCATTAGGAGAAGAGAGAGAAGTAGAGACATATAATATTATCTATTCCATATGGGTAGTCCATACGCATATGGATACCTTTTGTTATTTTTTCTATATGTACTAGTTACACAATGATAATAGGTAGCTGAATGCTTATGGACTACTTTTGCACCACATTGTGGATGCCCTCAAGGCAATTAGTACTGCTACAGTGCTACTACATTTCTGTTGTGGAGAAAAAGCCCAAAGCTCAGAATATTGTCCACTAGAGCGAAAAGTAGAGGATCAAAATACTCTATTTCTATCTACATACCAAAATATAAGTATTTGCGGGTATTAAAAAAATAGGTTAAAATGATTAGAGAAAGGTTGTGAACTTCTAATTGGTCGAGAAGAGAAATTAGATAAAAGAATTAAATGGTGAATTGTTGTGACCATGTGATTAGTTGAGATAAGAAGATACTCCCTCCGTTCCATAGAATTTCAATCCTAACTACGAAATTGAATACTCTCTCCATCCAAAATATAAGGGTTTTTGGGTAGATGGAATACATCTTAGTATTATGAATCTGGATTATCCAGATTTGTAGTACTAGTACTCCTGTCCAGATTCATAATATTAGAATGTGTCCCATCTATCTAAAAATTCTTATATTTTGGAACGGAGAGAGTATACTCCCTCCTGTTTGAAATTAGTTGACGCTTTGGGTTTGTATCCTTTGGATGAAAAAACTTGACGTTTTAGCCTCATGTGATTAATTTAGACTGATTTGCCCATGCATGGCTGCACGCATGCAACTCACATTTAAACTTGATCCACCGCATCATCTCCTCCAACACAGTAACCTGATGCATTGGGACAAACGGTCATAGACACTAGGTTAAGAGGATGTGCTAGTTAGACGTGCCATTCTAATGTATTTAATATGGGTAAGATAGGAACATGTATCCTAAATATTATTTCTTGGTATGCGAGATCCTATCCAAAACATCAATAAATTTGAAATCGGAGGGAGTATGTGTGTTTAGATTCGTAATTAGAATTGATTTTTTTTAACGGACTGGTGTAGGTACTACCGACGGAGGAAGCAAAATAGCAGCTTCATTTTAGATCAAAGCTTACTCCACGTGCTAGAAATAGTTTAATTTTTTTACAGTGGGAGTAGTAATTTCCTTCGAAGAAACTCGATTTAAACGGATTAAGGTCCAGGATAATCAGGGTGTTTGCCCAGTAAGCCCAGCGCAGGTGCACTGCAGCATCCTGGTCGGCCGGCAAATCAGGTGAGAAATGCAGAAATGCCCAGTGTTGCGCACTGAAACCCAAGCAGATTCGCTGGTTGGGGAAAAAGGCCGCCCCACGTCAGCAGCATGCCCCCAACACTTGCCCATTTTTTTCCCCGTTTGCTTCTTGTCCTTTTTCTCCCTTTCTATTCTGCACCATCCGCTGATGAGCATCCACTGCTTCGGGTTGTCTGGACCTAATCCACCACATAGGCGTCTATGGACCAGTGCGCACGATTGGAACAGAGTTACAGAGAGATCTGAATTCCGAAGTGAAGAGCGAGCTGTGACTTGTGAGTATAATGGACGGCTAGGATTGTCCAGAGCTGCGATGTTTAAGCAGCATAAACCCGACCAGGGCGGGTGGGAAAATGACCCTGCATACTTGGCCTGTCCAGAGCGCATGATTTGCATGAATCTCGCAGGAATTTTGAGAGAGATGGTCAAAATCTGTCGATGAATTCTAGACGGTTGTGAGTTGTGAGCAGAAACAGGATACGACTCATCCATGGAAGAGGGAACGGTAATGTATATGAAGAGGGAATATTTGCTTCTACGTGATCATCCTGGAATGCAACCGATTCTTTTTTTTTCCCCTAAAGACTGGAATGCAACCAACTCGCGATGCCTCGATTAAAAAAAGGAAAGAAAAGGCAGTCATCCCAAACTCTTCCGTGCAATGTAAGGAAGGGTCAGGGGATTGCTTCAGATCAATGCACCCCTCACGTGTTTGCATGTCTGTATCCTGTCAACAAGAGCATAACGCACATTGGTGTAGTGAAAAAAAAACAAGCAGATTTTGCTTTATAAGCTTATTGCTTCAACAGATTAATGAGCAACATAATCATGCTGTTCTATGGAGATTGAGCACATAAAAGCCTAAAGGCGCAGCTAGAGCCAGCATACTGAATGTCTGAATGCATATATGTACGGCTCAGATCATATCACCGGCGAGGCATGAGCTAGACTGCTACTCCTACATAGAGTCAAGCTCATAGCAACGTGGAGAGAGGTCCCTATCGCATGGTGGCTTGATGCCGATGCCTTGAAACGCAGTGAGCCAGTGATCATTTTCGTCTTCTGGGATGTGGATTGGTGAACTATAATGAAAGGGAAGCACTCTCTATCTCTCCCTCATACAATCTGCCAGTGTAGTATAGCCAGTAGTCCATCTCCACGGGAAGTTCCATGTATTTCACTGACGATGGTTTCGAGAGGAGCTGAGCCACTCGTTGCTGTTCAAGAGTGCGTTGACACAATCGAGACAACGTTCCTTTCCAGTAATTAACATACCTTCAAGATGGTTGTTGAAGAGTCTGTATTAGTGTGTTAGTGTGGTGAGATCCAAAATGTGCATAAAGAGAGGAGAATTAGCCTCGATGTTTCACAAATCATCTCAAGATCTCCTCTTTTTCTCTGCCCAGGTTGGCCCATAAATTAGCAAGTTTGTCCTACCAAACCTCCTGTCAGCTACCTGCAATATTTGAAAACAAGTGAGCAACCGCATCAGCAATCCAGAAAGCTAAGCACTATTGCACTACCGTTATGTCAGTGCTGAGTAGGGTCAAAGTGTAAGACACTCACTTTTATAAGGCTTCCACATGATTCGGCCATGTCTGTTTTCAGTGGGTATTCAACGAGCTAAGGAAAACAAATGATGGTAAGGAATGTGCATAAGAGCAAAATGGTTAGACTGACACAGAATGAAAAACTCACAATGAAGCAATCTTCTCCAACCAATGGTGACCTTGCAAGTTGATCGAGTAGTGTACTGTAGTTTACCTCAACATATGGCGGTGTTACACTAATATAATCAAAAGAAGGATATTTACCTGAGAGAGATAAAAAGAGTGTGTGTCAGAGAACAGGATAATAATGTTGTCAAAAGGATCTAAAATATCTTGTTCACAAGAATTTTGCATGCTCCATGTGTTTGTGCACAACTGCATTGTGTGGCATATGGTTATAGAAAAGTGTATTGAATGACACATTACTCATAGTGTTGCATCTAAGGACATGTCCAAATGCAACGATGTTACACATCCATTGTTAGCTTTCTGTTACTAACACTACTTAATAAGCAATCTTTAAATCTATATTATCATTAACTTTTTAACATGTCACTGTCAGCACAGAGTTCTAAGCCTGTTTTGGCTTAATATCCTCGTAAGCAAACCAAAAATTGGTACTGCAACCAAATTAGGCTTTGCCACGATCCAAGCAGATCTCCTTTTGCCTGCCAAATTTTGGCTTTGCCATGTTTTGTTGTCGCTATCAAGGGCATCAACCAAACAGGCCCATCAATTGTCTCACAATGCTTACCTCCCTCACCTTCCTAACTAGAATTAGAGTCCCATATTCCCTAACAAGAGTCATACCACTAGATTTTTCAGCATTGGCCAAGAAGTTTTCGACGCGGATCATATGTATGTGTGAAACATCAAGAAATCCAGTACACTCCAGATTCGGTTTAAGGACCTCAGAAACAACCCAAGGATCCATCTCAACAAAATGTGCCTAAAGACAAAAGGAAACAAACAAATGAATGAATCACAATACTCCTCATTCTCATCATTTTGTTCTCTTAATGGGGATTTTATGCTATCAGAATTTGAAATCATTCTCACAACTGTAAAACTAGAGGAACAGAAAAGAACACAAAAAGACACTTCATGCTAACTTGCAAACACTTAAGAGTACTTCAAGCTAAATTTTAAGTGCTACCATTCATGATTACTAAACAAGTGCCGATAATTCCTAGATATTTTTATGGAAAAAAAATACTCCAGATATACTTGTACAACTATGGACACCCTCTCCCAGAAGTGGAAATCCCATTCATGTTTATTGTGAATACATTTGGTCGTCTAGAGTTATGGTAGAGCTAGGGTAGGTAATTAGATTAGCAAATAAATGGACTTCAACTTCAGTTTTGGGGAAAACCTCTGAACATCCACGGCTCATAGCCTCAATTCCAACAGATCCAGTACCACTATACAGGTCTAACCACCGACCAGGTCTAAGAGAAGCAGGAAAACCACCAGCTGACTGCATATTATGGCCAAGAACCAATATAGATCTGTCAGTACCACAAGGTTGAACTTATATAACTGAGCAGCTGACATAAACAAATTAAACTAAACAGGTACCTGTAAAATGTCAAAGGCTGCCCCTCGTACAACTTCCATCATTGGACGAACATTCCTATCTTTTGGTGAAAGTAATTTTCTTCTGCGAACTTTTCCTCCTAACACCTAGCAGAAACATGATGCACTTTAACCTCTAAAAGAACCAAATCATTGAGACGATTAATGCGATTTTCTTTCATGTAAAAGTGTATCAGTTTGCCGAACACTTCCAGTATGGAGTCATTCTTACATGACAATGAATAGTTTGTTCTACCAGCCTGGCAAAGTGAATGAATTATCAATACATGAGCGTGCAGTTCGGTTTCTCAGGACAAAAGGTCATCTGGTTATACAGAAGTACCAAACACCTTCTGACCTACTACATCTTTCTGGCAGAAGTAATGGCAAATACAGTAGGCAACAAACATTGATTTCCATCAGAGACTTCCAATGATGGCAATTTAGTCACAAGCAAGTGGTTCCTTTTATTTTACCCATGTATACATAAATAAATAAGTGCACGCCCTTTTTCAGAAGTTGCACATGAACAATCAATCATACGCGAACCAAAACCAAAGGCACCTGAAGCATTTTATGCGTCTCCCGAGGCTCAGCCGCCGCCGGAGCAACCGCGACCTCCGCCGCCGCCGTCTCTCCTCTACCCGACCGCCGCTTCCGCCTATCCCTCCTCCTCTCTTCCTGAAAACAAACAAACCAAAAAAAAAAAAAACTCAAATCACCAGAAACTACAACGGAATCAACTTCCGCGAGACCCCTAATCGACCGAACAAACCAACCCTAGGTTCCGCCTCGGCATCATCCTCGAATTCGTCGGGGTTGAGGCCGTACCGCTCCAGGAAGCGGCGGCGCTCCCTCGCCGACGCCGCCGCGGCAGCGCCCGAGGGAGCCACGGATGAAGCCACGGGGAGACGGCGAGCGGGGAGGCGGAGGGAGAGGGCCTTAGGGTTTGGGGTTGAGAGGGGCGGGAGGAATGGGGAGGAAGTGAGGGCGGAGGAGGACGCCATTGGCGAGGAGGCGAGGAGCTTGGAAGGGGTTCGTTGCTGGGAGATGGGGAGAGGAGAGGGGATAAGGGGGTTTGCTCTATCCATCGGTTTGGATACTCTGGACCGTCCGATTGGAGTTTTGGACGGATGAGATGGAAGAAAGATCAGTAAGTCAGATGCCCCGTTTGCTCAGATTGCAGGAGCCTGTTTGTTTGGTTTGCGAGAAAGCGTTTCCAATTAAAACAAGAAAAGCTATTATAAGTAAAGATTTTAAAAAATAATATATTTGATATTTAATTAACTTATATAAAAGAGTTTTAAAACAAAATATACCGTTTAGCAATTTAAAAAATACTAAGGTGAAATTTGTATCTTAATCAATAATGAACGGGGTTAAAGTAAAAACATTGGCAATGTTAAATATGGTGAGTTTTGGTAGCGCTAAAATTTTGACATTTGTATTGTTTTATTTATTGTCACATTTTGATAGTAGTAAACTAAACACAAGTGCCATACATCTCCTTTCCGAAGAGGTAAAATTGCTCTTTCTCCCTCTCAAAATAACTGTTATCTCTTTTATTTGTTGAAACTAAATGCTCTTTCTCAAAAACAAGAAGAAATACATAAGAAATATTTTTTTGAAGCATCGCCGTAAACATACTCCTCGTTTTATAACATTTATCCACATCCACAACATACTAAAGCGTGGAGGGCCTGCAGGCTAAGTGTTTGTTTTTTTCGGGCTAAGGGAGTGTTAAAAATCTACAAACAAAAGTGTCAAAAAAAATCTACAAACAAAAAGTCCCGTCTTTCATATGACAGAATACAACCATTTTATCTTTTCTCATGGCATTTTTTATTTCTGTTTAAAACATTTGAGTGCTTGTAAACCTGAACCAAGCAATGTTACGAACTTACGAAGGGTAGAGGCGGTAACTAGAGCCGTGTGAAAAATCCTATGGCGATGAAGGGAGAAATGCAAGCACAAACATGATTAGGATCCTATTTTTTTGCTTAATCCTGTGTAACAAAACTCTACAAGCAGACTCGGCACATTTGTGTGGAACTGTGATTTTCGCGTTTTTACTCCAAAAAGTTATAAAAAACACTACCAGATTTACTCCCGTTATCTGGTGAAAACATCCTCCATTGTACTAGCCGTTGCAAGAGAAAACAAAAAAAGAGGAAGAAAAAGAAAGGGAAAATAATATCTCATAGCCGTTACAGGCTCCCGACCTCCACCCTGCCCAACGGCTCTATTCCCTTTCTCCCGCTCCTCCACGTTGACCACGGCGACCCTTTAAACCTCCCCTCCTCTCCCCTCTTCTCCCCAAAGCCAATCTCTCCTCACAGATCGCCAGATCCCCTTCGCCTCCGGCCACCACCAAACACTAGAAAGCGAGATCCTCCCCGAGATCGCCGCCATGAACGACCTCATGACCAAGTCGTTCATGAGCTACGTCGACCTGAAGAAGGCGGCGATGAAGGACCTGGAGGCGGGCGGGGACGGCGTCGAGCTCCCGGAGGTCGGCGTCACCGACGAGCGCCTCAAGGGGTTCTTCCAGGAGACGGAGGCGGTGGAGGAGGAGATGGCCGCCATCCGCGACGCGCTGTCCAGGCTCAACGCCGCCAACGAGGAGGGCAAGTCGCTGCACCAGCCCGACGCCCTCCGCGCGCTCCGCGGCCGCGTCAACGCCGATATCATCGCCGTGCTCCGCCGCGCCCGCGATATCCGCGCAAGGCTCGAGGCCATGGACCGCGCCAACGCCGCGCAGCGCAGGCTCTCCGCCGGCTGCCGCGAGGGCACCCCGCTCGACCGCACCCGCACCGCGCTCACGGCCGCGCTCCGGAAGAAGCTCAAGGACCTCATGCTCGACTTCCAGGCCCTGCGGCAGCGGATCATGTCCGAGTACAAGGACACCGTCGAGCGCCGCTACTACACCCTCACCGGCGAGGTCCCCGAGGAGGAGGTGATCGAGCGCATCATCTCCGAGGGCCGCAGCGAGGAGCTCCTGTGCGCTGCCGTCGCGGAGCACGGCAAGGGCGCGGTGCTCGCCACGGTGCACGAGATCCAGGACCGCCATGACGCCGCCCGCGAGGTGGAGCGCAGCCTCCTGGAGCTCCACCAGGTGTTCCTCGACATGGCCGTGGTGGTGGAGTCCCAGGGGGAGCAGCTCGACGACATCGAGCGCCACGTCAATAGCGCCACCACCTACGTCCAGGGCGGCAACAAGGAGCTCCGCAAGGCCCGCGAGCACCAGCGCAGCAGCCGCAAGTGGCTCTGCATCGGCATCATCATCCTGCTACTCCTCGTCCTCCTCGTCATTGTACCCATCGCCACCAGCCTGAAGAGATCGTGAGAACCCGGCGGCGGCGGCGGCGGCGGCCGAGGCGAAGCAACTCATGTTGTTCAGAAGGGTTCGATTAATTGATCCAGACACTATGCAGTTGTGTCTCAATTCCGTTTTTTCTTTTTTTTCCGCTTTCGTGTTCTCGATTCGTTCGTTAATTTCTGGCCGATTGTTTCTGTATCAATCAGGATTTAGCTGATGATCATATAAAATACACCCGCATATTTGTTCCGTCAATTGCCTAGCTGTCGACCATTTCTCGAATCTGAATTTGAGATCAGATTTGCTGCATTTTGGAATGGTTTTGCAGGGTGATTTACGAATTCGTGCTGTTACCGTTGCCCTAAGGAAATTACTGTTGGTGAAGGCCCAAAGAAAAAAAATCTATCTATAGGCTTTTCAGTTTCGGCCTGAGATTCTAGTATTCCAAAGGCCCATATTATTTGGGCCTGCACAGGTCATGGTTCCTCACAGCCCGTCTAACACACATCTTTGAAAGTTCGTAACACATCATCAGATAATAACACTCCTACCCATTCCGTTTTTCTCCGTTTTTTGAATTTTTTTTTGGCTCCTCAGATACCTGCCACGCTATTTTTTACACTACAGTTCTTCACGATTGGTCAAACGGGACTGGCAACAGACGGTGCAGCGGTAATTTCTCTGTTCATTTGGCACAAGGTCGTGCCTTGTGTCCGGTGTGGCCGACTGGATGTGTGATGTCTGGTTTGTGCTTGCATTTACGACACGTGCTGCTCCTAACTTTTTGATCCGCCATCCTCCCGGTCTCTGTTGCGGGCGGTTGCCGGTCCTCCTAAAAAAAAGCTGACGCATGTGTATATAGCACTTTCTTCCTTGCGCAGGCTGAGCCGCCGCTCGCCGCCGCCGGGCCGGCGAACAAGTACGCCGGTATGTCCACCTCGTATCGCCTCGTTCTCCACGACCCCGTCGGCGGCTGGACCACGCTGCCGCCACCGCTTCCCGATGGTGGTGGTGGCTTCTCGCTGTTCTGCCATCTCGCCGCGGTGGCGGCGTGCGGCGGGGAGAGGAGGAGGTTGGTGGTGGTGGGAGGGTGGGATCCCGAGACATGGGCGCTGATGGACGTGGCGCACGTGTATGACTTCTTGTCCGGGTCGTGGCGCCGTGGCGCGGTGATGCCTGCGCCGCGGTGGTCGTTCTTCGCGTGCGCCGCGGTGGGGAGGTGGTTGTTCGTCGCCGGCGGGCACGACGAGGAGAAGAATGCGTTGCGGTCGGCGGTCGCGTACGACGCCGACGCCGACACGTGCGTCGCGCTCCCGGACATGGCGACGGAGCGGGACGAGGCCAGGGATGTCTGCGTCGGCGGGAGGTTCATCGTCGTCGGTGGGTACCCGACGGAGGCGCAGGGCCGGTTTGTCGGCTTCGCCGAGGCGTTCGACTCGACCACGTGGGCATGGGGCCCCGTGCAGGAGCATTATCTTATTATTCCACTTATCCTGTTGCTGTCATCTCTATCCGGATTTTGTGGCCGGCATCAGGGGCGGCGTCGTTGTGGTTCTTCTTTGGAGAAGCGTCTCGTTTTCCCTCGGCTTTCTTTCAGTTCTTTTTCCCTCTTCTAAATCGGTGGCAACAGCGACTTCCACCCCCAGATTGGTGCGGCCTCAACGAATCAACGAAGGGTTAGCCATCCTTTTCTCCTGAAACTTCCTTCCCCTCTTTCTTTGAGCTATGAGCTAAACTTTCCTTTCTTGCCGTTCTTCTGCTGCGTTGTTGCCGCCATGGATTTTTCCACTTTCGTGAAGAAACGGATAGACTATGCTTATCTCATCTTGATTTTTTTTCCCCACAGCAATCCGGAACGGCTCTTTGTGTGCGGCAGGAACGACTCATTTTCTGGCAACTTTGGTAGGTTAGGTGTTTGTTCTCCGTCCCCGTACTTTGTTCAGTACTATTACTTTCTAAAAAACTGTTTTAAATTTGTTCCATGTAATTTATTTAGCCTGTAAAAAAAATTTTGATTTTTTTTAAAAAAACTGTCAATTGTCCAATGATTGCCGCCGCTGAATGATTCCCTATGTGTTATTAAGGGTGTGTTTGGTTGGGCTTTTCAACCTGCTTTTGCTTTTGCAAAAGCCAAAAGCCAACCAAAGGGCCCAAAAGCCACATATGCTTTTGCCCAAAGCCAGCTTTAGGTGTAGTACAAATCCAAAGCAGCCTCTACCCCTACTTTCACTGGCTTTTGAGGGAAAAATTTACCCACCTATGCCATTACGGAAGAAAACGGTTCGCTCTTTTTTTTTCCGTTCCCCTTTCACGAGCCCGCGACGCTAGGGTTAGCCGCCGCCTGGCGCCAGGATGCGCCGCCAAGCTCCCGCCGCCCTGGTCCCGCCGTCGCGCGCCGCATCTCCTGGCGCCGACCTGCATCGGCGCCCCTCTCCGCGTCGCCTGGACCCACGCTGCCCGACGCCGCCCCCACGCCGGCCGACGACCCCCGACGCCGGCCGATGCCGCCTCATGCCGTCCCACACCGCACCCATGCCGGCCGACAACCCCCGACGCCGGCCGACTCCGCCCCACGCCGCCCGACGGCCGACGGCCATCTCTTTGTCGCCTGGCCGACGCCGCCCCCACGCCGGCCGACGACCTTCGACTTCGGCCGACGCCGCCCCAGGCCGCCGGAAGCCAACCCTGCCCCCACGCCGGCTGCCTTCACCACTGCTCCGGCCGGCTTGAAAGGTGAGGCCGAATGTTTTTGTTCTTGTGTTGATGCATGTGTTGCCCCTAGAATTTTACAGCAAATTAATTTTTGTCGTGCAAATTGATTGAACAAAAATTTATTTGATTCAAGAATGGGTGACAAGGCAGATTGGGGTGATGGTTTTGTAAGGCATTTGTTTGATGTTTGCAAAGAAGAGATAGAAGCTGGGAATAGACCCATGGGAATTTTCACCACTACGGGTTGGAAAAATGTCATTTCCAAGTTCGCAGAAAAATCGGGTGACAATCGAACCAAAAAACAATTGAAGAACAAGTTAGATGTGTTGAAAAAGGAATATACAATGTTTATGGAGTTCAAGAATTGTGCCACTGGTCTTGGATGGGATGAGGCAAAACAAACTATTGTCTGTTCGCCGGAATGGTGGGAAGAACACCTTGCTGTAAGTACTATTCTTTCACCCTGTGATATTCTTTTTCTATTCTTTGTTGTAGTGTGCCTTGCTAATTTCATTTATTTAATTTCAGAGATGCAACAATCGTGAGAAAGGAATCAAATGCAATCATGTAAAGTTTCGCAAACAAGGACCAAAATTCTTAGATGATTTGCATATCATTTTTGGTAAGTCACATGTTAGTGGGGCTTCAGCATCATGTCCTGGAGATGTATCCTCTGATGAGGCAAGTGATGATGAGGTGGCTGAGGTACCAAAACCTGCAAAGACAGTGAACCCCGGAAAAAATAAACGCAAGGGGTCGTCCACTGTTTTTTTTTGATAAGGATGAGAAGAGCCCATTCGCTCGTATGTACAAGAACACTTGTTTGAAGATAGAAACGGCAACAGAAAAGATTTCTACAAGTGTTGAAGCATCATCAGCTTCTCCATGCAATGTAGTCCCTACCATTAAAGAGGCTATGAAGATGGTGAAAGATTGTGGGGTAGAAGAAAAAACTGCTCTAATGCACACAGCCACAACTTTGATTATGAAGCCTGAATTTAGGGAGGTCTTTAGCTACCTAGAAACAAATGAAGGAAGACTCGATTTGATCGAGAGGTAGCATGAAAAGGAGATGATGAAGCGTTAGTGATTCCCTACGTTAAAATTTTATTTTTATCGATTGTTGCCTTGTTTATGTGATATGTGAGAACCATTTGCTTCCCTATGTGAGAACACTTTGAGTTATTTATTTGTATGTTGTAAACCAATATTTGCTTGGACATGTAAAACCGTTATTTCCATGTTGTGAGCTAATATTTGCTTCCCTAAGTGATGGTATGTTCTGTACGTGTTGTTGTACTTGCTGATGTTGTGTCCATATGTTCTTGCTGTTAATTATTACTATATCTTCTGTAGATGGATGGAAAAATGGTTGATGTAGCCAAAGAAGGACAAAAGGGATTATTGATGCTAGCTGACCTTGCCCAACATGCTGCTATTATGGGAGAAATGGCCAATTTGTACACTGAGCGGTATTTGCAAAAAGGCGTATACAGACAAACGCCAGAAACTGGAATTCAATGGGTGATGAGGTTGATGGATCGTCCAAGGTATTTTTATAAGATGTTTCGGATGAGCCTTGAGATTTTTCATGCACTTCATGACTTACTAGTCTCTACCTATGGATTGAGCTCGAGCAACAATGTTTCATCCATTGAGTCATTGGCGATGTTTTTGTGGATCGTCGGAGGGCCACAATCATTTTCACAAGTTGAAAGTCGTTTCACACGGTCACTTTGGACAGTTCACACCAAGTTTCATGAAGTGTTGAAGTGTTTGCGCAAGTTAGCTAAAGACAATATTACTCCTAGAGATCCTACTTTTTCTACGGAGCATGGAAGGTTGAGAGAGGATCGATTTTGGCCATACTTTAAAGATGCGATTGGAGCAATAGATGGTTCACATATTTCAGTGGTAGTGCCATTGGATGAAACAATTAACCACACATGTCATCATGGATATACATCTCAGAATGTGCTAGCTATTTGTGACTTTAACATGAGGTTTACCTTTGCGGTTGCTGGTTGGCCAGGTTCTGCACATGACTCACGCATCCTCAGTCATGCATTGGCGAATTTTCCTTCATTTCCCGTGCCTCCTACAGGTATAAATGGTTCCTTCATTAATTTTAATATTTGTACACTACTATTATTATTTGCATTACTAACTTAGTTTTGTAGGAAAATATTATCTCGTCGACTCGGGTTATCCAAACCGAATAGGGTATCTTGCACCTTTCAAAGGAACCACATACCATATACCAGAATTTCGGCATCGTTCGGGACCTCCTCAAGGAAAGTATGAGGTGTTCAATTTCTTGCATTCCTCCCTTCGAAATGTTATTGAAAGGTCTTTTGGAGTCTTAAAGCAAAAGTGGCGTATTTTGAAGGGCATCCCAAGTTTCTCACCTACTACTCAGAAGCATATCATCATGACTTGTCTTGCTTTGCATAACTTCGTCCGTGATAGCAATTTCTTCTACAACCTACAGTTTCACAGCTGCTCTAACCAAACGGGCTTCTGCTTTTCCCACAGCTGATTTTCCACAGCTGCTTTTCCACAGCCCACAGCTCACAACAGCTTTTCCAAAAGCCACAGCTCAACCAAACACACCCTAAACCTTTCTTCTTTGTCTGGGTTTGTCTTTCTTTACTGGTGTATGTGTCCTCATGCATGTAATTTGACTCCTTTATTCTAGGTGTCCTTGTGCATGACTTTAATTTTTCATTTGCAGATCTGTGTGTCATTCTGCATGTTTCTGAATCCATGTTTGCTCACGTATGTGTCATTCTGCATGATCAAGTTTAGATGCATGTGTCTACACGTGTTTCTTCTTAACATTGTTTCCACCTTTAAAAGCAACCAAATGCCCCTACATACCACTGCTTGTCGCTTTGCTCTTTCTACCTCATCTGAATCCCTAACAAGGTCCTGATAGTTGTTCATTTTTTGTTTGGTTTCTAATTTTACACGTTTTCGATGTTCTCTGTGTTGTGGAAACTGTTCTCTACTTTGTTTTAATCTTTCAGCGTAAAATTATTGTAGGTTCTACAGGTTCCCTACTTTTTATGCCATCAGCGGCATCTGCTCGGTGTCGACGTGCTGCGCTGCTTGCTGGTAGGCGAAGGTGCCACATATCAGACGATAACTTAGTGCACCTATATCTTAATTAACAATGCTCTTAAAATATTTAAATACTACCTCACATAATTATGTCGTATCCCTAATTAATCTACACAGAAAAATGTTTAAAACTATGCTCACTTACCTTTAATCTAATTAAGAGGCGCAAGAATTATTTAGCACAAGTATGCATTCATAGGTCTACTTTTTCTATCAGACAATACAGACAGACTAATTACCTCTTTTCCATTAAAAAAACTAGAATGCAATAATTTTCGAACTTAAAAATATTCATTTAAAAGAAAGGAACATAAAAAAAGACATATATTCATCACCAGCCAAACAGCCACACTCCCCATAACCCATGTGCTAGCTTAACTCATCTACGACCCACATCGAAATTGAAAGCCCAACTGCTTCGTTCATATTAATACTTGGAAAAAGAAACTAATTCAGTACTTTTATTTTTTTTGTCAAATATACTTACAAATCAGCAACAATCCTTACAGAAAAAAATTCATTGTTTTTGACTTTTTTCCGCTCTTAAAAAAACATTAAGAAAACGGTTACAACAACCGGACTCAAAACATAAATAAACATAAAACTTTTATTTTTAACAATATGAAATGTACATACTCATATCAACAGATAATCCGCTTAACTTGCTAAATATGTAAATAAAAAAGTGGAATAAATTGGTTAATGTCTTAATTGTACGAAAAAAACACTAACTATTTTTAAATTTCACCAAATCCATTTAAATTAGCATAGTGCGGGTGTATCGCCCGCGCTTGCTTTTAGTCAGGTAATAACACTCCTACCCATACCCTTTTTCTGTTTTTTTTAAATTTTTTTGGCCCCTCAGATAGCTGCCACGCTATCTTTTACACTATAGTTCTTCACTATTGGTCAAACGGGACTGGCAACAGACGGCGCAGCTGTAATTTCTCTGTTCATTTGGCACAAGTCCGTGCCTTGTGTCCGGTGTGGTCGACTGGATGTGTGATGTGTCTGGTTTCTGCTTGCATGTAAGACACGTACTGCTCCTAACTTTTTGCATGAAGGACTTCAATACTCTACAAAATAGCCCAAATGCTCCTCCTTTCACTTTTTTCTCCATGTAAATTTTATGAAAAAAGTCTTAGTTACATTAAATGCAATGCAAAGAAGAGAAAATTTCGATTTTAGGGATGGCGCTATAAACCTTAGAAGTAGAAGGGTAATCATAAAAATTTACATCCAATTAGGGGTGGACGGAAAGCTCGTGACTCGTTAGCTCGCTTGGCTCGACTCCTTTCATTTTCCTAGCGAGCCGAGCTAGCATTTTAGCTCGTTAGACATAACGAGTCAGCTCGAGCTGGCTCATGAGCTGCTCGTTAGCCTTAATGAGCTAGGTGAACTAGCAGGCCACATGCCCACTGAGCACATAGGGCCATTTTTTAAGAAGGCCCACTGGCCTAATAGTCACAAGACTCAAAACCCTAGTTCCCTTCCCTCACTCCTCCCACTCAGTTTCCTCTCCATTCCTCCGTCGCCCCCAGGCCATCACCCGATGGTGCCGCCCACCCCCGGCGCCCGACGCTGCCGCCCGTCCCCAGCCCGAGTCTCGATGACGCCGCCCGCCTCCAGTGCCCGACGCTCCTCCTTGTGGTCCACGAGTCGGCAGAGGTCGAGCTCGTCCCCTCCATCGTCGAGCTCATCCCTGTGGTTGCCGGCAAGCTCATCTCCATGGTTGTGGTGCCAGCGAGGTTGAGCTCCTCCCATGGTCGCTGGCTAAAACGAACTCCCTTTTCTCTTGACCCTATAGCTCGCGAGCGAAACGAGCTAGCTCAAGCTTGCAGACAAGCCGAGCTAGCTCGACATCCACCCCTACATCCAATGATCCAATCTACCTGCCTAGGCCTACTACCTACAACACCAATTGTGGAGAGAGAGGTGATGGTGGTGGCGGTCAACGACGGTGGCGACGGGGGAGAGCGGGTGGCAAACAGAAGATGGTAGATGGCGACGGAGGCAACCTTGCGCCGGCGTCGACATCGATGCAGGGCACGGATGTGGCGGTGGGGAGGAGGTGGGGAATGGTTGTGATAGGGTTTGGGAGGGGGTATATATGGTTGTTTTTCGAAACAAACCTCGTGTTTTTGGGTTTTACAGAGCTATCTCTAGAAGCGGAATTTTCTCTACTTTGTGTTGTTTTTGTCTGAAGTACAAGGGGTTTTCCGTAAGAAACACAAGGGTGTGTCAGCGGTCAGATGACGTATGATATATTTTCTATAAATACGAGGAGCTTTTTTAAAGTTGTCAACGACGTGCAAATTTCTCGAAGGAGCCGAAAACATTTGTAAAAGGGAGTATATAAGAAAACACTGTCGTAATTTTTTGGCAAAAACTTTTAGATGTAAGAGAAAACTGGAGCGGATCAAGTCTTATATGAGTCGGATTTGAGACGGAGCTTGGCGGCGGCGCGGGGTCCAGCCGTGAGCTCGTCACTCCTCCCCACCTCGTGTAGATCACGAGTCGCGGAGCTCGATGGTGGCGAGCACGGTCGGGAGCTTGGCGGTGGCACCCGGATCCTGCTGCGAGCTCGGCTCCTCTTCCCACCTCGGGCGAATCAGGGGACGTGTATCAAAGCAGTGTGGAAGAGCTCGACGGCGTGGACGAGCTTGCGGAGATCGACTGCGACGACCACAGTGGAGATCTTGGCGGCGCCGCCGGATCCGGACGCGAGCTATCTGCCCCTCCCCACCTCGCGCAGATCGGGGGACATGGAGAGCTCGCTCTCCCCTGTCCCCCGCTTCGCCTTCACCACCCCACCACCCACGCAGCGACGCGTGCACCATGTTGGCGGCCAGCCCAGCTACAGGACGGGTCGTTGAGCGCAGCGATGGTTGAAAAAGTGCCATGAGCTACCATAAGGATGGAAGCGGAGGTTGATGCGACGAACCCAGCCTCGAGCCTCGAGACCATCGCCGTCGTCGTCTCTCCATCGCGTCGATCGCGTCGCCCGCGCTCTGAATCTGAGCCGTCCCCCCTCTACCGCGTCGCCTCTCACAATCGGCGACCGTGGAGGAACCGCGAAGCTGGCCTCTGACCAGGGGGACAACACACCAGCAACAAGCTCATCTGCAAGGTCATCAACAGCCTCACTCTCGGAGCTTCCCCATTGAGGCCTTCGAGGCCGACGCCCCCCTACCCAAGAACCTCGTTGCCGCTGACACTAACCAGCAGGAGCAGCAGACAATAAATGACGAGGTGGCCAAGAAAGAGAGCATCATGAGCAGGAGGAAGCCACTGCCACCAGCTCCGACGCCAGCGCCAACATTGACAATAAGAAGCAGATGAACAAGGAGATGGCGCTGTTAGAACCCTAGGAATACCTAAGTACGGATCTAGGGTTTTGGGTAGCTCATAGGAATAATAGATGGGTTCTTCAGAGACAAAACTGAGAGAGAGAGGAAGAGATGAACTCATACCTTCGTTGCCCTTGGAGCTCGACGCAGCCATGACGAGGGTTCGGAGTTGGCGCGTCGGCGAGAACGGTGACGGCGGTGGCGGTGTGGCGGCGACGGCAGCGGTCGGGGCAGCGGAGATGGTGACGATGTGGACGACGGCGACAGCGATGGCCGGCAGCAGGCTTCCCCTCACTTCAGCACAAATCCCGGATCGGTGGGAGCTAGGGTTTTGTGTGGGGACCGCTAGTGCACGGTGAACCTCGTACCGCGTGCCCCAGCGGCTCCCCCTATTTATTGTAGCGCTGCGTGAGAGGGGCCCACAGCTATGGATAGGCTGGCGCCCCCGATAAGGGCGTATGAAGCGGAGTGGGATCGGCCTCCCGATCCCTAGAGATCGTAACTAACATTCTCCCCTTTGATCTCCGCCTTTCTTACTTCTCTTACTTATTATTTACTTCTAAATGGTTTGATGCATAGAGCACGCTTCATCATGACAGTCACTACTGAACCATCAGACGCAACGACTACAATGCACCTCCCTATTTCGAAATAAACACTAGACCCTTTTGTAATCCAAGGATCATAGGCTTTCCTGTAAACCCATGCCGGCTAAGTTTTCTCTGAACACACTGGGCGGTAAGCCTTTTGTAAGCGGATCCGCTAACATTTCCTTTGTTCTTATATGCTCGAGACTAATGGTATGATCCTAGATCTTTTCTTTCACAACATAAAACTTAATGTCAATGTGTTTGGCAACACCACTTGACTTATTGTTGTGAGCATAAAACATTGCTGGCTCATTGTCACAGTACATCTTGAGTGGCCTTTGAATGCTGTCAACCACCTTCAACCGGGTACAAACTTCTTTAACCATTTTGCCTGCCCCGTGGCCTCATAACTAGCTACAAACTCGACATACATCGTGGATGATGCTTTGACGGTTTGCTTGGAGCTTTTCCACGAAATGACTCCTTTTGCGAGAGTGAATATGTAACCCGATGTGGACTTTCTATCGTCTACATCTCCCGCAAAATCTGAATCCGAATATCCTTCTATCTCTAGGGAATCAGATCTTCTGTACGTTAGCATGAGGCCTTTTGTGCCTTGCACATAACGCAAAGCTTTCTTTACCATTCTCCGGTGATCTATGCCTGGATTTTCCTGATATCTTCCAAGTATCCCGGTAACAAAAGCTAAGTCAGGGCGCGTACATACTTGAGCACACTGCAAGCTTCCAACAGCTGAAGCATATGGAACCGCTTTCATTTGATCGATCTCATATTGGTTCCTGGGACATTGAAATTTCCCAAATCTATCGCCCTTGACTATGGGAGCAGGTGTAGGCTTACTCGCATGCACACTGTATGTCTTTAGAATCTTTTCCAGATATGCCTTTTGCGATAGTCCTAAAACCCCTTTTCTTCTATCTCGGTGAATCTCTATTCCTAGAATGAATGAGGCTTCATCGTATCAAAATTCGAGGAAAATTTTTTTTTCATCTACAATAGTAGATCAACATCACTACTAGCGAGTAGGATGTCGTCTACATATAGGATAAGGAAAATGAATCTCTCATTTCTAAACTTTGCGTAAACGCAATTGTCCTCTTCATTCTCATTAAACCCAAACCTTCTTATTACTTCATCAAACTTTAAATACCACTGCCTGGAGGCCTATTTTAATCCATAAATGGATTTCTTCAGATGACATCCCATTTGTTCTTTTCCTTCCACAACAAAACCCTTGGGTTGTGCCATGTAGATGTTCTCATACAAATCCCCATTTAGAAATACCGTCTTTACATCCATTTGATGTAACTCTAGATTATAATGAGCCACCAGTGCCATTACGATTCGGAAGGAATCTTTGCATGACACTAGAGAAAATGTCTCATTATAATCTATTCCTTCTCTTTGAGTAAAACCTTTCGCCACAAGTCGCTCTTTATACCTTTCCACATTCCCTTTGGAGTCACATTTTGTTTTGTAGACCCATTTGCAGCCTACTGTCTTGGCTCCTTTAGGAATTTCTTCTAAGTCCCAAACCTTGTTGGTACTCATTGATCTTATTTCATCTTTCATGGCTTCAAGCCACTTTGATGAATGAGCACTTCTCATGGCTTCTTCAAACGAGGTGGGATCTCTCTCTGTTTGAACTTCTTCACTAGCATAGACTTGGTAGTCACTAGGAATAGCTGCCTTTCTCTCTTTTTGAGATCTTCTGAGTTGTGGTACATCTTCCATTTGGGGCTGATGTTGCTCTTCCTCTTGTGTGACAACTGGCTCTGGAGGATCCTGTATGTCAGGTTCCTCCTGTTCGTTCATTGTTGCCACAGGAGAACTAACAACAGGTGTTGACACCACAGCGTTCTGTGCTACCGGTGTAGCAGCAACAGGTATCGAGAAAAAAGGTTCTTGAATCATCGGAGTAGGTACACATACCCGCTTCTCTTCAAGACTAATTTCTCGGGGTACCATGCTCCCCCTAACTATTTGATCCTCCAGAAACACTGCGTGTCTCGTTTCTACGAACTTGGTGTGTTTGTCAGAACAGTAGAAACGAAACCCTTTTGATTTCTCAGGGTAGCCAATGAAATGGCAACTAACTGTCTTGGGATCTAGCTTCCCAATATTTGGGTTAAATAACTTTGCCTCAGCTGGACAGCCCCACACCCGTACATAATTAAGTGTGGGTTTCCTTCCTGTCCATAATTCATACGTGTTTTGGGCACCGACTTACTTGGTACTCGATTAAGAATATGGGCAGCGGTTTTTAATGCCTCCATCCATAGACTTATCAGTAAAGTGGAGTGGCTTAACATACTTCGGACCATGTCCATTAGAGTACGGTTACGTCTTTCAGCCACTCCGTTCTGCTGAGGCTCGCCCGGTGTCGAGTACTGGGCTACTATGCCATTTTCCTGCAGAAACCTTGCAAAAGGTCCAGGTATTTGGCCATAAGGGGTATGCCGACCGTAGTATTCTTCTCCACGGTCGGATCTTACTACTTTAATCTTTAGATCATGCTGATTTTCTACCTCAGCCTTGAATATCTTAAACTTATCCAATGCCTCGGATCGTTCTTTAATTGGATAGATGTAGCCATAGCGCGAATAATCATCTGTGAATGTTATAAATAAATCATAACCATCCACAGTCTTAATTGGAAAAGGACCACAAATATCTGTGTGTGATTTCCAATTTTCCTAAACTTGGTATGGCTTCTTTCTTTATTTGTTTAACATACTTTCCTTTGATACAATCGATGCAATATTCTGGATCCTCAAAGTCTAAAGGATGCATAATTTCTTATTTAATTAATCACTCAATTCTCCCCTTCGAAATGTGACCTAAACGATAGTGCCACAATTTCGCAGAGGTTTCATCATTGCATCGTTTGCGCTTACTTCTTACATTCGTAGATGAGGAAGACTTACTATTGCACGCAACATTCTCTTCGTTGCATACAACATTCACATTCTCATGTTTAGACAACATATAAAGTTGGCCTTGTCGGAGGGTAAGACCCACACACTTATCTTTGAATATAATTGAACATAAGTCTTGATCGAAATAGCAATTATATCCATCATCCGCTAAACATGAGATGGAAACTAAATTTCTACTTAAGGAGGGTACATAGAAAACATTCTACAAATAAAGTGTGAAGCTATTATTCAATTCTAATGGATGTTCTCCAATAGCTTCAACTTCAGCTTGACACTATTTGCCACTCTAATGCATCTTTCTCCTCTTGTTAGGATCCTCCTGGTACGGAATCCCTGTAATGAATTTGCAACATGAATGGTCGCACCTGAATCAACCCACCAAGTGGATTTTGAATAACTTACATATAGGGATTCATCTACAAATGTAATAATGTCCTCACCTTTCTTTAACATATGCTTCAGGAATTCAGAGCAATCCTTCATGTGGTGCCCCTTCTTCTTGCACCACCTGCAAGTGTCCTTATCCACCACCTCTGCATTGCTTGGTCGTGGGTCACTTTGTGGCGCCTTTCCGTGTGCCTTAGGAGAGACTGGGGTTTGATTGTAGTTATTCCTCTTCTTGTTGTGCTTCACATAGTTAGCGGAATCACCACGAGACTTGGGTCTATCCTCTTCTTGCACACACATGGCAATGAGCTTCTCAATGTCCTAGTTTTCAGGCTGTGAGTTGTAATTAACAACAAAAGCCTCAAAATCCGAGGGCAAGGAGGCAAAAACAAGGTGAACTAG
Source organism: Oryza punctata (assembly GCA_000573905.2). Classification (NCBI taxonomy): domain Eukaryota; kingdom Viridiplantae; phylum Streptophyta; class Magnoliopsida; order Poales; family Poaceae; genus Oryza; species Oryza punctata. Next base: position 34,935,364 of record CM002490.2, read on the forward strand.
GAACTCATCAGGGAGTACCAAGTCCATCTTCTTGAGCTTTGAAGTGATGCCGCTCATCTTCAAAATATGCCCTCTAACCCCTCCGCCAATGTACTTCATCGTTACTAAGTTCTTAATGAGAGTGCTCGCATAAGCCTTTGAAGAACCAGTAAACTGATTCTCCACCTTCTGAAGATACTCACTGGCGGTGGTACATGCTAGGATTGCTCCCCTTATTGCCTCCACAATGGAGCTCTTAATTACCATTAAGCACTTGCGGTTTGATGACTCCCACTTCGCACGATCGGAATCGTACTTTTGTCTTATTGGAGCATGACTGGAGCTTGAAGTCATCTTCGCTCTCACCTTCTGCCCTGACTGGAGCAACAGGCTCAGTGGGGCGAGCCTCGGTGAGAGCTAAATCTATGTCAGATAGCGCAAGTACTACTCAATCTTCTCTCGCCATGAGCCATAATTATTCCCGTTAAGGGGCTCAACGGCCGAGATGTACACTAGTGGGTTAGTGGTTCCTTCGTTGCCCTTGGAGCTCGACGCAGCCATGACGAGGGTTCGGAGTTGGGGCGTCGGCGAGAACGGTGACGGCGGTGGCGGTGTGGCGGCGACGGCAGCGGTCCGGGCAGCGGAGATGGTGATGATGTGGACGACGGCGACAGCGATAGCCGGCAACAGGCTTCCCCTCACTTCAGCGCAAATCCCGGATCGGTGGGAGCTAGGGTTTTGTGTGGGGAGCGCTAGTGTATGGTGAACCTCGTACCGCGTGCCCCGGCGGCTCCCCCTATTTATTGTAGCGCTGCGTGAGAGGGGCCCACAGCCATGGATAGGCTGGCGCCCCCGATCAGGGCGCATGAAGCGGAGTGGGATCGGCCTCCCAATCCCTAGAGATCGTAACTAACAGGCGCAAGCAGAGGTAGTGACAACCATGAACTGATGATACACTACACAGGTACAGCAACCATCTTTAGTTTGGTTATTAATTTTATTGCTTCTCTTAAACACAATTAAATTGATCAATCTGTGTTATTATAATCTGATAAGATTTCAAGTTTCCTAATGCTTCAATTCATCATATACTTTATGCGGTGTCTACGAATTGCTTCATTAAGGCTACTGATATAACAAATTAAGTATTATTTGCATTTAAATTTGGTATAGTTGTAGATTCTGATGTTAATACACTACTGTATAATTTATTTGTATTTCTGATGGCACAAACTAGCTAGCACGCAACTTTGTGGATAACACCAGCCATGTGCTATCCATCATAGAAGTTGGCATTGTCCATTTTTGGAGCATATGTCAGTTGCAGCAACTGATAGTCTTCGCATATAATGTATAGGTATCTCATCAGGGAGAGAAAACGTGAAGAACTCTTGATGATGTTGATCATCGCTTGCGAAATGGAGCAATATAATTTGGTTAAGCAGGTTATCTATGTGAGGCCAGATGGAGAGGCTGGTCTTACTTCTGGATGCTTTCAAAAGGTAGACATACTTGCAGAATTCTCCTCTTGGAAAATTGGAAGATGAGCTATGATTTAATGTTCTTATCAGTCATTAGCCATCCTTTTCATTTCAATTTTCATATACAGAGCATAGCTATCTAGCATTTTCCTGATGCTATCATAGTGCTACACATGAAACCGATAGCAAAATTGAAGGGCCTAAATCCTAATATTTACTTAGCCATGCTACATAGACTGCTTAATTGAAACATTCTGCAACTAGAAATAGAATGATAATTTAGTTAAGCCCCATCCTTTTTAGACCCTCTTAAGCCTACGAGGCTTTCACGCCTAGCTTGACAATTAAAGCTCATTTGGAACTGAGGACCTAATACCATCCAGCATTCATTTGACAGTATTTTTCTGGTCTTGTTGGTGAGCCGTTCTGATTTGTTGGCTAAAAAGAAGATATTTGTAGGGTTGAGCCTGGGTGGGAACTGGGAAGGGCTTGGATCCAAACGGTTGAAATACTGTATAGATTTTGCTAATTTATGCCTCAAGAGATCTTTGAATTCGTTATTGTAGTGAAACAATATTCTTGGATCAATTTTGAACTCTTGTGCGTGCAAAAGTAGGAAGTTTTTTTTTTTTTTTTTACCTTGATTGCTTTGTTCTCAGGAGAGATCTTTACAGTGCTGAGGTTGAGATACAGTCCTGATTACTCAAAGTACCAACATCTATTCTTTATTTCTTTTGGAAGAACGTTTCTATAGAGGAAAAGAAAGTTTCTGGGTTTCGAAGGAATGGTAGACAGTTAGATTAGTTGTATCACTCCACAATTGTTTTCACTGAATCTTCAAATCATCCTCCCTCTTTCTCAGAACTTTCAAACTGATTAGAACATTAGTTGAGCATAGATAGTTCAATTGTTAGAAATTTTATCGCAAATTCACAGTCTTGCTCCTTGTTTCTGAAAGATGCACAAAGATGTTTTTAGTAATTTGTACATTTTCTTCATTTGAGGGTGTTATCTAACTAAGAATGAAACCAAATTCAAATGGCACCATTGTTAGGCATAAAGGTTTTAATTATAGTATCAATGCGGTATAATTTTTCAGCCCTATTGATCTTTTGATGGCATATTTTTTTACCTTTTATCCTCTTGAATTTATTAGGACTTGCTAATATTCCTCTTCCTCGTATAAAGTTGTAAGCTCTGGTGGCAGAATATATATTCTACCAGTGTCTTCCTCAAAGTTTTGCTTCCTTTTTATTTGAGGTCTGACAAATTTCATCCTTTTTTTTAACCCTGTTGGATACCAAAATTGTTAGCTACTTTTCTTGATATTAGTGATAGAATGTTAGCTGTTACAGATGACTAGCAGTGTTCTCTATAGTGTTTTTTAGGTATATAAAAGTGACAGATTCCCCTACATGTTACCATACCATTGCCAGTTAGGCCAAATTCTGAGTGAGTTTGACCGAATAATTACCGCTGAGTGACCAAGTGGGTGATTAGAAGAATGCTGGTTACCGATATTAGAACTTGATTACCAGTATTTAATTATTTGGTTGCTCACATAGTCACATTCCATGTTGATCAGTTGCTAATATTGACTTCTACTTTCAATTTGCAGAGCACAATTGCTGAGTTTTAGGATTATCTGCTTCAAGCATAAGTGCGCCATTGCTTCTGATTTTTACTGGAAGCATGCAGGTTCAATACAAGACAAGTAAAATCTAAACAACAAATACCTAATTGATGAAATGCATCATCGGTTCTATGGCATGCATTCCTCCAGACTGCAGTCAAATTTTGGTTTGACAGCCATACAATAGATGGTGAATCCGTTTTTCTATGCTTTCTATATATAAAATAGATGTTTGTGTGGTGCAAAAGTTTATTATGTCTAGAAATATTTCATGATTGTACCAACATAGATATGTCTTTTAGGGAATGATCAACATCTTAGATCATTTTAGAAATACGAAACCTGTATGTCATGCTTTTGATTTCCATTTCTTTTCCTTGGTGTGTCAGTTCTGAAAAAGTGTAGTACGAGTTAAATTGTTGACGCCATACAATACGCTAACAAACTACTCTATGGCATCCTCAAAGGGTTGATTTGTGGGTCTTCACATTTTGAGTTTCATCAAATGAAAGGTTCAAACTAACTACCTAATTGTTCTCCTTTTCTGCTTTTAGCAAAATTTATATGAACTACATGTACATTATTTTGCACATATTCAGTAAGAGGAGGGGCAGAAGAGACCGGTGAAGTGGGCTGGCACTTCATTGAGCAGCTATACTTTCTCAACTCTAAAATGAACTAATAGCTTTAATATTTTTTTTAGAGAAGGGTAATTTTTACCCGACCTCTATATCCAACCGGATATATGCAGTCTTTTCAAACAGAGAACTTAACCCTCAAACAACCCAATCTGAAATTCGCTCCCATAGAGATTTGAACTCAGAAACCTTGGGTGCTACTCACCTTCAATATACATTACACATTTACAATATATATGTTTTCCAGATTTTCAATGTATAACATATTTTTCTACGATTATATTGCATAAAGATAATTGTATGTGCATGATTATTAGCGGTCAACAGTAGCAAACATTTGTGTTTAACGGTTGCTTTGCACGTGCGTCTCTGGCTTAAGCCATGCTTGTGTGCGCAGTTGTGAGCGGCGTGGCGCCGCGCATCCTCTTCTAGCTTATCTGAAGAACGAACACGACAGCAAGACGAGACACCGACAGACGAAGAGGTCTGGAAAAATTCGGCAGCAGGCAAGCAGCTAGCAAAGCGCCGAGCAGGTCACAGCCTCACAGGCTCACAGCTGGTGACTGGCTAGTGGTAAAGTACTCTGCTTTTTATTGGGATGGAATTCGGGAGGAGAACACGAAAAATGCTGCTGCTGCTGCTTGGAATTATTGGAGTCGCACACGTGAAATCGTCTCGTGTGCTTTGAACAACTCTGGCTTGGTAAAAACCGTCGTCGTCATCCTCTGGCTGATATTTTGTAGGTGTAGAGCACAAGCAGTGCGCATCAGCTAGCCATGGCTGATTGAGTGATGGCTCTCGGCTACCGATGCATACTGTCTTCAGTTCGAAGAGTGCCATGATCCAAGGAGAGATGGAAGATCACGAGCTGATGCAAAGTCGCAAACCGTACGCGCAAGGAGAGATGGAAGATTGCGATCCTGCTTTAGCAACGGTCTTACGCTAAAAACACTCCAACGGATTAGCCAGTCGTGATAGTGCTGAGCTCAGAGCCCCAAACCTGCATCGTACACCACGTGTTACCAGTGTCTTGACCAAAGCGGCGGCAAACAGCCTACGCAAGGTCGTGGCCAATTGTTCGCCGACCACAGTGTCCAGCAAAGTACTCGTGCTCCACAGCAAGTCGTAAGCATGTGGAAGACACATGAATACATGACGACGCTCTCGCGTCCGTGAAAAAATAATAATACGGCCGCGGCTGCGTGCGAACCGCGCGCCCCAGACGAACGAGCGATATTATTCTGGGACGGCAGAATCGACCGTGGCCGCGCGAAAACGTGACGGCTCGTCGCGCGCGTCGCGGCGGGCGGGCCCCGGCCGCCCGGGCTCCAGATCGAGAGCGAGCGAGTGACCACACGGGGATTGGGCGGGCGCGGCGCGCAGATTTTTCCGGATGGGGCGTGTGCGGCTGCCACGGCCGCATCGTGTGCACGCCAAATTCTCTCCCTCCCCTCTTCCCCTTCTCTTCCTCCTCCTGCCGCTGCTACTGCTACTACCTTATCCCCGCACTTGGTCTCTCCGTGCCTCACCTTAGCTACCACGATACATACGTACTACTACTCCATTTCAGAACACCCTGAAATATACACTCCCGTACTTGTTGGTTATTTCTCCCCCCATCGAGCTGAGGCTGAGCTGAGCTCTAGCAAACAGGTTAGAACTCGTTTTTTTTTTACTGCGATTATTATGCTATTGCCCTTCTCTTTTCACCATGTGAGGAATAGTGAGAACGGTTGTTCATCAGTTCCTAGATCGTTTAATGCTCTGGAATCCAAATATTTTGGTTTAGAGAGAAACTACGCGTCTATTTGTTGTTGCTTAGCTTTGATGTTTGGATTTGTGCTACTATAGTTCGTAGTTGGTTGGTTGACATCAGTTGAAGGCAGCAACGGGTGGGTGAATGACTATATGGTGTTGGTTGATGCAGGACGATGAACATCTTGAACCAGCCGATCAACCCTGGCGGCCACCCGGCGTTCCCGGCGGCAAGGGAGAGCGGCCAGCTGATGCCGGCGTCCGTCCGCTTCGACGGCCTGTCCACGCCGCAGCCGAGCACGGCGGCCACCGTGGGGCGGGCGCACGCCGGTCAGTCCCCGCGGTGGCAGGCGCAGACGCTGCGCCGGCCAAGCAGCTACGTCGGCGTCGAGCACGACGAGCCGGCGGACGCCGCCGCCGCGCTGGCGCCGTTCCAGCCGCTGACGCTCGACTTCCTGCGGTCGCTCCTGGACAAGAACACCGCCGTGGCGGAAGACCAGGCCGACGGCGCCGACGTTGCGCGGCCGCCGCCGCCGCCGCTGCACGCGCTGCGGGTGGTGGTGTCGTCCGCCGTGGAACTCGACGCGCGCCAGACCGAGCTCATCGCCCGCAAGATGCGCCGGATCACCGGGTTCGCGAACCTGACCATCGAGAACGTCGTCGACCCGTCGCTGATCGCCGGCTTCGTCGTCTGCTACGGCCCCGGCGAGTCCCACGTCATCGACCTCAGCGTCAAGGGCAAGCTCGCCATGCTCAAGAACCGCGTCGACTCCTTCGACCAGAGCATCGCCCACCCGCACCCCTGAGCCCTACATGCATCCACCCATAGCTCCACACACACACAGCACATTAGCTTGCTCCGCCGCCGCCGGCTCGCCGGACTATATACTCAGTAACCATCCCATGACGAACTCTATACAGAAGAACAACGCCGACGACGCGCCGTCGCCAACAACAGTTTTCCTATCTAGTGTTGTTGCCAATCATGAAACGCTAGCTACTCGCTACCGTTCAGCTGAGCCCTATATTGTACTTGTAATATTCCTTCTTACCGTATATTTTTCGCTGAAATTAAGCAGCGGTTCTATACGCTGTTGTAAAAAAAAAAATTGCGGTTTGTATGCGGAATTGGGGAATCACAGCTCTGTAAATGTTAGAACAGAGACTGATGTGAGGAAGCACAGGAGTTGTATATCAAACATGCTTATTTTCAAATGAGAACATGTATCAGCATCTAGCCAGCGATGAAATTCAGCTAATTTTATGTATGTTCAGGTATTCAGCGTTCTACAATGACTAGCGATTAACGCTCAGTTATATATATGTTCAGGCAATTCAGCACATTCTAAAATGACAAGTGAGTTCAGCACATTCTACAATGACAAGTGAATTCAGCACATTCTATACTGACGAGCGAATTACAGGTACACAAGGCATCGAATTTTGTTTTAGTAACGTGTCACACTTATTCGAGAGCAAAGATCTGAAGCTTACAAGTTCATCAATGCAGCGTAAATCGGCAGATATGTATATTAGGATCAGAGTGAAGCTTAGCTGTGGTGGCCGAGGGCGACGATCACGCACGGCGCTGCAGGGCTTCGTAGAGATTCTTGAGCGCCTTGTCGTAGGAGACGAACCCCATGAACCAGAACTCGTGGTTGTCCGTCGTCATGATCTGGATGTACCTCTCGCCCCTGTTCGTCATGCTGGCAGATGGGTTCACCGATTTCACTTGGTTCAGGGGAAGCACCACCTGCAAATCATCAAAATCTTCCAGGTGATCAATTCGTCGAACAGGTGACATCCATGGAGGAAATTGACTGAACTGAAGCTATGAAAATGTAGTTGCCTTGTAGTAGATGGCCTCAGGGGGGTGACTGGGGGCGGCGCCGCCGGCGGCGGGAGCGTGGTAGGAGATGGGGCTGTCGCTGCAGAAGGCGAGGCGGGCCGTGGAGATGTAGAGCGTGCCGATGACGGGGCCGGAGGAGGTGGAGAGGTAGCAGGCGTAGGCCTTGCGCAGCTGCTCCCCCGGCACGACCCCGAACGCCTGCGTGAACACCCTGTCGTGGCCGCCCTCCGCGTACACCTTCGTCCCCTGCGCCAGCCTCGCCACCGCCGCGTCCGCCATGTTCGGCGCCGTCCGCACTGCACCACACGCGCACAACGCATCAGTCACCGCGTCGCGCGCGAACGGATGATTGGGGGAAAGGGGATCGGTGTGTTGTATACGCACGGTGGTGCCAGATGTTGCCGGTGGTGTCGGCGGCCTTGCGGGTGCCGTCCTCCAGCTTCCTGCCGTACCGCTCCAGCGCCTTCCTGAGTGCTGCAGGGTCGCCGGCGCCGGCCACCGGAGCGAGAAGAGACGTCAGCGCGCGTGTGCAAAACACAGGAAACACGAAAGAAATCAGAGAGAGCGAGACGCACACTGGCAGGTGGACGGGGACGCGCTGGCCGGGGTGACGATCACGTAGGGATTCCCCACGCCGTTGCTTGCAGGCGTGACGGCGACGGCCGTCGACTGCGGCGGCTGGGCGCCACCCTGCCCCTGCGTGTACGGGTATCCCGGCGGCGGCGCAGCCCACGACGTCGTCATGTCCTCGCGAGATTAATCACAAAGCGATCAATCCGAGATCGATCAATCAATCGATCGATCGATCGCGTGGACCTGTAGCCTGAAACTTTTGCGTCCTTGCAATCCAATCGATCACGGGGAGGTAGGTTCTTCTCCCTAGCGTTTACTTTCGCTTGCTCGTGGAGTGGAGGCAAAGGGAAAGGGATTCGAAGGGCAAATGCAGTTGATGTTGCGGAGACTCAACACAGAAAACAAGTGGAATATTTTGGGCTTTGCGTCCGCGTACGTCGGCCGCACGCACAGGCACCGGCTCCACCGGGCGCAGCGCCGACGCGGCGATGGATGGATGCCATGGGCCATGGCGGTGGTGCCTTGCAAAGGAAGGAAAAGAGCCGGCTGGTTCACTGACCAGGAATGAACGAGAAACGAATCAAGTCAACGAACCGTGTGATTCGCACAGGCCGCCTCGAGTTGCGGGCACCGGATACGGTCCTCGAATAAAGCAAAAATGGAAAAATGGGCCTCATCTTTTAGGTTCCAACGATTCGGTTGAAGCCCAAAGGCCCATATATGTTGGGCTCTTGTAGTTCGGCCCCATGAGTTGGTATTGGTCCCGTCTTCCGGGCCCACGCTCTCGATCTTCCGGTCGCAGCCATGTTTGCCTAGTCGGTTACTCGGTTGGTGGTTGCACACGCTCCACGTGATCTGCGCCATCGCCCGGTTGCACCCCATGTTGGGAGACGACTACACGTCACACGCTCCAAGTGAACATTTCTTCTCGAACAGTGAAACATTGCAACATCTCTTTATCACGTAATAAAACATAAGTTTTACAAATCTTCGGACAGTGTTCCATCATGTGATAAAGATATGTTGCAATGTTTCACTGTTCTAGAAAAAATATTTCAACATGAGTTTTTTCCTTGATGTTCCATCCTTCATTGAAGAATGTTTCATTGTTTTATCGAAGATGTTTCAGTCGAATACAACACTTAAGAACGCAGGCTTCAACAACAAAAACATATGCAACACCCAAAAGAAATGAATTGCAACATAAAGTACCAAGTGCAACATTAAGAAATATGAATTGTAACATCAAGAAACACTTCTGTGCAACACAAAAAAATATAGTGTGCAACAAATCCTTGTTAGCTCGATGCTCCCACCATCCTCACCTTCGTCGACGAGCTCAGGGCCATCTCTGTTGACGGCGCCTCAAGCTCAACCCCACTTCCACACGGTGCCGCTTCCGCCGGCGAGCTCAAGGGCCCTAACCGGCGTTGGTCCCATCTCCTCACGGTGTTGCCACTGCCGGTGAGCTCGGGGTCTTATCGCGATGCCGCTACCGCCGGCGAGCTCAGGGCCCTAACCGGCACCGACCTTATCTTTTCACGGTGTTGCCGCCGCCACTGGCGAGCTCGAAGTCTTCTCCAATAGTGTCATCCACTCCCCTAGCGACAATGCCTTTCTCCTGCTCGAGTTCAGCAGTGCTCCCTCAAAAGCTTGGTGGAGAGTTCCTCCATTACTATGTTGAAGAGAGAGAAATGAGGTAAGAACTGGCTGAGAACAAGTCAAACACTGGTAAAATGGATAAAGAGATGGATGTTGGTGTCCTTGAGCGTCTGACGCGAGTCACAGGATCATACGTTCAGGACAAAGCATTTTCCCCAATGTTGTTTAGTCTGATGTTGGGTCGCCCTTCTATTTAGTCCGACGCGCACTGGGAGGGATCAGGACGTGGCCTAGTGAATTGCACTAATTAATGCAATATAGAATGTTGTCACGCATAGCACTTAAGCGCACGTGATTCAACCGAAGATGGAGCATAGAGTGCACTTGATCGAAAAATTGTATGTGAATGCTTTTTCTCAGACTTATGGTAAAATGTTCTTGATTGAGTCAGAAATTATCAAAGTCTAGTACCTTAACTAATGAGATATTGATTTTCTCAAAAAAGAATTATATGTGGAGACAGGTATAGGACTTAAACCCCTACTTGCACATGGTAAGCTAGTCATGCTTTGCTAAAAGAGCAACGGAAAAATGTGCCTTTTTTTACTTACGCAACGTTCTTAAGTTTAAAATATTTTCAATAAGAACTTGTTTGAATTATAGACGTTGTTAATATTACCGAAAAGATACAGATTTTTTTAATGTAGTTTATTTGTTTTGATATCAAATTTTAGTAAAGTTACTTCAAAACTTGTGTTTAGAGTTGCCAAAATTTTAGTAACACACGAATGAATCTATAAGTATTTTGCCGTTTATATTTTCTGGTATGATATACTTATCCCAATCTAACCATGCTAAATAATTTGTCACCTGTTTGGTCTGCAACTTAAAAAAAATAGTATACCATTTTTTTTGCATATCTTTGATAATAATACAACCAAAAACCGACTCAATCTAGCTAACAAGTTTGACATTTACCAACCAAACGACTTGCAAAAATTTTAGCAATTGCCAAACCTTGGAAGGCTAGAAACAAACAAACCCTTAATATGCGTATGTGAAATTCATCCTGCAGTGTTTCTAGAATAATTTCAGTGTCATGCTAGGAGAAGTTTAACCACTCGAAAGCATGAAATAGTGTGCTTCTCGAACATTCTTCGCAGTTCGCATGATACAAAATTTTGAGATAAAAATCGAATTGAGTTTTTGGAATTTTTCACGCACGCTCGTCACGTCGTCCCCGTGTACCCAAGCTACTCGACTTGGTCGCACCAGCATCACGAGCAAAACGAGACCCGCACGGTCGGCCACGCCAACTCCCAAGTCCGAACCTTTCCCTTCAGGCCCACACCACCCGTCACCACTCACCAGTCAACAAATCCCCCAAAAAACAAATCAAAAAAAAAGAAAAAGAAAAAGAAAAGGTCTCCTCTCTCTGACGTGTCTCCGCGTGCTGACCTGGCGTCCGTATCCGACGTGGCACCCCTCTCCCGCAAGGCAAACCTCCTTCCCGCCTCCCGCCCACCGCGTGCCGGAGCGTGCCTCGACGCGCGCGTCGACGCGCCCCCACGCTCCCTCCACCGCACGCAACACCACACACCCGACTCCGCCACTCATATCCCTCCGATTCCCCACACGGACGGCCACGGATGCCCCCCTCGCCGCACGGGATCCCGAAATTTCCTCCACGTAGGACGCCACGCACGCACGCGAGTCGAATCCTCTTTCGTGTAGGCTTCCCCTTCCGCGGCCGGACGCCATCCTCTTCTCCAAACCTATTTGTACGCGCACCACCCGTTCGCCGCCGGCGCAACCCGCGCCTCGCCGCGAACCCGTGCTCTCGCTCTGGTTGATTAGCTTCCACCACCAATATTCCGGCCTTGTCTCGGAGATTACCAACCCCCCCCCCCCCCCCCCCCCGCCTAGGAAGGCGTTCGATCGGCCGATGGCGGCGGCGGCGGCACCACCCGTGCGGGGGTACTGCCCCGCGGCGGCGTCGACGTCGTCGGTGGCGCTGTACACTCCGGCGGGGAGGGTGCGGATGCCGGCGTCGCTCGTGAGCGCGCCGCGGCGGGTTTCGGTGCGGCTCCGCGCGGCGGCGGTGGGGCTGCAGCTCCGGCGGGAGGAGGAGCGGGGGTTGGGGTTCTTCGGAGGCGTGTTTGGTGGGGAGGATGGGGAGGTGGAGGAGAAGGTTGGGGAGGAGAGGGTGGAGGGGTGGATGCGGGAGTCGATCGCGGAGATCGTGCGGCACATCGGGGAGGCGCCGTTCCTGGTGCACCTGTTCAACGACGACGACGGCGGCGGCGGCAGCGGCCGGGGAGGCGCGGGGCGGGTGACGGTGCGGCGGGAGACGGCGTCGGCGGAGAGCTGGCCCGACGTGCGGCGGCGGTGGGGCGCAGGCGGGATGCGGCGGCCGGACGGGATCATACTGGTCGAGCAGATCGCCGCGGCGGTCGAGGACGGCGCGTCCGCCGGCGCCGGCGCCGCCGAGGCGGCGCGGCAGGTGTGGGGCCTGGTGGTGCAGGCCCGCGGGATGGAGTGCGCGTCCTGCTACGTGCTCGACACCTGCCGCGTCCGCTCGTCGGCGGGGCTCTGCACCCACTTCTGCCTCGCCAGGGCGCAGTGTTTCGGCGACCCTCTCGAGCTCCAGCTCCGCAACGCCTGGCTCAACCGCCTCTCCGGCCGCCGGTAGCCACCGCCACCGCCACCGCCGCCGCCGCGTACTAATGTACTAAAGCTACCGGTCTTGATGCGTCCAATTCTTGCTGGGAAGGAGAACAAAAGAAGTGTGCAGATTGCAACGGAAGAACATACTCAGATTCTTTCTTTGTTTTCTTTCGTCCCGGTTTCTCCCAAATGCGGATTTGTACAGATTATTGGTTGCAAATTTGCGATTGCTCCCTCGATTATTCCAACGAGGAGCGATTCATCCAGGCATTGCCGTAAGCATCAAGCATTGCCCATTGTACTATGACAACAAATGTTATGAGAAATTTTTTAAGTATACTTTCTTGATCTGTTCCAAAACCTCCTGCTCTTTTAGCTGCAACTGAAAGCAACATGGCGTCGCAATTACGAAATCCATCATTACGGCTTCCTTGATAATGCAATGGCCAATTGGTGATGAGTAGCACTAGCATACGGTTCCCTTTTTCCGCTTTTCTTGACTTGTTAAGGCCGTGTTACGGCAGCATTAATCACAGGCGATTAAGTTGGTAATGACAGCAGCAGAGAGACACAATTAATGGCGCGAACGTGGACTGCCGGCCCCATTGCGTCCATCCAAGATCTTTTTCTCGCATCAGCGTTCGCAGCAGCGCCGCAACCTGATGTGCTGTTGCCCAGAATAACGCAATCGCGATTCATCCAACTCGAGACAGACAAGAACACAACAAACGTTCTCCCAGAGTCTTTGACGAAATTTACTTGTCTCGAGACGCGTTGACAGCGTCCGTGTCACCGTGTGTTGCTGTTTGCTCGAGTGCCGGAAGCACCGGGAAAATGGGAGGCGTTTTTCACGACAAGAACCGGTGCACGCAGTACGCTGAATCTTCTTCACCTGCTGGCTAAAGGCGACTAGACGAGTAGAGGTTTTGGAACTCGTCAGCTTGGACCGTGAGCACGTTGAACAGCAGCAAGTACAACGGTGAGAAGCACTGAATCGTTCAGCTTGCCTGCGGCGACCACTGTGTACAGTAAACCGAAGGCTCTATTTGAGAAAGCTCAAGATTAAACAAAATTCGAGATTCGAAATTCTAAGAAACAGCTCAGGAGTAGCTGACGAGACTAACAAGAGGCTAGGTTTCTCAGCTTTAGGTTGCTAATTCATTTTTTGATCAATTATTATTTGGGAATTGAGAGAGCCATAAATTCTAGAATAATTAAGCGTTGAAAGTTGGGAACATATTCTCCCTAACGTACAAAACGAAACAATAGATTATCACGTAATTAAGTATTAATAAAAATTAAAAAATAGATTTATATTATTTTCCTATAGATTTTTTAAAAAATAATAATTTGAGAAAAATGTGTGCGAAAAACGAGAAAGTGAAAATTAAATAGAGAGTATAGAACACACCCTAAACAGCCCCCAAAACAGGGCCTAAGGCTTTGCGAACGCCCAGGATTCCCAAACAACAGCGGCAAATCCATCTAATTAAAACATCAAGACTCGTCTCAACACAACCTGCCACAATTCACAAAAGCAGGCTGCTGCACGAGACGGTGTACACGGTTCATTTTATTGGATGTTTGTTTCCACCATCAGATGATATACACGCGAACAAGCAGAAACATCAGAAACATTCGGCAGCAATTTCTCCAGGAAAAACGCGGCCTATTTCGTCATCATCCCGAGCGAGCGTTATTTGGAAGAGAAGTCTTTTTGAGACAGGCAGAGCCACAAGGGCAGGAACGAGTGAACGGCGTCTCGGCGTCCTAGTAGCCACCCTGGATGTAGGCGTTGAGCCGGTTGAGCTCCTCCCGGTGCTCGCTGACCACGGCGCGGACAATGTCTCCGATGGAGACCATCCCAACCATGCCCGTGCCGTCGATCACCGGGATGTGCCTGATGCGTTTCTCTGCACGCGGGTGTCAGGATTTAGTCTCGGCGATATCTTAGATTCTTGCAGTGAATACATAGGAGAAAGCTCATGATGTTTACCTGTCATCAGCTGCATTGCTTGCAGGACTCTGGTATCAGGCTTCACCGTGATCAGCTTGTTCTGTCAAAATGATGTTTTGTCAATGAGCATTCTTTCTGGAAAAGGCAATACTCTGATCATGTTTTCATATTTGAAAACTTCAGTATAATGTCAATGATTTTAGCAACCAAGTCTGTCACCTGACTAACTTCTCCATGCTTATGACTTAAATTTCTTTCACTAATCAGATTCATGTTCTGTTGCCACCGGTAATCCAGTATGATCAACATACACAGCCTAAGAGAAAATTAGCATAACAAGGGGTGTACCTCTTCAGTCATGATGTCTCCAACTTTAGTTGACTTGGAAGATCGTCCCTGCACTATGATTTTCCTGAGGTAATCTGGAAACATAATGCATGATTCAGATGTTAGTTACACAACACAACTATTCTCTAAGCCAATCATGTTTACGAACAGGTTAGGTTTTCTGTACTATTTTTTGCCCTAAGGATTGGGCTGTGTATATCCATTATGAGAACATAGAAGCCGGATTTATATCTATTATCTGAAAAAATCTTCATTACTGGTGCAAGGATTTCAATGTGCCTTTGCATGTACCATTTAAACTCCTTTTCTAAAGCGAGTTTCATGCACAAGTATCTCTTTACAACTGAAGTAAGCAATAGTCTGTCTTCTAGCATTTGAATTACAGACCCAGAGGCTAGAGACAAAAATAAATACAGATGGTGGTTTGTTACCTCTCTCGGTAACAATACCAGCAATTGATTTATCCTGTCCAGGTTTAACCACCACCAGAGCTCCAACATTGTGTTGCGTCATCTGATAGAAGAAACTTATCATTTTGAAGCATAATGGTTCGCTTAAGAAGTAATATGGCAAGGAAAACACATACAGATTTGACAGCATCATAGACAGAATCATCAGTGGTGCACCAGAGCCAAGATCCATCAGCACTCTTCCCCTTAGACTTCAAAATATCTGCCACAGTGGCAGTCTCAAATCCGCTCTCCTCTATTTGAGCAGACGAAACTGACATGGAACGTGAATATACAGCAGGTAACATAGCTGGTTTTGGAACATTGATGTGTCGCAGAACAGCAGACTTGAGGAGACTGCCATGTGACCCGATAGCTTGAATTGCTCGTTGCATTCTGTGTCAGATCAAACGCATCAAAATACACAATTACTTCTTATATCACATTTTTTAGCAAATGATAAAAGGGTATATAGGACTACAGATAGCAAAGAACTCGTGTGAGAATAAAGATGTCTTGGATGATTTAAGAGTTAATATTGGAATAATACAGCAAAATCATATCTCAAATACAGCCAAGAGAAGAACCAAAAGCAACTGAAAGTTCATCAACCCCAAATGAAGTATGATCAATTAATGAAGTATGATCAATTACTCTTTTAGATAATGGAAGCTTTTATGAACTCAGCTAATTACATCAAGGTGATACAACTGCACTGAAATCACTCCCAGCCTCTGCATCAGTAGGACGCACACAGCCAAAACACACTCACACTCACAAGCTCTAAAAAAGTGATACAGGAAATGTTAAGGACTATTTACTTGACTTCAACAAAGTCGTGTGCGTACCAGAACTCCGGACGCTGTCATTGAAGGCAAAAATACTAGTTCCTAATTATGTCATGGCTGTTGATAAATAAAAAGCACCGGAAGAAAGCAGCAAGACAGACTGGAGATTTGTGTTATAACTGTTTTCTACTCTTTTTTTTCTTCCTGGATTTTTAATTTTCAAGTAAATAAATTGGTATTTGGAATAATTTATAAAAAATGACTCCTATTCCCATGGAAATTGGTTTTTCCCTTGTCCCAAACAGTGTGTTGGATATATTTAAACATGTTATTGCAAATCAATTTCCGTTGTTATGCACAGGCGACTGCTAGAATGACCGGACAATCAGTCAGTTTAAAGAACTGGTAAGAAAGCGACAATAAAGTCTGTTCCAGCGGGATTACTTAAAAATAATACAGTTTTCAAACTATTCCACATAAATAAACAACCCCATACCAATCATGCTGGGGCCTGGGAGCATTATGTCAAGTGGAAGTTAATTTCCACTGTGCTGATGCAATGAAAAAGATGTAAAGCATTCTAGCTCTAGCCTACCATTTTGTACTCTGGTCAGCAAAAATACTGCTGGAACAAAGTAATGTACACACCAAAATCTGTTGAATGGCCAGCGAAATGGTCATGTCTACATATTGACTATTAATCGGTATTCATTTTGATGCACAGTATTCTACAGGGAATCCCCTATCAATGTAGTCAACCTTGTTGATCTTAAGAGTAGAATCCAAGAGTCTGTCCAATTAATACTCCTAGATTCCAAGAATCATTTAGTTCGTGAGAGTGCAAGGCGAAAAAATGGGCAAAGGTTTGCCAGCATTCGTTAGCAGATCAAGAATATTTATTTAGGTCACAATCACACAATGAGTCAGCACCAAATACAGAATCCAGCTATTGCCGTCGCCACTCAAATCACTAAATACTAAACTACACGCACTTGATGTGTCCATGGTATGTCCATATGGTGGGTGTACTGTTGTGATGTTACCGAATCACTCAAGCTACAAGAATCAAAAGAACAAACGGATCATGAATTACATATGAAGCTACGACACGCCTAACCCGAAACCAAAAGTAAGTTCTTTAGCTACTCTTAACTAAAAAAGTGGCCAGAAAAAACACGGGAAGCAAGCTGTATCCAACACAAAACTCTAATCCAAAGAAGAGAACAATATTTCCAGAACAGAAGGGAGCGAAGCGTGCCGTGCTCTCTCAGGAAGTGCGAAAAGGATATCGCCGTTTATCGCGAGGAAGAACATCAACACTGTCACTCTACTTACACCAGTGACAGACTGACAGTACAATAGTGAAGAACCACCGATCCACTTCCAACTCGTTAATCCAATCAATCAAGCGTTCCGAGAAAGAAATCAAGCAGAAGTGTTCTTGTCACTGCTTTCTAACACTAGTAAATTTTCCCTTTCTTCCCCTAAAAAAGATCTTTTCATTTGCCAAACTGAGAAGGACAGTAGCAGGCAAGCAGAGCTATGGTCGTTTGTTCATGAAAGGCAAAACAAAAAAAAAAAAACAAAAGAGGAACAGATCGCGTGGGCAAACCAAAGAACAACACTGTAAAAAGGAAAAGTACAATTCTTTGATCTGTGCTCTGAGTTCAAGAAACCTTCAGTCCAGAGTCCACACACATATCACCATCACCATCTCCCACTCAAGCAAGAACGAGAAACCAGCATCGATCCGCACATCAGCTCAAGCTCCAGCATGGAATGAAAAGGAGGCTGCTGTTACCTTGCGAGGAGGAGGACGCTGCTCCCGGATGCAAGAGTTGGGGAGGAAGATGGGGAGGAGGACACTTGGGATGATGTGAGGCGAGAGGCGTGGTGATGAGCTCTAATTAAAGTGACACCTCCCCTCTCTGGCGCGGTGCGGTGAAGTCATGTGCTGCCGGTCTTATCCGCTCAGCCACTGTCTCTCTGCTCTTTTCCTCAGAAGATTTTTCTTACTTCAATTTCAGTGCAGATTAGGGAGAAAAATCACAACTTTTTCAGCGAAAATCAAGGTGGATATGGACAAGTAGTCAAGTAGAAGTAGCAGAGAGTGAAGGCACCCCAGTAACAAAAATATACTCCCTCCTATTTCAAAATTATCGATGTTTGGGATATAATCTCATATACCAAAATATGATTTATTAGGGTGCCTATTCCCTATTTTATCTATATTAATATGCTAGTGTGTACTCACTTCATTCAAAAATACAAGGAGTAAGTATTTTTATGTTTTCAAAAATAAATCTAGATAAAAACGTTTTTATTTTAGAACAGAGAGTGTAAGTATAACCGTGTTTTTACTGTTAATAGTTTGATCGATTTTTACGTGACAAATATTGACAGTCTTAAATATATTTTACTGATCAAATTTTTCCAAAGTTGTTGGCACGAATTTTAGAATGTCATCCTCTTAAAAAAGAAGGAAGATAATAGTAGTATTATTCAGAAAGTGAGCACACGAGCAGTCAACACAAACCACCGCGTCCACGTACCATATGCACCTGGGACTTTGGACTTTGTAAATCCCAGTCACAGTTTTGAAACACAAGAAACATTCCAGCGTGCGGGCCTCATGTTTCTGGCAATATTCATCACAACTTCTCATGTAGGCACAGGCCGAGTAGATCACCGACCACAATGGCTAAAGCTCGTGCGGCAATGCGGCACGTACACACAAACCGAGCTGCTAGTACGAGGGTTATAAATTTAGTCCTCTATTTTAAAATAAATTAATCTAAAATATGCTAAGATATAATTTAGAATAAAACATAACCTAATATAACAAATCTAACTTTTTAGCTTATTTTACTCCTACTTTGGAACAAAGAAAATACTACAAGGTACTCCTGTAATGGAGCTGATCAAATTTTATTGTAGTACTTGTGATCAAACATATTTTATCACACAAGCTTCGTGTCCACACTCTGAGCACCAACTAGCAATTGTCACCTAAAATTCTAGAAAAAATGAACACATACTTCCAATTGTATTACACCTACATGTGAAATCCTATCTTCAAATTAATTATATTTTAGTCGTAACAAAAAAATAAAATTCTGATAAATTTTTACTTTATAGCTGTCAGATTTTTCACTTTTTTGTTACGGCTAAAATATAAACAATTTAAATATGATATTGTGCAGATATGTATAATACTATTGGAAGTATGTATCTAATTTTTTCTAAAATTTTATATGATATTTGCTAACTGGTGTAGATAAAGTGTGTACGAAAAATTTGTGCACATAGGATTATATGTTCTCTAGTAATGCAGTACTAGTGGTAACAATTATTGCAAAGACAAAATCGGGCCGAGCTGTTAGTACTACTAGCAACGACAATAATTGCTAAGGCGGGAGAATTAGAGAGGAAGCAAAGAAACAGCAAGCAATTTGCTGGTGAGTTTTATCTAAAAAAAAGATAGCAATGGTGCTGATGCGGCGGCGAGCGGTCGGCGTCACGGCCGCACGTAAACAAAAGAAGCGTCGCCGTCGCAGTGCGCCGTTGGCCGTTGGCCAGGCCGGCCGGCGAACAGGTGGACCGATCACCGAGTCCTGGACGCCAACGTTTTAACCGAGCTTCGAAACGGGATTTCCTCCGGTGTTTTCTCGGTGAAATCGGGGGAAATCTCGCTGTGATTGGGTTGACGCAGTTGGGTGGAATGGTGGGAAATATCTCGTCGCGCGAGTGGCGAGCGGTGGCGTCCGTACTGTAGCTGTGGATGGGCCATATGGCCGTGGTCCCGCAAATTCAGTACGATTCCTGCATCTTTTGTGCTCGTCACCGGTCGGGTTTTTTTTTTTGGGTTGGGTGGGGGGGGGGGGGGGGGGGGGGGTCGGGTCACTGGGTGCTTGAGGATTAGTTCACCTTTTCTGTTTGGTAGCGGCCCGATCACTGTCACATGTACCACTGTAACACTGTGTGCTCGGGATTTTTTTTAAAGAAATAATATGATTTTAATGAAAAATTACAAATATGTAGATAGCTCGGTCAGGTGAAATAACGAGTTTAAGCACATTGTCGATTAACCAAAGTTCGATACTCAAGAGATGATATATTGAACAGACCTAATTGCTATGGATATGTTATATCAGATAGCCTATCAAATCAAGGTTGATCGATAGGGTCATTGTAAAAAAAATACATGCAATGCCAATTCATCTAAAAGATTAACGAAAAAACCAATACATATTTTCGGGATATGCGTAAACATTAGTTTCACGTAATAAACTCCCATCCCTTGACTATATGAGACTAGGACGCATACATGAGACACACGTACGCTATCTCATCGTAGGCTGGGACGCACTGGAATGTGACATGCAACACGCTTCGGTAGAATTAATCGGAGAGGATGCACACGTGTCCACGGCGCCACCTCGCACGTAAACCGCGAGGCAGTCACATGGTGGGAGTGAGTGAGAGGGTGGCAACTATGGCAGCCAACGCCGACAAAGCCCACCAAGCGAGAACAGTGGACACATGCGGGTATCTCAATCGAAAGGCATGGACTGTATAGACATTCTTGGTGCAAATTCGGGCGATCATCTCATACTCATGATAACTGTAGACGTCAACAGACAGATACGGTGACACCAGCACCGATTGCGATCGCTACACCCCTAGCCATTTTGTTATCGACATTGTCACGGAGAGCTAGAGAGTTTTAGGTCCTTGCTAGCTGAAGTGCTAAACCCCGAGCAAGTCGTACGAGTGATGTCTAGAGATTAAAACATCCAAAAATGATATTATTTTTTTTTGAAAATGGTATCGATGCGGTCGAGAGTTTTCCATATTTATGAATTAACTATTTAGTACCAACTTCAATACGATGTAGATATAAATTAAAAATTTTACAGTTATAAACAATCGGAAACAATATAACTTTTCTATATTTTTTTGAAAACGGTATCGGTAGTTCGGTACAGCTAGAAAGTTTCCGTACCGGGCACAACCCACACAGCAAATTGCATACCTCGCGTGGCGCAATCCGCACCGCTGCCAGTCATCCACTCGTCGGCACACAGCAGGAGAAATACCGCAGCATTACATCCATCAGCAAATTGAAACTTGAGAAGCATCAAACCCCCTTGACAGAACTCAATCAGATCAGAGCTATAATCTTTAGCTGAGTTAAGGATTAATTATCTACCTAGTACCTACCGTTACATCATCTTTTAATCTTTAGCGGAGTTAAGGATTAATTTATCTACCTACCGTTTCATCATCTCTTATTCTTTTTGGTGGGTTGCCTTACCGAACAAAAAGGAGCAAATTCCTTGTCAGCAATAATTAGCAGGCGTGAAGCAGCCCACAGAAAATGGTTACCATGCACAAGCTGCTGGCAAAAGCCGTTGGCCCAGCACACTGAAAAGAAAACCAAATACTGTGCGGATGAACTGACCGGCTTATCAAATGCAGGTACTACTAATAAGCACATCAAATGGACGGCGACATCTTCCTTGTCCGTTCTTTAACAACCCGGCCCCGCATTTGATCCGACCTCATCTTCTGCAGCACGGCCATTTCCCATTTCCATGGTTCAATGTATCATCATTTTTAAACATAGATGAGGGATGGATGAGCCACTGGATTTGCCGTCCCTGCCTCACTGGTTCTGCCATAATTCATGAAAGCCATCTGCTGATATGGTGATGCCATTGGATGATTGGACCCTCCTCATTTTTAGATTTTGCCGAGGAGATAATCACTTTATTTTTACTCCATCCGGTTGCTTTATTTTAGTACGGCGGAGATAGTATGTTCTTGCATTTCCACAAACTAGCATATATTTATAGTACAAATATCATCCGCAAAGTCAAGGATAGTACTCCCCGTCCCAAATAAAAACCCAACCTACGAGAGGATTGGGGTTATTGGGACGGAGGGAGTAGGTGGCACCCATCATAATACTTACATATATTGTTTTCTCCAATAATACACATTGTTTTCTCCAGGATTATCTGACGTGCTAAAATCACAGGAACATATTGAGTAAACAAATAATTTGTGAGCTTTAAATGCCAAACTATTTTGATGCAACATGCATATCGCTTTACTTTAGTTACAATACATCATTGTGGCCATGGCACACCAAAATTTTCCAATATAGTTGCCACAATTTTTTCCCCAGAAGACATTGGGTGTTGCACCTTTCCTCAAAACAAATCTCAGTTACATTTAGGGGGCAAGTAATATGAGTAGAAAAGAATTCGACAAGATGTCCCCTGCGAACAATTAAAACACCTGGACCAGATGGAATACATCAACTTCTAGAAAATCTGGCTCGTCTTCGAGTAGCAAGTGAGGCTCCACTCTCCATATACCCACCTGTTCTTTTATCATCTTCGTCTTCACTAGACTCATCGGATCTCCACCTTGACACACCGTTCCCAGATGCTGCTTCATCAACTGAAGATTTCTTACCGAAGCTACACATGATATAAAAGATCACGGTAACTTATTGTGTAACATTTTGATTTAAAAAACACTATTTTGTGTAGTAGTAACGTTCCATTCACCATAGCATCACATTTGTGGTTCAGGCAACCACCAGTATCCAATACTCCAAATCACTGGGGGAAAAACCTAAAACTTAGCCTTTATTAGGGCATCTATGGATGATCTAGGTGTACTCAGACAAAGTTCTTGACTGTAAAACAGGTATAGCTACTAATAAGTGGTTGGTTACCTACAAAATATAGATGTATCCAGCTTCCTTGTGATTGTCTTGGAAAACAGTGGACTAGCAAGTACCAAAAATGGGAGAGAACCAATACAGACCAGGGGCCATAATCCCGTTGGGAACCAGACATTACGGTCAGTTCCAGATAGTCCAACCAGCTAGCTATTTAAAACAAATTCAAATGAAAACAATGAACAGTACAACCTGGCGTTCCTAGTGCCTATTTCCAAATGTATGAAGCATTTCCGCACTGGAAAAAAATGGTTTACACTAGGAACCACCCATGGGCCATAACTTTTCAACAAGGTTATATATACCATAGACCACTCATTAGTACCAGTCAATAGAAGCCATTCATCTATCGACCTTTGATTCTACATCATACTTCTCATGAGCTACAGCGTCAACTACCAACAGGTAGACATCAGAATTAAAGTACGGAATAGATTGCCAAGGTACAGAATCATGATTACCTGAGAACATTCTCTTTAGGAGGTATTTTTGTTTTCTGGATGTGGACCTCATGAAAACCAGCATTCTCGGCTATTTTTGAGTGACCATTTTGACCAGCACATGTGCCACTTAAGATGAAAGGTTTCTCAGCACGTGAACCGAAGTCAAACTCCCCCTTTCTGACAGAATCTTTTCCTTGAAAAGGAGTGGTTCTGTTAACCTCAGTCTTCAACGAACTTGATCGGTAGTCCTTCATAGGTGTATCAACAGAACCCATGTTGAAATACATAGGGAGTGAATCATAACCAGCAGGTCTAGTTCCTTTTTTAAAACCAGACTCTCCTTTCGTAAAACTGAGTTCTTTAGTCCCCTTTAAATATGGACCTTCACCATTCTTTCCCATGGAGGGGAATAGACCCCCTGCAGTTGATCTCATATTGGATATAGGTGAACTCAGGGGAACTGGTCTGCATTGGAGGATAGATGGAACCTTTCTGCTAAACTCTGAACGGGCACTACTGTTAAGGCCAACAGAATCATTCAATACATTGATATTTCTTGATTGGAGAGGGCTTGACTTCTTCTGAGGAATAGGGGTGGTCGATAAGCTAAATGCTATGGCAGGATTTGATGATTTGACCATATGATTAGCTGGAGAAGAATTTTGCATTGTTTGTACGGCAAATTGGTTTCTCTCTCCACTGCCAATGGTTCTCATATCCTCCCTCTGAGCCTCAGGAAGCATCTCAACACATTTAGTCTGCATACACAAAAAAAGTGTATTGAAGTGTTGCATATCAGCATATACATCTCAAAAACAATGATGCAGACAAGCAGTAGAGCAGATTATATGTTTGAAAAACTATTAGGCTTCTTCCATTGATCCAGAATAAAGTACATAGTACATTAGTTACAGTCTATCATGTATGGATATACATGTTATGACATGATAGAATCACTAGAATTATGAAGAGCCCCAGCAACTCATGCCTACCAGAATAATAAGAATTAGATAGGCACGTCGAAAGAATCAAAGTGTAAAAGCTAAGCACTTACAACCAAATTTTGTCTCCACTGAGCAATTGTTCTGATTTTGGATGCTTCTTCTTCACTAGCAGTTTCCAATGCATTCTGCTCAAAGCTTTGAAGACTACGATCGACCTCATATGCTTCCAAATACCGATAACGCTAACAGAAGAGGCAGAAAAATAAATCCTCAGATTCACCTTCTGAATGTTACCTTGCTAAGTTAGAAAATTGTGCATATCTTAGCAGTTTGTGGTTATTATTTAGATTGATAATATTGCCTTGTAGTAATATAATTTCATTACACTACAGCAGTTAGAACACCGTGCATAAATTTGATGTACAGAAATTGGGTGATGTGCAACAATTTAAAGTGATTATAGACCAACACATCAAACAACACTTTAAACACCCTGATCAATCTTCTACTATATCGATCATTCAGTTACACTGAGTGTTTCTGAACGTAGAAACTCATAAGCATCATTTTTCTACCTTGAGCCTGAGTACGCCAATAGTAAACATAAACTATTTCATATACAAGAAAAAGTGCTGCCACTGCATCAGCTGCTATGATTTACCACTTTGAATTCGAAACTGCTTTTATCATACCTTCAATGTCTGAATGATGTGTCTAGCATTCAAAAATGAAGGTAAATAGTTGGTAAATATATGAGCAATGACTTAGATGACAATTTTCTATTGTACTTCCATTTATTCAGGCAGCACGCACCTGAGCAACTCCTGTACTGAAACTATGTGGGGGAAAGTTTCATCGATACATTATTTTTACCTGGAGGTAGAAAACAACAAGCAGACTACCACATGGCTCCATGGGCATTTCACGAGCACAGTCAAGCAGGGACTTATGAAGATGTTTCCCTTCCTCAGAATCCCAAGGCAGATCAATCATTCTATCAACAAAGTTCCTCTCGATGCAGATATTACAAAACTCGGTCATCATTACCTCAACATGGTACATCCAAGAGCTTTTGTAACTGTTAGCATCTTCAACGTGTGGCATATCTGCTGACCTTTGCTCTTTTACCTTAGAGCAGTAGCTCCTGTGGTACATAAATGCTTCTGTTAGATGACCATACTCAATTCTTACACGGACTGCAGTCACTGCCTCACTAAGAGATGCTGTGTCATCTTTCTCGATGTTTGCAGCAGAAGAGAAGGTATCACGCCCTATGCACTTTAGCACAACCAGTGCCACATCAGGTTTATGACGCTCCAGAAGAACTTGTGCTATCTTCGGATGTGTTTCCTTGCTAGAAATCTTGGGAAGTAGAGAGCAAGCCTCCTGCACAGGGTAGAGGTGCATGAAAATAAAAGATGATTAGACTTCAATAAATCTTAGGTGAACAAGCAAGTCTTTAGTTGGAACCACAAATAAGATCAAGCTCTGATGCGGTGATGCCAGAGTGCTAACATGAACAGCAAAAGGGAGAGTTCATTAATTTTTAAAGAACAGAAGATACTTACACAGCACGTAACAGAAACTGACATTTCAAATGTGGAGGCAAGTGACATGTGGGACCCAAAAGAACAGGTGAGAAACAACACCTCACAGTGCTTTTAGCGTACATTAAGCACAGTAAAGTTAACTAACAATCCTCATATACATCCTTCTTGGTTATAGAAGTCATTACAAGAATGCTTAGCACCAAAGTTCACGCTATTTGGTAGGAGTAGATTGGATTCCAAAGAATAAAACCATGACTACACAAAAGGCAAAATCCTTATAGAAGTCCCAAAGCATACAGAAACAGGGCAGAAACAACAAATGAACAAATGCCATGGTAGATTCCGACACATGCCTATAATATACAACAGCAACTAGAAACCTATCAGTATCAGCTGTCAGTTCCACTACAGGCAAGCAGTACTTCAGTTGCTCATTCAACTAAATACATTTATCTCGTCACACAGATACATGTAATAGTTATATTATTTTACTTAACATCCAATAGTCTACACAGCCCAACCGTCCCAAGAATGTTTTTTTCTTAGGAAGGGCAAAAGTTCAAAACTTGCATCAACGCAACAACCATATGACCATGGAAAGCCAAGGCAGATGCTTAAAGGCGTAAATGATATGTTGATCACACAAATATGTCAAGTTTTCACAAGCATGATCTGGAAGTTGGGAGAAAAAAACACTTATTATCGATCATATATTTGCATGGTGCATACATCAATAGTAAAATATAGGTAGAAGCAACTACCTCCAAAGCATGTGAAGAATGATCATCCAAAAGACAAAATACCAGACATTCAAGCAATGTTCTTCTAGAAATCCCAAAGGTGGCAGCAAAATCATCCACAAGATACCTCCATTCTGAATCTGGTCTAGTCCAGTGTCGATCAAATAGATAATACAAGAACTATAAAAACGTCAAGGACATACAGGGGAAACATGTTTGTGAGGAACCATGAAAATATTTTTGTTCATTATTACTCCCTCCGTTTCATATTATAAGTCGTTTGACTTTTTTCCTAATCAAACTTCTCTAAGTTTGACCAAGTTTATAGAAAAATATATTAGTATTTTCAACCCAAAACAAACATATTGGCAAAATATATTCAATTTTAGATTAAATGAAACTAATTTTATATTTTAGATGTTGCTGATTTTTTCTATAAATTTGGTCAAACTTAATAATGTTTGACTAGAAAAAAAGTCAAACGACTTATAATATGAAACGGAGGTAGTAGATAGCAAGGCCAAAGGATACAATTGCTTGCTTTGCAATCACCATGTCAGATGCTCCATGCAGGAAGAGTACATCAACTGCCTCTCGCAAGTTCTTAAATGGGTATTTATCAACACTGAACTGATCAATTGTGGAACAGAACATAGATGATGATTGTTCACTCTGCAAACAGACGATTTCCACTCCTTCCTCACCATCACTATAGCTTTCTTGAATCCCAAGGTTCTGTAGTGCCTGCTCAATGAAAAGGATCCCCTGGTTGGCTTCATTGTACGCAGATGATTTATCAGAGAATTCAGGCCATTGCCGTTCTTTTGCAGATGCCTTTCTTTTAATCACATCAGAACTCCAAGATGCTAAGTTAGTGTGCCTTGAGAGTATGTCCTCAAGAAATTTATGCCTGATACACCACATCATGGCCTCCAAATGCTGTAAAAAAAAAAGCTCCAAAATGAACACCTCACCCAGACATAATAACAGTAAGAAACATCTAGCTACTTCTCTTTGTATGCATTCAGTGAAAAACAAGTGATAGGGATATACATCAAAAACAGATATGAAGCATTTCAACATTGATTTTCTCATTTTTCTCATGAAATCGTCCCATGTCCCTAGACCTAGTATAGCATCATGATAGAAGAGAAAAGTAGTGCACAGACATCTGATCACCTACTGGAGCGATATATTCAGTTTCAGATTATATAAATAAAATGGAGCAAAGACATGTAACTAAAATAATGGTGTTTCTTCCACCTTTGACACTAGGAGCTATAGCTTTACCACTAGAAACTAATCGAATGGAACTAAATTATATGAAACTTCTCCATCGTTTTGTTCAGTAAATACTGAACCACCCAGAAGCATCAGAGCGAAGGAAGCAATTAAATTCAGAATATGGTTTTTAGATTATAATGACTATACGGAAAAGCGCGCAAGTGATTTAGTGCCCCACCACCATGACTTTGAATAAGACCCTGCAAAGTAGTAAATGCATCCTGTGAAACGTGTCCCAGTGACAGTAAATTTGTCCCCTGAAGTAGTGTGCCCCCAGCGACAGTAAACAGCAGGGAGCTACCAGCGGCACACGGGTGCTAAATAGTAGGTCTAATTAATTATATAGATAGCAAGTGGACTCTATGGTATACTCCTTCCAGTCACAAAACAATTGACTCCCTAGAATGCGTACAGCCAAAAAATGTTAAGTTTGACTAAAGTAATAATCTACATACGGTTGAGTATATGAAAATGGTATGAGTAAGCATATCAAGGAAGTAGGTGGAACAAAATGGGGGGAAGGTTGTGATTGATTGAGAAGAGGAAGTAAGTGGAGAAATTAAATGGAGGATGGTTGTGATTGGTTGAGATGAGGAGGTAGGTGAAGAAATATACATTTTGGGACAAAATTTGAACACTAGAAATAGCTAATCGTTTGGGATGGAGGGAGTAATACACTGACATAATTTTTATGAATATATATATATATATCATAATAGAATTTTGTTATGAAACTTGCTGTTTGCTGAGTTTGATAGTCGAAAACACCATTCTTTTGCAGCCTAAGCTAGTAAGATGTAGATATCTCGGAAAGGACAGTATCCTCAATAAGTAGAATGAAACAAAAAGGTAAAGAGGAGATAAGGAGGACAAGTATTGCGATTGCTGCTTGTATTTTCTGTGAATATTCCAATATTAACTCTTAAGTGACCTAAGTAGCTCTAGCTTCTTGGCAAAAAAACATTAATAGAATCATTCCATGAAACATCATAATGCATGGGCACATTGTGCTGCCTAAATTAGTTTATTCTATTAGCTTGATCATTGTGGCAGTGAAAAATCTATAGCAGAAGTGGAGTTAAGACAAAAAAAAAAACCTGTTTCGCCTTTAGCGTGCTTTCCATGAGTTGATGAAGGTCATTAACATGAGCTGAAACTGCTTCACTGAAAGATGTGATCATAACTTCAACAACACTGGAAATTCCTGCTAACTGCACAGCAAACTTCTGCATTTGGGATAACTTAGACATCATCATCTCTAATCCAGATCTATCTAAACTATGGTTAAGGTATTATTTAGCAATATATTAAGGGATGAAATGCTAACAAAAATGCAATAAATTACAGAAAAATACATTTTCCATGGTGGTAGCTGCAAAAAGGCAAATGCTAGCTGGCTAGGGACCTAACCCCATGCTTTGCAGTCATGTGGTTTCAGGAAACCCAACCCTAAACACATCTATCCTCCCGTGAGTTGAGGTCAAGCTCCACTCTGGTTGAGTCACCACCATGTGATACACCAACAATGAGCCCGCTATAGCAGCAATTTCCAGCCCGATGCTATTAAGCTGAGATTCCGTTAAGGTGTTTTTTTTTTCTTTTGTGATTTGTAGTTTTATGTAAAAACATGTGTTTGAATGCAGCTAATCAAGAAAGAAATCTGGGCTTTCCTGCAACTAGACCATAAAACATGTTGTTTTCTGTAATTTACTTAAAAATACAAAATCATAAATTTCATTTGAAGTCAAGCATTTGCTGGATACAAATCATGCTAATCTCGGATATCAGCGCATTAACAGCCTTCTTGCACCACTCCTTGATGACCACCTCATCCAAAAGAAAAGCCAGAAGTGGATCACTTGACACAGCATTCTCATCCAAACAAACATCTGTGGTATCTGGTATAAATGTCAAGGTGAAAACATGGGAACAAATGTAGCATATATATATAATGAACATGAGCCATATTGTCAGCCTAAAGCAGAATAAACTTCTGAAGAGGATACAATGGCAAATCAAGGAGGCCAAATTGTTTTGAAGGGCAACATCAAACAAGGAATGGAGCCGTTGGACGTCCAAGTTAACAGGATCACCATGGTCATCCTTTTCCTGAAACCTTTCATCATGCTGCTTAGAGATAAGGCCAGCTTCCAGGCACTTGTGGTAAAGGCGTAGTCGAACCCTATTCCCAGTGTCTGGTATTGGGCTCCTGCAAATTGGGCAGACATCACATCTTTGGCTGCACTCAGCACATAATGATGCATGCCCGCATGAGTTAAGCACATGCTGCACATAGCGGCCACAGCTACTCAAGTCCCTAGTTGCACGGCAATGCTCAATTCTAGCCTCCTTGCATAGTTCAATGAGATCGATGGATGCCAGCTGCTCCAAAGCATTCTGCAAACAGATTTTTCAGAAACTAATCACAAGATTTAATCACTTAAGAAAGCATTTTGATTCTGCAAGCAGGAAAATTATGAGAATTTAGGCACATAACATTTCCAGTGTAGGATCACACAGATGCAGTAACTACTATTTTCATGTCTGCGCACACCTGCAAGCTGGAGTTGGTGTTTCTATGTGTGGAATCGAGGTGTGCAGGTCTGCAGGGTGGGGTAGGTATGTAAATTTCCAAAATGTATTCCCGATTGGATTTCTCTAAAAATGCTGAAAAGCATTCATCGCAGATGAACCATGTCATTGCCCTTGTATCATGGTCACTTAAATTTAGCTTGCGCTAAAACACCTTAAATCAGTTCTGTTCAAGTTTTAGGGCATCATTACACTAGTTAAACATATTATAGCTGCTTAGTGGAACACATTATGTTAGCTAAGGTAGGTTGGTTAGTAGGATATTTCTATGTTCCCAATTGAAAATGAATGAAACTAGCTGTAAAAAGGGAGCTAAACCACATTGATATAAGTTTTAGAGCACCATTACACTAGTTAAACATATTATATCTACTTAGTGAAACACATTATGTTAGCTAAGGTAGGTTGGTTAGCAGGATATTTCTATGTTTCCAATTGAAAATGAATCAAACTAGCTGAAAAAAGGAAGCTAAACCACATTGATACATGTCAAATGTTAGCTTGTTTGTACTAACTACATCTAGCATCGAATAAGAGGTTGAACTACCATAGCAGAAGTACTCCAGTGATGACCACGCCATATTAATTTTATCCGAGGACGGTTTGAAAATTGAACCCCAGGTGTCCTACAGTGAGGAAGCAACTCAAAGCAGAGGGTGGACCTAATGCCGGGGGGCATGGGGGGTTCAGCTCAATCCCGAAGTTCAACGAAGAAACCAAATCGGGACGAAACTGGATGAGCCAATTCGAGGGAAAGGAACCAATCGGACTCATTCTCAGAATGGATCTCCGCTCATGATGTGGCAGTTCCTTTTTTTTTCAGTTTGAAACTGACCTGCTCCATCTCCGACTGGTCGACGCACGCAGAGCTCTGGGAGACCTCGCCGGCGCGCCGTCGACCTCTCAGCGCCGCTGCGCCGTCGGGCTACTCCGCCGACGGCCGGCCTCCAGCAAATCACAGGTTATGGTAACCTCTTGAAGAACAGCAGCAGTCGGGGGAGAAGGCGAAGGAGCGGCGGGCGGCGTAGGTGGTGGATATCTAGGAGGAGGACGCAGCGGCGCCCGCCCAGGGAGGACGGAGGACGCGCGACGGCGGCGGCCGGTGAGGTGGACGGCGGCGTGGGGCGGCGCGGCGCGGTCGGGCCGGTCGTGCGGCGTGAGAGGCGGGCGGGCGGCCCTCGATAGTGGGGAATAGGGTTTAGGGATTTCGGGGGTGGCTGATGAGACTTGGGCCGTGGATGGCGAACAAAGTATGGTGGGCTGGTGGCCCAACCGACTTGTACTTGGGCCTCCATAGATTCCTCCATACAACATCAACCGTCGCCAAAAATTGGATTTTCAAACTTAATTTTGCAGTTGATTTTAAATTTTTTTTATAGAAGTTTATTTTTCAGTATTAGCATTTAAGTCGTTAAGAAAAAGTTTTATCTATAAATTATTATTATTTTGTTAATACGTCGAATGATGTATTATCCATATTTAGTCAAACGACAAGGATCTTGATCTTATTGGTATATTCAGTTTATTGAGGTTCAAAATAAGGTAATAACTAAAAAAATATTACAAATGTTTTTGAAAAAACGTTTAAATGTACCTATAGTATGTAGTATATAGTTATAATATAATTTCAACTTAATTATACTACAACTACAATATAACTTTTTATAATTATACTATAACTACAATAGAACATTTTATAAGTATTAAAAAAATATATCCAATCATTTATACTTAAATGGTATGGAAATTATAATGCGGTTACAATGTAGTTTACAATAAATTATAATTATATGTAGTTACAGTATAGCTATAGTGAGATTGTTGTAACTCAATGTAACTATAATGTATAGCTTATATGTAACTAGTGTAGCATGAATCTTAGTGCAACATCGTACGACTAAAAATTCAAAAGCTATGGATGTAAGTTTTCTAGCAAATCTGTCAAACTAAAGTTGCAAAAGGACAAACTTAAAACTAAAATTTGAAAAAAGAAATTGACAGTTTTGTTTTTTGTTTGCTTTACTCAAACTAGCTGGGTGGCCCGCGCAATTGCGCGGCCAGCACCCATATAAAATTATTTATATTTTACATATGATTTTACTTAAAAAATTTAAATATCTATCTCATTGTCTTAGGGATTTGAAAGACCAAACTTTATTATCCATGTGTTTCTAATTTTATATTTTTAAAAGTCGCTTCTATCGCTACCCCTTACTTATTTGTCAGGCCTCTATTTATTTGTCAATCTATCATTATTTCTATTTATTTTCCATGAAATCTTTAAAAATTAGACCTTTTAGTTTTCAGAGTTCATTATCTTGTTGGGTTTTGTTTTTATAATTTTTTGAAAGTTACATCAAACACCGTTATTGTACTCCTCTACGGTCCCCTCCGCTGCCTCCTCTCTTTATTATCATTGGGATTTTAAAATCGAATAATTATCGTTTGAGTTTATTTTTTACTTTTTAGAAGTCCCGCTAAACCGTCAGCGGCTTTGCCATTATACTCCTCTACGCGCGACCCGCCTGCTGCCTCCCCTGTTTATTATCATTGAGATTTTAAAAATTGAACATGATTATCATTGGGGTTTATTTTTTTACTTTCTAGAATCCTGCCAACTGTCGCGATCGTGTTGCTTAATGGTTTATCCATTGTCCCTCCTCTTAATCATCATTGGAATTCTATTTGGGATTTATTTTATATATTTATAGTTTTTATATGTCCCATCAACTACCACCACTTAACTCATTTACAGGCCTATTGTTTTTCCCCTCTTTACTATCATTTGATATCGTTGTGTTCTAGATAAACTATTCATTTCAAAAATCTGTATTTTTCATTTTAATATTTTTTATCTGTAAATTGTATTCCTACTTGAACTCTTATAATTATTTTTCTATTTTTAAAATTTATTTTATTTGTTGTTCCGAATTTTAATTAATCTCATGATATATTTTAGATGGTATATTCTTTCAATAGTCTTTATTTTTTATTAAAAATTTTAGTTATTTATAAATTGTATTTCTAGTTGAACTCTTATTTTTATTTTTCTAACTTCTGAATTTATTTTATTTTTTATTTTAAATTCTAATTAATCTTGTGTTGTGTTATAGATGGATTTATTGTTGTTTAAATATTTCTTTTTTTATTCTAAATTTTAGTTATTTCAAAATTGTATTCCTACTTGAACTCTTTTTTTTCTTTCCTAATTGCAGTAATTTATTTATTTTTTATTCCGAAGTTTACACTATTTGGTTATTATATGGGCTTCTCTTCTAATATTGCTTATTTTTAATTCTGAATTTCCTTTATTTTTAGATTAATGTGGGAAAATCTAGTCTCCACAGCGAATGTGGTGCTTTATTTTCGAGCTGTTTTAATAATATAATAGATAGATAGATTTTGAATTGGCAGAGCCACGTTCGTGCATATATTTTTGTATCGAACATGAAAACGATATATAAGTTTATTGAATATGGTAGGTTGATCTCGTCAGATCGAATACAAACATCCACATGAATATTACTATAAGATTTCTTGCTCTCTGAAGTTATCCTTGCTCGAATACTACTCCATGTTGTCCAATAGCAAGGGGAATAAATCACAAGTTTAACGAGTACACAAATGATTTATTTTCCTTGTCTGTCGATCAGTTCCAGCCGTTCAACGAGGTTTTCTCATCTTTATCTGTGCTCGAGGCAGCAAACTTAGCAGCAAAGTTATTTAGACCCAACTTAAACATTTCAAGATTAACACCTCCATCCCAATCAACCAGAATGCTCGTCACTCCCATTTTTGATACCTGAAGTTTAAGAGTCGAATATAATAGTTAATGTCGTGCAAAATAACGAAAATGCTGGCAAGTATTAATTACATTTACATGTGAGAGGGTTGTATATATATATGTGTAATTACTAGCTACTAAGCGCAATGTGATCATTTCACATGCAACAGCTGAAAATGTATTTCTTTAATTATGCGATTGCATAACCTTGAAAAGGCCTGTAGGCAATGTTCACTATTCACTCAAAAAGACATGGGATAGGAAAGTGCAGTATGAACAACATCTGGCATTTTTCAAACGTGCAAATGGTAAATATACTTCCGTCATTTTTTTTTGTAAAAACTGTTCGATTGAACAGAGAGTTCAACATGGACCATATCATCGACATCCACAGTTTAACATGTTCAACAATTGGATGGTAGCTGAGGATAAAGAGATTGCAGTAAGCTAATAAGACTTGGTGATTTACCGTTGCAAAATTTCTGTGTTCGTCGTCAAAGAAAAGCATGGACTCGTAGGGAATCCCAGTTGTCCTCTGGATCCTTTGGAAATGCTCGGTCTTGTGAGTCCAGCTATCGAATATTTCCTTCATACAGTGCTCAAGGTTAAGTAAGAACAATGCTATTCTTAAAGTGAGACAGATAGAGATTTCTTAACTGTGGTTTATGCACTCAGCACAAAGGCGCATACGAATCCTATCGCCTTTTTGTGGGATAGAGAAAAAGTTTGTGCTATGCCCTCGGGAAAGAAAAACTACAGGTATATTGCAGCATCCAAAATTTGACAGTATGCCTCATAACCTCATTAAAATCACCGGTAGTTCATCATTTTGGCCAGTTAATGATACTACGTGCACATCTTTCAAAGCTGTAAATGGAAGATATTTGTGGGATGAAATTCAGAGAGTTTCCATTACTGCTGAAGCTGATATGATTAAATGGAAATTAACTGGAGATGGTGTTGGCTAACCGGTGTCTCAGCTCCTCTCACACGAGCACACACATACAAGAAAGCAACGCAAACACACTGGACTAGAGAATTTTGATGCTGCACACCAGCACATCACAACACTCACCGGTTCCTGTTATTCACACACTTAAAAAAACACAAGCCCATACACTGCTTAAATAGCACACGATTGAGCCATGTTTGACCGCACGACCCAGCCAAACACTCCATGGCTTAGCCACTAATCACTTCCCTACATGCAGGCCACATCTCCTTGCATATAGAGCACCACACTCTACACGTCCAGTCGCAGGTGTCCAATCCACCGATGCATGCGTCCATGCAAAACAGATTGTGACCTCTTCCTGCTCCTAAGCTTGCGCCACACAACTCGATCCACCAAACACCTGGCCACATACACATGCAAGACTGATTCTAAACACACACGTACATGCACATTATGCCGCCACTCTTGGCCACCACCACGCAGCAGGATGAGCACATTACTACTACAACTTAACACAAACAGCACTTCAGCAACAAGATTAATTTTCTAACAGATGGGTCCTTCTCAGCCTCCTCTGCTTATGAGCTTTTCTTCATGGCCAGAGAGCCTTGCCCTTACGGAGAACTCCTTTGGCACTCAAAAGGCACCATCGCGGGTGCGTTTCTTTACGTGGCTAGCGCTCCAGGGTAAATGTTTAACGGCTGATAACTTAGAGAAAAGGAACTGGCCTCATGATGAATTGTGCCCTCTCTGCCGCAGAGAGAGCGAGGACTAGTCACCATCTTTTTGTGACCTGTACATATTCCAATGCGGTTTGGAGATCAATAAGAAGCTTGCCAGGGCTTGGCTTTCTAACTCCGTCTGTTGCCGGACGATCTACAGGAGCTCCTTCGACTGCATGTTCATGCTCATATGTTGGATGATTTGGAAAGAAAGAAACGGGCGGATCTTCGGCCATCGCCTTAGAACAGTGCCGCAGCTGGTGCAGGATGTTAAAGAGGAGATTATCATTTGGAGGGAAGCAGTAATTTTCCCCCAATGTAATTAAGTGAATGTACAGTTTTTCCGTCCAGTTTTTGGGTCTTTCTTTGTTCACGGGACTGGGGCGTTTTGCCTCGGACCTACTCGACATCCTTTTGTCGATGTAACACTCATTTTGTACTTTCTTTTCTCCCAAGCTTAATGAAATTGGTCGACCCGGCAAAAAAAAAGGAAGATATTTGTGTATGCAGAATGACTATGCAATATGCATACGACTAGTACATACAGGCTCCCGTACGACCATAACTAGCCGTGAAAAAATCTAGATCCATATGGAGATAATCCAAGCAATGTGATTAGTCTGATGAGGTGAGACGTACGCTAGTTGTATGTATGATTCATACGCATATCACTTCTCTTGTGCATGTTAAAAGATGAAATGAAAGAAATGTCCATTTTACATTCCTGAGTTTGCTTCAATTCAGCTTGCAGTTTTCTTATTTCATACGAGGACAACCCTGCCAAAATGTTCGTTCCCGGTGTGCTTGACGAACAAAGCCGTGATTCTATAATTAGCCTGGAAGCTCTTTTTTACCATGCTCTGCATCATTGCATCTACGTGCCCATTTTCCGTGCAGAAAGCTAAACTGAAACTCGAAAGCTTCTGCGACAAGCATCTCCAAGCTAAGGAGGAATCGAGAATTAAACCCTTAATTTACCTTGGTGACGAACATGGGCTGGAGCTCGAGCTTGTCAAGGAACGCGTTGGCGATGTCCGGTGTGGAGGAGCGAGACGCGACCGCCATGGCGATCCCCTTCTCCTTGAGGGCGCACATGATGCCCTTGGCGTGGCGGAAGAGCCTCGGCGAGTCGCCGATGGAGCAGCAGTCGCTGTCAGAAACCGCGAATCGAACCGAATCAGATCGAATCGAATCAAACAACACCCAAGCACGTCTCGATCGAGGAAATGGAGGAAGAGAGAGAGGGAGAAAGGAGAATGGCGGACCAGTATAAGGGCCAGATGGTGTGGTCGAGGTCGAAGACGACGAGGCCGGGGAGAACCTCGAACCGGCCCAGGATCTGCAGCGCCTCCGCCTTCACGCGCTCGTCACCCATCCTTCTCCTCGCTACGGCGGCGGCGGTGGATCGGTCACTCGTCGGCGGCGGGAGGAGGTCGATTGGCTCGTCGCCGCGCGGGTTGGATTGACTCGTTTCGTCGACGCGTTCGATTGACTGGAAGAGAAGAAAGGAAAGCATCGTGACTTTGGTTGTTAACTAACCCGACCAACCGACCACGTCTCGGCGGGCGCGAGATTCCATTGGCTAGTCGTTTCGCGCCGGCTCGATGATGGGCCGAGCCGAAACCTAGCTGTTGTCTGGGCCGAATTTGGCTCGGGTCCAAGATTTCTATCCTGTTTGGTTGATGACAATGGGAGAAAAGCATGCATAATAACAACTATATTTTTTTTAAAGTGAGTATATCTCAATTATTTAGAGTATATTACTTAGCACGAGTGTTCATATTTTTAGCGGTAGGAGATGTACCGTTGATAGCGATATGCACGTTATGACTTAGTCAATATGCTCATGGGGATAGTACGTACGTGCATAGAGATGAGTATGTGAATTATGAGCGTTTGCGTTTGTACCATATTTCTAAAAAAAATCTGACCATTTTATAAAACACAAAAAAAAAATCTGTTATTTTTTTTTCATGAAACGCAGTACAAATGCAGACATATGAACACTCGAAAAAACTAGACCAACATATCTTAAAATTGTAGAGGCGCAAATTAGCAATTCCAAGTTCGTAGTTTGACATTCATTTTGATACATTTTCTTTCCTTGTACACAGTTTCAATGTGTCACTTAAGTTGTACTATTTAATTAATTTGAACGGACTTAAAATATGGCCTGATAATTATTTCTTGCGTAGATGCTTACCTTATTCCAAACCATCTTTGGATTTGTCCATAGGGACGGTTTATCTGAGATACGTATAGGAGACCTTGCAAGTTTGGAGAACCATGCATAACTCGGTTGGCAAGGTTGGTGGCGTTACCTTAGTAGACACGTGTTTCGAAGTCTTCAAAATGCTCATATTTCACCCGACGGTCAGGTTCTTTTAGACACCGGCCAATGGCGACGTCACATTTGAACCTATAATGTCAAGCCAAACATGAAAATACATTTAAGTTAATTCAGTATGACTCAGTTAACCGATCGAATCAAATTCATCTGATTCGATCGAATCGTAACATCCACATAAATGAAGCAAAGACTTGCTCTCAGAAGTTATCCTTGCTCAAATACTCCATGTCGTACATGAGCAAGGGCAATATAAATTACAAGAAATGCATTATATATGTTTTTCTTGTCTGTTGGTTCTAGTCGTTCAATGAGGCTATTCATCTTTACTTGTGCTCGAGGCAGCAACATTTGTGGCAAAGTTACTCAGACCCAACTTAAACATGTCAAGGTTCACCCCGTTCTCCACCAGCACGCTCGTCACTCCCATTTTTGATACCTGAAAAGTGAAAACAAGAGGTGAATATATGAGTTAAGGTCACCACAAACCACAGAATGCTTGTAAATATAAATTACACGTGAGCACACATACAATAGATGGACATGCACTGATGCACATAATTACTAACCGCGATGATCTCTGAGCAGGAACAGATGAAATGGCACGGTTTTATGGGATTGCATAAGATTGAAACCAGAGGCAATCATGGGAGTGTACAAGTTGTTTATCCGCATTTCACTAGAAACCACATCATGGTAGTGTACTGAACAAGCTTCAGCCGCAACAAAAATTGTGCAATAGTAACTTTTCAAGCTTGTAGAAAATTGTTTATTATACCAAAAAAAGACGGTCACATGGGAAAGGGCAATATGCCAGTATGAACAACATCTAGCATGTTCAATAAAAAATATATTTGGGACTTTTTTTTTTTTGTGAAACCTGTTTAATTGAATAAAGATTTTGACATAGACCATATCATGGACATTCACTACTAAGATCTTTGACAATTGGATAGTAGCTGGGTATAACTGATGGTTTACCGATTCAATATTTCTGTCCTCGTCATCAAAGAAAACCATGGATTTGTAAGGAATCCCAGTCTTCCTCTGAATCCTTTGGAAATGCTCGGTCTTGTGAGTCCAGCTGGAGAATATTTCCTAAAAATATTACCAATATTAAGTAACATGTTATATTACTATGCTATTCTTGAGAGAGAAACTTAAGTAGGAGATGCATCGTGCACAAAGGCGCATACCATGCCTAACATATATATTTGTGAAGAAGAAAAAAAGTTTCATGTGGTTTTTGCAAAAAACTACACAGCGGAACATTCAAAGTTTGATGCTTCAAAGTTAAAGAAGGCAGAAAAATTCATTTCAGAGTTCCAAAATTTGCTTTCATTATGCTGTAATTTTCTTATGTCATACAAGAAAAACAATTTCCTGATAAAACGTCTGTTCATATTGTGCTCAAAGGACAAAGCCGTAAATCTGTGCAATTAGCATGACATACTTACATATATTGCCCATTTATCGTTGTACTGACATATGGACTGCTTACAGTAATCTGCTTGAACTTTGGTATGGATGCAGCACATAATTGACAGCTTCGCCAAAAATACGTCCAATTTAGGGGGAATTGGCCGTTACCTGGGCAACGAACATGGACTTGATCTCCAGCTTGTCAATGAACACCTTGGCTATGTCCGGTGTGGGGGAGCGGGACGCAATCGCCATGTCGATCCCCTTCTCCCTGAGAGCGAACATGATGCCCTTGGCGTGCCGGTAGAGGCTCGGCGACTCCCTCTTGGAGCGGCACTCGCTGTCGAAACGGGAATCCAACAACAACAACTTCTGGATTACAAGCTCTCGAGCTCTCTTCGATCGAAGAACGGAAGAAGGCGAGGTGAGGGAGGAGGTGGGTACCAGTAGAAGGGCCAGAGCGTGTAGTCGAGGTCGAAGACGACGAGGCGGGGGAGCACCTGGAACAGCCCCAGGATCTGCAGCGCCTCCGCCTTCACGCGCTCGTCCCCCATCCCTCTCCCTGCGGCGGCGGGCGGCGGACCAGTCGCTCGCCGGCGGCGTGAACGAGCTGCGGCTCGGATGACTGGAGGAGGCTCTCGAGAGATCGGCTCTGGGTAAAAAGATCAGCAGGGGCAACGATACTGGGCCGGGCCGACTCGTCTCGCGCCGGGGTTCGTACTGGGCCGAGCCGAATCTGAGTTAAGCTGGGCTCGCGCTCGCCAAGGCCCAATACTAAGCCCGGCTCGGCCGCGACGCGACGCTGAGCCGGCTCGCGTCGTCGTGTTCTGTACTGCTGCTGCTGCTGTTTCCCCAAATCCCAAACCGGCAAAAACCCCTCCTCTTCTTCCACCACGCAACGCCGCCTCGCACGCCGGCGCTCTCGCCGCCGCCACGGCGCACGCCCCGGCGCACGCGCTCTGGTCGGTGTATAGTGAAGTGCTGTGTTGGAATTTGATCTGGTCTCGGCGGTGCGTATTCGTCGAGGGCTCGATCGGCTCGGAAGTCGGGAGAGTGAGAGAGGTGAGGGGTTAGGGGGGCGCAGCCGCGGGGGAGCAAGGATGTCGGATTTCCGGACCTCCACGCATCGGGAGAGGTGGATCTTCCAGACGAACGATCTGGTCAGGCTCCCGCTTTGGTTTGGGTTGTGATATGCCATGGGTGGGTTTGTGATGCTGGTGATTCTCTCTGCTTTGCAGATGGATAGGTGGGGAGCGGCGAACCAGCGGGCCACGGAGACGCTCGTTCAGGTTGGGTTGCCCCAGCGCTCTGAACCTTAACTCCCTTGTTGAGCTTCAGATGATAGGTGCTCATTTGTTTTTTCTCTTTTGTTTTCTTGGTGAAGTATGGAACGACGCGGCTGAAGGTGGACCCTGTTGATGGGTCGTTGTCGTACCCGGAACCTGCGCCAGATCATGGTACATTTCACTTAATGATTCTGATTGATAATATGTCTAGATGCGCAATTTGTTACCATCCAAATTAGCATCCTCATGTGAAATTCACTTCAAAGTCTTCTGCTTTAGTAGTTTCTCACGTAATCTACTTTGGATGATATATGCATCGAGTTCTATGTTTCCATGGGAGTTCTTTCAGTCGACAACTTGCATTTAACCGTGCTAGTATTGAAGCATTGTTTTTTATTCAGTTGTAGGGAGCTCAGGTGTGAAGCCTCTGTCTTGCGAAGAGGAGCGATTGATGCGGGTATTTTACGAGCAAAAGATTCAAGAAGTATGTTCAGCATTTAAGTTCCCTCACAAAATCCAGGTAAAGCACTCCTCTTCCGAGACTGTGTGCCTTTGCTATCCTCGTGATCATGCGCTAACAATCTCTTATTGCTGCACTGTAGGCTACCGCAATAATATATTTCAAGAGATTTTATCTGCAATGGTCTGTAATGGAACATCACCCAAAGCATATTATGTAAGCAACACCTTTATAATAAATCTTCTATAGATTGGAGCGTACAAAAGGAGAAAACCTGATGAGTAAATTACCT
Organism: Oryza punctata; assembly: GCA_000573905.2. NCBI lineage: Eukaryota > Viridiplantae > Streptophyta > Magnoliopsida > Poales > Poaceae > Oryza > Oryza punctata. Next base: position 34,976,661 of record CM002490.2, read on the forward strand.
TTTCTTTTGCCCTAATCGAAGAGATAATTTCCTCTGCAGTCATGGTCTTTCATGATTCAGTTTTTATTTTTTTATCAGTTAGATATGAAGTTAATCAGTTTTTACTTGACAGGTTAACTTGTATTTATTCTTCTTGCAAAGTGGAAGAAAATCATGTTTCTGCTGAGGAACTTGGTAAAGGAATTCAACAGGATCACCAGATTATTCTAAATAACGAGATGATTGTTCTCAAAGTATGTCATTTCCATTTTTTGTCGTTTTACCTCCTCCAAACCAGCAGAACATGACACACATTTCTTACCTTATTCCAGTCTTTAGATTTTGATCTGATTGTTTATGCTCCGTATCGATCTATCGAAGGGTTTGTTGATGACATGGAGGTAAGTTTCATATTTATATGTTTCTGCTAACAATGTACACCTTGCCATTTCCCTTGTATGACTAGTGAACTTTGAAATGCAGTACCATAAATTTGTCATATTTTGCTTATCCTAGTGTACCGTGTGGTCTCCATTGACTAATGTGGTTTCTTTTTGTACGAAGGATTTCTGCAGAGCAGGTAATGGTGAGCACCAACGGTTACAGGTCATCCATTTCTTATACCCTTTTCACCAGAAATATAAATATCGCAGTAACAAAATGTTTGTGCATTTGCTTTTGCCAACACGTTCAGATAGCACTGTTGTAGCTAAATCATGTTCATCTGTATTATATTTCCACAATATTTCTGAAAATTCCAACCGCTTACATCCAGTTAGTATCCATTATATAGTCTATGTGATCCTTTGGAATCACCATGAACTTTTTTTGTTTGTTTAACCTTGAACTCACGGATGAAGGTAGCTGCACAGTGTTGACAATATTAGATGCTTAACTAGTTGTTAATACTAATTTTGCCACATAAGTACATAACAAGAAGGAAAAGATCTAATTTTATGGTAATTTTATTTAGACTTCGTTGATGGCTGTCCAACCATTTGATAAAGAGAATAATGGTGGATGAATCTAGTTCTGCAAATTCAATTGTGTAACGGAAATGCTTTAGTTATGCTGTTTTGCATCAATCTAAGGATGTCGGAAGCCTAATACTACAGAAAGACAAAGTGTGTAGGTGATCTATTTTAGCATGGCATTCAATGTTTTGTGTTGAAATTTGCTTCTCACTCTACTTAGACAGCTGACACATGGTTGACTGCCAGATAAGCATGTAGGATAAAGTCTTGTTTTTAATTCTTTCTGTAGCTTGCACAAACGGTAATTATGTGTACTGAATAAGGAACAGTCATAAGCTCTTAATTTGAATATTGTGTTAGATATCATAACTGCTATTTCAGTTTATTCTCTGCATGGAAGGATACACTCGAATTATGACCTTATAGAACATGCAAGTTTTATGCTATCTTGCTGATGCTTCAAATGCTTGTAGGATTTACGTCAAACTGCGATATCTCAGGTTGACAAAATGATGTTGACTGACGCTCCTCTTCTCTACACTCCTGGACAGGTAATCATGATCAACATGTTTAATCCTAAACTACATCATTTCCATTTTTAAAAGAGTTAATTGAACAATGGGCCATATATTATTACCAAAGTTTCATTTGGACTACCCTTGAGACAATATTTTCACTTTGGGCTAGATAATTTTTCCTTTATATTGCAATTTGGATCATCCCATCTTTCTCTCTGTTATACCCCAAAGTCACTGAGTGCCATAGCCATGCTTACCAACATCGGCGTCATCATCCTCATCCCAGGCTGTGCATGTCAAACACCTGCACGGGCATCTGCACCAGCCTTCTTGACATGCAACAGAAATACAGCATCATGCCGTCCAACATGATTCACAAACCCGAGTGCCTTGTCCAGTGAGAAAGCTGTCGATGATGGTCACATACAGATCCTTTCTTCCTGCACCGCTGGCAGTTGTGCCATTGAGCTTTGCGCTTGCCGAAGATGCTCTCTCGGCAGCACAATAACATTGCATCCTCCAGCGCTGGCTGGGGGACCGAGACCATGGCCATCCTGTAGCAATGGTGGGAACGCCGCTCACAAGATTGACATATTAACCCATGAAAACAATGAGGAGACCATGCATGGGAAGATGTAACGCTTCCTCGTCCATCGATCGTGGTGGCATACCAAGCTTTGGTGCCCGGATATGAGGGTAAAGTCAAATTGGAGCTTGGGCCTGGTGCTCCTGGAGGTGGAGCAACACCTCGAGTATGTTTCTGCAAGGTGCTGATGCAGGGCAGATCAGGCGGCAGCTTCTTTCCAATGAGAAGGAATAGGTGGTGGAGAACAGGTCTAATGTGAAACTTTTGCAACTTCATGTAGACCAAAGTGAAAAGATGTGTTCATGCCTAGTCCAACATGCAACATTGGTAAAAATAAATGGCCCGGAGTGCAATTTACTCTTTTTTAAGTTATTACTTTACCTAGTGTCTGATAAGAAAGCTTAGTCCAATGTGCAAGGTTAGCTTATGAGCCTTCAAAGTTTGACCAAACTTTTTATGTTATCTGATTTGGCATTATATTCCAATTTTTACAGTTGGCTCTGGCTGCTTTGCACAAATCGAATGATATGCACAGGATCCTCAATTTTGAAAGGTATTCTTGCGTGATTTTTTTTTTCCTTTTCCATTTCTTTACTCAATTTTAATGTTTTTAACTTAACGATTGTTCACAGGTACTTGGAAAGTGTTTTTTCAAGGCAACATTCTGATTGTCCAATCGAACAATTTGTTGGGTCAATCAATATGATCAATTATTTGGTAAGAACTTTTGCCCCTTGGTTAAATACATCTTAGTATAGTCATGTAAACCCTGTTGCTTGACTGAACACAAGTAGATACCCAGAAGGGTGTTGCTATGAAGTTGAATGGTTAAATTATGGTTTTGCTGATGTATAAAACCCTGTCAAAGTACGGTCATATCATTGCTGGCAAAGGCTAGGGCTTTCATATGGCCAACGTTTATATTGATGTGGCCGTTGTTATGCTCTATTCAATACTAGTTATTATTATACCTTTGGGTTTTGGCATTCCCTTTATGTTATTTTCATATTTTTTGCAGGTTGACCAGCTTAAAATACCTACTCCTAAGGACATGAGGCATATCGACCGCAAGCTTAAGCATTGTTTGGATCCAAGCTCACAGGATGAGTAAGCTTTCTATCATTTATACAAAGTCAGCATTTCCTCCATGATTATCAGTGATTGTATTCATTTTTGTTATTGCTATATACCTGTAGGCATAAGAAGAAAGAGAAGAAGTCGAAGCACAAATCAAAAAGGGCAGCTAATGAAGCCCAACTGTAAGTCCTATCGCTACCAACTCAGATTGTACCCATGTTATTTCTAGTTCTTGTTTCTGAATTGCTTCTCTACAGTGACAGCTAGAAAACATACGGTTGGGCTGCACTGTGTAAGAATCAGTTCTTTAATTTGTTGTGGTAAGGACTTCAAACTTTGTTATTATGTATGTTGTTAATTTCATCACCAGGTTAAACAGTTAATGTGTGAAATATCTTTGTTTACTCAGGCTCCAATTGATTGAAAGAGCTACTTTCCTCAGCAGATGAGGTTCAGTTTTAGCCGAGGACAACCAATTTTGAGATGAAGCGAGATAATACCTATGACCTCGCCTTCTTGTATGCCTGGAAGCCCTAACAAACTCCTCGTTGCAATGGCTACTGTACTTTTTTTGGTAATTTATCCCTTGTCAAATGGGAAGAAGCAACATACATCGGATGATTGCCTCCATATACGAAAATGACGGCTAACCCAAACTTTTATCGGTTGCATTTTTCTGTTTACAATTCTCACTATTAGCTACAAAGGGCCTAGGTTCCAAATTGACAATTTTGCAAGTCTGGAACATGCGGGTGGTGTCGTGTAGGCCTACCTGACATTTAAGACGGTGGTATAGAGTGTGGAGATGCTCGCAATGGGAGGTAAAGTGGTCGGTATTGCTAGGCATTGGTGAGGCCTAACAGTGGAAGCGGTTCGATGAAGATGAGGAAGCGATGTAGTTGAGGAGATGGTGGGAGTAGGACAGGAGCCCATGCTTTGATCGCACATGCACGACCATTATATGTTCAATGGATTTCTCAACCATTGTGTTGTACCACCACCACAAGGGACCACTGTGTAGGGTTTAACCTTTTCACACCAGGTTATTCCTGAAATGCAGGAAGGGCGAAAGCGAGTTTTGTCAATCCACTTACTCCAAAAAAAATTTCCGAAAAACCGGTGAACATACACAAAAAATGGAGAAAACAACCATGGAAAAAAGTTGAAACACACTAAAAAGACTGAAAATATACTATAATAGAGTGGAATGGACATTTAACCCCTTTTACTAGATCCCGTTGCAACATACAGGTATATTTGCTAGTTAATTTATTAATCGCGTGGTTAGGGATGCGAAGTCACGGTCTCGCGCACTCGCCATGCGAAGTCGTGCGGTAATGCCACTTTTACTCCGCGACAATGGTATATTTCTGTAAATCGCTTTTAAACGTGTGTATTTATGTAAAACCAATTAAATAGAGGTATATTTCCAAATTTCTTTCTACGGGTAAGTGGTAAGTTGTAACTCTCCTCATGTCATGATAAAAAAATGGTTTTGCAATATATTTTGGACAATTTTTTTCTAAAATATGTCAGATGTAAATACAGTATAATCATAATATAATTATGATGTAACTATTTATGTAACAAGAGAGTTAGGCACTCTTGTTGCTTTTTTTTCTGGGGTAAACCTTTGAAAAGGGCTACGAGCTCCTGCAATTTCACTATAGAAGAAAAAAAATCCAGAAAGTCGGAAGAAAAAAATCCAGAAAGTCAGAACAAAAATCTTAGAACGACACTTTTTTTTTAAGGAAACCGAAAACCCCGATATTGTCATTGTGAACTAGACACATTAACAGGACAAACTGAGACTAAAACTAGCAGTCCAACTAGGAAAACTCCTAAGGTGAAGCCTCAATAAGGAAACACCATCAGAATGTGTTAACACTAAAATTTGGTTAGATTTTGAGTGGTTAATCAACCGATGAAAATTTATCTAGAAAAGACCAAGTTCAATAAGGAATCATGAGGACCACGACATGACAGTTTAATTCTATCTATTAATTAGGTAGGGTTTAGTAGTTTTCTTTTTATCTTAAGGTATCTAGTGTCCGATTAGTACTTATATATTTCCTTTATCTTTAGGAAACTTGTCTCGTGTCTGATATGGACTAGTATCTACTCATGGGTATAAATATGCACCCGGGGTCTTTGTAATCTATCTCAACGATCAATACAACTACTCTCGGCGTATCATCACCCTCTTTGCCGAGGTTTTACTTATTAATCGACGGAACTTGGCACCTGACGCGGGGCTGCATAGGATTTCGATCTCCAGCGAATGGGTAAGTCCTATGTTCTGCCAACCCTAGTGAATATATCGACTACATTGGTATCGTTCAAGGCTGCATCGCTTCGATCTCTTGGATCGCGCTGGTTCAGTTAATATATTTGTCTACCTGATATTACAATTTTATTTTAAATTGCATTGTATTTAGAGACGCATCGGTTTAGTTGGGACTGTCTCGGTTAGGTTTGATCTTCCTTTTTAGCCGATATATATCTACAATCATAATGTTGTTTTAAATAGATTTGTGATATTCATCACATTAGACATATTTATCGCCTCATCGAGTATTACATTATCACATACAATCTTGTGTTGCATCGGTTAGGTTCGACCTACTAGATTGTTGCTGATAATATAAATCTTGTTAAACCGATAGGTTCATACTAATGTTTTATCGGAGTGCTAGTCGATAAGTTATTTTTAAATCGAACTTCCAGCCGATGTATGTTTTAATCATCGAGCCTACATTCAATATTTTATTTCAATGTCAGCCAATTGGTCAATTGGACATTTACTTCATCATATTATCATTGGCCGATTGGATTGATTGCTCAAGTTTATCCATTGTATTTATATCATCATTTATCTAAGTGTTAGAATCTATATTGGATATATAGCTGACTGTTCAAAACCCTATTGACATCAGCTAACAGCGTTTCATCGGCTTATTAGCCGATCAACTCTTTGATCTTTAATTTTAGGATCAAACTGACTAACACGCCCATATCTTATCAATTTTAGGATCTGCACTGGAGTTAAACAGATTTCCCAGTCCTTCGTGTTGTTTTCACGTCAACATAATGGCAACAAAGCCCGACCCAAAACGAAGCTAAGGTTTTTACCGAGAGAAACCTTTGAGGTGGTGGAAAGGTCCCGTAACAACACCTCATGCCCGTATCTTATCAATTTTAGGATTTGCACTTGAGTTAAGCAGATCGTCTTCATGTTATTTTTTACATCAACAGAATAGCAATAAAGCCCAACCCAAAATGAATCTAAGGCTTTTACCGAGAGAAACCTTTGAGGTGGTGGAAAGACCCCGTAACAACACCTCCAAGAATAACACCTCCAAGAATGTAAATGGTGCTAGAGGGCATCGCCGTGCTAGCTCTGGCAGGCCAAGCAAGGCTTACGCCCCAAGAATTCCATCCAACCACCAAGTCCACGAGGAAAGGCACACAATACCGCCTACACACCTAAAGCCACCTGTACACCCAATGTCCGAGCCTCGAGCCTGAGACACCAAAAGCCGCCCCCTAGTCACCACCGCAGCGCAAGGCTCCCGGTTGGATCTGGAAGCAGATCAACCGGGGATGAGCCTTATGCGGAAGTGGCCTGGGTGTACAAGGGCCAGAACTGCAAAGGATAGTTTACAGCTCCAAGCTATGAAGGTTGAAGGGAAGGTTAATCACACAGATGCTTCAAAGCTCGAGTAGAGCACATAATTCAACAGAGAACATCAGCTGATCTTACACGGAGTATATCCAATTCTGCACTCAGCGATTCCCATGACAACATGAGTATGAGGGCATCCTAGTGTATAATTTTTACCATTTTGTTGGGCTATGTGTTTACACAGATGATAGATCTCAGTGTGGAAACTGGGTGTCAAGTTTAACATTATTTCAAGGTCAAATTCAGCTTGGCAGCGAAGTCAGTTCATTTATCGAACAAATATCACCGTTGTAAGTTGCCGGACTATTGACTTGCTTCTGCTCACACACCAGCATTGCCGCTTCTTGGAGTGATTTATGCAACTCATCGTGTATATTTGATCTCTGGAAGGTAAACGTGTTGCCGTTTAGATGTGTACAAGGTCGTTTTATTGCCTTCTCAAGTATTTGTTTAACAGCCTGCATCCAATTAAAGTGACAGAAAGATCATCAGAATCGAGTAGAGCAGATAATTCTTACAGGGTTTAATGTCATAGTAGGAACTTTACCATCAACTGGGCACTTAAATGCCAAATGCATTAATCTGAATCACCATTTATGATTTATCAAATAAGAAGACCTAACAATACACAAATGCGAGCATAGCCAATGGTACGCACTAGCAACTAGGTACATCATTTTGAGTGATCAATCATTACATAAATATTTGTGAAGCTTCGACTGATACCACAGATGGACAAAATTTTTACCCTGGTAATAGATGTAAACACAGCTATGCAGGCATCCAATAGACTATTAATGAAAATGGAACCAACGGTCCTAGAATAAAGGATATGCAGTACAATCAAGGCAATAAGAATATGTTCTTTTAGCCAGCTATGTCATCCTAAATTCCCAGCCGCACAAATCGAACAGAAAGTACATATCGGAGCAATGTCAATATCTTGCCACCAAATCTGGTAGTGCAGAAAAATCATAAGCATCACTTTGTGAAGGGAGTGAATCTTTGCATTAGACGAATAACCACTAATTCTACTTTCCATCTATTTCTTGTGACAAAAATCATTCTCTAATAATCCTACAACCTTTATTTGACCCCTAATGCAGTCTCTTCTAAAAAAATGCAGTCTCTTCTATTTCTGTGCCTGTTTGCAGTTCTGACTCTAGATTTACGAATGAGACTTAAGTTAGTTCTTCCTACAGCATGGTAACAATTATCCTCAAGTGCTGAAAATCTTACAACTTTTTCTCAGAAATCTAAAATCAATTATTTGAAGCTAGCCCAGATCTCATATACCATGATAAACAGCTGTTCACATTTGCATGTTGCTAGGTACTGATTCAGTGAAAACCTGAAAAGCGTTGAAATGCAGTTCATGGAAATTTCTGCATCAATTCCAGACAATTTTAACTTGCAAGGCCATCATTTCAGCTCTCACACACGATGCAATTAGTAAATCGACAAGAGCTACCTGAAGTTCTGGACCAGTATAAGATATTTATATATAAACTGAATTCCATAATCTCAAGTTTCATGGGTGCGAACCTGCAACATCTTTGGATCGAAGGTGGGCACTCCAACCTGCGAAACAGCAGCCGCGCCGAAGAAGTTGCCCAGCAGCGCGGCGTCCGTAGCCGACAGCCCCCAAAGCAACCCGGAGGCGAAGCCGGCGAGGAAGCTGTCGCCGGCGCCGGTGGGATCCACCTGCACAGCGGGGAACGGCGCCACGCGCGCCTCTCCACCGTCCCAGTAGAGTCGACACCCGTCCCTCCCCTCCGTCACTATGACGCAGCATCGCCGCCTCGCCGTCTCCACCCCGACGTACGGCGCCTCCTCCGATGACGCCTTGAGGAACGCCACCCGCGGGAGGAGCCGCGCGTACGGCGTCGCCTCAAGCGCCACGTGGCGGACGGCCCCACCGCCCTTGGCGTCGCCGTCGAAGGCCCGGATCATCGCCTGCGCGTCCACGAGCACCGCGCGGCAGAGCCTGATCATCCGCTCGAGCGTCTCGGGGAGCACCTCCCCGGCGACGCCGACAGCGAGGCCGTAGGCGAAGTGGCGGTCGGGGAGGTCGGCGGGGTAGATCGGGTCGCAAGCATGAACTCGCCGGAGCTGCCGGTCGGGCGCGTGCGCCGAGGCCGCGTCGTCGGAGAACCGCGCGTGGAAGGACGTCGTGGGGGAGGCGCAGAGCACCGGGCGGTGCCGCGCGGGCGCCGCCGCGGTGGCGTAGGCGAAGTCGTGCCCCACCTTCGACACCACGGCCAGCGACGCCCCCGCGGGCGACGCGGCGTCGAGCACGTTGGACACGAACGCCGCCGCACCTCCCAGCGTCTCCCCCACCACCCGCCCTCCCCGCAGCAGCACGTCGTGGCAGTAGCTCCCCACCACGAGTCCCTCAACCTCAAGCTCCGCAACACCTCCCCCCTTCTTCACCCCCCGCTCCTCCTCCTCCTCAATCTCCACCTCAACCACCTCCGGGTCATCGGGCTCGGCCGCGAGTGGCATCGCGGCGGCGGGAGAGGGAGCCATGGATGGAGAAGGGGAAGAGGTAGTAGGCGTGGGGGAGTCGGGGTCGCGGGAGAGGAGAGGAGAGGCGCGACGGCATCGCGTGGAGTGGAGGTGGGGAATAAAAGCGGCGGTTTAGGGAGGCGACAAGGGGGGCTTTACAGATGCCGCGGCGGAGCGGGGTGTGGCGGGCACGTGGTGGCGGCGGGACGGGTGAGGTGGAGCGGCGGTGGAGGCTGACGCCGGCGTGTGCGTGGAAGCTTGTGGGATTTCAATTCGGGTCGTTCGGTCGGCGTGCCGAGGGGGGGATCGGTCGCCTTCGCCGGTCACCAACCTTGCGCGTTTGCGGCTGAGTTGTCCGCTCGTCTCGTCTACTGCTCCTAGTGGGCAACAACTGAGATTTTGCTCTCATTTGCAAATTGTTAAAAATGAGAGTAAGTTCACTAAGCTTACTTCGTTCTTGTTCCTCCAAAAAAAAAAAGAGAAATTCCCATATCGTTAAGGAGGATGAATCCTTGATAAGAAAAGAACGGTGGATTTGTCATACCAGGTCAGTGGCAATATAGTCTATAGGTTTAGTTGAAAATGATGAATCCATCTATGCATATAGTAGTAGCCGAGCAATTTCTATTAGCATACGTCATATAACATGTTACCAGGTTGAATATATTTAATGGTAAATTTTTTTTATCTCAAACATTAGTCCCTTCGAAAATAATCTTCTCACCCATTGTGACAACATCAGTTGCAACAACTATACATCTGATCGACTCCCATATTTTTAGTCTATCACGACAAAACATGTACTCTGATAACTATCTCATATAGCCATTTTTCTCATTAATAAAGAATGGTCAGTAAAATACATACGGAAATTTAAATGTACGTAGTACTGCTTATCAAATACAAGTCCCTAAAAGGAAGAAAAGCGTCTGTAATTCGCTCAATATGTGTGAATTCCGAATATCACAATGCTAGGCACGTAAAATTGCCCGAAACGAACGAATTTCCCAGAAAACCCCCTCATCTTTCTCCGCTCCGGTCCCCTGGCGTCCAACCTCCTCCTCTCCAAACCCCGGCGCGCGCAGCAAAGCTCCGGCATGGCGACCGCCGGGGGCGCCGCCGCCGCGGCCGCGCCGCAGGCAATGGACGAGAAGGCCCGGCGCACGCGCGACCTGCTCGCCAGCTTCTACAACACCGACCCGTCCGCCGCCGCAGCTGCGGCCGCGGCATCCTCCGCGGCGCGGCCATCCCCTACCGCGGCCTCCGCGTCGCCGCTCGACTCCATCAACTCCGCCTCCTTCGATCCCGACGTCTACATGAACGTCCTGGTTCGTGCGTATGATCCCCACGCTCCCCTTTCTTCCCCTGGTCTCCAGATCCAGCTCCCCGCGTCCGCGTCCCCCTCGGATCTTATGGTTGGGCGCATTTTGGATAGGCTTTGAACGCGTGCGATGAACTGTCACCTGTAATGAGATTTAGCTATCAATTCTGTGTTTGGAATTAAGCTGATCGATGCGTGCTGCGATTTTGACTGAAGAGTTCAACTGAGAGCAAAGAGCGGTCTCTGCTAATATATGTATGGTTGCAGTATTAGATTTGGTTTTTATGAACATCATATGGAAGCTCATTGTCAAGTTAGGAATCTAGTTACATGGAGAGTGTTCAACACAAATATCAAATTTACGGTCATTTTTCCTAGGCATTTTCCGTTCTTTTGTGTATCTCGCGTACATCCTGATCATCAGAGCTTCACTATGATCTACCAATGAATTTTATTTTTACTGGTGAAAAATACGTAATTCCATATAATTTGCACTACCCCAAGTAGTATTGGATTTCTTTGAAGGGTTTTATAAAAATACTGAAATGGTTTTGTGTGCTTTTCTAGATATCCCTAATGTTATTGAAAAAGTAGCATAGTGGGACACTTGAATCGGACTTTAGCTTGTCAGTTTGGATATTTAAGAGATGAATGCTTACTTCTGTTTTGTGGTTTTTTAGGTGCAACAATCAAATCTGGAAGCTCTTTTACAGAGGCATGTGAAGATGGCTGCTGAGATCAAGAATCTGGATACAGACTTACAAATGCTAGTATATGAGAACTATAACAAGTTTATCAGTGCAACTGACACTATAAAAAGGTGTGCTGTTTCCTTAGACCTTCATATCTCATATTACTCCTTTCGCCTGAAGTTTGAGGCAGGTGCTTACTGTAATTGACATGTGTGTGTTTTTTCTGCAGGATGAAGACTAACATTGTTGGCATGGAAGCAAACATGGAGCAGCTCCTCTCAAAGGTGTGTACTATCTTGTTACTGATGTATTGTCAGTTCTTTTTTATATAACTGAACTAATCAGTGTTTTCCTTTTTTCCAGATAACATCAGTGCAATCAAGAAGTGACACAGTGAATACATCTCTTTTTGACAAGAGGGAAAACATAGAGAAACTACATCGTACACGCAATCTCCTCCGAAAAGTTCAAGTAAACATTGTTCTGTCTGTGTTATTCTCCTCCAAAACTAACTTTCTATACGGTCCTGTTTGTAGTGTACTATTGTTATCATCAAGAACTAATGATTGACACAGACAAATATGTTATGTGGATTTGGCAATATCGACTCATTAGTTAAACCTTAGTAGTACTTCGTATATTTTTGCTGAACAATAATATCCCAGTGGATTTTATTGGAAGCCCAAGTGATTTTATGTGTTTGGCTTAGTTCAATGCTTGGAGTTGAATTTGACAATAAATCAATAATGGCATACAAATTCAACCTAAACTTTGAGTTTCATCTTTCCATGAAGCGAGGGCATAAGTGCAACCCAGTGCTCCGCATGTGTAGTCTATGCTGCGTGGTAGTTGGCTGTAACCTATTGGGACCACTAGGCCATATAGCATTACATTAGTTGTGTGTTTACCAATGTGATTGCATTTCTCCCATTCTTTCATCCTAAAAGGACCATTCACAAGCTATTTGAAAATCATTTTATCATACATCAAATACACAAAACCATATTATTCTTGACTAACATGAGCTCTATTTCTTGATTACTTGCTGCAAGACATTCCATGAAGAAATTTGTAGGCCAAACTGACTTGATAAATCCTGAAATGTTAATTTCCATCAAATTTTGTTGCAGTTCATATATGACCTGCCAACTCGGCTTAACAAATGCATCAAGACAGAAGCATATGCAGATGCTGTCAGATTTTTTACTGGAGCAAAACCTATTTTCGAGGTTGAGTTTTGACTCTATTTCCTCTAATCAGAAGCTTCCTTGAACACATCTTTATCATTAATTTTTAGCTTATCTTTCTTCCCGATGATAGGCTTATGGCGACACTTCCTTTCATGACTGTAAAAAAGCATCTGAGGAGGCAATCGATTTAGTTGTGCAACACCTGCAGGTAATCGTTTGCATTTTGACTCATAATTAGTTATTCAAATGATAATTTCTTACCACATAAATGTACGCTTTACTCATTTCCCTGTAATATTGCAGACAAAATTATATTCAGATTCTGAACCTATTGAATCAAGAGCAGAAGCTGTGGTGCTTCTTAAACAGCTCAACTTTCCAGTAATTATTCCATCAATCTCTTAGTCTTCATGATTTTCCTTGTTCTGTTTAGCTGTACTATCCCATGCAATGTTAGTTAGTAGCTAAATGTCTGCGTCTTTTCTACTGATAATCTGAGTGTGTTTTTTTTTCTCTCATGGGTCTGTCGTTTTAATTTTGTTAAATAGAGCACTTATTGTTTTACATAATTCCACCTGTAAAAATTATCTTCTACACTGCATATGCAGGTCATCTTAGATTTCTTAGTTTTAAGGTTTTATTTTAGAGAGTAAACAAGAAAGCATGTGATAATATTAATGTGTAATATCAAAGAGCTCCAAGGATTCCTTGCAAAAAATGTAGTGCATAGTTGGTGGGGTAGCATATCACTGCCACTACCACTATTGCATTCTTTCAAAAGGAGTATAAACTAGTGCTACCTCAAGATAATGCTGGAATGATCAACGATTCAACTTGTTCTTAATATCCACTGCTAGTGGTACTCTTAATGGGGATGGTTACACTTCGACATCTCTTAGCTTAAAAAAGTTTCAAAACTTACCCTCATCTTCTCATTCTCCAACCTTCCAACTCGTAGAATTAGTGGAACACTGGAACTCCTTTCTTCATATTAAGTTTTTTTTCCCTTCTATTGTGATTCAATTCATGATGCCTATTTTAACTTTCATGCATGGGCTTTTATCTTCTATTATCTATACAATAGAACTACCATACGTTGATAAACTTCCCATAATCTATAGTGGTTGTTTCCGAGTTCTTGTTATATCTATTTTATTTGGTACATATGTGAATATGACCTGTTAATCAGATATCAATATCAATGAAAATGATCATCACCCATAACAATTATACAAACACCATTACTTGTTTTCCACTATAGCATTAAGCTTCATGTTTATTAACTGTGATATTTATACAACAATTCCGTACCATTTTTTTTTGACTCATAGATCTTCTGAAATAACACTGTCAGCTGGTCACAAGCCTCTGCAGTGATATGTTGAACTGGTTTATAATTTATAATAAACTATGAGGCGATGCCCGAAAACAGGAAAATAACCATGACTTTCTGTGAAGCAGGCAAGCAATAAACAGAAATACATTGCATGCTGTGCACACTGAATTATTTTATAACTAGTGACTATGTTGTCCTGATGAAAAAGCTAATATATTTACACTATTTGCATATAGTTCCCTTTGTTTTTTTGTAAATCTTATCTTGTTTAATTTTTAACTCAACAGGTGGACAACCTGAAATCAAACCTACTTGAAAAGTTAGAAGATTGCCTATTAAATTTCCAAAAGGAGCCCACACAGGTATATATATATATAAGAAATGTTAGAACGAGTCAACAACTTCCATTTTATTTTTGATGAAAATTGCATAAAGTGTGACCTATTTGCAGGACTCAATTTACAATCCTTTTGCCAACCTCCTTACTAATAAATTATCTAATACCCTCCTGTATAACTTTTTCTTAGGCTTCAATTGGTGATATTTCAAAGACATTCCGTGCTTATCTCATAATATTTCCTGATTCAGAAAAGCGCCTCATTGAACTTGCACAGGCTTTGTTCTCAAAGTAAGTTGATTTTATATCTTATGCAAACAAATCATCAGTTGTTTTTGAACTATGAATAACCAAGTCCTATCCGAATTTGTTGCTGTTTTAGTCTTAGCTCCCATAATACCGCTACCGCGTAAAATTACATGATTGTTCTGCCCTCATTAGTAAATGGCCATATCTCCACATGCTATTAAGAACAACCAGTAATTGAGGTAGTTGATATGAATGAAATGTTTTGGAAGAAACCAGCTAGAAATGTCAAATAATAAGTGTTTCTGCAGTGATTCTTGTTTTCTAGAAGGGAAAATAATCTTTAAAGTTAGTAGTAAGTAGTGTTCCCTCTGGAGGCTGGAAATAAATACATGCATTTCTAGACTTAAATGCAGTCAAATTTAGAGAATCAATACTCATATTTAGATTAGACATATGAAAACCACATGTAGGTTTGCCTAAAAAAAATACTTTCATACTATCATAATTTTGTCAGGTTTTATAAATGTAGCAAAAGAAAACACTGGTTAAAGTTGCAGTTTGGGTTCCCTTTCAGTATTTGTTACCAGAGGTAGTAACTCGTAGTACATTATGCCTCAATACACCTTCAGCATGTTTATCCTGTTTGCTTCCTGTTTTAACTTGCAGTTCTACTACAAGAATTCTATCATATATATACATTGTCTTACATTTTTTCTTATTTTACATGAAGCCGGTATGAAACGGTCAGAGAGAATCTGAGGAAAAGAATTCCATCAACAGATCTATTGGCTATGTTACGTAAGAACTTACCTATGTTACTGTGCCATCTTGATTTTGTACTGAATATATGTAGCTGGACCTTAAGTCGAGGATTAAGACTTGTTGAGTTTTTGAAGAAACGGACTGTTGGGTTTTGAATTATTGAATTAGTAGTATTACATAAAAAGTTGTTTTTTTACCTATGGAGTCCTCACTGTTGATTGTACTGCAAGTTGTAAGATCGTTGCATGCCCTTTGATTTAAGTCTGCTCTTCTTTTATGATCTCAGGATCCTTATGGGAGGATGCGACTGCCATCGATGAAGTTATACCTGAGGCTGCATTACCAGCTTTTTCTCTGGAGGTTTGACCTTGACCTTGTATCTCTCATTCACGGTTCTAAATTATAACATATTGTGACCTACTAAGACAAGATTTTTCGTTTCCCTCTCCAATGATTCGAAAATCCTCAAACTATCAGATTCATATGATGGTTCTCTCATCCAGTTAATTTTTGTTTTGGCTATAATGAATTGGAGATTATCTGGTTACATCTTCCTGGTAGTTTCTTACTTTTTGACTATTGGATTAAACCACACAGCCCTCCCTGGCTGATGTGTTGCTAGCTGCTAACACTTGACCACAAAGGTCATATTGTGTAGCCATTTGGTAGAAGCATAGAACATCTAGCAGATAATTTTGTCCCAGGTGTTGTGAATGTTAACTAAATCATAGAAGTGAACTGGTTGCATGACTAAGTTTGGCTTTGGTGAATTGATTCACTTCTTAGTTGATATCCATAATTACCCACATTGTTTTTGCAATCGTCAGTGTTGAGGATTGAGGACTATTCTATCACAGGTTTGCTACAGGAGTATGATATCTTATCCTGAAAGCTCTCTTTTACTAATTTACAAATGAGCAAAACCTGCTTGGCAATATATGTCTAGCTGAGGATATTTTGTTAGTATAAACTAATAGTTGTACTGTTAGTTTATTTACCCCCTGTTTTCCATTACTAAAGTGATAAACTGAATATACTTCTGTAACCCAGTTGCTTTTTTGGGTATTCTCCATGTCAACAGAACTGTTTATATATCTTGATAGTTGACATTGATTTCACATGTGCCAATGCCTTTTCTGTGTCAGACTACTCGGGATATTATTAGGCAACATATCGCAACTGTCTTTCTTCATCTTCAAAGTGAAATATCAGGTTGCCCTCCCACCGCGATTTGTTTTAGTTTTGCAAGTTTTGTGCAAAACTAATTGATATGGTTTTTTTTTCTCAAACAACTTAGTTTTTTAGGCTTTTAGCTTGTAATACAGACATGTTTGAAAATGATATTTCCGAGGAAAAAAAACTAATTTGTCTGGTGTACATGTGAGCAGATGTACTCGTCAGGACACCCTCAACATCAAATGGGAAGTTAGAAGAGTCACAGCTGCAAACTGCCATGGAAACAAGCAAGGTTAAAGTATTGCAAGGATGTATAGATCTCCTGCAGGTATATATTGTGGATAATCTGCTAATGAGCATAATATTGTCCAAATAACATACAGTTCTTTTACAAACTACCAGTGAGCCTATGCTTGCATAAGAGCATGTATCCCAATGTTCTCATTTTTGATTATGTTGTTTCTAGGAATTTCATCATCTTATAGATGGCAATGCAGAGTTACTTGTAAAACTAAGAGATTTGATTATTGATTGGGTACAAGAAGGTTTCCAAGATTTCTTTCAGAAACTTGATGGACATTTTCATATGCTTTCTGGGAGAAGCAAGATTCCATCTCAAGAGATGGAATCTGTGCGAATTGATAAGGTTCCAACGGCATTGGTGCTTATGCTTGCACAACTTTGTGTTTTCATAGAACAAACAGCAATTCCCAAAGTCACAGAGGTATATTGCTAGTTTCACTTTCTAGCTATCTTTTTTTTTGGTAGTTTGTTTAATTTGGGTAGATATGTGATGGACTGATCTTTTATATCACCATTTTTAGGAGTTGGCTTCTTCTTTTTCTGGAGGTGGTGCACGTAGCTATGAATATGGGCCACCTTTTGTGCCTGGAGAGATATGTCGGCTTTATCGTTCATCTGGGGAGAAGTTCTTACATCATGTAGGCAAACTTGTCTTTCATTCTTTCATTTCATTATATTTTTATCTTCCCTGTGTCATATGATGTGATCTTTCTCTACTTCTATTCAGCAGACTAGGGTGGAACTATATTGTTTTACTCCATTCCTCAAATTCTGTTGAAATGTTTGAAAAATTATATCATGACCATATGTGCCTAAGGGGCTTAGAGTAGCTGATGCAAGTGGGTATGAATTATGATTGAGCCAATCCATCAACCCATCCTACATTTTGCTTTACCATTAATGCAGGATTCATGTGCACAAAGTGAATCCAATTTAATAGGAATGGACAGCCAATGAAGTGGAATGGGTCAATGGATTGGTGGCCCACTTGCATTCTGAGTAGCCTTATGTCATGAAAAAGAGTGCACCTTAATACCATGATTTGATCTAGAATCTTACTTTCAAAAGCTGTACTTAAATCTGAAGCTTTCAATGTTGCCAAGTGGCAGTTTAATATGGGGTTGTACTGTAGCAATCCCATATATATAATATTACTGTTTATTTTCTTATATCTGTTAAGTACAATTTGTCTTGAGTTCGCAATGCCAGATAACCAAACATTGACTTCCTTGGGCAGTACATAAATATGAAGACACAGAAAATCTCCAAACTTCTTAATAAACGATTTACAACTCCAGTCTGGATAAAGGTTAGCCCTTTCTGTTTGACAATAAATATTTCTAATTTCAATACTCTGATATGTTCTTATTTTATCGGCCAAATTTGTATGTTTTGACATTTTCTGTATATATTTGATCAAAATAGCACAAGGAACCACGGGAAGTGAATATGTTTGTTGATCTACTTCTCCTAGAGGTTTGTTCAGCCACTTATCCTATTGAAAATGTGTGCTCATGCACATGAACCTATAGTCGAGCATGTGTTATGTTCCTGAATTTAGCTTTTGGAGCCTTGAAATGCTGCTGCTGGATTTTGTTAGTTTCTTTAACATAGCACTCTCTCTCTCTTGTTTAGTTCAATGGTGTAGTATCTGAAGTCAAACAGATATTACCTGGTTTGATTCGGCGACATCGACATTCTGATAGCACTGGCAGCACAACTTCCTCAAGAAGTAATCCAATGCGAGAGGACATGTTGAACCGATCAAACACACACCGTGCCAGAAGTCAATTTTTAGAAAATCATCTAGCGAAACTGTTCGAGCAGAAAATGGAAATATTCACCAAAGTTGAATACACACAGGTAGATATCTGTTTCCTTTTCTGTTATCTCCTGAAATAACATATTTCTTTTATTCCTAGAAAATATGAATTCCGTCAAGGACGCTTTGCACCCCCTTGTTTATTATAAGCTTGATACTTGCTACTATAAAATATTCGTTTGGTCTCATTTATTTTTGTTCACATTCAAAAAAAGAGGTTAGAATTGTCAATTACATGGTGTAGTTTGCTTTATCAGAGTCTTCAGAACTAAACATTTGACCAATAATTTCTTTTACAATTTATCGCTGATAACTACAAAACCATGGTACTATAGTTCCTGTCCTGGTTGACTTGCTTGGTGATCAAATTAAATTTTCTTGTCGATAACATCGTCTTTATCTGTTTCCTAAAAATATTCTTCATATTATGAGTGAATTTCAGGAATCTGTAATTTCTGCTGTCCTCAAGCTCTGCCTGAAAAGCTTGCAAGAATTTGTTCGGCTTCAGACATTGAACAGAAGTGGATTTCAGCAAATTCAGCTGGATATGGAATTTCTCAAGACCTCCCTTAAGGACTTTGTTGATGATGAAGCTGCTATTAGCTTTTTACTTAAAGAGGTTAGATACAGTTACCTCCTAGCCATTCGTTTATTCTACATATGTTCCTTACTGTATTATAAGAACTGAACGAGTTTTCAGTCTTTTATGCACACATAACATTTGGATAGAGTTTAGATCTATCATGTTAAAAGAAAGTGCATAGGCCATTTATTTTCCTCTTGGGACTTGTCTCAGTTATTTGATCATTGATATTCGTTTCTCTCTCCTCTGCAGGTGAATAATGCTGCCCATGAGAGGTGCCTTGACCCGATCCCTCTCGAGCCGCCCATATTGGATAAACTCATAAGTGCAAAACTAGCAAAGATTAAAGAGCAAAGTCCAAATATGCAGTAGCTATGCCCAATTGGGCTTCCCCCATCAATCAGTTTCATCTGGTCATACACCGTTCACAGCCATGTGCATATAGTTCTGGGCCTGTTACATGTCGTTGTATGTAAATCTCTCAAACGCTCGAACTTGAACTAACTCACTCCGAAAATGTATACTTTGTTGAGCTCTCAGCATCGAGAAATGCTGTGTTAGTCTTGTGTGCATTGTCTCGAGTTCAGGGGAAATATTGATGACCTAGGACTTGGATTTAATCAAACGTGAGTCCACCGTTCACATTAATTCAATGTTGTGAGAAATAAACTCATGTTCAAGCTGAGGTAAGCGTTTTACAAACTACAACTCCGGTATACTATATTCAAATAGCTAATTCATAGTTGAACTTAACGGCATTCTTCTTTGAACTATTTTTGCAGATTGACTACATTGATCCACTCTGGATTTATGGCTTTGATGCTTCACGTATGTTTCTTCTCTTTTATGCCCCCATCGGTTGTATCGTTGGCGTTTCCTGTATTAAACAAAACTTGCGTACATAACAATTTTTGCCACCCGTTTTATATATAATCTTTGTTTTATGAATTTTCGCTTCTTGCTCTGGCACGTTTTGCGTTATGTATCGGAGTAGCATTTCTGTCACATACCGCGTCCACGGCCACTCCAGTCCTCAGTCTTCATTCATCAGTGCTCTTAATCGTGTTTCATGCCTCTAGGTAAAACATGAAAATTACTAGTATACCCGTATACCCTTTGTTGATCGGCAAACGAACAAACACAGAAGTATATACGAAAAACCAATTCATAATGCTCGAATCTTCATACCAAACAGTGAAGAGGACCATACAGATTTTCTGTATCAAAGATCAGTAATTCTCATTGTTCTCAGGAAAAACATAGAGAGCAACAAACTGTAATGTATCCAAACAATACAAATAAGGCACAACCAACTACCAGTTCCACGACGCTTGACCTGCGCACGTAACGGAACACAACACCTAGTGTAGCTTGATATCTAGATGCCCTAATAATGGCAATCCTGAAGGACCGCACAAGCGAATGTACAGAGAGATGTTAACAGTTCAACAATGATAACTGCGGGGTAGAGATATGGCAATGCAGAGTTATAAACTTGGCATTGAAGAGCAAACAACAACATAGGCCAAGTATTGAAGGGCGTCTTGCAACTTGCTGACAGCACTGGTCTGATCGGTATTTAGATGGTTGGATATGTATTTAGCTTTCTCCTGCACCGGATTTTGGTTCGAAAGATCATCCTTCTTGTCAGCCAGATCATTTTGCATAGCTGCCATATAAGCTTCAGCAACATCGGATATTCCTATGAAAACAATAAGATGAACTTGTTAAAACTAAGTTCGTGCCGTACATTATATAATCACGATAAGACCAATACGTATACCTGTAGCAAAACTTGCAGACACCTTTTCAATATCCACAGAGATGGACTGTGCTTTCCATCTGATGATTTTAGCCTTTGAAATAGGATCTTCAGGCCATTCAATTTTCACATCATTTTCATCATCTTCATTCTTTGGTTTAGAAGAAGCCGAAATAACAGATTTTCCAAGCAGCAGAAGTTGAGAGACTGCAAGGCAACACATTTCTGACAATCTCTGCAACATTAAATTTTTATAAGCAAAATTTATAGTTCAAAGAGCTAGGATAAACAACTGAACATTATGGACGTACGTGAACACCCTCTGAGTGAATGGTCTCTAGCCTATTAGTAGTCCGTTTGACAATCTCATTTGGAGAGAGCCCACCCAAAGCAGTGGTGAACCTGAGAAGATGACAAATGTCAGTATGTAAAGCTTTTAAAAAAATAACATTGGAGGATAAAATTCAAATGCTTGAAGATGCTTTACAGAGGTAAAACTGAGCTTATTGTCAGACAGTACACTGCATGACTGCAAAACATTTAAATATGTATGTTACTTCCACACATGCATATGAATTTTCTTAATACGTAGGAGTAATTGCTGCCTGAGCATGACTAATATGTTTACTTCATAATCCTGAGTAATACTTCTTAAAGGTTTTAGCATACTGCTCTAGTATTAGCCGCACTTATATTCTTCATTTAGCATTGTCACTAACTAGCATTTCAGTAAGAAACCAGTCCATATCAGTTGCATATGCCTGTCAGGTCTTGCAGAATATGAGCTTGTGCATTGGATGATTGATGATGCAAAATGGAGTTACACCTACCCTGCAGCCATTTTTGCAGCCTTGCTAACACTTGAATCACATAACTTCTTCATCTCTGCATCAGAATCAGAATCAGCTGCTTCAATCATTTTTCCTTTAACTGATCCATCTTCATCAATCTTGGTGCTAAGACTAAAAATCTGTTGTATTTCTTTGAGCTTTCCATCATAATATGTTTTCTGCTCAGCAACAAGTTTACCCTTTTTCCTATTAAATAGTAGTGCATAATGGCTTGACAGTGCCTCCAACTCCTAGTAAAAGACATCCATGACCAAGTAAGTAAAACAGGAACAAATATTGGCAACAAAACAAATTGATATATTGTGAAAAGGGGACCTCTAATTGATCAGGTCCTCCATAAATATAGAAGCATCTGTCAAATGAGACTTCTTCAAACTGCTCTTCTTCTGTCTGTGGATCACCTTCACCAGTACCTTTGTCAACATCCATACCAGTCTCTTCGATGATAAACTCCATCGTCTCTTTTCCAACACGTTCGAGTACCTCCATTCCTTTGGCAGTAAATGACTTCCCTGTCTATAATTATTGAGGCTTTATTGTTAAAATGATACCCTTAGATGTGTAGAATAAACATTATTACTAAATTACCTCTAGAATGGTTGGTGCTATTACAGATGCTTTAGCAGGCAGTTCCCCTTGCTGAATGGTTTCAGCAAGGCTTGAGGCAGAAGTCTCCAATCTACGAGAGTAACAATATTATATAAAAACACAATGATGCTGAAACGTTTCTACTTCAAGTAAAGCTGCAGCTTTGTTGATAATGAAAACATTACTAACTATTACAGCATTGAAAGAAACTTGAAATATTTATAGTGCAAGATGATCCATATAGAAAATAGAAATATTTCTTTAATAAAAGTATTGCATTTGGAATCCCTTCACCACATTGTGCATTTTCAGTGGATCAACAATTTTTTACATCATCCAAGGATCTAATATTGTGATGA
Organism: Oryza punctata; assembly: GCA_000573905.2. Taxonomy (NCBI): domain Eukaryota; kingdom Viridiplantae; phylum Streptophyta; class Magnoliopsida; order Poales; family Poaceae; genus Oryza; species Oryza punctata. The sequence continues at coordinate 34,999,319 of CM002490.2, forward strand.
ATTTATCGCATACTTCTTCAGCTGTTCTACATGCTGTATTAACTATTAGGTACTCCTATTCAGCACAGAAATGCCAATAAGCTAGCTGGTTCTAATATCCACTCAGGGCATCACAGCAGGAAGAGAAATGGAGTAAAGAAGAGAGCTATACTTCTGAACAAGCAGTGATCCGCTCTTCCACGCACTCCCAAGCGCTTGCCATGTCCCAGTCGTGATGGTCTCCACCGAGCTATCGAACACCTTGAGCCCCTGCAGAGCCCCAAGACCAACATCCCAAACACCAAATTAACCGCCACTATCCCCAAACCCATCGGACGCCCCATCACTGGCATTGCCGAGGAGAACAGCAAGGTAGTGGTAGTACTACTAGCCTGTCCCAAGAGCGAGTCCTCGCTGGCGTTCTCCAGCTTGTCCAGCGCCACCTTGCGTCGCTCGTCCTCATCCTCTCCCTCGGCCGCCTTCTCCTTCTCCTCCCCGCCTCCGGCCCCCACGTCCTGCTCCGGCGGCTGCTGTATGTCGGCGATGGCGCTCTTCGCGACCTCCACCGCCTGCGTCACACGCCACACCACATCAAAAAACCCTAGCGAAACGGCGCGCGCGAAGCAGGAAGCCGAGAAAGAGCGGCGCGCACATTGCGGGAGATCTCGGAGAAGATGGAGAGGCCCCACCCTCCCCATCCCCCTCCCCCTCCCCCTCCTCCGCCGCCGGCCTGCTGCTCTGCTGCTCCTGCGGCTGCGGCGGCGGCCTCCGCCGCCGCGGCGGGTGGCTGCTCGCCGGACATGGTGGGTGCGTGCGTGCGTGCTAAGTGAGCGTCGCGTCGCGTGCGGGCTACTCTGCTTCTGCCCGAGGCGCACGGATCTAACCCGAGCCGCAACGCTGCAACTGCAACCACCACCGGTGGGGATCGCGTCGTAACTGGTCGTAACTGGCACCGCAGTGGTGGGTCCCACATTTTTTACCAGGCCTCCTTTTTTTATGGGCCTCGCCGCCAGTAGATGGGCCTAAATTGGGCCCACTGGACCAACCCACAAGGCCACTACTCGACTATCTCTTTCCTCTCCTAAACCCCACCTCGGTCGCTTCGCCGGAGGAGGAGACATGGAGGAGGAAGCGGCGCCGGAGTGTACGGACGCCGTGGGGAGCGAGGCGGCGGCGGGGGATGTGGCTGAGGAGGTGGCGGCGGAGGCGGAGGTGGAGTATACGTGGCCTCAGCTCCGGTTCGACCTCCCGCCCCGCCGCCTCTACCACTTCGCTGGCCAGTTCCGCTCCTCCCCTTGCTCCTCCTCCGCCGCCGCCGCGGGTAACTTCCTCAAGGGCGTGAAGTGGTCACCTGACGGGTCCTCCTTCCTCACCAGCTGCGACGACAACTCCCTCCGCCTCTTCTACCTGTGCGTCGCCCCCGCGCTCTCGTCTTCTCGTGTCTTGTGGCTCTCTCGCGGTGTTGAAGCAATGCACTGAAGTGATTTTTTTTTTCTTTCATATTTCTTGGGACAATGAGTAGGCCGGAGGAAGCGTACAGTACGGAGGCCGAGCGCACTGCTGAGGCCGCTGTTGGAGGTGAAGGTGCGTCTAGGATAAATAACTTTCTTTTTCTTTAAACTGGTATAGTTATTTTGTTGTTGAATGCCTACTAGATTTCAAGTTTTTGTTGGCGTAATTTAGGATGTATAACTTTATTGATTTTTTTCTTCTGCAGATTCCTTTGGTGCAAGCATCCAAGTGAACGAGGGTGAGCCTGTATATGACTTCTGCTGGTACCCCTACATGTCTGTATCTGGTGGGTGAATTGCTTCCTATGTACTACTGTTTAGGATCATTTGTTATTTATCATTCTTTGGTGAACATGGAATGCTTGAATTTGAGATGCTGTGTCACGTTGCAGATCCTGCTACATGCGTATTTGCAACCACCACTCGTGATCATCCGATACACCTCTGGGACGCTACCACTGGGGAGGTAGAATTGGTGGCTTGCGCTTGTTTCATTTGGAGTTTATGACCAGTTATTGATCTGTGATGATCTATTGTGGGAATTGCAGCTTCGGTGTACTTACAGAGCGTATGATGCCATGGATGAGATAACGGCTGCACTTTCTATATCATTCAATTCTACTGGTACTAAGTATGTACGATGCACTCAACCTTCTTAACTGCATTTATATTGCATGTGTAAATTTGCCAATGCATTTTTTGTGGAACCATGAGATTCTGCTCTAACCTGCGTGTGGGAAGTCAATGGTTTTTTTTACTGATATATGATTTCCACTACCAATATTTTTGGTTTGAGCCAAAATGTTATTGGTTCGAAAATAACATATACAGTGTTCGTATTGAACTTACTGGACTAGACCAATGGTCATGCAACTACACTGTAATGCAATCTTCTTGGCTGTTATACTCAATAGAGATATGTTGTTTTCTAGGCTCTTTGCTGGGTACAACAAGGCAATTAGAGTGTTTGATGTTCACCGCCCTGGTAGAGAATTTGAGCAGCATTCTTTGGTTAAAGGAAGTGAAGGGCCAACTGGTAAGTGACAGTTCAAAACTTCCAGTCATAAGTTTGATGTGCTCGGTATACTTCATGGCAGCACATGTTTTTTGTTTTGGTTTCGAAAAAATTGGGATGCATGAATGGTTGTTTAATCGTAATCATTGTATAACTTTGGAAGTCTATACTTCAAAGCATGATCATGATTCGCCTAATTTTAAATGGGTACCATTATCTTAAAGCATGTTTATGCACACACTGTAAATTTATGCACCAAACTATTTTGGTGTTTAATCTTCTCAGATCACTAGTGTATTGACAAAAAGGCCTTGAATGAATGTTTTTTTTCTATCTGTGTGTGAACAACCTTACATGCCGCTTATATGCTGATTAGCTCTTTGTTTGCTCCACAGGTATAATATCTTCAATTTCATTTTCTCCTCACAACGGGATGCTTGCTGTTGGTTCATACAGCCAGACAACAGCTGTGTATGCAGAGAGTAATATGGAGCCTTTATATGTTTTACATGGCCAGCTTGGTGGTGTCACACAGGTTCGTAAAGCAACCATACTAATTTACATCTTATTGTATAAACAGAAGATAACATTGATGGAAATTTTAGGTACTCTTTTCAAAAGATGGAAACTATTTGTATACTGGAGGGCGCAAGGTAACTAAAACTCATGTTCTTTTAACAATTGATCTTTTGAAACTGGCACTGCACAGTTCAATCCCTTTATGTTATGAGACTGATTTACCCAATTATTTTTAGCATCTGAAGATTCTTCTAAACTTTGTAAATTCATTTGTGTAATTTCTCCTAGGATCCATACATACTATGTTGGGATATCCGCAATACTGTGGACATTGTTTACAAGTAAGCATTATGTACTACACATAATGTTTATAATGTTTGTTTTGACGTCTCAATGTGTTGTGAAGGCACATCTTGTGACTATTTCCGTAGTCATGGTAGTCCATCTCATTGCTAATTTGGTGGGATCCCTTAATCAGGCTGTACAGGTCATCTGATACTACTAATCAAAGGATACATTTTGATATTGAGCCTTGTGGCAGACATCTTGGCACTGGCGGGCAGGTGTGCTCCGCTTGCCTCCATCTTTTCGTTAGGGTTATATTTTTGTACTAGCTAATCTTAAAACAGTCCCTTTTTTCTGATAGGATGGCATGGTGCACATTTATGACCTCCAAGGTGGTCAGTGGGTAACGGCCTTCCAAGCAGCAGCTGGTATGTGTTGCTGGTCTTCTGTTTCTAGAGGAGTTGAGTTTCTGTGCCCTTTGTGATACTTATCTTTTTAATCCTAGATACTGTAAATGGGTTCTCGTTTCATCCATACCTTCCTTTGGCTACAACATCTTCTGGGCACAGAAGATTTGGCTTGGAGGATGAATTTGAAGAAGAGCTGAGCTTGGCAGGTGTGTGTTACATATACTTTGTTGTTTTCACAAATATGGTTGTGCTGCTTGAATGGCGTAAGCTACACACTTTCCCCCCTTTTCTGCACACTTAGGTGATGAAAACTGTTGCTCCGTCTGGAAATTTTCTTCCTTGCAAGAAGCTTGAAAGTTGAATCTACATCAAGACCTGGATAGGCGAAAATTTTGGATCGTAGACGTTGAAATCGTTGCAATCAGTCTGCAATAGATGGTGATACCAACACTCGAGGCAGCACATCAAGCCATGGCTACAAAAGCAGTCACCAAAGATCACCCTGTGCCAAGGAGGGATTAGAGAAGTTGGTGTCCTGTGCATTGGTTCCATTGTCAAATGATTGCTCCAACTGTTGCACATCGTATTGGTAACAAGTGATGTAGGCAGAAGCTAGTAAAGCATGATGTAGGCAGAAGCATGATTCATCAACAGCTACAATTTGTCCCCATTTTGTACTGATCCAACCCAAATGCTTTAAGAATGTGAATGTCAGATGACATGGAATGATGGAAAATGCACTCTGACCCATTTATAACAAGGGAATTTATCTTGCCTAGCATATTGCCCATGCCTTATAGCGTTTTTTTTTAAAAAATTTATCATCATCCTGTTTTTATCATTATTTTCTACAAATCTCATTCTTAGGCTGTGTTCGTCAGTACATGTTGGGAGCTTATCCCTCCGCAGGGAAAATAGGGTGACTCATTAGAACAAGATTAATTAAGTATTAGCTATTTTTTTAAAAAAAATAGATTAATATGATTTTTAAGTAATTTTCTCATAGATTTCTTTTTAAAAAAACACACTATTTAATATTTTTTGAAGCGTGCATATGAAAAATGAGAGTAGAAAAAACACAACTTAAGTTATCATATACTCCATCTTTTATAGGTGATAGGTGAGCTAGATTTACCACTCATCTACGATACTTTCTACTTTCAAAGTAGTATATAGATTAGTGATTGATCGAATTGATTCCCTATGAAATTCATGTGTTACAATGAGGCTTTTTTATGCCATGTGTGTAATGAAACACGCATGCTGTATGACTTAGCTACAGTAGACTAGATCCAAAACTCCACTTGCATAAATCAAACCGTGAGAAAGATTGAAGTTCAAAAAGCGCTGTCACGCGGACCGTCCATTAGCCGGACTCTCAAATCTCCACCGCGAAAGAGAAGAAGATCGGACGGCCCAAAACTGACGACGGCGTGACGAAAACTCTCTCTCCTCGGTACTCCACTTCGGTGCTAAGTCCCCCAACTTCTCTCTCCGGCGGCGAGTTCCCACCCCCCCCCCCCCCCCACCCCGTCCCGCCGGCGAGTTCGGGCGCGCGGGCGCGCGGCGGACGATGCGACAATGCAAAACCCTAGGCCCTCCTACGCCGCCCACCACCAGCTGCAGCAACACCTCGCCTCGCTCCTCTCCGCCGCCGCCGGCGAGCCGCCTCACCCCTCCGACGACGCCTCCCGCGCCGCCGCCCTCTCCACCCTCCGCCTCTCCCTCCTCCACCCTCCCAACCGCCCGCTCCTCCCCTCCCTCGCGCACTTCATCGCCCCGCCCATCTCCGTCCTTCTCGCCGACGACGCGTAAGTGTTCCCATCCTCCCCCATCTGGTGTAGGTTCTCTCGCCTTCTCGGGCTCTCGGCTTCACCGGCTTTGTGCGATTGTGTGCAGGTCCTATGCCGTGCGGCGCGCCGCGGTGTCCGCGTACGCGGCGCTCTGCGCGGTGCTGTGCGCGCACGAGGCGCCCGGGGGTCTCCCCGACCGGTTCGTAGCCTGGGGTTTGCCGCTGCTGGGGGAGCCAGCCTCGGCCGCGCTCCTCGCCGAGGGACTCAGGGAGCTCCTGGCCACCGGGGACGCCCCCGCGGTCGAGCGCTTCGTGCCGCCGCTCCTTGCCGCTTGCCGTGACGTGCTCGAGGATGAGCGGACGTCGCTCGCCGTGCTCCGGTGCCTGCTCGGCCTGCTCACTTTGGTTGCCGCCAAGTTTCCCCACTGCTTCCGGCCGCAGTTTGTCGATATCGTGGACTTGCTCCTTGGGTGGGTGTTTGTGCCGGACCTCGCCGAGGCCGATCGCAACACGATCATGGACAGTTTCTTGCAGTTCCAGTGGCATTGGCTTGGCAATCTGCAGTTCTCGCTTGGATTGCTGCCGAAGTTCTTGGCGGACATGGAGGTTCTTGTGCATGATCCTAATCTTGCAGCCAGCCATAACTCTGGCAGGCTTCGCCCACTCTTTGCTTGCTTCTCCACAGTACTGCAGATTATGGCATCTGGTGTGGCTGAGAGGAATAGCCTAAAGGAACTTATAGCAGGGCCACTTGAGGGGTTGGCTCCTCAGCTTTTAAGATGCGCATCAGTGATTGCTTCTAAGCTCGGGTGGTCTGAGAGGATGGAAGAAGCGTCCAGATGCCTAGTCTTACTAGCAGAGATCCTTCAGGAAAGGTTTGCTGAATTTTATGGTATGTTTGTGGATGTGTTGGCCCAGAGCTTGGAAGTTGCCTCATCAGTGCAGTTGGTGGCAGCACTTAAGACTAACCTGCAAGTTCTGTCACTGCAAAATTTGGGGCTCCGAGCATCTGCCTTGGAAGCCTTGCTAGATTTTAGCTCATTTCTATCTCAGTTGCGTCTTCATCCAAACCACACCGTGGTCACAAACGTGGCAACCACTTACCTTTTTGTCCTGCAACATGGATTGGAAGATGTTGTTGATCAAGCCATTTCATCATTGATGAAAGAGTTGGAGCTATTGAAATCTCTGCTTGAGACGGGACGGGCAAGCTACCCTGATATCCAGAGTCTATCTTTAGGAAGTAACAGTGAAACACAATGCAAGTCAAACTCATCCACACTCTCATTGGTGGGGTATTCAGAGCATCAGTTGCTTTCTTTGATGAAATTTGATTTGAAGATTCTTCTGGCAACTATTTCAGTTGATACAAAAAAGAGGAATGACAGAGCAGCTAGTCTGACATCATTCATTTCAGCAAAGCTTGACCCATTTGGCATTCCATTTCATGATTTTCTTGAGATGCAGTTTCATATTTTCTCTACACTACACAGATTGAGCAGTATGGACCTCTCAAGTACTATCGCACCATCTAAAGCAAACGTTTCTGGCGATTCAGGTAGTCAAACTCAGCTGGTTATTGAATCAAAGATGTCTTTTTGTGACTGCAAAAACAAGTTTATGCATAACTATGGAAAATTTGTGGTCTGGGGCCTTAATTCATCATCATCCATGACACTGAAATTAGAAGCTCTAGCTTGGATAGATACGTTTGGAAACCTGGTTCTTGGCATGGAAAGGAATGTGGATAAGCTCAATATCTCATATGAAGTCCATGAGGGTGCTACCCTTCTGAATACTATCCTTTTTGCAATCTTGGATTGTGCATATGACAGAGAACCTAAAGTAAGACTGCATGTTGCAACATCCTTGGAAGTACTCTTTCTTGGTAGGCTTATCAACCCCACGGATTTCTCAGTTGTGACACAAGTTCTTCTTGACAAGCTTAGTGATCCTGATAATGCTGTAAAGAAAGGATTTTCAAGGTTACTTTCAATTGCTCTTCCTATTACAACATACACATTTGGCTTGCTTGAGAATAGATGGAGTTACCACCATTCCCCAGTTACTGCTAACATGAGTAAGCATTGCATGAGTTGGAGGCATGTGCTTGCTGTGAAGCAACAACCCAGGAAACTTCATTGGCAGCAGCTTGTTTCAATTTTGAGCTACCTTTCTCTCAGATTGAAGTTACCTCTTTCTTCTTGGGTCCAGCGCCTGTTCTTTAGTTACCGTGGCAAGAAAGATATGTTCTCTGGTCAAACTGATGTTTCTGGGGATTCTGATGGGAATGAATTATTTAAAGGTCCAGATGTGGACAGAACTATTATTGATAGGATCTACTCAGTTAACAATCTTGCTGCAGTTTGGTGGGGCATACATGAAGCTGCTCGGCACTGCATAAACCTTCGACTTCGAACTCATCTTGGTGGTCCGACACAGACATTTGCAGCTCTAGAACGCATGCTTTTGGATGTACCGAATCTATTGGCACCAGAAGCTACCGAAGGTGAAGGCAGGTATATAGCACCATCTGACACAAGCTTATTGCCTATGCGCCTGCTATTGGATTTTGTTGAGGCGTTAAAGAAATATGTTTACAATGCATATGAAGGCTCCTTTGTTCTAGCAGCCCCTCCAAAAGCAAGTTCCTTGTTTTTTCGAGCAAACAAACGAGTATGCGAAGAATGGTTTTCTAGAATTTGCGATCCAATGCTGAATGCAGGATTAGCTTTGCAGTGTAATGATGCGGTCATCCACTACTGTTCATCACGTCTTCTAGATCTCAAAAACCTTTCTGCATCATCCCTCAAGGACAACAGTCACATGGGGGGAGCTACTGAAAATCACCATGCTTTTAGAGAGAGGTTAGAGGTAGATTTTCTGAAGGTCTTGCGACATGCTTCACTGGCATTATGCAGGTGTCATGAAACAGATGCCTTAGTTGGACTTCAGAGATGGGCCATATCAACGTTCTATACATACTTTGAGCAGGACAAACAACTAGTTCGAGGTGTATCTGATAGCCAGAATCACTTCTCCTGGATGTCAGGACTCATCTATCAATCTCAGGGGAAGTATGAAAAGGCTGCTGCACATTATTCCCATCTTCTACAGTTTGAAGAAGGCCTTGCCTCCATGGAGTCTGATGGCATCCAGTACATCATAGCACGCGTTATTGAGTGCTACACATCCCTGTCTGATTGGAAATGCTTAGAGGGTTGGCTTTCAGAATTACAAGTTCTCCGTGCTGTACATGCTGGCAAACCTTATTCAGGTGCTTTAACTAGTGCTGGCAATGAGCTAAATGCTGTTCATGCCATGGCATGCTTTGATGGAGGGGACTTCCATTCAGCTTGGGGCTATCTTGATTTGACTCCTAAAAGCAGCAGTGAACTCAGCCTTGATCCCAAGGTTGCAGTTGAGAGAAGTGAGTTAATGCTCTTGCGTGCAATGCTTCAATCTGACAGCAAACCTGACAAAGCACGAGAGGAGCTAAATAAGGCTAAACTGATGTTGGATGAAGCACTCTCTGTGGTGCCACTCAATGGATTAACCGAAGCTGCTGCTTGTGCTGGTCAGCTTCATTGCATCTTTGCATTTGAAGAAGCCACTGAACTGGCATGCCAAAATAGAACTAATCAATCGCCAGCGCTAATGGATTATTTACTGAGACTACTGCAGGATCCCATCGATAGAATTAATCAAGATTGCAACATTTGGCTGAAAATCTTCAAAGTGTATCGTACTACACAACCATCTTCTTTACCCACACTTCTTTTGTGTCAGAAACTTGCTAGTCTTGCTAGAAAGCAGAGCAACTTGGCGTTGGCTAGCCGCTTAAATCAGTATATCATAAACCATCCTTTGAGTACATCTGATGAGATGGAAAAAGAAATGCTTACTTTGAACATTAAGTATGAAGGTGCCCTGCTGAAGCACGATCAAGGAAAGAAGGAAGAGGCTTTAACTGACCTGTGGTCACAGGTTCGTGCTAGTGTTCTTTCTACAGTTAGTGATTCATCTAGTTCTGGCACCCCATTGATTGCTAAGGCCTGTTTGAAATTCTCGACCTGGATGGAACGAGATAATTCAACTCATATTATGAATATGATCCTAATAGAAGATATTAATGATTCTGGTGGCTTCCGGAATGGAGCTGAGAAGCTTTTATTAGGTGATAATGGGTCAGTTTCTGCATCAAATTCTCATGTGATTGCCCAAGAAATCATAGGGATTGCTCGAAAGACAAGCTGGCAACTTTGTCCCAGTATGGGTAAAGCGTGGCATTCTTATGCATCCTGGTGCATTACTCATGCCAATTACTCTCTGTCTGGAACTGATTCAAAATTGCAGAATTCGTTTTTCCCTGCTCTCCAGTCTGAACTTTCTCCAGATAGATTTCACCTGACAGACAATGAAAAGTCTGAAGTGCAGGAAATAATAAGAAATTTATGTGCTGATAAAGATGGAAATTATGTGGACTGTAGCATTTCACCAACAACAGGATGCAGTTACAATTCTGAGGGGAATCCCATAGTTTCACTAATTGAACAAACAATCTGTCTGCTAGAAACTGCAGCTGGAGCACCAGGCTCTGAGGCCTGTGATGGTGAAGGGCCTTCTGTACGGTTATCATCAGAGCTAACAGTTCTTTTCTGTAAATGTGATTTTGCAAAGGACAGTAGCATGACTTTGATTGGCAAGCTTATTGAAATTTGGTGGTCTTTAAGACGTAGGAGAGTATCACTTTTTGGGCATGCTGCTCATGCCTATTTTCAGTACCTTTCGCATTCATCAACTGGGCTTCAACCCTCATATCACCGTGATGTTTTGAAAGGGAAAACAAAGAGCTACACGCTGAGGGCATTGTTGTATCTCCTCCATATAATTTTGAACTACGGGGTAGAGTTGAAGGAAATAGTTGAAAGTGGGCTTTCAACAGTTCCTTTGTTGCCGTGGCAGGTACTTCGCGATAGTGACATTAATTCTATATTATGATAAAATTGGTGTGTAATCATATGCTTTGGATATATGCAGGATATTATACCACAACTTTTTGCCCGCTTGAGCTCCCACCCAGAGAAGATAGTTAGGAAACAGTTGGAAAGCATCTTGGTGAAGCTAGGGAAACTTTCTCCTTGTTCAATTGTATATCCTACTTTAGTCGATATCAATGCTTGTGAAGGAGAACCCTCTGATGAGCTTCAGCGCATATTGGATTTTCTGGTATTTTAGATACTTTGAACTACATATCTGTTTAGACTATGAATGGTATGCACAGTATTTGGATTTCACCCTTTATTCTTTTTCACAGGTTAAACAATACCCCAAACTAGTTAAGGATGTTAAGCTTGCAATTGAGGAGTTAGGAATGGTTACTGTTTTATGGGAGGAACAATGGTTGAGCACTTTACAAGATCTCCATTCAGGTAAATCTGTTCTCTGCTTCTGCTGTCCTATGAAATCAGCTGCAGGAGGCAGGCTGTAATTGAAAATGTAAATACCTAGCTATGAATATGTTTACTTGTAAAGAGTACTATATAACTTGTAAAGTCCTTTTGTGCCTTAACTGCAATGCCTAACACACCCTAAGGCTCAATAATTAAAAACCTCTATGATTCATGTTATTGCCATGTCCCTCCAGAGCTAACATAAAATCCTCTAACTACAACTCCAATATCATGAAATGGTAAAATGCCTTGCTGCATAAGATCTCTAGATTTAATGGTGTCCCTTTAGAGTTTTATGAGACCCTTCAGTTAACTAAGTTTGAACTATAAATATATTGCTTATGTTGTAAATCGAACTTTCCTTGTCACTTGCAAATTGAAATACACCCTTTTGGATGTTCGGATTGGAGGAATATCTTCTAGTGTCAGACCATTGTGTAAATTTAAATTTATCTATATGGGTTCGTGTAAGGTATTGGTATTCTTTGCTGCAATGTTTGCACCTTGGTTCTTTTGTAAAACTTATTTTACATTTAAAAAGGGCCAAAGCACAAAAAATGCTGGTATCCTTTGTATGAACTGTCCTTTTCAGACTCTAGGCCTAGATGTCCAGTGGCCACACTTATTTAATTAAGTAAACTTTAATTTCAATTCTTGTGTTAATAATGGGACAATTTTTTTGTTGCTATGTAGATGTTTTAAGGAGAATTAATATACTTAAAGAGGAAGCTGCAAGGGTTGCTGCAAATTCTACCCTGAGTTCAGCCGAAAAGAACAAGATCAATGCTGCAAAATACTCTGCTATTATGACTCCAATTGTAGTAGCCTTGGAGCGCCGCCTAGCTTCTACATCTCGTGAACCAAAAACATCTCACGAGGTGTGGTTCCATAAGGAATATAATGCTCAGTTGAAATCTGCAATCACAGCCCTTAAGACACCCCCTGGATCTCCATCAGCATTAGGAGAGATTTGGCGGCCTTTTGATTCAATTGCAGCTTCTTTAGCCACTCATTTGAGGAAGTCATGCATATCATTAAGTGAAATTGCGCCGCAGCTAGCAGCTTTATCAACCTCTAACATTCCAATGCCTGGTTTTGAGAAGCAGATATTCAGTTCTTCAGAATCTTCTTTTGCTGACAGTCATGGCACAATTACAATATCTTCCTTTTGTAAAGAAGTAACAGTACTTTCTACAAAGACAAGGCCTAAGAAGCTTGTCTTGCAAGGATCAGACGGCCAGAAGTATACCTATCTCCTCAAGGGTCGAGAGGATTTACGCCTTGATTCTCGGATCATGCAGCTGCTAGAGGCGATAAATAGCTTTTTATATTCATCTTCTGACACTAGAAGTCGAAATATGGCAATACGATTCTACTCTGTTACACCAATTAGTGGAAGAGCTGGACTCATCCAGTGGGTTGAGAATGTAAGTAGCATCTACAATGTGTACAAGACATGGCAAAAACGTTCTCAGTTAGCACAGGCACAGCTCTCTTCAGTTAACACTGTTAATAATAGTATTCACAAATCAGTACCACCTGTTCCCCGTCCAAGTGATATGTTCTATGGAAAGATCATTCCAGCACTGAAAGAAAAAGGGATCAAAAGAGTAATCTCACGAAGAGATTGGCCACTAGATGTTAAAAGAAAGGTTCTATTGGAGCTTATGAAAGAGACCCCAAAGCAGATTCTGTGGCAAGAAATGTGGTGTGCAAGTGAAGGGTTCCGGAACTTTAACTCCAAAGTAAAGAGGTATATGGTACATGGCACTTCTGTTTTAACACTGTATTTACATTAATCCCTTGGCAATTTCTTCTTTGTTAGGCAAAACCAAAGTAGGATTTTTTTGACAAGTTTGAACGACAGTCAATTCTTTCTTTTTACTTCTTGTCACCTTTTGAGAACAGGTACAAAAGTTTGAGCTGGCAATTCAAGTTAAATCATGTCCACATGAAACATAACCTGTATACCTGAAATTGAAATTTTGTGCACTCTTGAGCCATAGTGACTTTATTAAAATAAAAATTCAAGAGAAACAAAACATTTACTCTTTTTGTAGAGGAGAAAAGGCATCTGCTGAATTAGATAGTTGTGCCACTCTAGGGATGTATGGTCTTTGGGAGACAAGTTAATGACTGCTCTTCTCTTCTCCATGAGCCAAAAATGATAACTTGAGGGTGGGTTAAATCTTGCTAACTACTCCCTCTGGTTACAAAAAAACATGTTATTTCGGACATGCTTTTAAGTTATACTTTCAAAACTTCAAGAATCTATATTTTTTAGAATATTTAGGTTTGACACATGAAAATCATTTGTATGTTGTCTTGAGAAGGAGTACTTACGTAATATTCTAATTTTAACTGAGTTTATTAATATATTCAAGAGAAATTTGTAGTCAAAATAGACTGTCTAAACGATCATGATCGGAGGGAGTAGTTTATTTTCCATAATACACTTTATCTAGCTTTCTAACCTTTACAAATAGAGCTGTACCATTTCCATTGAAGAACAATAGCTGAAGTTTTTTCTTCCTTTTCATTTTACTAAGTAAGATCAAATTTGCCATTATCCATTGGTGCTTAACAATTAGATAATTTCTCCTTGCAGATTCTCTAGCAGTGTAGCAGCCATGAGCATGGTTGGCCATGTACTGGGCCTTGGAGATAGACATTTGGACAATATCCTTATGGATTTCAGCAGTGGTGATGTGGTTCACATAGATTACAATATATGCTTTGATAAAGGGAAAAGGTTGAAGATTCCAGAGATTGTTCCATTCCGTCTTACTCAAACTATTGAATCAGCTTTAGGATTAACTGGAGTTGAAGGTGTCTTTCGAATTACTTGTGAAGAAGTTATGGCTGTTCTCTTAAAGAACAAAGATATCATATTAATGTTGTTAGAAGTATTTCTTTGGGACCCGTTGATGGAGTGGACACGAGGAAATATCCAAGACGAAGCTGGAATAGCTGGTGAAGAGAAGAAAGGAATGGAGTTAGCAGTTAGTCTGAGCTTGTTCTCTTCTAGGATCCAAGAAATCAGAGTTCCTTTGCAGGTAATTTTGCCTCTTACGGTTGGAATTTTCTCTTGCATCTTCTGGTCTTAATATTTTTCAATATTATATGCAATTAAGTCTTGCAGGATGTTACTTGTCTTTTGGCTTTGTCCAAAAAGCCGGGTAATAAGATCACTAGTTTAAAAGAAAATTCAGTCTTGCAGGATTGAGAAATATATTGCCGCTCATTGCCCTGAATTATTTAGTTCAAGTTATTTATTAACTTCTACGGTTTTTTTTAATCTAACTGCATTGTTTCCAATGTTCAGGAGCATCAGGATCTTTTGGTAACTAACTTGCCAGCTACACTATCTTCACTAAAGGTACTCTTTTCAACCTTATAAGTACAAACTGTAAGTGTGTCAAATAAAACTCACTTTATTCCATATCTTTTTACTATATATGCAGAAATTTTTGGATACTCTAGAACAGTATGAGGTTATATCTGCTATGTTTTATCATGCTGAGAAAGAGAGATCCAGTGCTTTGCAGAGTGAAACATCAGCAAAATCAATGCTAGCTGAAGCTAGTTCACTTGCCGAAAAATCCCGCACTTCATTTGAGCTTCATGCTCATGAATTAGCGGAAACAAAAGCGGCAGCAATTGATGAAGCAAACAAGCTTGCAGTATGGGTGGAAAAACATGGAAGGATTCTTGAGGCCATACGGGACAATTCAATCGCAGGTGCAGAGTCATGCATGCAATTAAATAGCAAGGATGATGCCTTAAGCCTTATTTCAGCTGTGCTTGTATCAGAAGTCCCTCTTACAGTTGTTCCTGAGCCAACAAGAGCACAATGCTCTGAGTTGGATAGGGAGGTTTCTCAACTAATTCTTGAATTGCAGGGCGGGCTGTCTGCTGCCTTAGAGTCACTTGGTGAATATACTTTGGTATTGCAGCAAGTTCTCCCAGTTAATTACATCACAACCAGCCCAGTTACTGGATGGGCACAAGCTTTGCAGCTATCTGTAAGCAATGGATCAGAAGATCTGCTTCCCCTTGCCAAGAGGCAAGCAGCAGAAGTCATTGCTAAGGTTCAGGGTGAGGGTATTAATCTAGTTCAGCAAAGATATAAGGATCTCTTAAATCAAATGGAAAGTTATGTTGTATGTGTAGAAAGACTTTCAAGGGAACGTTCCGAACTGATGAATTCTATTGGATTCGATAATGAAGTGCGATCCAAAGAGCGGCTTCTTTCTGCATTCATGAACTCCATTCAATTGCCATCACCAAAGAGGGATGTGGGTAACATTCCATTTTTACAATCAGGTAATGTTGGAGTCAAAACTCCAGCCCATGAGGATATACAGGATGAAACAGGTATTGTTCTTTCTATTCTTGGAATTGCTGTGGGTCAGCTATATAGTGACATTAGAGCCAAGGTTTCTGAGCTTTCAAGTAAAGCTACTGGGATAGCTAAATTTAGGACAGATGAAGCTGGTCTTCAAGCTGATGCTGGGACGAGTTTGCAGTTGTTTGATCAGCAGGTTGAAAAATGTGCAATAATTTCAGGATTTGTTGGTGAAGTGCATGGAGTTATGGAGGCAAAATTAGTTGAAATGAATACTACTTATGCAAAGCCCCAGCATGGGCAATGGGCTTCCACTTTTCAGTGCATTTTGTGCTCAAGTACCAACATGATTGAACAAATGACCGAAGTATTCCTTCCAGAAATTATTAGATCGTTTATTTCATACAATTCAGAGGTAATGGAGGCTTTTGGTTCAATTTCTCAGATTCGTGGCTCTGTTGATACAGCTTTAGAGAAACTGGTTCGGATAGAACTTGAGAGAGCATCGTTGACTGAATTCGAACAGAGCTACTTCATGGAAGTTGGACGAATCACTGAGCAGCAAATAGCTCTTGAAGAAGCTGCCATGAGGGGTAGAGATCATCTGTCTTGGGAAGAAGCAGAGGAGCTAGCTTCTCAGGAGGAAGCATGCAGGGCACAATTGGAGCAACTCCAAGAAACATGGGGCCAGAAAGATATGACGATTTCATCACTTATGAAAGTAGAATCCAGTGCCATGAATTCATTACTTTCTTCTAAACAGTATTTCTCATCTTTGGTGAATGTTGATCAAGAAAGTGAATTTCATTTGAGAAGAAGCAAGGTTCTGCTTTCGATCTTGACAAAGCCGCTTGCTGACCTGGAAGCACTTGATCAGATGCTGTCATCATGTGGCTTGTTTCCTTATCACGTAGATGGGCCCATTTCTAATCTAACAGATGTTTTGTCATCAGGTTCTTCATTATCTGATGTGCTGTGGCCTTTTGCTGGCTTATTAAAGGATCATGCTTTCTTTGTTTGGAAACTCAGTTTGCTGGATTCAATTCTTGATTTGTGCATGCATGAGATTTCATCTTCTGTTGAGCACAGTTTTACTACTAACCAGCTTTATATAGCTCTTAAAAAGAAGCTTACAAACCATGTGGAAAAACAAGTTTATCGGTATATCATGGAAAGGATCGCTCCTGCATTTATCCTACAGTTAGACAAAGAAATTAGCGATTTACTGCAATTGAGTCAAGGAAGAAGAGAATCAGGTCAACCTAAAAGAGATTCTGCAGCTGTTGGAAGGGTTGCGGTAATGCTTGAGGAGTACTGTAATGCTCATGAGACAGCTCGAGCTGCCCGGACTGCTGTTTCTCTGATGCAAAGGCAATCGAATGATCTCACAGAGGCTTTACGCAAAATCGTTCTAGAAATAATTCAGTTGGAATGGCTGCATGACCTTTCATCTCCTCATGCGCAGAAGTCTAAGGCTTTGTCACAAAATATTCTTAGTGATGATAAGTTCGTATCTGTGCTCCTAAATATAAGCAGAGGCAACTTGTTGGATAAGATTCAATCTTCAGTGTCATTGGTAACAAGATCAATTGAGTGCCTGCAAGCTTGTGAAAACACTTCAGTTTCAGCTGAAGGACAACTTGAGAGAGCAATGGGATGGGCTTGTGCTGGTCCAAATACTTCTGGAGCAGGCAGTTCAACCACAAAGGCTTCAGGAATCCCATCTGAATTTCATGATCATCTGTTAAAAAGGAGGAAATTGCTTTGGGTCATCCAAGAACAGGCATCTGATCTTGCTAACATCTGCACATCTGTTTTGGAGTTTGAAGGATCGAGAGACGGAATTTACCTTATTCCTGAGGATAAATCTTCCGGACAATCTACTGACAGAGGCAGGACATGGCAGCAAACTTTCTTGAATCTCCTGACACATCTAGATGCAGCATATCGTTCTTTCACATGTAAGTGACTACTTTTTTGCAATTCTATTGTATGTATGTTTAGATCAAGGACCCCAAACTTTGTTCTTGCCATATCAAAACTGCCCAAGATAGTTTGCCACCACGAGATACAGGGCATACAGGCTTCAATGAATCATCCTCCTGCTTTTTCTTTTTTCAGTTATTATTTTCAGTGTTATTCTCTAAAGACATCAGTAAATGAGTGTAGTCCACCAAAGTATATTGACAGAATTTGGAAATAGTTCACCTGTCATAGTTCATCCTGCTTTATGATACAATTTGCTCTTGTGTTATTGTAACAGTTCTATTTTTGCTTGCTGCAAGCAGGTGCAGAACAAGAGTGGAAACTCAGTCAGTTCAACATGGAAAGTGCTGGGAAAAGCTTGTATTCAGTAACCAATCAGCTCTCTGTAGTCTCTTTGAGAGCAAAATCTGCTTTAGGTCTGCCATCTACTCATGAATTCGTTGCTTTGTTTTTCTTATGGTTAAATGTAGGGATCTGTAAATAAATATTCTTTCTGTTCCTCATAGAGTGATGTTCTGTATATATTTTCACAGTTAATCTACAGGATACTCTTGTGTCCATGTATGAACGAGCTTCTGAAGTCACTGCATCATTATCTGGGTTCAAACATGTTTCACAGGATCGCACTGCTTTGACTTCTGAATGTGGTTCCTTACTAGAGGAGGTACGTGATTATTAAATAACCTTTCAATGCGCAAAATCTTGTTGGAATCTACTGTGAGTGCACAGGAGTTGCTAATTATGAAGTCAGTTGTTTGTTTTCAGCTGTGCAACTTTGTAAATGATTGTGAACATTTTGGTGGTTAGACTTTAGTTTAGGAGCTATATATAGTTTAGCTATTTTACACAAAAATCTGTGAAATTAGATATTTTATCTCTGGTTTTGTCAATTTATGCACTTATGTCCCTTTTTAGTTGTTCATGGTGATCAAATCAATTTTTTTATCTGTAGTTGTTGATTTCTGGGAATACTTTTTGCAGGTTTTGGCAATAGCAGAGGGGTTGCATGATGTATATATCCTGGGAAAGGAAGCTGCTGTTATGCACAATTCTGTTATGACCAATCTTTCAAAGGTTTTTTCACTGTTACGCTTTGTTCAATTGCATTTCCTTTCCTAGATAAATATGAACACTTGGTCCTGCAATATGAATATTTGGTCCTGGATACTCAGTGGCAACATTGGACCTGCACCTTTTATGTGCATGCTGTTCACAGACTTCCACTGAGAATCCCATTGTAATATTAAGGCTGGTACATTGATATGTGTTACTCGTACAAGTGTCATTGGAATATGCCGAACATTCCCAGATGGCCAGAACTGAGGAATGCTTGACACCATTAGTGTCTTTGGATTACTAGAAATTGTTTTTTTTTTCTTCTGAGGAAAAGCTTTTATTTTGATGTTTGACAGGCAAACACAATTTTACTTCCACTCGAAGCCTCATTGTCTGCTGATTTAGCTGTTATGTCTGAAGCAATCTCAAAGGAAAAGGAGAAGAATAGTACCAGCATGCCTCTTATTCATGGAAAGGCATTATACCAATCCTACATTATTAGAATACGGGATGCTTGCAAAAATTTAGAACCTCTGGTGCCCCCACTTGCTGACGATGTGAAGGAGTTGCACTCCTTGATGACTAAGCTTGGACGCCTTTCTAGTATTCATGCAGGGAGCCTTCATAAGGTAAGCTAAGACCCTTTTACTCCGAGTTGCCGTTAATTATTTAGAGAACTCTTTTTTAGTTATTTCCATTTCAATAGCAATAATATATTTTCAGATGCTTGATCTGATTTGAATATTTTAGTCAATTTTCACATTTCTTCGTGACAACAGCAATTCACTTTGTGGATATGGGCCATAGTACCCTTTGAAATCCTCACCGCTTTCTGGAATACATGTCCATCTGTAGAGTATATAATTTGGAAAAGATTGAAAATTTGATGATACTCTAAACAAAATAATAACAAGAATTTCGATGTAAAATTTACTGAATGTTAAGAATTCAAATAATTCAAAGATATATTGATTGAACTGCATGATAGTTGAGAATTTCGTCAACTCAAGATTCAAACACTGTTGCTTTTTCTTGGCCATGCTGAACTGCTGCAGAATCAACCATGGAATGAATTTTATGTTTTCTATTCCCTCCATCCCAAAATATAATTTTCATGGGGATTAAGGTGGGGGATGATATTAAATGGGGGATGGTTGTGATTGGTTGAGATGAGGAAGTAGGTGGAGAAATTAAATGAGATGATTGTGATCGGTTAAATGAGGGAGTAAGTAGAGAAGTTTCTATATTCTGAGACAAGATTTGAATGATACAAGGTGCTATATTTTTGGACAGATGGAGCACTTGATTCTTTGTTTGGGATTAAAATTCCAATTCAACAAAATGTCTCCAGAAATTGACTCATCTTCTCTTTTCCGCAGGCTCTAGAAGTTCTTGGAGAAAGTGTAACTGTGAAGTCACAGGATATGCCTTCAACACATGCAGATATTTTGCAGAGTGACTCATCAATTGAGAAGGATAAAGGTTCTTCTGGGAGCAGGGAAGGTGGCTCTCAGGATTTAGTAACGACCACTGATCTTTCTTTACAAGATGAATGCTGGATTTCTCCTCCCGAACACTCGTATACAAGCAGTTCTGAATGTACCACAGAGTTAACCCAGATTAATTCTTCTGAGAACATAGAGAATATGGATCCCTTATTGGTTGACAGGCCTGTGATAGAAGCTCCTGGTGGTCAGGAAAGAGGGGCTAATTCAGAATCAGATTCAAGTAGCAATAAGCAGTTGTTCTTAAACAATGTCACATTGACAAATGTTAGCAGTGTTGATGAGGTTGAAATCTCATTGGCAAAAGAGAGGAAATCTGAAAATGAGAATACAAATTTGCCATTCAAACAGATTAGAGGACAAGAATGTGATAACAGTGATCCTAAATCCTATCCAGATTCTGTGCCTCGAGTGACAAGAGGTAAAATGAACAATAGTAGCTATTTATTTTTCTAAATTATTTTGTACTTCATAGTAGGCTGCCCTAAAACTTCCTTTAAGTAAAATATCATGTTTCAAATACTTCCTTTGAGATTTACAGCATTGCCATTTTGATCTAGTTGTGTCTGTCAGCACCATGTTAACACTACAGATTATCCTCTAAGAAGGGAGATTAGCATATACTGCAGAACTTGCTAACACAGCTTGAACTTTATCAACCTTTTTTGCTTATTAGTATGTAATCTGAGTATCTATAAGATTTTCATGAGAAGATCAATGCAAGAAATGAATTTAATGTTTGACACTAAAATCTTCACTATTTGAAACTGAATATTGTAATCATTTTAAGACTGTTTTTATAGTGCTTTGTCTCTGAACTTCTCATGAAGTGTTAGGATTCTGAAGCCAAGACAAACTTTGTAGCTAATGCTCGCTTGTTCCTTTTGATGGCCACAGGTAAAAATCCTTTTGCTTTGTCCATACTGAAGCAAGTGGAGCATAAGTTACATGGATGGGATATAGATGGCACCAGGTGGGCAATTAAGCATCTTAGTAATCACCCAAAAAGGTCCTAGTGTTCTCCAGTTTTATTGATCTCCTACCGTTCCTTCTAGGTCCTTGAAGGTTTCTGAGCAAGTTGACCATCTTCTCAAGCAAGCAACAAGCATTGACAATTTGTGCAATATGTATGAGGGGTGGACACCTTGGATATGATTCAAAGATACATGTGAACATGTCTTTCTACGATTTCCTTTTTCCAGGTATCAACTGAAAATGTAAGACCCCCCTATAGGTGACCAGAAAGTGTTAGGAGCTATGAAGAATCGTCTTCATTTCTCTGCTATTGTGTTTAGTACCTTCATTTCTCTGTTGTTTTGTTTAGTACCTTGTGATAGAAGGGGTTGTCCAGCATTAATTAATTTTCTGATGGATATATTGTTGTGGTCATCATTGTTTGCCTTTCTTAAATCCTAGATAAGTCAGTGCTAGCTAACTGGCCAAAAGGAATGTAATTTAAAAGGGAACTGCCAGTATATTAGCATATTCAACAACAGGCATTTACAAAAAATATGTATCAGATTAATGGTTCATACTTGTAGAAGAGTGAAACACGCTGGAGGTCCCTAAACAACGCTGGAGGTTCTTACTTAGGTCACTATACTTTTAGCATGATGTAAAGCTTTTTCATACTCCATAATATAGTATCATCAGGAATTTAGATCAACGATTTGGTTAGTCAAAACAAGAAAGAAAAGAATTCCAACAGCTTCTCATTGTTTGCAGGGCAAGCTGAAGTTGAGATCTGAATGGGCATAAGGTATTACAATATCCACCTTTTGTTTGCCTAGTTACGTGTATAATCACCCTTCCTCTGAGTTGATATCTCCAATTCCTATGTTAGTTCAGTGACAATTTTAACACATGTATATCTTTCTGTCAGTACTAGTCAACTTTCTGCCAACCATTTTCCTGGATCACTGTCAGTAATCTGGTATATCTCCCCACTTGTACACATATTACTGCTTTCCCTGCTTTTGGACTTTTTTTTTAATTCGACGTTATTGATTTTAAGTTTTTATAATAGTACTCTCTTTTACTTGAAATTTTGACTTCTCGCAGTCACCATTCACCATTCACCAATATACAACTGTAATCCTTCTATTTTGTCATTTTTAATTTTTAATGATATATACTTCATACAACTATTCTGTTCATTTTTGGTTATCTTGATGATCAACGTTTGGAAAGTTTGATGGCACGTATTCTTTTCTAGGTGACAAGTAAAAAAGAATAGAGGGAGTAAGGGCCTGTTTGATAGAGCTCCAACTCGTAACTTTAACTCCAGGAGTTAGATTTGGAGTGGAGTTGTGGAGCTGTCTAAACCCAGCTCCACCTCTCTAGTTCATTTTGTGAGAGAGCTCCACCCAGCTCCACTCCTATTTTAGGTGGAGCTGAAAACTTGTGCCAAACAGACCCTAAGTACTTTTAAATAATCTAGTAAAGTAGTTTCCATACTTTCCAATCTGGGTATTACTGTACTACCTCCATTTTTATATTTATGACACTGTTGACTTTTGGATATACTTTGACCATCCGTCTTATCAAAAGAATATGTAAGTATCATTTATTTTGTTGTGACTTATTTTAATCATTGAAGATACTTTAAGCATGACTTGTGTTTTTGCATATTTGCATAAAAAATTTAATAAGACAAATGGTCGAACATATGTCCAAAAGTTAATAGCTTCGAATATTAAAAATGGAGGTAGTATTAATGGTCAAGTTTTTAATACAAGGACATGAAATTAAAAAATAAAGGAAGGAAATGCTCATTTTGTTTTTTTTACACGTGCATGTGTGGATGCATACACTATCACCAACGTCAATCTTTTGCCTTGAGAATGATGCACACTTAAATTCAAATCTTCTGTTCATTATCATGTTGTGCACAAATCATGAAGCACGTTGGACTGATAGAATAGTGCATATGCAGAGATGCATTTCTCTTTCACATAGCTATAACCTTCTGTTAGTAGAAATCAGTTTATTCCTTTTAGTATTTTTGTTTCTTTTATTGCAAGGATCCTATTTTAATGACCATTTGTTGATCTTCATTTTCTAACTTACTTAGAAGTAACACTAAAACATAAGTGATTTACCCAAAAAATGCTATTTCATTTTCAGAGTTTGGACAAGACAATCCATAGGGAAAACAAGATTGCCACAGCACGTCGAGCAAAAGCAGGCTTACTGCCACAGAGGTTTGGTTTGCACCTGCTCTTTACTTTTTCTTCAAAACAAGGCTGAGGTCAGCTGTTTAAACATTGTAAATAAGAGTGTTCATATTTGGTCTAGCTTTACAGGGTCACCATTCACTCAATATCCCAGCAGCATGATATGAACTGTTAAGTATGGGTAGATATGGATGGATCCAGACAGAGCAAGGATCTGAAGTACTATCGGCGTTTTCATGTACAATATTCTCAGCTATACAGCAATGTATTGCAGAATCCAGGCATCGATATTTTTGGGATATGGACTGGTTTTAGCAATGGTATGAACAAAAATACCCGAGCTAAGAGTTTGCAGTTCACGTGGACAACCATGGCGTGCACTCCCAGTGGACTGAAGACTTCATGATCTTTAACAGTAAGCCGTCGTAAGAACATGAAGAGTTTTAGCAAGCACGTTTTAAAAGCACAACCAAGAAATTTGGTTCGAGTATAGTGTACATAATATTTTGTATGTACTTGTGATTTTAGAAGATTCCTTCCATGACCATGTTGCATTGATGTAAAAATAGGTGTTCGACATGCAATTCTGGAAGTGGGATTCTAATTCTAAAGTGGGTAAGTATCACAGTATTTTCCTCTATGCACACCTCAAATATAGCTATATTTTCGCGTGAAAAAGGGCCCTGCGATATTCAAAAGCAAAATTAGAAATTTATAGCTTGTAGAATACATGAAACAATTCAATTCTGGCAAGAATTGAGACCAAAAAAAAAATCTATGTTCTAGACATGGACTCTTGCTTTCTAACCCTTGTGTTTTATTCAGATACAGATTGGTCTGAAATCTTCAAGTATATATATAGCCTTACAGCGTGACACGTTGATGATGTGTCCCGTTCTGTTGGCCAAAATTTTGGAATTTGTTAACATTGTAAACTTTTTTTAAAAAAAAAGATCTTATCATCGTTCATAATTCCTCCCGTTTTATTGTTATTATTTGAGATGGAGATTGATCACTTTATCTGAATTCGAGTACGAACTGGTGGGCAGTGTTTGTGCTGTTGCTGACTAGTGGTCATGGAAAAGATAGGGCTCGGGTGGCCTCTATGCACGCTGGCAGGGCAGCAACACCCTGGCCCCGTCCTCTCCATAAAACGTTCAGATAAACTCAACTCTTTTTTCCCCAGCTGTTATTTTCATCATGTTTAATTTTTACCCTTGCATTTTGTATGGCCCAAGAAGCCTGTGCCTTAAGTAAATCTCCAGTAAATGTAGCGCAGTTTTTTTAATAGACAAAAATGCACATTCTCATGTGGATAATATATTTTTGACCCCCCAAAATTGTACCAATGAGCATACTTTTTATTCCTGTTATTTCTCTAATTTTCTCGGAAGAAGTGTGAGACGTCGCTTTCGGAGCGTTAGGTGATTTTTTTTAATATAATGGCTCCCAGTGTTAGGTGATGGATGACAATGCGTTTGTGACTTGTGATCTGTAAGTTGAGTGGTCGAGCTGCTGTTTCCTTTGCGATTTGGTACCCTGCGTCGTGATTAGTAGCTGCTAATCGCAGCAATTATATAAGCAAACCATATTTCTAAGCGCGCAGGATCATTGTTTGGTTCGATACATTTTCTCCAGTAAAGAATCTTGCCTTGTTGGGTTGGTGGCGATCGTGAAAGCTAACACGCACGTTAAATAAACTAAAATGGCAGAGCACCCGGTTAATTATTTTTTTCCTACCTCTGGGACCAACATCCCCGGATACTTTCAGCCATTTGATCTAGTGTCATTAGATTTGAGAATATAATCTCATTATACGAATTCCACCCCTCTCCCCCTTTTGTTTCTCTGAAAAACGTATTTTGCTTAATTTGCATCAGCCGTTGCAAATTTACACTAGAAAAAAAAGCAAGAGATTTTTTTATGTGAATGTAACCGCATCCATAAAAAGAAGTACTAGTACTGGCAAATAAAAAGAACAAGAAAACAAAATATAAATGAGGTTCGATTAAAAAAACAAAATTTACGTGTCTAACCTCTCAAAAAAATCAAAAGAATAAAAAGATAATAAAAAAAAGAGGGGTTGGATTTCAATAATGAAAAAAAGGAAAAGATTAAGCAGAGGTTGGTGATGCTGATGCGTCCGGTGTGGTGGGTGCTACTGCTGGCTGATCACTGCGCCACCGCAGATAAAAACGCCACGCGAATCCACTACCTCCCAAACCCCGATACCCCAACGCGCCCCGCCTCCACCACCCGCGCCGCCCGCCGCTCGCTCGCCCACCATGGCCATGGCGACGGCGCTCCGCAAGCTCTCCTCCGACGCCCTCCGCCGCCAGCCGCTCTCCCGCATCACCCCGCTCTACTACATGGTTCCACTCTTCTTCCTCGATTTTTTTTTTTTTTTTGATATTGCCGCCCTCTTGAGAAATGGTGTTTAATCCGTTTTACGGATTCGTTTGTGTTCGTGCGCGCGCGCAGGCGTCCCTGCCGGCGACGGAGGAGAGATCCGGGGTCACCGTACGTGTGCTCTCTCTCCCCCTCTCTTGATTATGTGTTCAGTTGCTCGGTGGTGTATGTGGTTTGTTCATTCGTGTGGTGTTTTTTTTTTAAAAAAAAACGGTGTTGGATGCAGTGGCCGAAGCAGCTGAACGCGCCGCTGGAGGAGGTGGATCCCGAGATCGCCGACATCATCGAGCACGAGAAGGCCCGCCAATGGAAGGTAACCAGCAACCACCAAAAAAAGTGCTTGGATTGTTCAGTGTTTGGTCTACCGACGCATTGCTGAATTGTGGCAATCTGTTTGGTGCAGGGTCTGGAGCTCATCCCGTCGGAGAATTTCACGTCGGTGTCAGTGATGCAGGCGGTGGGATCCGTCATGACCAACAAGTACAGCGAGGGGTACCCCGGCGCGAGATACTACGGTGGAAATGAGTACGGTTGATTGCGTTCTATCATTTGTCTTTCTTTAGATTATTTGGGTGCTAAAATGTTTAATCTGAAAGAGAAATCAATGCCTGATGGAGTGAATGATGTGAATTTCTGGTGGCTCTGGTTTTCCTTGCGTGCAGATACATTGATATGGCTGAGTCATTGTGCCAGAAACGTGCTTTGGAGGCCTTCCGCTTGGACCCAGCGAAATGGGGAGGTAAATCATTTTCACTCTTTATCTTGCCTTGTCATGTTTTTCTATGAAATCCAGCTTTCATGTGCATCAATAGCCTTTAGTCCTCTTTTGTTTCCTGCTTTGGGCGATGTAAATGAAAAAAAAAGGATAGGGGCAAAAAGGTTCTTTTGGATAAGACACAGTTTTTATGGTTCCATAGTTCGCAAAAGTTTTAAGAGATTTTGATCAGAAAATTTCTTCTAGGTTCTTAATTTACTTAGCTTCCTCACTAGTACAATGAAAAGATTACACCGTTTATAGACCACTCAATTATTCAGTATCCTGCATACAAATGGAGCACAAGTGGTCCTATTCATTTATATTATTCGAATTGTTTGCTTTCATTATTAACCGCTTTGTACTTAAAATTTATCTAGAATACTTATTCTCAAAATTTTAGTTTTCTTTCTCCAAAAAGGTGGCATTCTAACTTGACAACCAATTTCTACTTCTGCAGTGAATGTGCAACCTCTATCAGGGTCACCTGCCAACTTCCATGTATACACTGCCCTATTGAAACCACATGAGAGAATCATGGCTTTAGATCTTCCTCATGGTGGACATCTTTCTCACGGCTACCAGGTACATGGGTCTGGACCTTCTTCATTGCCTCCTTACTACTTGTTTCAGTTGGCATGAAAGCATAGTGCTTCCTTCCTTGTTGTCTTTCTTTGTCCTTGCAAGTTTTGTGGTTGCTTTATATTCGTTATGATTCTTGTATAGAAGTATATACAGATGAGTTTCTTCCCCCAGGATTCTTAGTTATGTTCAGACATAATGCTCTTGATACTCTCATCCTCCCATGGCTTAGTTGTTCAGCTTCTTTATGGTTGCAGACTGATACTAAGAAGATTTCAGCAGTTTCGATATTCTTTGAGACAATGCCCTACAGATTGGATGAAAGCACTGGCTTGATTGATTATGATCAGGTGCCCTGTCCTCCTTATCTGCTTTGTTTTGATGCCATTTAACTTATTGAATTCTCCATCATTTTTTATAGGTATGAATTTTCATAACATTGGACAATATGTGTTCTTTTTGCATCTAGCAGATTCCACAGCTGAAAATATGCTCTCAAGTAGCATTATCTAGGATATTTTCCATTGCTTCATATCTCTTTCAGTTGTGAAATTATTTCAAGATGAATTTCTGCTGACAAGCTTGATTTGCTACTTCTGCGCAGATGGAGAAAAGTGCCGTTCTTTTTAGGCCAAAGTTGATTGTTGCGGGTGCAAGTGCATATGCGCGTCTTTATGATTATAACCGCATGCGGAAGGTGAATTTTACTGCTCAATAGTGCACGCTGAATCTTCGTCTTCTGTAATTAGTCAAATAATTCACTTATTATGCAATCTGCAGGTTTGTGACAAGCAGAAGGCAATACTTCTAGCAGATATGGCACATATCAGTGGGCTTGTTGCAGCTGGTGTTGTTCCATCTCCTTTTGATTATGCAGATGTAGTGACAACCACTACTCACAAGTCACTCCGTGGACCACGTGGAGCCATGATCTTTTACAGGAAGGGGGTGAAAGAAATAAACAAGCAAGGCAAAGAGGTATATACTTGAGCAAAAAAATAGCAAGATAGTAGCGTAGGGTGTTGGTACCGTTTCTTCTCCATGCTGTGACTTGAGCTTCAAAAAATAAAAATGCCTAATGACCCTCTACCATCTAGGTTATGTATGACTTTGAGGACAAGATCAATGCTGCTGTCTTCCCAGGTCTGCAAGGTGGACCACATAATCATACCATTACTGGCTTAGCTGTTGCGCTTAAGCAGGTCTGCAGCACTTCTGATCCCTGATGTTTTATATTTTATAGATCACATTGTTTGCCTTTGCCTTGGACTCTAAAAGGATTTTCTAACTTCCAGGCAACTACTCCGGAGTACAGAGCTTATCAAGAGCAAGTTATGAGTAACTGTGCAAAATTTGCACAGGTATGTGTTCAAATTTTGCTAGGTTTTATCTACAATATGGCTTGACTTTTCTTTATTTCACAACACTTAATAATGATTTTGTTCTTCACTTAGTTCACCTCAGCATGTTACCAATTGCAAATTATTGGTTTTTCAACATGATGAATTGTGCTTTAACATTTGAACCACTTCCTTATCTGATGGCAATTTATCACTTCCAGAGCTTGACAGCAAAAGGCTACGAACTTGTCTCTGGTGGGACTGACAACCATTTAGTGTTGGTAAATCTCAAGAGCAAGGTAAGATAGACATGTGGGAGGCTTTGGGTGTTTTGAGATATTTTAATTCTATCTTTCAGTTTCTCTTATGCATGCTCACCAATAAACCTTTCAGCTGTTTCCTTTTAAATAATATCGGTTGATGTCTATTTAAGCTCAAGCTTTGCTGTTTCTGTATATAAATGATAGCTAAGTGTGCTTTATAGATAAACTTGGTTGATTTTGAATTTTTATGCCATACGGGGACAATTATCATCCTCTTCAAATTTTATGTTTAGGGCATAGATGGTTCAAGAGTGGAGAAGGTTTTAGAAAACGTGCACATTGCAGCAAACAAGAACACGGTTCCTGGTGATGTTTCAGCTATGGTACCAGGAGGCATCAGGATGGGTAAAATCTGTCCCTGTGTTTGTTTTTCTTAATTTACTTAAAATAGATTTGCAAAATCTCAATATCAGCTCCATTATCATGCAGGAACCCCAGCACTGACCTCAAGAGGATTTGTTGAGGAGGACTTTGCTAAGGTTGCTGATTTCTTCGATGCAGCAGTGAACTTGGCTTTGAAGGTTAAGGCTGCAGCAGGTCAGTCAAATTCCTTTTTTTTTTGTTTGAAAATGTTGACAATAGAAAACAATTGTTGCATGCATTGAGGTGCCCTCATATGATACGTCACACTAGGATCATCGTATTCATTATTTTGTTTTGCCCCTTGCAATTTAGGTGGAACAAAACTGAAGGACTTTGTTGCCACTTTGCAATCTGATAGCAACATTCAATCCGAGATTGCAAAGCTTCGCCATGATGTGGAGGAATATGCAAAACAGTTCCCTACAATTGGGTTTGAGAAAGAATCCATGAAGTACAAGAACTAAGAAACACTGAATGGAACAGCAAGGTATTGTCGTATGAGATAAATTGGCTCCTCCAGCCCAGCACTTTTTTTTTTGAGCATGCTGCATGCAGTATATTGGTTGTCTAGGCCTTGTCTCCGATCATGAACTATGTTTATTATTTCATTGTTGCCTCAGCTTGCACCCCTTCCAGTTCTTCCACCACCGCTCCTTCCTGCATGCCGTTTTCCAGAAGCAAATTAACTGTCCGTTCTGCTAACGGTCACCGAATTCTTTTGTCGCATTTATTACAGGGAAAAAAAGGCATCAAGCTGAATTCCTGAGGTGACTGTTGGAATTCCTGCAAGAACAAGTCGGTGTAAACATATATCCATGGAGTGCCATCTTATGTAAAAGGGACCCCTGGCATTTTACAGCATGTGGAAACTTTGTCAATAGTTTTTATCGTAGACACCTACTGTAAGATGTTATGCTAATGCTATATTAACCTTCACTATCTTCTTGGACAAGCAGTTACACATACTTTGGTGTATTCTGTGAATAATTCGCATGGTTGCGAAATTTTTCGTGTTTATAAATCGTAACTTGTAATCCTTTGGTCCTACACGCAATTTGAAAGCCCTTTATCGGATTGTCGTTTACTGCACACAACTGTGAGAGTAAGAGGCATATGATAACTGTGGACAACGGGTACCAAGGGCAATGGGATTTTTTTTTTACATTTTAAAATTTTAATTTTAGAAGTAATTTTTTTCAAACCTTATTTCGAAGATGTGAACATTTTGACACTGATCTAGCTGGCGTGTTAGCATTGTCTTATCATACCATCCTAGCTGACATGTCAGGACGCCCGTTGCGGGTGATGTGTCAGTATTGTTTTACTTTTAAAATAAAATTTTGCAAGTTTTCATTTTTTAAATTAAAAAGGTTTAAAAATAATTAAAAAGAGGGCAATAGTGTCCTCATCGCAGAAGGAGCAAGTCCCCTTCTTCATCATCATCAGCATGGCCTCCGGCGCCGCCACGGCCGGCAGCGAGAACGTCCGCACCCTCTACAGCGGACTCAGCCGCGTCGTCGTGACAATGACATGGGCTACGCGCGCCGCCGCCGGGCAGGAACTCCTGCACTGCACGCCGTGGTTGCCGATGACGAGGCGGTAGGGGATCTCACACATGAGCTCCTTCGTGATCTCGGCGATGGCACGCTTCGTCTTCCCGGCGCCCGACGAGCCGGACATTCATGAGTACGTGGGCCTGCATGGCTCCTGATGAAAGGAGGTTTTCACTTAGGCCTGATATGCGTGTGACTCCTGAAAGCCCACTTTGGCCTGATAGCAGAGTATAATCAGGAGTTGGGTACCCACGGGCCATGGGCACTTTCACGATCCAACTCGGTCCTTGTATATATTTTTACGAAATTGCTAAATGGCATTCAACCAAAAATCGAGAGGATTTCTTACCGATCTTAAACTACCCGATTTGCTTGAAGATCGGTGCGCCCAACTTCTTCTCCATCTCCAGCGATTTTCAACATCCTGACGAGTTAGGATTTAGGGTTCTAAGGTGGGTGTGGGAGGGTCAAGGGGATGGTGAGTTAGGATTACTAATTACTACTTCCATTTTATATTATAAGTTATTTGATTTTTTTTCTTAATTAAATTTTATTAAGTTTGATTAAATTTATAGAAAAATTTCATTTAATCTAACATTAAATATATTTTGATAATAAGTTTGGTTTGGATTGAAAATACTAATATATTTTTCTATAAATTCGACCAAACTTAGAGAAATTTAACTAGAAAAAAGTTAAACGACTTACAATATAAAACGGAGAGAGTAGTTAATAATGATTTTGGCGACCATTTTTTCCTGACTTCGCCCCCTCATTTGTTGGATGAGATGTAGGGTTCATCCATTGTTGCCAATGTAGCACCACCGCTAACAACTTGCTGAGGGAGCACCGATGTGGAAGGATTTCATTGTTGAGGCATCCACTCATGGGAACCAAGTGGTGGGCTAGCTCTACATGGAATCGTGTGCGTATGACAAAATCTAATTTAACGATTTCTCATAGCGGAGGGCTCACCGTCACCGGAGCACGAGGCAGGGAGGAGTGGGCGGGGGAATGAATGTGGTGAGCAAGGAGAATCCAAGGATAACAATGTGAGGGTTTTTAAGAAAATTCCTATGCGGAATTTGTGTGCTTCAATCAAGGCTGCACGTCTCCGCAGGAATATGGAACTTGTGCGATCGATTCTGTTTGGATTGCTACCATTCTTAGTGGTCATAATTTATGCAGAAAAGCCCTTCATTTGGACTGCCACCACTTACCAGTACTCCAGGGGTAACGGTCATTTTTTTCCCCCAAACAAACCCTTACTGCTCGCTATTTCTGCTTCATATCTGATCAGATTCGGGATCGCATGTCTCATGTCTGCTTTGTTTCGGCGTGATGGCGTGCCACATATCAGGCTATCACTGCGTGATCCTGCCTCAGTGCTTCGTCGCACTCGATCTATGATCATATCAACCGCACGCACACCATGTCGAAGCCGACATGACACTACTGCAAAAATAATTTAGTGAACACTCCTTTTATTTTTACAAGCGGACTAAAAAAGATCCATCTACGTAAATGTACTTGCTGTGTCCGGTCAAGTCTCATCCGTGAAAATTGATTTTCACATATTGGCTTCTTATTAGGATCGTTTGCGAAAATGTGTTAGTTTTCAAGCAGACCTCTTAATAGCGTGTAAAAATTGGTCTTCACATGAGATGATTTCTCTCCTCCATCTCGAATCCCCGCGCACATTGATCGCACAAAGGATATTTCTCTCCTCCTTCCCCTCCTTTTTCTCTTCTCATCCTTCCTCCTCTCCACCCTGTACTTTCCCCTCCTCTTAGCTCTCTACCTCACCGCGCGTGTGGTGGAAGAGGCGACCAGCTCCGGCAAATGGTGGTGGAGGTAGGGGCAGATCCAGAACAAGATTAAAGGGGGACTTATATCCTTCTTCAGTCTTCAATTCCCCCTACTCTTCATTTTCTTCCTCTTTTTTCCCGTCCTCTCTCCTTATATGAATGGTGATCTAGCGGGGTAGGCGGACTCAAGTCCCCTAGCACCCACGCTGGATCTACCCGTGGGTGGAGGTGGCATTAAATCCAACGTGCACGGAGAAGAAGGTGGATGGATCTGGCGCGCATGATGGTGGAGGAGGCGGTAGATTTGGCGTGTGCGGCCTCGTGATTACGGATCTAGCTACAGCATCCTCGCGATAGCCGGATCCGGTGGCAGCGGCCCTTGGACTAGCGGATCCACCATCATCGACCACTGGAGCTACGGATCCACAGGCAGTGTAGATGGGGATCGGAATCAAGGCGATGACAACCTCGACCTTTGCCGTAGGATGACAGCCGCGAGGATGACGGTGGTGGCTTCATGATGACTGATTTTCTGGATTTGTTTTTTTCTACTATTTTTTCGAAAATGTCTTTGCATTCGGTGTCCTAACTTAGATGCTTGTAAAAATTGGTTTTCGCAAGCCGCGTCCTTAGGAGGAAAAATTATGTTTTCATGTGCAAGTATGTTGCCCACATGTAAAAATACCGATTTTCAGATATCTAGAGTTAGATGGATATGTTCGATCCATCTGCATGTGAAAAGGAGTTTTGGCCATCTGCGAAAAAAAAATTAATGTTTGAGATAACTTCAAAAGAAAAGAGCAGCATCGACAAGTTCCACATGTTTCCATATTATGATTTGCAAAGGATATTATATTAAAGGTGGACGTGATACTTCTTTCCAAACTAAAAGGTTCATATACATATACGTGCTCATGATGACTCACCCACTGTCCTTTTTATAGTGCAACAAGTGTAATAACGCCAAGCGAATGCGAATCTCTCGTGCTTGTCCTGTTCCTAAGGACGATGGCACCATACTCCATGAACGCAGATAGCAAGTTGCTAGCTAGCGATCATCTTATGTACATGGTGATTATTGTGTTTACAAAGCTCCAAGTCTTTGGATCCACACAACTCCCTACGTATTTAAATATATGATGGTGTTAATTTTATTATGATAAACTTTTGAAACTTTGACTCTCAAAATGTTTAGTTGAAACATAATAATCATATATGGTAGGTTTTTCTTTAGAAGTACTTTCACAAATTTATAATTTTGTTAGATATTATCATTATATTCTAATAAAAATAGAATAGTGGTCAAAGTTACATAAAAAACCAAATAAAAACAACAATGTTGTATGTTTTAAATATGGAGGCGCTACTTCCTCCGTAAAATACAACGTGTCCTAGTTTTGATCAGGAAATATATATCAACATTTAGAAAATTTGACTAATAATTGAATCGTTAGATTTGTCTTTGCAAATATTCTTATATATATGATATTAATTTCGTAGTTATTCATAATATAGTGTGAAAATAAATCAATGATCAATGTTAGAGACCGTAAATGAAACTAATGTCATAAGTTTTATTTTAGAAAATGGGGATAGAGTACTTGATAACACCGTATCATGGCGCTCGTGTGCCACGATTTTTAGTTTAATAGTGCAAGGTACCAATTGCGGTTGCACTGATTGGCAGGAGTTCTATATATTTAATTAACAAGTAGAGATAAAATTTTTGAACTGATGTATTTCTTTCCAAAAAAAAAACTATGAATCGATGCAAACTTGTGTCAATAATAAAAGTGGTGGCTCTCCAAGCATTTGGACGTTGAGACTAGTTTATATCTCTGTACTGTCAGTCGTCATGTGAAGCTCCTGCTAGTTAAAAGTTAGTAAAATTGTGAGGACAACTGTGTCCTTCAATTTACAGGTTTATACAGAGTGCACATATACCCACCATTGACCATTTCGTTCTGTATATATCTATCTCTCTACCGCCTCAAGGTCGATATGATGTGTGCTGTGTGCCGTAATTCAGTATCTGCAGAGAAGCGTTGCAAAATATATATACTGTGCTAAGTATTTTTAAAGATATGGTTAGGAGACCTTTTAGAACATAAAAAATGGATGTTATTACTTTGTCTGCAAGAGAGGTCTCTACATCTAAGTTTGGTACTCTCTTAGATATAATGTGTCAGAAAAATAATAGTAATGGGCCTCATGATGATTTACCTAGTTACTGGTGTGCACGTGGATCGATCATAGTTTACACGGGTCCACTACAGTTTGGTTAATCATTGTTTGTTTTTAATTTACTAATCCAACAGTTTACTACGACGATGTTGCTCGTTCCGCTTCCCAATACTTCTCCCGTCTCAGTATTTTAAATGTTTTGGACATATTCTATAATTATGAATCTAACTAGGTTTCATATCTAAATTTATAATTATGAATCTAACTAGGTTTCATATCTAAATTTATAGTGATATATCACATTCATCCAAATCTCTTATATTATAGGATAAAGAAAGTATTAATTTGTCATTGTCTGAATTCATTCGATTGGGATAAAGATAACATTAAGAGAAATTTTATGGTACTCTTGTCGAGAGTATCAAAATTTTTAAATGCCAGCTAGTACGTATTTATCTTCAAAATCGCTCAAATATTAAACATTTGTTTGAACAATATAGTCTTCAAAATACAAATGATAAGACCGCATCTTTTTCCTTATCTCACCGTCTATGGGCGAGTACTAATATTGTATAATTTCATAGACATCCAAATATTAAGATCTTTATTATGGACATTATAAAACGAGGTTTTGCTTACAAACATCATAAAACTTAGTAATTTACTAAACATTACGATAATAAAAAATATATATGCACTCAGGCCATGTGAGAAGAGAGAAGCCGTATATATGATTTGTCAGTTTTGCCTTTTTTTCTCTTTCACCATTTTCTTCTTTGTTCCTCTTCCCTCCCTCTACCACGCACATGCTACTCGTGTTCTTCAGGCTGTATTCAGGAGGAGGGATTAGAACCCTCCTCTTTAGCACGTCAAACAAAATATGTATTAGTACATGTTAACTAAAATAAACTTAGAAAATAGTTTATATAATTTTTAAAATATTTTTTCTATATAAACTTTTATAAAAAGACCGTACCGTTTACTAGTTTAGAAAATATGCGCGAGAGAGTTGAGTTGGGAAAAAAAATAACACAGCCTCAGTTGCGCTATGTGAGCTCGTCCATCCGCACACACTTGCTCCATCCATTTATTCTACCCTCACTCAGCAGCGGAGTGCTACGGCATGCGACACCGGAAGAGAAGGGGATCCACGTGAGATGGTTGGGATTTTGACTGGGCTGACTGGTTTTGATTGAAAATTTCAACCGGCAGTCATTTACTGTCCAGAGCCACCAAGAAAACCGCACCAGACCAAAGCCAATACACATGCGTGCACAGGGGCATCTTGTATTTTCAAAGAGCCAATTTCGTTCTTACCCTTACTTCGATTTTCAATATTAATTTATACTTGTTTTTTGGTTTTCGTTTTTTTGCCCTTACTTTTTTTTTTGAAACGAATCAGTCGTTTGCTTCTGTTCCGTTAATTCTTGCTAACGGTGTTAAATATGGGGTAAAAATAACAGTTACACCCTTAGATATTTTCCGGTACTTTTATACACCACTTGCACATATGACCTATTTAGAGATAAGTCATTTTGACATAAATTTGAACATGTTGTAAACTGATTCTCCAACGTTTCAAATTTGACCCAAATTTTGGTAAACTTTCACAAAATTTTGAAAAATTAAATTACTGCTATAGTATGGCATCGTAGATTTGTATTTTGAATATGTCAAAAGTATGGGAAAATATCTAAGGGTATACTTGTCTTTTTACCCCTCTATTTAATACCGCAGCAAAAATTAACGGAACAAGGGTAAACGGTTGATTCATTTCAAAAAAGTACGGGTAAAAACGAAACCCTAAAAAGTAGGGGTAAAATTAATATTGGACAATAAAGTAGGGTCAAGAATGAAATATGTCCCATTTTCAAAATGGTTCTCTCACCAAATAGACAGAAAATAATAAATAATCACTACAGTTTCACCAAAAATCATAGAGTTTTGAGGATGTCCAAAAGCAATGCAACGTTTTTACAGTGTCCACTAATAAAGACCACAGTATTTTAAATGTTACTTCCTCTGTCTTCGTACCGAATGGGACACTATATTGAATGGGACACTATATTGTATATTGTATAATGAATCTGGACATGTCTTCAGTCCAGATTGGTTATAATAGTGTTTCATCCAGTTTTAGGTTACTATATTATGGGACGGAGGTAGTATGTAGCAAATTTTACTTAATATTAAGGTAACATTCCCGTATACTTAAGGATATCATATTCGTATACTTCGTTACTCCAAGGATAGGAAGTATGTCTTATCTGTAACCCTAACAATATCATAGTTACAATCTAGTTATAATGTAGCTACAATGTAATTATACTTCAGTTATACTATAGTTACATCTTAAAGTTTTTCACTTACAAAACTTACGATTGTTTTTAGATACTTACACATATCCAATTTAAAAATACTTATATTTTAGAACGGATGTACATGATCCCTTCCTCTTGTGTGTGTGGATGTGCACTCGTGTACTA
Organism: Oryza punctata; assembly: GCA_000573905.2. NCBI lineage: Eukaryota > Viridiplantae > Streptophyta > Magnoliopsida > Poales > Poaceae > Oryza > Oryza punctata. The sequence goes on from CM002490.2 coordinate 35,036,156, forward strand.
CTTGGTGGTGTAAGTACAGAGTGTACATACGTATTGGGTATATTTAAACGCTTGTGCTTCAATCTCGAAATCAATTAAATGATGGACCAGTTAATTAGTCTGGATAAGCAATTGGACTTTTTTTACTGTGTGTTTTGAAAAAATATATATAACACAGACAATTGACTTATCCTTTTTACCCTCTCCGAGTAGTATACAATAACAGGCGTAGATATACGTTAGTACGCCGCATGTGATCCACCAACTATGTGGGGACTGAAACACACGGTCGCTCTTATCTCTTTTCCTACACAGACTAGCATGCATACATGCCAGTGAGAATCGCTTGTTCCTTTTTTTTTTCTCTCGATCCGCACCCACACGAAAGAGAAACGCAGTGAGAATCGTATTGTAGTAGGTGTTCAGATCAAGCTAGCCATGCTCAATTATATATGGTCGTGAATGTGAATCACGCTTGCTCTCCTAAACAACATTTATTTTCCATGCACAATTCGTTTATATATACCCTTATTTGCTGGGTGTATACTTACATGTATATCAATCATTGGTAGGCCCGACAAAAATACAGAAAACTTCAAGCTTTCGAGTTACTACCTTCGTCCTAAAATAAAATTATTTCTTCACCCATCTTATTCTCTCAACCAATCACAATTATTCTCTTTCATCTACTTTCTCTTCTCAACAAATCACATACTTCCTCCAATCATTCCTACCTACTTTTTTAATACTCGTATCAATCTTAAAAATACTTATATTTTGATATAAAGGAAATATGAAATACTATATATACTATATCAGACGCTAATGAGAGGGCTGACGAACATCCGTATATTTGTGCAAGAAAAAGAGAATGGCGCACCAACTGCCACACCAAAGGATTCACATCAAATTAACGATTTACTTGTGGGGCATAACAATTAATAAGATAGTATACAAGTTATTTTTTAACTGTGTTTTGAAAAATGGCAAGCATATAAAACACGTTTTTCAACGCCCTGAGCAGGATGAGTGGGTGAGTATATGTAGGGTGTGCAGTAAAAAGGGTACTGTTAAGGACTTTTGGTCAATTGAAAAATAACTCATTTTCTGGTAGCCAACATTTGTCACGATGGCATTGCTCAAGTCTTTAACACATACTGAAATAAACTCCTGACACATATAAGACACGCACATGAAAACAAGCAATGGATGATCACATAAAAGTTCACTGAGTTATTACAGTTGTTGCAATATTATTTCAGCGGTTAATGTATATATTACCGGAAACAACGTACCAAGCGAAAAAGATTATCTGCCTTTTTGATCTTGAAATACAGAGAATTCATACTTATCGGAATGATTGTATATGGTACTAGGGTGATTATGCATATTTTGATCAATGTCCAATGTGCAAGGCATGCATCTCGGTATAAGTGTAGAGATGGTGATGGTGGAACCACAGAAAAAACGTACAAGCGAAGAAAATTATATACCCCCTGGTCTTTAAATACAGAAAATTCACGCTTATCAATTTGATATCATACTGTATCGGGGTGAGTATGCAAATTTGGATCAATGCCCGGTGTGCAAGGCATCTCGGTATAAGTGTGGAGATGGTGATGGTGATGGTGGAAACTTGTCAGGGTTATGGATAAGGCATACCTTCTATCCTTGGGGTTATGAAGTATACAGATACGAATACCCTCAGGTATACGGGAAGGTTCCTTAAGATCTGTCAAATTTGCTTAGTTGTATAAGGAAATCTTTTTCTCCGGATAGAATACCAGAGTTCTACTCAGAGAAGATAAGAGTTCTATGATCAAGTACGCGGGCAAAACTTTCCCGAATCCCACTTGGAGGCCCAGATGTTTGCACTATATATACAAGGCCCCAGGGGAAGTAGGGAGATCGAATCATAGCGGAATCACATCCACGGTGATCGCTATCCGGAGGACTCGAGGCCTACCGCAGCTTGATCTCGTCGAGGATCTTGTCGATAACCATTGGTTCTATTGTCTTTTATTGTACTCTCTATGGTTAAATCGTAATCTCATATAAACTGGATTAAGGCTATTACCTTACGAGGGGTCTAAACCAATATAATCTCTATCTTCTGTGTGCTTGATGTCATTTTGTGTAGATCCTCGTACCAACGTACCCCAATACCCTCACAATACGGGTCGCCGGTATCCACCGTCGACAAAACTAATAGTACAATGAAGAAGAAAAACGTGCCTTAGAAGTTGGTGAGGTATTTTTCAATCATCCCTCGTTTGAAACGTTTATTCGCAAACAAGAATCATGCTCAACTGATGCATTGGCACCACGAAGGGTGTAGAAGGGATGAAACGATCAGATACCAACTGAGGGATCTCAATGGAGAAAGATAGATAGGAAATATATAAAACATTTTGCGTGTGACAGGAGAAATGTCAGGATTGCACTCAACATATACAACATGAATCCATTTGGTGACATAAGTCGTCATCATAACACATGGCCAGCGGTTGTTATTATCTACAACATTCCTCCTTGCCATTGTTTAAACTGCAAGTACATCATGATGATATTTCTAATTTAAGGGCCTAAACAATCAGATAACAATATAGATGTGTACTTCGAGCCATTGGTAGAGGATCTTGGAATACTATAAAAGGATGGCATAAGGATGTGGGATGCGCACAAACGAAGCACTTCATCTATCAGGTTGTTTTGTTCACGATAATTCAATACTGCTCTGCTCTTAGTAACACGTTGGACTAAACAGTGAAGGACATGAAAGCATGCATGTAAAGTGTATGGCCCAAACATGAGACAAATGATTAAATCATTACCGGAAGACCGTTTATATGCATGATCAAATGTTCCTTCGACAAGGTCACTATTACGCGAGATTTCTAAGAGGCGATGAAAAACGAATCACGTCCAAAGTTCATTGTTGGCAGTAAGATCCGGGAGAATGTAAAGGATATCAACGTTGTATTTGGTAAGTGAAAGAAAGCGTACGTACAACTATATGAAGCGGTGAGACGTCTCTTTCGAAAAGGAATTGAAATCCATCTTTTGGGACTTACCGTACTAGAAAACTTTGGATACACGTCATGCAATCAACGTCATCCATTTGACATGAAGAAGAATGTGTACGAAAGTTTTATCGGAGTATTATTGAACACGGTACGTGTACACGGTACACGTGAAGAAAAATGTGTGCGAACGGTTAATCTCTCTAGCACGGCCGGATGAGCCACGTACACGGTACACGTCGTCCTCGGCTCCTCGCGATCGATCCGACGAGACGACGACGAAGCCGCCCGCGCGCTGCGCCAAGGCAAAGAAAGCACGCCGCAATGGCGCCCATGCAAGCATGCATTGTGCGCGCGCGCGCGACCCACACGCACGCCTCTCACGTACATATCGGTCGCAAATATCTCGTGCACCTTAACAATAATCAAATCGATCAGCCTCGTTCAGTCGTTCGCCTCCTCCTCTATAAATAGCGGGCCGGTTTGCTCGTACAACTCACACACTCATATCCACTACTACTAGCTAGCTAGCTCCTGCAACGAACTAGCTACACTGCACTCTGCTGCTCTCGCTAGCTTAGCTACGAGTAGCTAGAACGGAAGCTTGCATTGGTTGGTTAGTGAGAGACTAATTAGCGAGAGAGAGATTCGAAGATGCTGGGCGGGATCATCGGCGGCCTGACCGGCAACAAGAACGCCCGCCTCAAGGGCTCCGTCGTCCTCATGCGCAAGAACGCCCTCGACATCAACGACTTCGGCGCCACCGTCATCGACGGCATATCCGAGTTCCTCGGCCGCGGCGTCACCTGCCAGCTCGTCAGCTCCTCCCTCGTCGACCCCAGTAAGCTCACACGCACACACACACTCACTGACTCACATGGCTCGAGCTAGCTAACGCCGGCGTACGGACGGTGGCTGTGGCAGACAATGGCAACAGGGGAAGGGTGGGGACGGAGGCGAGCCTGGAGCAGTGGCTGACGAGCCTGCCGTCGCTGACGACGGGGGAGTCCAAGTTCGGGGTGACGTTCGACTGGGAGGTGGAGAAGATGGGTGTGCCCGGCGCCATCGTCGTCAAGAACAACCACGCCGCCGAGTTCTTCCTCAAGACCATCACCCTCGACAACGTCCCCGGCCGCGGCGCCGTCGTCTTCGTCGCCAACTCATGGATCTACCCCGCCTCCAAGTATCGCTACAACCGCGTCTTCTTCTCCAACGACGTAATTAATTGATCAATCAACCGATCAAAATATAGTGCTATTCGTAATCTAATCAAACGTGTAGCTAATTAATTGACTGGTTATACATTATTATTTTTCGTAGACTTCCCTGCCGAGCAAGATGCCGGCGGCGCTGAAGCCGTACCGCGATGACGAGCTCCGCAATCTCCGCGGCGACGACCAGCAGGGCCCCTACCAGGAACACGACCGCGTCTACCGCTACGACGTCTACAATGACCTCGGCGAGCCCGACTCCGGCAACCCTCGCCCCGTCCTCGGCGGCTCCCCCGACCACCCCTACCCTCGCCGTGGCCGCACCGGCCGCAAGCCCACCAAGACCGGTACGTGTAAATTTTTAAGTGATTTTATCATCCTTAACCTTGAGGAGGTACCGATTTGGTATCTCTCGGTATCTTTGGTAGGAGGCACTATATTAGCGTAAAATTTCTCATTAAATTTTACTTAGAAAATATGGTACCTCCTGATGATGCCTACTAAAACGGTAAAACCACCCTTTGGTCACCTTCTCTCGTCCCTACCCAACAATACATCAGTCACTGACATCTGGGGGCGTGTAATTGTGTAGACCCCAGCGCGGAGAGTAGGCTGTCATTGCTGGAGAACATCTACGTGCCACGCGACGAGCGGTTCGGGCACCTGAAGATGGCCGACTTCCTGGGCTACTCCATCAAGGCGCTCGTCGACGGCATCGTGCCGGCGATCCGCACCTACGTCGACCTCTCCCCCGGCGAGTTCGACTCCTTCAAGGACATTCTGAAGCTCTACGAGGGCGGCCTCAAGCTGCCCAATATCCCGGCGCTGGAGGAGCTCCGCAAGCGCTTCCCGCTCCAGCTCGTCAAGGACCTCATCCCCGTCGGCGGCGACTACCTCCTCAAGCTCCCCATGCCGCACATCATCAGGGAGGACAAGAAGGCGTGGATGACCGACGACGAGTTCGCCCGCGAGATCCTCGCCGGCGTCAACCCGATGGTCATCGCTCGTCTCACCGAGTTCCCCCCGCGGAGCGGCCTTGATCCGGCCAAGTACGGCGACCAGACGAGCACCATCACGGCGGCGCACGTCGAGCGCGGGCTCGAGGGGCTCACCGTGCAGCAGGCGATCGACTGCAACCGGCTCTACGTGGTGGATCACCATGACCACTTCATGCCATTCTTGATCGACATCAATAGCCTTGATGACAACTTCATCTACGCCACGAGGACGCTGCTGTTCCTGCGCGGCGACGGCACTCTGGCGCCGCTCGCCATCGAGCTGAGTTTGCCGCATATACAGGATGGGATGATCACCGCCAAGAGCGCCGTGTACACGCCGGCGGCGGGCGGCACCGGCGCCGTGGAGTGGTGGGTGTGGCAGCTCGCTAAGGCGTACGTCAACGTGAACGACTACTGCTGGCACCAGCTGATCAGCCACTGGCTCAACACGCACGCCGTGATGGAGCCCTTCGTCATCGCCACCAACCGGCAGCTCAGCGTGGCGCACCCGGTGCACAAGCTGCTGCTGCCGCACTACCGCGACACCATGACCATCAACGCGCTGGCGCGGCAGACGCTCATCAACGGCGGCGGCATCTTCGAGATGACCGTGTTCCCGCGGAAGCACGCGCTCGCCATGTCGTCGGCGTTCTACAAGGACTGGAGCTTCGCCGACCAGGCGCTCCCCGACGACCTTGTCAAGCGCGGCGTCGCGGTGCCGGACCCAGCGAGCCCGTACAAGGTGCGGCTGCTCATCGAGGATTACCCGTACGCGAACGACGGGCTGGCCGTCTGGCACGCCATCGAGCAATGGGCCGCCGAGTACCTCACCATCTACTACCCCAACGACGGCGTGCTCCAGGGGGACGCCGAGCTACAGGCTTGGTGGAAGGAGGTCCGCGAGGTCGGGCACGGCGACATCAAGGACGCGCCGTGGTGGCCGGAGATGAAGACGGTGGCAGAGCTTGTCAAGGCGTGCACCACCATCATCTGGATCGGGTCGGCGCTGCACGCCGCCGTCAACTTCGGGCAGTACCCGTACGCTGGCTACCTCCCGAACCGTCCGTCGGTGAGCCGGCGACCGATGCCGGAGCCGGGAACGAAGGAGTACGAGGAGCTGGCGCGCGAGCCGGAGAAGGTGTTCGTCCGGACCATCACCAGCCAGATGCAGGCCATCGTGGGGATCTCGCTGCTGGAGATCTTGTCCAAGCACTCCTCCGACGAGGTGTACCTCGGCCAGCGCGACACGCCGGAGTGGACGTCGGACGCCAAGGCGCTGGAGGCGTTCAAGCGGTTCGGCGCGCGGCTGACGGAGATCGAGAGCCGCGTCGTCGCCATGAACAAGGACCCGCACCTCAAGAACCGTGTCGGGCCGGCCGATTTCCCGTACACGCTGCTCTACCCCAACACCTCCGACCTCAAGGGCGACGCCGCCGGCCTCGCCGCTAGGGGCATCCCCAACAGCATCTCCATCTGATCTCCATCTCATCAGATGAGGCTGCTCCACGGAGGCGCCAACGTGGGCAAGAGTAGTCTTATGTTGTTCTCTACTAGTGTTCTATTTTTAATAATTGCAACGGAGGTGTCACGGGATGAATTTACTGTGTAATTTCCCTTGTTGTTTCTAATAAAGAACTAGTTGGTGGCCCGTGCAATTGCGCGGCTAGCACCCATATAAAATTATTTATTTTTTACATATGATTTTACTTAAAATTTGTTAAATATCTATCTCGTTATCTTAGGATTTTGAAAGATCGAACTTTATCATCCACGTGTTTCTAATTTTATAGTTTTTAAAAGTCGTTTCGGTCGCTACCCCTTACTCATTTGTCAAGCCTTTTATTCGCTTGTCGATCTATCCCTATTTCTATTCATCTTTCATGAATCCTTTAAAAATTAGATATTTTAGTTTTTAGAATTTATTGTCTTGTTAGGTTTTGGTTTTATAAATTTTTTAAAGTTTCGTCAAATACCACCACTTTACTCCTCTACGGTCCTTCCGCTGCCTCCTCTCTTTATTATCATTGGATTTTTAAAACTCGAACATAATTATCGTTTGGATTCATTTTTTACTTTTTAGAAGTCCCGCTAAACCATCATCGGCTTTACCACTATACCCCTCTACGCGCGAGCCACCCGTTGCCTCCACTCTTTATTGTCATTGAAATTTTAAAAATTGAACATGATAATCATTGGGATTTGTTTTTTTACTTTCTAGAATCCCGCCAATTACCGCGACCGTACTGCTTAATGGCTTGTTCGTTGTCCCTCCTCTTATTTGTTATTGGGATTCTATTTGAGGTTTTATTTATATATTTATAGTTTTTATACGTCTCATCAACTGTCACCACTTTACTCCTTTACATTTGTCTATTGTTTTCCCTCTTTATTGTCATTTTAGATAAACCATTCTTTTCGAAAAATCCATATTTTTTATTTTAATATTTTTTATTTGTAAATTGTATTCCTAAATCCTAATTGAACTCTTATAATTATTTTTTCATTTTCGAAATTTATTTTATTTCTTATTCCAAATTTAATTAATCTCGTCATATGTTCTAGATGTTCTATTCTTTCAATAGTCTTTATTTTCTATAACGAATTTTAGTTATTTATAAATTATATTTCTAGTTGAACTTTTGTTTTTATTTTTCAAATTTCTGAATTTATTTTATTTTTTATTTGGAATTCTAATTAATCTCGTGTTGGGTTATAGATGGATTAATTGTTGTTTCAATATTTCTTTTTTATTCTGAATTTTAGTTATTTCAAAATTGTATTTCTGCTTGAACTCTTCTCTTTCTTTTCTAATTTCAAAATTTTATTTATTTTTTATTCCGAATTTTAATTAATCACGTATTGGATTCTTATATGAATTACTCTTTCAATATTGCTTATTTTTAATTCCGAACCTTGGACTCTTCTTTTATTTTTTTCTTTGATTAATGTGAGAATTTCTAGCCTCCACAGTGAACGTAGTGTATTCTTTTCAAACTGTATTAATAATATAATAGATAGAGAGATAAGGAAGAATTGTTGTGTAGCGTTTCTCAGCAACTCCTCCATGTACCATGTGTTTGAAGTTAGATGCTGAATTACTGAAATCCTTCGACGAACATTATCTGAAGACTTACAATAAGTTGGATGTAATGTATAGCAAACCATTCAATGATATTAATTGTCAGTAAACTGATGACAACAATATGAACAAAGAACAAGAGGTCAATAGTACTCGTCTCAGGTCATAACTGAATGATGTGAACTGTCAGTAAACTGAGGCTTTTGCTTATTCATCCTGCCATGGTTTAGAGTGCTTTTGCTTCCTTTGATGTCCTGAACTCCTGATGTGTTTTCAGTTCCAGTTTTATAGCTTCAGTGCCTCAAAATCACTTTCTCTCTCTTTCTCCTTTTCTTCTGAAAAATTTTCCATGTGGTACAAGAATAGATGCTTCAAAAATGAACCCAGATAATGTAAAGAAATCAGATGCTTCAAAAATGAATTCACATGATGACTTGGCACTGTTTATTAATCTCGATGCCTTTCTCCTCTGTTCTGATGATAAGCATATTAATCAGTCAAAATAGCATATTCTAAGTTTGGTTAGCCTCTCCTAAGCTTGATGACACCCCAGTCCGAGGAAGGTGGGCCCACCGTTTCTTCCCCGCCCCAAACCTCGTAACGGTCTCAACAGCTTTCTCGCTTCCCGCCATTTTCTCGTCGCCTCACGCTCCCCTCCCCTCCACACATACACACCCACGCTCTCCCACTCCTCTCGCAGTTCTCTTCTCTCCTCATCTCCGCCGTCTCGCCGCGAACTCCGGCAAGAGATCGACGCCGATGAGAGATAGCGACGGCGAAGGGGCCGGCGGCGGCCTCCCGCGCTCGCACCCGTCGAACCTGCCGCTGCCGGCGCCGCACTCCGACCCCAACCTCCAGTTCTCCGGGACGGACGATGACTTCTCCAACCGGCACAGCAGCTCGTCGGCGACGGGCGGCGCGAGCCCCGGATACTACTCCGACTACCCGTCCAGCTTCAGCGGCGAGTGTTCGCCGTACAACATGTCCCCCTGGAACCAGACCATGGCGTCCCCGTGGTCGCACCACAGCGAGGCGTCCATGGCGGGGCTCGGCGGCGCGCCCGCCATGGCGCCAGGGACCAGCCTGATCGGGTCGCTGGTGAGGGAGGAAGGGCACATCTACTCGCTCGCCGCCAAGACCGACACGCTGTACACCGGCTCCGACAGCAAGAACATCCGCGTGTGGCGCAAGCAGAAGGACTCCGGCGGGTTCAAGTCGTCGAGCGGCCTCGTGAAGGCCATCGTCATCTCCGGCGAGCGCATCTTCACCGGCCACCAGGACGGCAAGATCCGGGTGTGGAAGGTGTCGCCCAAGAACGGCCTGCACAAGCGCGTCGGCAGCCTACCGCGGCTGCGCGACTTCCTCCGCGGCTCGCTCAACCCGTCAAACTACGTCGAGGTCCGCAAGAACCGGACGGCGCTCTGGATCCGCCACAGCGACGCCGTGTCGTGCCTGAGCCCGACGGACGCAGCGCAGGGGTTGCTCTACTCCGGATCGTGGGACCGCACCTTCAAGGTGTGGCGGATCAACGACTCCAAGTGCCTCGAATCCGTGGTGGCGCACGACGACAACGTGAACGCCATCGTGGCGGCGTTCGACGGGCTGGTGTTCACCGGGTCGGCGGACGGGACGGTGAAGGTGTGGAAGAGGGAGCTGCAGGGGAAAGGAACCAAGCACGTGGCGGTGCAGACGCTGCTGAAGCAGGAGCACGCGGTGAACGCGCTCGCCGTGAGCGCCGTCGCGCCGGTGCTCTACTGCGGCTCCTCCGACGGGCTCGTCAACTTCTGGGAAGGGGAGCGCCACCTCGTCCACGGCGGCGTGCTGCGCGGACACAAGAAGGCCGTGTTCTGCCTCGCCGCCGCGGGATCCCTCCTGCTCAGCGGCTCCGCCGACAACACCATCTTCGTGTGGCGGCGCGACGGCGGCGTCCACTCCTGCCTCTCCGTGCTCACCGGCCACACCGAGCCGATCAGGTGCCTCGCCATCGTCGAGGACAACAAGGACAACGCCGCCGTGCCCGTCGACGCCGTAGACAACAGCTTCGCGTCGGGCTCGTCCACGCGGTGGATCGTGTACAGCGGCAGCCTCGACAAGTCGATCAAGGTGTGGCGCGTCGCCGAAGACGCGCCCGACGCGCTGCTCCATGGCCCCGGCGGCGGCGACGCGCCGCAGATGTTCGACCGGTACCCCGGCGACCCATTCGGCGCCAGCAGCTCGTCGTTCCGCTAGAACACGCGCCCGATCAACCAATGCACCATTTTGATCCCTTCCAAGAAGAAAATTTCACCTTACAATTGGGCAGATCAACGTCATGAACCTCTGATGGCTAACGGTTTGAGCGAAGGAAATTGCTGGGTTTTGTTTGTTACACGTCCTATATATACTGTGATGAAGACAAGTATGAAATGAATAGCATCAACATCATTTCCCGGCCATGAACATCTGAAGCTGCAACTGCAAGTGGTAGAAATGAAGAGCATAGGTAAGTTTGCTTTCAGAAAGTGGCCAGGGGGGAATTTTTGATACATGCTCATATATCTGATGTGCACTAGTTGAAGCCGACTTGGTATTCATCTTAAGGAACGATTGGAATCAAGGTTGGAACCAATAAAAGGGATAATTTAAAACTGTTTTATATGTCGATGCTAGAGGATTGTTAATTACTCTCTTTGAAGATTAGCACCAAAAGAGTTCATTGGGTGCTTATTCATATGTAGTATTCCCAGTTTCTATCTGATTGTGATGTTCAATGCTAAACTTATGCTCAGTTATGTTTCAATCTTTTTCCATTCTTACATACTTCACACTTTTACTTGTAACTTCATAATGGAGAATGCATGATTCCCTAATGAACGGTCTGTCAGATTTAACAACAAAGTTCGGTTCAAAAGAAAAAAAAAGAAAGATTTGACAAGAAAGGAAAATGGGCGATCAAATTTGGCCCATAAGAATGGGCCATCTCTACTGTTGAAGCATCAGTTCCCAGCCCAGCCGTGCCCATTCTAGATAGACTAATGGACCGGCCAACTCTGCGGAGGACCACAAAAAGGAAAATCGAACGAACTCTGCAGCAATCCAGCTCTACTAACCCAGATCTTGTGACAGTCTGCATGCAGAACAGTACAGCAAAAATTTGTTTTTTTGAAAAAGGAAACGGAACAGTACAGTACAGCAAAATTTTGTTTTTTTGAAAAAGGAAACGGAACAGTACAGTACAGCATCGTAGCTGGAAGGCTGGAATCACATGCTGATGCCCTCCCTGCATCCGATATTCCGTTCGATCTGTCCAAACTCCAAACCTAGCTTGCCGGTGCATGGCCGGAGCCAAGGATTAGATACGATGGCCGTTGTTATATCCAGCCGGCGCCTGCCACTGACACAACTAAGTGCAAGCTATAATTACCAATGCACAACTAACCACTCCCCTAACAATACAATCATCATTCGATCAGCTAGCAAATCAGAGCCTGAACACATCGTCATATCTGAGGATGACACCGACGCTGCACCAAACCACGAACAAGCAAACAGATTAATCATCATGCACGCAGGGAACGGAAAAGAGGCACCAATAGCTACACCGACTTAATTACTCCTTCCATTCTATAAAAAAAAAACTAACTCTTAACGATAAATATGAGCAACCATTTATCATTTATCTAGATTTACTCTCAGAAATTAGGTTTTTTCGAACGAAGAACGTATTACCGTTTTCTTTTCACTCGTCACTCTCGTGTCGTGTCGTTGTATCGATCGGCCAAAAAAAAAAGAAACTTGTGGCTCCATCTCCTCGCGGTCCCGGTCCCTACTCGCTCGCGCGCAGGCGAGTCGCCGGCCGGCTCACATGCAGAGTTGCAGACATGCAGCCGGCGCCAACCACCGCAACGGCTTGCCTTCAAATTTGCAGCTTCTCTCCCCGACCTAGTGTAAAAAACCGGACCGGCTTGTCGGTCCGATCGGAAAAAATCGGAATCAGCCATATGACAGATCTGTTGATGTAAAAAGACCGGAGGGAGAAAAACCGGTATGCTAAAAAAAAGATGAGCCAAATCAAGGCCCAAACCAGCTATTTCAGGACCAACATGCAAAAATAACACATAATTTAGTGTGCACGGGATTTAAACTTGGGTCTTTGTGGAGATCTCCCACTTAGCTAGTCAATGGAGCAACACATAGCTTGTGCTAGAAAGGAAAATCATATAGTATATAACTGTTTTTCATCTGCACTTGAACCGGCTGACCCGGCGGTCCAAACGCTCAACCCGTGATCCAGATGTTCGTACCGTTTGGTGACCGGTTCGGGTTTTTTTACTATGCTCCCCGACGCTAAGAGAATCTCTCTCCCGGGGCTTGCATATATATATCCAAGCTAGTAGTAGCTAGCTTCAGATGATGACAATTCGTTCGTTTCTCCCTGCTTGTTTAGTTGTTTTGTACGTAGCCGATCGAGCTAGCACTTAATTAATTACCTAGGGACATTCAGATAGTTCAGAACAACATTCCAAAACACTTATTTTTAAAACGGGAGATGAGATCGAATTAACCAAAATCCGACGGATACTGCCCTGCACATTCCTTTGTCCCATGCTGCACCTGATCGAATAGTGGAGTAAGTAGTACTGCGCTGCTAATTAATCAGCTATAGCTCCTGCGATAAATCCAGGGCCTGATTGATTAAACAAACCGAAGACGCTCAAACCATCGTCATTGGATAGATCACATGAATGCAGTATCTTTATCTAGCTCATTGCCTGGCTAATAATCGCACTAAACAAGCTCGAAAAAACCAGCATCGCCGGCATTGTAAGCTCGGAGAAATGACAAATCCAAGCAGTAATGGCGTGAGCCAAACCAAGATGGAGATGTTTGGAGCTGTTGGTCTGAGTGGGGCTAAGCAATATGGCAGAGTTTGAATGCTGGAACTGTTTCTCTGTTGGTGTAAATGGCGGTTGGCAACATGCAATTACTAGCAGGGGCCATCCATGATGATCCATTTCAGTATTTCACTACTCTACCAGTTTTCTGCAGGAGCCCCTCCAACCCCGGTCTCTCGAAGGCAACAGGCCACGAGCAAGAACATGGTCCTTCAAGGAGGAGGCACAGTCCGTGCAAGCCCAGCCAGCTTTGATTTTAACTAGTATGTACTAAATAATCTTATCAGATTTATTTTGGGGAATCAGCTATGCAGCTAGATCAATCTGGAGCATCTTTACAGCTACAGCAGCAGCAACACTGGTTTCTGAGCCTGGACCGGGTGTATATATAGGAGCATAGCATATCAGAAATCCCAATTATAATGTTCAGCTCGTCACAGCGGCCACATGCCCACATATTTTGGCACCTTCCCCTTCTCTCCAACCACCATGCATTAATAGTCTCTACTACTCTCTAGTGCCAACCCATCCGATCAGGCCACTGTCCTGGTCTGATGCAACCATGCAGGTATATATGCCACGAGGCAGCCTGTTTTTCATCAGTTTCTAGTTCAAATTGACAAATTTATGGTACCATATTTGTATACACGTAGCGATCGATAGTGACTTCGTGAGTATATTGTTGAGTTGAACACACCCGCAAACGCAAGGCAGCGAATACAACGCAGAGCCATGACCCTAACCGTAGTGTCAGTGACAGTGTGATCTCACGATCAGTCTGCGTCACATTCACGAGTAGGGTCGTTAGCTCGTCTTCAATGCGCCGTATCAGCTACGTTGCATTGAGCAGCTGACCTTTCGTTTGTGATCTCATCGACCCATTCATCCATTCACTCGTCCTACGGACATATAAGCTTCTTTTTTTCTGTAAAGATTATATGCTTGCATTGTTATTTGTATCGTGTAATTTCGCAGCTTCATGTTCATCATGCCGACCCTGCCTCGCTGGTTGGAAAAAGACGGCAGAAAAGAAAGAAAGGAAGCAGGAGAGGAGACCGGTGCTAAAGCAGAGGAATTGCACACGAAAGTTTCATCGTTACTCATCAGGTTGCCTGAATCCAAAAGCAAAGGAAAAAAAGATACAGAAATCGGTCAAAATGAAACATGATAGAAGTATATCACTACAGTTAACTGCAAAATTGTGGGTCAAAAAACAAACATCAGTCGGCGCTGACGAGTACCTAACACAAAAGGATATCTGAAACCGATGCAAATTCATTCCTGCAATCGGCTGCAGCAGTACTGATCATGGTTTGTTGTGGAAAGATTGTTCTTTTCTGCTGCAAGACGAAGAAGATGACCATTCTTGCATCCCTGTTCCTTTTGTCGCCTCCGACCTTTCATTCCCCTTTTTCACAAAGCTTTTGTTGTGTGTTGACGCAAGAACGAGCATCGATGCTTTACTCCTTTTTTTTCTTTTTTTTTCTAGCCTTTTCTTCGCTGTCCAAATCCAAAGCGTAGACCAGGCCAAGTAGGCCTCCTCCCAAGAACTTTCCAATTTAATCACCGAATGGAAGAAAAAGCAAAGCAATGGAGATGTGATGATCCACCATGGCTCCCATGGCGGCATGGAGTGGTTAGCTCACACACCTCATCACAGATTCACAGTATCACACACAAAGCATATTATAGCCATAGTTAAATTAGTGGATAGATGAGTAATTAAGTGGAAGCAAATGATGAGGAGAGATTTGGTTTAGACCAGGGAAGAGGAGGAAGGAGACGAAGCTTTCCATACATGTCATCGCCAGCAATAACTCGGAGCAGATGAGAGAGAGAGAGAGAGAGAGGGTGAACTGAAGTGGGATTCTGAGGCCAATTTATTCGCGCCCTAAATACGCCTACCCAACCCTCCCAATTACACTACTGCTACGGCGAGAGGGGCGGGTGTATGTAGCTTGCCTCCTCCTCCTCCTCCTCCTCCTCCTGATTCCCGAATCGCCGCGGCTCAGAGAAGGAAGGAAATCAGGCGGCGGCGGCGGCGGCGGCGAAGATGTCGTCCGCCGTGCGCGGCGGCGCGACGAGGGGCCAGGCGTGGTAAAATTCCCTTCTTTTGTGGTGGTTTTATACCCCGGAAATTGCGTTGGTTTCGCCGGGTTTTTTTTTTATTTTTGGTTTTTTTGGGATGGGCGGCGGCAGGTTCTGCACGACGGGGTTGCCGAGCGACGTGGTGTTCGAGGTGCAGGACATGAGCTTCCACCTCCACAAGGTAGGTTTTCTTGCGAGTCTGTCTGTGTGTGCGCTCTGTTTTCTTGAGGTGGAATTCGGTGACCGCCCGCATTGTGCTCGACGAAATTCCCCTGAGGGTTTGAATGCGCAGTTCCCGCTCATGTCGAAGAGCCGGAAGATCCACCGCATGGTGATGGAGCAGGAGGCAGAGCAACCGACGGGCCAGCGGCGGCGGAGGAGGAGGGGGAGGAGCAGTGAGGGAAGCAATGCCGGAGAGGAAGGTGCTGAGCAGACAGAGATAGAGGAAGCAGAGGAGGTGGTGATGGAGGAGGAGGAAGGCGAGGAAGAGGAGGATGAGCAGGCGAGGAAGGAGGAGGGGCAGGCGTTCTGCATTACGTTCCCGGACTTCCCAGGCGGGCCGGGCACGTTCGAGACGGCGGCGAAGTTCTGCTACGGCGTCCGCGTCGAGCTCACCGCCTGGAACGTCGCCCCGCTGCGGTGCGCCGCGGAGTACCTGGAGATGACGGAGGAGCACGCCGAGGACAACCTGGCCGCGCGCGCGGAGGCCTACCTGGAGCAGGCCGTGCTCCGGCACCCCGGCGAGGCCACCAAGGCGCTCAAGTCCTGCGAGGAGCTGCTGCCGCACGCCGAGGAGCTCGGCATTGTCCACCGCTGCGTGGAGGCCATCGCCGCGCGCTCGTCGGCCGCGTCGCGCTCCTGGTTCGACGACCTGGCCGTCCTCGGGTTGCAAATGTACAAGCGGGTGATGGCGGCCATGGCGGCGCGCGCGGACGTGAGGATGGAGGCCAGGGAGAGCTGCCTCGTGTCCTACGCCAGGGGCACCATCCCCGGCCTGTCGAGGTCGATGCGGCGGCGGCTCGCGTCGGCACCGGTGTCGTCAGAGGTGGAGCAGAGGGACCTCCTGGAGGCGGTGGTCGCCAGCCTCCCCGCCGACAAGTGCTCGGGGCGCGTGGTCACCGCCAAGTTCCTGTTCGCGCTGCTGCGGACGGCGCACATCCTGCGCGCATCGGACGCGGCGCGCATGGCGCTCGAGCGGAAGGCCGCGACGCAGCTGGAGCACGCCACGCTGGAGGACGTGCTCATCCCGAGCTACTCCGGCGCCACGGAGACGCTCTACGACGTGGACTGCGTCGAGCGTGTTGTCAGGCACTTCCTCGCCGAGGAGGAGCTCGGCGAGGCCGAGGCGTCGACCTCGGCCGCTGCAATCACCGAGGAGGAGGCTCCGGCGGCCACGACGCTGTCGCGGCCGTCGGCCATGGCCATGGTGCACGTCGGCAAGCTGGTCGACAGCTACCTCGCCGAGATCGCGTCCGACGCCAACCTGAAGCCCGCCAAGTTCTGCGAGCTCGCGCTGGCGTTGCCGGACCATTCCCGCATCTATAACGACGGCGTCTACCGCGCCGTGGACATCTACCTCAAGGCGCACCCGCGGCTGACGGCGGAGGAGAGGGACAGGGTTTGCGGCGTGGTGGACTGCAGGAAGCTGACGGTGGAGGCGTGCACGCACGCGGCGCAGAACGAGCGCCTCCCGCTGCGCGCGGTGCTGCAGGTGCTCTTCTTCGAGCAGCTGCAGCTCCGGCGCGCCATCACTGGCACGCTGCTGTCATCCTCCGTCGCGGGGGCCCCGCAGCCGCGGCTCCACCGCTACCAGCAACCGCGGCCGGCTACGATGGCGGCGAGGCACTCCGCCGACTCCGCCGGCGGCGAGGCGTGGCGGTCGACGGCGACGCAGGACAGCCAGGTGCTGCGGCTAGACATGGACAGCATGAGGAACCGGGTGCAGGACCTGGAACGGGAGTGCTCCAGCATGAGGAGGGCCATCAAGAAGATCGACGGCCGCGGCAGCTGCAGCGCCGCCGCGTCGCCCCGCCACAGCGACGCCGGAGACGATGCCGCGGCGGCGGCTTCGGCCGACGGGTCGTCGAGGCCGGCGAACTGGCGGTCGCGGTACGGGTGCAAGTTCAGCACGCAGGTGTGCGACTCGCACGCGCGCAACGTGGTGGCGTCGAGAGCGTCCAGAATGGGAATGAGCCCATAGGCGTCCATCCATCCAACTCACGGATCGTCTGAATTCTGAACAAAAATCAACACTCGAGATGAAAATGATTGAGAAATCCTCCAACGTTGTCAATCCAAGATCCAGCCAGAAATCATCCTTCTGTATGATTCGCACGCTTACGTTACATCGTTCGTGTGCACGAAGGCCAGCGCCATTTGACACGGAACGGAAGGGATCCATGTGTACTGTATGTACTACGTACGAAATGCCATTTTGTGAATGTGATTATGGGTTCTTTGTAGCCTGTCATCTGTTCGTTTTCATGTGTGCTTGTCGACTTGCTGTTTGTACAAAAGCAGTCGCGTAGATTTGAGTTGTCAGGGTGTACAATACACGTGCAGGTGTTGCCGGCCTCGGAAGGCTCTGTCTGCAAAACGAATTTACCCTTTGATCCGTACATGAAATGGATCTTGTGCCATAATAGATCTAGTAGAAATGTACAAATTGTTGATATCGTCGGGTTTTTTTTTCCCTCTCGTGTTGTGAAGATGAAGAAACAAATGACTCTCCTCCCTGAGAAGAATACAAACTGAGCAAAATGGGTTGGAGCATGGATGGAAATGCTTCAACATGCATTTGTGTTAGCTGTCACTTTGCATGGTGACAATATCTCTGCCTTTCGATTGGACTAACCAAATTGTAAACTGAATCTTTTGGTCATCGTAAAGCCTGAAATGTAGCAGAAAGTATGCACTCTCGATCTGCTTTGCCTGCACTGTCCACTCCTCTACTATATTCTTGTACGAGTATTTGGTATAGTGCTATTCTTATCTGACATTTCTCGCTTACTTTGCACCGCCACTGATTGTACTCCAAATGCATCTGCCGGGTTGGCAGATGTCCCAACTCCCAAGCACGCTCCAGCAACTTTTATTTTCAACCTCGAGTAGCCAAACCTTTGTGGCTGCCTTTTCAGTGCTCTGCCGCAATCTACTTTTGTTGAAATGCACATTTCTGATAATAAATAACGTGTAAAGAATAGTCTGTTGGTGCTATGTGTCATAATATATCTCCCTAATATATCACGATAGATATAAGACATACCGGTAAACAACGATGCTTTACCCAACACTCATGAGTCCTAAACAGATATGTTAGAATACAGATTGACTTTAAACGGCATCATGGATTCATGGCTGTCTGCGTTTATTGTCGTAGAAGAAGCAGAAGAAGTTCACAGGAATAAGTTTATCCGAGGTCTCTTAACTTATCAACGAATCCGATTTTCGTCCTTCAACCAGAAAACCAGATACAACGGGTTCCTCGACTATTAAAATCGGTACAATATAGATCCCATGGCGGTTTGGACGGTGGTTTTGGTTTACGTGGTGCCTACGTGGCTAAATTAACACAGTCTTCATCTGACGTAGCATTGATGTGGTATTGACGTGGCAATTTGATTTGAAAATTAATAAAAACAGTGATCTCATATGTCAGTTACACCAAAAGAACTAATTAGAAATGGTGGGACCCACATGTCATTCTCACCCCTCCTCTTCTTCCTCCTCTCTCCCCCTCTCTTCATCTATGTCCCCTCTCCCCTCTCCTCTCAACAGGCGACACGGCGGCGGCGACGACGCAAGAGAAGGGGAGGGCGTCGGCGACGGGAGCACTGGGGGGGAGTGAGGGGGGAGCGGAGCGGCGGCAGGCCGCGGGAGGCGGAGGTGGCCAGAGGAGGAGGTCACCAGCGAGAGGGGAGCTCGCGGATCCGAAGACGACACCTGCACCGGCAAGTGCGGTGGCAAAGGAGTCGTCTAGGCCAGAGGAGAGGAGGACGGCGCGGCGGAAGAGGGTGAGGTCGTTGGTCTCATCGCAGTAGGGGATGGAGGTGAGGGTCTCGATCCCGAGGTCCACCACGGACTCCGCCAGCGCGTCACGGCGGACGGCGACGTACACCTGCGCGTGCCCTAGAGGCGGCCGCATCCTCCCCTCCTCCTCCGGCTACCTCTGCCGCTCGCGGCCTGCCGCCACCACTCCGCCCGCCCCTCTGCTCCGCCCGTGGCCTGCTGTTGACGATGAAATTTGGCAAGCTTATGAATCGGAAACAAGATCCAATCCGAAACGGATTCGAAGATATGCGGAATTCTCGGAAACAGAGTGCTCATCGGCTGGAGATCGTATCGGCTGGAAACCGAGTCCGATTTGGATAGCCGATATAGCCGATATAGCCGATATTGCATGTGAAGTCAGTATCGGATTCGATAGAGAGTTTGCGACGATGTTGCCAGGAAGGGATAGAGTCCAGAATTGGCAAATGTATCTATTAATTAGGAATATATGTAATTTCTTTATAGATATTCTCGGTAAGAGTCCGCCTAAGGGACTTGTTTGCCAGTTAGATTTGTATTAGGATAATATGAGTTGTGTCCTTGATGGACAATGTTTGTATTTACGGGTATAAATATGGACCCGAGATCATATGAATAGAATAACAACAACAGTTCAATCAATCTCGGCGTATCGCCAACCTTTTGTTTTCTACTTTCGACAAGTTCATGCTTTCGAGTCGTGCTGCATCAATTTGATCTTCGGCGAAGAGGTAGGTCTTGTTATGGCGGTTTGCATTATTGAAATTAGTGCTTACATCTTCATGACACTCTAATTCTATCTTGCGAATCTTCGAATTATCATATACGTTATATAAATTAGATTGACAATGCAATCTATTCGTATCGGCCGATCTCTATCTAGGGTTTTGCTAGTAACGACTAGATTATCTTGTTGGTTTGAATTATATGATGTATCCACCATCCCGAAAAGGCAACCATCGGCTTGATTGTCTAGATATTATGCTTGTTTTCATACTTAGTGCTGCATCAGTAAAGTTTGATCTACTAAGTCGTGTTCTGAATCATAATCTTTAGCCTGCTTTATGGTTGTTAATAAGAATAGTATCGGGGTTTCAGCCGATCTTATCTGGTATAGATGTTTTACATAGTTTCTTGCTTTGTTTAATATGCTTTACCTGCCCCTTATATCAGGATCTAATCTAATACAAATATATTGGACTTACCACCAATCCAATTGGTAATAGTTGAATATATTTATTGCAAGAGAATATCCTAGCATAAGGTTGTATCGGAGCTATAGCCAATACACGCTTAAATCTGGACATCGGCTATGACATGAGTATACATAATCATTATTTCATGTTATTTTAGACTTGAGAGCAATTTATACTGTCTCGATTCAGTCCGATCTATCCCAATTACTTATTTCTAAAGTAATAATGATTTATAGATTACCTAATACTGATATTTTCAGCCGATGTACTAGTTTTAGGGTTAGTTCTATCATTGACTACACCTTACAGCCGATTCATGCTATATTGCATCGGCTAGGTTACCACACGATATGATATCGGCTAGCTGGCCGATTGACTATCGTCTACTAATAAACTTACATGTTTTTCTTGTTGATTGCAAGATCAAATCAACTGGCACGCCCTTCGAACCTAAAAGTAACTTTTGGACCTGCACTAGAGTAAAGCAAATCTCTCAGGTCAGTGTGTGTTTTTCGCATCAACACCTGCCGACTCCACCCCCCTCCCCCGCTGTTAACGACGAAATTTGGTAAACCTCGAAGTCATCATCGGCCTAGAGTCAGTATTGGCTTCAGAGTCCTGAAATCGGCTGATGGAAGCTATCAATCGCCAACGGTCGGATTGTTACCAAATTTGGTTAAGGAAATTAATCTACTAAAGGAAGCTTATCCAAAAGAGACCGAGTTCAAGGAGGATGTGGCATGACAGTTTATCTATTAATTAGGAAGAGTCTGTTGGTTTCCTTTTATCTTTAGGAAAGTGTGTTTAGTGTCCAATAAGAACTTTATGTTTTTCCTTTTATCTTTAGGAAAGTTTGAGTCATGTCCGATATGGACTAGTATCTACTCATGGGTATAAATATGTACACCCGGGGTCCATGTAAATTATCTCTCGATCAATACAACTACTCTCGACGCATCGTCACTCTCTTTCTGAGGTTTTTACTTATCAAACCGGTGGAATTTAGCACCTGACGCGGGGCTACATCGGCTTTTGATCTCCGGCGAAGGGGTAAGCTCTACGTTCCATCGGGTCCTGGTGAATTTATCGGCTACATTGGTGTTGTTCAAGGCTGCATCGCTTCGATCTCTTGGATCGCTCTGGTTCGGTTGATATATTTACCTGATATCTCAATTCTATCTTAATTGCATTGTGTTTAGAGATGCATCGGTTTAGTTGGGACTATCTCGGTTAAGTCTGATCTTCTGTCTTAGCCGATATATCTCTACAATCACAATGTTGTTTTAAATAGATTTGTTATATCCATCACATTAGACAGATATATCGGTTCATCAAGTATTAGATTATCATATACAATCTCGTGCTACATCGGTTAGGTTCGACCTACTAGGTTGTTGTTGATAATATAAATCTTGTTAAGCCGATAGGTTCATGCTAATGTTTTATCGGAGTGCTAGCCGATGAGTTATCATATACGTTATATAATCTAGATTGACAATGTTTTCTACTTGCATCGGTCGATCTCCATCTAAGGTTTTATTGATATCGGCTAGATTACTTTGTTGGCTTAGATTATATAATGTATCCACCACCCTGAAAATCAGTCAAAGGCTTGATTGTCTAATATTGTGTTTCTTTTCATACTTAGTGTTGCATCAGTTAAGTTTGATCTACTAAGTCGTGCTTAGAACCATAATCTCTAGCCTGCTTCTTGATTGCCAATAAGGGTTTCATCAGGGTTTCAGCCAGTGAGTTATCTAGACGTTTTATCGGCTCACAAGGATTATATATAATTTGGATTTAGCCGATCGCAACAAAGGTTTCACTGTTTATCTAATCATTTGGATTTATTGACATCGGACCTCCAGCCGATGAATGCTTCAACCTTCGGATCAGTGCTTATTCAATCTATCATTACTAGCCGATCGGTTTCTACTGGATTACATTATTGTTATATTACATTATCATCAGCCGACTATCTTTATGTCATTATTTACTCAAGTATCAAGATATATACTGGATATCGGCTGGAATTACTATATCGGTTTGTCAGCCGATCGGCTAACTGGTGATTAACATATTTATAAATCTTGTCAGTTGCAGGATCAAACTGACTGGCACGCCCGCATCTCATCATTGTTTTGGACCTGCACTAGAGTAAAGCAAATCTCTCAGACTAGTGTGTGTTTTTTAATCAACACCCGCCCAGCGCTCCCGTCGTCGACACCCTCTCCTTCTCTTGCGTCGCCACCGCCGCCACAGTGTCGACTGGAGAGAGGACAGGGAGAGGGAAGAAGAGGAGTGAGAATGACACATGGCCCCACGTGGGCCCCACCATTTTTTTGTTAATTCTTTTGGTGCAACTGACATGTGGGGTTACTATTTTTATTAATTTTCAAATCAAATTGCCACGTTAATATCACATCAATACCATGTCAGATGAAGACCGAGTTAATTTAGCCACGTAGGCTCCACGTAAGTTAAAACCGTCGTTCAAACCGTCATGGGACCTATATTACATCAGTTTTGATAGTTGAAGGATCCGTTGTATCTGATTTTCTAGTTGAAGGACGAAAATCGGATCCGCTGATAAGTTAAGGGACCTTATATGAACTCATTCCAAGTTCGGAACATGGTTTTTTCGATCTGTGGCTTCAAATCTATGGCCTGTTGCATGACTGTTATCTAGCAGGCAATGCCAGGCCCATGGCCATGGATTGTGTTGTTCAGTTCCTGTTGGAATCAAGATTTTTTTTCCCATTCAGCTGTATGCCTGTATGTAGTATAATTCAACGAAGTAGGGAATGTGCACCTGCATATTCCGAACTCCAAATACGGAGCACTAAAGCTACCGTAATGGCGATAGCAGTGCAAGCCACGGGCTAGGTGGCCTGGAGTATCACGAAGGAGTGTCATGCAGGTTCAAGTAAGCTATTGGATACGAGCTCCACAATACATGTGATCTCAGATTGGTCTAAAAATTTATTGAGGAACACAAGAAGCCACCCAGCCCACAGTGGTAGACACCCAACCCGTTCCTCAGTGGAGTGGCCTAACATATAATTCTTTTAATTCCCAAACTACCCCAGGTCGATCGGATAAAGCCGCATCGCCTACTCTGCTCGCTGATGGCGCATCGCCTCCTCCGCCCGTCGACGCCGCATCGCCGCTCGCGCGCACTTCGTCACCGCCCACTTGCGTCGCCTCTGTACACCGATTCCGAGTGACGATGAAGCTCCACAGCAGCACAGAGTTGGGTCCTTGGATTTGGGCTAAGATGTCCCCGAGGCAAAGGCTAGGGTGAGGAAGGAGCGTGAGATGTGCTCCATGGCACTGGTGGGAGGCTCACGCCGTGGGAGGGCCGGGAGGTCGTCGTCATCTCCGGAGAAGAGCTCCGACTTGTCGGTGGAGATGTGGGTCGAACGAAGGGTTAAGGTCATGGCTGACCTCGACCGTTCCACATCCCCACCTCAAGCTTCGCCACTGGTGGCGCAGGAGTAGCCAGATCCGAGCGTTCAAGCCCTAGCAGCAACGTCGTTGCCTCAAGGTCCACCAGCACTGCCGACTCCTCCAGGTCCACCTGCACCGCTGGCGTGTCCAGCTCAACCTGCAACACCGACGTACCTCCGTCCACCGCGAGGACTTCGCTGATGGGCGACGGTTCTGGCTTTGAGAGAGGGCGAGAGCGATGGTGACCGAGGGCGACTGCGAAGGCAAGCACGGGAGGGGGAAAAGGAATCCGGCGCGCGCAGGAGGGCGAGGGCAGGCGCGGAAAGGAGGGCGACGGCGAGGGCGAATCCGGGATGTGGAGGGGATGCGGAGGTCAGGGCGCGCGCCTGGGAACGAGGGAGAGACACTCGCCCCACAACGCGGATGCGGGGCGCTATCTCCCAAGTCCCAACCCCACGCGCCTTCAATTTCGCCCAACAACCTATGGCTTTCTTTGGACACAAGGACTTGGTTTTGGTGGGCTCGAACGCAAACGTGACGTGGGTTCCCCTGCTTGGCCGACGTGTAACGCTCGGGCTGAATGCCACGATATTACACTGTGAAGGCCCCTAGAAAACATTGCAAGCTCCCACTGGGCCACCAGTACAGAGTAGAACATACGTAGGAGAAGAAGAACCTGTACGTGCTGTTATTTCTAGATGGCTCAGTCAGTAGTTAGTTGTAGTTTGCAGCTATGCAGTGTCTGACGAAAACCAACGGCAGCAGGAGCAGTTGAGGACTTGACGGCCTGACCAGATGACAAACGGTGAGACGACAAGGTGTTGGGTACTTGGAGCTTAGCAGCTGGGAATGCTAAACCGAACGTATCTGCTCAACACGCTGAACCTGGACGAATGTATCTGCCACGATGCACGTACCCCTGCAAGTACAGAGGTAGAAGCAGTCTGGAGTAGTAGCACTCACTACTGTAGCTAGAAGAGCACCTCTCGATTGCAACTAGGAGTCGTCGAATCGATCGCTGCCAATGGTAGTACGAAATTCTGACTTGTGAATGGATCGTAGCTCGACTTGTCGATCCGTGTACAAGTAGCGCTCCCTGAAGTTAACGGGGCGAGAGAAGAGAAGACGACGAGGCGTGGTTGGCAGGTTCAATGGACAATGGTTGGTGCGCCAACCGCTGCATCTCTCGCCCGGTCGCTCGGCGATAACACCAAGTCGCTGACAAATGTGCGATCGAGCTTTCACAAACAGATCTGTACTTTTTAAAAACAACTAGTACCAAGTTTCGTATTAATATAAAAGTTACACAGCAATACAACCCTTGAAGGATATAGGAAAAAAAATAACACACCACACATCTATATAAACCAGATCACGTTTAGAGTGGCTCTTCTAAACCAGATATCTTATTGGGTGTTTGGATCTAGGGATTAAATTTTAGTCCCTGTCACATCGGATATTTGGCCGCTAATTAAGAGTATTAAACATTAATAATAAAAACTAATTGCATAAATGAGAGCTAATTTGCGAGATAAATTTTTTAAAGCCTAATTAATCTATAATTAGCACATGTTTACTGTAGCATCACATAGGCTAATTATAGATTAATTAAGTTCAATAGATTCGTCTCGCGAATTAGTCCAGAGTCATGAAATGAGTTTTATTTTTTAGTCTACGCTTAATACTTCTAATTAGTACAGAAACATTCGATGTAACAGGGATTTAAAAAAATTTAGTTCCATCCAAACTCCCCCTTGTACTACACCAAAAGTATCGCCGCTTCCCATACTGGGACACTGATTTGTACTACTACTCCTAAGGTTCGGATATGTTACTACTTACGCTCTCCGTCCAAAATTATAACCGATGAGACATATTCTTTAAATTAATAATATTATTAGGATATAACTATCGATTTAAAAGTTATTATATTTTAAAAGTTATTATATTTTAGTACAGATGGAATACCAAGTTCCAGATTTTCAGTACACTTCTATGATAGTATGATCGATGCAGGGTTGCAGGGTGCACCGACAGCACCGTAGATATGCAAAAGGTTGAGAACTTGTTCAGAAGCGCGCGCACGCGGAGACGAGACGACGACGTACTCCAGCATAACGAGCGAGCGGGCAGCGTTTGCCTCACGTACCAGCGGATGCCGGGAGGACCAAGAAACCTTCTGGCGCCGCGCTGCGCGCACACGTGCGTCGCCTCCTGTCACCTGCGATGTTCATATGAATCGTCAGAGTCACACGCGCCCACGCGTGCGGTCGATCATTCCGAGCTATGTTCATATGAATCTTCGTGCTGTCTTGTGGATCGTTCAAAAAAAAGAGAAGAAAAAGATGGATGGACGGACGGACGGACGAACGATCGAACGGCGCCCGAGCATTTTCGTCGGCGTTTCTGGAACGGCTTCTGTTTCTCCCCACTGTCGCAGCCGCGGAGATCTTTCGTCAACTGAGTTTGGAGCTTTCTGCTCTCTTTTTTTTTCCCCGTTCGCGTGCAGAGCTGGAGATCAAACTCAACTTTTTCTTTCGGTACAGCGACTCTCCGGTCTCGTCGGTGGATAGTTTCTCCTGTTCCCTTCTAATGACCTGCTGTAACATAGCGAAACAGAGTTGCATGTATTCAGTGAACCGTTGCTTGCACAGTTTCCGGTTTCTTTGCCATGTCATTTTACAGATTGCGCTAGTTATTATCTCAACAAAACATATACAATTTCATTCAGTAACTAATTATCGTGGAACAGGGCGTCACTTCAATAACCGCTTAACCACAACCTACAACTAGTAGTAGTATACATGATGTGATATTTGCAACTAATTTTACACATGTCTAGATTCGGAAACGGTTAAAAACAGCACCAGTTTTTTAAACCATGCTCGATCAGTCGAGAATTTCCATCATAATCATAGGTTAACCACACCTACGACTGGTACAACACCACGATATTTGCAACACGAGAAGTAGTACTGTCAGTACCAGTTCCACGTCAAAGAAACCACGGCGAATATCGTGGAACTTCCGGGACAAATTCACGGCGAAATTCCGGCCTTCCGGGACAAATCCACGCCAACCACAAGCCCACCACGAGAGAGATCAGAGATACTATATGCCATCGGAATATTCCTCCTTTTTCCCACACGCCCCATCACCGATTTTCACCCGCTTCCTCGTTCTGCATTTCTTCGTGGGTTCAGTTTTTTCGTCGAGCCTTCCCAACTTGCGAATTTACCACGCGTGTCCCGTATGATCCCTCTCCTCTCCGTCATACGTTATCAGCTAATATATATATTTACATGTATATATATGTGTATGTATATATATATATATGTGTGTGCGCATATGTATATGTATGTATGTATGTGTGTGTGGGGATACTCTAATGAGAATATCCTCTCTTTTTCATGTTTAAAAAGTTATAGAACTTTTTTAAAAAATTAGTAAAATATATCAATATGTGATATATCATTCCACAAACAAACATGTATATTCAAATTCAACTTGTACAATTAGAAACAAAAACAACAAATTTAACAATGAATAAAACACACAATTCACGATTAAATTTGTTGTTTTTATTTCGAATTGTATAGGTCGAATTTTAACTTGTACGTTTCATATATTGATCTATCTTAATTTTTTTAGAAAAAATTGATGATTTTTTTAATAACATACACAAATGAGAGGATGATCCAGGGATAAAAATCATCTTCTATATTGGAGTATATATATATACGGCCTCACCCTCCACACACCTTCTTCTTCCTGCTGTTCAGAGCAACGGTTTCAGTGAACAAAGGTAGCTTGACAGTGACAGAGTTCAGCTTCAGCAATGGCAGCAGCTGGTGGTAGCAGTGGCAGCGGCAGGTTGCTGAGAGGAGCAACCGCGAAGGCTTTTCATGGAGACAGCAGCCATCATCATATGATGCCATCGCCGACGTCGTCGTCTTCGGCGGCGAGCGGCGGCTGCCGCATCCCGTCGCTGAAGTTCCCGTCGCTGTGGGAGTCGAAGAGGCAGCAGGGCGGTGTCAGCAGCCGCGCCGCGGAGAGGAAGGCGGCGTTGATCGCGCTGGGAGCCGCCGGCGTGACGGCGCCGGAGAGGGAGCGTGGCGGCGGCTGCGGCGGTGGGGTGGTGTTGTTGCCGGAGGAGGCGAGGAGGGGCGCCGACCTGCTGCTGCCGCTGGCGTACGAGGTCGCGAGGAGGCTGGTGCTGAGGCAGCTCGGGGGCGCGACGCGGACGACGCAGCAGTGCTGGTCCAAGATCGCCGAGGCCACCATCCACCAGGTAATTAATTAATTAATCAGCCACCTCAAAATGCAACAAATTTACGAGTTTTTTGGGAATCCAAATTAGCCGAAGTTAGCGGATTGCTCTGATGGAGTTCATATGAACGGTAAAATTTTTCAGGGTGTCGTCAGATGCCAGTCGTTCACGCTCATCGGTGTGGCCGGATCACTCGTCGGATCAGTGCCATGTTTTCTCGAGGTAAAGCTTCTTCAGTTCTTCAAGTGAAACCAATGATGCAAGAATCAAGATTCACGATTGTATTAAGTGAAAGAACATTCAAGGCTCAGAAAATTCGTTCTGAATTATGCAGGGATGTGGTGCAGTTGTGAGTTCATTCTTCCTGCAGTTTCGTGCCATGTCGCAGACAATAGATCAAGCTGAGATCATAAAGCTGCTGATCGAGGCAATAGGTACGCCCTTATCATCACTTTTAAACTGTATACAAGTAACCATTTCCATGTTAAACCAATTTAATTTATGCCTACTAAATGTTGACAAATCAAACTCTGCTTCTTCTTCTTCTTCTTCAGACATGTTTCTAATTGGCACCGCTCTTCTGACGTTCGGCATGGGAATGTACATCATGTTCTACGGCTCCCGGAGCATTCAGAAACCAGGAATGCAAGATGATAACTCACACCTGGGATCCTTCAACCTAAAGGTAGCTGAACTCTGTCAATATTTGTATGGACAGATGTTCACCAGTAACCAATGTTGGCTGTTGATCAATGCTGATAAGGAACTGTAATAATCCATTGCAGAAGCTGAAAGAAGGTGCCAGGATCCAGTCGATCACGCAGGCGAAGACGAGGATAGGGCACGCCATACTCCTGCTGCTCCAGGCGGGCGTCCTCGAGAAGTTCAAGAGCGTGCCGCTGGTCACCGGGATTGACATGGCTTGCTTCGCCGGCGCCGTGCTTGCCTCCTCCGCCGGCGTCTTCCTCCTGTCGAAGCTGTCGACGACGGCAGAGCAACAACCACGCAAGCGTACAACTTTCCCATGAACACATACAGGAATTGCCATATAGCTCTGATTCATAATTCATTTATTCTTTCATATCAAGATTAGGAATAGCAAAAAAAAAAGGTTGTAAAGAGAGAGTTTTTATAGTTTTCTCTCTTTTTCTAACACATATTTTCAAGACTACGAATGCTGGCTCGTAGTTTGTACGAAGTGTCAATAAAGCTTCTCGGGGGAAAGAAGATAGAAGAAACAAGAAATCCCCGATTCGGAGAATTCTCTCTGTATTTTGAGGCCGAGAAAATTGTGATTATAGGACTCCAAAGAATACGCTTCGCAGCTATAGGACTCCAATCGTCGACTTCGTTAAAACGACCTTTGAAACGTTAGCACTTTGTTTACATGACATTTGCTCTTTTTAATCACTTATCTCAACTAAAATACATGTATTTTGCCCTGATGTGACCGTATTGCCCTTCTGCTTGAGTATACCATTCAATCTCGCGACCTTTCTTCTCCTTCATCCAGCGCCGCAACGTTTCTTCTACTTCATCCGGCGCCGCCGTTCCCTAGCGAGCGAGGAAAGGGTTCGCGCGCCGCCGTCCTCCTCGCGACGACGTCACCGTTCGTCCTTCATCCAGCGCCTCTGCCCTAGCTGCCATGGCCGCGCCGGCTGACGCCATGGCCGTGCCAGTCGCCGGCCATGTGCAGCAGAACACCAACGCCGGTGCTCTAGCCGCCGCCAACGCCGGTGCTCTAGCCGCTGCCCGAACATTGCTGCCCACTGCTCCTCTTCCGGCAATAGAGTACAACATTCCTGTTCTTCAAGTGCAAAGGTATTGGCTGCACTAGATTTCTGTTTTTTTCTTACCACGATAGTGGTAGACAATAGTAACAGAAACTTGATTTCACATGTTTAGGTCCCAAGTAGATCATGTGGAAAATATGGAAAGAGTTGATTGGGATAATTGGGATAACATACACATAGTGGAGACACATGATGACGAAGGTAGTATTGCACTTATGAGTGAGTCGCAGATTTGTGAGATTTTAGGCGTGATAGAGGGGGACACAACAAATATACCTACACAGGGCTTTGATTGCGGAATCTATGACCAGGGGCATGATAAGGACCAAAGGACCTTGTACATGTCTTGAATGGCAGCACACTGGCAAGCCATGTCAGCATGTATTGGCCTATGTAACCCGCCAACGGGGAGTTGACCTTGAACAGTTTGTGCATGATTATTACTCGGTGAATAGATTCAGGGCTGCTTATGGAAGAGATATTGAGCCGATGACAGACAAAACTCAATGGCCACAAGTTGACCTACCATTTTTAGTTGGTGTGCCTCTTGCTAAATTACCTGTTGGAAGACGAAGGAAACTAAGAAGGAAGGGATGGATGGAAGGTGGCCACAAGAAAAATGGTTCTAAAGCTGTTGCATTTACCAACGAGGGCGAAGGTGAGAATGGAGGTGACAACGATACTCCAACAAATGGAAAGGGAAAGAAGATGATCAGAGGACCAATGACTTGCAAAAAATGCGGAGAAAAAGACCACCGGCAAGCTAGTGCCAAGTGCCCACTCAATGGGGCAGCAAAAAAGAGGTAAGGACTGATTTTATATATCACAAAACTTAAATGAAAATGCCAATATTAATTTATTTGATTACTTGTAGGAAGCGTAGGAAACCTAGGAAGAATGTTACAAAAGCTGCGGCAGCAGAACCTAGCACCCCACAGAGGCCGACTAGAGAACAAATCTTACGGGATAGTCCAGGAAGGGTCACTAGAAGGTAAGAAATATTAACACATTTACTGTATAGTAATTTTTCCAAACATCTAAATGTCATGTGCAGCAAGCTTGCGATGTTACTAGGAGAGGGTACATCTTCACAAACCGACACCACTAGTCCCGTGAGGATACCTACCGCGGCAGCACCAAAAAAGATGACTCCAAAGAGAAAGCTACACATTGGTTGAATAATTTTAGTTGTGATGAGATGTAAACTCATACTTTATTTCATATGACTTGGATCTCATTTGGAACTAAATTATGATCTTCTGAGATGAACTTGTTTGTGCTAGAATCTTGATTTTATGAGACAAGCTTGTTTGTGCAAAATTCATGGTATTGAGTTCTCCTTATAATTAATTAAGTATGCATCATCTTTCCTATATTCATTGGGTTAGTGATGCAATTTTTGTAGGCACTAGAAAATAACCAAGAAATCTATAAATCATTTCTCGTTATCATTATATGACTGCAGTATTCATGTCTATTTTCTGCTGTGCAGAGATGTCTTTGTTTGTTTTGCTGTGAAACCGAATAAATTGGTCATGTTCTTGTATTGTGCCAATAATGCTCACAATATTTGGTGGGCTGACTGGTTTGGAAAGTTCCCCTATTTGGGACATAATCTGATCTGCACAAGTATATATGCAGGAGTTGTGATCGATCTAGTTTGACATAGATGATGCAGCATTGCACTCTGCAACAGATCAAACCTTGTACAGCGCCAGGTACCAGCCAGGCGACCAGCTACCTGCAGCCAAGCGAGCAGGAGCACGTCAATTCATGAGAAGGGTAATACGGTCACATCAGGGAAAATACATGTATTTTAGTTAAGATAAGTGATTACAAAGAGCAAATGTCATGTAAAATAAAGTGGTAACGTTTCAAAGGTCATTTTAACGAAGTCGACGATTGGAGTCCTATAACTGCGAAGCGCATTATTTGGAGTCCTATGATCACAATTTTCTCTTTGAGGCCCGGTTAATTTGCAACGCAGGAATTTCACGTGATTTTTGAGTCATTGGCACATCCGCGGATCTGCTACTGTGACGTTGAGAAGAAAACCTGGGAGGAGATGTGACATCCGCGGCGAGACCTGGTGATGAGCGACGACGCCAAGCGATCGCCAGAAATTGACACGGGTTACGAGTTGCTCTTCCGACGGCGGAGGCGGGACGCCGTTGACAGGTCGCGCTCGCGCCGTGCGTGTGAGCGTGGCGCCGCGGCTCTTCGCGGCGCGCGTGGGCGCGGGGGAGCCGCCACCGCCGCCACCGCTGCCGCTTAGGAGAGGGAAACGCCGGTGGCCGGTGCAATTGGGTTGGGCCACGTGATGGTGGTAGTTGCTGCCATGGGAGTGGAATAATTCTATTTTAATCCCTCCTCTCTTACCCTCGATCAAATCTCAACTGCAAAAAACAGGTATAACGTCTCTCCAACTTAAAAAAATCGGTGCAAATCGATATATTAGTGGTATAGAAAACGGTTTTTGCTGATTCAGTGGGTTTGACCACGGTCAATATGTCACGTTAACAAAAACCATCTCCCAAACCACCGTAAGAGTCGATATGCACCAGTTTTCATAACGTTAGGGGAGGTGTTATAACCTATTTTGCAGTGAAATAAGTTCATCTAAGGTCCCTTAACTCGTTAACGAATTTGATTTTTGTCCTTCAACCAGAAAACCAGATACAACGAGTCTCTCAACTATCAAAACTAGTGTAGTATAGGTCCCATAACGATTTGGACGGTGGTTTTAGCTCGTGGCACCTATGTGGCTAGTTTGACTCGGTCTTTATCCCACGTGGTATTAACGTGCCGTTTACGTGGCAATTTGATATGGAAAATAATAAAACCCATGGGTCACATGTCAGTTACAATAAAAAATAATTAAAAATGGTGAGGGTCACGTGGGCCCCACCTGTCATTCTCACTTACTCCTCTTCTTCCTCCTCTCTCTCCCCATCTCCCCTCTCTTCATCTCTCCCCCTATTCCTCTTTCTTCTCCTCTCTCCCTTCTAGGCGCGACAGCCGACAGGCGATGGAAACGCTAGAGGACGTGGTGGTGCTCGGCGGGCTGCCCCTCCTCGGGGCACCCGTGACCGCACGACTGCCGAGCACGCTCCACGTCGGGAGATCTACGGCGGCAAGCGGCGGGAGAGGCGCGCGGGGGGTGGGGGCTCGATGGTTACAGGTGGCGGCCGCCTGCGGTGCATCCTGCCGCCGCTGCTCGCGGTGCTGCCTACCGTCTCTGCCCGCAGTGCCGCCTCCCGCCATCGCCGCCTCCGCCTCCACCCGTGGCCTCCGCCACCGCCGTGTTGCCTGGAGAGAGGACAGGGGAGAGGTGAGAGAGATGAAGAGAGGGGAGATGGGGAGAGAGGAGGAAGAAGAGGAGGGTGAGAATGACATGTCGGGCCAACGTGGGTCCCACCATTTTTAATTAGTTCTTTTGGTGTAATTGACATGTGGGGTCATTGTATTTTATTAATTTTCGAATCAAATTGCCACGTCAATGTCACGTAAGATGAAGACTGGGTCAATTTAGCCACGTAAGCATCACGTAAGCTAAAACCGCCATTCTAACCGTCATGGGACCTATATTACACTGGTTTTAAAAGTTGAGGACCCGTTGTATCTGGTTTTGTGGTTGAAGGATGAAAATCGGATCCGTTGATAAGTTAAAGGACCTCAGATGAACTTATTCCTTTTGCAGTTGAAGAATACGATTTGATCACGGCAAGAAATGTGGGAGATAAAATAGACTTATTCCTCGTGGAGTCGTGAGTTGGGCCTCCGTTTTGCATCACTGCATCATCAGAAACTAACTCATGAACTTGACAAAAAATGATTTTGGTGCACGGTTTAAACAGATATAGCTCGACACGATTCCACAAAAGAAATGAATCATTCAAGGTTGCACGCAATGAAGCAAACAAAAATGAAGGGACTCAAATCACTCAAACTGGAATTGCAACTCCCATTCCAAAAACACTTGTATGCACACTTTGCTCCGTATTCTGCCAGAGCTGTATTTTCCCCGGAAAATGTAATGCGAAACCAGCAATTCTGCAGAAGGTAAAGAGGAGAAAAATGAAAAAAAATTCACTCAATGCACGCGCACTAGCTCTTAGCGGGCGCAACGCTCAGCTCAAGCCGCAACACCTTCGCCGTGGCCTCGCCACCGAATAGCCGCGGCGCGCACAGCGCGCGGAGCACGGCCTCCCCGCCCGCGACGAACGCGAATGCGCCCGTGCCGCCCACCACCCGCAGCACCTCCGGGTCCCCGCATTCCCCGCGCCGCCTCGTCGGCCGGGACGCCTTCCCGTCGCCTCCCTCGCCGCGGCCGCCGACGCTCGCCGCCTGGACGCAGACGCTCCCGGACATCCCCGCCACGTCGAACGCCAGGTGCACCGTGTCGAACACCGACATCACCTCGCCGGCCTCGCCAGGGAGGACGAACCCCGTCGCCGCGCCGACCGTCCTTGACGCGCTCTGCGGCCCCGCCGTCATCCTGTGCCGGAACACGAACGCGCTCGCCGCGCCCGCGCCTTGTTCTTGCTGTTGCCGTTGCGGCGGCGACACGGTTCCAGCTGCCACCGCCGCCGCCGTCGTATGGATGTACACGGTAAGAGTCCACGGATGATCTGGACCGCGGCCCTTGTGGCGCCCCGGGAGCGGGGAGACGGTGGCGAGGAGGACGACGGCGAGGATGGCCGCGGCGATCACCACGCAGAAGATGATCCTGCCTAGCATCGTAGTAGTCGTCGCCGTCTCATCCTATTTCTGGAAGGCAGAAGTGGTCGCCATGGCGAGAATTCTGGGAGTTAAGTGGTGTTCGGTTAAAGATTGTTGGATTTCTTAACAGGAAGACGAAGAAAGCTAGTGAGGCCCAGTGAGGGGCTGAGAGAGTGGTTGAATTTGCATGTGCTTACTTAATCCATTGCCATGGTTTAGAGTCAAACATAAACTAAACCATTGATGGAAAGGTTGTTGATATGATGCAGATGATTAATTATGCCAAAGAAATGGCATGGTGTTAGTGTGGTGGGAGTGTGAAGCCATGGGCGCTTGTGGTTCTTGGCTGAGACAGTTTTCGCCTTTCTCCTTCCACCCGTGTTTACAGAACCGTCAGAAACCACTCATTTTCCTGAAAACCGGAGCTTTCACCTTGCTCCAGATCACAAACTGTTTGATAAGAGCATCTCCTATAGAGTGACTATCTCACTATCCAAATTAAAATTTTAGCAATTTTGAATGAAAAACATACTCCAACAGACTTGCAAACCAGATAGCCAAACTCCTCCCCTCGCTGGCCAAAGTTGTTCAGCCAAAATTGCCTTGCCAATCGTGGGCCCCATGCATGGGCCCACTCATTTTCCCCTTTCTCCGTTTCTGAGAGAAATGAGTACGCCGCCCTCTCTCTCCGTCCACCATATCCTCGAGCATGCCACCCTTCTGCACGTCGTCGGCGCCGTCCCTCCGCCACGCCATCCCTCCACCGCGCCGTCGTTGCCGTCGACCTCCGCCGGCCTCCGCTGCCTGCGCTGCTCCACCGACCGACCGCCTCCCTGGCCACCGCCTTCCCTTTTTCGGCATCGGCCGTCGACCGCCTCCCCTTTTCCGGTGCGGCGAGCTCCTCCGCGCCATTGACTTCTTCCCCCGCCGTGGCCGCCGGATCCGCCGTCTGGAGCTCCGGCTGCCGCCTCCGTCACCGTCTCGACCAACGCCCTCCCTTGTCTCCGCGCTCCTGTCTCCCCTTCTCTCTCCCGCATCTCTAGCAGCGACGGGACCTCGTCGTATCCTCCTCACCAACATCACCGCGCCCTTCGTCGTGCAGGCTCTACGGCGCCTCCGCCACCGCACGGATTCGGTCGGCGGAGATGAGAGGAGAAGAGAGTGAGATGAGGGGTGGAGAAGAAGGGGTGAAAAATAACTAGGGGACTGACACGTGGGACCCACTAGTAAATTGGAGATCTGTAATAGAGAGACTGTTAGAGGGAAAGGCAAATTTGATTGTCCTAATTTTTGGTAAGCTGGTTAAATGGATGTTTGGAAAGTTAGATTTGGAGATGCTGTTGAAGATGCTCTAAACTAGTTAAATTAAAAATATATTTTAGGATGGAGAAATATATATTTTATCAATGATATTCGATCTTTATTGAAAAATAGAGGTACGGCCTAGGAGCGGTTTTCGAGAGTTGTTCGGCTTTACAAAGCCTATTCCACCGTACATTAGAAATACCACCATGATGTATTTTGGTTTAGAAGTCTCACGTAGGCCGGATGGTCTCACACCCTTCCACCAATTGAAATTCTAGCCCCAAATAATGCACTACCTAAAAATGAATTGAACCCCCGAACCAAAACAAAGGTTCCAATGATTGGGAATGGTAGGGAAGATGCAAGATCCATGGTTCAATCAGACCAAGCAAACCATAATTGAGCAATGTTCACTGCACTGTACGAGTGGATCCCATCGAGATCTCTCGCTCGCTCCCTCCTGCAAGGCAGCTGGTCACAAGTCGCAGCAAATTTATAAGCCTCGATTAATCTAACCTATCTGCAATAGCAAACCTTACCTGCAAATCTGCAATGCACTATTCAGTTGACCCGGCCCGTCTGAATTCAGAACATAATGCAAAACGCATTCAGTGGACAGAGAAGAGAGGAGAGCATATTTAAACCTATAATCGTATGGATAATCTATTGTAATAATTCTGTCATTAATTGTAGGCATAAATTAAATATTTTAATAAATAAACTTAATGTATAACTTAGATTAAGGAAATCATCGCAACACATTACAAGAAAGTTTTTTTTAAGAAAAATTAGAGTTGTGAAAGAAATAATCCACAACTATAATTCAGTGCAGAAGCCAAAAAGAATCGGGGTCTGAGGGATGAGCAACTAATTTTGCTATATATTTGTCATCATTTTTTTCAAGAAAAATGATATGTAAATACAGTATAATCGTAGTGTAATTACGTATTTTTCACATAATTTTGAATCGTTAGATTTGCTTTAAGAT
Source organism: Oryza punctata (assembly GCA_000573905.2). Lineage (NCBI taxonomy): Eukaryota > Viridiplantae > Streptophyta > Magnoliopsida > Poales > Poaceae > Oryza > Oryza punctata. The sequence continues at coordinate 35,073,161 of CM002490.2, forward strand.
TCATGTAAACGAGGAAGGAAAAAAACACAGCGTGCATATATGTGAGAGGGATTATGTTACGAGATATCCGCTTCGCGAAAATAGTGTGTTACCATAGGGTTTTTGAAAGGCATATTGTAGTTACATTCAAGTTGCAATATAATTACCTTAGTAATTATCCTTATATATTAAATTATTGAAAAAAATATATAAGAAATACTAACTTCTTTTCAAAATGTATAACGCCATTAAATTTTTGTACAACGTTTGACCATTAATCTTATTAAAAATTGTATAAATATCATTTATTTTATTATAACTTATTTTATCATCAAATAAAATATAATCTTAACTTATACTTTTATATATTTATATAACAAATTTTTAAGTAAAACAAATAGTTAAACTTATCTTAAAAAATTTTATTCCCTACGTCCCAAAATATAAGAACCTACGATCGAATAAGATATTTTATGGTATAATAAATCTAGATAGAAAGTATGAAATATTTTATCCGATTCAATGTTGTATTTAAGAACGAAGGGAGTACATTTTTAAACGGGTGGAGTATAAAGCTAGTCCCACAAGCCACTGCTCGCGCGGCGGCTGCGGCCGGAGCCCACACCGTGGCGCGCATCAACTCGCACGCTTGGATCTTGCGTCGGCGCGCGGTCGGACACTTAGACTTGGACTCAGCTAGCAGCTGGCCGATTGAGAGGTGGTCGCTGGCTACTTGGCTAGCTAGTCTCTCCTCCTGCTTGCTGCCTCCTCCGACATGGAGTTTTCTTGAGCGAGAGGACGAACTGAAAGGGAAGCTTGATGACTTGGAATAGTTGGAAACTCCTCCTTCAATAAGGTAAAACGAAATAATTAATTAGCACGTGATTAATTAAGTATTAGCTATTTTTTAAAAAAATAAATTAATATGATTTTTTTAAGTATTTTTTATAGAATTTTTTTTTAAAAAAAAGTATGGTTTAGTAGTTTGAAAAGTGTGCACGCATAATACGAGAAATATTATTTGGTAACTCCTACATCCGAACACAGCCCAATTATGGGCATTTGGATGGGATGTTCTGCCGATCACGATCCACCATTACGTCGTGCTTGCTTTGATTGTCGAACAGTGCCAGACGATGACCACTCTGCTGATCGATCGCTTTTTAATTTGTGATCGATCACGGTGCAACTGATGCTCCAGGCTGTATGTATTACTGTACACTACAGCATTCATGCTCTCTGTAGCTCTCGTCTTAAAGTCAGCTTCAAATCCCCAACTGGAAAGCTGCTTACAGAGTAACCGAGAGTACTGTAACAGCTAGCAACAATATTGAACTGGAAATTAAGGCGAGACTGAGTAGAATTTATATCAAAAGAAATAGAGTCAGACTCTTATTATAAACTCTCACCACGCTTCTATGATGTTTTATTCATGTTTGGTTATTGATGTTAGTTTTGGCGCTAATTTTATAAAAAAGATCATGTAAGATCAAAATTTTGCACAGCTAATGTTGATCATATATATCACCTTTTACGATGTGTTTCCATGTCATTATGGTCGTCCAGGGTTTAAAAAACATACTGTTATTACGGTTATAACATGCGATAACTTTTTCAGTTTTTGAAATCACGGTAAACCTCGTGGTAATCACACGGTTTTCACGGTAACTACGTGATTACCATGATAACTATCTTACCGTAAGGTAACGGTAACCACACCCAAACGGTTTAGTGAACCTGTGGCCAATCGGCATGATGTGCATGGTCAGCTGGTCACTCTGACCATATACTCGGCTGGAGCTGGAGCACTCAAAACACCAAATTGCATGGACAACTGCAGGTGACAATAAGCGATGTGATGGCATACATGTTGAGTGAGACATTCCACCGCTGATTCTGATGTTTATTCTCAGATGCTCCAGTAGGAATGACAATGGCGTCCATCCATTACTACTCTCGCATCCGCTCTCACATGGGGTCAAATTCAAATAGATGTTTGAAAAACTGACGTTTACCAACCGGTAATTATCTAGCAAGTTTTGGTAATTGTGACCGAGGTTTCTTTGTTACTAAGATCCCATTCATATATTTTACCTTAATTTTTTAACACATTTTTCAAACCGCTAAACAGTGTGTTTCATACGAAAATTTTCTATATATAAGTTATTTTAAAATATTAATTAGATTATTTTTTAGGTTCATAATAATTAAAAATTTAATTAATTATATACTAATGACTTGCTTATTTTACATATCCTTACCACTTAACTTAGTTGTTCTTTATTTTTTCCTGAATCTGTTCATGAGTGGTCTGAATTCAGGCTAATCACTATGAGAGTTATCAGAGAGGGATCCGCAATGAGCGGTACGCTGTAGTACTACACGCTAGTATGAGCGAGATTCCTGTTCCGCGTGTACGCGCCGGCAACGCGCACGTGGTTTCCAGCCATTCGGCTATTTTTTTTTCTCGCGGGAGATACACGCACTTCTAGCGAAGTGCATAACTAACCGTGTTAGTTTGGATAATCACGGTAATTAAGATAAGTGTTTCTCTTTTTTGGGTTGGTTTTTTCTAACTGACCGAAAAATCTATACGTGAAATTGAAACTTTCAAAAGAATTTGAAACTTTCAACTCGAAATTTGAACTTTCAAGTTAAATTTTGAAAACTTTCAACTCAATATTTAAACTTTGAAGATAAATTTTGAAAACTTTCAACTCAAAATTTAATTTTTAAGTTAAATTTTGAAAAATTTCAACTTTTCCTCTCAAATTTGAAAACGTTGAACTCAAATTTAAAAACTTTCAACTCAGACCTAAAAACTTTCAACTCAAGTTTTGAAAACTTTCAAGTCAAGATTTGAAAACTGTCAACTCAAGATTTAAAACTTTCAATTCACATTTGAAAACTTTCAATTCTATATTTGAAAACAGGTGTGCGAAAGATTGAAAAAAAGATCGAAAAGAAACGGCGAAAAAAAAAGAAAAACGTGCCGATGGGAGGGAGGCACCGAAATCGGAAAAAATTGCGAAGAAAAAAAAAGCGCACAGGGAAGGGGGCCAGTTGGGGGCCTGGTGCGTACTCGCAAATTAGCAACCCCTAGTATAAGTTATGAGTCGTATATGATGGGAGCTGGACCTAAACTGAAGGCCTTAATTTTTACGCAAAAAAGGATCATGACTAGCTGGATGTAGCTAGCTGTGGTACCTGCTGCTACTGTTTTGCATTGCACCAGATCGGCTCGGGTTTTCATGGCTGGAACGGGAACTCTGCCGTTGCATTTCCAGAAAAGAAAGAAAGAAAGAAAGAAAGATTGGGTATAATCATCTTCACCGAATAAATAGTTCTGAATTTCGAACATCAGATATGGTATGCCAACTTGCAGCGATGACATATTTCCTGCAAAAGGGAAGGATAACAGGGCAATCTCAATTCAACGAGACATCATCGAACTGATTATCTACGCCACATATAGGGCCATAATGCTCTTTATGTTTTACCTCTTTCAGGACCGTTCTTTTTCTGATTAAGAAGTAAATTTTATATCCGTTTTTATTAACAGGTTTTTAAATAGTTAAACAGTGTATTTATTGGAAAAACATACTTTCTATATAAAAGTTGTTTTAAATTATCAAATAAATTTATTTTTGAAATTTATAATACTAAAACTCAATTAATCATATAGCAATGATCTTTTTCTTGTTTTACGTACACTGACTTTATCTTCGGATTAATTTCAAACACCACCTAGCTAGCATACCATTTCAGCAAGAGCCTCACTCCGGTGCTCTATACTGGTAGTACAAACCAATCTGAACCATTAAACTCATTTGATCGAAGGGGTTAGATTGCTTTTTACTATCACCCTAGTTAGTGGTAGTAGAAATGTGGAGGGATATTATTGTCCCAAAAATAAGGGTATAACTATTATTTAGTAGTGACTAAAGTTTTTTTCCTTCTTTTTTGGTTTTTTATGGAATATGAGCAATATCAACATAATGGATAACCGCATATCGATTTAGCCAGGAGGAAAAAACATAAATAACAGTTATTCGTAATCATTGTATTAATAAATTACTAATTTACTATTAATATTACTGATAGTATAATAATACAAATAGAGAACCGGATCATTGTTCTTTCAGCAATCACATCTTGGTTTATTGTTCTCTTCCTCGATAAATCGACACGCAACGCAGCTTCTACCATCCTGCAGGTAACCATCTGTGACAATGGCGTTGCTCGTACAGCTGCGCCCCATGGCCGCAGCAAAACCGCGAGAATTCCATAGAAAAAAACACCAGCAAGGTATGCCGATGAGACGATGATGGAAAACGAAACGATTCTCCCGTCTCTGAACTGACGGAGAGACAGCGGCAATTGCATAAGAATATTAGCAGCAGCAGCAGCAGCCGATCCAATCTTGTCAAATCCTGCATTGCACGAGTGTCCATGAACCAACCATTTTCACTTTTAACCTCGCTTTTTATCTTCTATACCTTATCCTGCACCTGTCATCCCTGAGCCAAAATGATCTGATTGAGTACTTACAGTATCTGACAGGCCAAGTTTTATCAGCAAAGAATTACTTCTAGTCGTCTGGAGTAAGCATCAATTGTTATTCTGATTCTGAAACAAGGACTGAACACTCTCTGAATTTACAATCAGTCAAGGGGCAAGTTGGATCCGGCACATGACGAAAACAAGCGAGAATTAGCGTGTCCCTCCGGTGTCGGTACATCCGGATGCAGCGACATGCTGGAAGTAGATTCCGTGCTTTGTGTGATTGATGCTGCATCGCAGAACAGGAGGAACATTTCACATTTTCTTATGCGTGTGCTTAGACTTGGACGCTGGAACAGGTCGACGGATTGGCAGTTTGATTAGGTGATTGGTGATAGTAGATCTGATAAACAAGTGTCGTTGTGCTGGTGTAATAGTATAATCTGGTCGTTTGACTACGGGGTGGCTAGCCTGGCACTGCAGCCTGCAGGGTGCTTGAAAAATGTCTCTGGCGCCTGGTACAGTGTACGTACTGATCATCTTACCAGTGTTTTGGGATTTCTGCACTTGGAATCTTATCTTGCTTGTCAATGCTCTATAATCAAGCCAATAAAATCGAGTAAAATTTTTACTATCCAGTTAAAAATACACTCCTACTGAATACGGAGTATCTATTTTTTTTCTTGGACGAGCATGCAGATCCCAGGACACAAAATGAAATGTTAACAGTTTGTCAGTTTTTATGCTGGTGTAATCGATTGATCTACTATCCTGTCAGAGAGTAATGGGTGAAGCCAGGGTGGTGTGTGTGAACTTGTGATGATCGATGATGAACTGGGGGCTGAATCTGAAACACAATTCATTTTGCCGTGCTGAGCACCAGCTCAGCTATCAGCTGTGCCGAATGAATGAATGATCAGTTCATCCATCAGTCGCCACGCATGCATGCCATGGTCAGCTCCTCTTAACTGTATGGCTAGTTCAGCGTCGTCTTCAATGGCTAGCTCGGGCGCATTCACTCCAGGTAGGACCAAGCCATGGATGCGTCTAGCTCGGATGATTGGAGATTTGAGATGAGTGGTTGGGTACGTACGTGTACCTGTGGCGCCATTGGTGTGTGGGTCAGTCGGGAGATGGGAGGAGGAGGAGGAGGAAGGAAGAAACGCTGCGATCCGCACGGACGCAACAAAAACTGTCCCAGCTCTCATTCATTTCCTGCAGCTGCAGGGGCCACTGCCAATGATCACCATGCATGGGCTACCTCCATGATTCCATCTCCTTGTCCAAGTTCATCTTAACTTTTTTTTTCTCTTCTTCTCCTCGGCAAGATCCAAAACCATTTCTTTCTCTTCTATTAATACAGTGTGTATATATATATATATATGAGAAACGTAACACATCTCGTACTAGTTTTTTTAAAATTCGTAATATTAGAATGTGCCATGTATCGTACTAGATTTTCATATTCGTATTACTCGGAAGTGTCACATTTCATACTAAATTTTTAAATTCATAGTATTTATACTGTATGTGTCACAGATCGTGCTAGATTTTCAAATTCATATTATTAGAATATGACATATTCCATACTATATTAATTTATTATGAAACGAAGCGAGTATCCATTTCGATCTAGTAGTATGTCTGAATAATGTACTACCTCCATCCCATTTTAAGCGTAAACATGAGTTTCCGTGTCTAACTTTAATTTAAAAATTAAAGTCACACATAAAATATTATTCGTGTTTTATCATCTAATAATAATAAAATACTAATTATATAAAAATTAAAATAAAATGGATGATCAAAATTGATCACGAAAATTTATGGGCTACGCTTAAAATTTACGGAGGGAGTAGTAAGTATGAACGATCTAGGCTTGATGGGCATTGCGAGGACTGGCTGGCTGGCTGCATGTCCAGCTGTACAAGCGCCATGAAAGCGTCGCGTCGGAGCGAGATCTTGAGTGACTGAAGATTTGCAGGTCTCAGTGCTGTACTACGTCAGGACTGGGCTGTACAGCTTTGACATTGTGTGTGTAGTTACGATATCCCTCTCATAATCTCTCTCGAGTATAAAAACGCCCATGCATATATGGGCGCTTTCAACCAGGAAGAATCCTATGTCAAAACAGTACGGTCCACGCATTTTAACATCTTAACTCTGCTAATCAAAGGTCATTTTTTACCTGCATTTGTCGCCTCATGCAAATGCGATGCGAGATCTCGGCGTCGGCGCAGAAAATCCATTGCCAACATGCGGAGAAAATGGCGCGAAGTTGCCCAGCTTTGGCTGCTCCTCGTCCTCCGCCGATTTGTGATCTTGTGGCCCTATAGTTTATATAGCTGCTGCAGTTTTTTTTTAAAAAAATTCAGCTTTCCTAAACAGTTCGGATTATCACCTAGATTTTCATTATCTATAGTAATAAAATTTAGAAAATAAACTATAAACTAGAAGTTAGAAAACTCAGTTTTTTTAAATTCTCAGAAAGTGACTACCAACCAGCTGTTTCTTACAATCAAGTTCTTTAAACAGGATCTGTGTACCTCTCCGTCCCGCAATCATTCCATCTCCTTTGGACTTTTACTAATTTGTTTGTTGCCTCCTTTTGATTTGATTTTGTTTGCGCTAAGCTAGGGTTCTACTGCTAGCTTCGACGCCATTTCCTCCGCTTCCAAAAGCTCTGGGTTAGATCAAGCGCCGCTCTCGCACGATCATGATCATCAGCATCAGCACGTGATCAATTGCTTTCGCCATAACCCTCAATCCGTGCTGCACCACCAATAGGTACAGTGTATCGCTGATTAGGAGGAATTTTTCATGGTACGGCTTATGCACCGAAGCAGCAGGACTGGACTTTTTATTTTTGATGCCAAAGAAAAAGTGAAGGTTAAAAAAACAAAAGGCAAAGAAAAGCTCTAAGTTAATTCCAAAGATAAGCTTAAGTACCATTCTTTTTCATTAAGATATATATTTTTTCTCGATTTTCTGTTATCATGTTTTTAAATTGTTAAATGGTGTGTATTTCCTGAAAAAGCATTTTATATTAAATTACTTTAAAATATCACATAAAATTATTTTTTAAGTTTATAACAATTATAACTCGGTTAATTATGTGTTAATGGTTGTCTTGTTTCATACTCACTCCATAAGAAAAACTTAATCTTTATGAGAATGGAATATCACTTAGCACAATGAATCTGAAGGTGATGTTCCATTCCCACCAATATTAAGTTTTTTTAAAATGTAAGAAGTATATCTTAACTTTTATCTTCATCTTCGGTATCTTCGGTGGAAATGAACACCGTGTACCAGTTAAATTTGACATATTTGAATTCGGCAATTTGAGGTATGCCAGCAGGCACTGACAAGTGGGCCCGCCACCGCATCGTGCCACGCAAGCAGAGATGTGCACACAACTCACCACGCACTGGTAGCAAAACAGAGTAGTACTAGTACTAGTACTAGCACCCTAGGATGCGTGCACGGTGTCACACACATTTACGCGCGCGTACTATCGCCCCCGCCCCCCCGCATGCAAGCTGTCCTCAACCACCATCTCCAGGTTGGCACGATCGCCTCCTCTCCCCTTCTCTCTCCTCCTCCTCTCGCCGCGCGCGACACTACCCGACGCGTCCTCCCCCTCGAGGCCTCGAGTATATATACACGCGCGACCGCACGCCGCGCTCCACCCCAACCCCGACCGCGCGCTCGATCCCCGGCGACGTCGGCGACGACGAGCATTCAAACCGTGTTGTTCGATCCGGGCGAGATGGGGGCGTGCAACTCATGCGAGGCGACGGCGGTGGCGGCGGTGAACGGGAGCTCGGCGTCGGGGGAGGCGACGGCGGCGAGGGTGGTGCTGGCGGACGGAGCGCTGCGGCGGTTCCCGGGTGGCACCAGGGCGTCGCAGGCGGTGAAGGCGGCCGGCGAGGTGGGCGGGTCGTGGTTCCTGTGCAGCGCCGACGGGCTGGAGCTCGGGGCCGCGGTGGCGGCGGTGTGCGGCGACGAGGAGCTTCAGCCCGGCCAGCTCTACTTCGTGCTCCCCACCACGATGCGGCGCCGGCCGCTGCAGGCGGAGGAGATGGCGGCGCTCGCGGTCCGCGCCAGCGCAGCGCTGGTGGGCGACCACGACGGGCCCCTCGTGTTCCCGGAGGCTGCCGCCGCCGCCGCCGATCCTCGCGCCGGCGGGAAGGGGTGCCGCCGGTCGAGGACGCGGCGGCACAGCCGTGGCCGCGACTTCGTGCCCGATCTCGGCGCCATTGCCGAGTAGCACTTGAACTCGCCGTTCGATCGAGCTATAGCAGCAGCTCGCCGCGGCGAGAAGGCAAAAAAAAAAAAAGCCATTAGATTAGTTACGTATAAATTGATCGATCGGAGGAGACATTGACCAAATTAAGCTAATTTAGCTAGGAGGTGGAAGTGTAGCTTAGCTGTCATGCTGTAGGCTGTAGCCTAGCTAGCCTGTAGGTACGCACGCACCAAGTGTATATACTACGTGTACATGCACAAACACGTATGTACATGTGGCTCGCCACGGTGGTTGAGAAAGACAAAAAAAAAAATTGACATCTGCCCTTTTTTCCCGACCCAACAATCCAAAGCGTCAAAACCTGCATCCCTGGCTCGTGGGTCCCACATCGTCAGCGGTGCTACTCGGTCAATTAAATTAAACTGCCGATCACAGTGTCGTCAGCATTCAGCAAGACCCAATTAACAGGATAACTACTGTGCTGATCAGCATGTGACTCACCCTTCGACGATCGATCGAGACGGTGATACGATCATATATCTCTGTATCTCTACTCACTCGTGGAGTCGTGTGGTTTGGATTTGTTAGTGACTCAAAACTGGAGACGTAGCCGACGACGACGACGAGGCGTCCTGCCGGTTCGGTACGAGGAAAACGACACAGGGAGAGAGGCCTTTTCCTTTCTCTCCCCGCGCGCGCGCCCACTGGGATCCGGTTGATCCATGGGTGGTTCGCCGCGCCGCGCGCGCGCGACGAGCGGCAACTTGCGGCTTAGTTTGGGAGGCAGCTAGATGAGTTCGGTGCTTCGGATGATCGATCGGGTGGGGCGCGCCTAACTCATTCCCCTGCATTTGCCTAGGGACATATGCGTTCTGTGGCGTACGTTTGTGTCTCGGTTCTTATCGTTTGTGATAAGGCCGTTGCATGGCTGGTTCGGTATAACTCTAACTCTTAAATTTTATTTTTTTTAAAAAAACAAATATTTGTAAGTAATTTTTTTGTATTTGTGTTATTTGTAGTTTAAATTTAACAAACTATGATCAAACAAAACCTCAACTGTAAAATTAATTTTCCGAGTTTAAATTTCTACTGGTTGATAAACTTACGGATAGACGAATAGAGGCCTTGCAAATTAGCTAAGCCAACGAATCTGATCGAGTCAAGTGGGTAAACCCTGCATGTTGGCGTTGGAGATAAAACTGAGATGGCCGCGCTGAATATATGCTTCATCCTTTGCAGAACTTTATATATTCGAATGAGATTACGTAGCTAGACTTGTGTTTGTTTCTTATTACGCATGCCCTTTTACTCCGTCACGTCCTGATCGCCACGCAGACGTATCAGATATATCCATTGGCGGAAGCGAGTTTCAGCGCGCGGTTTTGTCGGAATACATTATATTCTCAATCTTTTTTTGGTGGACTTGACGGTTCGAATCGATCTATCTCGATCCTTGACGGCACGGTAGCACTCAGAATGTGGTCGGCACTTGGTAGGGAAAATCTCGCAAAAATAAATCCATTGATTATTCCATTCGTCTCATAATATAAGAGATTTCCTAATCTTATAATATAATATATTTTTAGATGGATGTAACACATACAATAAATCTGGATAGAAGATCCGTATGTATTCATTGTAATAGGATGTATCACATCACCCAAAGTACCTTATATTATGGAACGGAGTGAGTTTATAGCTATTGTTAGGGTATCCACAATATAGTACAAAAATAGTCTATAAGTAATAAAATATTTCATCCAACCACCTAACAACATTATGGAACTAGTTCATAGCAAGAAAATAACAAAAGCTACCCATAAGCATATGGACTGCCCATAAAGAATAAACTATGTTATTTGTCTCTACCTCTTCTCTCATCCTAATACTATTTGCTATCCATATACACTGTGAATGTTACAATAGTTAGAATCTATATATGTGGGTTCCATCTATATGGACTACTTTTGCTATATACATTGGAGATGTCCTTAAGTTGTGTTCGGGAGGTGAGATCGAAAACTCATCTCCCGCGCACGAAAAATGGAGCGATGTATTTTCTTATAATTAATTAAGTATTTATCATTTTTTCAAAAAAATAGATTAATATGATTTTTAAAATAACTTCTATATAGAATTTTTTAAAAACATACTGTTTAATAGTTTAAAAAACATATGCGTGAAATACGAGGGATGGTGAGGTGAGAAGATGGTAAAAGAACGTATCCTTAAGCTCTAATGAACTCTGTCTGCTAGCTAAGTTTACGTGGGATTTTTTTTTGGAGGGACACACCACAAATGCAACATTGGTACTGTTGGATTGGATGGATACTTGTTTGGCATCATGAGGATCGATCAGGTTGGCCACTTGGCTACAGTGACATCAAAAAGGTGTACTAATGACGGACAAGGACGTGACGTGGACGCCGGGGGTCGTCATTAAATCGAGGTTAAGCTCGGAATAGCATCGTTGGGTGACGAGCCGATGGACCTCTGGGCTCTGTTCCTGACCCTCGCTGACTAATGGGCCCAAATGGCCCATGGCCTCCTTCCTCTTCAACCTCCAGTCTCCGCCCCACCTGCCCGTGTGGGGGACCGTGTGCAGCGCAGTGATTTGGCCGGCTGCGGCGTCGTCCGTCATCGCCCATGCCGTCGCGCGGTATTTGCGAGATATGCCCCTCAATATGGTAAACCAGCCGTACAGAGTACCTTTGTCCCATAATATAATAATCTATTATAAAATGGAATACATTGTTATCACTATGAATTTAGAACCTGATTTCAAACAAGCTTCAGATGAAACGGAATTTCGAATTTATCCTATCCTGTATTAGTATTTTAATATATTATAGGATGCAGATAATACTACTACCACTCCCGAGATTAGCATGTTTACGTATGGACAAGGCAGGCTGCTCCCGGAATCCGGATTAAAACCTCCGTTTGTCTTCTCTGTTCAGCGCCAAGGCATGGACCGTAGCAGCTTGGAATCGGATTGGAGCCAGCCCCACGTACGTGGCGTTGCCCAAGTGGGCTGTGGGCAGCCATGACGTGGATTGATAGGTTGGGATATGTCTACATTACAGCTCAGCCCGAGCCATATCCTCCGTACTACTACCCCTTCCTCCACGATATAACAACATAAAATCAGATAAAATGTATCATAATATATAGATCTGGATATATTTTCATATCTAAACTCTTTTAGTAGTATGATATATCCCATATGATTTTAGGTTGTCATATTTTAGGATGACGAAAGTAGTACCTTTGTTTTACCAGCTTGACATTTGGCCGTACAGCTACTGCGTATAAGAGCATGTACAATAGCAGGCTATAAGCCAGTTATAAACATATTTTAAAGAGATAAAGAAAGAGAGAGAAGATCAGCGGGCTACAGATCTACAATCAGCTACAGCACAGATAACAAGACGTAATGTGTGTATGATAGGTGGGATCAGGTATTACTAGTATAGTAAGCAACTATTGTATGAATTAGCTATTATATTGGCTATAAAAGTTTAGAGTTAGTAGTGGGCAATAATATTAAACTTGCTCTAAGCGTGGAGGAATGGCCATTGCGGGTCTCTCGGTCAGGTTTGTTGCCGGCGCGTCAGGGCGATCGCTGCGTGAAATCGGGAGCGTCTCTTGTTCTGTTCGTGTTCAATTCAACGGGTGAGATGGAAGGACAGACAAGGCAGGCATGCACCACAGCACCAGCGGCTTGGCTGGCGTCGTCCTCGGCCAGAGCTAGCTTCCTGCAACCTGGAACCCAATCACCACCGGAGTGCAGCTGCATCAACCTCTTGTCCTCCTGCATCTGCCTCGGTTTCCTGCCCCCACCCTGGCCGTTTCTACTGCTCCAGGACTGGATCCCCAGGTCCACGCCGTAGGGCACTACCCGACTACCCTAGCCGTTTACTCTCTTCATCTCACAGAAACCTAATCTAAAATAAAATACTATGAATATAAATATAAAAAAGTTTAGATTAAATTTTTATGGAATAGAGGGGTATGCATTTTCGCAGCGCCATGAACATAGACGGGAGTCCCGGTAACAGTCTTATTTTAGCTATGCAGGTCCGTTACTACTCACTCCGACGTACATCAATATATATATATATATATATACACACAGTAGATCAGTGGTCATTTTCGGGTTAGCATGCATGCTGTAACGCGCGCCGTCCACAGGGTGTTAGTGGTGGACAGCGTTGCAGATGTTGACCGCATCGATCTCACCGCTCCGCCGAGAGAACAACGGATAACATGATTCAGGTGGCTAGCTACCGAGCATAGGATAAAACACATTTTATTACCTCTATAAATCTATCCATCTATTATTAACTTATTGAATGAATATAAAAAGAAATCTCCACGTTCGCTCTTGTAACCTAGAAATTCTCATATTAGTCGGAAAAAAAATAGAGTTCATATAGGAATACAATTTAAAAATAGCTAAAATTCGGAATTAAAAATAAGAAATATAGGAAGAGAAGACTAGAGCCCATGCCGGTATATAATAAAACTAATGGAAATTCAGAATTAAAAAATAAGAAAATTAAAAGTACAGATTAGAGTCCATATAGAAATACTATTTAGAAATAATGAAAATTCAAAATTAAAGAAATAAGGAATATTGGAAGAATACTATAGAGTCCATATAGAAATATAATTTAAAAATTACTGAAATTCGGAATTAAAAAAGAAATATTGAAAGATAAGTTTAGAGTCCATATAGAAATACAATTTAGAAATAATAGAAAAATAGGAATTAAAATAAGGAGTATTGCAAGAAGAGTATAGAGTCCATATAGGAATTTAGACTTATTTAAAATTCGGAATAAAAATAAGAAAATTAAGAGTAGAGTTTAGATCACATATAGAAATACTTTTTACAAATAACTAAAATTAGACATTAAAAAGGAATATTGAAACAATAGTAATAGTCTAGAGTCCATGTAGAAATACAATTTAGAAGTAACTGAAATTCGAAATTAAAAAATAAATAATATTGAAAGATGAGTTAGAGTCCATATAGAAAAACAATTAGAAATAATGAAAATTCAGAATTAAAAAATAAGCAATACTAGAAGAAGAGTCTAGAGTCCATATAGAACTACACTTTATAAATAACAGAAATTCGGAATTGAAAAATAAGAAATATTGGAAGAGGAGTCTAGAGTTCATATAGGAGTATACTTTATAAATAACTGAAATTTTGAATTTAAAATAAGAAATATAGGAATAAAATTGATAAATAATAGAAATTCATAATTAAAAAAAGAATGTTGGAAGAGGAGTCTAGAGTTCATATAGAAATATAATTGATAAATAACTAAAATTCAATATTAAAAATAATTAATAACTATCACGTACATACAAGACAATATGAATATTAGACATTGATGGTTCGGCTAAGTTAGTACAATAAGACAGTTAAATTATGTTATTATTTTAAGATAATTTAATAATACAATAAGAAAATATATATGGTATTATATGAGAGAAAACATAAGGATCTTAGCCGTGCAATTTGCGCGGGCCACATGGTAGTTAACTTATTAAAGTAATAAAAAAGGAGCCTCCACGTTCGCTCTTACAGTTTAGAAATTCTCATATTAATTTGAGAAAAAAACAGAGTTCATATACAAATACAATTTAAAAATAACTGAAATTCAAAACTAAAAAAATAAGGAGTATTGGAAGAGGAGACTAGAGTCCATACCATAACCAGCACGTAATTTAGAACTAATGAAAATTCGAAATAAAAAATAAGAAAAATTAAAAGTAGAGGTTGGAGTCCATATAGAAATACAATTTTAAATAACTAAAATTCTAAATTTAAAAAATAATTTTGAAAGAAGAGTATAGAGTCTATATCGGAATACAATTAAAAAATAATAGAAATTCAAAATTAAAAATAAGGAATATTAGAATAAAAGTACAGAGTCCATATAGGAATTAAGAATTAATTAAAATTCAGAATAAAAAAGTAGAGTTTAGAGTCCATATAGAAATATAATTTACAAATAAATAAAATTTGAACTTAAAAAAATATTGGAAGAAGAGTCCAGAGTTCATATAGGATTAATACAATTTATAAGTAACTGAAATTCGAAATTAAAAAAATAAATAATAGTGAAAAATGAGTTTAGAATCCTTATAGAAATACAATTAGAAATAATAAAAATATCAGAATTAAAAAATAAGGAATATTGGAAGAAGAACCTAGAGTCCATATAGAGACAAATTTACAAATAACGAAAATTCGGAATTAAAAAAATAAGGAAATTGGAAGAGAAGTCTAGATTCCATATAGGAGTATAATTTAGAAATAACTTAAATTCTAATTTTAAAAATAAGAAATATAGGAATAAAATTTATAAATAATAGAAATTCAGAATTGAAATGTGAAGAATATTGAAGACGAGTGGAGAGTCCATATAGGAATACAATTTAAATATAACTAAAATCCGATATTAAAAATAGTTAATAACCATCACGTGTACGAGTATTACATATCGATAGTTTGGTGAAGTTAGTACGAGATTTGAAATTATATTGTCATTTTAATATATTTTAATAATAAATAAGAAAATATATATGTTATTACATGAGAGAAAATATAAGGATGCTAGCCACGTAATCTGCACGGACCAACATTCTAGTTTAGATTATGATATGTCATATATAAGAAAAGTACGTATTACTCTCTGAACTATCGCGATCGACTGAATTACACCACTAAACCATAAAACCAGGCATTCTTCATCCCCAATTATGCAAACTAGATAAATAGCCCCCTCGCTCAATCTGTGGTGGTTTTGAACCTACGTGGCAATCTAGTCGGTATGTTTTTTAGAAATTCGGTGGGCCCCCTATCAGTCTCACCCTCCTTATCTCTCTCTATTCTATCTCTTCCCCCAATCCCCTCTCTCTCCTCTTCCTCTCCTCACCTACATCACTCACCGGCAGCGGCGAGCGGGGGCGTAGCCAATTAAGGGCAGCGGAGTTGGGGGGAGGGGGTGAGGACGGCGGTGGGGCACCTCCAGCTTGACCGATATCTTCCTGTTGTCGTGTCGCGTCCGCGAGTGCGTCCTTGTCGTGGCGGAGTCGCACTTGAGACAGAGGGCGTCGTGGCGGGAGCGGAGGGCAGTAAAGTCACGCTCGATCTACTTCATCTTCCACCTCGCGCGGTGGTTCTTGAACCAAACGACGACCTAGCAATGGTGGAGGCGGAGGTCGCGGGCGATCCGTGCCTTCCATTCCGGGTCTAGCTTGTTGTCCGCCTTGGATCTCAGCTCTAGCGCTTGCACCTGCTCCGTCGCCCCCCGCTCTCGCACGTCCGCCTTAGCGCGCTGCCGTGCGCTGCCGCTCGATTTGCGCCCGTGCCTAACGACGCGAGAGAGAGGAAGAGGGGAAATGCGGTATGATTGTTGGGTCCCACCATTTTTTAAAAAGAAAATGCTAACTGGATTATCACACGTACGCTAGGTAGGACTAACACTACTTTGAATTGGGTCGAGGGGGTAATTCATCTGGTATTGAACGTTCAGGGTGAGTGATATCTGGTTTTGGGGTAATTTGATCGACCATGATAGTTCACGAGGGTAATTTATACTTTTTCCATATATATTAGGTTTGCTTTTTATGAAATACTCTGCTTGCATGCGTTTTGGAACGGAGAGAGATCCCTGTTTAATTCACTACACGGAGTAATTGTTGTTTGATTTAAAGATGATTTGGTGTAAAATAAATTCTCCCTAATTCC
Source organism: Oryza punctata (assembly GCA_000573905.2). NCBI lineage: Eukaryota > Viridiplantae > Streptophyta > Magnoliopsida > Poales > Poaceae > Oryza > Oryza punctata. The sequence goes on from CM002490.2 coordinate 35,089,669, forward strand.
TCTTACTTAGATATTAACGGCCATAGAATTAAAGGAAGTAATGTGATTGATTTGAACTCGCAGAAAATCTGTGACTAGTACTTGACGAGGTAAAAGGGTGTTCGATTACATCACAGTAGATCTACTAGCGCACAACGTGGTTAGCTCGTTGAACACGTGTTTCACTGAGGACTGTACTACCATAGGCGCTAGTGTGTCGCGTACGAAGTGTACACGTCCCAGGTATACAGGACGCACCATTATCAATCAGTTCAGACTTGTGAGTCAACATCTGGGGAGTACGTAGTATAGTAACATGCTGTGATGTGAACAATGGTAAGGTTCACACACACGCGGGTGGGTGCGTGCAAATTAATGTGCTCAGGTTAGGTTATGCCTTTGCAGATTCTGGCAGGGGATGGTCGATCGGTCACAGTTTTTGAATGGCGCTATTTGCCCATTATGGCCTTTTATGGGTATGCTTGCTTGGGTTTAGTTTGACTGGAAATGTTCATATTCCTGTACAATATCTACCAAAGTGCATGTTCACAACCTTTGCAATATTGTGAACGGGTTGAAAGGTACACTACTACGGAGTACTACTACTAGTAGTAGTATATAGAGAAAATCCCACGTGTACCATGAAACTTTACCTATCTCTTATATATATCTCTAAGTTTGACCTAATCTCTGCTATACCGCTGAATTTTAATTTGTATCCCTTCTATACTCTTGCTGTTAGTTGATTTTTAAATTCTTAGTAAAAAGTTCATTTATCATTTGGTACGAAGAAACATATAAATTTTACCTTTTGGGTCCCACCAGTTGACTCAGCGAGTCAACCGCGGTTAACATGGCACGCATTAAAAAAACTACTCCCAAACCACTAAGAAAGTTGATTTGTGTCTTTTTTTGAATATGGATGAGATATTATACCCGGTTTTACGGTTAAGGAGTACGAAATAGGCTTATTCCATATCAGAAAGAGAGCAGTCAGGGTGCAGGTGGGCCGTGGGCCACAAAATTCGATGGCCCAGCATGAATCGACGCACGGTGGCCCAGGTTGCGCCTCCGCCGCCCTCACCTCGCCTTCCGCCGCCGGCCTCCCCCACCTCGCCTTCCGCCGCCTTTGCCCTCCGCTTCGCCAAGCGCGGCTGCGGCCGCCGCCGCCGCCACCCCCGCCTTTCGCCTTGCCCTCCGGCTTGCTCTGCTGGGTCGGCGACCCACCTGCATCTTTGAAAGCAACGCACCCAAAGGATAGCCGCGCGGAACCTGATTCTTCTTCTTTTGCTCTTTTTTTTTTCTCTGGAAAAAGAATAATTTGAAGCTCATAGTAGTTCGTGGCGTCGGCTCGGGCTCCGACTTCGTGGGCGATGGCCGGGGCAGGAGGCGGCGGCTGCGGAGGAGGAGGAGGGGGAGGAGTGCGCGACTTGGACGCGCTGGAGGGCGTGCGCTCAATCGTGCTGAAGCCCTCGGAGTCCCTCGACGAGGGGCGGTTCACTAGGATCGCCGGCGCCGACTTCAACGACGCCGGCCTCGGGCTCTCCGGGCTGCTCGCGTCGCTCGCCACCACCGGATTCCAGGCCTCCAACCTCGGCGACGCCGTCGACGTCGTCAACCAGATGGTACGTTACTATACCTTTGTAGCCTTCCTGCCTTATATGCAAGCTCGTGAAGGAGGTGAAGCGGATTGGGGTTCTAGATCCTTTGAGTTTCTTAGGAATTACAATTTAGACGAGGCCTATTGCTGTAGTTGTGTTGGTGTACTTGGAGCTGAAGAGGTGATGCAATAGTTGTGGTTACTGTAAAATCGGAAACTTGCAGCTTATTATTCATGCTAGGGTTGACACTCTACTGATGATTATCTCGATAATTCCTGTGAGATGAAGCAGTTAGCAAATTGAAATGGAATAGGTGTATAAAAAATGCTACTATCAAATTTACTTATTTACATTATGAATTTATTGGACAACTCCAAATGTACACTTTGAACTTCCTCGTAAGTGATCTGGAGGTAATCCAGACGAAAAATTATGAAAAAATATCTCTGTTACCATCTTACATGTGTGTTCCGACTTCCGCGATTTTTCCACCTTAACATTTCTATGATTTTTTTTACACGCCTTTAAGATGTTCTGATATTCCCAAACCTTTTCTATTCTGTTCTTGAATGCACTGAAGTTAGATTGGAGGCTGTCTCACGAGAAGCCACGTGAGGACTGTGATGAAGCTGAGCTTGACCCTACATATAGAGAATCTGTGAAGTGCAAAATATTCCTCGGATTCACTTCAAACCTTGTCTCTTCTGGCATTCGAGATGTAGTCCGCTTTCTAGTTCAGCATCACATGGTGAGAACTCCATTTCTGTAATTTCCTTTTATGACCTGGTTTGGTAGAGATGGTTTTACATGCTTTTGGTAACATCCTAGCATTATCAAAAGCATTTAGATCTCATCCCTATGATGTAGCTAATCCCCCCTTGAATAATGTGTTATTTAGGTGGATGTTATTGTTACAACTGCTGGTGGTATAGAGGAGGATCTCATCAAATGTCTTGCTCCCACTTATAGAGGGGAATTTTCTTTACCTGGAACACTGTTGCGGTCAAAGGGATTGAATCGGATTGGAAATCTATTAGTTCCTAATGATAACTATTGCAAGTTTGAGAACTGGATCATGCCACTTTTTGATCAGATGCTACAAGAGCAATCCACTGAGGTACTGCAACATTTTTCTTCTGGCTGAAGCGCAGATAGCTTGCAGCAATGTGTTCGGCACCGTATAATGCACATGTGCTTATGATTCATTAGCTGTAAAGAGGAGGAATCACGTAGGGGGCAGTAATATAAAAAGACCTAGCTTAGAGTGCTTAGAACTCCACTAGTATAATGGTACAGAAAGGTCGAACGGAATGTTCAAAAATAAGAAACATGAGAGAAAAACTTAAATGGTAAGCGGCTAAATCTGCCCCACAAGTAATAAATTGAGATATGTTGAATTTGAATGCTACAAGGAATAAAAAGGATCTATGCACATTATTTGAACCGGCCTTCATTAGCTCCCTTTCAAATTGGTCTGTGCTTTATTTACCTAGTAATAATACACGCACAAATCCAAATAAAACTGACATATGAGGACACCAGCCATAAATTTCTGTAGCTTTACTGCTGTGCCCTTGTTTTCCAACTATCAATTATCAGATATACATCTTTTCTCTCCGAAGCAACTCTTCCAACTACTTTTGTGCTCTCTCTTCTGTTCATGAAGTACGATCAATTTTACTTACCTGCAGAATGTTTGGACACCATCGAAGGTCATTGCTCGTCTTGGCAAAGAAATAAATGATGAAAGTTCCTACCTTTATTGGGCGTATAAGGTAACACATGTTTATTAACTGCAGCTGAATATCCTTACAAAATGCAAAAGGATAGCACAAGTGGGGGACCACACCATCTATCTGTTTATAAAGTCCATGCATCTCTATCCTGAGTACACAATGAGATACTACTAGGTAGTCTGATTCAAAATATTTCTGAGTTCCTTGAAAAAGAATTATTTGAGTTATTTTTTGTCTGTACTAATGTTGTGTAACTGTGAACTCTTCACAATAATGCCATGGGAACATCTTTTCCTCCCGGAACTAGTGCACCACCATCCTATATCTTGATGTTGTGCTTATTGATGTTGATCTAATGTACATGGTATCCATATTTTAACCTTTATTTGAATTTTTAGAATGAGTTATAGTTGAGTGGATTTGGTCAAGACACTTGTTTTTTTTTTCTCCTGATGTTGCAATAGACCATACACTTTTAGCGTCTGTGGAGAATACGACATGTAAACCAGCATTGATATTCTTGTGTGGGTTTTAAGTTCTTATACCCAAGTGCAATGTTATGATCTGTTACTCAAAAGACTTACTGACATTCCAAAACTTGATCAGAACAATATTCCTGTATACTGCCCAGCATTGACTGATGGATCGCTTGGAGACATGCTATTCTGTCACGCAGTCCGCAATCCTGGCCTAATTATTGACATTGTGCAAGGCAAGTTTGTGTGCTTGGTTTTCTTGCTTTTGCTTTCATTTTTTTTCTCATATTATGCTCGAAAACGTGGCAGATATAAGATTGATGAATGGGGAAGCCATTCATGCAACCCCAAGGAAGACAGGGATCATAGTTCTTGGTGGAGGTCTACCCAAGCATCATATATGCAACGCCAATATGTTTCGTAATGGTGCAGATTATGCAGTCTATATCAACACAGCCCAAGAATTTGATGGCAGTGATTCTGGAGCACAGCCTGATGAAGCAGTTTCATGGGGAAAGATTAAAGGTTCAGCCAAACCTGTGAAGGTATATTTCTGTACCTTGAGCATTTTTCACATGATTATTTTTAATATTCAATGTGCGCCTAGCTAGCTAAAAGTGCCTTTTGTTAAACATCATATGCTGCATATACAAACATTTTTGTCGGTTTCGCTTGAATGAGGTATGCCAAAGAGATTGCATCAATGATCTTGGACTAGATCCTAATTCTAATCCATCTTATATTTATTTCACAGTTTTGCTCTGTATTGCACCTACATCTTTTGATGCATTATAGCATTGAAGCATGTATCAATTTTACTTTGTTCAATGATTTATGCGATGATGGTTAACATGATTCTGCTTTGCCTGATATAGAAGATATGAACAAGAAATTATGATATAAAGAGATAGTTGGAGCATCGTTAACTCATACACCACGGATGTTTGTCACACTATAAACCTGTAATCTTGATACCTCAAGTCCTCAACCTTTTGAAATGCAGGTGCACTGTGACGCTACGATTGCTTTCCCATTACTTGTGGCTGCAACATTCGCATGCAAGTTTCACGGTGCGAAACAAGCCAACTGAATTTCTGGATTTGAGCTAAACTGATTCCTGTCGAACTCCACTCCCCAAGTTGAGTGTTCAGACCTCGGAGCACGGCTTGTACATCCCTTATCAGGGATGGAGTAGGAAGATTTTTGTTGGTAAAATGGTACTTACTCACGAACTGTAGGGCCATGCTTGATCATCTTTCTTCGTTGTGCACATTCGATCATCTTTCCTTGTGGTACACCACTGAGGCTGTAGTAGCACCATTGTTTCCCATTTGCAATGTAGTAGCATTTTGCTTGCGTGTTGCAGGGGATACTTTATGGGAGTTACGACATTGTTCATCCGCTGTTCGGATGATTTCTGACAAGTGCAAGAGGGAAGGATATCTATCTCACAGACCGTTTTGGATATGTAAGCATTCAGCGAGAACAAAAGTGTATATGTATTTGAATTCCGTATCAATTGTTTTGCTAGGAAACAGGAAAGGAGGGAAAAAGAAAAACAGGAGTCCAAGCAGATTTTCTTCGGTACAGGAAAAGTTGGGATACGGGTGTCAAGCTGACAATATACCACCAAACTATCAAATAGAATGCATATATCAGAATTATACAGTAATTTAGTTTTGACCTCAAAGTGATATTTGCACACACCCTATTGTCAGCACCGTCAGATCATTATCTTTCTAATCCTCTCCCCAACTATCTGAGTCACAAACAAGTCTTGGTGAGGATTTATAATTACTCCATCCAAAATAAGTTCATTTTTCACTTATCCCACACATACAAATACATAACCCAAAATACTAGAATAATCTTATTTATCAAATCCAATGCAACTATTTCTCACTTAATACTCCCAATATTTTTTTTTTTACAAACTTCGATGAAATAATTATTCAAAAATGAAGACAGAGGCACGGAGGGACTAGTACAGACTACCGGTGTTGCTTTGTAATTGGGCTGAAAACCGTTGGAGTATTGGGCCGATTGAATCCACACGGGCTGATGGGCCTATTGAATCCGTACCCTCACTTGTTAAGGCCCGGGCCCATCCAGCCTACACATCACGGAAAAGCTCTGCCTCCTTGGATCCCCTCTTGCGGTCTCGCTACCTCTTCCTCTCTCGTCGGCTCGTCGCCGGCGCGCCACCTCTTCTTCCTCCTCTCTCGTGCGCCACCTCCGCCGCCGCTGAACCCCTTGCGTTCGCCGCTTCTCTCCTCCAACCAAGGAAGCCCTAGCGTTCGCCTCGCCGCCCATCGGCGATGCTCTCCGGCGTCAAGTTTATCCCCCGGGAGCAGATCGGCGAGGATGCCCTAGGCGGCGCCGGCTCGGCGGGGTCCGACAGCTCCGAGGATAAGCGGAGCCGGAGAAAGCGGGGAAGGAAGGGGAGGGACAAGGAGGAGAGGCGGGACCGGAGGCGGCGGCGGAGGCGGAGCAAGTACGGCTCGGACTCCGAGGAGGGGTCAGATAGTGGAGACTCGATCGACGAGGAGGAGGAGAAGGGATTGATCCGGAGCAAGCACCGGAGGAAGCATCAGAGGCGGCGCCATGAGTTCTCCGATGATGACGATGACGAGGAGTCCAGTGGTGAATCTGATAAGAGAAGAGGCAAGGAGCCCTAAACTTGGTTAGGTTAGGTTAGGATGGTGCTTTTTGGTAGTAGAATTTTTGTGGGTCGTGTTTCTGATCACGTGGTATTGCTGATCTCCTGTTACAGGCAGTCGCAAGAGCAAGCGGAGAGGCACCGCAGGTGATGATGATGAGGACGAGGAGGAGGAGGAGGAGGGAATTGGAGGTGAGGAGTTTAGAACTAGTGATATTGTCAGGAAGGAGATGGGCCTGGAATGGATGCTCAAGTCGGCGAGCAGGGGTCGGGCTGAGAGTAGCCATGCTCGTGCGGCTGACAAAGACGAGGAGGAGGTTGCGCATGAAGAGGTAATGATTACCACTTCTCATGTGAGATATGCTATGGTTCAATGCTTATGTCCTAGTAGCCACCTTTGGTCATATAATTGCAATGCAGGGTAGCTTACTGTAGTTCTTTGAGCCGCTGAGTGATGTTTGTGATATTGGTCTAAATCTTATATTTCCTTAAGCTAGGTGCTGCATTAATATTGTATACACCATTTGCAGTGAAGCTGCCATGTTTTAATTGTTAGTAGCTGAACAGTAGTCTTCAGATGGTATTAGACACTTGCATCCTATCTACTCAAATTATGAATAATATTCTTTGGTAGAATGCTATTCTGCCTATGGTTTTATGCTAGTAGCTGAATGTACTTTTGGTTCAATGCTAAGCTTTTTGTGAGCAATTCAGCGAGTGACCATTGCTATTTTAGTTTTAATCCTATAGTGTTCATAAATAGATTTAGATTTGCTTTCTTTCGGTAGCAATAACATTTGTCAATAAGATGACTATAGTTAATTAATTATTTGCTATATAATTTTCTTCATGACAATGGCTGTGTATGTTTTGTCCTGTACGTAAACTATATGTTAAGTAACCCCTGGAACATTCAGTTGTTCAGTGCAGGAATACTATATGTATATATCTTTGCATTTGTATAAGAGTATGGAATAGATGTTTTGTTTAGTGATTCTATACTCTAAACTAGGATGTTTATTTCTCCTGCCTTGCTTACATCAACTTCTTGGTTACTGACAGGTGAAGAAAGCCAATCCGAAGGAATTGAATCCATACCTGAGGGATAATGGCAGCGGGTACCCTGATGAATCTAGCCCTTCAAACGCAGGCAACCAGTTGCTTGCTTCCTCTGTTGTTGGTGATGGAGGTGCTAGCTGGAGGCTCAAAGCTTTGAAGCGTGCAAAAGAGCAAGCAGCTCGTGAAGGAAAAAAACTTGAGGAGGTATGTCCATCCGCCACATATGATTATTGGAAGTGACTGACATTAGGTAGTTTATTCCCCCTAACTTCTATCACTATTCAATTACTATAGGTTGTTGGAGAGAGATGGGGCTCGTTAGGCCACTTAGCTGCATCAGTGTCAGCATCTAGAGCTGCCCCTTCCCATGCTCATTTACATGCCATTAGAGGTAGAAAAGCTGGGCAAGCAGGTAGCTCAGAAGAACATTCCAAAGAAAATCCAAAGGAGGGTCAGCCAAGTGGAGACAGTGGCAGGCGTGAATACTTAAAAGATGTTTCCTCTCGGCATCATGCAATGAGAAAACCTAAACCTGATTCTGTACCATGGAAAAGGAATAGGCAGAATATTTCTTCTGAGGATCAGGCACTCATCTCTTCAGCGATAGCAGGAATCAATAAGTTCTCTAATGACGGAAGCTTTTTGGAAAAGATTAATAATCTTGAAAGCAAGAATGCAAATGTTTCAACTACAGAGGTTGATGAGCTGAAGTCCGATAAGGATAGTTCAAAGAAAGCACATTCAGTTAGCACTCAAAAGTTAAATGCAAACCAGTTAGCAGCAAAGATTCTGCAGCTCCGAATGAAAGGCAAGCATGAAGAAGCTGAACAACTTTCGGTAAGTGTTGCACTATTGTTATTGTGGTAATATTAACAGGCTTACCTTCTTGATTCATTATTAGTGTATATCATTTGTTTGGAAAATAACTATATTTACAATATAGTAATGAAAATGCAGTATTTGCACATGGTTTCATTTATTCATTTGAAGCAACAGAAAATACATGCTGTTCATTGCTTTTCAGTAATGGCTTAGACCCTGAGCTAACATACTGCTCTTGAATAGTGTCTTCGACCCCTAATTTAACATGAATATAGCATGTAACCATGGTTGGATCTGCATCAATCCATGCTCAAGAATTTGCACTATGTTTATCGGTTGATGATCAATATACAATTTAGGATGCTGAAGCACAAATTTGTTTATATCTGAAATAGGGACAGATTAAGAAATTGAATTTCCATATGCTTGAATTAGAGGTAACAAGACTTTGTAACTGATAGCTATTCTTTCTCAGAGAGAAATGGAGGCGGTGCTGGAGAATGAGGATACTGCTGTTGAAGAACCTAGGCATGAAGTGAGGAGTTCAACCAGGTTAGTCCATGACGTTGTTATTCTGAGTTAGCAACAAAGTGTCATTACAGATGCCTGCTTGCTGAACAACTATTGTTTTTCTAATCTGTAGGAACACAATAAAGCCTAGTGCAGCTGATCGCAGGAAAAGAGAAGAGGATGCTGACCGGCATCTTGCGAACAAAATTATGCACAATAAACTGTACAACATGTCTAAAAGTATAGAGGATGAATATGATTTTGGTGATGCGCCCAGTAAGAAAGGCAAAAGGAGGAACAAAGAGGCACATGAGGAGAGGAGAAGCACTCATAGGCTCACAACTCAGAAAGAGCGCTGTATGTATTGCTTCGAGAACCCATCACGGCCAAAGCATCTGGTTGTTGCTATAGGAAACTTCACTTACTTGATGCTGCCACAGTTTGAGCCTGTTGTCCCTGGGCACTGCATTATTCTGCCATTGCAGGTGAGAATCATTTTATGACGTGCTTTCATAACAACCAATTAACGCCAGCTTGTTTGTAATTTTGAATAGTCGATATGTAGAATATCCCAACCTTCATTACAACTCTTATGCACTATTCATCATCTACCTTATGATCATGTTGATGATATGTTCTTTTTTTATGGTTGCAGCATGAGTCTGCAACAAGAACAGTTGATAGAAGTGTCTGGGAGGAGATCCGCAACTTTAAGAAGTGCCTCCTGAAGATGTTCTTGCAGCAGGACAAGGATATTGTTTTCATGGAGACTGTTATAAGCTTGGCCAAACAACGCAGGCACTGCATGATTGAATGCATCCCTATCCCCTCTGAAGTTTCAAACAATGCGCCCATGTACTTCAAGAAGGTTGGTTGTCTATTGATCTATCCATGATTGAGAATAATTTATTTCTCATGTGCTTAAGGTTCTAATGAAATCTATTTACTTCAGGCAATTGATGAAGTGGAAGAAGAATGGACCCAGCATGACATGAAGAAACTTATTCCAACAAAGGGAAACCTGCACCAAGTCATCCCAGAAAACTTTGCCTACTTTCATGTAGAGTTCGGGCTCGATCGTGGTTTTGTTCATGTCATAGACGACGAGAGCAAATTCAGTGCTGGCTTTGGGTTAAATGTCATAAGAGGGATGCTCCGTTTGCGGGAAGAGGACATGCACCGGCGCCGAAGGCATGAGTCTATGGACAATCAGAAACAAGCCGTTGCTAATTTCATGAAGGACTGGGAGCCCTTTGATTGGACCAAACAACTTGATTAGATGTAAATACAGTCACCACAACATTTTTGTAAGAAAAGCCCGCTGGAAATTGTACCACGGATTTTTGTAGGAAAGCTCGTACTAATTTGTCTTGTATTCATGTTAAACACTGGTTTCTTCTTGTGTGTTTGAATGTTGCCTAAATTGTATAATCAAGAAATTGACATCATATTTTATCCCCTGGTGCCACCATTCATCAAATAGAATAGGAAGCTGTGAGGCTTTGTGTTTGATTGCATCAAGCTAGTCAGAGCTTCCTTTCTTTCTAGTTAATTTGACGTTGAAAGTTTGGATTTTTATGTATGATGTATTACAGTCTTGTCTAGGGTTTGACATTATAGACCACAAATCATCAGTATTCCGAAGACCAGAATATTCTATTTCGTATTTTGCCCTCGCTGTCGTAGGTCACTCTTCAGTTACGCATTTCGTTCAAACTGGAAATCCTGTTTGCTATCTAAGCATTTCATTCATGTCGATCCTGTCCTGAAGTGAATTCTAAACTTCATCGCCTTTTTATGCTCGAGCCAACCACGGACTTAACAAGTTAACATCTGATGCTTCTGTGCAAGTTAAATTTGTCCTAACAAGTTAACATTTGATGCAGTATGGCAACATCAACTCGAAATCGTCATGTACATGTGTCTAGATGGCTGCACGGCTCTGAGCATTTCATCTCACCGATCGAAGCACCATCTTCAGTTGCAAACTTGCAGGTAATCTCATCTTTGCAATAACCAAAACATCCGGTGCCTAGCTAGTACTAGTACCGCGAATTCTGCGAAATCCAACATGAAAACCTCCAGAAAATCACAAGAGAATGAACAGCTACCCACCTTCATGCCTTGCTGAAATCTTGGCTGGATGCTGATCATAATTCATACGAAGCTGAAGCTCACAGGAGCAATACACAAGTGTGGGTTCCATGAGTCATGGGGAATGAAGCCTGGTCCGAAGCCACCGTGTGCAGGCACGGCAAATCTTCAGACCGGACATCATTCCTCTCAACAGCCATGGATCATCATCTCAGAAGTTCAGAACACCAAAAAATAAATCATATCCCTGACAAAAAGAAATCATTTTTTTTGTTTTTGTTTCCAACATAGTAGCTTGCAGAACAATGAGCTGCACTGCATGCAAGGAGAGGGGGCTCTCTCTCGCCTTAAGCCAGTATTATATGCTTAGCAGCAGCAGAACAAAAGAAATCAGATGCGATATTATGTGGAGAACTGAACGCGACAGAAAATCTTCTAGTTGAGCAAAAAAACAAACAAAAGCAGCAGCACCCGATCATATTCTATTCGCGTCACTTTCTTTTGAGATTGGCGATCTAGCCTTCTTCGCCGGTGACCGTGAAAAAAAGCAGTGGAAGAGTCGATGAATGATGATGGCTGCCTGTTTATATATTCCTCGTGGCAGCGACAACAACAAAATTAAAGCAACAGAGAGAGCCATAGCCTGTCTGTTACTAGTAATTAGGATCCATGACGTTGAAATGCGAAGTGATTCTCCTGCAAAGCGTGGCGACTTTGCGACTTCACTTGTGAATTGATGATGATGAAATGATCATGGAAATGGTTTCGATTCCAAGCTTAGGGTTGAAGCTACAGGCTACAGAGGCGGCCACGACACGACATGGCGCATCGTCTTTTTGTCCGTACTTAAGTTCGATCGATCGATGCGTGCTGTTTTAGCTTGTGTTCTGCTAGGAGTGCACGTAAAACGGAGCAAATAATTAGTACTTAATTAATTAATTATTAGCATAAAAACTTAAAAATAAATATAAATGAATTAATATAATTTTTCAAAGCAGTTTTTCAATAATCTTTTTATTAAAACATCCCGTTTATTAGTTTAGGAAGCGTGCGCACGAAAGAGTAGAACGTAAAAGTTGAGAAAGGGAAGAAAAGAGCGTACCCTCTAATCTTGAGATTCTTTTGAGAGGGAGAGAGAGCGCTTTAGCTACTTGTAAAACAAAACGCACTATTACGGAATTATAGGATTCTTGTTCCTTGAGGCCTTGATGAGCTGAGAGTGTCAACTACCGTTGCAAAAAGAAAAAGAGTGTCAAACTGTCAACTTAGACCATGCTTTTGGTTTTTAGACTAATCCACATATTTGTAAAGAACTGTGAAAAGAAATTTGACAATATAGAGTGCCATGATGTCTATTTGACAATAAAAGATCAATCTACATGGCGGTGGCGAGAAACAAGACTGATATAATATGGCAGAGAGTCAACATACTGATCATAATCTAGCTTTATATGTTGGTCGAGTTTATATTTGAAATTTTGTGGGATGTTTTATATCCAAGGTCAAAATATTGTTTTTTTTCATAAATGGCTGAGTTTTTCATGATCTTTTATATCAAACATTATTTTGGGTTATGAGGGTGACATCCCCATAAGTACTATGCACTCCATTTCATAATAACTGATACAGGGCACTATTTACCTTTTAACTTTAACCACTCGTTTTTTCAATATTTATAAGCACTAGAAATGATGCTATGTTATTAAAGTTTAAATAAGAAAATCCAAATCACCACTTATTAAAAAAGGAGGGAGTAAATGAGTTTTCTCCCATCATTACGAGTCAAAACTCAAAAGTAATCCTGCTGAAGGATTTTTTTAATATAAAACTAAGAGTAAATTTTATAAAATCCCTATTACAAAACTACATAGATTTTGGCACATGACACATAGCCCCGGGTATTATGGTCTTAAAGTTTCACAAATTCACACCGTTAACTATTTTAATGTACTCATATAGCAAATTTTTAAAAAGTGGAATTACCATTTATATGATGGATAAAGTCCTCATAAATTTAAGATGCAATTGTAAAACTCAAAAGGGTGGTACATAAAAGTCAAAATAATCAATGGGGTGGTCTTGTGAAAATTTAGGATCATAATATCAGGAATTACTCCCTCTATCCCAGTTTAATCATCGCATAGGTTTTTTAAAGTTTTCCCAAAATGATTATTCTCTAACAAGTGCATCTTTGTTTATCTGTGCCAAGAGTAAATAAACATCATTGCATGCACTGCATGCAACCAATCAAGATTAATTTTTATTGGTCCAACTACATGCAATATTTAAAAGTTGATGCAATATTTAAAAGTTGTTGCAATCCAGAAGCGACTTAACACCTTAATTTATGAGAATTAATTACAGAATAATGAATGTTTTATTATCCTTGGTCTCTTCGCTCTTTGCTTAGATGATGCGCTCTTTACTTAGGTGATGATATGCCACTTACCAAAATAGCTAAATATCTATGGTTTTGTGCAAGTCGGATCATAATAGGAGAGATTTGAAATTTACTTAAAAAGTAAACTAATTGAATGAATTAAACAGTTGGTATTGGGTAACAAAAGAAAACACAAAATAGGCTACTACTATTACTAAATGACTTTTTGATGCATTTTGTGAGGGCGCGCACCTGGGCCATTGATTTGAGCCAGCAATAGCAATCGGACGGCCCATTCGAATTCAAAGCCCGCGTATTCTCCCTGAACAGCCACCGCCGCCGCCACCGCCGCCGCCGCTCCATGGCGATCTCGACGGCGGCGCCCAGGCATAGCTGCGCGAAGCTCTCGGTGGCGGTGCAGGATCCCAAGCCGGGGGAAGGTGGCGCCATCTTCGTCAAGGCCACGTGGCACCCCACGCGCTTCTCCCTCGCCGTCACCGACGGCGCCGGCGCGTGGGTCGCCCAAGCCTCCGACGCCGAGGTGCGCCTCCGCTCCGAGCAATGGGACCAGCCCATCGCCGACTACCTCGCTCTCGCCGAGCGCTACCTCGCCTTCCAGCAGCCCTCCTCCACCTACTCCTTCCACGACGCCGCCAACGGCAATCGAAGGGTTCGTTCTGCTCCTGTTCTTATCCCCCCCTTTGATCTATATATGGACGAATGCTACTGCTTTTAGGGCAATTTGGAAGTAGAGCAATCGATTTCATCTTTGTGACTGTATGATAGGATTGTTGACTTGATGATTATAGCCTCGCATTTCTCTCTCACTGATTGTTCTACGTTGCGTGTGCGTACTGAAGATCCAGCAATATTTGTTTAGGGATGAAACGACGCAGTTTGCTGGTAGTTTTGTAGCTGGAGACTGCATTTAGCTTCCGATTGTTGTTCACTCATCCACGAGTAATGCATTCAGTAGTTAATGTTGATTCTTTCATGGCGTTTTGTGAAGTACTTGACTACTGGCTACTGGTGATCTGATCTCTATCTTCTCTTTTGGGCTCAATCTGGGAAGTAATTTCTGGTTACGTTGATTGCAGCGTAAAGATAATCCCCTCTATCTTTTATCTTTTTTCACAGTGCAAGTTGCTTACATTCTCTCGTGTTTTTGGATTTTGGCCTTAAGGATATACTCCTACCAATTAGTTATATGGATTAGATTGTACACACCCAATTTTGACGAAGAGTATACTTTTGTGCATAGATGAATTAAAATGCGAAGAAATGCCTGTTTGACATTTTCTTTGAGTCGGATACGAATATACATGTGTAATCTAATATTGTGTGCTAACTGTTTCTAGCGCTGAAATGGTGTCTCATCTCAAACTTTGCGTATAAACCAGGATCAGTCCATCGAGTTACTGTATAATAATCACATCATTTAGGACTCAAAATGCTTCCTACTCTTTTATTAGTACATAATGTTCTATAAGACCACTTAGTTGTTTGGGGGGATGGCCCTTGCGCCTTGATGATTTACTGAACCCTGATTACTTCAAGTTACTCATCTGTTAGGAACAACATGGATTCCTTGTTGTCATAATATCCTAAATATGAGCACCATTGATGATATGATACATGATTTTCAAATGGTGATGAAATTATGTTAAACACAGGTAGTACTGCTTTACAGGCATGCCTTGGTTTATGAGGGGACCATTTCATGCCCTTGCTTGTTTTGTACCAAAACGTTTTTCTCCTTTTTGTTTCCCGAGTTATTGATTATTTTATTTTCCATGTAGCTGTCATGGACATTTGAGAAACAAGGCACCAAGTTAGAATGGCGATGGAAACTGCAGCCTGCACCTAACACTCAGCAGACTATAGCTGAGATCTTGGATTTTCTTATGGACGCAAATATACGCTTGAGTGTATGTCACTTTCCTTTTCCATTCTATGGACATAAATGCTATAGTATTTTCTATTGAAGTAGTGAATTGTTGTCAAGATTCCAATGAACTTGATTCGACCTCACTGCAACCAACCACCAAGTCATCTTTATATATGATTTACTTGACCTGAATGACTAAACTGTTGCCTCTCCTTCTTTTTTCAGGAAGAGGTTGTTAGGAAAACACAATCCTTTGACAAGTTGAAACAAGAATCTGAGAAGTGCTTGCAACAAAGTGAAAGATTTAACATTGAGAAAGCTGAGTTCGAACAAGCCACATTTTCAAAGGTACATTCGCTGGTGTTTGTGAAAGATGAACATTTCTTACAGTTCAAAAAATTTCATCCTTTAGCCTTGCTTGATTGCATCATCACAGACTATTGTCACGTTGAACACTATATGTTGATATTCACATTTTCCCAATTAGTTAACTTTGATATTTTGTTCCCTTTTATGGTCATATTTTGACTTTGGCATTTAGTGGTTTTCTCATTCAGTTATTAGTTGACAGGAACTCAAGAAAGCTGTATATTGAGCTTACCATAGTAGTTCTTTACTCACTGTTGTGTCATGTCTCTAGTTTGTGGCTGTCTTAAATTCGAAGAAAGCCAAGCTCAGACAACTCAAGGACAAACTCACAGAACTTGAATCTGCTGACAAGGCTCCAAAGGAGGAGGATGAGAACTCCACTGATAAGACAGAGCTTTTTGAGGAAGAAAGTGACAAAGATGCAAGCGTTAATGATGAACCCTCTGAAACTGGTGGCGGCGATCTTCATAGTTCTCCTGAGAAAACTGCAGCCACCTCCAGAGGGGGCAGGGGTCGCAAGAGGACTAGAAAATAGCCTGAACAAGCAACCTAACCGCTAGACTGAATATGACAGTATAACAAGACCTACATGCGAATTTTTAATGTTAAGGATATCAACAGGACCTACATGGGAGTTCTTAGTGTTAAGGATATCAAGGGGATATCCTTAACACTTAATCCATGTGATGCATCTGTCATGCAACTAATTTTCATTTCGTCAAGTGTGTCAATCATGTACCTTGTGAACTTTTAAGTGTATGTGGATCTAAACCTTGAGTCCTATAATTGCGGAAGCTTGCCGGCAATGTTCTTCACGTGTTTTTGGCTGAGGATGGTGATAATACTTATGGTGGCTGTACACCTATAGTTTAATATGTTAATGAAGAATATATGCACAAGGCAGCATGTGTTTTGCTCCCGTACCATGATTTCCCCCCCTGCAATGCTCTTCCTTTTGCTCGGAGACTATTTGAAGTCAATGCAAGCATGTGTTTTGCATTGCACAATGAGCTCAATATCATGGGCCTTTTCTGGGTTAGAAAAGAAGCATCATCAATCAGATTAGTCCACTAATTTGGCTCCTTTTTTTTCCTTAACTTCAGCTAAAAGTTGGGAGTTGAAAATGTACAGAAAATTATGGTTTCTGGTGTTACTCTGCTCTCACTCATTCTGCCCGATCATGCGATAGGGCCATCCTTACTGTTGATGCAGCGCTGCAGGCCTTGGATGAGAACGTGTCGACAAAATTGTAAGTTGCTGCCAATATGATTTTTGAGGTCACGAAAACTATTCTTTCAACCGCAGTTTAGTCTTAAAAACATCGCAAATTCGCAGTTCTTCAGCTTGCACCAGAGCCACTGTTACTTCATCCACCTTTTTGTTTTCCATGAACAAAAAAAAAAATCTCAGCTTCTTTTTTTCTCTTGAAACAAGTCACACTCTTTGCACGTCCTTTTCATGCTTGGAAAAAAACAAAGAAAGAAAAAGGAATGTTCGTTTAATCACGTGTTAATTATGCATTTCAGGGGCAGTCAGATCCGCGTTTTCCAGTCAAAGTTTGAGACTTTTCCCTGCTTTGCAGTTTGGTGGACCAAATAAGCGTTTGCATTTTGGAATCCACGCGGCCAAACACTTCCTGCTGTTGACCACCACCTCTCCTCCCATCGGATGGGGGAAGAAGCGGAGAAGCCGAGCTGTGCAAGAGGGGGGAAAATGGAGGAGATACGGATCAAGAAACAGAGACGACGAGGTAAGAAATTTCCTGCTGATTTGCTGTGATTTGTTGCTTGATTCGGTCTCCTTTTTTCTCTAGAAGCTCTGATTTAGCAGGTTGGTTTGGCTGTTGGGTTACAGTTTCTTCATGTGATTTAGGTTTGGTTTTGGTTTGATCTTTGGTTCTTGTGTTCTAGCTTATGTTCTTTGTGACTTTTGAGCTTTCCTGATTGGGCACTTCAGCTGCATGATTTTATGTTTAGGAGTTTTTGCTTGGGAGTTGGGACAATTAGCTTGGTTTCATTCTTGATCATCTTGAATCGAATTTTCCCGAGAGAATTTTGGTTTCATTCATCGATCGCTTCTGACTTTCTGAGAACCAGAGTTCTTGTGAGAAGAGAGGAAGATTGACGTGTAGAACTACGGATGAAGACCTTCTGTCTTGGACATATCAAGATTGAGAATTGAAGATTGTTTAGAGCGAAAGAAGGGTGAATTGAAGAGCCTTTAATATGTCCTGTCAAGGGATTTATCTGCTACCCTTATTATCTCTTGGTTTTTTGTTTGGATAGTTTTCCTCGCAGGGACTTGTATGTTAACCACACAAAATGCAACTTTTGGTTTCTTGTTTGCATCCAGAAGAGAGAACGATCCAAATAATGCAAAATAATGAGTTTTGAAAACCAATAACACATGAATACTGAAGCGTAAAGTTTTGGATCGTTTACTGAATCTTTGGATCATTTTCTGAGATTTCATAAGAATATTCAAGGCATATTGCTTGGAAGAAGATTTCTATCGTCTTATTCTCCTGATTTGCATCACCAAATTGGCAATCGACGACACGCAGCGTTAGAAGGAATTAAGTTATTCTGCATCAAAATCAACAGCTCTCGAGTCCAAACATCAGAAGAAGCTTGTTGGCTCCATGGGCAGATTATTATTATTTTTCCTTTTATCTTTGGATATCCCATGGTTTTTCTTTTCTGTATAACGCTGCTTTATCTTTCACTTTGCGATGTGATGATGCCTTTCCATTTGTTACGATTTTATGTGATGGTTTACCACTGAATTTCTTTTACAGAATTTCTTGGAGGAAACTCTGTTACAGGAGCAGAGAAATGGAGAACTTCAGATGGTTCGTCAGAGATGGAATGACTAAGTCCCTACTGTTGAGGTATTTTCTGACCCTGACACTGGTTTTCTCTGAAATTATGCCCATTTTCCCTCTTGGATTGATGTTTGCTTGAATATTGATGTGCTTAAACCCATCTTGTTTTATGCACTGGACTAGCCTTTTTAACTAGAATGGTTTAGGTGATTATATATTGGCTTATGCATCACCATGCTTCTTTAGTCCTTAAGTTGCACTTGTGGTTATTGTGCTTAGCTTATTTTTAAGTTGATGTAGGAATACAAAACTATAATGGTTATAGGTTGTCTAACAGATAAAAATATCCATATCGTTTAACACAATGGAGTATTATTGTCGTTTCCCTACAAAGATTAAAAGAAGAGCAACTCGTCACACAATATCTAAGAGCAATTATACCAAACGAGATTATGGTAACCCACCACAAACCAAAACGAAGCCTAGATGCTCTTAAGCTGCGTTATTAGAACTTAGACAACCCAACCAAACAAGAACTAGCCCTTGCACTCTTGGCCATGAAAGGCAGGAATTTTTTTTCCCCTCTGAAGCTCACTGAGCACTGCACAGCTGCACAGGTCATAGCCATTTAGATTTATAAAGAGTTCACCCAAGAAACTCAACCAGAGGACGCCGTGTTGCTGACTATGTATGTGAAGCCGATGCCCGCGGGCGGCGCCGCGAAAATTTGCGAACCGCAGCCCGATGGTCAATTGCAAAGTCTGTCGGCTGGGAACTGGTCAGATTAATTGTGGTATATAGTAACCAAACTTGTTTGATCGATTTCTTTCAAAAATTTATAACTTGTTTGATGGACAAATGGTCACAAACCTTTTTTACTTTTAAAGAAACTTTTTAAATATAATTTAAGATAAATCACCTCATAATTTAATTTTAGACCTAAATCTTTTGGCTATTTCTCCACTTACTACAAATACAATGGCAACAGGCCACTATTCATGGACATATGCCACCTACGCTAGCGTTGGGAAAAAAGTTTATTTTCAGACAAGTTATTGGACAATTTATCTTTTTAAACAAAATTATTACAAGGCTCTAGGTAGACATGTAAATAATGATATGCATGCCTTTAAGGGGTTAGCCATGAGTCGGAGGAGAGACGCATGGAGTCTGAAGAGAGAAAAGGGGTTTAAGGGGAGAGTACATACATCATCATGGTAGACTGGTGGTGGTCACTTCCACCCTCTTATACCTTGGCTTGATCTACCGTAAAGCACGATATTGCTTCAATTCTGGCACTAGATGTGGGGGGCTTTTGATGGACGATATAATCCACCACCCCACCTAGATATAAGAGAGAATCTATTTTATGCCCCTGAATTTACTTTAGTTCAATGATTTACCATCGACTTTATCTTCCTCTATAATATGCCAACAACTTTATCAATTATTTCTACAATATGCCACCAGGTGGATACTTTTAAAAAAATGCCTAAAATGCTCTTCAAGACATATAAGGGTTGCCAATTGATTGATTCATTATAAGATTCGAAAAAATATGAAAGTTTTTATGTTAGTATTCTTACACGATATAGAAGTTTTTGTATATTTTAAGATTTTCTTTAATATTTCTATTTTGAAAAACTGTTTTTATGTGACATATGAAAGAGGAATCACATACACAAAATATAACCGGATAATAATGTTACGTGGCATATGAGAGATGATTTACATAAAAGAACATCAACACAAAAGTATTCTATTAGCATATGAAAAATAAATTATATTTTCAAAAAAATAATACATGCAAATTGAAAAACCTTAAAATATACACACTTCATATTATGTAAGGAGGGTACGTAAAAATTTCAAATTCTTTTGACACTTCTAGTAGGTAAATCAATTATCAACCCTCTATCCTTTGAAGGGCATGCGGAACTGAATTGTTTTATTTGGTGAGGCAAAGAAAACCCGCTCACATCCATCGATCATGACTACAACAACCTCCAACATTGCTTCTTTGTTCGCTTCTCGATCACCTTAATGGCTTAACCGGCATCTTTAGAACCTAAGGGCTCCTCTCAAGCACCTTGGTTAGCTTGTAGATCTCCTCATTAGGCTCCCTCTCAAGCACCTCGGTTAGCTTCTAGATCTCCTCCTTAGGCTTCTCAAGCATCCCAGTTAGCTTGATGGCAGCATGAGTTGCTTGCCCATCAGTTGCATGTGGGCATCGCTCTGGTAGTAGAGATCAGTGGCCGGTGGCCCGACCAGGCATGCGGGTGACGTAGGTAAGCTTTGCCTTCTCAATGTGTGTTCAGCTTCATCCCCATGAAACTCCCTCCAATGTGTTGGAAATGATGTAGGTGAGCTTGGTCTTTGTATTCTCCCCGCATGTATTGATGCCCCAGTGCTAGTGACCACTACCACGTGCGAATTAGCTACCCCAGCATTGGCGATATGAACCATGGCAGTGATGAAAGTGCTCAAATACCCAACCGGGGCGGAAGAAGGACAATCTATATTGGTCCAATTTGTAATGTTCTTATGTTCCGAGAGATTCGATTTTCTGGCTAAGACCAAACGCTCGATTTGTAGTCCCATCCATAGTTGTGGATACTTTTAGTTGAATTGGATGGTGGGCTCGAGGGAGTGCAACCTAGAGCAGTGCATGTAGTGGTGGAGCCAACAATTTTACCCTATGATATCAATTATTATTGCTTGATATTTTAGTAGAATCATTTCACAGATTTCAGTGGATTTACATGGAAAATTAGTACTCACAAGGATTTTAGTGAAAAAGATGTGGGGTCAGCCGACCCCACAGCTTGTATGTGGCTCCGCCACTAAGCGCATGGCCTAGCATAGAAGATCGGGTCTTTGCACGCTTGCTTCTGATAGACAAGGAGTGGGGGAGCACCTTCTCGCTATCATGCCATGGACGTGCTTGTGCCCATATGCTTTGGTTGTATATGACAACAAAAACGTAGGTAGTATAAATGACATAGGGGCTACATGCACATTGGCATGTGCACCAGTAGCGTTGTCAAGCCTAGCGATAAATAATATTTACTGGTAGTCGGTCACTTTTTATGGACATCATCGACAACAGCAATGGAGACAATAGTGGGTATTTCAAGTGTATGAGCCAACTAGCCTAAGAGCCGGCTATGCCATCGCGTGCACAATTTATGATAGATTGATTGCCAATTGTTCTATCTTGTTCCACCATTATCATCGTAGCACACATTTGACCCTATATTTTCAAGAGCCAATTATACACATGCTACAAGAAAGAGAAGAGTCGATGAAGAAGAGAGAGAAAGGTAAATATGCCCTATCCATATTGTATAGTTAGTTTTAGTTTGTTCCTTAATGGTATGGAAGAGACATGTAGACTCCTTAGCTTTGTTAATAGATATGCCCTTTGCACAAAAGTTTGCAATTGTGCCAACTATACTAGTTGTTGGGCTCGAGGATCTGGGGATGGCCACTCTAGAAGAAAATTACATGATTGACTTTGGTCTTTACTTCAACGGAAATACTTCAAATTTTTAGCTTGACACATGACCAGCACTAATATTAGAACAGTCATGTCCTACCTCAGCTAAAGTACTTAATTTCCCCTTATCTCTCCTCTCCACTCTGTACATCTCTTCTCCTCCTCGACTGGAGCCCAACTCTCTGGTGCGGAGACGTCAAAATGCTAGGGGTGCGAGAGCATATGATGACGTATATAGCATGCCTAGCTGGCTACGAACACGTGCTACTAGCTACTAATGATGGTAAGGTGCACTCCCATGATAGGACAAACACACTACCACCACATAGCAGTTGGGGCCAAGATCTAGGCCTTCAGCAAGCAAGGAAAAGAGACAAAGGAGATAGTAGGAATGAAGAGAGAAAGGGAAAAATTGGACAATCTTGCTACCATCGTGTGTGGGGAACTCTGGCATGAGCCTCTTGGCTCCTGCTTAGAAGTAAGGACAGAAGGTGGGGGAGTGGATAGGAGAGAGAAAAGGGAAAAAGGTTAGGTTGGGAACTGAGATATATATAAGATATGATTGATCTGAGATTCGTGTAGACGCGTGTCAGGATAAAGTCTTTTGAATGAGCGAAGGATCGAAGTCATGTGTAATCTTTTTCCGCTAAGTTCCATCAGACCTGCAGACATAGAGACTATAAGTGGCAGTTATCGATATATATTTGAAATGCTGAAAACCTGCAGCCTAACCAGTCAGACAATGATTAGACTCCTTTGACATACGTAGAGGGACATGTAGCTATGATATGTTACCCCACGAGGATAGCCTTCACGTATCGATGACCCACCTCTTATAGCTTTATGTCAGAGAAGCTCCTCCTGCGAGGTAAACATGAACCTCTCCCATTAGCTGAGGTGGCGCACCGCGCGCGCACAAATCTCGGGACCACGAAAGCTCCAGCCCCGCGCGCGCGGTGGTCGGCCGGCTTGCTGGCTGGGTATATATCCCCCGAGCCGGCCCGTGCACGTCACGGTGAAACGCCATGAAAAAAACACCGAGGCTTAAGCTTTCATTGGGGCAGATCGATCATCTTTTGCACGGGAAGGAAGGAGAGCTCCTCAGCATAAGGGCGTGGCAATGCTTATATCACGCCTTTTTAGAGCAAGTTTAATAATATAGCTCACTTACTTACTATTTTTTTAGAGAAGGGTAATTTTTATCCGGCCTCTATATCCAACCGGATATATGCAGCCTTTTCAAATAAGGAACTTAGCCCTCAAATAACCTAATCTGAAATTCGCTCCTATGGAGATTTGAAGTCAGGACCTTGGGTGCTACTCAGGTCACTGCAATCACTAGACTACATGCCCTTTCACAGCTTACTACTTACTATAAGTCAATATAAAGTTAACATGTTTAATAGGTTAGCTGTAAGGATAGGTTTATTTTTTTCATCCTATCTCTTCTCTCGCCATAAATTTAATGCATATGTTTTAAAATTAGTGTGGAGCTAGTTCTTGCATGAGAATCAACACTCTTCATTTTTCTTTATCTCTTTTCCACGTAAGTACATAGTTTGCTGCTTATAGCTTGCTCTTAGCTCACCTCTCTCTCCTCCACCGAGCCATCGAACGACCGATCCGCTAGCTCTGACCGTGACCGCGACCGACCAGTCGTACGTACTGCACGGCATATATGCTACCGTACGCGTCTGTGTACCGCTCGTGCCGTGCTCTCGATACGATCGGTCCCATCTAACCTACACGACTGCTTGCTGAGCTGATCGGTCCCTAGCTAAGCTAGCTTTCTCCGAGGCGAAGGCGAGTGGCAACACCAACATGTACAGGGCACGCACACGCTTTCGCCTCTCGCACGGGTTTAATCGCGTCGTCGTCTGCTAATACTGGTCTTGGGTCGTCGTCTTGGCACGTGTGGTCTTGTAGAAGCTGCTACTACTACCACTGCTACCACTACTACTAGTAGTTAGCACGTAGCAGAAGCTATTTTTTCCTCCCTGACCAGTAGTATAGTCGACGTTGCATTTGGCACGTTGCTGTGTCCTCTTGGAATTTCCAAGAGCACATTTAGTTTCTGCCTTTCTTTTTTGTCATGCGGCTGGTATTAGTTGCAGGTGAACACCGTTTTCTTTAGCGAAGCTGCTTACTGGCTCAACCGTCGCGCATTTACTCATTTGAATCAACAGAGGGAGAGTGGATGGCTTTTTACCCCTGATTGGGGACAGAAAAGTATATATTGTAGGATGTTTTATGGGAGTAAGTTGAACTTCTAGTAATAAAATGGGAAATCGCTAAGTTGAAAAGCTAGAGATTATTTTTTTATGGGAATATAGTCATTTCAAATAATAAACCGGGAAATTGCTAAGTTGAAAAGGAGCTAGAAATTGTTTTCAATATAGTCATTTCTAGTAATAAACTAGGAAATTCGTAGTTGAAAGGAGCTTTGGAAATTTGAATTCTACAGAAAATCTTCTATAAGAGTAAGGATAATAGTGAGCTATAAGCCTACTGTAAACTTAATTAGTTGAAGGAGAGAGGGAAAAAAGAAGTATGTTGGTTCTACTGCGAGTACAAGAGCTAGCTTAACACGTACTCCATGATAAATTAAATGTATAAGTGAGAGAAAGAGAGGAGAAGAAAAAATGAAGCCTAATCTATTATATATGTTGGTTTTAAGATAAACTAATAGTAGTAGGAAGTGAGCTCCTAGCTCTAAAGCCAGCTCCAACAATGAAATTAATTCCATTTCCCAGAAATGGTATCTCATAATTTATCCTATTTGTTATCTTATTACTTTTTTCGGGGGGTGTGCCAAGTTGTCGTGTTTATTTAGTTCATAACCTCTTCTTATGACGATTCTCAATTCACGTGGCTTTACTAAATGCTGTTTTTAATCTAGTTTTCTACATCAAACATGTGCCTCTTGAGTTTTTTTAGTCTCCGGTCCGGTAGCATAGAGGAATTTCATTGGCCTGATAGAAATTGCTATACAATTACAGCAAAGAAGAGGAAATTGTTATACAATATTTTGAGCACATGATAAACAACTGAGAGACTACAAGAAGTTAACACACAAGGAGGCTATCACGGGGAACACGTTGTAACAGAATAATTGGAATCACTCATGACTTTGCCTTGACCATATAATTAAACCTTGATTAATATAAACAGCATATCAGAGTATCAATAATCCATCACTCCCCCAAGCATGCATGCACATGCTAAAAGGTCGTAATTAATTAAATTGAAAGGTACACCTTGTCAACAGTAAACTAACCACTTCCATAGAGACAAAAAAAAACAGCACATTAACCACTCTGTCTGAACAATTAGAAGTTTCCATATGTTCCTGTGCCGCCAAAAAAAATGGTGTGCCGGAAGAAGAAGATTCAGCTGGTCCAGGAGAAGTCTTTACTCGTCATTAGCTCTTCAATAATCTCACTAGCGACAGCGTGTGGTAAAATCATTTGACGTGTTGATTAATAGTTGGGATGCTGATTCAAGTTCACATTTGTGTGAGCGTCTCCTGTTCAATCTACTCGTTGCTTGAATTTTTCCCCCTTTTGTTCGACACCCGGAGAAATATTTTTTTAGTGTATTGCATGGAGAAAAATACGCCAACATGCTAATAAGATAATCATGTTGACTAGTTGCAATGATGCCTTGAAAATTTGGGATGCCTTTCTTCAGAGTATTGTTAATTGTTGTTGAGGAAAATTGCAGGAATCCCTCTGAACTTGAAGTACAGTGCCAAACAAGTCCCTTGAACTTTAAAGTAAATTTGTAAACGTATAAAATCAACAATAAGGTTCAATTAGATCTCAATAAGTGTTTGCTTAGCTAAAAATTTGGTGGTATACTTTAACTTCCTTTTGTTGAAAGTATATACCACCAATTATTTTTTATTCTGTACCCGCAAAAGAAAAAAAACATCCTTCGTTCTGTTTATTTTTTGATTTTTTTGGAGGAAAATAGTTTGTTATTCTGTTTCATTGCAAAACCAGGATTAGAGTACTGGCCTGCCAAATTATTTGTTTCTTGAAAAAATAATGGTTTGTCAATTTACTTTTATACATGTATTCTTAGCAACTTTTATATTTAAAGTCAACTTCAAAATTAAATTTCAAATTCAAATAGATTTTTGCTTTGGCTTTTTAGACCAAACCACGAGAGTTAGCATGAGAAAATGGGGCATATAAGAAAATGCTGTGTTACTGTGTGTGTATATATACACTGTAAATCTATCATGTAAATACCGAATCTGTAAGGGTCTAATCCGCGAAAAAGGCATCCACTGCAACAACAAAACTTCCCAATCGAACGCCCTCCTACGTGGAACCTTCTCTGCCTGCCGACGTGTACAGCCGCAAGCTGACGTCACACCACCTCAAACCGCGTAGCCGTACCCCCTACATCTGTAAATTCTAATCCCACGTGCTCTTTTTGCATCCCAACCCCTCCTTCGAAATAATTTAATTATTTTTTTCATCATTTGACCGCCCGTTTTTAGTAGCCAATCCACTCGCCTCTCACATTTGCGCACACGGCTATTTTGACCAC
Source organism: Oryza punctata (assembly GCA_000573905.2). Taxonomy (NCBI): domain Eukaryota; kingdom Viridiplantae; phylum Streptophyta; class Magnoliopsida; order Poales; family Poaceae; genus Oryza; species Oryza punctata. The sequence continues at coordinate 35,116,125 of CM002490.2, forward strand.
GTGACCCAAAAACCACACGTGAATTTGTTCCATTCCCCCCCCTGCGCCTATTTATATCCCGCGTTCGAATATTTCCCGGGAAACCATTGCCACCATCATCACATCGAGAAGAAGAAGAAGAAGAAGCAGAAGAAGAAGAAGCAGCAAGAACAGCAAGAGAAGCGAAAGAGGAAGAGAGATGCAAATGGAGTCGTACTACGGCGCGTTCCACGCCGACGAGGCCTTGTTCTTCTTCCCCCACCACGTGCCGGCGTCGCCGGAGCTGCCGTTCGGCCTCATTGCGTCGCCGGAGCCGGAGCAGGCGCCGGGGGCGAGGCAGAGCGCGTTCCAGGAGTACGGCGGCGCGGTGCCGCCCGGAGCGATGGCGGCGGCGGGGGCTGTCACCGGTGGGACGAACATCCACCGGAGGGTGATGGACGTGCTGAGCAGGATGGGCGGCGGCGGCGGGGAGAAGGGGGAGGGGGAGGGGGAGGGGGAGGAGGAGGAGGACGAGATGCCGCAGCGGCGGCGGCGCGGGCAGGGCGCCGACGTGGAGAGCAGCCGCGGGTTCCGCCACATGATGCGCGAGCGCCAGCGTCGCGAGAAGCTCAGCCAGAGCTACGCCGACCTCTACGCCATGGTCTCCTCGCGCTCCAAGGTTCGTCGGCCTCCTCTGCTCGCAGCCTAAGCTTACCACTCCCACTTGCTCTACACTTCACTTCGCCTCTCACTTCATTTCAAGCTCCAATTCATCTTTCACCTAGATACCATCGAGAAATGCCTAATGTAGAGTGCCAATTTGGTGTTCTTTAAGCTCAAATTTTCGCATTGTCCCATTTCTTTGGCTTCAATTTGATTGCCCCAAATCTTTGAAGTTCAGAGCTTCTTCAGCTCAAAACAATCGTGTTCAGCTTCAGAATGTTCAAATCGAGCTGACAGAAACCGTTCATGTCATTGCAGGGGGACAAGAACTCGATCGTGCAGTCGGCGGCGATCTACATCCACGAGCTGAAGGGCGCGAGGGACCAGCTGCAGAGGAGGAACGAGGAGCTGAAGGCCAAGATCATGGGCCACGACGAGCAGCAGCAGTGCGTCAAGGTGCAGTTCGAGGTCGACGAGCCGTCGTCGTCGATCGACTCCATGATCGCCGCGCTCCGGCGGCTCAAGGGCATGAGCGTCAAGACGCGTGGGATCCGATCGAGCTTGTCCGGGAACAGGCTGTGGACGGAGATGAACGTCGAAACCACGGTGAGCGCGCCGCAACTCTGAAAAAACTTTGGATTTTCTTTTCTCTCTCTGAACTTTAGCCTACCTGCTTTGTTGACAGTAACTGTCAGTCAGAGCTTTAATTTTGGTTTGGAAAGATGCAGCAATTCGTCATTTTCGTGTTAGATCAATACACTGTATCTTGCCATGGATAGTTACGGAGTAGATTGTTATAGATAGGAACTAGTGTGCTGTAGTGGCAACAGGTTAACTGGATAAGGATGAAGAATTCTAATCAACTTCAGAAATGGAGGATGGAAGCCTATTGGTTGGGAGAATTTGGGCTAAATTAGACAAGCAACGGAGTATTGTTTCCGAAGCAAAAGATTTGTGCAGTAATTTTGCTGAACTATTTTATATCCTGTCCACTTGAGATCAAGATGCAGGAATTCCACTTGAAACGCCCAATTTGGCATTAGTCAACCGTGCCAAGAGTTGTTGTCGAATCTTTTGGTTTATGCATAAATCATTTAGCAGATCCTCAACCCCAAGACCCCGATGATTTATATTACAAATACCTGTAATTAGATGTTTAATTAATCAGCAACTGTTGTTAGTTAGCACTGGTCATCCAACTGCCAAATCAATCTTTCCTCAAAAGATTATTACAGGTACAGAGTTCACAAACATCCAAGCATGATCTTTCAAAAGGAAACATCCAAATTCCAAACAGCCATACCATATTTTATACAGAGCAACAATCGTGGCCAATTACAATCCATGCCTCTCCAGTATTAAACTGAAGCCTAAAAGTTTATTATAATAACACTTGTAGTTGATTAATTAACTGTGAGCCAATTGTACACTCTAACTGACGACGCTTTCGCATGTGTCATTTTCACAGATTGCGGCTTGTGAAGTAGAGAAGGCAGTGGAAGAGGCTCTCAAGGAAGTTGAGAGGAAGCAGCCTGACAGCGATGGCCCATTTCCTGGAAGCAAGGGATGGACACAGACATCTCATGTGCAAAATGTGTTTTGATCGGTTTTGAAACATGATCCTGCTGGGACCCCCATTTGTTCATTTTTTTAAGCTTGTGATGGAGCAAGTGGAAAAAAAATTCTCCATATCTCCTTGTCAATGTACCTTTTCTTTTGGTCCATGTAGATACAAATAATGGCTTCCTCTCTTTTCTACCAAGGAAAAAAGAAAGAGAAGAGTATACAAAAGATTTAAGCAGCTTGTTATCCGTTAAAAAGAAGAAAAGGGAATCAGATTTGTTAAATCTCAGTCTCTCCCAGTTCCAATCACCCAAACCAATTTCTCTCTTTTCTACCTCTCTCGATTTCATACCACATGTCACTTTTGGGTTGTTCAAACATTCAAGTTTGATCAATTTATATAAAATACAGTAACATTTTCAATAAAAAATAAACCTACTATAAGAGAACATATTCAATGATGAATTTAATGTGTCTTATCACAAAAGCTGGATATGTAATCCATTTTCACTATTTAAAAAATAATGAATTTAATAAAGCTAATTTAATGTTGTACATATTTGTATATTTTTCCACAAACTTGGTCAAGCTTAAATAGGTTTGGCATAAGACAAACCCAAAGTAACATAAGAAAAAGAAGAAGAAAGGAGTATGTGAATAATTAAGTCCAAGTTAAAAAGGAAAGGAAAGAAAAGAAAAGAAAAGAAAAGGGGAATTTGATTTTTTTATCTTACTCTTATTTCCCATCCTTAGAAACAAACTGCCTCAATTTCAGTATATATCTCACTCTTATTTCCCCATCATGATTCAAAATTTATCACCTGCTTCGTGAACCAGGCACAAACGCTGCAGTGTTCCAATGCATTTGACAGATTTGGGGAGAAAGTTGAAAACAGGCTGCAGGAGTGCAGAGTGAGGTAACGTTGTAAAAGAAGAGCAGACACCTGCAGACGGAGAGAAGAGGCGGAACAAGGCAATTACCGCATTCTTATTTGGGCCTTGCTCAAGCCCATGACCCACCGCACAGGAAGGCCCGGCCCATCACGTAACGTACATGGCATGGCTGGTCTGTTCATCGTAACCAATGACAAGATTTCTCTCAGAAAATCACAGATAAATAACTTATTAAAGACATCTATAAGAACAGACGCCTCAGACGGCGAGATACTTCCACGATTATTAGATCGGCTGCGCGGCAAGGGGTGGGTAGAAAAAAAACAGAACCAGAAGACCGAACTGAAAAGACCTAAATCGAGAAATTTGGTCCTAAAATCGATCCTAGATAGTGAAAGACCGAGTTTTTCAGTCAATTTGGTTAGTCTCCTCGGTTAACCGAATAGACCGAATTAACAAAATAATGTTCAAATGCAACCCACGATAAGAGCAAACTCTAATTTTCACATATCTACTTCTTCTAGATATGCAATCTAATAATAAGAGTCTTTACTCATAAGTGCTTGCAAATTCTTTTGTGATTTTTGTATTGAAAATTTCCATTATTTCTTTGTATGTATTAAAATGTTGTTGAATTTTGGTCAGGACCGAGACGGAGACAAAAAAGATTTGATATTTTTGCGTTGAAATTCGATCTGCACTTTGCAAAGACCGAACTGACCGAACGACCGAAGACCGAGACTGAAATTTTCGGTTAGACTAAATGCCCACCCCTATGTGCAGCTGCGCTTGCGTACATGAGCACTCGGCTAGGCACCCATCCCTCTCCATCTCCTCCGGCCGTCGGTCCTCAAGGTTAGGTTTGTGATTCTGCATACACTAGATCGACTAGTTCAATCATTGCCCGGGAAAATCACATCTATAGATACAAGTATACGTATGTGGTATATATATGCATAGAAGCATACTCTCCCTCCATCTTAAAAAAGAATAATTTTCCGTACACGAAGGAGTTGATTTATTTTTGGACGGATCGAGGGAGTATTTGTTTAGGATCTAACACACCACCTACCAGTATCAGGGTATGATGCCTTTCTTCTGTCAAGCGCCATCGGTTGGGCTCGGGCTCTCCCTCAACCTTGCTCTGATCCCCTCCTGCAACAATGGCCAACGCTGGAGACGCCTCTCCTATGGCTATGGCTCTCAGAAGATCAATCGCCAGCTTGGTGTAAGCAAGGCCCGGGCACTGGACAGAACGAAACATTGCTCGAGATCAGCGTTTGCCATCAACGACGATGTGGCAAGGACATGGCACACGCACATTCTCTGATGTTTACCGCGACTTCCATGAATCTGTTTGGGACATCTGCCAAGACCCGGTGACGGTATGTGGATTTTTCATGTGCTTCGTTTTTGTTTGAGGAATGTATAGATTGTTAATTGCTTGCCCGATCGATTAATTTCAAAACTATAGTGACTAAATTATCATTTTCCAAAGACAGTGATGAGTAACCACTGTGGATAATCATAAAACATATAATATTTGAGAACTCTTACTTTATTTGTGTTAAAAAAGGTAAACTCTTACTTTAGCCACGACTCCCGTTCCGCGCCTGCACAGCAACGCAACGGAACCATCAGTGCGATGGCCTAACCTCCTTCACCAGTGTCGTATGACCGGCGCACACGGCCCAATTTAAGGTGTCGTTCTCCTGAACAGAGCATGATCTGAAAATTTTGTCTCGGTGCACCTGAACGAATTTGTTTTCCAGTGGACATGGAACTTATTTTGCTGAACAGAGCATGATTTGCGCTGCTGCATATGCACCAAGAGACGAGTAGCCATAGCGAGCGATGGCTTGCAACCATCCATCGGCTACTCATCAACCGAAATCAGTAAGTCAACACATTGTCTCATCTTTGATTAAAATTTTATGCATTGAGGCAAAATAATAGACCTTCATAATGATATTGATAGTTGGGGAAAATAAGATTCCAATATGACTCAAAAGATTTTTCCAATATAACATCCAGAAAATCAACAATGATGTCATAGTACTATTATCAAGTATTTTCAAAAGAAGGAACAACTAGACGATCAGCCATTTCCAGCTCTAGCTTCATCCGTCCGTCGGTCGTTGATTTTTGCAACGCCTGCAGACGACTCCTCCACCACCGGCACCACTGCAATAGCAAACAATGAGTCCTGCAGCTTCAGAGGACAACTGGAGAACCGCCACTACGCGGTACTCCGCGACCATCTCGCCGCCGCCGCATCGTAGCCGCCTCATACAACTCCTTCACCGCCCGCTGCTACTCACCTCACCATGACCACTATGCAGCAGCCGCCGGCTCCAACGACTCCACGACCACATCGTTGCCGCGGCCGCCAACGCCCCCGCCGTAGCCACCGCCACATCGCTTGGTCCGACGACTCCACGACCACATCGCCACCACGGCCACCCACGCACCAGCCACCGCCGCTACATCATCGGATGGGATTTAAGATTAGAAAACTAGGGCTCACCTCACCTGGACAAAACGAGTGGTACGTACGCGAAAATACAATATTACCCTTCCACCTCTCTCAATACTGCCGGTACCACCACCTAGACCTAACATTGTCTCAATGTTAGATCTAGGTACATAGGTAAAGCATCGGTACTTCATCTTCTACAATCCTCCACTATGTTATTTACGTGTTTTTTTGTGAGATTTACATTTGATATCAAAGGCCATGGTCCAATGCTATTTGGGGGCCTTGGGTGAGTTGGATCACGAAAAGGAACATTGCCTATCCTATCATTGGATCATGGTCTTCTTCCTCTCGTCCAAGCCTGGGCAAACAGGAGAAGGAGGCTAAGGGCGTCGAGGTTTTGGTGGCTACTTGATGACGATGATGGCGGTAGGACGTGTCTTGCGACACAGCGCACCCACGGGAAGTGGAGGTAAGCACAAAGGACAACAAGAGAGGTCGGAACGTGAGCGCTAGGGTTTGACTCAGGGAAAGAAAGAATGATGGGTAGCTAGCTTCAGTTGGTATTTCAGCCACCTAAGGGCGTCACCATGCATCCCAGCCAATAGGGAATCTGTTTTCCCCAAACTTGTTGATGAAATTGGTGCGGGAGTGGTTGGCGGCGGTGGAGCTTGATGGTAGGGTGGAGGCATGGCCATGAACAAGAACCTAGGTTGCCTGAATTTAAATTTTCGAGAACCAGATGGATTGCCTTACGTATGTAATATCAATGTACGATGATAATCAAAACTATCCATTAATTTGTTGTGTATGTCACGTACTGTAGTTGTGTTAACACCTGGAATTAACCATTTTGTTATAATGGCAGGAAGCTAAATACAATTTATTCTCCGAGTCCGAAATTGTTCTAGAAATGCTTGACTTGTGCAAAAGATTTGCTGAAGCCATGTCTTTTGATGCTGAGAAGGTGCAACCTTCCCTTGCAAGATCTTACCATGATAGCATAATCTTTGCACAGTTCCTAAGGAACCAGGTGAGTCCTCCTTTGCTAGTGCTGGCTATTCTGCAAGATCTTTGTAGTAGCGTACCAGCAAATATGCTTCCTGGGATTTTGTCGATGTTGTACAGGGACAGCAAAATACTAAAAAACGTCCATCACTAGCAATTCAATTTAAGAAGTTTCCATTTCCTAATTGACTATATATTTCCGGGCATAATTGCCTATGTATTAAATTTAATATCATTTTGTCGTACAAGGACTTCCAATGGAAATGTCATATGCCTTGGTTCATTTTTGCCTGGAGAAGAAGTGCCAACCTTCAGAACTCACACTGGACGAACTGCAAGGGATCTTCCCTGTTCACGAGATGCTGCAGGACAAAAGCAACATCTTTGATGATTTCTCTCATTGCGATCAACCGAAGAGGATACTGAAGTGGTGTTGTAAACTTCAGGTTGATCCAGTGAATATATGTTAGGAGCCTAACTAGCTAGGATAGATTATTGTTTGAAAAAACCTTGATGCATGTTTGATTTTAGTTTAGTCATCGTACATACTATCATATCATTTGGAAGTGTCAAGAGCCTTCCCTTTTGAGTGTTTTCCAGTCTTATTGGCATGGACTACTTTACATGAGAAACTGTCCAAGGCATTGCTTTTTTCTTCTGCATTTGGTTATCACTACTACATGTGCAATAACTATATAAGCAACATTGGAATATACGTCCAAGTTAAGTCAGTGTACTAGTTTACAAGTGCAGCAGTCCCTCCAAGGAAATGTTACTTTGACACTTTGTCTTTTTTTAAAAAAAAATTATGTAAAAGAAAAGGCTCTCTGTGCACTGGAATTATCAAAATTAGCGATACAATATCTTACATAGCAATTTATATAATTATAGTCTATTTTATTCTGTGAAACTATTTCATTGGATCACTTCACCCCTAAACTATTTTTTTTCTCATTTTCCTTCTAAATTATTAAAAATGGTTCACTTAGTGCTTAATCTCTCTTTGTTATTTCTCTTTATGCAACTCATCTTACGTTGAAAATTTTTACAGACATAGATGAAAACCATTGGCGAACACAAGACTAAAATTTAGAGTGTTGGTAAAATAAATGTAGTACGTGACAATTATTAGTTTAGGTCGTTCATATACGTATTGCCATGATGCTTTTAAGATTATTAAATTCTATTCGAGCTTTTATTGATGATCTTTCTCAATTGATTCATAATGCCATTTCTATAGAACTGCTACTAGTACTTTGTATCACCTGAAGAAAAAACATAGTATTGTTGCCCTTTTTATTTGATAAACTACTAATAGATAATAATGAAACTAGTGCAGCAATAATATTTAATATATATAGCTGAGTTCAAAACTATATCTGAAATGAATAAAGATCAATCTACCATATAGCTAGTTGATTAGGCGAGTTAAGGGCGGTCAAACAGCCACGTCAAAGATTAGGGAGTTAAAGTAGACCTATTCCCTCCAGAATCAGGACATACTGGGTCAAAATGCCCAATCGGCCCATCCGACCATGAGCTTTGATTTGGCCCAAACCAAAACCACCTCGGCCGAAACGTCACTACATGGAGCTGCTCCAAGTCGGTGACGCCGGCCGACCGAGCTCCGGCAAGCCGCCGGCGAGGTCACAGCACTGCTCCTGTACGTTCATGGACGGTCTCCTTCACTTCCACCAAACAAACCATGGTGTTCTCTTCCAACGGCTTAGAGACAAAATAATTTATATGGATAAACTTTTATACAGGTGTTGTTGACGATTTAAAAACCAATGATTAAAAAATACGTTTAAATTGCTCCAAAACCAACTTTAAAATTATTTTTCAAAATTTAAATTTTGCCAACGGCTATTCATTGTAGAGGAAACGATAAGGTTGTATGATAACCTACATATATAAAAGAACTGTGCAGCCTCACTGAAAATCACAAAGAATTAATTGAAGCAATCCTCCCAGGACTGTACTAGAGTACTCAAAAACTTAATTAGTAGCAATAACCCCAACGAATTAACCGATCAAACTCAACCTCGTAAGTGACTATACATATCATGTCGGTGCATATATATATGTGTTGTAGCACGTACACACACTACACGCTACACCCAATCAATCCCATCCAGGATTCGGATCAGATCACACGCACCAACAATCCACCACGCATCGCACCGATCAATCACTCGTCTCCCAAGTGCCGTGTGACCTGGGCCATTTTAAGCTCACTCATGCTTGCTTTGTCCAAGTATATATCCTGCATCTATATATATATAATCTCGAGCACCATGGAAACCTCATCAGATACCAAAAAGAAGACGAAGAAGAAGACCAGAAAAAAAGCAATTAAAGCAGCAATGGAATTTTTCCCTTGTGTCCAAGTGGTAGGCATGATGGAGTAGTCGAGGATGGATAGGCCGGAAAGGAGAGGCAGATCGATCGCCCTGAGTTTCACCTTCGCTTGGGTAGTATTCCGTATTCGATCGAATGTGCGATAGCTTTTGGCAGCAGCTTGAAGGCGACAGGATTTGGTTAAAGCTCTCTCCGGGTTCAATTCAGATAGGCATCGGATCGATCGATCACGCATGCATGCGTGCATTGGCGTGGCATCATTGATGATAACTTCCTTTCCTTTTTTTCTTTTACGGAAAAAGAAACACATTGATCGATAGATTATTTGGTGTTTAGATCAGGGACTAAATTTTAGTCCCTGTCACATCGGATGTTTGACGGTTAATTAAGAGTATAAAACATAGATTAATCATGGATTAATTAGGCTCAATAGATTTATATCGTGAATTAATCCAGAGTTATGAAATGAGTTTTCTTCTTAATATACGTTTAATACTTCTAATTAGTATATAAATATTCGATGTGACATGAACTAAATTTTAATCCCGGTATCCAAACAGGCTCTTAATTTGGAACAGGCTACGTGGCTAGCAGCAGCTAGCTCCTATTTCAGGTTTCTTGTTTTGTTCAAATAAAAATCTGCACGCGTTAATTAGTGTTAGTCAAAATGGCCGGCGTCGTTAGGAACGTTTCAACGAGAGGTAAAGTGAAAAAAATACTGGTCAGGAAAATCACTCATGGTGTAGTGCCGAAATGACACTGACAGGATGACTAGTTATTTTATTTTATATCATTGAACAGATTATTACTTCGAATTATCTATTGGACTATAAAAATAAATTAAAATATTTTAATAAATAAGCTTAACAGATACAGAAGGAGTAGTGCAGAAATGACGCTAACATGACTATTGGTTTTATATCATTGAGCAGATTATTACTACGAATTACCTAGCTACTTAACTATAAACATAAATTAGATTTTTTTTAAATAAATAAAAGTAACAGATACAGTATATTCTAGCAAATAGCTTAAACACAAGTGATCTAAACAATACAACAGAGAAAATTATCTTTCAAAAAAACATATACATATTAAACCTGAAACAAATAATCCATTTCGATAATCCGGTGAATAATCCAACGAGAAAATAGTCAGAGCTTGTGATGTCGTTGTGGTGCATTGGTAACGCAGTGATAGCGAGTTGGTGCTGGAAAGCAGTAAGTTTTCAGGTAAAGCAGCACTAGCTAGGCTCGCGTATACGCGCGCCAGTCAATCGCTTACCGCGTCTCGTTCGCGCGCGTGGCTGGAGTTTGGATACGTGCTTGGATTGGACGGTGCATTGTCGATGCAGTGGCGGTAGACTGGTACGAGCACGTACGTTTAGTGGTGAGGAAAAAACGGCGGTGCGCGTGATCGCGATCGATGTGGATGGATGTTGCGAAATTGCTTGGATCACACTACTTCTGCTGTGTTCTGCTGTCTTCGCTGGCTGACTAGCTGGTAGCTAGCTGCACAGTGCGCGCGCCCATGCAGTTTCATGTACTACCAATACTCCACTTCATTCATGTAGGCAGTGTGAAAAAAACAGATGGCACTATCTGCGTAGGGAATTAGGGATCGGTAAATCTGGAAAGTTAATAACGTTGCCAAAGAAAAAAATGAGAAAGAATCCGAGGTTGCGTTTATGGGAGTATGGAACTAAGGCTGCATTCTTTCGAACGTTTCTCCTCAACAGCCGCATTTTAAAAGTACTCCCCTATTTTATATTGTAAGTTGTTTGTAGAAAAATCTAGTAACAACTATAATACTAAATTAGTTTTATTAGAAATAACATTTAATATATTTTAAAAATATGTTTGTTTTATGTTAAAAAAGTTGCTATATTTTCGTATAAATTTAATCAATGACTAGAAGAAGGTCAAACGAATTGTAATATAAACAAAAGAGTAAGTTTTGATTTTTTTTTTAAGTTAGTAAGTGTCAATTAATGCTAGTAGGCGAAATGATGGAAATTACTAACTCAGCCCTAAAATGTACTCCGTAGGTACATAGGTCCCGTTCGTTTCTGCTATAGATATTGGATCAAAATTTTTATCTTCGTGGTTAGGGGTCAGCAGAAAAAGATCGAACCAAAAAGACCGAAACCGAGAAATTCGGTCACTAATTTGGTCACAGGTGTTGAAAAACCAAATTTTACCGGTCAATTCGGTTAACTGAATAGACCGAACAAACATAATTTTTCATTCAATAAATCTATTGAGGTCCAACAAAACCCAACTAAACGGAATTTTGGCCCAATTTTGATCTCCAACATGCTTTGATTTGTGACCCATGATAGTGAAGAGAGTCGATTTGTGATTTTTCAATGTGTTATTTATGTGTATAATTTTTTATCTAGAACTTATTAGGGACTTGGCCTGATTATTTTGTACTTTCTGAAACTTCGGTCATGACCGAGACCAAGACCAAATTTCTTGATCTTAATTATTTTTCAAGACCGATTGGTCTCCAGATTTAGATGACCGAAATTTCTAAAAGACCGAAGATCGAGATTGAATTTTTCGGTTAGACCGAACACCCACCCCTATTCGTGACGCATGCTTTTCAAACTGCTAAATGGTACGTCTCGTGCAAAAACTTTCTTTATAAAAGTTAATAAATCTATTTTTTTAAGTTTGTAATAATTAAAACTCAATTAATCATACGTTAATACCACCTCGTTTTACGTAAAATCTACACCGTAAAAGAACACTACCCTAATATAGAATAAGATATATCATTCTATAAATCTGAACATATATTACGCTGTTTATCACCTTTGAGACTGAAGAAGTGAAGATTGAACCTCCCAACAATGATTTCCGTCAAAAACAATATAATAAATCTGACCTCGAAACAAACAGTACAGTAGCAGCTCAACACAACGGCCAACTCCTCCAAATCAAATCTGCATGCGCGCGCATGCTGCATGGATGGGCATCTACCCACCCATCTGCATCTGCATGGGCGCGCCGCACGCACGCAGCTCCAAGCCGCGCACTGTTGGACACCGGCCACCCGCTGCTCGATCGGTGTCTGCCGCCTCTATCGATCGCGACGGGTCAAAGCTCCCACCGCGGCAACGACCGTTTTGCCGGCGTACGTCGTTCGTCACGTACGCAATCGATCAATCGACCGCGAGCCAAGCCGAGAAAAAAAAACACCTGGCCATATCCGGCCATCCAGCCAAAAAAAAAAAAAACTCGCTTGCTAATTTGATGAGTGAAATGACCAAGCTAGCTTGCACGTATTGGTATTATCCCGACCAATTGACTTGTTCACCTGACACGTCACTACTATACATGCAATGTGTACGCTGTGTAACACACATGTGTGTTGCTTGCTGCAGACCAGTCGAAAGCTTGCTTCTCAGTTACATGTGAGTACTGTTATTATGTGCAATTGCTAATTCATTTATTCACATCGATGAGAGATTAGAATGAGAGGTTAGTAGTAGTGCGTACAACTGGTGCTGAAGAATGTATGATTGGTGCAGAGACTGTAGGGCATTCTGCCGTATAGGCATGGTCATGTGTATGGATCTATGATAGCAACGGAAACCAGTACTGTATGCATCAGCGAATTAAATAGTAGCACTAGATATTTTTGCAGCATTTTTGACTGATGGGGTGCTTTATGCACTCCGCTATTTTCCCCTTTTTTTTGGAAGAGAAACAAATGGGCGTTGAATTGACTCTGTATAAATATAATCCTTTAATACTGGGGCTGCGGATCAGTTATTGAACCCTTTATTTCCAACGAAAATACCTGCCCATTAGCTATCATGATTTTTTCTTTCTCGATTTTTGGCCTGACTCGGGCCATAGGATCATAATTAATGTTACATTAACTGAACAATAATTTTGCTATACATTTGTTAACAAATTTTCTTCCAAAAATTTAACAGATATAAATATAGTATAATTATATCATAACTTACATCTAACTGCAATATAATTTGTATGAAACTTTCAAAAATATTAATAACATGTTATTTTCATGAAGCGGAGTTCATTGGACCAAATCCCCTCACTTGTGTGTGGGTTGTGATTTTTTTCTTTTCACTTGCACAAATCTTAAAACAAATCTAACAATTTTAAAATTATATGAAAGTTACATACTAGTTACACTATAATTATGTGTAAGTTACAATGTAATTACACTATTGTACTATATTTGCATCTAATAAATTTTTAGGAAAACATTTATCGAGATATGTATAGATAGTCCCTAACTGGATTGGTTACTTGAAGATTTTCACGAATTTTAAACTGGGAAAATTTGGTGCTTATATGTGATATGTATTACCTCCGATTCCTGATGGTTCTTTGCATTGGTTAGTTTAATATTGAGCTAATCAACGTGAAAAAAATAGAAGGGGTATAAAACTTTATAAAACCCCCAATCGTATATATCGTATTAGGATTGATTTGGGCATATTAAGATTAATTTGGATGTATAGATATACTTCATCCTCATAAACCTTACACACTATAACTCAGCTAGTTAGCCTAGGGTTTTTGAAAACCACTGGTAACAAATAATTAACCTCCTATATTCCAGAGTCAACGTTTAATGATTAAAATACTATGAGTTCAAACTTTAAAAAAAAAGAATTTTTGTCGGCTTGTAAATTGCTTGATGCTTTGGGTTTAGTTTTATATATGCATGGCAAGTTCCGAATGACAACCCATGATTAATTTGGAACTCCTGGTTAGCCAGACTAAGCTGGCGCCTGCCATGCTTGCAATTAGTCAGTCTTCTTTAGATTCAGTGGATACTCCATATATATCGCACCATATAATCAGATCATGTGGACAAGTATACCTGATCACCATGATGCGTCCTCCGGTGTTGAGAGGAACATGATGATTGCCCATTCATGACCATCCTAACTAGAAACAGTGTAGAGACCATAATTAGAGGTGCTGGATGGAATCATCGCCATCATGACTAGCCATGCATTTCTTCTCCCAAAGATAACGACGTCCACACGTGCGCACGTACGGCCGCCCAAAACGATCGAGAGCCTAGCCTGCCGATCGATCCAGCTGAATTAGGTACTGTTTGTTTCCATAAGTTTTAGAGCTAAAAATTAATTTTAGAGCTAAAACATAAGTCTTTTTTAATTCTACTTTATTTGTTTGGAGGGACTAAAAAGGACTAAAACCTTATTAAATGATCTATCTAGTAGTACTTCACCCATGAGAGAGAGAGTGAAGAGAGAGATAGGGTTGGGATCACTCTGCTATAGGTTTTTAGCCCGTATAAGCTTCTCCCTCAGGGACTTATTGCCCTATGTTGTTTTAGTCTGTTTAAGTCCCTCCTGTTTAGTAATTTAGGGACTAAAAGGGATTAAAGTGGAGGGACTTATGGATTAGCCCCTCCAAACAAACAGCACCTTAACCGGAGGGCAACTACTAGTGTGATTGTAGGCCTGGTACTTTGCTTTGTTTGGACCTTATATGTTTTAGCACCCTATTTCTCATTGTATAATGATTTGTTTTCTCCATCCTAACAGAACTTTATAGGTTAGAAGGAATGCTTTATTAAAATTGTACTTTCTTCATTATAAAATAAACAAACCTAGTATATAGAAAACCTCATATTCAGATTCGTAATACAAGAATATCTCATATCCCATATTATATTTGTTTATTTTGAACCGGAGGGTATAGAACGTAATAAAACTTAACCTTGTCGATATGTGGCACGCTACGGATTTCTTCGAAGACATATAGACGTACATGTGAATTGAGCTATTAATTTCTGGTGAAATTATTTTGTAAGAACAAATACCGAACACAAACAATGATGTCTACCTCGACCGACAGAGAGCTAGCTTCTCTGGACGTAAGGTTCTCTCACCATTTATTCTCTATCAATATCAGTCGGTAAGTTTATCCTTAGTGCCCCACAATTTTTGTGGTTTCAAAATACTATATCAAGCAACGAGTTCTTAGAACAAATTTTAAACCAAGGAACAATATATACCTCCGTCCAAAAATAGAATCAATTTCTGATGATGAATAATAAACATGATTTCTAGCTTCATCATTAGAAGTTATTTTTTTCTTAAACGGAGGGAGTAGATAGGAAATAACCAGCAGCAGCATGAACACGTGGAGGAGATATCATTTCCTGCTAGCGAGTATCATGAACAACATTGCAGCCAGTGGCGGAACCAAAAATATTTTTGAGCCAGGTAAATTTTAATATATCTAGTATTTACTTTAAAAAATTTATCATAAATTTACTCATTAATATTAAAATTTAATGGAGTTCTCTTCAACGAGCCTCGACAGCTGTCTGGGCTTGCCGAGCGGTGGTTCCGCCACTGATTGCACTGGTAGTAGTATTATAGACAGTGTGGTGAGGGTGGAGAGTCTCAGTGGAGGACAGCATCGACGCGACGCAGCACGCGCGCGCACGATCGAGTGGGCGACGACGTACGCGGCACTCGCACCACAACCCGCGTGGTCGCCGTGGCTCGCGCGCGAGACCGGCCGGCCGGCCGGCCGGCGAGGAGCTCGCCGCCGACCCGACCTGGGCATGCATCATGCCCGAGTCTGAGCTTGACCGCAGCCCTGGTTGTGCCGGTCGCGGTCGGGTCTGAGTGAGTGCGGCGCGCGTGCGCTCGCTTCGGCCAACGAGAGGGGGGAGGGAGCTCTGCTGCTGCGGCTGGCTGAACTGAACTCAACACCGGAGGCGGTGGGGCCCACCTGGCTGCGGCCGGGCGTGGGGCCCAGCCCGCACTGGGAGACTGTGGGGCCCTTCTCCATCTCGGACTCCTCGTTGCCGCGACGTGTCGCGGGGTGGTTTGCTGGGTTCCAACGGCTTCAGGGGGGAGGAAGTCCCGGGATCGGGTGCGGCGGGCTCCGCGTGCGGCCCATATGTGTTGCAGTTGCATTACTTGCCGCTGTCCAAGGTGCGAGGAACATTGCTGGCTCACTAAGTTTTGATTATTTCTTTTCTAACAATGTTGCACTGACGTATTAGATTCTTATGATGTATCTTTATTTTATAATGACATAATTTTTTTTTTTAAAAAGAAGCCATATTCTACCAAACCAACAAACTAGGATCTTGTGAAAAAAGGTTGTTTCTACCTCCACACACTATTATGTGATTTGGTTCAAAGGTAACTAACTCCATCACGTAAGACATGTATGCCGATCATCTAAATCATCAACTCTAAGAATATGTTTCCCTACTACATATGTTTGCTAGAGCGGTCAAATCCTGTTGAAAAATGAAAAGGGCATATATATGGTGACCATGTAAGGACATATTTCATTCAAGCCTAGCTCACTAATGTAAAAGAAAACAAGAAGAAAGAATAGTTACTTCTCCATTATATCTACTATAGGATGACCCACAAATCCTAAAGCCTCACCAAGGCTTTGTTCCTTGGATTGATTAATTGTTTGCTTGATGTCTACTTGTAAGTTTTGAATGTGGTGTAAATGACTAGATTTGAAATTATTATATATATCAATGAAAAAACATGTTCGCACCATATATAGGATGTTCCAAAAAGAAGTTACTACATGTGATCTAGAGAAGCAATTAATATTGCTATGATAAATATGTTTTGCACCTGCGAATATGTCATAAAATGACTACTATTGCTATCGAAGACAATGTACTTTAAATTAAAGGCCAGTTCTCGTGAGAAAAACAATGAAAAATCTCAAAGTTATATCTTGTAATATCTAGATGTGTACTACAAATGACTTCAGGTATGTTTTATATAATATAACTAATTTACAGGATATGAGTATGCGACATGGAACTATTTTATAGATGATTAATCAACATCAAACTCTTTCAGATATTATAAATGACGATGTAAAATCATTTCACACGTGTTAAAAATGAGGCGTGTTACGGATAAAACCCTGCTCTTAAATTACAATTAAAAAGTTTCGGTTGTGCTACGGATGGAGATTTATGCTATAAGAATACTAAACATAAATACGACACCTCGTGTAAAGGACAAAAATCTGATACAGATCTATACTATTATTGAGAAATCATTTGTGCATTCCTCGGATCCTTTATAAATGAGTAGCTAGAAACATCATCTCATTAATAAGAAAAACCTGTTTTACATCCTTCAGGTGTGCCATAAATGAATATGGCACAAAACAGCTCAAGCAATACGGGCAATCTGCTAACTAGAAAAAAAAAGATATATCACCATAACTGAGCAAATATTTATGCTATAAATGAGCCATAGATACTATAACAAAACATTATGACTTAAATATATCACCATATTTTTTCGGGCTAAATATATCACCATAACTGAGCAAATGTTTATGATATAAATGAGCTCTAGATACGAACAAGACACTGTGACTTCAGAGGTATCATCATAACTGAGCAAATATTTATGCTATAAATGAACTCTGTATATGAATGAAACATTGTGACTTAAAAAGATATCATCATAACTGCGCAAAGATTTATGCTATAAATGAGGTCTACATGCGAACAAAACACTGTGACTTAAAAATATATCATCATAACTGAGCAAAAGATTTATGCTATAAATGACAAACGAACAAAACAAAGTGACTTCAGAGTTCAGAGTTCATTGCCAACAATCAACAGCATCGGAAGAAATCGTCGCTGCTGTACGTCACCGGTTTGACACTCGCGCACACCACACCACACACAAGGCACCACACGACGCAGCCACCACAGCAGCACAGCATTGGAAACGCTCACGAGGTGCAGGAGCCCAAGCAAGACGAGATAGAAAGAGCAAAAAAAACATAAATAAAAAAGAAAAAGAAAAGAAAAACGGAGAATGCGTGGGGCCCGCGCCCACCACTGTGGCGTCTGACACAGCTCACACCTTTGACGAAACGGCAGCCCGTAGCCCCGGGCCCACCACACACCCCAGAGGAAATAAAATAAAATAAATAAAAACTCAACCAAAAAAAATCGGGGACAAGGAAAAAGTCCAAGGCGCAGGACGGGGACGGCCGCGATGGACGGCGCGGATCATCCTGGGGCCCACTTCGGTGGCCCCGCCCGCGGTATTTATTATTATTATTTTAATCCGCCCGAGGAGGAATACGAGAGAGCACAAAGGGAGAAAAAAAATTAAAGAAAAGAAGGGGCAAAAAAGCGAGAGCACTGCACTGGCCCCACCCTCCCCCCAATTTGTTTATTTATTTATATTTATTTTCTTCTTCATTCACTCAGTGGCTTGCTTGGACTAGTACTGGGCTACTTCTACTGCTGCTCCGCTTCTCTGCTTGTACCAGCCGAGGGAGAGAGACAGAGAGAGAGGGAGAGAGAGGCAGGCAGGCAGGCAGCCACTCCCTCTGCTCGTCGTCGTCGTCTCCGAACACCGGTGGGCAGGGTGGAGGTATCAGCCCTGGCTCCTGCGAGGTGAGGTTTTGCATCTGCTATTCTTGCCCTTTTGCTGCTATAGGATCATGCATGC
Source organism: Oryza punctata (assembly GCA_000573905.2). Lineage (NCBI taxonomy): Eukaryota > Viridiplantae > Streptophyta > Magnoliopsida > Poales > Poaceae > Oryza > Oryza punctata. The sequence continues at coordinate 35,134,553 of CM002490.2, forward strand.
ATATGCGTTTCTTGTTTCTTGTCTGGGTTTTGGTTCGTGGATCGAGTAGTAGCAGAGGCAGCTGTTTGGGGTTTATGGGGGAGTAAATTTCTGTTGGTTTTGGGGATTGGTTTTAGGGGGAGCAGCTGCAGAGGCCGGGGGTGGTAGTGGGTGATGGCCATGGCTGTGGAGTGGAGTGGTGTGGTGGGGTGTTTTTTTTTCCTGTTCTTGTAGGCTCAGGTGGTTCTTGGATTGTGTCAGGTTGCCTAATTTTGGTAGTATTGATTAGGCCACCGGGAATGCCATGTTGCGTGCCCGCGTGCCCAATTTTAGCTTAGCTCGTCGGAAATGGCACCCGTGTGCGCCGCATGATTGTGAGAATCTCCCCCCTGCATCGCCCAGGTGGTGCTGTTTCTTGAAATCATCCAGTGAGGTGGCTGTTTATTTTAATATATATGGTAATGGAATGATTAGGGCTATCAGCAAATCTACCCATGTGTTGCTTGCTGGTTGTTTACTATTTATATATGGAAAATGCTCATGATGTGATGTGATCCCTGTGTTAGAGTTGCATATTGGGGCTCAAGAATTTCTAGGTTAGGGCATTTGGTGGTGAGCTTGATAGTTTGTGTATATGATCAGAGTCAAGAAGTGATTGATTTGTGCGTGCAGGTAGGGTGGGAAGGGAGTGATTCATGGAGGGGATGGAGGAAGCAAACAGGGAGGCAGTGCAGAGCTGCCACAGGGTGCTCACCCTCCTCTCCAGCCCCCATAGCCAGCTTGTCCCTAACAAGGATCTCGCGGCGGTTACGGGAGAAGCTGTCGCGAAGTTCGGCTCCGTGGCATCCAGGCTGAACAATGGCAATGGCCTCCAGGGCCATGCCAGGGTTAGAAAGATCAAGAAGCCCTTGCCTATCTTTGACAGCAACCTCTTTTTGGAGAGCCCCGCACTGGCTGCGGCGACGGCAGCCAAGGTATCTAACCCGAGTCCGATCACTAGCCTCCAGCTGTTTCCGAGGTACCATCAGATGGAGGGCTCTTCTTCAAAGGATCCTGTTAGGATCCCTGCCCAATTCCCTAAAAGGTTGCTTCTAGATAGCCCAGCGGTTGATTCAGATGGGCCATCACGGGGGCCGCCGCTACAGCTCATCCAGCCGGTGTCTGTTGCGCCCCCGGCTGGAACGCCTCACCCTGCATTGCCTTCGGCGCATCTTCATTTCATCCAGCAGCACCAGAGCTACCAGAGGTTTCAGCTCATGCAACAGATGAAGATGCAGAGTGAGATGATAAAGAGGAGTGGCCTTGGTGAACAGGGTGGTAGCAATGGTGGTGGTAAGGGTGTTAATCTCAAGTTTGACAGTTCTAATTGCACGGCATCATCCTCCCGTTCATTCCTGTCGTCTCTGAGTATGGAGGGGAGTATTGCGAGTTTGGATGGCAGCCGCTCCAGCCGTCCATTCCAGCTAGTTAGTGGGTCACAGACGTCAAGCACTCCAGAGTTAGGCCTCATGCAGAGGAGGAGGTGCACTGGTAGGGAGGATGGTAGTGGACGATGTACAACTGGGAGCCGATGTCACTGTGCGAAGAAAAGGTTGGATTTTTTCTTTTTGTGATAAATTGATATGAGTATCTTGATCTTGTGTTTTTTCTTAAGTCACTTTTGTATGTAATCTCAGGAAGCTGAGGATAAGGAGGTCTATCAAAGTCCCTGCAATCAGTAATAAGGTTGCTGACATTCCAGCTGATGAGTTCTCATGGAGGAAGTATGGACAGAAGCCAATAAAAGGATCCCCACATCCTAGGTATAGCTAAATGCTCAATCTCATGTAGTCATTTAGTTATTATGTTGCCAGGTGCTTTTTCTGTTACAGTTGGGTGCCGTTGCTAGTTCATACTGCACAGGATATCTACACTTGTGCTTTGCTGACTTGTCACTATTATTCAGTAATCAGTACTAGTACATTAGGAAACAATCCTGCCTGGCTACATTGAGCTATTATTTCTGTTTATGAAATTTTTATCTTCTCTGTTCTTAGCATACTTAAGTATATGCACATCTCATAGAATGCATGATATGCCATTAATTATTGACCAGAAAGGTTTTCTAATTTGGACAACAATAAATGATTGTAGCTCATGATACTATGTGCTGTAAGTTTCAAGCTAGATTTCTTTCCACATCTGTTTAGTTTAGAGGATGGTTATAGCAAAGGGAGATTGGGATCTCGAGAAAGTTATAGTTTTGGTTTTAAGCAACTCATGTGGTTGGTGATACCTTCAGTCACACGTAGTTACAAGAAGGCCAACTTATAATTTTGCAATCCAAGAAAGATTACAGCTAACAGCCTTTCCCTATATAAATTACTCATTCGTTTTGTCAAAGAGATTGCTGAAGAATATTCACATATGCTCATCGTCTTTCAGGGGTTACTATAAGTGTAGCAGTGTAAGAGGATGCCCAGCCAGGAAGCATGTTGAGAGGTGCGTCGATGACCCCTCGATGTTGATTGTTACCTATGAAGGTGATCACAATCACAACCGGGTCCTAGCTGTCCAGCCAGCCTGATCGACGTTTCAGGCTTTCACTCACCGGATCACTTCGATAACATCCCTTTCTAGACAAGAGATTAAAAGAAAAAAAAAGAACAAGAGGAGCCTAGTTTGTACATACTGCTCTGTTCCTAACTGTTTGGTGGTAGAGACAGCTCTTGCAGAAGAATCCGTGGCGAAAGGAATTTACCGCATAGATGGTTGATGGAGTATTTTCTCATCGGAGACTCGTAATTTTGTAGCTTTTTCTCTCCCTTTTTTTTTTGTTTCTCTTCAAGTTGGTTCTAGAAAACTATCTTGTGGTGCAGTGTGACATTCAACTGCTGCAGTTATATGTCTGGGGATGGTGGTGGTGGTGGTGAAGGTGTTACTGTTAGAGGATTGGAGAGGTCAGTGCCTGTAAAAGTGGCAACACCTAGGAACAAAATGTACCCTCATTTTCAGCCTGGAATGGTAGTACAATCTTTGTTGTGATGGGAAGCATCGGGTTGTTTGTGATGTGTTTGCTATACTAGCACAAGTGTGATCCTGCGACGGGATTGTCAGGCTTTAAAATTCTGCAGCATCTTGTACTACCGTGTTTGTCCTGCAAAATTCAAATTTCAGAGTCCAGTTTCTGGGCGATCTGAAAATGTATGCAGCCATTGTACCTAGTGCCTCTCTTGTCCCTTGGTTCTTTGACATGTCCATGTAGAGAGGTCAGTGTTCAGAAGGTCAGTTGATCTCTCTGTTTGGAGGTCTTGCTGATATCATGGTGTTCACGGGATTCCTTCGGTCTATGCCAGATTTGGTGATTTTTTTTTTATTTCCTTTTGGACTCCGAACTCGTGTGCCATGTAAGCTATCCAGCAGCCCCTCCAAACCGGATTCTCCAAACACCCATATAACTAGCTCTTTAATTGATTTGGCAAGCCAAACTCATTTCTCACTCTAACAATCTCTCCATCTACATTCTCCATTATAAGCCTATGATACTGAGATCCACAAGTTAGTCTCTAATACCCCTCTTTCCTTCTCTTTCTCTCTCTTCCTCTTCTCTCGGTCCTCTTCCCGTGTGACGGCGACTACGCAGAGGCTAGCGGCGGCACCTCACGACGACGACAACCTGGGTCGCGGAGGTGGAGGCCGCGCGACCCCTAAATCCACACCGCCGGTCAAATCCGCACGGGGCAGGAAATGGTGGGGAGGTGGTGGAGGTCGCGCGGCTGGTCGAATCCGGCGGGGGCGGAGATGGCGTGGAGGCGGCGGAGGTCGCGTGGTCAGCCAAATCCGGTGGGGGCGGAGATCACGTGGAGGCGGCGGAGGTCGCACGGCCGGCTGAATCTAGCGGGGGCGAATGCCGAGTGGCTAGCGATGACGCAGAGGACAGCGGCGGTGGCTAGCAACAACGACCTTGGTAGACACAGTGGATGGTGATGGCGACCTCGACTCGACACGACGATGGGCTCGGTTGCGTCGCCGACCCCGGAGACGATCGCCACAGCTTGCGACATAGGGGCGGGCCCTCCATTTTGATTAGGGAGGATGGGGACGATGATGGGGGGTATGCGGATGGAGGGAGGCAGCTCCGGTGCCTCTCTCCTCCGTGCCATCGTTGACACTGGCCCGACAACGAGCAAGCCGATGCGAGAGAGCAGAGCTTGCGGGGAGATGGGAGAAGGAATGTGTGCGAGGCCTACGTTTGGCCAGTGACTTTTGGCTGGCCAAGTTTAGCTAGTGGAGGGAGGGTTTTGGCCAGCCCGATAGCTTAGCCATCCGATTGGAGAGGCTGTTGTAGGATGGTTTTTTACTGGAATAGCTAAAATTTAGCTTAGAGAATCACTTGGAGAAGTTGTTGGAGATGCTATAGGATCAGTCACAGGCTCGTTACAGTGTGCCTTCATTGGGCTGCTTGTGCTTGTGCGGTCTTTAGTGTGAAATTTTGGACTTTTTATTCTCTTTAAGTAGTCACTTAACGGTATTTTCTCTGTTTTTCCCTTTCCCCTAGCAATGGTGTTTCTAGCTATTTGTATTGTGTAACCAAAACTTTGCTCTCTTCTAATATACATATACTGACGTGCAATAATTTTGCGTGTTCACTAGAAAATAAATTTTGGACTTACATATTAATTGGAAAAATGTGAGGACTAAAACAGAAAATATAAGGAGCTAATAAGAAAAGGAGTAGAAAATTGAAAGAATCACCTACGTTCTAAAAGAAAAATGTTTTTACACATGTGGCTTAAGCCTGTGTGACACATTAGAAGAAGTGGGCCCGCAAGGCCCCAACTGTGAATGCGGCAAGGCTGTAAGCAATGGGGTTTGATAGACTTCAGTTTCTGAAGCAAATGCGTGCTTGCTTGCCTCCAAGCTGTAGACTGTAGTGCAGTTGGCTGGTATAACAGAAAAGACAACGGAATATATGCTGTATTTATGGTCACAAAGAAAAGAAAAAGGTCATTAGAAATGTTCTATTTTTGTGCTCTTATTAACAGGAAATTCGATTACAGAGAATATCTCCGTTCCCATTCTTCTGAACTCTGAAATCAGACTGACAAGCACAGTGACATGCAACCATTCGTATTCGTTCTACTCTGTCCAAAGTCCAAACTGTGCAAGTATGAAATGGTACAGTGCAACTGCACCATGTCCAGCACTAAGCACATGGAATTCGATGAACAGTAGTACACAGCATTTCTCTTGTTGGGCCGTGAGGAAGGCCTATTTCTTTGTAGCCACTAGCCCACTAGGCAAGCTTGAACTTATGATGGATACTCAAGGCCCAATCGGCCCCAAGTACTCTATAAATAGAAGATTTCACTTTGTGTAGTTTTAATTAGTGAAATAATTTACTGTTTTTCATGTGTCAACTCGTCGATTCGCAGCGTGTCAAAAAAAAAAAAATCTAAGATTCGCAGGACACGGAGAAACTTTTTACTGACAATATCCATAAATAGATTGTTTTTTTAATCAACTAAGATTAGCACATTAATATTTGGGGGCAATGGGTTTTCAGTGTATTTATCATCCGATTTGGAACAAATGTGTTTTTCCAGTTTTATTTTAAATGAAAAAAGATGTTCTGGCATGAATTTTCATAATTAATTATTCAGATTCTACGTATTGATCATTTTATACTAGAATCAAGTTTTTTTTATGAATAGCCACACTATGTGCAATATACTAACTATAAATAGTTATGTATAAGTCTATATAATATTTTTTTGTGTTTTCATGTTTTCTAGTTACCTGTTTTTCATGTTTATCCTTTCCCCTTATTTTTTTATATGGTCTTAAGAATCATGCGAAGCTCATCTTCCTAGGAATGGTGCCCCCCCCCCCCCCCCCCATCTAAACTTATGTGATATGTCTCAGTACTACTCCTACATCAGTAGAACTATTGCAAATTTCATGTTGTTTTTCATAATTTAATAGCCTTTTTCCCAGCAAAGACAATAGTTCATGTCTGAATATCTGTACTGTACATGTGCTCCACGTTTAGTTAAGATGCACCGAAGTTCCAAAACATCAAGCTGCCTTGCGTTCTGTTTACTGCAATCTCAAGCTGTCGCCTACATGTGCAGGTGTACTAACAGTATTATTAGCCAGCTCCCATCTAACGACCAGTTGGTGATTAGTCACTGACCCCCAGCCCAAAAAGGTTCAGTCTTTGCATACCAAAGCACAGTACACGTACACACACTGAATTCGTGTCCAACATGTGCCGCTAATTAAGACACGCTAATTGATTATCTGATTTTGGTGACCCTAAATTAGCCGTAGGGTAAACTATCTTGTCAAGCATCCACCTCAACACGGCGATCCAGCACCATTAGTTACGAGTGCAAAATCGAGAAAAAAATATTACCTTCGTAATTATTGTTTATTTTATTGTGAGTTGTTTTATCACTAAGAGTATTTTAAACACGATTTAGATTTATATAAAATTTTTAAATAAGACGAATGGTCAAACACGTGTCTAAAATTTAACAGCATATAGATGGGACCTGGCTCATCGAACATATGCCACGTGTATGGATCATGTTACTCTACAGTGTGGAATAGGGAGAGACTTTTGAACAGTAAAAGTACAAGCTTGACTTCGCCTGTGACGGATATCAAAATGCTACAAAATCGTCGGAAGAGGGACGTTTCTTTTTTTATGATTTCTTAGGTTACATGAAAAAACGATAAGACGATGTCTCAATGAATACAAGAATTTCTCTTGAAAGTTCAAATCATCTATATTGAATCATAGATTAGATCATCTTTATAAATTAATTTGTAGCAATTACCAACTTTTTAATAGGATTTCACTGAATTCAGTAGAATAATAAAGGAACTAGATCTGCCCCGCATGTACATACGTTAAATTCCTTGGGCAAAAAAGATTCAAAGATCCGACTGAAATCGATCGAAAATTGTGGCGATAAATTTTCTTTAGCAATACCGAACAGAGTATCTAGTTATTTTAGAGAAAGTCAAGTTAGCTAGTGAACTGATGCATGCATGTGTTATGGCTGACAATCTAGTGGCCAATTAGATTTCCTTTCTTTTTCAGGATGTCCTACAGATTCAAAGCTCAATTATGTTATATGTTAGAGATGTGCTTCTATGCTCTAAAAAAAGTTGCACCGAAATAAAAAAAATCAGTGGCTGAGATTGAAAATGGGATTAATACTTAATCATCATTAATGAGGAGTATTTTTATCCACAGATTTTGGAGCCCATGCCCAGCCCATTCCATCTCTGAACCGAGGGAGAGGAGGCAGTTGCGAGGCTGAGGGTGGCGATGGCGTGGTCTTGCGTACCTCCGGTCGATGGAAAAGAGCGACCGGAGCTTGATGGCGCGGTGGAGGGAGAGGCTGAGCAGGGAGATGGTGTGGAGCTACTCGGCTTGCGGGATGGAGGTAAAATGGGACGAAGAGGATGATCAGCGCCATTCTATAGGCTGGAGGAGGAGGGGAATGGTCGGAGGAGAGGAGAGGAACAGCTGGGGAGCTTGCCGGCCAGCCATTAATGGTCGCGGTTTGTCGGAGAGTGAATTCGACGAATTAAAACCGAATTAAAAGGGGAAAAATGGGGGAATTGAAGATGAGGAGGAGACGAACCGATTCTTGCATTTGATTAGGAGGGGAAATACCCAGGGAGGGAGATCGGCGAGGCAACATCGTTAGGGTTTGTCGGTCGGGAGGAGAGGAATAGGCGGCGCTTGGGGAAGACGATGACTGTGTGTGGTGGGGGCGGCACGGGCCGCGACTGAGTGGAGGGGGAGCAGAAGCAGACTTTGGGATAGAGAGGAGTTGGCCCAAGAGGAGGGAGAGAGGAAGGAAAAAGGCCAAGCGGACCAAGGGTGGAAAAAGGGACTTTTGGCTGGATTCGGCCCAAACAGAGGCATCACATCAAGGCTGGATTCGTGGCGACGGCCGCGAGAATGGCCGTGGTGGATGGGGTCTCGCCAGCAACTTCAAAGAGGAACCTAACGAAAATCTGAAAAAAATAGCGGTATGGTTCCACCCAATGAAAATCTGAAAAAAAATGAAAATTTGAAAAAAAAATGACGGAATGATTCCACCTAATGAAAATCTAAAAAACAATGATGCTATGATTCCACCTAACGAAAATATGAAAAAAAAATGGCTCTATGATTCCACCTAACGAAAATATGAAAATCCATAAATTATAAATGTGAAAATCTCAAATGTGTTATTGCAAGCAAATATGATCACTCCCTTGAATAAATAAATAACTTGTATCCCTTGAATATATGGTGTCCAAATTAATTGCAAACTCCCTTGAATAAATAAATAAGTTTTATTACTGTAATATATAAAATCTAGAGCTAATCGACAATTTCATTTAGCTCCTTTTTCACATCTTCAATGATGTTATCATACAATAACAACTCTCCCAATAATTGTTGCCTAATACATTGATGTTGTGTTGGACAAATAAGGAAAAATGTTTATTACTCATAAAGTAGACACATATTTGAAGTTCTTTAGTAAATAATGTAAAGGGACAATTGCATCTATGCCCCACTTTCAAACGCAACTGCTGTTTTACCCTCACTTTTTAGGGTTTGCAGTTTTACCCCCACTTTTTGAAATTGAACCAGCCATCTACCCCCACTTCTAACAGCCGTTTGGTAGGTCCCACATTTTTGTGTTAAAGAAATACAAAAGGAAATAAACAAAGTTTTAATGAATTATGAATTGACCTTTGTACCCTTGAGTTATTGCAAAGTGGCTGGAAGCCTGGAACTCTCCTCACACCCCGAAACCCTATCCCTAGCGGCGCAACGGTGAAGGCGTGCGCGCGGTGGCGCGGCGGCGGCTCCGGCGGCGGCGCGACGGCGACTGCGAGGGCGGGCGGGCTCGGGTAGGCGAGGCGGCCGCGAACCAGCGGCGAGTGCTGGCGAGGGCGGGCGCGGCGCCGGCGGCGAGGGCGGGCGCGGCGCTCCGACGCTGCTGGGCCGGCAGTCGCTCCCAGGCGCGGCATAGGCGGGCGAGGTCCCGGCCGCGTGGCTCCCAGGCGCATCACCGGCGACAAGGGCGGGCGCGGCGCTCCGACGCCGCTGGGCCGGTGGCGCGCATCACCGGCGGGCTCGGGCAGGCGAGGACGGGCGCCCGCGGCGCTCCGACGGCAGGCGAGGAAGAGGAAGGGGAGGAAGAGCTGAAAAAAATAGGGACAAAAACACACAAGCTGAAAAAATGGAGGTAAAAATACAATAACCACCAAGGATATAAATGTCCTTTTGCTCTAGAACTAACACCGTCAAGTCAGCTGTTAGAAGTGGGGGTAGATGGATGGTTCAATTTCAAAAAGTGGGGGTAAAACTGCAAACCCTAAAAAATGAGGGTAAAGCAGCAGTTGCGTTTGAAAGTGGGGGCATAGATGCAATTGCCCCTAATGTAAATGTCAAACCCGAGTGAATTTTTTTTGTAAGTCTTAATCCATCAAACAACTCGATGTACTTTAGTACATATAAGCTGCATGAACATCTATCAAAATAAAATGAAAAAACGAATAAGTGGATCGTTATAGAGCAAGTATATTATATTATTAGAGGACTCACAAATCACTTTGTTTGGAACTTTGTGGAATTGCTTGGGTTTCCGGTCACGAATTTTTGGCATCCGAATACCTTGACTAGTAGCCACATCGAAATCCTTTTTTATTACTTGAAAGGACCTTCATATCGCCTAGAGGGGGTGAATAGGCATTCCTAAAAATTATCACAACTTCATAGCATATTAGAATGATGAGACCTTTCGGTTCAAATCGGAACTTTCGGTATGGGATTGGAAGTTCCGGTCTCAACCGAAAAGTTCGGTGGATAACGGAAGAAAACACTAGCTATGAAATTGTAGCTTGATCAAACAAAATATATATGAATCAAAAGATGACAAACAAGGTATGTAAGTAAGATATAAGGTTATCAACTATATCAATAAGCATACAAGTAGATCGGGTTAAAACAAACTCAAGCACAATATGAGAGAAGGCAAGAACGTGCAAACTAAGAGAGGAGACACGTTAATTTGTTTCCCGAAGTTCAGATCCACGGATCCTATGTCTCCATTGAGGGGCCACAAAGGTTGAGTCTATTTCAACCATTTTCTCACGAGGTTGCACAAATGCACTCCTCGATTTCACTCTTGATTTCTTCCTTTGCGGAGGCGAAATCGAAGCCTTCACAAACTTTCCGAGGCACACTACAACCTTGGGTGCTCACCGGCGACGTCTAGATATCTAGGAGACCTTAGACCCCAAGAGTAATAAACATAGTCGAAGATTTGCTTGCTATGAACTCGAGTGCTCAAAGTATGGAGTGAAGCTCACTAGTTCTAAACTTCTCAATCTCTCAGTCCAACTCTCTCCCCTTCTCAAATCCCTCTCACAAAGAAGTATCACAAAGGTAGGGGAATGTGGATGGTTATTTGGTTTTGGATGTGTCTAATAATGCTCAAGAACAGCAGCCACTCAAAGGAGGGGTGGATGAGTTTGTATACCCGAGCCTCTCAAAACTAGTCATTGGAGGCCAAAACTGCAATTTTCGGAATTTCCGAAATGCATTTTCGTACAAGTCTGAAAATCAACAGAAAGTCATCTCGGTTTGATAACCAATTTCGGAATTTCCGAAATGCATTTTCGGACAAGTCCGAAAATCAACAGAAAGCAATCTCAGATTCGCAGCCATTTTCGGAATTTCCGAAAAAATTCGGACATTCTGAGATTTTTTGGGAATTTCCGAAAAGCAAAGAGTAAAATGACCATAACTTTTCGCTCGGGAGTCTATTTTTGATGATCTTGGACTCTATGGAAAGCTCACTCAGAGGACTACCCAATTCAGCCAAAATCAAGAATTAAAATCACTCAAAAGATAGGTTAAAGCTTGGTTTTCTCTCAAGGTAGCACTAGGATGGGTCACTTTGAGCACTAGGATGGGTCATTGTCCTAGGTGCACCCTTGGTGGCTACACATATGAGATCTAAAACAGATCGTTCAAGCCTTTGTGATGTTTGACCAACCTCGTCAACATGCGTGTGGTTCTTGGTTGCTGCATTGGAAGAACTCCTTTTTGATAGTTGACTCTCCATGTATTCCTTCACCGCCCCAAACAACTCAGGACTATTAGCTGACAAGTCAAAAAGTTCGGACCCTCGGGCACTCAATTCATAATAATTCTTTTGTTTCTCTGTCCAAACATGCAAATCACTTTTTTGAACAGAAGGAAAACCACCGGTTGCATTCTTCGAAAGGCGCTGCAGCACACAGCACATTCAGATTTCCTTCACACCTCCATATGCTTCAAAACAGAGAGAATATGCTTGCAAAGGATCCCTTCACGCTCCATCTTTCGGCAACTGCACCTAATATCACAGTTTCCTCCAATGTGAGTGTAATCAACATAGCATTTTCTCACACTTTTTTGCTCAAAAGTCACCATGTACCTCTCACCCTTTCCATCTTGTACTACATCAACATGTAGACCATCTAACTTCTGAAGCTCCTTTTGAACAAGATCAAAATTTGCAGAAGTAAAAATATGCCCTGCGGATTCCTCAATTTCACGACTATCAGTGATAGCAGCAGGTCATGATTGAGATGCTTTGGAATCACTTAAGGCATTTACATTAGCAATAAATGAATCCACAACGACCCTGTCAAATATAGGTGAGTGCTGATGTGGATGAGAGAGGATCCTGTCCGGAGAGTCAACTCTCGACGCACGCTGTGAGATAGGTGTATATGGCAATGTTCTTTTCTAATTAATTAAGATTCAGATTTCATCTTGGTTTCCGTTAGCATGTTTTTCAAACTACTAAATGGTACGTTCTGTGCGAAAGCTTTCTATATAGAAGTTACTTTAAAATATCAAATATATTCATTTGTCAAGTTTGTAATACTTAAAGAGATGTGCTTCTATGCTTTTCGGTGAAAAACCGCACAATTTTTAAAGAAGATGAGAGGTACATATTAGAAGGTACTTGATAGTGTAAACTTCATTTAGGGAGGGTAATTTCGTCCTTGAGGGAGTTAATCTCCGTTCCTATAAGTCCGGAGCCCACACCAACACTGATCACCGGTAACTTTTCACAAACTGAAAACCACTAATTAACAACCGTGATCTTCATTGCATTTGCATGATTGCATCTCATACAAGCACAAATCGTTCATCACCTGAAAGTCTGAGACAAACTAAAAACGGAATATGCATGTCTTCCAAGCTGCAATCATTCTTGTATACAAAAGGCATCCAAAAGTTAAGCAATGGCAATTGTTGGCACTGCACCATGGGATCGAGCAAACAAGCATCGATGCATTCATTCACTTTCCCCTCATATTTACTTCTCTCCTCTCTCTCCACTTAATCTACCATCCAAGTTTCCAATTCCTGGCGATGCTGGTCCAAAATCGATCTAAAAGAGAACTAACCGAATTACTCAACTTTACTGCCATCAAAGAACCAAATCAAGGTATTTTCAAAGCAAATATTGTAGATGAGACGGAGTGAAGGAAAAATAATAGGGCTTTGTGGGCATCTGGAGTACGAACTCCCAGTCCAGATCAATCTTGTGCTAGCCAAAGGATTGATCCGTCGAGATGGGGATCGGTCTGCGGTTCTAACCATGACAATGGGATACGGGTAGATGCTGGCGACTACAACAGCTTTGTTCGAGGGTAGTGCCGCCATGGTGACTTTGACAAGATGGCCGAGCGATGGCGCCGGATATGGAGAAGAACAACGAGAGGGAAGGGGCAGTGATACTGCGTAATCTTCTCCAAAGACAAAATTACCCTTTGATAAAAATGCTTAGGCTGTTAAAGACCTTCTAATCTAAGCCTCTCATCTGCTTTAAAATATGTGCAGGTTTTTCTATGAAGAGTACAGAATCACATCTCATAATTAAAACTTAATGAATCATGTGCTAATGACTTTCTCGTTTTACGTGCACCAACTTAATATTCATCAGTTTCAAACACCACCATAGGCTAGAAAAAAATTAACACGGTAGAAGAGAAGAGTGAGAAAAAAAATAGAGAGTTGATCATTAGAGTCAGCAACTATTGTATGACATGTTTGTGGAGCAGTTATCAAATTAAAACATGGACTATCTATGGGTTTGAACCAAGCTAAGTGTTAAACTTGTCCTTAGGATTTAAACCATTGTGGTGGGAATTAATTAACCATTTTATCACATCTTGATAGAGGAGATACTTGATTAGCTAGCTAACCGGCCACACGTTTTTCACAAACCAAGGAGCTCGACAATACATAAAATTATATCTCAGCATCTGCGGTTACATGGCCCAATCCGCTCCTTATAGCTTCCTAGCTATTTTGCCCTATATAAACCCTTCTTCTGTCCATGCCAGGCAGCAACTCATCAGCTACCAGTAAGTAGTGTACAAACTAGCCCTAGCTGCTGTAAGATTAATCAGCTTAATTAGCAGCTATAGCTAGCTAGTTAATTACCTTAATTAGTTAGCTTCGCTAGCTAAGCAATGGACGAGTTCTTCCTCCAGTCTCTGCTGCTCTACGTCGCAGATCGTCGGCTACGGCTGGGCCGACATCCTCTTCTCCCCCTCCGGTGACTACTGGCGCAAGCTCCGCTAGCTCTGCGCCGCCGAGATCCTCAGCCCCAAGCACGTGTTCTCCTTCCGCCACATCAGGGAGGACGGGCTGGCGACGCGTGTGGACGCGGCACCATCGACGCCGTTGAACCTGAGCGTGCTGTTCCACAGCATGACCAACGACATCGTGGCCCAGCGTTCGGGAAGAAGAGGAAGAACGCGCCGGAGTTCATGGCCACCATCAAGGCCGGCGTCAGGCTGTAGAGCGGCTTCAAAATCCCCGATCTCTTCCCGACGTGGACCACCGTGCTCACCGCGGTCACTGGCTGTTGATACAAAAAAACACATACTGGTCTGGGAGATCTGCTTAGATCCAGTGCAGGTCCAAAATAGTGATGAGATGCGGGCGTACCAGTCAGTTTGATCCTGCAACTGGCAAAATATGTAAACAACAGATAAAACAGCCGATCGGCCGATAAGCCGATGAAGTAATTCCAGCCAATACCCATACCAGCCGATATCCACTGTAGATCTTGATACTTGAGTAAATGATGATATAAAGACAATCGGCTAATAGTAATATCACAGAATAAACGTTGATCCGAAGGTTAAAGCATTCATCGACTGAAGGTCCGATGCCAATAAATTCAAATGATTAGATTCATAGTGATACCTTTATTGCGATCGGCTAAATCCAACTTATATGTAATCCTTATAAGCCGATGCAACGTCCAGACAATTCATCGGCTGAAACCCCGATGAAACCCTTATTGACAATCAAGAATCAAACTAGAGATTATGGTTCTAAGCACGATTTAGTAGATCAAACTTAACTGATGCATCGCTAAGTATGAAAAGAAACATAATATCTAGAGAATCAAGCTTTTGACTAATTTTCAGGGTGGTGGATATATTATATAATCCAAGCCAACAAAGTAATCTAGCTGATATCGACAAAACCCTAAATAGAGATCGGTTAATACAAGTAGAAAATATTGTCAATCTAGATTATATAACGTATATGATAACTCATCGGCTAGCACTCTGATAAAACATTAGCATGAACCTATCGGCTTAACAAGATTTATATTATCAACAACAATCTAGTAGGTCGAACCTAACCGATACAGCACGAGATTGTATATGATAATCTAATACTTGATAAGCCGATAGATCTGTCTAATGTGATGGATATAACAAATCTATTTATTTATTTTTACAACATTGTGATTGTAGAGATATATCGACTAAGATAGAAAATCAGACCTATCTGAGACAGTCCCAACTAAACCGATGTGTCTCTAAACACAATGCAATTAAAATATAATTGAAATATCATGTAGGCAAATATATCAACCGAATCAGAGCAATCCAAGAGATTGAAACGATGCAACCTTAAACAACTCCAATGTAGCCGATAGATTTATCAGGGCCAGCGGAATGTAGGGTTACCCCTTCATTGGAGATCGACAGTCGATGCAACCCCGCATCAGGTGCCAAATTCCGCTGATTGATAAGTAAAACCTCGGAAAAAAGGGTGGCGATGCATTAAGAGTAGTTGTATTGATCGAGAGTTAGTTTACAGGGACCCTGAGTGTACATATTTATTCCCATGGGTAGATTCTAGTCCATATCGGACACGACACAAACTTTCCTAAAGATAAAATGAAAAATATGAAGTCCTTACCAGACACTAAACACACTTTCCTAAAGATAAAAAGGAAACTAACAACTCTACCTAATTAATAGATAAACTGCCATGTCACATTCTCCTTGAACTCGGGCTCTTCTAATAAACTTCCTTTAATTAATTAATTTCCTTAACTCAATCCATGAAGAATATAATTGCTCGCGATTGATAATGCCCATCGGCCGATTCCAGGACTTTGAAGCCGATACTCACTCTAGGCCGATGATAACTTCGAGGCTTACCAAATTTCGCCGTTAACACCAGCTGCACTACTGGAGAAGTGATCTTTGCTGGGTCATGCAAAAATCACATTAGTCCCGGTTTGAGTAGGAACCGAGACTAAAAAATATATTTAGTCCCGGTTTAAAAGCCTAGGGGTACTTTTTGATCTTTAGTCCCGGTTGGTGATATCAACCGGGCCTAAATATCTCTCTCCCACGTTGCTCTCTCCCTCACTTATCTTCTCCTCCTCTTCTCTCTCTATCTTATCTTCTCCTCCACTCCTCCCCTCCCCTCTCACCTCTCCAGCGGGTGGCGGCAGGCGGAGTCAGGCGAGCGGCAGCCGGCAGGAGGCGGCCGGTAGGTAGGCAGGACGTGGTGGGCAGCAGCGCCCTCACAGAACCGCCGGAGAGGAGGCGGCAGGCGGTGGCCCACGGCTCGCCGAGCCACCGGGGGCCCTCCTCCTCCTCCACTCCTCCCTCTACGTCGGCCCGCAGCGGGCGGTGGCGGGCGGGAGGCGGCGGGCGGTAGTAGGCGGCGGCAGGCGGGCGGCGGTCTTCCCTCCGCCAGATCCGGCGGGAGGGGAGGTGGCGGGCAGCGGCAGGCGGAGGTAGGCGGCGGGTGGCGAGCGTCGGACGGCAGTAGGTGGGTGGTGGCGCGGCGGAAGCGGCGGTGGCCGGCGGATGATTTGTTTTTTAGATTTTTGTTGTAGATTTTTTTTGATTTGGGGATGATTTTGTGGATATGATTTGTGGATCGTGGATGGTAGATGATTTTTTTGTAGATTTTTTAAGATTTGTGGATTGTGGATGGTTTTGAAGTAGAGTTTTTTCGATTTGGGGGTGGATGATTTTGTGGATCAATAGATGCAAGTAGCAAAAACAATGGAAAAAAAGAAAAAAAAACTTTCGTTCCAGACGGTAACACGAACCGGGACTAAAGATGGAGCGTCAGTCACGTGGCGCTACTATCTTTAGTCCCGGTTCATATTGCAAACCGTCTTTAGTCCCGGATTTATCGTCCTGGTTTACAACCCAGGATTAAACGGGGTTGTAAACTGGGACTAAATATGTGTTCTCCAGCAATGATGTAGTGCAGCCTCCGGGGCATCCATAAGACGGTCGACGCCATCCTGCAGGAGATCATCGAGGAGAGGCGGTGCGTCCGCGGCGAGAAGATCATGAACGGCGCCGCCGACGATCAGAACGCCGAGGAGAACCTCGTCGATGTACTCATCTCCTTGCAAGAGAAGGGTGGCTTCGGCTTCCTGCACCTCGACGACAACAAAATCAAGGCCATCATTTTGGTAAGCTACTTGCATGACTGCATGTACGTGAAGGCAACAGCGTTACTACTCCACACGTCATTGTAACACATATGTACTTACCTGACGTGCAGGACATGTTCGTCGGCGGGACGGGGACGTCGGGGTTTAAGCCAGAACGGTTCGATGATGGTGTTATCGACTTCATGGGTGGCAACTATGAGTTCATCCCATTTAACTTTAGTCGGAGGATGTGCCCCGGCTTCAACTATAGCCTCGTCAGCATGGAGCTTGCCCTCGTCTCCATGCTCTATCACTTTGATTGGTCGCTCCCGGAGGGTGTCAAGGAGGTGGACATGGAGGAAGCGTCAGGTCTTGGCGCGCGGCGCTGCTGCTCTGTGCCACCCCGTTCGTTCCGGCCCCCGTCTCCGCCGATTAATTAGCTTGGTGCTATACCTTGCAATGGCTCATCATGTCTCTCGTCTCATACAATTTGCCTAGCTACAGATAGCTGTAGCTAGTGTGATCTCTATATAAATCTCGATCGTGCTATGTAAATTGATCGATCAACAGTGTGGGTTTCACCTGCGTACTGCAGTATCGATTTACATGTGTGTAGTATTATGAATTATCCCTTGAACTATCGTGGTCGACCGAATTACAACCCCAATCTGAAATACCAGACATTTTACAGCCTCAACTATTCATACCAAACAAATAACCCCACAACACTTTTTTGAACGGTTTTGACTTGAACTTACACACGTCACGCCAATATGACAATCCAGTTAGCAAAAAAAATCTCTATGGGCTCACCTGTCATACCCCTCCCTCAACCCCATCCCTCCCCAGTCTCTCTTGTGCACGCGCTTGGGCGGCCGGCTGTGGAGGCGGAAGCGGACCAGGCAACCGCCGGCAGAGACGGAGCTCGCCTGGGTGGTGGGTGACTGAGGTGGAGCTCGCCCGGGCAACCGGTGGCGGAGACGGACCAGGTGGCTGGCGGCGGAGGTGGAGCAAGTGCCATGCGCGGGCACTTGGCTCGTGGAGAATCGCAGCGTAGCGTGCCAGCACGGTCCCTTTCGCACGGTTGCCTCCTCGCTCATTCCTCTTCCTCCCAGCCGCGACCGCTGCGCCCCCCAGTAGCAGAGAGCTCGCTCTCGCGTGAAGGTGGCGACCCTACCCACCACGCTCGCTGCCCACCCTCCCCACCGCAGCCTTCTCCGTCCGAACCACCGCCGCCGCCGCACTGTAGGAAAGGGAAGGGAGTCGGAAGAGAAGGAGAGGGGAAAGAGGAGGAGCGACGGTGGCGGCCCTTCTCACTATCATCCATCTCCTGCGCGACTCCATCTCTCCTGGCAACACTGCCAGCTCACCCCGGGACGTGGCCACCGACACCCGTGTGTCGCGACTGCAGTGCCCTCTGGCCGCCAACCGCCCTCCCCGCTGCGCCCCCTAGTGGCAAAGAGAGGGAGAGGGGTGAGGTAGGAGAATAGTACAAGTGAGCCCATAGGTATTTATTATTTTTTGTTTGATTGGACTACCACGTTAGTGTTATGTGTATGTCACGTAGGACCAAAACCGCTCTGGATTGAGTTAAGGGGGTAATTTCTTCGGTTTCAATAGTTTGGGGTGTTAAATGTTCGGTGTTATGGTTCATGGGGTAATCCGTACGGTTGTGATTGTTAAGGGGTAATTCGTACTTAGGTGTAATAATCAAGATGGTTAATTGTAATAGTTGCTAAGATGTGTCGTGTTTTATATGCGGTGGTAATAATTTAAACTATGACCATTATCTACAAGACCCCCAGCAAAATGTAACGACGTCGTCAGTGCATAGCTCATCCTGTATATATTACGACCGGTATTCGGTTTTCTGGGCTTGGTAAATGCGGTACTGGTCAAACACTCACACACAATATGTTAATTTGCTACCTCCGTCTTATAAAGAATTTATTTCTAGCAATTATCGGATAAATTAGTAGTGGGAGAAATGATTAGTTTGCCCCGGCCTTATTAATACTCTTGTTATATTTCATAGGTTCTAATTAAATGCCAAATTACCAGAGTTGGCGCCAATTACAGACAAAACAATGACTATTAGGTTCGGTTCTGACTCATAAAATTTTCATTCCCCATTAAGTGAAACTTAATTAAGAGGACTTGCTCTGATCTCGGTCGGTGTAGCTAACAAATAACCAATGAAACAACGTCAAACATGCACATCAGATCGTGTCAGTAGCTTCATCCGGGTAATTGAGTGTAACATATATAAGAACACGGATCTTGATGCAAAATCCTACAGATGAAAAAAAAGAAAGATGGGAACCCAAAAATCTATTGCAAATAAAATAGCAAAACCGAAAAAGAGAAAATCAATACTACAAGAATCAAACCAAGCAGGCAGTGTAGAAGGCTAGGAGCCCAGTCCAAATACAAAGCAGGTTGGAGGCCTAGCGTGAAGTTTCGTTTTTTGGGGGAATACCGAACAGAGCGTTTTTTCGGTGGACCGTCCCAAACACCGAATACCATACATGAGCGTTTTTTGGGTAAGTTTACTTAAGATCCCTTAACTTGATATCGTCGAAATATATCCTCAATATGTAATACAAGATATAACACGTTCTCAACCTACAAAATCGGTACAAATATAATCCCAAGTATAGATGATCAAATGTGCCGCCCGGCCTGGCACGACCGTGCCCGGGCCAGTGATCCGTTGGGCTGGTGCGACCCAACCTACACACCGAGCTTGTTGTGCCTGTCCACTTGCTGCACCAACGAACCAGGCACGGCCCAATAAGACTAGAGTCGTGTTGGGCCGGCCCAAAGGCATAATAGCCCACTGTGCTCCTCCTTGAAAAAAGTCTATTTTACATCCCTCATCTCTTTAGGCCATCTCTTATATGGCTGGAATAAGTCTATCTTTTCCCTCATCTCTTTGAGCCATACCTTATATGGCTGGAGTAGGTCTATTTTGACTCTCTCATCTATTTTACTTTCCTAATTGTTGGTATATGTCGTGCCGGGCCGGTCCACCGTGTCGAGTGAGAGGCCTAGGCACGACCCAACGGTCGGCTCGTGCTGTGGGCCAAGCCACCAGGCCTCGAGCCATATGGCTAACTATAGTCACAAGACAGTATTGTAAGTGGTTTTAGCTGATATGGTGCTAACGTGGCACCCAAGACAAAAATAAAAAGTAAAAAGCATATGGGCCCACATGTCAGTGGGGCCATAGCTTCTTCTTCTCCTTTCCCTCTCTCCCCTCTCTTCCCCTTTCTCTTTCTAGGGCACGCGATCGACGGGAGAAGGGCGGCGGAGAGAAGCTGGGCGGTAGCGACACCGGCCGGCCAGTGAGCTGAAGCTCGCCCGCTTGTTGGCGGAAAGGCGACGGTGATAGGTAGGCGGCGCTCGTCGGCAAAAAGGCGGCAACGACAACCTACGTTGAAGCCAGTCGCTCTCAATGACCCCCCTTCCCCCGACGCCGAGCTTTTCCACTCGCCTCGAGGAGGCGGTGTAGCCTAGAACACGTGGTGCGCAAATGGGAGGAGTGGCGGCGGTGTCGGGGCATGCGTCGGCGCCACTACAGCCTTCCCGAGTCTCCATAGTGGCAGCAAGGGCGCGCTGGCGATGACACTGCAATGGGGGTCCATGGATTGAGGTGATAGAGAGGACTAACCTGGATTCCTCTCCTTCTAGGTCGGACGACTGGTACCCCGATTATGGCCATCGTCTTGGTCACTATCGAGCTCATGTTCACTGCCTCCTTCATGTAAGGTCATCTGATGAGGTTGCCGCCATATCAGTGGCTCGACCTCCCACCAGCGACCCGTCTTATTCCTTTCGGCTATCGCCCCTCTTCACACCACCCGCGCGTCTTTGAATTCATGCGCTGTCGACGACGAGGAAAGGGAGAGAGAGGAAGAAAGGAGAGAAGGGAAAGAGAGGGGTGATGACGTGAGCCCACTGCAATTTTGTTATTTTTATCCAGACACTCACTTGACATATGGGTCACACGGTTTTTTATTTTCTCCTAAATTTACATGGTGATTTAAGATAGATTAGCCATGATTTGGGAGGCAGGCCATGGTGATACCTCTGCCCCTGTTAAAACCATCTTACGATCTTATTTACACTAGTTTGGAGTATTAAGAGACGTGTTATCTCTGGTATTGTGATTCAAAGACGAATTTTAGATTCAATGATAAATTAAGAGACATAATATGAACTTATTCCTTTTATAGGTTGGGGTAAGTGCACACAGCCGTACACCTTCAAGACTTGTATAAAATGGGTCCTAATTTCGTCCCGTCCTTATAAACTGGCCGAAAATCAGAAACTTCATGGGAAATTCAAGTCGCGAAAAAGAAAAAAAAAACTCTGGTTAACGTCAACACGGTACGATGCGATGACCAAAGACGAGCCAGAAACAGAAGGTGGTGCTTTGCCGATAAGCAAACTAACGAACCCCCGTCGTTAAAAACGCGCGCTACTCCACAACGCATCGCCGCCCACGAAACAAGCAAACCCCGTCTGTTCCCCAATCCCAGCGAAGCAACGCAAAGCGAAAGCCCAACGCGAATCCATCCAGCGAAATCCACCTTCCTCCCCCCCACCCCCCCGGCAACTTTCCCCAATCCACCATGCGCAACTCCTCCGCCGCGCCGCAGCCTCCTCCAGCCGCCGCCATGTACGGCTCCTACGCCCCGCCCGCCTCATCCGGAGGAGGAGGAGGGTACGCCAAGATCCCCACCTACCCTCCCCCTCCCTCCGCCTACCCCGGCCCGCCGCCTCCGGTGATGGGACAGCCCGTGCCCCCGGTGCATGACCCGACGGCGCCGCCGTCCCCGATCGCGAAGGCGGCGGAGCTGGTGACGAGGTTCCGGGAGCAGGGGCAGGCGCTCATCGCGGCGAGGAGGCCGTGGGGGGAGGTGTTCAGGGCGCCGGCCTTCTCCAAGCCTCCCAGCGTCGGGGAGGCAATCGCCAGGGCGCGGCGGAACACGGCCTACTTCAGGGCAAACTACGCGCTCGCCGTGCTCGCCGTCGTCGCGGCCTCGCTGCTCTGGCACCCGGGGACGCTCTTCGCGCTCCTCGCCCTCTGCGCCGCCTGGTTCTTCCTCTACTTCGCGCGCCCGGCGTCGTCGGCGGGGCAGCCGCTGCGGATCTTCGGGATGGAGTTCGAGGACGGCACCGTCCTCGCCGCGCTCACCGGGGTCACCGTCGTCGCGCTG
Organism: Oryza punctata; assembly: GCA_000573905.2. NCBI lineage: Eukaryota > Viridiplantae > Streptophyta > Magnoliopsida > Poales > Poaceae > Oryza > Oryza punctata. Next base: position 35,156,544 of record CM002490.2, read on the forward strand.
CTCTTCACCAACGTCGGCTGGAACGTCATAGGCTCGGTCATGATCGGCGCCGCCCTCGTCGCCGCGCACGCCGCGCTCCGGTCCACCGACGACCTGTTCTTGACCGAGCAGGAGGCCGCCGGCGACGGGTTGGTGGCCGCCGGCATGAGCGCCGCCGGCCCAATCTTGCCCACCTACGTTCGCATCGCTTGATCTAGTCGGCTTGGTATGATGATATCACCAATCTCTTTATCCAACCCTCCTAGCTAATTGGTGTTCTTGCCTTGCAATTAGCTATGAATGATTATTTCTGTCATGTCCTGCCTGAAATTTACTGTGTAATTATCAAACCTAGCTGTTGATTTGATCTTTGATGTTATATATGGTACGGCGGTGTTTCTTGATTCTTTTGTTAGCGTGTACAAATACTAGCTTTGCGTGTGATCATACTATGAACATATTGAGTCGCAACTGAATTGAGTTGGTAATTAGTATGGTGGTGGTGTTAATTTGTAAAGATGCTATACATGTTGGGCAGTGGCCATTGAATCTGATTCTTTATCTTTCAAATGCTAACTTTGATGCTCATGGCGTGGTTCGCTTTGTGAATTATGCCTCTCTTTTTCGTTTTCTGCACATGTATGATGTGCTTGTGAAACATGGAAAATGAAATCTGCTTCATATGATGCATGATCTTTTGTAAATTGTAATGCTTGGTGCATGTCCATCGATCCATCCATGTTTGTGCGGTAACTGTCAAGGGCTCATGGCAATGCAAATTTCTCAGATATGTTTGTGTTCTGTCGTTGTCTGCCTTGGGGAAGCATCAGTGGAGATTGTGTGTTGTTCTGATGTGACTTCCTTTCCAATATGATGGCTTTGGATTCAAGGGGAGATACCAAAAATCCATTTTGTGATTGTCTCTGTTGTAGCAATTATACAGCATTTGCACAGCAACTTGTTCTTGATCTTAATCATTAAAGATTCGATCTGATGGACAGGAGAAGATTAAAGGCAGATTAGTGCCTATGTCCCATTTGCTCCGTTGGCTTTTCACTGTGCAAACTGTTGCAGTTTGATGGTGTATTTATGCTGTTCACAAGCCTTTTGCTAGTTCACCTGAATAGTGGTCTGGTTTATCAACTGCATCATGAGACCGGCTGAATTTCTGACCCAAGGAAATGAAAGAAAAAGTAACTTCTTTTGGTCATTTTTTGCAAATTTATTTGCTCTACGTATGTACCGTGCTTGCATTGCGGCAGGAAAAAAAAAGGTCTGGATGGATCACAAGGGTGTATCATTGAAGAATCTTTCAGCTAGTTGCTATTTATCATTCTCAGCGAAAAGAAACTTCTTTTGTGCTGTTCTACTGCTTTGGTCTAATGCCATCACATTGTATATGATCTACTAAGTAACCAAATGGTCAAGTCAAAGCCACTCTATGGCAGTGTTGTATGCACGTTGCTTAGCATTTGTTTCGTTTAGTTTTTCTAAATGAATCCTTAGCATATGTTTGCTTCGCTCAGAACAAAGCCTATCTTTTCTTGGGCGAGAATGAATGATATGGCCTTTTGTTTCCTGGACCAGCTGAGCTGCTCAGATCAGAACTGGTCCTACAAGCACAAGCACCATGGACCAAGAAAGCTGGTTGCCAATTTCTCTCAGATGGACAGCCTAGATTCCAGAATACGAGCCATTTGTTCGTAGCATACACAAACCGTATGGTACAATAATATAATTTAATGTTATGAGAACATCTATAACCAGAATTTTAATTATTCAATTAAAATACAACAAAATATAGATGGCTTCAAATATAGCAGAGACCAAGGTTTACAGAGTTTGACGCCATGGATTTTATCATGCTGAGTAAAAATATAGATACAGTATAGGTCTTTTAGAACATGGAAATTATATATGCATTAGTTCAATTCCTGTTAAATTTTACGAAATTCCTTCGTTCTATTCTAGAGGGAGCCTAAGGGTAAAACAGTGGGGACCGTTTGAAGCAAATTATTCATCATATTATTTTCGCAGATTATCTATTTGATCATATAAGATAAATTCAATATCTTAAGAATGGATTAAAACTAAGTACTACTACTTAATTTTTTTAAGAAAACGTATTTTAAGATCCTGTGACAATAATAATCCACTAAATTAGCTGAAAAGAACCGCGTGGTCAGTGCGTGAGGAGCATGAGCTGTGTGCCAGTAGCTAGTCGCTGCCATGTATACTCGTATACAGCAGTATAGCACAGCACTGTGCACAGATACAGCCCCAGACTGAGACCGTTACTGGTCAAACCAGCCAAACCAGTAGACCGCTACGAGACAAGCTGATGGACAGTTGCTACTTGCTACTCCTACTACAAGTCTACAAAACCAGCATGGACCATCTCACTCAGCTGACTAATTTACTACAGTAACTACTATTTTTACTGTAGTACCTTTGCATGACCACAGATTGGTAAAAGTTACAGCACGTACGCACACAGGCCCAGCACAGGTTAACACAGGAGATGGGAATTCACCTGAAAACTTCGTCAGGATGGTAAACAAGACATACTTAGGGTACCCTTTTAGATTATCTTAGTAGCCTAATGCACTGTTCTACCTTTTTTTTCTTTTGTCCCTCTTTACATGATCTAAGAAATGAGAAAGGTGTAATTTTTCTTCTCTTTTTTTTTTTACCCTAGCCTGACTGACGGATGAACATGATATGAGCTGATGAATCGGTAGTTTCAGAGTATTCTTTCCTCCTGCAATTGTCTGCAGATTTCGCAGCAGATGGATTATGGCACTGGAGGAGTGGAGGTTGCAGCTTAGCTAAGAGGAAGGAGGCCGCTGTGGCCGGCGGTAGCCGAGCTCCATGACGAACTCCTTGGCTTGAGCGCCCAGCGACGCCTGGACCTGCTCCGCCGGCGAGCTCTTCAGCCACAGCTCGAGCAGTCCTTGCAATGTGGTCGAGGGGGAGACTGCCTCGCCATGGCATGTGATCTCCACCTGCATTTGCGGATATATATATAGATTAGAATATAGGGATCAGGCAAAAGAACAGACTCATCGCTGTTCATGTGCATTGCAGGTGTTGTCAAGAAACATGGAACAGAAAGGCTAGTTTACAGAGGACAAAACAGAACAACACAAATTCAGAGCCTACTTTTGAAGGGTAGAGATAGCTAAAGGTTGTAGGTCAGTGATATGTCACCATCCAAATCTACAAAACCAACGGCCTCTGTAGCAACGATAGTTAAGAGTTGTTTGCCAACCGTCTACTTTGCGTATATACCAGTCTAGTGGGTGATATTGCATAATTGATGTCTTTATAGCAATCGAATTGAAAAGAGAAATCTGAAAGCTTACCTCATCTTCACTTGCTAGGTCAAGCTTGTTCATGATGTACCTCTGGATCATGGAAGCCTGCAGGCTTCCATCTCTGAAACAAGGACACAACACATATTGAAGAAAATAAATAGAAGTTCTTGGAAATCGGACACATGTTTGTATAGCTCAGATCGTTGGTAGTATTGATAAAAAGAAGTATGTAAATTTTTTAAAGGAAACATCTTCATCTCGAGCAAATTTGTTTTGTAAGTATATACTATTAAATTATATAAAGAAATAGTAGGACACAGTTGCAATAATTAGTGGGCAACAGGAGAAATAAAACTATTGACATTCCACACTGGACAACCTAAAACAAACAACTTAACATTCCACACAGGAATAACAGGATCCTAAATCCAACAGGCTTCTTTATAGCATTTTAAAAATCATAAGAAACTGCAGGACCAACGGGAGCTCACTTAATTCTCACGTAATATGTTGGTAGCTGAGGTAGCTTTCGATCTTGTTTCCTGAAAAATAGTTTGCATTTCATATGAATTTAAGGGAAGAAAAGAAATGCCCATGAGAACCCAAATATTATATATGATGCAAACTTACTGGTCAGGTGAAGGGACAAGCAAAAACCATACTGGTCTAGTTATTCCATCATGCAAAGCACCAGTTCTTGTAGAACCAATCGGACTCTCCTGTAAATCAACATGTTGTCCTTTCCTCAGCTCATAGTCTGAGGTGGTTTTATCTTTAGATGATGCAGATTGTGAAGGATTGCAACTGTTTTCCTCTTTAAGTTTTAACTTATTTGAGCATGGCATAACCTTTCTGCCAGTAACTACCACTTTGTCTTCGGTGTCATCTTTCCTTTTTGGGCCTTGAACCTCCGAGTTCTTTATTTTGTCTTCCTTGGCAGAATGGCCTTTAGAACCTGATCTAAAAAATTTCGTCCTGTTTGCAGTGTCAACCAAGCTATTTAAAGGCTTCTTGAGATCTTCCTTGTCAATTGTATTATCATCCTTCCTATCTTCAGAAGACGACTGGACTATGGCCTCCACATCTGTATTATTCTGTTTGGGAGTGGAATGTTTAGTTAGATTAAACCAATATACAAGACAGCTCAGATCAAACTTAAGCATGAAACCATACGATTCTACACATAAACTAGGTAATTAATACTTTGATATTACCTTCTTTTTATTGCCAGTTTTTGTCATCTTGGCAGATTGCGCTGCTGAGATTTTCTCAGTCTTATGATCTCGACCTTCAGATTTATTTGCTAGCTTGATGGTTCCATTATTACCAGGAGAATTTACATGGGATACTGCTGTCCGTCTTGCAGTTTTGGTTCTCCGTCCTGTCAAACCAGTCTGTACTGCCACCTTCGGAGTGCCAACTACCATTGGAGCGTCAACTACCAAGGAAGAAAGTGACCTCTGTTTTCTCTTTACTGGCAATGTCACAGTTGGAGCCTTAGGAGCACCAACCTTTTTCACTTTAAGTGGAAAAACCTTATTCCTGATATCTTGAACGTTATGGTCGGGCCTTCAAACAAGGAAACAATCAATCATGTTAGGTATGAATACAACGCATTAAACATGAATAAGCCTGACAGTTTTGCTTCACAATACAAGCAAGGATGTATTTGAGGACAAACCAACAAACTAATAATAAATATGCTATTTTTCCAGCCAAGTTTGCTAGAGAACTCAAGAATGGGTAAAATGGTCTATCACCATTTTAATATTTTATTCTCTCTGGTCAAGTTTGTCATAAGTTTTGTGTTATCACAATCAATTAGAGATAGCATGGCCTCTGGTCTCTGGAGGTTCAAATGATGTTGATTCTTAATGGGTTGTACATGAAATGGGAGTCGAGAATGCATTGTAAAAAGAGAAGAACAATGTTCCATAGAAGAAACGTAACAATGACTTCACCTGAGTTTCTCTTCAGGATCACAGCCAAGATCAATGTTGCATACTGGGCAACGATCAACTTCTTCGTCATCTATTTTGTCCATAATGCACTCCTTGCAAACTGTTTAAAAAATGGTCAGGCGAGGAACTATAAAGAGATCATGCCAGTTTCACACAGAGGTAAAACAGAACTGCCATATTTCAGACCAAGCATGAGAACTCCTTTAGCAGCAAGTGGCAACAATAAACTAAGACTACGTAGTTGATTTTAGTGATTTGGTAAAAACATGCAAACTCTAGCATAGCACTGTCTCTACTCTGGTTTGTAACTACGTATTCATGGCTTCATACATCAATAATTAACATCTACACTGCAGCAGCAGCACTAGGCCTACTTAGCAATCATCTGGTTCATAGCATGACAAATGGCACAAACTTCTGATTGCAACAATGATACCAACAAGTGAGCATCACTAATCAAGCAATTGTTTTTTCTTATCTATCAATTACATTACATTTATTTCTAACTTACAACAAAAAAATATATCCACGTGAACCAGCCAAAACATAGACCAAAGCAAACATTTAGTAAAGTTACACAAAAGTTGCATTTTTAAACAGCGTGCAAGTTTATGTCACTAACGAACAAGAAAAATCCCAAGAGGCTAATACATAGCAAATTATGACCAATCAAGAACGCATAAATCTGAACTAGTTTCCTAATGGAAACTACATACACACTGACTAGAAGACCAGGAAAAACCATATTCCATGGCACAATAGCTTTCCACTGAACTCTCATCAATCCGTCGTCAGTGTCGATCACTTAAACCAAAATGAAAACGCGTTCCTAATCACAATCAGGGCAAAAATGCCACCATTTCCAAGCTCCCCTACCATTAGCAAACACAAACAGGAAGGAAGCTACTGGAACCCCGCCAACACAGCACAACCTCCATACATTCTGCAGCAAGTGCTGACGCTTTACAGCTTTTTCCCAGCACCAAAAAGCTCCGAAAGAAAACATGTATCGAAAGTTCTGTTCAGACTTCAGACTTTGAGGGAATTTGGACCCGAACGCCATATGACGAGGACGACGCCGGCGGCCACCGCCGTTGAACTCTACTCGAAGGAAGAAGGCTTTGGCCGCGGTGATGAGGCTGCCTGGATTGGCTGAAGGCTGCAGCTTTGCTGCATTGTCGAGTCGACAGGATCGCGGTCATGGCAGCGCCGGAGGGACAAACGCTGGCACGATGGCACGCGATGGACCAAAAGCATGAGGAGAAAACTATAGTCAGGGTGGCGGCGGCGAGTGGCGTCGCCGGAGTGGCTCCGGCGACCGCGGCCGCCGGAGAGCAGATTGGTTACTCTGCGACGATGACAAAGCAAACTGAATCCATGGTTAAAAACCTGCTCGTTTGACGCTAACACGGCACGCCATGGGATGTTCGAGAACGTTCGAGGAGAACTCGAACAAGAAACACAGGCGGAGGAGGCATGGCGACGTGGAACGAACCATCGCCTGACACGACGCACGCACGCACGCGCAAAGCATGGTGAGCTCCAACCACAACGCCGGCCAAGGCCACGGCCGGGAAAGCAAGCGCGCGCGTGAGCGAACGCGGCGTCGAGCTGAACACCACAGGGAACGCGACGCGACCGAAGCAGGCAAACAACAGGAAGCAGCAAATCCACGCGAAAGGCGGCGCCCCCCCCGGCCCCCGCGTCCCGCCGCTCTTCCGGGATCGAGAACTCGCACGGGACACCAGCCTCGATCAAACACAGAGAGAATCCGACACCGAAACCCAAGCAGGCGAAACGACACGCCACGCGAGTACGCGACGCGACACGACGCGAACGCACGCAAGGCGGCGCCAGGAGGAGAGAAAGCCAGAGAGGAGGAGCGCGTCCCCACCCCACCACGCGGCGGCGCGGCGAACCACGGCGCCGCGCACGCAGGGAGAGACGGGAACGGGAGAGACGCGCGGGATAGATGGGAGAGAGAGAGAGAGAGAGAACTTACATGTGTGGAGGCACTCGGTGATGGAGGTGGCCTCCCGGAGGAGCCCCTTGCAGAGCGGGCACGTCATGCACGCCACGAGCGCCTCCCGCCGGACGCGCCGCACCCCACCACGCGCCGCCCCCATCTCCCCGCGACGGCGCCGCCCACCACCACCACCACCCTCCTCCTCCCCCTCGTCGAAGGCGACCTCCCAACCTCGTCCAAACTCAGGCCGGCTCCGGGGGGGCGGCGGCGAAAGAGAGACTCGGGAACACGCAGCGTCGTGCGACGGCTGCTACGGGAGAAAACGGCGGCGGCGGAGCTCCGGCGAGACGCGGGGGTGGGGAGGCTGAGGAAGTAAGTCTATTTTTTTATTGGTGTATTTGTGTGTATAAATAGAGGGGGGCAGAAGGAGGCGATTGCGTGTGGGCGGCGCGGGGTGCGCGTAGCCGAGAGGCACTCGGGAGAATTTTCAGCTCCGCTGTATTTTTCTCCGTATATGTATCGTATACAGTATTACAGACTTACAGCATATGTACGTCTAAGTTGTAGTATTCAGAGTTATTATTTCTTTCACAAAAAAAATAACTGGAGTACTGTACACAAGAAAAAGAGTGCTACTAGATCTTTCCATCCAAAAATATAAGTATATAGTATTTAGTAAGATGGTGTCTAATCTACTAAAGCGGTTCATATAGTGATGTTTCCATTGTCATAGAAAAGAAAATCACTGGTTGAAAGCTTCATAGTGCACACACATCATTGCTGAAACTTAAAACTATCCTGGTGAAAGATAATCAAATCAACTCGAGTATCCCGTGGTTGGTAGATCGAGTCAGTTTCAACTTGATCATGACACGAACGTCGGATGAGACGATGGTACGGTCTTTTTTATTAAGAACACGAATTGTCACACAAATACCAGAGAACCAAACTGCTTTAGGCAAGCCGTGACGACTTGGTTTGATCAATTTTCTCCTAGTGTATAGTAGTAGTAGTTCTTTGTTTGTTGGTAGTTTGCACAAGCTTTATCTCACCTACAATAGTAGAAAATGTAGAGGTCTAAAACCATGTATAATGGGTATCCCTAAGACATAGTCCTACTCACGGTATTGACTTTTTCGACTGGAACCATCTCCCAGCAGAGGGTCGTGACCCTCTACAGGGGACGCGTCTCCCTGCGCTCCTCCGCTCCTTTTCCTAGAGCCACGGAGTCAGGCTCCGTATTGGGTGCATCGTGGCTAGAGGAGTGGCTCGTGGACACCGCTCCTACCTCCGGATTTTCCCCTTCCACCCCTCGCCCCGGCAGATCCAGCGGTGAAGAGGAGCTTCGTCGGTGATGGCGAAGGGGGAGAGAGGTGGCGACAGGCGGAGGGAGAGAAAGGAGGCGACGACTTGGAGATGTCCAGCACCGCTCGCTGTTGACCACCGCGGCTCGCGTGCCGTCGGCACGTCTGCCGCTGCGGGAGCGCATCTATCGTCACCGGAGCTGCACCACTCACTGCTCACCGTGCGAAGGGAGAGAGAGGCGGCGACGGGCGGAGGGAGATAGAGGACATGGAAGAGCAGATCCGGCTGTCGGTAACCTCCTCTGCATGTGTCTCGGCCTCCTTCGCAGGCGCTGCGCCTGCCACTGTCTCCTCCTTGATGCGGCCCGGCCGGTGCCGCTCCATCTAGATTCGCCCACGACGGCGCCGGCTCTACCGCCTCTGGCGGGCGATGGCGCGAGGCGGAGGAGGTCGCGATGGACGGTGACGGCACGAGGCGGGGAGGACGGTGACGGCTCGACGGGCGGCGCACGCGATGCGCAAGAGAGAAAGAGAGAGAAAGAGACGCGTCGGTGGGCTGATAAAGAGAATGAGGGCATCGGTGGGATGGAGGTAGGGGTAGGAGAGTAAAAACATCATTGTGGCTTCTTGGGTTGGGATACCTGTTGTGAGCTAGAGTAGCTTTACCCGATTGCTTTAGATTTTGAAGAGCTCATCTAAGGATATTCTTCATTAGGAGATGATTATCTCAGAGAGTACCTTCAGTTAGTGAGAACACCCTAAGTGTGATTTTGGTTGTAGATGCCCTAAGGTGCTTTCCCAAACACCTTACGTCCTGTGCTTGCGGTAGCTGGCAGAAAAGGTGCTTTCCTAAGCACCTGTTGTTGTTACAGTGATAGCTTCACAGAAAATTTTGTAGCAATTTACACTTTATACTTGGGACAAAGTATACTAACCAAGACCATCGTAATATTATGATTTTCGTGCCAATTTAACATGGTTTCGCGCATAATTTAATATTTCCATATTAGTATTTCTTTTAACCGGACAGGAATTCCTCTCCCATTTCCATTATCAGAAACGAGTTTTTTCGCGCCAAAATCACTATACTGACAAATATGTTTGAATGTTTTCATGATCCATACTAGATCAAATCACCTCAGGTGGTGTTTGGATACAAAGATTAAATTTTAGTCTTTGGATGCTAATAAAGAGTATATACATAGACTAATAATAAAACTAATTATATAAGTGAGAGTTAATTCGTGAGATAAATTTTTTAAGCCTAATTAATCTATAATTAGCATATGTTTACTGTAGTATCACATAAGCTAATCATGGATTAATTAGGCTCAATAGATTCGTCTCGCGAATTAGTCCAGAGTTATAAAATGGGTTTTATCCTTAGCCTACCTTTACTTTTAATTAGTATACAAACATTCGATATGATAGGTACTAAAAATATTTTAGTCCCATCCAAACAGCCTCTCAATATTCTTCAGTGTGATTTACATGTGCTTTTTTTTTTCATTCATGAACCGCTTGCATTAACATGGGCAATGTTTTTCTTTTAATAATGGATAATCCGGCCTAAACTTCAATATAAGCTACAGCCAACAAGAGCAATGTATGATTGATTCCCAAGTATATAGTAAGACACTAGCCAGCCAATGGATTCACGGAACGCCATCTTCTGTCCTGTACAACAGTTAAGCAGAGGGGCAGAGTCAGCTGGGCTTTTGACTGACATGGGGCCCTTCTCACCTTCAGCAATCAGTTCAGAGATGTGCTCTGCAATGCAAGCCTGCAAGAACCCAAAACGTAGTACTAGTAGCAATAATTCCCTACTACTCTCCGAGTCACTGGTGCTAACAAAGTTGTTGTTTCGGTTCTCCCAAACTTTTCTAAACATTCCATTTTGTAGCGGCCAGTTTGCAAGAGCAGAGCAACTGTGATGAGCAAGCGAGGAGATAGTACTGAAGTACTCTTCCCAACCTGTCAGGAGTAATGGGATTCCAGTTCCAGTATAGGTAGCCAGAGCCCAAAGAGGCCGTACACGTGCGAGTACGGACAGCTACTATGGGCCTTGGGCCCATGGGCCACGCGTGCACACAATCTGAACACCGGGCCCGGACGATTTGAGTCCGAGATGCACAACAATCATCACGTGGCGTACGTGTGCGTCCAATTACCAGCCAAATTATCAACCGGCTTGATGTTAGCGGAGGCTAAGGGGCTCCTTATAATCATGGACTCGGACTAGGGTCTTTTTTTCTCTAGTTCTTCTTTTGGTGTTTCAACCCTTATGAACGATGGGTTGTTGTGTGGAGGCGCGAGTTCATGTACTATACTTGATGTTCTTTGACATGTTTCGATGTCTTGTTTATTCTTCTATTAATACAATGATACATGCGTATTCGAGAAAAAAAACTTTTCCAACCACCCAATCGACAATCTAGTAGCACGATCTGCACAACTACACCGTATCACCCCAAAGTGGATCATATAAAAAAACTATAGCTGCCAGAAGTATGCAGTTTCCGGTGTACGGCTCTGCCGAGACAACACCAAAGATGACGACCTGAACTTAATAAGATAAAATTACTACTTTCTCTATCCCAAAATATAATCACTTTTAGAATAGTGTTAAGTCAAATATTTTTAACTTTAACTATTAATAACGAAAAAAATAAAAAAGATAGATCGTATAATAATGATATTACTAGATTTATCATTAAACAAACTACCATAATATCGAGCTCTTTTTTATTTAAAATATCTTATTTTTTGTAAACATTATTGGTTAAAATAGCATTTTAAAGATCGTGTTGAAGTTAGTACTAACCATTGCCATGAGTAATAAGTAGAAAGTGATGAGATGTTAACCGGGTGGTAGTATATAGCTAGTAGTTGCAGGTTGGTACAGATTCTTGCAGGAAATAGGCCAAGCAGCTGCAGATCGCGTGTGAATCGCAACCCATGCAACTTCGTGCAAGCCCAGCGTCTTACAGGGACAGCGCGATCTCTCCTCATGATCTTCCAGTACTACTACTTCAACCAGGCTACTTAGCTACTCTGTACTAGTTGGCGAGCTTACTGCTAGTATATAGCTAGCAGCTAGGCGAATGTGATCTGCTAGCTGCAGGGGCAGAGCAGCAGCTAGAGTTGGGTGTGCCGGCCGGCGAAGCGGCAGGGGTTAATTGAACAGTTGATGGCTCGCAAGATGATCAGGGTGCTCCTCGTCGACGACGAGGAGATCAATAGGGTAATTCATCGCTTAGTTAGCTAGTAATGTAATTAATATGTGATTAAGAGATCGTCGATATTAATTGGTGCAGGTCGTGGCGAGAGCGGCGCTGAAGGCGGCAGGCGGCGGCGGCGATGTCCTCGACGAGGCGGAGAACGGGGCGGTGGCGGTGCAGCGGGTGCGCGACGCGGTGGCGGCGGCGGCGCCGTACGACCTCGTGCTCATGGACAAGCAGATGCCGGTCATGGACGGCCACGAGGTGATCGATCGATCTCTGACGACGCATGGATGGATGAATATGGCGATTTGCGTATGCCGGGCGGCTAGCTGGTTGGCTGACGCGCGCGCGCGCTGGCGGCGCTAGCGTGTGTTGTTGTGCAGGCGACGAGGCGGATCCGGGACATGGGGGTGACCACGCCGATCGTCGCCGTGTCGAGCGACGGCCTCCCCGCCGACGTCGAGGCGTTCATCACCGCCGGCGCCGACGACTTCACGTCCAAGGTGAGAGCCTGCGCGCAGCGCAGACAGCCAGCCATCCATGCAATTGCATGGGAATGCCGTCTGTCTCGTAAGTATATCTGACACACTAATAGAAATACATTTTTTTTACTACGAAGGCTATGGATCTTCATAAACGGATCGTATTTTCAGCTGCGATAATCCACATCCATATTATTGTTAAAAGATTCTATAATCATCCGCTTACGAAAATCTATTATCGTAGACGACTCACATAAGAAGACCGCCTACGAAAGATAATTTTTGCAGGCGGTCCACTACCCGTAGACTTTTAATAGCAGACGAAACATTTCGATCCCCACCCACGTAATTCATTTTAGCCACCTACGAAAAATGTTTTCGTAGTAGTGATAGTTTCCTAACATTCTTCCATGCTGGAGAGGAGTACATGACATGTGTAAATAACTTTTTAAGAGAATATATATACTCTGTAAGTGTAATTATGAAATATTGTCATTTAATTTGTTCTATATTGTGCGTGCAGCCTCTGTCCAAGGAGAAGCTGGGAATCATCCTTGCCAAATTTAGACTTACTTAACGACGTATATATGTGTACTGCTTAATTAGTATATATGCCTTGCTACATCAAGATCTCCAATAAACGGGAATTAGATGATGCTGTGTTTAGGGACAAAATTTTAGGCGTATAATCTCCGAAAAAAAAACGTGTGTAATGTGTATATATGTCTGAGCTACCACAAAGTACTAGGAACGTGCATGATGAGTTTCTCAGCTCTTAATTGTATCTGCCTTTGTACTTAGGGCAATGATCATATGGACAGACCGACGGAGAGGTCTTCGCAATGTGGCTTGGCAGAATTGATAGGATTTATTACTTAAACGAAGATTTGCTTTGCGCAATGCTCGTTCCCTCGGCCTTGTGGAATTGCAAATACCTCTTCTTTTTATTTCTTCCTTGCGTATGCATGTGAGAAAGTTTTACACCATCTTTGACTGCTTGTGCTTAACCTCATAGCATCTCCAGGAGCTCTTGTATATCCTGTTAGCTAGCTAAAAAAAAGAAAAGAGAGAAAAAATTGCATTCAACAGGCTAACTAACTGGATAGCTATCTTTTCACGCTAGCTATCTCCTCCCTTTCGCTAGCTATCTTTACTTAGCCAGACGGGTTCTCCATCCACGTTTACCAGTTTTAAAGAGTCCGTTGATTTACCTCTATTTTTAGGAAGCTTTTTATTTTTTAGGTAGTCTCTTGTTCTCTAAATTTAGCTAGAATTATTGCTAATCTCTTGGAGATGCTGTGAAGTCCATGAAATAGATACTAGCATTAGTTGATATTCCTAACTGTGAAGCAGTTACTGCACATACTTAATCTCCGATCCCCTGAACGTTCGACAAGAACATACTACTTGTGTGTACTATCGACAAGATCATACTACTTTACTTTTTCGTGGAGATGTCAAACTGTTGGAGAGCGTCGTGTGATCTCAATTAATCATTCATAACCGTTTCTTTCTTCCCGGTTACACGATAAACACATCACTATACACCTAACACCACAACATATACCCGCAAATACACCTTCAAACACACGATCAAAGTCTTATTAAAGTCCTGTTAAAAGTAACACCACAACATATACCAGCACATACACCTTCAAACACACGATCAAAGTCTTATGATAGTTCTGTTAATCTATTTAAATACGCGTAATATTTATCAATATTTAAAATTTGATGGATAGAATCATTCACCAGCTTTCTATCGAGATCAACAGAAAACCATCTGACGCAGGTAATCTTCCGCGAATGTAATTTAGCTTATGTTTATGTATGCCTTAATTACTTCTAGAAGGGAAGGCGATTGGTTGATTTTTCCCATTAAGAATTGTTTTCGTCTTGTTACTTCGCTTCTAACTCATGGTAAAAGTCTTCCACAAACCTTTCATAAAAATGGCAACGCTTTCTTCTGCAAGGAAGAATGTATTGTAGCAACACTTTCTTCTGAAGTTACCAGGGCATTAATCATTAGCATGTGGTGATGTGAGACAGATGAGAAAATTGTCCAGGGTACCAGCTAGCCTCTTTTTCACCGAAAAGTGGCAAACCACGAGTAAACAAGACAAGCAATCGTATATCTCTTTGGAATTTACTCTTTTTTTCCTATTTATTGTTCTTTTTCATCATCCCAATTTTATACTGATGAATTTTGGTACAAGAGATGAATCATACGCAAGGTTGCTCTAGCTCAAATTTACAGTTTGGGCAAACGAGTAACATGGTTCACGACCCGACGAGGCCCTTGTGCCGTGCGTACGCAACAATGGAGACGAACATGAAGGCACAGAAAAGTCCTGACACGAGAACCACCTGTGACGCAGGAACAAAGTTTACAGCTAGGTTAGACAGGCCATGATTTATTGACGGTAAACGACCCTTTTGTAATGGTTGACTTACCCATTTGAAGACGTATCCATGGTTGTCATTCCAGGTGTATGGAATGTTCATACCAAAGATTCCAGCAACCAATGAGTAAAGTGACAGGCATACGGTCCCAGAACTCAAGAATAGCTCTAGCTGCAGGAAGAAGCAAATCTAAGTTATATTACTGTTGCGGAAAAGGGGGGGGCACAATGGCAGTATTTATATAACTACTACTACCTTCGTCCCAACCCATAGTGTCCATAAGCAGTGTCTATGGAGCCATGTCAATAAGACACCACAATAGAAACTACACTCCACAACCCATGATTTCTTAAAGTGAGCCATTAATAAATACATCATCTCTCTTCTCTACCAATCATATTTATTCTTCATCTATTATGAAGACACTGTTCTCTCCCAATGCAAAACTTGATAGTGTCTAGTGCATAGGTTCTCGTGTTGAAGCTGGGTCTTGCATGAGATCTAGTTTCTTCCTCTCTTCACTCTCTCTTAATTAATATAGTACCACATAAGCTAAAAGTCCTACATGGCAATATAGTTAATGCCATAGAAACCATCCTAGGTGGAGGGTTGGGACTGCCCTAAGCATTTTCAAGTTGGCCACAGTTAGTAAGAAAGTCATTTTCAGTTTGGCCATAGTTATTAAGAAAGTAGGTAGAATTAAATAGGAGAATGTTGTGATTAGATAAGAAGTGGAGGTAGGTGAGGAAATTGAATGTTTATGGTGAAACTGTTATATTTTGAGATAAATTATGAAGGTTAAAAATTGTTATATTTTGGGACGGAGGGGGTAGAATTTATACTTGCAAGCAATATGACTACTGTGATCATTACTAATTAGAATAGCACAATCAGCTGAATCAATGGTAACCAAGTTTTATGAGACATTTAGCAATGTGGGTGCGACTGCATGCTAGTTTGAATTCAATTCTAATTTCTGTAGAATTTGCATTTGAATTCAATTCTAATTTCTGTAGAATTTGCACTTAAGAAAAGAGAATCATGAGGTCTTCTAGTTCAGAAACTACCTGAATTAACTGATTACGGTGGTTGTCAAGCTGCACGAGAGGTAATGTGGTGAGTGCCAAGATAGTAAAAAGATCAGCATGCAGTGCACAGCTATATCATAGGGAAATGTTACCTGGATATTAATGTAATCTTCTGTGTCATCAATATACTCTCTCAGCTGAAACAGTATAGCAGACAAATACAGTCAGCAAAGGGTGAAAGCCTGTACTCTTAATTTTCAACGATGATGCGTTGTAAACGAAAGCCTTAGGCCATGTTTTGCTAGCGCATTCTGACATTGTAAATTTGTCTTAGGTGCCTCAACTTACCGTTGTCAATTTGTTTAATGTGCCATCAATTTGCATGAAGTACGCCTGCAAATTTAAGAAACTTTCAGTATTTCAGCCAGAGAGTGACAAGACATTGTGATGCAGAAAAACAAGAAAGACCTCCAACAACATCTCTAGCTCTTCAACATCATTTTCATTTCCATGTATAGTTGGTGCACTGGCTCTGCTTGCTCTCGATATTTTTGAACCAATAGTCGGGGATGCTGGGAACCAATTTGGTCCACCAGAGCCACTGACAGGGGAAGCTGCCCCAGCCAACTTTCTGGACAAGTAAAGATCAGCCATGTCATCGTCATCGTCCAATAATTGTTCAAGCTCATCTCTCACCTGGCAAAGAGAACAAACATTTTGTGATCTAATGGGACAGCATGACCAAGAAAAGCTAGTAAACGGGTGATACACACCAAGTATGCAGGAGAATAGAAAGCAGAACTATATGTTGTCAAATATAGAATAGCATATAATATTACCAATGCTCTTCTAGATGATTGAGGTTCTTTACTTCTGTTTATAAAAATAACTAACCCTGGTTACAAGATTGTATGTGCTATGACATAGCAAAGAAATAATAAAAGCATGGCAGTGCCTGTCAGAAGTGCACAAATTCTTCCGCTAATATGACTAATTATCAGAACATTCTCACAACAAAAGTAGAAAACAAATGAGAATATGGCATAAAAATACACTGAACATCATGACTATTATCTGAAAAATATAAAGATAATAAACTGCACTCAGTAGTGTCGAATAGAAAACCAAGAAATCAGACCTTCTGAACCCTCGCATTCAATCGTGTCATACCACTTTTTAACTTCCGCACCCTATCCAAGTTGCGGCTGCTAATCTGTGTGTTTGTAGAAGATCAAGTTAGTATGCATAATGCAGTTCATGTACTGAGAATGTAACAAGTAGTTACAGACCTATAATGGGTATATGGGAGATTGGTAAGCATAGAAGTTTCAAGGAATAGCTGTGAAGATTTGCCATGCAATTCACAATTGCTTAATGCAACTTTAGCTACACTTTTGTTTGGCAACAAATGGAAATCAATAATACAGCACTCCACCTCTTGGGCAAACTACACTTAATGCTGCTAAAATTGTGAACAGCATAAGTATCATTTTTCAGACAAGCATATATGCTCACTACATCAGTAAATTGCAAGATGTAATAATTTCTTAACCTTAACTTATCACATATGGATGATGAAACATATATGGCCAAGAGCAACATTTAATCTATAGAAAAGAATCAACGTAACAACTATGGCAATGAATTTGGTCAGTCTGTGCAAAAATTCCTACTGAAAAATGTTACTAGCACAACCTATGAATCAGAATTTGATTTATAAATTGTAATAGAATAGTTTATAGCACAAGCAAAATATGATGTGGTAGCATTATTTTACCTATCAAGTACCCGTTTATATATTTATTTCACATCTGAAAAATAAAGGGAATTAGTTCATCTAGCAATTAGCATATTATGCTTGGTGCTTCAAATAAAAACACACACATCATGTTTCTAGGAGTAATTCCATACCAAGGGAATACAGTATGGTAAGCATATGTTCACTCACCTTGGATGTCAGTTCATCCAAAGCTGGGTAAGCAGCACTCTCCAACTCAGTAGTGCGTGCACCAAGAAAACTGCAAATGGCTTCCAAAGTAACCTCCAGTGCGCGGAATTCAAAGGGAGATTCTGGAGTTCATAAAATTGTATTGCAGGATATTAACACACTATTGATGGAGTTCACAAACAATGAATAGAATATTACAATCAAAACAACCACAATAGTTGTTGGAAATCGGTAGGATTTTATCAGCATATCAACGGGCATCTACTGATAGAGTGATAGGATAGATAGAAAGTTTCCAAGTCAATTTGATGCAAGGGGATCAACTTATGGTTATAAAATGGCACATCAATTGTTATATGCATCACATACTGTAGACCAAATGAAACTAAACAAATAGTATTCTGTAGAGGGTCAGAAAGTCCTCATATGGTGATAGATCAATGGTATATTCTGATTCTCAAGTTTCTGTGTTTATATGCCTAACACAATGTGTTAATTTAGTCATGGCTCATAAATCCAGTTGAATCCATATTAGAGTCCTTCAAATTTCTTTCATTTATCCCAAAATCTCAGTTTAAGACAAAACGACCCAATATAGACTGACACATAATATATTGACCTAGTGCAAGAAAGTCCAATAGACATCACAGAATAATAATTATGCGTCATGACTGTATGCTTTGGACTTTTCTACTTGGAGTGACAGGTTGCATTGTTCAACTGAATGTCCAACTGAAAAGGACACAGATTAAAGAAGAATACAACAGGATGCTGTGGCCGCACCACAATCAAGAATTTTGCGCCAATTAATATCTTTGATTTTTTTTTCATATTTCTTAAAAACATGTTAGTGTTTTGTTTTTCCCAATTCCTTGACATCAAAAGGACATTGGCATTTCACCATCAAGGAAGAAATATATAGAAGTTACCACAACAAACATCATACAGACAGAATCATGTTGCCAATATCAGCAGTTCAGAAAGAATCACAAGCCAAACTTACCATCTTCTTCAGCACCTTCCGCATCATGCTGAGTGGCACTTGAAGGTGCAAGTCGTCTCCGGAGCTCCTCTACTACAGGAATCACATTATCATCTAATGGATCCCGGAGCAAAACCTGAGCACAGCATAAAAACAGTTAACGTGAGTTACCACCAACATCGCTTGGCATCTATGAAAATGACATTTAAGATCCTCATAGTTCTATATAAATTATAAACTATAGCCCCCAGTTTATTATATAGAAAACTGACTTGAGACAACTTCAATATTGTACTCTATTCGAAGTGGCAACATATTTAATCTTAAACTGACAGAAGCCTAGAAAATCAGCATTATATGGAGCTGTAGGTTCAGAAAACTATGCATCATTCCCCTTTCAGCATCCTGCAACTCCTAGAAATTAAGATAAAACTCCAAAGTAGTGCCGCATCCATATATAATCCCCAATCACCTGATGAACATTTCAACATTATAGATAGCTAACCAGTAAAGTCAAGAGACGGTGAAATTGTGCACATAGTCCCCAAATGGAACTTTCTTACATGACAAAGAATCAGAAGGGGAAAAGGCATTAAAAATCACCTCTTCAGCAGTAATGATCGCCTTGATATGCTGCTCGACCCACCGAAGGAATATTCCAGCCAGAAGAAACACGGAATTCGTTAGAGATCAGAACGATAGAACCCTAGTAATCATTAAAATACAGTGTTTAAACATAAAAAAAAAAGCAGCTGTATCAATTCGCTAGCTCTCTTGGATCAGAAACCCGTTGAATCAAATCGTCCTCGTGAGGACGAGGTAGGCAATCATGGAATCAGTTGGGCACGTGCACCTAGTACAACCTTTGACTCTAAGCGCAACAGCAAGACAGAGCATGAATCACAACGTAATCCCCCCCCCCCCCCCCCCCCCAAAAAAAAAAAAATCCTTAAAAAACATGCGAAATTGGGTGGTAGTTCCCGGGAATTCGCCGTCACGAAGCCGCCGCTCCACGAACCCATCGCATATGGACCGAAAATCCCGGAGGAAGTAAAACCGAGGAAGGCGGGGTGAGGGAACCTCGAGATTGAGGACGATGGCGCGCTCGCGGCCGAGGATGGTGGATGGGTAGGAGAGCAGCGGGTCGAGGATGCGCAGGTCGCGCGCGTTGATGTCGACGCGGTGCATGATGGCGTACTTGTCGGCGTCCAGCACCCGCTCCTCCCCTGCCGCGTCGAACAGGATCCAGCTCCTCGACGCCCCGCGCTTCTTCCCTCCCGTCCCCGCCGCCGCCGCCATCGCCTCCCCGGCGACGACGACCGCCGCAGCCATCTCCTCTCCGGCCCCCACGTCGTCTCCCTCTCACATCTCCCCCACGCTCCACCCCTCCCCCGTCGCCGCCGCCGCCGCCGCCCCGGCCGCCGCGCTCTCCAAGTTCCTTCCCCTTTTGGCTCCGCCCGCGACGTGAGGGAGAAAAAGGAAACGAAACTTTTGCGGTAACAAGGAGGTGGCGTAGATAAACGGCGGCGCGGGTGCGCGAGAAAAGAAGAGAAGAGATGCTGCCGATGCAGCGGAGGCGGATGGATGGGATTAGGCGTGCGTTGATGACTCGCGGTCGGTGCGTTTGGGTTGTTAACAACTCCGATTATTAGGTTATTTACGAAGTGATTAGTACTAGCGATGATGGGTCATTGTGTCCGTCTTTTTTGTGTTCTTCTCGCGTGGATGGATTCGACGAGCCGAGGCCGACGGTGTGGATGGCGACGCGACGCGGGTGGGGGGCGAGATCGAACACGATGCCGCTGACATGCGTGCGTGACGCGAGCTAGGTGAGGCGAGGCGAGCGGTGAAAAAAAAAATTGCTAACAGGTATTATGTTTAAGTATTAAATGATATTTGTGAAATATCATGTGATACTTGATATTAACCGGTATTATTTCATTCGAACGGGATGTTACTTAGTAACAAATAGAAAAAAAGCTGCAGCGCCAGCGGCGCGGAGTCGCCCGTGTGTTCGGTTGGTCCACGCTTCCGTCGCCGTACGCGAGGCTGCGCGCGCCGGGTACGTACGTACGCCATCGCGCCAGCTTTTCCTGCATGCGCCGTGTGGCCGGGGACGTTGGCGACGTACTAACTGGATCGCGTATCCATGTCACGGGTACAAATGATGAGATTGGTAGCCGAGCCGTGGCGTGCAATCACGAGAAGTGATTTTAAACTGCTGTACGTACAGCCTCTCTGACGCCGTCGATTCTGCTTAATTTTGCCATGACGAAAAGCACGCAGTAGTACTACCAGAGGAGTAATTTTCGCACGACATTGGGTTTTCCGTAAACAAGTTGATAAAGGAAATAAAATTGTACACCTACTTGTTAACACGCATGGCGTCGGAAAGTTGAGACAAGATCCAAGCCGAGCAGTCCGTGCTGCAGCACTGGGGATCTTACTAGATTCCAGTGACAAAAGCAAAGTGAGATACAGCTTGTGCACGTCGACTCATCACTGTCACCGCCGGAGCTTGAGAACAACGTCTCTGCACAAAGATTGTAGGGGCATGCATAGATTCCACAGACAGATAACTTCGGAAAGAGGATTCCACGAGAACAGCCTCATGAAAATCTCCGGTAAAAATAGTGCATAACACGCATGCTGCGTACATGATGTATGCTACACGTCGTACGTGTGTCGACGTCGTGTGATCGTGTCGTGTTCCCAGCCGAAGAAGAAAAGAACGGTCGCCACCTGTCTGAGTGGCTGCCTTGGCGTTAAACGAGAAGTGTGTTAAGCCAAGTACTGTCCCCTATGACTATGAGATGTTTGATTCAGGGCCAGAATATATATGATACCGTTTGTCACAGTTTATTAGTATAAATTAGTTTCAATGTCACCGTTGTAACTAACTTGTCATATTTTTCCGCTAACATCTCTCCTATATTATATATTTACTTTTTTAACTTTACTACACGCTGTGATTAGCAATTTATCTGTCACACTTTTATGATTATCACAACTTAACTAATCTTAATTGTGATAAAATGTAATGGACAACTAAACACACCCGAAACTTTACAACTATTGGAGATATGGACCGATTGGTACAATTGTGTGGTTTTGCCTTTTTTTTTCCTCCAATTAATTGTACAATTGTGAGAGTCTATGGCCTGATTTTTATTGTAAATTAGATCAACTCTCCTCTTTTTAATAAAAAAAAGAAACTCACGATCTGTTTGGCACAACTCCAGCTCAACCTCTCTATGAGCTGAAACTCAGCCAAACAGTTTCAGTTTCACCTAAAATGTGAGTTAAGCTGGATGAAACTCTCTTACAAAATGAACTAGAGAGGTGGAGTTGGGTTTTAGCAGCTTCACAACTCCACTTCAGACTCAACTTCTGAAGGTAAATTTATGAGTTGGAGCTCTACCAAACGGGCCATCAATGTTTTTTTCGAAGGTTTCTTCGGAAAAATAGATATGTATAAATTTGTATCTGCCGGATAAACTTATTGTATTTTGATTCACTGTTAATCAAAACCTATCCAATTTAACCTTTTTTTCAGATAAAATAGGCCATGTAAAAATCAACAGGCAGTAAAAACCATATCATCTCATTCTCCAATTTTTTCCGCTAGAAGCAATCAGGATGATGAGCTAGGCTGACATTATACATGGCTGATGCCTCCACCACTGATCAGCGGTCCAGGTATGGCACTTCAGGCTAACCAACAGTTGACCCCATCTGAAAGAGCGTCATCATGTACTCTACGACGTCTCCATCAACACCAACAGTGACATAGAAAAATCACAGGGCTGTGAGTTTCTTAAATTAATTACCAGGAGAATGTACCCCTGCAAAAAGAAGAGTTGACCCTAGATGCGCACTTGGCGTAACTAAATGTGTTTTTTGCAAGTGGATGCCAATGCCATTAGTTAATTCCTAATCACGACATTGCTCGTGGAAAACCCCCCATGAAATTCAAACCTGACAGGCACCATTAACAAACGCAATGAAAACTTGAAAATTGTTAGCAGACTAGCATGTGCCAGTTTCTTATACGGCTTTTTCAGACAAGTGGAGTTGACAATATCTAATGTAGAATTCTGGATCTTGTTTGCATTAATGAATTGTACTGCCTCGTTCCTAAAGAAATGCTTTTCTAGCACTCCAAGTGCAAAAATGTAATCCCTCACTCTATAAGAGTGTAGTTTTAGCTAATAAGGGCATATTAAGCAAAATGTTTAAAAACTTGAGAAAAAAACAAGGAGGAGGAAATACAATTGGTTCGATGGCTAAAAACAAGAAAAAAGATGATGTGGTGTTAAAGTGGATCTAGTGGAATATTTCAAAACTACATTTTTTCTAAAAAAACAAATCTTTAAGATAAATCTATATATACTACTCCCTTCATCCTATTTTAAGTGGAGTCATAGGTTTCCGTATCCAACGTTTGATCGTTCATCTTATTTGAAAATTTTATAAAAATATTATAAAAATAGTCACACATAAAGTACAATTCATGTTTTATCATATAATAACAATAAAAATACTAATCATAAAAGAATTTCAAATAAGACGAACGATCTAAACATTACACATGAACAGTGTAAAACTACACTCTTTTTTGAACGGAGGTAGTAGTACCTTTTAAAAATGGATGGAGTAGCAAATGAAAATGCTATTGGTAAATGTTGTTGGTGTCCCTCACTAGATGAGTGTTAGTTGTAGTTGAAAGGTGGTTAGGGTAAAATTAAGGGGAAGTTGAATGAAAAAGGTGGTTGGGGAGAAAAATAGGCATTTGTTGTGGGATAAATTTTAAACTTCACAATTGTACTTATTGTGAGACCGAAATAGTATATAATAAATGGTTGGTCTGATATTCATTAAAAAAGAAATGCTAGGTGGCCATGAAATAAAACTACACGAGCTGACCAGAGTATACATGTGGAGCAGGATTATGAGACAATACATTCACTCTGTCTGCCAACCATTACTCCATGTTGTTTTACCTCCCAGCGATATTTGATGGCTGCTCTCATCATCCCAAAATATAAGGTTTTTCATGACGATTCAGAAAACAAGTGAAAACAAATAATGGTTGTAGCTGGTTGAAAAAATAAGTGAATAGTTCAAATAAGAAATGATTGTTATTGGTGTGGTCGAGATGAGAGAGTAGAGAGTAGGTAAAGAAATACGATAAAATTTAACTAGTATGAGGAAATAGTTGAGTACGCCGGAACTAATAGTAGGAGTAGGATTCTAGGGGAGTAGTCTATTTAATCTATCCTTCCTTATATAAGTAAACTCGGCTAGCTCTGCTCCACTCGACTCGAGCAGTTAATGAATCGAGGTGAGTTCGAACTTTCTTTTTCTTAACGAGTCGGTTTAAGCTAGCTCGTGAGTCGTGAGTTATCATGATACACTAATTAAAATACAAGTTTGTTATTCACGGACTGCAAGCGTAAAAAAATGTAAACTAACAAGTGTTTGTTCTATCACAATCTTATAAGTCATAATGCATAGCATACTAATGACAAGTTCACAACCATTTGTTATTGTCTCATAAACCATACTCTATGTAGATTTTAAACAATATATTTTATATAACGAATTTAATGAACTTAACGAGCCAACGAGCTTTTTAATGAGTCGAGTCAAGTTCTATTCTTTAACTCGTTAGGTTAACGAGTCAAGCTAAACTAGCTTATTAACTTAAAAAGTTTTTACGAGGCAAGTTGTGGTTTGGTAGCCACTTCTAGTCCTGTTCTCTCTCCAGTCGATGAATAATGGTGTTTTTACTAGCACGCTTCATAAAACTATTAAACTATACGATTTTATAAATTGCCTTCATTAGCAATTCTTCTAAAACTTTTTAATAGATAAGTTCTTAGCTTTCTAATATTTGGTCCTTTGCCTTCAAAAACATAAACCAAGTTTCATTCATCGTCTATTGGTACTTTTAGAGCACGCTTTACTATTGAAAAAATGAAGTGTGCCCAAACGCAAGCCGAAATCCCTGAGGGCTGGATTTGCCGGTGATGCCATTAGCATTCTGCCAAGGCCGCGCCTTAAGAGCAAGTCTAAAACTAGAGCCAACTATACTAGCTATATAAGCACATATTATAGTTACCTTGTATAATAGATATACATAGATTAGATGTAAGTCCAGCTTAACTTTCTTAATTTTTTCTTCCTTTCCCTTTCTCTCGTTACATATTTATTTTAGAGCTTATATAAAACTGATTCTTACATGAGAGTTAATACTTTACACTTTTATTTGTCTCCTTCTCTATGTTCATGTATAGTTGGTTTGTAGCATGTACATCAATAGAGCTTTCACACGTATAGTCAACTTTGATCGGTGATGATTACAACTTTGGAGGTGGATTATTTATTCGAGAAATATCTCGGCCGAATAATAATATGCTTATGCGCAAAAGGTCATATGCAAAGAAGGCCACCACGTCCGGCCTAGTTTCTTTCATCCAATGGGCCTGGCCCGCCTAAGATCTACCCCTTCTCCATTTTCCCTCCTTTTTCTTTTGTATAACTGCATTGACGTGGCAGGAAACCTACTCGTTAGATCGTAATCTGACGGTCAAGGATTATCTATCTAGAAAAGAAATACGAAAAGAAGAAAAAGAAAAAGGAGAGAAAAAAGCAAATGGCAAGGGGAGAGGAAGAGAAGAGTGGAGGAAGAACCTAAGCAGCAAACCCTAGTCGCGACTCCACCACCGTTGATTCCGATGGACTTCGCGGAGCTGGAGGCGGTGGAGGGCCTCCGGTGGCCGTGGCACGCGTGGCCGCCGACCGCCTCCGCCGCCGCGTCGCTCGTCGTCCCGACCTCCGTCCTCTGCACGCCGCTGCACCCGGCGGCGGCCGACCTCCTCCCGCTCCTCCCCTACGCGCCGCTCCGCTGCGGCGGCGCCGGCGGCGGATGCGGCGCGGCGCTCAACCCGTTCTCGCGCGTCCACCACGCCACCGCGCGGTGGGCGTGCCCGTTCTGCGGCGCGACGGCCAACCCGTTCCCGCGACTCCTCGCCCCCGACGCGCTCCCCGCCGAGCTCTTCCCGACCCACTCCAGCGTCGAGTACGCGCTGCCGCCGGACGCCGCCGAGGCCGGCGGCGGCGGCGGGCCAGGCCCACCCGCCGTCGTGTTCGTCGTCGACGCGGCCACCGCGGGGGCGGAGCTCGCCGCGCTCAAGGCGGAGGTGCTCAGGGTCGTGCAGGGGCTGCCCGAGGGGGTGAGGGTGGCGCTCGTCTCCTTCGCGGCGTCGGTGTGGGTGCACGATCTCGGCTTCGAGGGGTGCACCAGGGTGGTGGTGATGAATGGGGAGCGCGAGCTCGAGTCGGAGAAGGTTCGTGAACTGTGAATTCTGGGCTAATTGACGGAGCCGCTTCTCAATGCTGTGGTTTGGGCGAGTTTGCACAAGTTGATCCAGTTACTAGGCATGGCATTTACTTTAAAAATTATCATATTACAGAGTAAAAGCTATCAATCTCGATATTCTAAGTAAGATGGGCATTGTGCATTTAACTTTAATAGCTTGCTCTCCCAATTCATGTGAATTCAAAATTCACACTACAATTTCTGTGGCGTATAGGAATTATTACAGGGGATATAGGAGTGTTCATGTACAGCTCGGTTTAGTTTGTGATTAAGGCATTAGGCTAAGCTGTCAGTGGGACATGGATGAAAATTAATACGGCTGGTTTCGCCCAGTTTCAAGAAACCGTCTGTGAACAGACCTAAGTCGATGTCATGCCTTTGTTTGCTATGTTGCTCCTGTCCCACGCATGGTTCAATTTATGCATGTAGGGCAGCAACCCTTAGATATGTACAAATTTCTATGTATCCATTACTCCATGTAGCCTAAAAATGTCTGAAACGTTATAATTGTAGTATGACTGGAGAGAATTTGGCACTATCTAAATCAGGTACTCTTGGGATCTTGTTAATATTTGGCTTACATATGCTATTGCTATGTTGCTGTTCTCTACAATATTTGGTCCTTGCAACTTGCAAGTTTGAAGATGTTTGGATAGGAAAACTGTATGGTCATATTTTCAATTTTCCCACAGGCTCATATCAATCATTGATCCGCTTTTGCAACTGCTTTGCGCTTTAGGATTTATCATCATTATGTTTACCTTACAAACCTTCTCTTATTGTTTCAGATACAGGAATTTCTAGGCGTTCGTGATGCTCGATACAATAAGTTGGCTATGCCAAGGTCCACTAAAGTGCAGAGATTTTTGTTGCCTGTTTCTGAATGTGAATTTAGCATCACATCTGCGATAGAAGACATGAGATCCATGTCTGCTTGTCCACGTGGGCATCGCCCTTTAAGAGCCACTGGTGCTGCTATTTCCACTGCTGTTGCACTTCTAGAAGGTTGTTGTTCACCTAATGCCGGAGGTCGGATCATGGTCTTCACATCTGGTCCCACAACAGTTGGTCCAGGGCTTGTGGTGGAAACCGATCTCGGGAAAGCAATTCGTTCTCATCGCGACATTTTCAATGGCAATGCTCCTCTCACTGACAAAGCCCGAGAATTCTATAAGAAAGTTGCGAACAGGTTAACAGCTCACGCATTAGTTCTTGATCTATTTGCTTGTTCTCTAGATCAGGTTGGGGCTGCGGAGCTGAGATACCCAATTGAAGTGTCTGGGGGCTTAATGGTGCATACAGAATCATTTGAGTCCGAGCAGTTCAAAAGCTGTTTAAGACACGTATTCAATCGTGAGGGTGTTGATTACCTTAACATGAACTTTAATGCAACGATTGAGATAGTAACATCAAGGGAGGTGAAAATTTGTGGTGCCCTTGGTCCCTGCATCTCTCTTCGCAGGAAAAACAGCTCTGTTAGTGATAAAGAAATTGGGGAGGGTGGGACAAACTATTGGAAAATGAGTACAGTGGACAGCAAAACCTGCATCGTGTTCTTCTTCCGAGTGGACTGTAGCCATAATTCTGAGCCCCCAACTGTCTTCTTTATTCAGTTCATGACGAGGTACCGGCACGGTGATGGTAGCTACCGCCTAAGAGTAACAACTGTCGCGAGAAGATGGGCTGGACCTCGTTCTCCTGAGATTGCAGCAGGGTTTGATCAAGAAGCTGCTGCAGCTGTTATGGCCAGGCTTGCTGTGCACAGGGCAGAGACATACCATGTTAGAGATGTGATACGATGGCTTGATAAGATGCTTATTCGCTTTACTGCCAAGTTTGGGAACTATGTCCCTGAAGATCCATCTACATTCCGGCTGTCAACTAACTTCTCGCTGTATCCCCAATTCATGTACTACCTGCGGAGGTCACAGTTCATTGATGTTTTCAATAGCTCCCCTGATGAAACTGCTTTCTTTCGGTTGATGTTGAATAGAGAAGGAGTTGTGGGGTCCCTAATCATGATCCAGCCAACTTTATTCCAGTACTCATTTGATGGCCCACCTATTCCTGTGTTGCTAGATGTCAGCTCCATCTCTCCCGATGTCATTTTACTATTTGATTCATACTTCTATATTGTTATTCATTATGGCTCAAAGATTGCTCAATGGAGGAAACTTGGTTATCATAAGGACCCAAACCATGAAAATTTGCGGAAGCTGCTTGAAGCCCCAGAAGTTGATGCGGAGGCATTATTGGCAGACCGTTTCCCGGTGCCAAAACTCATAAAATGTGATCAGCATGGGAGCCAGGCCAGGTTTCTTCTAGCTCGGTTGAATCCATCTGTGACACAGAAAACACAGCTTTCAGATGGTTCTGAAGTCATATTCACCGATGATGTTAGTTTGCAAGTTTTTATTGAACACTTGCAGGAGCTGGCTGTTCAGGGTTAGTGAGGCATGGAGCCTGGCCATGTTTCCACTTTTGCAGTTGGACCTACCTCTGATCCTGAAGATATGGCTTTCAGAAGGATTGAATGTCATATTCACAGATGATGTTTGCTTGCAAGTTTATTGAACACTTGCAGTAATTTGCTGTGCAGGATTGATGGATTCATGTGGATTGTTTATATGTTACTTTCTGGTCTTCTGTTATCTTGAAAGTTCTGGGAGAGCTTTACTGCTTGGAATGATGGGATCTCCTCGAGTTGTTGTACATTTGACCAGCTCCAGTTTGATGTAAGCCATCACTTAATATTTTTGTATAGAATGCTATAATGTCTATTATTTATGCTCTACAAGTGATGGAGTTCTCTTGAGACATTTGCTAATTTCTGAGCAGTAAAGCACCCTTTGTCTTCCAATTCTAGTGATGCAATAGGACCATTATGTTGTTTTCTGGTGGATTGAGGATTTTAAGTCACTCTTCTGTTGGCATATACGCCCTTAAGCACAGCCATTTAATACTCTGTAAACACTTAAAATTTTGATATCCACAATCCTTCTGAGGTTATGGTTTCACTGTTGTGTTGCTTGTGTGATTCTTCAAGAACGTCTGTTATTTAATACTACCGCTAGAGTTTATCATATGATGTTTGACATATTGTAGACCAAACATAGCATAGGCATCTTTATATGTTGGAAGCATTTCCCTGCCATAAATGTGTGCTGAATAGATTATGGTTTAGTTTGTTTATGCAATGTACTTAGCTTAGGTATCACCACAGCTCTAGAAAGAGCAAGGAAGCTTCATGCTATGATCATACCATCATGCGTCAAGACCCAACCTTCTTAATAACTCAAAAGACAGATAGGCTAGAGAGTTATAGTAATGGATTCCCCATCACCAAGCACATGGCTTGTTCCCCCCACTTGATCACACACAGGTTACAAAAATATTATGCTGATGATTAACAAACATGTTAACTTACCAGATACCATAATAATAATAGTCTCATTGATACCCTTTACTTCACAATCACACAAACTTAAATTAACAACATCGGAATAAAATCATCAAGTAGATCTTGGGACACACGGTAGGGGACATCACATAACACCAATCCAGCTACACACAAATAGATTATTGCTTCTGGTCCATAAACAAATTAAACATGACAACTCTTCCTTCTTTTAGTCCAGCTAAACAAGTAAAACATTATATTTCTAAGGAAACCATAACACACTGCAAGAACACCATTCTTATGGCACCATGCTCAGCATCTTAATACTGCAACATCTTCAGCTCTTGTTCTTGTACTTGTCCTTTGCTCTTGGTGCTGAAAAAAAAAACACGCACAAGGGGTTTGAATTAAGACATAAATCTTGGCACGAAAGCAAAATTTGGATGAAGACACTGACCAAGACCGATGGCTTCGGAACCCTTCATGATCCTCAAGCGTTTGCATGACTCAACAAACATCCTGCAAAGTAAGCAATCAGCTAATGCGAGAAACTTGAATGTGGCATCGCTAAACCACATTCTAATCATGAGGTGGAAAATAAGGAAAACAGTTAATGGGGCACAAGAATGAAGTAGTAACATACTGCCACGGGACATCTCCAACAAGCATCCAGTCACCATCCTTGTCTTCATAAGTAGTAACAGCATCAGAACCATTCACCTCATTCATATTGTTCCCTGACAAAGAGGTTCATTCACAGTGTTTTATTAATTCCACATCAGACTTTGCATTCACATTGATTGTCAGTTGATAATCTATTATTGCAGGTTCCCATGCCAGCGATTTACCAGTTGCGGTGAAGGTGCCGAACATCTTCTGGAGAGCAAGGGAGAGGTCCTTGTAGCTGTTGTACATCTTCAGGTCCACCTTGCGCAGGTAGGGTGCCCCGTCCATGCTGACCTTCACGAAGGCAGAGCTGTTGCTGCCGCTGGCATTGGCAGCGGGCTGCTGCTGCTGCTTGTCAGCTTCCTCTTCCTTCTTGTTCTTCACCGACTGGACGGTCATGATGTTCCTGCGGTACGACCGAACTGGTGGCCAACCCACTGCCTGCGCCCTGATGTGTAACATTAGAAATTAGCTACTGGTACATCGATTGTTTTTTTTTTTTGGCCCAATTTTTTCACATCTTGTTCTACCTTATTGGTGCTGTGAAAAAAACTGAGATGATTTACTTTTGTGACTGGAAGTTCCATCCAGCTAGATCATTCATGTTACAATATTCTTGCTGGCGACCAACTCTGTTTTGACTAATGTATGTATGTATGCCTGCAGCAACTTTATGGTAGTACTGTGTTTATAATGAAAATGCCATCAACATTAGTTATTGCCACATGAATCATGGCCACCATGATTATTTCAGGAATTAATTCTATACAGATGTACTCTTTTCTGATCATTCTAAATATTTTGTTGTGATCCTATCTTCTTTTCAGAAAAAATAAATCAAAACAATACGAAAACAACTCCTTTTTCAGATGGAATCTGCCAGGAGATGAAGGAAAAATAAACCAAAACAATACTACATCGCCAGCAATTTCTGACACCTGCTGCACAAAGCAGGCATCAGATGAGCCTATGGTGATTAAAAATGGAGATAATTATTGCTCAGCACTTTGCAAGCGACAAAGAACATACACGATGGTGTCGCCATATGCACTTTCTGCCAGAGGATCTCTTTTATATGGATAATTTGTGCTTCTTTTAAAGGTGTTGCTTCATGGGCATCTCAAGTTTATGCACCAAGCTCCAAATATATAAATCCAACCAAAAGAAAGGAAGAGAAGGGGGGAGAACTAACTAATAACCTAAACATGCACACACCTTTTAACCAAATGCCATTATGCTGCTACTGTATGTGGATCTTTTTCTATAAATCAAAACTAAATTAGCAAAATAAAAGTTCCTCTAAAAAGCACACCAAATAATTCATCTTTTATCCCTTTAGCAAAAATTAACAACACCAATCCCACTAAATTCTCACTAATTATTAAGTAAACTAGTAATTAGACGATGTAATTATACGAAGCATCAAATTGAAACTACTACAACATATATCTGCCAGATTTATATATGAACGAAAAAATCATGCTAATACAGTACATACTTGGGAGCAGGTGGCTTCTCGGCGTCGGCGGCGGCGGCCTCCGCCGGCCTCTTGGCCTTCTCGGTGGCCGGCGTCTCCGTCTTGCCGGCGGCCTCCTCCATGCCGGCGGTGGGCAGCTTCAGCTTCAGGTCAATGGTCTCCTCGAAGCCCCTCTTCCCGGCCTTGGCCGCCGCCTCGGCAGCGGCGGCGCCACCTCCGGGCAGCCCCAGCCGGAGCTCCGTCCCGACGTCGACGTCGGCGCCAGCCATCGCAGCAGCCGCTGCCGCTGCCAGCTAGCCTATCGCGGCTGTTGCTGCTGCGTCTCCTCGCCCCAAATCAAGCTCGCTGCTGCTGTATAGCCTTCTCTTATCTCTCTCTCTCTCTCTCTTTCTCTATGGAGACTGGAGATTTTAAGCCTTGTGGTGATTAGGAGGTGGTGGAAGAGAGGAGCCAAGAACAGCTTAGAGATGAGTATATATATATAGAGGGAAGAGAAGAGATGATGAGAGGAGAGAGAATGCATGGTAAATATTCTAAGCTAGTGGTAGGGTGGTAGAGGGAGAAGGACATATGAATTTTATTTTATTTTATTTTTTGTTTTTATTTTGGAGGGGAAGAGAAAGACATCAGTTAGTTAGAGCATGAGTGAGGCTACTTGGAGGTTAGTAGACAATAATTTTTGCATCCATGTTTCCTCCGGTTGGATTCTCTATTACAAGTATCAAGTAATCAAGGTTAGGAGGGTAGAGAGCAAGGTGTGTAGTATAGCTAGTGGAGTTTCATTGGATGGTTGTTCAGTTTTATTTTGTCCAGGATTTGCAAAGTGTTCTTGTGCCATAATTGTAGCTGTGGTTAGTAACTGCTCCTAGCTACACCCAATGTGCATAAATATATGACTTCTGCAAGCTTTGCAATAGATTTTTTTTCTCAACTTATTCAAAAACATATATTTGTCAAACAGAAACACCTTAAAAAATATGTCAAAAAAAAACATTTCCATATCGTATTATCCCTCTGCCTTCAAATACTTGTCGTTGGACACTTTTCATCTTAAATCTTTTGCTGCTCATCTTTTTTATAGAAAATGTATAAAAACTTAAAAAAGCATTTTATATGAACGAAGTATGTTGCATCCTAAACTATTCATAAAACTTTCATGCATTATGATCTAATAGTCTGAGTTAAAAAGTCGTGTTAATCAATGGTAATATTTATTTGTAGAAACCAGAGGGAGTGTTTTATTTTGATTGTCATGTTCATGCTACATATAACAATTCTTAAAGTAATATTTGGAGGAACCGCACACTCTTGACAACGAGAACTACATTACATTGAATTGTACATGCTTTTTCCCATTACAGATTTCTTGCAAAAAAAAAGAGAGAGAGAGAGAAGCAGAGGTCAACAGTAGTCATAGGAAAGGCTACAGAGAAAATCAGATTGACCTTAACACTCGATAAACATATACACGTACCTTAACTTTTTTTTTTATTATAACTATATATAATTGTTTATCAACAAAATATTGCAAAAAAATTGAAATAATCTTAGCTCTTAATAATACTCCCATCGTACCAAAATATAAGAGATTTTGGTTGGATAAAACATATCGTAATATTACGGATCTGAACATGAAAAAATATTCAGATTTATAGTACTATGATATATTTCATCAATGTAAAATTTCTTATATTTCATTATTATTACACACAATTTTCTTGATGGCAGAGGGGCAGTGCAATTGAACCAAAGGCAGCAGGATGTAGAGGATCCGGGGGAGCCCAGCTCGCGCCGGTGCATGGACCCATATGGCGCCGGGCCCACCGCGTTGGCCCCGGGGCACGACACGTGTCGCCTGATGAGCTGGACGGCGCCGATTCTGCCTCCCCGTCTCCCTCCTCCTCTGGCGTGACGCGATGCCTGACGTCACCGCCGGAGTTTTTCACCGTGGGGCCGGCCGGGCTGCTGGTGGGGACACCGTGGCGTGTGGGGCCCACCCCCTTCCTCGGCTCGAAGTGGGCCCACGCCGCGGCAGGATCTACCTTCGCTTTATTCCTTGGGTGATCCACTTGCAGAGATGCATGCATGCATGAACTCTGGAGCCAAGGCCCAAAGGGAATAATGTGCGTGCAAATCTAAAAGGAAATCATGTACAGTTAATTTCTACTAAGTTTTTTTTTTGTTCTAGATAATGTGAAAAAAATATGAATGTCAAGGGTCAACTCTTAAGTATTTCAAAAGTACAAATGACCCGCACAGAAAAAAGTACTAATGGTCGAAAAAATTAAAACTTTAACTCACTCGTATCCAAAATAGTACTAATATGTTTTCACTAAAAAAGCAATATGTTTTCATCGGATGGAAGTAAAATGGGTTCAAGTAGCGCTATCAAACAAAGCGAGTATATTTTGTCACGCACATTATAAATTTGAGTTCTTGTGTGTCCCAATGTTAGTACTATCTTTACAGGGGAATATGGGTAACCAATGAGACCTTTCTACTGTAAGAACTCATAACTCGATCTTGAAACCTTTTGTTAGAATTCACAATTTTTGCGTTGATTAGAATGTACTCCTAATAATAATTTCAAGGAACCCTCGCTCGTTTGTGCTAGCTACGGCTAAAAATAGTGAACTCCCTGCTGTGCTTTTGTGCGAGCTGCATGCAGGCCCAAAATGTCTCGACCACCAAACAAATTACAAGCAGAAAAATGAACGAAGCGACAAAAAGCAATTTATGTGTATAATTTCTATGTTTATATTTTTATCGATTAAAAGCTAAGTACATAGTAATGTTGTAAAATAAACTACCTCAAAATCTAACCCAAAATTAAGTTTGTAAAATTTATTTTTTTACTGCGGTTGATAAGAAGAAAAAAAGACAAACAATCAGTATGAAAAATCACATGTACTCTACAAGTACTAGGGTGTATAGGGTGTAGCTCTATCCTTCTATTCTACCTTGATCTACTTATATACTCCATACAAGTACTCCCTCCATCTAAAACAGATAATCTAGTATTATAATCTAGTATTAGGATATGATACATCTTATTACAACGAATCTAACTATATATATGATACATCTTAGTGCAACGAATCTAACTATATGTTTAGATTCTAGTATTCGTTCACATCTTATTAGGTTGCTTTT
This sequence comes from Oryza punctata, assembly GCA_000573905.2. Classification (NCBI taxonomy): domain Eukaryota; kingdom Viridiplantae; phylum Streptophyta; class Magnoliopsida; order Poales; family Poaceae; genus Oryza; species Oryza punctata. The sequence continues at coordinate 35,191,218 of CM002490.2, forward strand.
TTTTTTATGGAGGGAGTAGACTGAAGAAAAAAAATGAAACCGAAGTGAAAAAAAAAAACATGGCGTATATCTGACTTTGTTGAGCAGCACAGCAGCAGCAGCGAGAGGAGTTGTTGGATTCCCAGGCCTCCAGGGTGGTGGGCCCCACGTGCCGGGAGGGGTGGGGACAGGTCAACTCAGGTGTCGGCCCCACCACTTCTGCGTGCATGTGAGTGTGAAAACGGATTCTCAGCTCCACGCGACCACCTTATATATTCCCGCCCAAATTAATCAACTACTAAAACCAGTTAATAAACTAATTAAACCGAGAGAGCACTAGCCTAGCTTAACATAATGGCATAGGATTAGTGCTGCATAATTTAATTTAGCAGCAGCAGCAGCATTTCTTGGCTTCCAATCATTCTCCAGCCAGGCATGGATTGATCCAATTTAATTTATTTAGTAGCAGTAGTAAGAAGAGAAACATGATTGATTAGTTTAATTAAATCCGTTTGCTCAGAACAGTTACTCGAAAAGGCAAATTAGTTAACGCTGTTAATTAGTGGCAATGTGTTCAGGAAAATCTTATCAGAATCCGTCTCAAAAAAAAAAAAGAGAAAATCTTATCAGAATCTATGCAGAATGTAACGGTGCATATACACATCTGCCATGAGTAGTACTGACTGATGGAGCTTGTTATTAATTGTAACCCCCTGCATGTATCATTTGAACATAATCCGCCCTGTTTTACGCAAAGATCGAATTAATTGTGCCGAACTTGTGTTGGACTAATGCGTCGCAGTCCCCGGGATAAGCTAATTGAGATGGGTGATCAGAGGACATGGTGATGCCTAGCAAGTACAAGAAAAGTCCTGATCGAAATGCCCGTGTCCCCTCAAAAGCAATATGCCACCATCTAGCTAGCTAGCTAAAAGCCACCATTATTCATTTCAGTCCATCAGTAAATCGAAGTGATGAAAAGAAATGATGCATCAGTAGTACATCCATATGCAATGGATCCCCTATCCTGGCGAGGCATCGGATGGCACTACTGCGCTCTCTCTCTCTCTCTCTCTGGCCAAAATCGCTTTTCGTAGATGGGTGGAGCAGCCGTCCGATGTATGTAAAAATCAGGAGTTTTACATACGGGTACCATATATAATTGTGCGTGAAAACGGATTTTTTCATACGGACATATTACGATATCCGACCGCAAAAGGATTTTTGGCTGAAAAATAAAAAACAAAAATATATTTCACAAACCCTAGTCCAAATCGTCGTTGATACCAACACCGTCCTCGACCTCTTAGCCACCGGATCCGCACCTCTGAAGGACGATAGCTACCACCGTCATTGTTTCTGCTCTCTGTACCCACCGACAACGGATCCACCCCTCACGAGGCCGACACCATTATCGCCATTGCTCCTAAGGCCATCGGGGTCATCGTCGTCACTTGCGTGCACATCGGCGGCGGATCCATCACTCCTGAGGTTAGCGTCATCACTATCGCTGCTCATGAGGCTGCCAGCTTCCGTTGACGAGAAGAGGAAGGAGGAGCCAAGTAGTGTCGACTCGTTGCTTAGGAGAGAAAAAAATGGAGTAAAGGGGAGGAGAGACCGAGGGAAGAGACTAAGGGGAAAATAGCTAGCTCGGTGCGTCCTTTGATTTTAAAGTGGTCGTACATCGTTGGTCGGTGAGTCTAGTCGCATGGATCAACTAAAAAATCACCATATGAAAATAGGATTATTTTCACAGATGAACCTCCTAAGAGAATCGTATGTAAGGAGGATCGTGTATGAAAATCAATTTTTACATGTAGACCTTGACAAGGGTGTCACCCTCATTTTAATTCACAAGCAGGTTTTCCTTTAACTACTCTATAAAAATAAAAATAAGGAGGAGGCTGTGAAAATGGTTTGTTTATAGTTGCGGCTGATCAAGCTCAATGCAAGAAAACCAGCGTGCCACGTTACTGGTGTTTGACAATATATCCAAGATAATTAACCATCAGTTAGATGTTTGTTTTGCTCGATCGATCGGGCTCTGAAAAATCCTTGGGTGCACTGTGTTCTTCATGAATGGGCATGTGATGTGAGCGAGAGTAGTGGGTGTCGCCGGCGCGTGGGATGGAACGAACCCAGGGCCATGTGCCCCGGGCCGGTGCGCCCCACCACCCCTGACCAAATGAGCTCCTGCATGCCTCGCGTCCGTTGCATTTGCATTTGCATGTCTACACCCATCTAGCTAGCTACTCTATTCGTCTCGAAATAAATTCACTTCTCACTCATCTCACACGTACCAATACAAAACCAAAAAATAGAATACCCTTATCTTATCAAAATCCAATATAATTATTTTCCATTTTATCTACTATCAATACAATTTTACGAACGCGCAAAAGAAATACACATCAATATATTAGAAGTAAAAGAGTTTTTTCTACACAACGCAATTGGCCAGATAGGCCTATACCCGAGGGGAAGAAATGGAAAAAACCAAAGCTGCAGCTAGGTAGATGAAAGGGAAACTACCGCGGAAAAAAAGCTACTCCAAACAAACGAGAGGGTGAAGGTAGAGCCACACTACACTTCCAAAAGAACCTCAAAAGCGGTAATGCTCGTGGAATACCACAGACGATCTTTCACGTGGATTACTATCTATACAATTATTATCTACTTTTACAAATTTCGGTATAATAACTGAAAGAAGCTAATATTAAACTTATTATTGGGCGAGGAAGTAGCTAGCACCATACTGTTTCTCTCTTCTGCACCTAGCTAGCCTGGGTCTAATTAAAGCATTACTTTTCTCTCTGCCTGTCTTTAGGGATCCTAATTTTATCTCATCATCGTGATTAATAATCATCACACATGGTACTTTTATTTCAGGGAATAGTTATTAATTAGTTAATTAATTAATTAGGGTTACGTTCATCGTCAGGGCCTGGGGATTAACAATGAAAAAGATTAGCACAGGAGAACCGACTGTTACATCAAGGACCATCAAAAGATTGGAAGTTTCAGTGGCGCATCAAGTGGCTCTGAAGAAGAGCCTCTGATCTCGACACACGATGTTAGCTTTTTGCCGGTGATCGACGCTGACCGATGAGAGGATCATGTTAGTTTGCGATCTTCGGGGGAATCGGGTGATCAATTTCCCACTTCACCTAAATGCGCTCTGATTGGGGGGGTCAGCTGTCTATGGCTGTAGGTCCCTCTCACACAGCGCAATAATAAAAGGAGGAGTCATCGGGCACGCAAATCTACGTTTGACGGCATACTCGGACTCCCCATAAAAACCCTGGAACCCCTCTGATCCGGGAAAAGGCGCTGAAGTGGCGGGATAGTTCACCGCCGTCGTCATCGTCCTCACCGATGTCGCCGACTCCACACCGTCGCCATGGTCGCATCGAGCTCCAAGACCGATGGTATGGGTTTCTCTCTCTCTCCCCATTCGTTCTCCCTAAGACCTAAGCCTTTAACCCTATGAGCTAGTCTAAAACCCCTAGATCCGCACCTAAGGAAACCCTAAACCTAACAATGGTATTAGAGCACCCTTAGGAGTAGATCTAGAAGGGAAGAAAGAAGGAAAAACAAGAAAAGCTCAAAAGAAAATGCAAACCCCTTACCGTGCCACCGTCGGTCGTCACCGACACCATGCGGGAAGAAGACCGCCGGTTGCCGCCGGTCGCCGAGCGGGAAGACGAGGGGAGAAGACCTCCTCGCGCGGCTCCGGGGCACCGCTGCAAGGCCGCTCGACGGTGGTGCACTCCCTCTCGAGTGAGTGCGCGCACCGGCGAGGGGGTATGAGATGGCGCCGCCGCGCTTCGTTGTGCACCGGCGCTCCGACGATGGAAGGGAGGAGAAGAAAGCTAGGGTTTTCGCCGACGGCTGGGGAGGGACGGGGATTTTGTCCCCTCGATCTCGGCGCCCGGTCGTCTGATCGAAACCCTAGAGATCGGACGACCGGTTTTGGCTAGGCCGAAAATAACCCAGGTGGGCGCGCACACGCGGCAGCTGTCCCGGCCCAAGCTCAGGTTACGGCCTATGGAGCGCGGGAGTGCCCGTGCGCGCACGTAGATGACTTCAAAAAGAGGCCGCAAGCTGAACGAAAAAGAACACTTTAGGTCCCTCGGGCTGAAGAAAAAGAAGTTTTTTTCAGTCCCTAATTTTTTTGAGAAGCATTTAAAATTTAGGTTTCATGAATGCATTTATTTCTAAGCAATTTAAACCAACGAGAAAACTGTTTAGAGAGTATATGAGTGTATGAAATGCTTCTGAACATGTATGTTACTTCGTTGCTATAATGTTTGTTTAAACGATAGTGATGTTGTTATTAAGACCGACGTTGACAATAGCAATATTACAATGTTGCTTTTTAGTTCTTCCATGCATTGGTTCTATTTCTACCCAACGATGATGTAGAATTAATGTGGTAGTATATTGTGTGTTTTAATTTTGACAAACGTTAAATTAAGATATGCAAGGGTTTTAATCTTAAATTTCTTCTAATTTGCTTCCAGGAACTACTAACCCATTAGTTTACATCTCAGCCGTTGAGCCCCTTAACGGGAATAACTATGGCTCATGGCGAGAGAAGATAGAGATAACATTTGCACTGTCCGACATAGATGAAGCTCTCACCGAGCCTCGCCCCACTGAGCCTCCTAATCCAGTGAGGGCAGAAGGTGAGAGCGAAGAGGACTTCAAAAAGAGGGTGCTATGCACCAATAAGATTGAAGTACGATGTTGATCGTGCGAAGTGGGAGTCATCAAACTGCAAGTGCTTGATGGTAATTAAGAGCTCTATTGTGGAGGCAATAAGGGGAGCAATCCCAGCATGTACCACCGCCAGCGAGTACCTTCAAAAAGTGAAGAATCAGTTTACTGGTTCTTCAAAGGCCTATGCGAGCACTCTCATTAAGAGCTTAGTAACAATGAAGTACATTAGCAAAGGGGTTAGAGAGCACATCTTGAAGATGAGCGGTATCACTTTAAAGCACAAGAAGATGAACTTGGTGCTCCCTGATGAGTTCCTAGTTCACCTTATTTTTACCTCCTTGCCCCAAGATTTTGAGGCTTTTGTTGTGAACTACAACTCACAGATAAAAAACTGGGACATTGGGAAGCTCATTGCCATGTGTGTGCAAGAAGAGGATAGACCCAAGGCTCGTGGTGATTCCACCAACTATGTGAAGCACAACAAGAAGAGGAACAACTACAGCTAGAACATCGTCTCTCCTATGGAACAAGGAAAGGCAGCACAAAGTGATCCACGACTAAGAAATCTAGAGCTGGTGGATAGGGACACTTGCAAGTGGTGCAAGAAGAAGGGGCATTATCAGAAGGAGTGCCCCGATTTCTGAAGCATCTCATGAAGAAAGGTGAGGACATTATCACATTTGTAGATGAATCCCTGTACGTAAGTTATGCAAAATCTACTTGGTGGATTGACTCAGGTGCAACTATTCATATCGCAAATTCATTACAGGTATTCCATACAAGGAGGACGCTACAAAGAAGAGAAAGATGCGTTAGAGTGGCAAATGGAGTCGATGATGATGTTGAAGCAATTGGAGAACATCCATTAGAATTAAATAATGGCTTCACACTTCATTTGCAGAATGTTCTCTATGTACCCACCTTGAGTAGGAATTTGATTTCTGTTTCATGTTTAGCGGATGATGAATATAATTTCTATTTCGATCAAGAACTATGTTCAATTATATTCAATAATAAGTGTGTTGGTCTTGCCTTCCGACAAGACAAGCTTTATATGTTGTCTAAACATGAAAATGTGAATGTTGTATGCAATGAAGAGAATGTTGTGTGCAATAATGTGTCTTCCCCGTCTACGAATGTAAGAAATAAGCGCAAATGATGCAATAAAACATCTGCGAAATTGAGGCACTATCGTTTAGGCCACATTTCGAAGGGGAGAATTGAATGATTAATTAAAGAAGAAATTCTGCATCCTTTAGATTTTAAGGATTCAGAATATTGCATCGATTGTATTAAAGAAAAGTATGTTAAACAAATAAAGAAAGGAGCCATAGGAAGTCTACCAAAATTGAAAATCATACACACAAATATTTGTGGTCCTTTTCCAATTAAGACTTTGGATGGTTATGATTCATTTATAACATTCACAAAATGATTATTCGCACTATGACTATATTTATCCAATTAAAGAACGATCGGAAGCATTGGATAAATAAGATATTCAAGGCTGAAGTAGAAAATCAGCATGATCTAAAGATTAAAGTAGTAAGATCCGACCGTGGAGAAAAGAGTACTATGTTCGGCATACCCCTTATGGCCAAATACCTGGACCTTTTGCAAGGTTTCTACAGGAAAATGGCATAGTGGTCCAGTACTCCACACCGGGCAAGCCTCAGCAGAACGGAGTAGCTGAAAGACGTAACCGTACTCTAATGGACATGGTCCGAAGTATGTTAAGCCACTCCACTTTACCGATAAGTCTATGGATGGAGGCATTAAAAACCGCTGCCCATATTCTTAATCGAGTACCAAGTAAGTTGATGCCCAAAACACCGTATGAGCTATGGACAGGAAGGAAACCCACACTAAATTATTTACATGTGTGGGGCTGTCCAGCTGAGGCAAAAATATTTAAACCAAATATTGGGAAGCTAGATCCCAAGATAGTCAGTTGCCATTCCGTTGGCTACCCTGAGAAATCAAAAGGTTTTCATTTCTACTGTTCTGACAGACACACCAAGTTCGTAGAAACGAGACACGCAGTATTTGTTGAGGTTGAGATAGTCAGGGGGAGCATGGGACCCGGAGAAATTAGTCTTGAAAAGAACCGGATATGCGTACCTACTCCGATGATTCAGGAACTTTTTTCCGATACCTGTTGCTGCTGCACCGACAACACAGAACACTGCGATGTCAGCACCTGTTGTTGGTTCTCCTGTGGCAACAATGAATGAACAGGAGGAACCTGTGATACAGGATCCTATAGAACCAGTTGTCACACAAGAGAAGGAGCAACATCAGCCCCAAATAGAAGATGTATCACAACTCAGAAGATCTCAAAGAGAGAGAAAGGCAGCTATTCCTAATGATTACGAAGTCTATGCTAGTGAAGAAGTTCAAACAGAGGGAGATCCCACCTCATTTGAAGAAGCCATGAGAAGTGCTCATTCATCGAAGTGGCTTGAAGCCATGGAAGATGAAATGAGATCGATGAGTATCAACAAAGTTTGGGACTTAGAAGAAATTCCTAAAGGAGCCAAAACAGTAAGCTGCAAATGGGTCTAGAAAACAAAATGTGACTACAAAGGGAATGTAGAAAAGTATAAAGCGTGACTTGTGGTAAAATGTTTTACTCAAAGAGAAGGAATAGATTATAATGAGACCTTTTCTTCGTGTCATGCAAAGATTCCTTTAGAATCGTAATAGCACTGATAGCACATTATGATCTAGAGTTACATCAAATGGATGTAAAATATGGCATTCCTTAACGGGGATTTATATGAGAATGTCTACATGGCACAACCCAAGGTTTTTTTGTGGAAGGAAAAGAACGAATGGGATATCATATGAAGAAATCCATTTATGGATTAAAACAGGCCTCCATACAGTGGTATTTGATGTTTGGTGAAACGATAAGAAGGTTTGGTTTAATGAAAATGAGGAGGACAATTGCATTTACGCAAAGTTCAGAAATGGGAGATTCATTTTCCTTATCCTATATGTAGATGACATCCTACTCGCTAGTAGTGATGTTGATCTACTATTGGAGATGGAAAAGGTTTTGTTCTTGACTTTTGATATGAAAGATCTCGGTGAAGCCTCATTTGTTCTAGGAATAGAAATTTACTGAGATAGAAGAAAAGGGGTCTTAGCGCTATCGCAAAAAGCATACCCAGAAAAGATTATAAGGAAATACAGTATGCATGCGAGTAAGCCTACACCTTCTCCCATAGTCAAAGGCGATAGATTTGGGAAATTTCAATATCCCAGGAACCAATATGAGGTCAATCAAATGAAAGCGGTTCCATATGCTTCAGCTGTCGGAAGCTTGCAATATGCTCAAGTATGTACGCGCCCCGACTTAGCTTTTGTTACCGGGATACTTGGAAGATATCAGGAAAATCCAGGAATATATCACTGGAGAATGGTGAAGAAAGCTTTGCGTTATGTGCAAGGCACAAAAGGCCTCATGCTAATGTACAGAAGATCTGATTCCGTAGAGATAGAAGGGTATTCAAATTCAGATTTTGTGGGAGATGTAGACGATAGAAAGTCCACATCAAGTTATATATTCACTCTCGCAAAAGGAGCCATTTCGTGGAAAAGCTCCAAGCAAATCGTCATAGCATCATCCATGATATATGCCGAGTTTGTAGCTAGTTATGAGGCTACGGGGCAGGTAAAATGGTTAAAGAAATTTGTACCCGGGTTGAAAGTAGTCGACAGCATTCAAAGGCCACTCAAGATGTACTGGGACAATGAGTCAGCAGTGTTTTATGCTCACAGCAATAAGTCTAGTGGTGATGCCAAACACATTGACACAAAGTTTTATGTTGTGAAAGAGAAAATCGAGGATCATACCATTAGTCTCGAGCATGTAAGAACAAAGGAAATGTTAGCGTATCCACTTACGAAAGGCTTACTGTCCAGCGTGTTCAGAGAATACTTAGCCAGAATGGGTTTACGGGAAAGCCTATGATCCTTGGATTACAAAAGGCCTAGTGTTTATTTTGAAATGGAGAGGTGCATTGTAGTTGTTGCGTCTGATGGTTCAGTAATGACTGTCATGATGAAGCGTGCTCTATGCATCAATCTATTTAGAAATAAATATTAAGTATAAGTAAGTAAGGTGGAGATCAAAGGGGAGAATGTTAGTCTGCGATCTCCGGGGGAATCGGGAGACCGATTCCCTGCTCCACCCGAACGCGCCCTGATCGGGGGCGCCGATCGTGTATGGTTGTGGGCCCCTCTCACGCAGCGCAATAATAAAAGGGGGAGTCGCCGAGCACGCAAACCAACGTTTGACAGCGCACTAGGACTCCCCACAAAAACCCTAGAACCCCTCCGATCCGGGAAAAGGCGCTGAAGTGAGGGGATAGCTCACCGACATCGCCGACTCCACACCGTCGCCATGGCCGCATCAAGCTCCAAGACCGACGGTATGGGTCTCTTTCTCCCCCTCTCCCCATTCGTTCTCCCTAAGACCTAAGCCTTTAACCCTATGAGCTAGTCTAAAACCCATAGATCCGCACCTGAGGAAACCCTAAACCTAATAGATCCTAGTAAGGCCATATACCATGGGTACCACTGGTGCCTGGTCTTAACGTGCCACATAAGATAAGATCACACAAAAGCTACTCTACCCACAATAGAGACCATCATCAACTACATTTTGTGTTTAAGCCCTTGAGTATTTTTTTATCGGTCCTTATGAATTTTTACTATTAAATCGACTAAAACTTTTAGATTTTCGACCCTACAACAACAAAAAAGAAGTACATATATGTATCCCTACCCTCCACATGGACCCACTGCCAGCCTCTCGCACGCTATTTTTCCCCTCTCCCTCAACGCCTCCACCACCACAAGCCATTCCGCCGCCCCTTTCCTCCTCGGCTCCCCTGTCGACCCGCGTCGCTCTCCTCTTTCATCGTGCCGCTCCTCTTCCACTGCCGGCATATCCCCATCTCCCATTTCCTTCTCTCTAGGCAACGGCGTCGGATCCGTATGGCAGAGGGCGACGGGATCGGCGTCGCTCGAGCTCGATCTCTTCGGCGACGAGAGAAAGATGTGTGGCACGGATCTGGCTACGTTCGAGCGCCGGAGGGGATTTGCCCGCGAGTGGCGACGCGACCACAACAGCAGCGGCGAGTGGCGGCGGTGGATCCTCTCCCCTCCCCTTCTTCGCGAGCAGCGGTGGCATATCCTCTCCCCCTTCCCTTATTCACGAGTGGCGGTGTCCGGTTGACGGCGATGAGCTCTGAAAGGGGGAGAGTGACGAGATCTCCAGGTGCACCCACCTTTTCTCCTTCCCCTTCTCCTTTTCCCCTTCTAGACCACCTTCTCTCACCTGAAGCCACTCTCTTTCTCTCCGAACTCGCCTAACGCGTGGCTCCAGGTAGTGGCGTCGCGGTCCCGAGCTGAGGCGCGACGAGATCACCGGAACCCCTGCAGGTCACACACGGTATCGTGAGACCCCGGTCCCCACTGCCACGGGCGCTTGAATCCGACGTGGAGGTACGAGACCACTGTCCACGGTGGAGCGTAGTACATGGCCTAAGTAATTCGTGCTAGTAATAACGGTTTTTCAGTAGAAAGGTTTTTTTCAGGGATGAGTTTGGAGAACATAGACAAGCAGTTATATATGATCAAGGATTATTTATCAACTGATCAACATGATTGTCATCCTCTTCATCACAAGCAATGCGATACATGATGTGGAAGTGATAGGGAATTAATGGGGAGAGAGAGAGCAGAATACGTACATGCACACACCTCATGATTCATGAATATATATACAAAATAGCATGCAGGCTCACACCCAAATAATCCATAGCAGTAGCATGACTCCCAATTAAGCTAACCCCCCCTAATTATTGTATTAACCTGTCTAGAAACACGTTCCCGTTGCATGTGCTCGATTCCTCCCCCGGCCTACACACACACCGATCGATCGATCAGTCTCACTGGCCGTAGCATACATTGCACGATCCAAGAAACGGCAATGTAGAGGCATGCATACATTCAGAATGAGATCGAAAACCTGCAGCTAGCCCAGCGCCAACAAGTTTGCACACTGGCAAATGCCAGCTCGATCAAGAATAGTACTCCATCCGATCTATAATATATACTCCCTCCGTCTCATAATATAAAATTCTATAACCAAAATCCATTATATTATAGTATAGAGGGAGTAACATTCTAGTACTACATACTCTCTGTCTGTCTAGATTATCCAATTCTAAATTATGTACCTTTTTCATCCTTATAAAACTGAGCAGGTTTAATAGTATAGCTAGCAACCGACTATAAAAAAATCTAACTCAGCAAAAATTATATTACTTACCACCTCTCACAATCTCTATTCTCGCATTCAAGCAGTTGGGAAGCGTGCAAATGGTGGGAAAAGCTCGCGGCAGCAGCATGCATGATGATGATTGGTCATGTTGCTTTTCCTACCGCTGCAGCCTGGAGATAGATTACTCTCTCTCTCCTCTCTCTTGTTTTCTCACTCTTCCATGTAGGTAGGGGCGAATCCAGAAAGGGATTAATAGCAGGGGTTAAATAAACTATATAAAACTATAATCACTCTTATAATGGATGTATGATAAAAAAATAGTGAGGCTCCTATGATTACAACATCGGTAGCGGGAGTTTGAGACCCTGCAGACCTTATGGTAGATCCACCCCGTAGGATCTATCTTAGATAAATAATAATATGGCATACGGAATATATCTTATTATACATGCTCTAATAATAGATCTAGATGTACTGATGATGTTAGTAGTTAGAATTGTTTTTTTATGGAGTAGTACAGTACATAGACCCTGGCACTAGCTGCTGGGGAGCTGTGCCTTCGGATCAGTTGAAAAATGCTGCAGCAGCTGCTGCTGCTGACGCCGCCGTCATCTAAGCTTGGGTTTCCAGTGAGGTTTTACACTGGTCTGACGACGGATGGATGCATGCATGCATATGCACTGCAGATGTGGTGTGGGTGTGGGTGTCCGAGTAGCACGGTGCAGCGACGTCAGATGCACGTCGCGGTGTCGTCGTCTATGGGAGGCATGGAAACGAGCCCATGCTCTCCCGACTACGCACAGGATCGTACTATACGTACAGTATGTACTACTACTGTGTTGGATTTTTCCATTCAGTGCATGCATGCATGCTCCTCTGTCCTCTCCAATTTACTAGTATTTTTTTTTTTTACTGATTGACCTTTTGGAAATTGGACTGAGGCATGAGATGTGGTGGTACGGTACGGTGGTAACAAGATTTTGTTTCGGATCTCTATAGTATCTAGCACTGGAACTAGCTGAGCAGAGATGTAAGACGGGGTGTTCAGATGGGTTAAAATTTTTTTTAGCTCATATCACATCGGATGTTTGGATGCTAATTTGGAGTATTAAACATAGATTAATAAAAAAACTAATTTCATAAATGAGAGCTAATCTGCGAGACGAATTTTTTAAGCCTAATTAATCCATCATTATGAAAAGTTTACTGTAGCATCACATTGTTAAATCATGGTGTAATTAGACTTAAAAGATTCATCTCGCGAATTAGTTCAAGATTATGGAATGGGTTTTGTAATTAATTTATGTTTAATACTCCAAATTAGTGTCCAAACATCCGATGTGACAGGGACTTGGAATAAGTCCCTGTTTCCCAAACAGGCCCAGACATCTCTACACGGGATATGGCTTCCTTTTATATTGATGTGATGTTATAATTTAAAATGGAACGTGATCCATTTTAGAATAATGAATCTGGATCATATCCTATTCTAGTTTATAATATTTTAAGATGAAGGTAGTGTATATCAAAATGTTCATCAGATTAATGTAGGGATCCATGTGCATGGGCGGGTAGAGATCCATGCACTGATGCACATAGGTGAAAATAAATCCGGCTTACTAGATGCTATAGCCCGTTGACGAATGACGACGCGTCGTATGAGGTGCAGCATCAGCTTCAGGTGGGCCCGGCCGGGACGGCGAGGCGCCACTTCCATAACGTAATTAATTCAGCTTTAGGCTTCAGCACCAGTACGTAGCTTGGCTAGAACCAGAAAATTAATTAGAGCAAAAGTATGAAGGTAGCTAGCTAGCGAAGTGGAGAGGAATAATGGTCGTATCGGGAGAAATAAAGTTATTTGGAAACTTAAAATATCACTTTAAAATTAAGATTTTTATATGATACCTGATTAAAGGAGTAGTACTAATTATAATTTCGCTAGAAAAAAATTGAAATGATAGTTTGAGATATTGTTTTTTGAAAAATAAGACGATACATCATTTATTTTTTGATTGTCACTTCGAAATTGCAAAAAAACTATCACAAACTTTTTTGCTAAAAACTTTCAAATACAACTATAGTATATATTTGTAATGTAACTACAATGTAATTACATTATAGGTACATTGTAACTATATTGGAACTACAGTATAGCTGCATTGTAACTACATTGTAATCTTAATATAAGTTAGATATAGAGTTACATATATTATTTTAATACTTATATACAAATTATATTATAGTTATAGTGGAATTATATTACAATCATATTATAGTTAGATTTGAAAGTTTTTTCCCTTAACAAACTTGCGGTAATTTTTTAGATAGTTCCTTGTCACTTTGCTAAATTTCTCTGGAGATCGGTGCAGTTCTCTTTTGGTCTATACCCTCCTAATAATATATCGTATATATTTGGGAATCGACTTGTGGGTATTGATGCAAATAAAAAAAACTAATCTTCATAGGAGCGTCCGCTATTTATATGTTGGGATTTCTGACTTAGTTGAAATGATATGATAGTCTTTGACAAATCCCCATCTAAATCTTATATGCAAATACATTTCATGGCAACGTACTATATCCGATTCTGGGCATAACTATAAATGTGTGATGAAGACAACAAACTCATATGTACTACATGCCGTAAGTTAGAGATAACGGTTATGCAAATTTTCATCAACTATGGATGAAGATTTACAAATAGGTACCAATAAGTGTTGGTTCTTTGCCGAGTGTTGGTGATCATAAATCTATATTTGTCTTGCTGATTCTTTTGTGCACATTATGAGTAATGTTTTGTGCTCTTTGTTGAGCGGATATTTGTAACAAGTGACTGTAGTGTGTTTGGAGCAAATACCAGAATATACTCCATTATCTAAAGAAAAGAAGCTAGCGGGGTGGAGGAAGCAAGCTAGCATGGCCGACCTGCCTGCCTGCCAATACTACACCCCCAAATGCCCGGCAGACGACGCACACGCACTGGCGTGGCCTACTGGCCTGCCCATGCCATGCACATACAGTGGTGCACTTGCACACACACACACACACAGTCACACTCACAACATTATTCCTAGCCTTCGATCGATCGATATATCACGAGATAACTCTATCTGATAGAGTGATAGAGATGACGACGACGAGCGCTAGCTAACAAAACGAATTAATATATAAACGTACGATATGTGTGTGGATACGGCGAACGAAACGAACGATCGAACGTATGGGCGCACGCGCGCGCGACATGGCTGTAGGGGAGCATACCATGCAGCCGGTGGCCCGGCCGCCAATTCAATTCCGCGCCCGTGCTGTCGCCGTCGCCGTCGCCGGCCTGTACGTACGTACGTCGTCGCTTTGCCTTCTCCACCGCGCGCGCGCGCGCTGGGGCGATCGTGTGTGTGTGTGTCTCTCTCTATATATAGTGTGTAATAGTACTATACGTACTCACTTATGCTGTGTGTCTTGTTTATGTGTCTTTTAGAGATTTGCTTATGAGTGCTATTATATATTAACGCCATTTTAGGGCGAATTAATCTTGTAGCCGACAGATAACTAGTGCCGTCAACCTGGATTATTTATATATATGTTCATGATGATGGAGACAGCACCGGAAAAAGGGCCGGTTAAGTTTGCTACATGAGTTAGGAGGTAAATTTGTTGCCGACACACGCCCTGCGGCGCGTGTATGCGAGCGCCGAGTGGATCAACGGGATCGGTGGAGCTCGAGCGGGAGCCGGATCAGCCGCGGAGCGCGGCCCACCCGCGTGTGACGGTGTTGTCGACGTACGACGGACGAGCTGAGGCGCGCGCATGGTCGATCGATCGGACGATGCACATACACGCGCGCGTGCAGGCCCAGCTTGGGCGTACGACGTGTGCCGTGTCACACGACACGAGCCGTGGCCCGGCCGTGGCTCTCCCATCCCATGTGTGCGTGGTGGTAAAACCCCGCTGCTTCCCGTAATCCCGTCCCGGTCGAGCAGGCACCCGTGATACAAACGGATCAACCCGCGAATCCGTTTATAAGTAAAATTAGTAAATTATTTACTAATTTGATTTATGAGTGGGTTTATAGGTTAACCCACTTACATCCCTAATATGTGAATCATGATACGGGAATCCACGGATTACCACTCATTTAATCTATAAACAGATTCACGGGTCGATCCGCTTGTATTCCTACTGGTGCGTTCAGCGCTCGCCGTACGTACGCGTAGCAGCAATGGACCAAAGAGTAGCAAGCAGACGCTGGTCCTACATCCTAATGCAGTAGTGATGGCCACTCGCTTTGCTGTTGGCAGCTGCATCCTACTACTGCTTACAGTAGTACTCCTATAACTTAACCGGGGCCCCATGAACGGGAGCTGCTCCCTCGATCTCGCAGCAATCCGACCGGTCCCTCCCCGCTGCACGCACGAACGGCATGGCTATTTCCACTGTAACAATCCGCCAAAACGCAGCAGCTAAATTACCTAGGCACCGACGCCCTCTCACAACTCACAAGTCACAGCCATGGTCGACCCAGCGACGACGATAACATGACACCGATTGGTTACTGACAACCCAAAGAGTTCGTTCACCGATCGATCGACCGACCGATGCTGGCCGCCAGCCACCGCGCCGGGGCCCGAGCCGAACCCAAACCATGCAAAGATCTACACCTTTCGTTCTAAAATAAACCAACCTCTAACTCGAATATAGGATTTAAGAATTCGTTTGGTAGAGTTCCAACTTCTAAATTTAATTTCAGGAGTTGTATCTGGGGTGAAGTTGTGAAGTATCTTAAACTCAGCTCCATCTCTCTAGTTCATTTTCTGAGAACGTTCCACCCAGCTTCACTTCCATTTTAGATAAATTTGAAAATATTTGGTTGGACTTTAGCTTAAAAAAAGGGAAGCTAGGCTGCAACAAACAGGTTCTAATGTATTTTTTTTTTTGGATGAAAGCAATAGCTCTGCACGCGCGTGTGCGTGTGGGCGTGGCGGACAACAGTGACCGTGCGTGTCCCTGTTGGGTCTCAACCTAACAACAGTGGAGCAACCATGCCATCCGGAGACACTCGGACGACATGAGCAGTTTCACATGTCCCCCCCTCTTCCCTTGCTCGATTATATCCGGCTGTTCAGACTTCACACCATCAGAACACTGCACTGCATGCATGCGACCCAGAATTAGTGCCTACTTGTACTATTGTACCGCTGTCTTAAGACTATTCCCAGCTGCTAATACGCGTACCGAACTACTGGTACTTGGCTTAAGATAGAATTAATTTGGGCTGTACGTGCTTTAATTTGTATTAGTACACACTAGCTATATAGCTAATTAGCTACTTGTTCGTAATCAAATCTTGGTACAGAAATACTAACAGTGGAACCATGTGGCCAGTGGATATATCGATCCTGCAATGCAATCCACTGATTCTGTGTCGATCAGACGATCGAAGCATCTCTTTCTTCTTCTTTTCTTTTGTTCGGTTCCCTGGAGCCTGGAGGCTGGAGATAAAATCCATATCGCACAAAGTGCCACTCGAATCATATCAAACGCTTGCAGGGTTGATAAAAGCAGACAACCTTTTCTTTGAATTCGCCGTATCGATCGCGGAATGTACAGACTGGTGTGTCGATGAGCAGCATGGCTCGCTGGTACGCAATCTTTCCTGTCGCCTAACCAACATGAGGAGGGATCCATCGATCGAATCGATCGATCGGTCGATTTCATCACCCCGTCGATTCCTCGTCGCTAGGTTCCTGACATATCGAAGATCCGGATTACGCTTTTGTCGATCGGATCATCGATCGATCCGAGTAATCGATATCTCTGCACATGCATGATGGTTGGTCGGTATTATTAGTCTGAACTCTGACGAAGCAAGTTGATGGCAGACATGGACGGGACTGAACGGCTCATATCGAAAAGCGGATGACATGTATCTGCTACTGCTACACTGCTGGTATATTCCTCGGGAGCAATTGGGTTTTGATCTGGTAAACTGAAGATCATGTTGGTTGTGATGATAATTGGTTTGCCAATAGCATACTTACCCAGGGGAAGTGATCAATTTTGATTTTCATGTTTGATTTGATGAGATGCATGGAATGATAGATGGAGGCGATGATATATGTACATCATCTGTAGGTGAAGGTACATAACTTTTTATCTTCCCTTTTTTTTTTCTTAACTTTTATCAGAGGACACTGACTGAAAGTGATTAGAACTGGACAAGTTTCACTGGATGGATTAGAAAGACGCTACTCCCTTTCATGTGATGTGAATCGAGGTATGCCTATGAACAAGCTGAGCTGGCACCTTATGATTCGACTAATTTTTTGCTCGAGGATAAACGGATTTCACCATCGTTGCACCCAAGTTGCAACAGTTTGGGAGAGCGCTACGCGTCAGACGTACGGCGCGAGACAAAAAATCGGACGTCTCGCGCGACCGTCCGATACAGCACGCACGCGCCAGCTATTAAATGGGATGCCTTTCCCATTATAACGTCAGCTTTTTTCCTTACGGAACCTTCACATGCAGCATCATTTTTTCTTCTCTACTCCTGTGCATGCAAGAGCTCCCACCTATCTCTTTGCTCATATACACTTTATTAGTAAATTATAAACCTTTTTTTCTTACAAATAATTTATCCGAGTGATTTGATTGTACCATTGAATTCGTTGCAATTAAATCTTTACATAGAGATCCCACATGATGATATTGTGGATGAAAAAAATAGTCCTAACCGAAACATTTTTATATGATATATGAAACATAGAGTTATAACGGTTGAAACATCGCAAAATACTTGCTGAAACATAAAAAGAACAACATGTGTAACAATCTAAAATGATCCAATGAAACATCACAAAATATCTCCTGGAACATAAAAAATAGCGCGTGCAACATTCTAAAATGTCATAATAAAACATCGTCTGAAATTAAACATCATAAAATACCTCCTAGAACATACAAAGAATACCATATGCAACATTCCAAAATAACATAGTGAAACATCCTAAAATACTTATTGCAACATTTTAAAATCCACTTTAATAAAAGTGTTTTTTAAAAACAAATCATTAAAATATAGTCGAGTGAGATCTTGTTACAAAGATTTAATTATAACGAAAATAATTGTATAATTAGATCATGGATTAGATAAATAATTTATAAGAAAAAGGCATTTGAAGTTATATAATGATGAAGGGTAAGCATGCGTGAGTGAATAAAAATAGTGAAAGAGAGTTACTGTATAGCATGTCAGTGCATGCTACATGTATGTGCGGAATCAGAATACATGCAGGAATAAAATAAGATGTATTAGATGCATGAGTTAAGTGGGAGCGCGTCCGATTTTTTCAGGTAAGATCGGGCATATGAGTAGAAGAGTTTTCGAACAGTTTGAGTTTCTTTTTTCTCGGGCTTTTCCTTCCATCGTAGCGCAATTGGAGGTGGGCCTAATATTAGGCCCATTAAGTAATTTCGCAGCCCATAATTGGGTGAACGTTTACTTTAGCTGTTGGTCCTCTGCCACGGCGGCGCCGCCTCGCCGTCGTCCGCCGCCGCGAAGGCACTGGCTCGGAGGCGCTGCGGGCGCCGGCGGCGAGGCGGCCCTCTCCGGACGGCCTCCGCCGCCTCGAAACCGCGAAGGTAGTACCGCCGCCAGGGGAGACGGCAGGCGCCTTCGACCCGACGCGCGCTCCCGTCTCGCCGGCGGCGGGATGGCCTCCACCGCCGGCGGGAGGCCGCTGTGGGACCCGACCGTATCGCTCCGTCTGGGCCACCCGGCGCTCTTCCTCCTCGAGCGGTGCGGCGGCGGGGCGCGGCCGTTCAAGGCCATCCTCGCCCACATGCTCCGCCTCCGCCTCGCCTTCGAGACCTTCCCCATGAGCAGGCTCCTCCACTTCGCCACCGTCTCCTTCCCGAACCACGCGCGCGCCGCCGAGATCCTCTTCGACCACTTCACCCCTCGCCCCAACCTCTACATCTACAACCTGATGCTCTCTGCGGCGGCCGCGGCGGAGGCGGACTCCTCCTCGCCGAGTCGTCGACCGGCTGCTCTCTACAGTTCGATGCTGGCGTCATCCATTCCCCCCGATGAGCAAACCTTCCTGTCGCTGCTCAAGTCGGTGGATGCGGAGCGCCGCTTCGTCGGGAAGCAGGTGCACGCCCACGTCGTGGTGACTGGCCTGCATTCGCGCGTGTACCTCCGGAACTCGCTGATCAAGATGTACCTCGACGCCGGCGATGTGGAGGCGGCGGAGGCGATGTTCCGGTGTGCGCCGACGGCGGACGCGGTGTCCTGCAACATCATGCTGTCCGGGTACGTCAAGGGAGGGTGCAGCGGGAAGGCGCTGCGGTTTTTCCGCGGCATGGCGTCGAGGGGGATCGGTGTTGATCAGTACACTGCTGTTGCTCTCCTCGCTTGCTGCGGGCGGCTGAAGAAGGCAATTCTTGGTAGGTCCGTCCATGGCGTCGTCGTGCGGAGGATTGGTACCGCGGATAGGGGGTTGATTTTGAGCAATGCTCTCTTGGATATATATGCAAAATGCGGGGAAATGAACATGGCCATGAGAGTCTTTGATGAAGCTGGTGAGAAGGATAACATTTCATGGAACAGTATGGTTGCCGGATTTGCTAATGCTGGCATGTTGGACCTTGCTAGGAAATATTTCGCTGAGGCACCTACCAGGGATATAATATCCTGGAATGCACTTCTGACTGGATACGCTCGATATGAAGAATTCTCTGCAACAGTGATACTGTTTCATGATATGCTTGCTAGTAGTGTAACACCTGATAAAGTGACTGCTATTACTTTGATATCTGCGGTTGCCGGCAAGGGAGCTTTAAATTCAGCAAAGAGTATCCATGGTTGGGTGGTTAAGGAGCATGGTACTCAAGATTCTTTCTTAGCATCTGCTCTTGTTGATATGTATTGCAAATGTGGAAGTGTCAAGCTAGCATATGCCGTATTTGAGAAGGCCATGGACAAAGATGTTACGTTATGGACAGCTATGATATCTGGCCTTGCATTCCATGGCCATGGAGATGTAGCATTGGATCTTTTTTGGAAGATGCAAGCTGAGGGTACAGAACCTAATGGCGTAACATTGGTTGCTGTTCTCAGTGCTTGTAGTCATGCTGGCCTGTTAGATGAAGGGTGCAAGATTTTTGATACCTTGAAGCAAAGGTTCAACATTGAACCAGGAGTAGAACACTTTGGCTGTATGGTCGATCTCCTTTCACGATCAGGTAGGCTGTCTGATGCAGTAGATTTGGCCAGGAGGATGCCAATGAAGCCAAGTCGGTCTATATGGGGTTCCATTTTAAGTGCGAGTTCTGCTTGTCAGAATACTGAAGTTGCAGAGATTGCTTCAAAGGAACTCCTCTGTCTTGAACCCGCAGAGGAGGGTGGATATGTTTTGCTTTCCAACTTGTATGCTGCTGAAGGTCAGTGGAACTACAGCAATGAAGTAAGGGATAATATGGAAAGGAAAGGAGTGAGAAAATCAGCAGGTGCTAGTACTTTTGGCTGCTGATTCTGTTGCTTCATATGCTAGGTATGTTTCAATTGTGTAGGTAGTACTAATTTTGCATTGCAGACCTCTTTCTCCCAATAAACAAATTTACTGGTGCACACGTTGTTTACTCATCCTCTTCTAGCCTGGAAGAATGCAGTTTTCAATATGGGGAATAAAGTATTTTTCATAAGCCACTAGCTATAAGTTATTGGTGAAGAGTTTGATGCTAAAACACTATCTGGGCTTACCTGCTCCCTTTAATTGATTTCTTCTAATTCTTTATTCATATAACATATTCTGAATACATATTGATTTTTCTCTGCTTCCAGCATGCACGAATTAAAGCAGAATTTTTTATTGATAAAAGATCAAATTGCAGGGCATGCCCTAGATTCATTAAGAACAATCCTGCACTTCTCCAGTCAAAAAACAAAACAAAAAACAAAATCCTGCACTTCTATGTAAGCTATACCTTTAGTCATAAATTCTGTATGCACTAGAGATTGCTTCTATTGTAGTTACCACTAGTTATTATTATTTTTTAAGTGAGTCATCGCTAATTATTTGAGTGAAGCCTGCAATGTTTGCACTAGCATTTAAGTGTTTACTGATAAAAAAAAAATTGATATCAAAATCTACCAGATCTATGAGATAATCCCATATTCC
The DNA here is from genome assembly GCA_000573905.2 of Oryza punctata. NCBI lineage: Eukaryota > Viridiplantae > Streptophyta > Magnoliopsida > Poales > Poaceae > Oryza > Oryza punctata. The sequence continues at coordinate 35,212,398 of CM002490.2, forward strand.
CATTGTTCTTTTGATTTCAAATATTATTAAAAAAAGATTCTACCAGACACTGAGACTGCTAAGTACAAAGTTAAAAGTATGGAAGAAATCCCACAAATGTTTAACAAGAATATAATGTATAGCCATGATATCCAAGCTTTCTCTGATAAAATCTCTTAACTTTTTGAACTGAAGCTAGCCAATTGGCCCAGAATAAATTCAATAGGAAGCCCCATATCTTTGTTAGATGCTGGTATGGCCACAAAGAAAGTATACTTGTAAACCTGATTTTGAGAAACTGCAAACATAATTTTGTAAATGCCTGAAGGTCTGGAACTGGAAACAAAATCTTGTAGATGCCTGAGGGGGTTTGTTTTAAGTGGGAGTGGGAAATCTTCCTCAGCAGTGCAAAGTTGAACATACTGAACTAGAAGATTCTGGAATTTCCTCTTCTTGCATAGTCAAATAAACCAATGATGTTTTTACTACAAACAAACCTTGCAACTAATGTAATGTGTAAATGCATCTTTTGGCAGGTGCAGTTTCATGAACGTGGACAAGATTGGGGGTGACAATGGCTGGGAACAATACCACATTCTTTTCAAACTACAATAAGCAAGATTACTAGTCCCAGACTCCCAGTGCAGCAAGGGAATAACATGGTAACTGTGCAAGTGATTTTCACCATCAGGTTTCAGATAGTGTTTATTATTCCATATAAGCAAATTTATTCGCATGATATTATACTAAGAACTGATCAACTCTCTCATAGATGATTTTTTTCCTGCTGCCATTTTGTTATATTTAAGCAGAACTGTCAATTGTCACCGACTTTCCTCTATTTTTCATCACCACCTGAGCACATCAAATGCATTTCTGTTCTCACCATCTGTAAGTATAATTTCACCATTCGTCAATATTATGAACAGCAATATTTAGTAGTTACCGCATTTCCTCCTTGTGCCATGCCATCCCCTCTTGCTCACCAAACATTGCGCGTCACCATATGGAGTGCCTGCATGGCTGCACCCCATATTCAATGGTTCCCCTAATTCAAGTGTTTACGTTACACACAATCCTTGTTTTGGTTTATCTATTTTTAACCACAGCACCAACTGTGCACACTCTTGCGCCATGACAACTAGTGCACACACATCCCCAGCCTTGCTGAACTCACTCGTGTACAGTAGGCACCACAAACAGCAGTATCAGATTGGCAGCAGTGCATGTAAGCTGCATTTGGAGGGTGGAGTTAATTCACAGCATGCTGTTGCTTGGGTAGCTGATTTATGTTCTAACATGCTCCTCTGTCGGCTGCAGGTTCCATCATGCTGGCATCGTCTCTTGGGAAATGCATCCGTGCAGTTGAAAAAACGGTAGTCCTTTATGCAGAACACCAGACGATGGGACGCTGTACTGCTGAATTTTCATTCTTTGCATAGCACTCCATCCACAAATACAAGTACTCCTGAAAGTTTTCAGAGAAATTAAGGTTGGGATTAAAAATATTTTCATGCCTGATGCCTCCGGTTGAATCCCCCATTCCATTGATTGTTTGGGATGAGGAGTAGGTGAGGAAATTGAACAAGAGGTGGCTGGGCAAATTTCAAACGCTATAATTGCTTGATATTTGTAGACGGAGGATTCTCTTAGGACCCTGATTGGACAAAACCAAGAACCAGAGAGATGCCATTCTAGAAATTGACAGTACTTCAAAGGTGCCAACTTCCAAGGTCAGGAGAAACTGTTTTACTGCTGAAAGCCTGAATCATGTGCGCTTGGAGCCCTGGATCAGATGTATATGCCATGCCAATGCAAAAGAATAGAAATTCGCCTTTATAGATGGGGACTCAACTGCTACCGATATAATTGTACGAGCTTGGTACGAACACGATGATTCAATGTTTATTTGTATGCATAAATGTCTCAGTTTGAGGGAGTTTTTAGCAACCACAGTTGTCCAAACAGTCTAAATTTTTATTTAGATTATGAGAACATGTAATTGTAGAATTTAGAAAATGAACATGTAATTGTAGAACATTTTCTTTTCTAGATCACTATTTAGCCTACTCATCAGCTGATACTCAGAGGGTATATTCGGCTGCTGGAGCCACGGCTGTGCTGCCCCTGCTTGTCGAACAAACCTAGAATCTCAGAATCTCGAGCTTTCTCAAGCACATAGAGTTTTCAACCCTCCATGCAGGGATTTGATTACATGAATTATTCCGAATAGAGTAATTCTTTACGAATTCGTACTAGACGGTGAAAATATAGAAGACAAAAAAACATTTGCACCAGTCACACCGGCACAACTTGATTGGAGTTCTTCAAGTTACAGGTCAACGATCCGTGACAAGGGCAGTATGGTAACTGCACCCAAAACTCCCGGCATCCCGCCACCACTCCACCTTCCCAAAATACCCTCAGCAAGATGCCCCTCCGTCTCCCGTCTCAACTCCTGATTCTCCCACCCGTCCACGTAATTATCCACAGTGTCGAGGGCATATATGGAAACCGCACGCCATTTCGAAAATTTCGCCAAGTGGAGTAACCGCCCTAGGCGCACGGCTGGTATTTTCCACATACCACCCTCATCTATTCACAAATATAAAAAACACTCCCTATACCAGAGTCTTCCTTCCCCCAACCCCCAATCTCATCAGTAAAATTGGAATACTGTAAGGGGTTAATTAACAATGTGCAATTTTTTCTATATCATCCCCACCTAGCCCTTCCGTGGGAGTAAAGAAAGGAGGAGAAACAAAAAAATCTCGCTTTCGTCCGCGTCGCGTCAGGGGTAGGAGAGGAGAGGAAGCCAAGGCTCCGCGAGGTCGCGAAAGGTAAGGGTTTCCGCCTTATCCGAACCTCGAATCCCCCCAAATTCCTCCTTCTCCCGCGCGGATTTCGCCGCCGGCACGCGAGATCCGCGCGATTCGCGCCCCGATCTGCTCTGACCTGGTGCCCGCCTCGCCGGATTCGGCCCCCCGTTTGCAGGGTTCGAGCGGAGCGGAAGGGGGAGGAGAGGGAGAGAGATGGCGGGAAAAGGAGGTAAGGGCTTGCTCGCCGCGAAGACGACGGCCGCCAAGTCGGCGGAGAAGGACAAGGGGAAGAAGGCCCCCGTCTCCCGCTCGTCCCGCGCCGGTCTCCAGGTGATCTTCTCGTTTTCCTCTGCTTTCGCTTGTTCGCTTCGTGGGGACGATGGATAGGTCAGGTTTAGACACGTTCGTGTGGCTATCGACAGGTTTGCTTCTTCTGCCTTATGTGTGTTTAGTTTATAGTTTTGATATGCATTGCTTAGATTAGATTTGTGTACGTATGGCGCGTGTTGTTAGTATTTTGTAGCAGGTTTTGCACGTTGTTTAGATGAGGGTTTTAGATGTTTGGGGAGTCGCCGTGTTCGGAGGAGGTTTTGGTAGATCTATCGAAGCATTTGGTCTATCTGGTTGTGTTATGTCGATTGGTTTACACGATTTAGTTTGTTCGGTCAGGAGGCATTAGCACAATGAAGAATAGCTGATTTTGCTGTTGAGATGTTTTAGAATTCGTGATGCTTTCATGCTAACATTACAGAAGAGGATGATTGCAGGCCATCGTTTGTTTGTATTGCCTAAACGAGCTACAGTGTACTCAACTTCTTTGCTTCAATAAGAATTGAAGCTGGGTGATTCTCTCCTGTTTCTTTTTTAACAGAGGAGAAAATAATATATATATATGTATGTGTATATATATATATGTATATACATACATTTGTAGATTTTAGTTAAATGAGAGAGCAATATACATTTGGAGATTTTAGTTTCGTGATGCTACATTTTATTTTCTGCCATTCTGGTGGTGATGGATGATTGGAAATATGGAGGCATGTGGCCATAGTGTGGACAAATTGAGATGGCTGTTGAGATAGCAAACAAGATTAGTGCAATTTACACATTTACTCCCTCTATCCCAGAAAAAACCAATTCCTAACTTGAATCTGGACAAACACTTATTCAGATTCAAAGTTACAGAAAAAACCAATTCCTATCTTTGAATCTGGGCAAACAATTGTTCACATTCAAAGTTAGGAATTGTTTTTTTCTGGGACAGAGGGAGTAGATGTGTAAATTGTGCATCTAGGGAGGTGGTAGTATGCCAGTGGCACCAATATGGTGGTGGTTTCAGCTACCATAGAAGCCAACCATGATATAAGGAGTCTGGTAGGCAGGGGCAATTCTATGTCGGGCTACACACCACTGGCAGAGGATACTGGGTTTGATTTTGCTTTTTAGTTTGTCCTCTGGGTCTGCCACTGCGGTTTGTTGTATGTGGGCCTTTCGAAGTGGTTTTTCTTGTTGATTTTTTTCCTGTGGGGATGGGGATAATCAAGCACCTGATTTCTTTCCTCTTGATAGATAAGGTAAACATGCACCTGCTTTATACAGAAAATATTTTTTTTCTCCAAACTATTTCCAGCATCTAGAACGTTCTGTTGCTGTTATATTGTTGTCAAATTATGTGTGAAACATGCTGGGCTTGTTTGTCATCATGTGTTAATTATGTCTGTTGACATCATATGTTAACATATGTACAATATATTTCATGGTCTGTGAGATGAGACCGACTTCTTTGTACGTGCTATCTGGTGTCACATCCTTCAGTCCACCTCAAGCATGTCAACGAGTCAATTGGTCCATGATATACTACTGCTTTTTCAGATTTATGAATCAACTTTATGTGCTACTTGTATGTGTGCTATGTTTTCTTTTCATGTGATATAAAGAAAACAACTTTGGTACAAATGTGGTATTAACGGTTCTACTATAAGTTTGTGTTGGTTTGGAGTTTACTTTATATTGAATTGTGGAATTTGGACTCTGATAATTTTGCCTATTCGTATTTTCAGTTCCCTGTTGGCCGTATCCATCGCCAGTTGAAGCAAAGGACTCAGGCAAATGGACGTGTTGGTGCTACTGCCGCGGTCTACTCTGCAGCTATTCTGGAATACTTGACGGCTGAGGTTCTGGAACTGGCTGGGAACGCTAGCAAGGATCTGAAGGTCAAGCGTATCACCCCTCGCCACCTGCAGCTCGCCATCCGTGGAGACGAGGAGCTCGACACTCTCATTAAGGGTACCATTGCTGGTGGAGGTGTCATTCCTCACATCCACAAGTCCCTGATCAACAAGTCCTCCAAAGAGTGAAGATTAGGACAGGAGCATCCTTAGTTTAAACTGGACATTTCCACATTCGTGTGATGAGTCCTAGTTACCGTGTAGGTTTTAGTTAAGCTTTTCATATCTCAGTAATCCATCTGTGTAATGGTTTCCTCGTACTGCTTTTGGAAAACTGTATTTGTGGTCGGTTGTTAACTTTGATTGAGTACTAAACCTTAATGCAAACTTGGTTCCCTTTGTTTTATTGTGGCAATCTGCAGATGTCTACTCTTTTCTTTCTTTTGTTTTTTAGAGTAGTCGATTTCATAGTACTACGTGGCCTGGTCTCTGCAGTTGTGATGTAGTCCTGTCGGTTGGTAAACTTGTGTTCTGTGCTGTGACTGTTGTTGATGCTGTTGCATTTCTACGGCTTGTTCCTAATATATGCATGATTATGCAGTAGTTCTCCACCTGACTGCGCTCGAGCATTTTTCCGGTGACTTTCTCAGTGGTCAAAAACTTTGTTTTCTTGTCACCTTTCATTATTTTACACTCCAAGCTGACTGGATCCAGCATAGATATGCGGTACGGGAGGTCAGTTTATTACTCCTACTTTATTCTGATTCGTTCGATCACTGCAGGATAGTCTACTACTCAAATCCGAGCTAAGAGCTGCTTTACTACCCTAATGAAAAGTTATCATTCTGTTCCAAGTCAATTCAAATACAAGTTGTCCCCCTGTTGTTTATCCCCAGAAACTTACCCTTTACTTTCACCCTTGACTGTCATTCAGGTACTCTACATCGCTGGAATAATCCTGGAGGATCTTCACAACACCAGTATCATCTCATCTCATTTTCTCCTGTTGTTTTTCACGTCGTTTTCGCCACCATCAGAAAGACAAGGCATCGCGTGGCACAGGTCGTATACTCGCATACGCTTCTAGTCTGATTATATTAGTATTACAAAATTGCTCTTGATACTCGGGAGTTTTACACAGTTGTTTAACGAGAAAAGCTGTGAGTTATACGGAGCGTAGATATGTTTCAGCGCTGAATTGTGGTCGCTTTCCTGAGCAGAATGGCAGGGAAAGCGCAGGAAATGATTAGGAAAACCTCAAAACCATGAGAGCTCCAATTTTCTTCTACCACTACAAAGATGCACCACCGTCCAGCGCGTCTCTGTCTCCAAGCACAACGAGGTCTTCTTTGTCTTAGGCATTTCTTTTTTCCCATGGTAGGATACTTCCACCCAGCTTCCCTCCTCTCACCCTTATATAAAGTTCTTGCTGCTGTGACTCTGCTTTGCTTGCTTCTTCTTCACCTAACTACCACCACCTCTGTGTTTGCTGCACTCTCCTTGTTGTGGTGTGACTGTGAAGGTGGCGGAGCCTGCATGGAAGGGCTGACGAGCGAGCAGATGGTGGCGTTCCAGGAGGCGTTCTTGCTCTTTGACAAGAACGGCGATGGTTAGTTTCCACTCTCCTCTTGCCTTCCTTTGGTTCCAGTGTTTGCTGAGATTGTTGTTCGTTTGCATTTCTTGGTTATAGCTTTGATTTTGGAAGCAATGTTAGGAGTTTCAGAGTAATTGGTCTTGGGGAATCTAATTTTGTTGTTTATGTCAACTGTTGATAATAAGAGGATATAGCATGGAGGGAGAAAAGTAAAGGGTTCTTGTCTGAACTGTACAACTTGTCGCTTAGAACTTTCTATTGCATCCTACTTGCTGAGACAATTTTTTCCTCGAAAACTCCTCGGTGTAAAGAAGGCTGACCTTATCTGAATCATTAGACTTTTTTCGATAATGATCTGAACCATTAGATGGTTCAGGTATTTTGTTTATATATGTATTACATCTTGTTTTAATTTGTGTGCTGGAGCTGTAGATGGAATTGGAATTTCTGTGTTCTTAGGAAACGTTTCCCTGAAGTTTCTACGCTGCCCAATGACAGGGATTTGCTTGCTGCATGACTAGTTTGAGAGCTTCGTTTGGTCAAAGAATCGTTCAGTTTGTGACAGAAAGGTGCTTGTTATTGGCTCACTCGTTTTCTTGACTAGTGAGGGCCCTTTAATCTTTGCAATGTGTAACCTACCTAATTTGTTTAGAAAAAGTTGTTGAGACATGCTTATCTAGTGGTCAAGTTCCTTAATTAATCCGTAATATGTCCTCCAAAACTGCTTTTCTGATGCCTGTGCTGATACTACTTGCCATTAATTCTATGATCTACACACAGTTATTATTAAGTAGTAATTAAACCATTCATTAGCCCTTGACGTCTCTATCTTGGTCAATGATTCTGACCGTGTTTTGCACATGGTGTGGTCTTGGTCTCCCTTTTGGATATGCACAAAAATCTGTGTGCTGGCAAATAGCAATAGCATATTTAGCATCTATGGAGGCATGTTGTCATGGCTATTATCTTCAGTTACACAACAATGAAATCCTGCTACTATATATGCCTAAAGGTAGCACAATGCTAACCTAAATGACATTTGATATTGGAACCTTTGTCATGTATGTAGGATGCATCACCTTGGAAGAGCTGGCTGCAGTGACCCGTTCTCTTGGCCTTGAGCCGACCGATCAGGAGCTCAATGACATGATGGGGGAAGTTGATACGGATGGCAATGGGATCATAGATTTTCAGGAGTTCCTGAGCCTCATTGCTAGGAAGATGAAGGTGAAGCTTGCACTTTGATGGATACTTAATTTGATGACCTACAGTATCTGTTTCCCCTTTGCCAAACTATATTTCCAATATCTGTCTCTGCAATTGCATTCCATGCGTATTGCAGGATGGGGATGGCGACGAAGAGCTGAAAGAAGCTTTCGAGGTCCTAGACAAGGATCAGAATGGTTTTATCTCCCCAACTGAGGTGGTTTAGTGCCTCAATAGTACACCATTTCCAAGCTCTTATCCATCATTTTTCTGACCATTTTCTTGTTAATGTGTGCAGCTGAGGACAGTGATGACCAATCTTGGGGAGAAGATGACGGATGAGGAGGTTGAGCAGATGATAAGGGAGGCCGATACTGATGGTGACGGGCAGGTGAACTACGATGAATTTGTGATCATGATGAAAAACGCTGAACGGAAGATATCTGGGTGAAAAAAATGCTGTTCATAGATCACAAGTGTGAACCACTGATCTCCAAATTTGGGAGCATCTTTTCCACTGTAAATTCCACTCTCTCAAGTACTGTATTTGAACCACAAAATTTGGTCTTCAGCTATGGGTAATTGCAGCTTGTAAGATTGTGATTTAAAACTATACTAAGGTTGTGGGTTTATTTCAAAAGCTGTTCGCATATGCGAACTATGTATTAGAAATTGACACATACTTAGAAAGGCCATCTATCCATGTTCTTTAGTTCTTGGGCCCTTTATCATGTTCTGAAATGTTAATTTCTCCTTCACAAAAAGGAAAATTTCATTTCTTATGAACCTGAAATTGGCATCCACCTGTGGTTAAAACATACTCCTCCGTCGACAAGTGCGGCAAGATTCTGATGTGGAGACTCCGGCACAGGCATTCTGTCACAACTAACACCTGGTGTTTCAAACACATTGCTATACTTTTTAAGACCCCTAAAATCTATTAGTTGCTTTAATTATTACTACAAGATTCCAAACTTTGCAGATTTACAAGACATGCAATTTTTACCATTGCACCAGTCGTTGAGATAGTCAATCTTCTTGCACCATTTTGCAGCATTGCTGCCCACTTTCTTGTTCGTGTCTGCGGCACTCGAGGATACTGACGATGATCTTGCGGAGAAAGACGACCATTTCCAAACAGTTTGTGCTGTTGATGAAAAATGCTGAACAGAAAATTTATTCGAGTGTAAGGATACTAGTGAAAAATCATGTGTCATGTGTGAAACCACTAGTTCCCGGATTGGACCCAATGTTTCCATTATACGCATAATCCTGCGGCTCCCATCTTTTGGCCAAATGCTGAAAATACGCCATACAAAGTATTAGAAAAAAAAAGTTCGTAGGTAAACTTATATGTATTATGTATTATATATATATATAATAGCTATTATATACCCCTCCCTTCTAAGGGCCAAACCCACCTCACCTCCTTTCTAAGGGCCCAAAATCCACATCCTACCTCAGTCAAAGGTCGGTCAAAGCACCCCCACGTCGGTCAAACTCTAGTCAAACCGCCTACTAACTTCCCCCACCACCCACCTCTTCTTAGCTCTCGTCTCGCTGAACAGTGCAGTAACGCGATGACCATTGTGAAGTAATACTGTATCTTACTTGCAGTAACAAAACTCAAATATAGTTGAAATATAGTCATGACGGATCTACTTTTGATAAGTATTTTTTTCTAGCATCATGGTGCAAACGGTCTTAAAAAACCATACATCACGTGAGAGATATTATTCTTCGAAGGTTGGTCTTTTTGAAATTTAACTCTCCACAAGTAGTAATAGTATAGCATTATTTGTTACTATTGTCTACTGTATGTTACTACAATCTCATAACAACGTTACTATAAGATTGTAGTAAAGACTAAGTTTTGCAGTAACAAAACATCCTACTGCAATTCTTGGATAGTGTTACTGCATAAACGTGTGATAACGTCTAATAGTCATGTAGTAACACTTCCATTTTGTGGAGTAATTCAGTTCTCGTCTCATAAGAACGGCGTAGTAACACGATGGTCATCGTGCAGTGACAAGATTGCTTTCCACAATAACGACGTTAAAAAAATAGTTATGATGGATCTAGTTTCATTAAGTATTTTTTTACGAACATTATGGTGCAAACGGATTAGAAAAACAAGATATGATGTGAGAGATATTGCTCTCTAAAGATAGAGACTTACCTCTTTTCAGTTCTCGTCTCGTAGGAACGGTGTAATAACAGTGTAATGCGATGGTCAATGTGCAGTAACACGACTGGTTTCCGTAGTAATGACGTCAAAAAAAAGTCATGAAGGATATAGTTTCGTTAAACTTTTTTTTTATGAATATTACGGTGGCAAACGGCTTAGAAAACAAGATAGGATTTGAGAGATATTGCTCTCTAAATATTAAGATTTAAAGGTTTTAGATCTACACAAGTAGTAATACCGTTGTTACTGTTACACATTCTCTATTACTGTAATTTTCGTCCTGATGTTACTGCCAAAAGTGCACTAATAGACTATGAGTTTTGCAGTAACGTACCATGTTACTGCACTTCTTCGATAACGTTACCACCGAATGATAGTAACAAGCTATGATTTCTACAGTAACATAATTGATTTGTTCTCAGAAAATTTCAACAGATATACAAACCAAACAGATAATGATATCTAATCACATTGTGTTATAGGGTGAATTGGTTAGGAGAGCTGGAGCCAAAAAAAGAAAAATCTCGGGAGGAAGAGGAAGAGGGGGAGCGAAAAAAAAGAGAAGAAGGGGAGGAAGAGGAAGAGGGGGAGCGAAACAAAGAAAAATCGGGAGGAAGAGGGGAGCGAAAAAAAGAGAAGAAGGGTAGGAGAGAAGGGGAGGAAGAGGAAGAGGGGGAGCGAAAAAAAGAAAAATCAGGAGGAAGAGGGGAACGAAAAAAAGAGAAGAAGGAGAGGAGAGAGAGGGTGCCAGGGGGAGCAAAAAAAGAAAAAAAAGAAGGGATAGGGGAGGAGGGGGAGGGGTATAGAATAACTATTCTATATTCCGGGTGTAGAATAGTCTATATATATATATATATTTATACTTTAAAATTAAGTTTTAAAATTTAAATTTTGGCAACGGCTGACTCTGTATAGTGAAACGACGGGGCCGCAGATTGTAATGATTTCCCTCTGTGCAAACTATTCTAAGGCAGTTGTTTCATTTCTAAATTTCTGTAGATAAATAAATAAAGTAGCCAAAAAAATATTTTTGAAGTGTGACATATATATTCTTAATGATTCAAAAGACAAGACTGAAAAAGTAGAAAATAGTAATAAAAACTCTCTAAAATTAACTTCTAAAATTCAAATTCTTTGAACGCTTACAAACCCTTTCTTGAAATTTATGGATCGGGTAACTTCAAAAGAGAAAAAAAAGAGATGGGCCCTATGGGCCTGAGGGGAAGGTTACGTGGGCTTCCTTTTCTGCCGTACACGTTTTCCGAAGTCGGTTCATCCATCGAACCGACCTGTCTCTCCCAAAAATAATTACTCGCAAAATAAAGAAGAAAAAGATCCCCGCAAAATCCAATTCCACCGCGGGTTGCAACGCCGTCTTCCCTCCAAACCAAACCCCCTCCGCCGCGACGTACGACGAGAAGAGGAGAATCGCCGCGACCCGACGCGGCGGCGGCGGAAACCTCGGCGAGAGCTCGCCGGCTTCGTTCGGCTCGCTCAGCCAAAGGTAATCCACCAGCCGATCCATCGACTCCGCCCCAGTTTAGGATGGTATTATAGCAAACCCGTTTGAAGCCGTGGTATTCCAGCGAAACCACTCTTTTGCGATGGTATAATCCCAATTTTCTCGCCAGCGTGGTGATTCGATTCGGTTTGGTTTTTGACTTTTGACTGATTTTGATCTGCAGCCATGGCCAAGCCGGGTAGTGGCGGCGGCGCTGAGGAGCACGCGCGTTCGAGGAAGTACGACTACGTCGACAACCTCGTGCTCAGCTCCGGCTCCGGCTCCGGCTCGCGCCCCCGCGGCGGCACGGACGAGCACACCGGCGAGCCCGAGACGCTCCGGGGAAGGATCGACCCCAGGAGCTTCGGCGACCGCGCCGTCCAGGCCAAGCCCCCCGTCGAGCCGCCGCGCAGAAGGAAGGCGCGCGACGCCGCGGACCACGACATCCACCGCCCCGACGCCAAGCGCAGGCGCCGCGCCGCCGCCGCTACCGCGCAGCGCGAGGTCAGCGTGCTCTCGCTCATCGACGACGTCGTGTACAGGCCCCGGACCAAGGAGACGCGAGCCGCCTACGAGGCCCTGCTCAGCGTCATCCAGCGGCAGCTCGGCGGCCAACCTCCTGACGTGCTTGGCAGCGCCGCGGACGAGGTGCTTTCCATCCTCAACAATGACAAGATCAAGAGCCCTGAGAAGAAGAAGGAGATCGAGAAGTTCCTCGACCCCATCTCCCACCAGATGTTCCACCAGCTCGTCTCCATCGGTAAGCTCATCACAGATTTTCATGATACTGCTGAAGCTTGTGATTCAGCTAGTGCACTGGATGAAAATATCGGCGTTGCTGTTGAGTTTGAAGAGAACGAGGATGACGAGGGAAGCGATTCTGATCAGGTACATGCATTCAAATGAGCCTTCTGTTTACAATCTCTTGCTCCCCCCTTCCCTCTGCATGTACTGATACATCTTATCCTAATTCCTAATGTGTAATGCCCTTCAACGTTTGTCTTTATCAGGTACTAGATGATTTGGATGAGGACGACGGCGATACCATGCTGAATGGCACTGGTGCCATGCAAATTGGTGATGAGTTAGATGATGATGATGATGATATGCATAACTCCAATGATGGGCTGACCATAAACGCACAAGACATTGATGCTTACTGGCTTCAGAGGAAGGTATCACAGGTATATGAAGATATTGATCCGCAGGGTAGCCAGGAGCTTGCTTTGGAGATCATGAGTTTTCTTTCTGAGAGAGATGACAAGGATGTCGAGAATCGGCTTGCCACGCTGTTGGGCTATGACAATTTTGATCTCATTAAATTGCTGCTGCGGAACAGACTCAAGATATTCTGGTGTACATGTTTGGCAAGGGCTGAAGGTCAGGAAAAGCGGAAGATGATAGAAGATAATATGCTAAGTGACCCAACATTAAGCCCAATATTGGAGCAGCTGCATGCAACAAGGGCGTCTGCAAAAGATAGGCTGAAGAATATGGAGAAAAGCATCAGGGATGAGGCCAAGAGGCTTACCGTAAAAGAAAATTCTGGCATTGATGGTGCGAGGTATCAAAGGGTATTTGAGCGGGATATGGAAAGTGGGTGGTTGAAAGGCCAGAAGCGGCTGCTTGATCTTGAGAACCTAACCTTCCACCAAGGTGGTCTCTTGATGGCTAACAAGAAATGTGAACTTCCACTAGGATCATTTAGAACCCCTCATAACGGGTATGAGGAAGTCCATGTGCCAGCACTGAAAGCTAAGCCATATGAAACTGAAGAGAAGGTTGTCAAGATATTTGATATGCCAGACTGGGCTCAACCAGCTTTTGCTGGGATGACACAGCTGAATAGGATTCAGAGCAAGGTTTATGATACTGCCCTTTTCAAACCAGATAATATTCTTCTCTGTGCACCAACAGGTGCTGGGAAAACCAACGTGGCTGTGCTTACAATCCTTCAGCAGATTGGCTTGCACATGAATGATGGAGAGTTTGACAAGGTAGTACAAAATTGTGTATGTAGCCCCAATGAAAGCTTTGGTTGCTGAAGTTGTTGGAAATTTATCAGCACGGCTGAAAGAGTACAATGTCACTGTAAGGGAACTCAGTGGAGACCAGAACTTAACCAAACAACAGATTGATGAAACACAGATTATTGTCACCACACCTGAGAAATGGGATATTGTCACAAGAAAATCAGATGACAGAATCTATACTCAAATGGTGAAGCTTCTAATAATTGATGAGATCCATCTACTTCATGACAACAGAGGACCCGTTCTGGAGAGCATTGTTTCTAGATCTGTCAGGCAGACTGAAACAACCAAGGAACATATCCGTCTAGTTGGTCTCTCAGCAACTCTTCCAAACTATCAAGATGTTGCGGTTTTCTTGCGTGTTCACTCTGGTGGTCTCTTCCATTTTGATAACAGCTACCGACCTTGCCCTCTTGCTCAACAATACATTGGGATCACTGTCAAGAAGCCATTTCAGAGGTTTCAGTTGATGAATCAGATTTGCTATGAGAAGGTTATGGCTGCTGCTGGAAAGCATCAAGTTCTTATATTTGTGCACTCGAGGAAGGAGACAGCCAAAACTGCTCGTGCCATCAAAGATATCGCATTAGCTAATAACAAACTGTCCTGCTTTCCGAAGGTTGAGAGCGCAAGCCTAGAGATTCTTGCAGATCATGCAAATCATGTGAAAAGCAATGATCTTAAAGATCTTTTGCCATATGGGTTCGGTATTCATCATGCTGGGTTGGCAAGGGTAGACCGTGAGCTCATTGAGGAGCTTTTTGCCAATAAGCATTTACAGGTGCTCGTTTCGACAGCGACCCTGGCATGGGGTGTCAATTTGCCTGCGCACACTGTAATAATAAAGGGTACCCAGGTTTACAATCCGGAAAAAGGTGCTTGGACAGAACTGAGCCCTCTGGATGTCATGCAGATGCTTGGTCGCGCGGGCAGACCTCAGTATGATACACATGGAGAGGGAGTGATACTAACCGAACACAGTGAATTGCAGTACTACCTGTCTCTGATGAATCAGCAACTGCCTATTGAGAGTCAGTTCATATCCAGATTGGCTGATTATTTGAATGCAGAGATCGTTCTGGGGACTATTCAGAATGTTCGGGATGCATGCTCCTGGCTTGGCTATACCTACCTCTACGTCCGGATGCTCCGGAATCCAACGTTGTACGGTTTACCAGCAGATATTATGGAAACAGACAGTACTCTAGATGAAAGGAGAGTTGACTTGGTAAGTAAATGCCATACTTATGTTCTATCCTTTTTTTAGGTTCTGTTTTATTAATCCCTTCATTCTGATGTTTTACTTTCCAGTATTTGTTCATGCATTATGCTTGTATTGCCACAATCCCGCTATGCTCTCTTAGGTCCATTTACAGTATGAACTGTCAAGTTTTCTTAGGCTTTCTGAATGTTCAGGAGTTGCGTGAGCATAAATATTTCTCGCAAATTTTTTTCTCAGCATTTAATGAGATGATCATTATTCAGTATTGACTAGGCGACCAATGACATAAACTGCAATAGGGCAGTCCTTTGATGTTTATGAGGTAGTGAAGAAACATGGAATGAATTCCTCCACTTGCATCATGCTTGCATGTTGGAATCTATAATGGATAGTGTACAGCATAGATTTATACTTCCTTTCCAGATGTGCTTGCTGTCTTTTTGAAACGAACCATACAAGATATTGCGAGGTTTGTTTAAAAAAGAGAGCAAATGGAGTATAAATCTATGCTGCTTGCTCCTTATAATAGTGCTTGCTGTCTTAGTATAATAGTAACAGGAAACAAACTATACATGTTCATGTCTTTTGATTGTTAATATATTTATAGCATTATATGAAAATGTAGCACATGTAACTGTGGTCCAGTACTTGAAATATAAAACATTGTGTAATTACTTGTCATGCAAAAAATATATATACAAAATTAGAACAGACTATTTGCTGCAATCCAGATATCATCTGAAATTATTGCATGGGACATTTGATTCGAATAAGTATAGTATACAGTTATGTAGAATAAGGAAGAAGAAGCAAAATCCTATCAGACAATCAATTATTTTGTAAAAGGGAAAAAAAAAGAGATTCAGAGCTATTTGTCTGATGAGTTCCATTGTCTTGCTTCATTGCATGTCTTGATAATTACTGTCACAAGATTTTGAGAAATATCATGATGTATCATTGCATTGTTAGTGTTTATATAGATGATGCCTTGATTTTTCATCATTCCATGTTTTATATGTTTGTCTCACCCCTTCTGTTCCCTGCCCGGCACACTCTGATTCCTGTATGTGCTGTTGCAGGTACACGCTGCTGCAAATCTACTGGATATGAACAATTTGATAAAGTATGACAGGAAAACAGGATATTTTCAGGTAACTGATCTGGGAAGGATTGCTAGTTATTACTATGTTAGTCACAGGACTATCTCAACATACAATGAGTGCCTGAAGCCTACAATGGGTGATATTGAGCTGTGTCGACTCTTTTCACTGAGTGAAGAATTTAAGTATGTCAGTGTTAGACAGGATGAGAAAATGGAGTTGGCAAAGCTTTTCAATTGTGTGCCTATTCCTGTGAAAGAGAGCTTGGAGGAGCCCAGTGCAAAGATCAATGTTCTACTGCAAGCATATATTTCTAGGCTGGAACTGGAGGGTCTTTCTCTTAGTTCAGATATGGTCTACATCAGACAGGTAAAAACGTGTTATCTCTGCTGAATGCACTTCCTGAATTATGGTCTGCTTATTTGGTCTATTAATCTTACTTAGTATTTTCTACTTTATGATGCAGAATGCTGGCCGTCTCCTACGAGCGCTGTTTGAGATAGTTTTGAAGAGAGGATGGGCCCAACTAGCGGAGAAAGCATTGAATCTTTGCAAGATGATTGATAAGCATATGTGGAACGTCCAAATTCCCCTGCACCAGTTTCCTAGTATTCCAAAGGAAATCTTAATGAAACTGGAGAAAAAAGAATTGGCTTGGGAGAGGTACTTTGACCTATCGTCACAGGAAATTGGTGAGCTAATTCGTAACCCGAAAATGGGGATGCAGCTGCACAAGTGCATCCACCAATTACCAAAGCTGAACCTTTCAGTCCATGTTCAACCTATTACTCCTACAGTTTTGGGTTTTGAACTGACTATAACAGTTGATTTCCAATGGGATGATGAATTGCATGGATATGTGGAGCCCTTCTGGCTTATTGTTGAGGACAATGGTGGCGATAACATTCTTCACCATGAGTACTTCATGCTTAAGAAACAATACGTGGATGAAGATCATACACTTAACTTCACAGTGCCAATATATGAGCCACTGCCCCCTCAGTACTTTATACGCGTAGTATCTGATAAGTGGCTTGGTTCTCAGACAATTCTTCCTGTCAATTTTAGGCATTTAACTCTTCCAGAAAAATATGCTTCACTAACTGAATTGATTGATCTGCAGCCACTACCGGTTACTGCACTGAGAAATGCACGATATGAAAGCCTTTACAGTGCTTTTAAACATTTCAACCCCATCCAGACTCAAGTGTTCACTGCCTTGTACAACAGTGATGACAGTGTGTTGGTTGCGGCACCAACAGGCAGTGGAAAGACCATATGTGCAGAGTTTTCTATACTAAGAAACCATCGGAAGGCTGTATCTGGTGACAGCAACATGCGTGTTGTGTATGTAGCTCCTATTGAAGCTCTTGCAAAAGAAAGATATAAGGATTGGGAGAGAAAATTTGGAGAATTGGTGCGGGTAGTTGAGCTAACAGGCGAAACAGCAGCTGATTTGAAGCTTCTTGATAAAGGGGAGATTATAATCAGTACTGCTGAGAAGTGGGATGCACTCTCACGCCGATGGAAGCAGCGAAAGAATGTGCAACAGGTCAGTTTATTTATTGTTGACGAGCTTCATCTGATTGGATCTGAAAATGGACATATTCTGGAAATCATCATCTCTAGGATGAGGCGTATTGCGAATCATATTGGTAGTAACATTCGGATTGTAGCGCTTTCAGCATCCCTTGCAAATGGTAAAGATCTTGGAGAATGAATTGGCACCTCCTCTCATAGCCTTTTCAACTTCCCTCCAGCAGTGCGACCACTGCCATTAGAAATTCACATTCAGGGTTGGGATGTAGCAAATTTTGAAGCAAGGATGCAGGCAATGTCAAAGCCAACATACGCTGCTATTACCCAGCATGCAAAGCATGGTAAGCCTGCCATGGTGTTTGTACCAACACATAAGCATGCAAGGTTGATCGCATTGGATTTGTGTGCATACTCAAGTGCTGAGAGTGGTGGAACACCTTTCCTTCTTGGGTCAGAAGACGAGATGGATACTTTCACTAGTGGCGTCAATGATGAAACACTTAAATACACTCTGAAATGTGGTGTAGGATACTTGCATGAGGGCCTGAACGACTTCGATCAGGAACTTGTAACTCAGCTCTTTCTTGGTGGGAGGATCCAAGTGTGTGTTGAGAGCAGCAAAATGTGCTGGGGAAGATCATTGCCCTCTCATCTGGTTGTTGTGACAGGAACCCAGTATTATGATGGCCGGGGGAACAGTCATACTGATTATCCAATCACTGATCTGTTGCAAATGATGGGTCATGCCAACAGGCCTCTTCAAGATGACTCTGGGAAATGTGTTATATTGTGCTATGCACCTCGCAAGGAATACTACAAGAAGTTCCTTTTTGAGGCCTTCCCTGTTGAGAGCCATCTCCAGCATTTCTTGCATGATCATATAAATGCTGAGGTGGTAGCTGGTCTTATAGAAAACAAGCAAGATGCTGTGGATTATCTTACTTGGACTTTCATGTACCGACGGCTTGTGAAGAACCCTAACTACTACAATCTGCAGGGTGTGAGCCACAGGCATGTATCAGAACATCTCTCTGAGCTGGTTGAGACAGTGCTGAATGACCTGGAATCAACCAATTGTTTGGCTATAGAGGAGAATATTTACCTGAAGACCCTCAACCTTGGTCTCATTGCCTCGTATTACTACGTCACCTACACGACTATTGAGCGATTCAGTTCTATGCTAACTCAGAAGACCAAGTTGAAAGGCCTCCTGGAGATTCTAGCTTCTGCCTCAGAATATGCAGAGCTCCCCAGTCGCCCTGGTGAGGAAAAATCCATTGAGAGGCTTGTTCATCACCAGAGATTTTCTATTGAGAAGAAGGCCAGGTATGACGATCCACATGTCAAGGCCAACGCACTGCTGCAATGCCATTTCTCAAGGCGCACGGTGGAAGGTGACCTTGCAGCTGACCAGCAGGAGATTCTCCTTCCTGCTCATAGATTGCTCCAGGCACTGATCGATGTCATCTCCAGCAACGGATGGCTCACCCTCGCTCTCAACGCAATGGAACTGAGCCAAATGGTGACACAAGGCTTGTGGGATCGCGATTCCGTGCTGCTTCAGCTTCCACACTTCACCGAGGAGTTAGCCCGGAGATGCCAGGAGAACGAAGGCAAGGCCATCGAGACCATCTTCGATCTGGCTGAGATGAGCACGCATGAGATGCAGGATCTGCTGCAGCTACCAAGCTCCCAGCTGCAGGACATCGTCGGATTCCTCAAGCGGTTCCCAAACATCGACATGGCTTTCCAAGTTCTTGAAGGCGATGGTGGCGGTGTGACTGTGCAGGTGACGCTAGAGCGCGAGATGGCAGACCTGCTGCAATCTGAGGCTGGTCTAGTCCATGCCCCCAGGTTCCCCAAGCCCAAGGAAGAAGGATGGTGGCTGGTGATTGGTGATCGCTCCACCGACCAGTTGCTGGCAATCAAGAGGGTCAAGCTCCAGAAGAGGGCTCGAGTGAAGCTCGAGTTCGCTGCCCCTGCAGAAGCAGGGAGAAAAGATTACATGGTTTACTTGATGTCTGATTCCTATCTGGGCTGCGACCAGGAGTACGAGTTCGCCGTCGATGTCAAGGATGCTGGAGGGCATTGATCTCAATGCCGGAGATAGCTTGCCACCAGGTATTCTATGAAACTTATTTTCTACGAGATAGAAACTGTGTAGTTGCTTGTAATTAAGCACGGTGCAATTTTTAGACACTTCTCCATGGTATTCCCTTTTCGAGTATATGTAGTATATACCTGTCAATCTTTAGCTTCTTTTCAGTGTAAATGAACAATGCAAGCGAAATATTACAGGCACTCTTTTCAGTGTAAATGAACAATGCAAGCGAAATATTGCAAGCAACAAGTTCCTTTCGTGGCTGCTTGATGCTTAATCTCGTTTAGGTTCATATACAATAGTGGCGATAAACCACGACGTTGCGATATGGACACAAAATCTGTAGGTGCACCGGCATGATTAGCTAGTGACACCAAAGTTTTCTCAAAACCAAATCGCATGATTTTAATTTTATAATATGTAATGTTTAATTCATCCCTAAAAGTAATTGTCAATAATCCACTGCATCATATAAAAGAACATGTCAGATCATCGTCTTGCTCCGCAGGCCGAAACAGCCGCCGTCACAGAACATGAAAAATCATCATAGAGCAATTGTCCATACCATACAGAAACCTTGATGATTACCATGTTAACAGAAGTGTTGCTGACCAGCCCTCCTGAACTTGAGCCCTGGCCAATGACCAAATGCGACAATAGAAATGAAACCTGCTCTTCGTGTCCTTCTATAAGAGATCTTAGCAAACACACCAAGCACTTATATAAATTATACCGCCACATTGTATATGTACAGATCTAGCAGAGCACAAAAAGGCTCATCCTTATTAGCACCAAGCACATGATGGGCTCCAATGTAGCAATACCAGATGATAGGGCACATACAAACCACACCGGAATGTTTGAATCAAGCCCAAATGTTAGGCCTTGCGACCAGTAGTATACATATACCATTTTGGTTCTCTCTCTCAAAGAACCATTTTACAGTTGCAAGATGCAATGTTCTTGCTTATTCGAGGTGGTTTCAGCTCCTAGGCTGCAACCGTCTCGCGCAGTTTGCTGCTGTCCGTTGACGGCGTCAAGCTGTCGTAGTATTCAACAAGGACCTTCCAGCCACCCGGGCACATGAATCCGTCAGGGGGGCTCTGCCGGTTCTTGGCAAGAGTACGCATCTGTATACAGAGCCAATGTTGTTAGAACTTAGGACTGGGCTAGAGAAACATTGCTGCCAAAATTACTGGTGTACCAAAACAGGACTGAAGTGAATTACCTTTGTTCCAGAGATGAACAGGAAATCATCTTTCCTTGATGGATCGAAAAAATCCATTTTCTTTTGCTTTGTGTCATATGCAGCCACCTGATAAAGCAAATCAAGTCATGCCAAGAAAAAGAATGTACAAGGTTTATCTGAAAACTGAATATGTTGCTTGACATCCAAATTCAAATGTGCAAAGATGCACACAATCTAGTGCATTCAACGAATGAGATCTGGTCTGGAAGGATGACATACCTTGAAAGGAAGGATATTGAGCCTCTCAAGCCCAGGAGCCATGCTCAACACCTTTTTCCCATGATCAGCATCATACAAGTCCCGTTTTTCAGTTGGGTGGCCCATACCAGCAGGATCTCTTCCAACTATGTAGAAGTTTGCACCAGCATTTATACGAGCCTTAGCATGCCACTGCACTTCAGTTGGCCCAGCATAATGCATTGGCGAGGGGAAGATTGCAACAACAGTTGATTCTGGGTTGAGGACACCTTCCTCAAGAACCTACCAAAATAAACACGAACATCAAAAAGGTGCACGAATTGGGCCTTACAGTAATGTGATTAAATCAAATGGTTTCATCAACAAGAAGGCACCAACAGGCATTTGTTAAAAAGATTGAGGTACGATTGCTGTAGGCTTAAAGCGATACCTTTTCATGCTGCTTCATTCTCCAACTAAGAGGCACATCATCTGCTTTTGTGAATCCTCCCAATGGATGAAGGAGAAGAACAGGATTTTCGTAACCCATCTCGAGAAGGCGTTTGCGTGTATCAGTCATGAGCAAAGCATGTCCATTGTGTACAGGATTGCGAAGCTGAAACGCAAATACTGCATCAGCATTGCGCCTAGCAAACTCTTCACGCAGCTGGGCTGGAGACAAGCGATACTGATCGAGACCATCATGGTACTTGATTGGTTCTATAACCTCCAAGTCACCACCTATCAACCAATCACCAGCATTTGTGATCGCCTCATCAACATAAGGCAGCCCAGGTGCAGTTGTTCCCCATGTCCGTGCAATTCTTTCTTCTTTGTTATGCTTGTAGATCTCAATGCTGACAACAAAGAAGAAAATAATGTCAGGGAATGCCATGATATATAACTAATTAAACGAACTAAAACCATACCAAATAAACTCAGATTGTTTTGAACACACAATCATTTCATGCACTACTTGAGGAGTTCCTATACACAGACGTAAACCGTTGACATTGTTGCGTCACCTAGTCATTTGGTATCTATTTTCCTTGACAATAGATGGGCGTGTACAAAAGCTTATAAACAAATGGTGAATAAAAAAATATCTTTCTGATGTAAATTATATCATGTTTCAGTTCCTTACTGATATAACTAAAATATCCATAGAACATGTGAATAAAACAACGAAACAAATATATCACTTGTCAGTTGCATATAGATAAAACTAAAATACCCAGAGAACATGGCAGAAAAACTACGGAACATATATTTTTCTAAGAATTATCAATGGTATATCCCTCGTCGTATTATATACCACTCGAGAAAATATCAACTGACAATGACCGGTGTATAAAGATGTCGTGACTCCTGATATAGCATGACAAAGGTTATCTGTATGACGATATTGTATTCTAATCGACAAAAGAGGAATGCCATAACCTTAAAATTAGTTTAACACCCAAGATAAAACAATTTAAGGATAAAAATTGCCTGCTACCACAGTTACCTCCATGAATATATCATTGACCAGGTTGTTGTGAAACAAATGGTTTATTAGCATTAAAGTCTTATAACCAGTCAACCAGAGCACAAGCTCGTGAGTGATAAGCTCACGAAATGTGGGAACTGCACAAACACTCATAATCTAATTCTGTATATGTTTCCGATTGAAGAAACCATCTATGAGCTTCTCTGAAGCATTCAGAATAACAACCCCACAATTCCAATTTCCCAACCCAAGCACAAAAATTACGGCTTTGGATGTCCAAAGGCATCCCACAACTGTGAGAATCAACCATCATATATCTACATTGCACTCCTGCAATTAGCAATTTTATTCTTCTAGTAATCAAATAATCGCAATTAAGTGTCCGATTATGTGCATACGGGGCAATGTAACCAACAAAACATCATCCATCCATGAGAGAAAGGAAAGGAGAAAGGGGGTTGGGGGGGGGGGGGGGGATGTCTCACTCGCTGAGGACGGCGAGGGGCCGGTCGGTGGCGTCGACGAGCGCGACGCGTCGGGCGCCGGAAGCCTCTATGGCGCGGCGCTGGGCGTCATCGACGGCGAGCACGATGGGCACGGACATGTTGACCATGGCCCCGTCTCCGCCGCGGATGGCGTTGAAATGAAGTGCTTGGAGGAACTCGGTCTCGCGCATGAACCCTCGCAGCGGGCTCGCCCACCCTTCGCTCAGCACGTGCAGCCACTCCGTCTCCACCCGCCCCAGCCTCACCCGGTGCGCCAGCGCCGCCGCCTCCCGCCGCACCGCCTCCCGCCGCCCGCCCTCCTCCGGCACCACCAGCTCCACCAGCCTTCCCCCGTCGGGCTCGATCAGGCTCGCCCTGCACCTCACCCCTCGCGCCGCCGCCACCCCGCTGCTCATCCTCATCCTCCTCCTCCTCATCGCCACTCTCGCCGGCGGCGGCGCCACCGCCACCACCACCACCGCGCGATCGCTTCCCCTCCGCTGCGCCAGCTGCGGGAACCTCGTGGCGGCGGCTTGCGTCGCCATGGCTACCTCGATTTGCTCTCCACCTCCTCCTCCACCACCAACTTATAATGCGGCTCCCTTTTTTGTTTTCTCCTCTCTCTCTTCTTTTCTTTCTTGTATGCGCGGCCTTCGCAGTGGTTGCGGATGAATAAAATAAAATTGGGGAGGCGGGTGAACCTGGATGGGATTGCGGGGAATGGGCGGGGTGAACATGGACGGAGAGGGGGATGGTGGGGGTTGATGAGGATGGATCAAACGCTGATTTGGGGGTGGTAAGTGTTTTGTTGTCTTTCGGGGGTTTGTTAATTTGGGAGAGCGGATTGGATTTGGACTGGTCTACTGCCAATCAGACGTATGAACCTGTGTGTCATTTTTAAGGTTTGGATCTTCTGCGCCCTTGAGTTTTCTGGGTAGTATGTTCGGTCAGCGCCTGGAGTGAGGTATAGCTTCTCATTCTTTTTTATTTTGTAAATAATGGAATACATTTTAGTTTTTCTTTACAGAAGATACAACCACTTATTATACAATTCACTTAACGGAGAGCATATAAGATCAAGGAATTGACGATGAAAAAAATAATAACTCTAAAGACAATTATTCAAGTCTATTATTGTTATTTCCAGACCAAAGTTTCTTTTGATGAATATTTCGGGAGAAACTTCAAAAAATACCATCGATAAGTGCCTCAATTCAAGAAATATCACCGACGAATCCAACTTCCTAGAAATGCCATCGTACAAATGCCATCGTACAAGCATCTTTATCTCAAAATACCATCATCAATAGGTTTCTGTTAGCAGCTCTATATTAAGTGCTATAAAAAGAACATTTTATCCCTACGAATTGTTAAAAACTGATTAAAAATTTTGTTTTCTCTATCACCTTACACTAATTTTTAAGTTACTCTTTACACTAAATTATTGTAAGTTGACTGAAATAGCAAAAGTTTTAATTAGTTTTCAACAATACGTATGGGTAAAATGGTCTTCTACAGCATTTAATAGAGGACTGCTACCAGAAACTTAACGATGATAGTATTTCCGGAACAAAGATGCTTGTACGATAGTATTTCCAGGAAGTTGGGTTCGTCAGCGGCATTTCCTGGATTAGGGCACTCGTCGATGATATTCTTTTTATTTTCTCATATTTCAGACTGAAGTTGAAGCTTCCCATGACTGTATTTCTAGTATTTCCAAAATTATGGCCTTCGATGAAATCCTTTTAAAATGATGTAATTGCTTATCCTTATTTTACCTGTAGCCTGCTGGTTATCGGATGAAAAAAAAAACACACATTTCAGTTTGAGATATACATTTTGAATTTTTCCAAATGAGTCCATAGTATTCATGTGGTGGGTAACCAATAAATAAAGATGAGTGTGATGCTTGGTCCTTACCTGGCTGCCTCCCTGTTCCTTCTGGGCCCATAGATACCCATATCCGTAAATTTCACCTAACCACTAGCTTCACAATAGTGGGTGTGTTCGGCTGCCCAACTGCACTGGCTGTGCAGCGCTGTTGCTGCAGCGAGCAGCAGCGGCTATGGTAGCAATAGTGTATAATGCTACTGTAGCTACTAGCTGCTATCCAGTCACACCGAATAGATCCAGTGTATATGAGTGTAATGTTGTAGTGTTAGCTGAAGCTAGCTTACCAGGATTATAATTCTGCCGCTTTATCCAAAATAATGTGTCAATAGTTGCACACTAATGTATGAGTGCGAGGTTGTTGTGTTGGCTATGCTATAATTAGCTGAAGCTGGAATTATAATGCCGCTATCTCCAAAATTAATGCCTATGGTGAAATCCTGTGAAATGATAGTTATTAACCGGCCTGTTGCATGGAATGAATTTTTGTCTGATAACCAAAACCGGCCTGTTGCATGGAAAAAAACATATTTGAGTTTCGGGTATAAATTTTTGGATTTTGCACACGAACTCATAGTCTCCCAGGTCAGTAACCATCCTTGTTGGTCCCTCTGCAATAACTTTAAAACAGTGAGTGAGTGTGATATTGTGATTATATTGAGACACTGTTCATTTAATTTACTAATGAAAGGACACATCGCCAATTTTATATGACAGTGTGGAACACGGTGATGATGTTGATATCTTATTTGCATCAATATGGGGCTCAGATTATCAATGACCATCAAACTAAAAGGCCCACGGTATTCATATCCAAGCCCCTTAACTTTGATTTCCTTATACAAATAGTATAGCTCATCTGGTCCAGGAAAACTCTTGAAGCTAGCTTTAAGACAGTAATAAAAAGACTCCCAAATGTTTAAGTCTGCTATATACGTGAAATTTATACAGAAGGTTTGCGATCCCAAATAATCCCGTTAGTAAGATGTGTGATAGTTTTAGCCGCAGAGAATCCAATATAGTTCTTTGAATTATTGGCGGCTTTTAGAGTGGCAAGACCAATATATGCAAGTCTCTGCTTTTGCTCCTTTCCTCATCATAATCTCTATGGGCGTGTTCATTTAAGTAGATATAGTTTTCTTATAGCTGTAATTAACTTTGTTTAGTGGTGAAAAGGACCAACTGTACTTATGTTGGTCCTAGCTACTAACTACGTGTCGCTTCAACAACATGGCTCGATAGGAAGAATTAGTTCATCCGTTTTATAAAAACTAGATGGGTACCCTGCACGGTTCTGCGGAAGAATTGTGCAATAAATAATATATATATATTGTAAAATTTTCTTTCTTAATATATATTTTTTCATGTGCTTATATATATGTTGTACCTTGATCGATTATTAAAAAGTTATAAAAAATTGTGTTTTATGTTGTGATTTTTGGGGAGAAAATGTACAATTTGCACCCTCGATGAATCATCTAAAGGCTAAAAACAATTAAGATGATGTGCTTCATGAGAGAAGAGAGAATTAACCTTAACTTAACTACGTTTAGTGGAGATTAACTTTAGAGAAATATAGGATTAATCTAACACGAAATATCACATAAATTTCACATTTTTATGTTTTATTTTATATTAATTATTGTTTTCGTACTCAGCAACGGCTAATGGCAACAGCTTCAAACAAGTGCATAGTGCAATAACTGTTCATTGTACACATCATTAATTTCGCTTTCAAATCAGATGAAATGGATTAACCCACAATAGCTATAAATTAGCCGTACGGTTCCACTGTGATTTTGTTGATTGTTAGTCTCCAGCGAAGGAAAGGGGTTCTGTCAGATTCTTTCTTTCTTAAATATCACTAAGATAAAGGAAAAAAATACAATAAAGTTTTACATCAACAGCTGACCGTTAAGAAAAGATGTGCAGCTTACTATCAAGAAAATATGTGCAGCAAAGTACACGTCCCGAGGGAGTGTGCACCAGAGTATATCATCGGATTCTTTCTGTAGTAAGGTTTTACCTTTAGCTATTCTTTGCTCTTCTTCTACAGCTCAAGGAAGTCGCAAGCGTTTGGCTCCTTTGTTTCCGTCCGGTGGTTATTCATGGAGGGTTTTTGTGTTGGAGTTTTCCATGTACTTCCGTGCATTTTATATTATAGTTCGTTTGATTTTTTTTGTTAAATTTTTTAAGTTTAATTAAGTTTAAAGAAAAATATATTAGTATTTTCAACCGAAACTAAATATATTATCAAATATATTCAATGCTAAATTAAATGAAACTAATTTGATATCTTAGATGTTACTAATTTCTTCAATAAATTTAATTAAAGTTAATAAAATTTGATTAGGAAAAAAGTTAAACGATTTATAATATGAGAAATGGAGGTAGGAGCATTTGTCATCGTGATGGCGACCATTGGGTTTGTGCTTGACGTCCGTTGCTAGGAGTGCAGCGGTTTGGCTCTGGAAGCACTGTTTGTTCTCCATCTCTGCATGAGAAAGAGGTTACGCTGGCTGCTAAGACCTTCTCTAACAAGCTTCTGATTCAACACTGATCTCTTTTCTTGTTTTCGGCGTCGGTCTTCAGGTGCGGCTCAACTCTTTTTCATTTATCATGGTGGGTTTATCGTAATAATATTGTAAGGCATGCGTAGACAGAGGGGCTATATATGTAACCACAAAATCGATTTGAACTTACACACTATAAATACAACGATCAATTCGCTGTGTCCCATCAGCAAGGTGACAGTTCAACTGTTAGTGTACAATGTGATATGCCACGTGCTATAAGGACAAAGATAGATATATACCACCAACTATTTATTATAAGATGTGAATAACATATATCCGCCCCACCAAGTGGTGGTGCCAGAAAATTTCATGTATAGAGCTAAACTAACGAGAACTTAACTTTTTTCACAAGTAACATAGATTTTTTCAAAATTATTAGTGGGGTTATGGGGCTAGATATAGGGCTGAAGTTGTCTTATGCATGTTACCTCCCCTGCCCACACCGACTATTACTACAATTACGTATTTGAGTATGTAATTAGAGTATATTAATATATAATCGGACCAAATAATAATCAGTGACAATAATAGTTACCCTCGAGATCATTGAATTGGCATATAGAGATAAAAAAAATTGGATCCATGCTTCCACAACGAAATCAGCAAATAGATCATCATAATTAATTAATGTGCTCCACAAGAAACGATTTGGAACGCTTTTGGGTCGGATGGGCCTAGTTTGTGGAACATGAGCCATTATTCACGGAGCTCCGCCCCTGCCACCTATTTGGGCCGTAGTGGGCCTTATATCTCTATCTTGATAGTCTTGCATTTTAATCCTTGGATTGCCTCTCGATCTCCCGTCTTTCTGCCGCTCCGCTCGCTGTCCTATCCCAAACGAGACGCTGCTGGAAGTGCAAGGTTGGATTCTACTTGCACTGACATGCAGTGCCCAGTGGGCAGGGCGCGACGCACACCGAGGAGAAACTTGGTGTCCAATATTTAAGAAAAAAATGTGAGTGTGATAAGGAGATGATAATTAAATAACTGGGTTGAAACCACACATGATGTCGGTGTGGTTTCAATGTTTGCTTACGAGGAAGGGTACTGTACCGTTGCAAGTCAGTCACATTGTGTGCAGGATTTACAAAACTGATCAGTTTTCACGAAAACTGGTTAGTAGATGTAGGTTTGTGAAAACCAAGCAGTTTTAACTGGTTTCTATATGACATCGATCGAAAGTAATCGTTTTCTACTGGTTTTTGATCGGTTTTCAATAAACCGATAAGGAGCAGTTTTCTACTTGAAAACGGAAAGGTAAACCCTAATTGTGTGGCGTGAATGTGTTCCCAGCTTAATTTGAGTACGCACCCAAATTGACCGACAACAAAAGAGCTTAGGACTTATTCGGTTTGAAAGAATTTCAATCCATAGGAAAAGGAAACATAGAGAATTGGAAATGCATGTATGAATTTTCCAAGGGGTTTAAGTGGATGAAAATTTCCTATATTTTCTCTCTACAACTTGTAGAAAACAAATTTTTCTTTGATTTTTCTATACTTGCAATCCTATGAACCAAATGGCACTCATAGAAATCTAAACCCTTTAGTTTTCCTCTAAACTGTACATAGATATGTACGTTTCCGAACACACTGTCGATTGAGATCATATTATCAGAGAGATAGGTATATGTACGCACCTGATCAACAAATAGCTGCATTTCTCGATCTCTTGCACTGGCTATAGGCTATAGCTGGGTACTGGTGTTGGTTGGTGTTCCATAGCTTGTGTGCCCAACAGGGAAAGAGTGAAACTGTCACAGCATGATCTAACCATCACTCCGAAGCAGCCTCAGCAGTCATCACTGCCGCCTTCCTGTCCAAAAACCAGCGAGCTGATTTCTTGTCTGCAAGTTAGATCATGCTGGCAGCTTCACGCTTTCTCTTGGGCACTGGAGATTCGATTCGATGATGAGAAAGAGGTCTCCAATCAGCTGCTCATTTATAACGATGGCGATTCGATCGACGAGCAGAGACGAAGACGAAGAGGAAGAAGAAGACGAGGAGGAGGAGGGATCGATCGGTCACATGGGGGCAGCAGATCGATCGGCGGCGTAGTTTATCGCGGCGATGTCGCTGACGCTGAGCAGAGGGCTGAGGAATCCGAGACGCGATGCGCCGATGCCAGCAGCAACAGCGTGCGGGCGTGGCCAATGAGCGGCAAGTCAAAACCGGTGGCCACATGCGAGTGGCCGTGTCGTGGCGCGACGTGGAGGAGGAGAACGTGGTGTCGTCGGTCTCGGTCTCTCTCTCTCTCTCTCTCTCGGGCTTCTTCCCCCGGCAGGAATTAACTGTCCGTCTTGTCCGTCTCGAGAAGCCAAACCGCATTTTGTAGACATTTTCTTTCTTACTGCAACAGCAGCAGCAGCCGCCGCCTAGTAGTACTCCTCCATCTTTCCTTCCTACTCCGTAAAAAAAAACTTAACCTATGATCCCTAAAATAAAGAAACTCGATAACTCTTTCTTTAGATTCATTATCCACCTCTTCTAGATTGAGTTTTTTTAACCGAAGAAAGTACTCCATAAAAAAAAACTCAATCTAATAAATAATCCCTCCATCTAAAAAAATATAATCTAATACAGTTGTTGATACATCCTAATCCTATAAATCTAAACAAACATCTGTTCAAATTCGTAGTATTAGGATGCTCAATATCAATTACTACGTACTACTTCCTTTATTTCATATTATAAGTCATTTGACTTTTTTTTCTTATTAAACTTCTCTAAGTTTGATTAAATTTATCAAAAAATATATTAGTATTTTCAATCCAAAACAAACATATTATTAAAATATATTCAATATTAAATTAAATAAAACTAATTTGATATTTTAAATATTGTTAATTTTTTATAAACTTGATCAAACTTAATAAAGTTTAATTAAAAAAGACACACGACTTATAATATGAAATATGAAATATAGTGTAGGATGGATCATCTAGTACTAGGTTAAGTTTTTTTTAGTATAGTAAGACCATTTTTTAGTTCTCCTATTTATCTAAAATAAATTTAATCTTAAATAATTATTATTGCATTAGAGTTTATGAAAGTAGAAAGTATTTATATACTGAGAAAATACATGCATTGAGATTTAATAAAGTAAAGATATTTTAGTTTTTTAAAATTTTATATTAATATGTGCAATGGAGTATAATAGATCTGTTTGTTGCTACCACGGCTTGGAACATGGAAGAACCGTTGGTCAAAGAAATTGGCACACTGCATGGTGCGTGCATTGTCGATGTTTACCTTTCAACAGACCGGTGTTGAAAATGGGAGCTGTGGCAGCTACTACTACTACACTAGTATAATACAGTGAACAGTATTGTATATACTGGTCTCTAAGGAAACAGGTGTCGACCTGTGAGTGGTACATTGTGCCTGTTACATTTTCAGGGCGATGGATTTCCAACGAGCTGCTGCAGAAGTACATAGTACACAGGTTCAGTATATCACATTGGATTCACACTCCAGACTGAGCATGCAATTCAACATAAATCAGTTCATGCGTACAGCAGGGCTGCAGGGGCAATCAGTTGTCTGTACGGCATGGCCAATCAATATGACGAATCTCGTCCAAAATATAAGAGCACCTCTTTATTCCACTGGAGTACAGTTCACGCACAATGAATGATTAGTATTGACTGATACAAGGAAACTGTTTTAATGAAAATACTGGACTACATTGTTCCTCTGTAGGGAGGGATACACTCATACATAGTGCATCCATATTGTTGAAAAATCCGTACTTGGCTGATGGTGCTGGATCTGTGTTGGTGCGAACTAAGTTGACGAACACAACGGTCTGGAAGATCTGCTTAACTTCGGTGCAAGTCCAATGAGATGTGAGCGTGCTAGTCAGTTTGATCCTACAACTGTCAAACTATATAAATTGAAGATCAAAGAATCAATCGACTGGTAAGTCGATCGAGTAATTTCAGTCGATATTGATAGGGTTTTGAACTATTGGCTATATATCAAGTATAGATCTTGATACTTAAGTAAACAATTATATGAATACAATCGGCTGATGATAATGTAATGAAACAATAATATAATTCAATAGAAACCAATCGGCTAATAGTAATATGATAGAATAATTGCTTGATCCGAAGGTTAAAGCATATATTGGCTAGAGATCCGATATCATCAAATCCAAATGATTAGATAAACAATGAAACCTTTGTTACGATCAGATAAATCCAACTTGTAATGTAATCCTTATAAGCCGATGCACCGTTTATATAACTCATCGGCTGAAACCCTGATGAAACTCTTATTATAATTAAAGTCAGGTTAGTCTTTATGATTCTAAGCACGACTAGAGATGATGCATCGCAAAGTATGTAAAGAAGTATAAAGTCTAAACAATCAAGTCTTTGACTAATTGTTCTCTTGCAACAAATATATCCAACTACTACCAATCGGACTGATGGTAAGTTCAATATATTTATATTAGATTAGATCCTGATATAAGGGGCAGATATAGCATGTTAAACAAAGCAAAAACTATGTGAAACAACTATACCAGGTAAGATCGGCTGAAACCCCAATACTATCATTATTAACAACCATAAAGCAGGCTAGAGATCATGATTCTAAACACGACTTAATAGATCAAACTTAACTAATGCAGCATTAAGTATGAAAAGAAGCATAGTATCTAGACAATCAAGCCGATGGCTGCCTTTTCAGGATGGTGAATACATTATATAATTTAAACCAACAAGTCAATCTAACCGTTATCGAGAAAACCCTAAATAGATATCAACTGATGCAAGTAGAAAATATTATTAATCTAGATTATACAATATATATGATAACTCGGAGATTCGCAAGATAGAATTAGATTGTCATAAAGATGTAAGCACTAATTCCGATAATACAAACCGCCATAACAAGTTTTACCTCTTCGCCGAAGATTGAAACCGATGCAGCTCGACTTGAAAGTAAGAACTCGTCGAAATAAAGTAAAAAAAAGGTTGGCGATGTGCCGAGATTGATT
This sequence comes from Oryza punctata, assembly GCA_000573905.2. NCBI lineage: Eukaryota > Viridiplantae > Streptophyta > Magnoliopsida > Poales > Poaceae > Oryza > Oryza punctata. The sequence goes on from CM002490.2 coordinate 35,244,727, forward strand.
AAACTAATGTTAAATTATTTACAAATTCTCAGGCTTATATTTATACTCGAAAATACAAACTTGTCCGTTATGGACACAACTCATATTGTCCTAATACAACTCCAACTAGCAAACAAGTCCCTTAGGCGCACTCTTACCGACAATATCTATAAGGAAATGACATAAAATCCTAATTAATAGATACAATTGCCAATCTTGAACTCCATCCTTATCCGGCAATATCATCACAATCATTCTTTCGAACCCGACACTAATCATGTAACCAATATCGGCCGTATTGACTATCCATATCACACTCGGTTTCAGCCGATACAGTCTTCCAACCGATGTACACTCTATTTCCGAGAATTCCGCATATATTTAAATCCTTCGAATTGGATCCCGTTTTCGATTCATATGCTTGCCAAATTTTATCGTCAACACCGATACAATTGCCAGGGCCGACGGAATGTAGGACTTACCCCTTCACCGGAGATCGAAAGCCGATGCAGCCCCGCGTCAGGTGCCAAGTTCCGCCAGTTGATAATTTAAAACCTCGAAAAAGAGGGTGGTGATACGCCGAGAGTAGTTGTATTATTGTGAGATAGATTACAATGACCCCGGGTGTACATATTTATACCCATAGGCCGCTAAAAGTTCCGATCGGACACTAAACACACTTTCTTAAAGATAAAAGAAAAACTACAAGTCCTGATCGGACACTGCATAAATATTTCCTAAAGATAAAATGAAAGTTACTCAAACTTGCCTAAAACTTACATAATTAATAGATAGAATTAAACTGTCATGCCGTGATTGGCACGATTCCTCCTCGAACTCGGTCTCTTCTGGATATGTTTCCATTGACTGATTAACCTTTTTCATTAACCGAATCCACTAAATAATCTTACCAAATTTTAGCATTAGCAATGATACTTATACAAATGATAAACTGCCATGAGGCTTACCATTGTTTAAATGGAAAAACAATCCCTCATGATAAATAACCTCAAAACAGTATCTGTTTTTGTTACATGGCTCAACACTAGAGGGTTACATGGATCACGGATGGGCCGACACTTGTACATACAGATCATACAGATACAAATACAAATACAGAAAGGGTCATGTGCAGCAGACAGACGCCTTGGGGTTGTGAATGGCCTAAATCAATAACTTAACGCAACAATGAAAAATAAAAATAAATGACACGACAAGCAACACATGGTCAGGCTAACACCGCTGCAACACAAGAGGCGGGAACGGGGCTGGCTGCTACAAAACTGACACAGGATGAACTCCCAAGAACTCAGAACAATGCTGCCACCGGCTTCGGTTTTGGTTCGATTTCTCGTGTTCCACATCGCCAGCACTCGAAGAATAAGAGGCGGCATGCTGGTCAGAAGTTCAAACCAAGCGAGGCCCGATCTGTTGACCTGCTAAAACCACCCAGCATTACTTGCCATCCTGGCGCAGGCCGACCTGGCTGGCTGTCTCATCAACAGGTTCCTGATTCAAGATCCACACTTTCACCTTATGTCATAGCATGTGGGTAGAGAGCACAGCAAATTGTAAACTGCCTCAGCTTTTGGGCGCTCAGATGCAATTCCTTTAGTGCACTGGTAGAATAGATCTATCAACAGTCTTAGTTTTTCTGCATGAGCATCAGATGTGATACCCAACTCCAGCCTCGTAATTGGCTTATCTAACGTCCAGAACGCTTCTAGTTCTTGAGTTAGTCTTGGTCTTTGCTTCTTCCTCTGATTATAGAAAATTCAGATCATTGTTAATTCTTATGTGTAACCTAAAGCATCTACAGAGACAAGTAATTGATTGTATATAATGGACCTACCATTATGAGATCATATATTTCTGAATCAGGTAGACCCTGGTAGGGTATCCGAAGTGTAAGCATCTCCAATAAAAAACAGCCAAATGACCAGATATCAACTTCCTGCATAAAAAATTATATACACATCAAGCAATTATATGGGAGTGTTGATTTGACTACATGCGAAGGTACCTAGGAGCATATTGTTGATATTCACATAATAATTTAAAGAAGTGGATTTACACTGGATATCAACATAAACGATACTACATCCATTTCACTTTACTTGTCATTCTAGCATTCAATTTGTTTACCAAAGTGTCATTCTCACATTCCAAAACATTTTTAGAGGTGACTCTTCCTACCCTTCATCAATACTAGTACTCCACATAAGGACTTTCAATGCTTGCTTTTATACGAGAATTGACAAGTAATTAACGAGGGGATGCAATTAATGAGGGTAACCATGTATTTTGCCACACCTCCTTGTTTGGTATGAGATTTGCTAGAATGACAAGTAAACTGAAATGTAGGGAGTAACTCTTAATGGCCACAAAAGAAAAAGGAAGAGGTTTTACACCAAAACAACTGATGCTTTAAGAAAAATGAAAATAACCAAACCGGATCAAATTTGGCTAACACATGCTAATCAAAATCTTTCGTTCAGAAGTCAAAACATTATGAAAATAACCAATTACAGCTACAAGAACATAACTATGGTGCAGCAAGGTTTCCTCAGCCAGAAAGCAGAACAATTAAACTAGCATTGATAGCAACATGACAGAACTGTGAAATAAAAGCATACCAGTCCATATTGATTTTTGTCTCGCATGGCACGAAGAACCTCTGGAGCCATCCAACATGGTGTACCAACACAAACATTGGGTGGATATGTCCCAAGGTGAGCTATACAGCATGTGTGGGAGAGAGAATGCAAAGGAATTGCGTTGTCGAAATCAGAGAGTTTGACTACTGGTGTGCCATCACTTCTCTCTGAATCCAGATCAACCAAAACATTCTCACTTTTTATGTCCCGGTGAATAACTAGCTTTTTGTGCAGCTCCAACAATGCACAAGCAACTTCTCGTGCAATGTAGAATGCCAGGTCAATAGGTGCATGCTTCTTGCCCTCTTTCAGCAATTTTGTCAAATAACCCTAACAAGAGAAAAACAAAGGCCTTAAGTTAACGAAAATATCTGAACACTGAAGGTGATTACAGGCCTGTTTGTTTCAGCTTAGGATTATTATAATCTGGATTATTAGTAATAATCTGGAACAAACAGGTAGATTATTATGACAGATTATTATAATCTATAAGCTAGATTAGTATAATATGGTAATCTCCTCTAAACGTGCTTTTTTCAGATTATTGGGTGGCTAAAGACTCACTATCCTTATTCTACCATAATCCAAAGAAACAAACAACTCATAGTTTATTTTACTATAGCTTATTATAATCCAACTTATAGTAATCTGACTCAATAATCTAGATTACAATAATCTTAAGTTGAAACAAACAGGGCCTACATAAGGCTCATATGCATACCTTCAGAGACCCTCCTTTCACATACTCCATCATAATCGTGGACTGTAATATCTTGTATTCCTTATCATCATCAGCTTGAATCCATTTAGAATAAAGCTGATGACCATATATTTCCACTATGGATTGGTGCTTCCTTAGGGCACCCAGCATTCTTACTTCCGCGAGAAGCTTGTATTCAAAATTTTTAACTTCATCACTAGAAGCACATCGAGTGTCTAGATATCTTACCTGCATTTAATAGCAACATCAACTAACTCCAAACAAAAAGACATAAAGGTGTGACAAAGAAATGAAAAAAGAAGAACGAACCTTTGCTGCCGCATCAACAGCACCAATTTTGCAGTAGTAGACAGAACTAGAAGCTGTAGTTTCTATTTCTTTGCACAGTGAGACAGAAGGAAAAGGAGACCGTGGAGTATAACCCTGATCATCAAGTACGATCTGAAGCCGACTGAGTGGAATATACCTAAAACAATATGCAACGAAGAGTAAATTCTCAGAACAGGTTCAAGTCAAATAGCAATTACTGGAAACACTTCCTTTTCCATTACATTATTTTCGAAACCTAGGAACTCGATTGTAAGTCAGAATGTTGGATTCATAAAGAATATCCATGTAAAATGTATACTATCGGTAAAATGCATGCAACTAGATCAGCAGATGAGATTACTTACCATCAAGTGAACAAAATAACGGTAGATTAAAGGATATCTATTAGCAACACAAAAAGAAATGGAAGATTGACGAATATAGCTTCTGAACTAACTAAAAAATGATGATAGTATGGCAGATGGACAGGAGTTCTTATATTTTCTAACTTCAATCATACATAGATTACTTATGATATAAATAAGGTCCAAAAAATGATGTTAGCTACTGGCAACATTAGGGAAATGTCATGTTCTTGTCTTTTTTTGCTAACATGACAATACTGCACATTGGAACAGTACAATCAAATAGTGAAAATATTACAAAAACATCTTCAGTCTAAAAATTATTACAAAAACATCATAGTAGGTTAAAACAACATAAATTACACAAAGCAAAAACATGTAGCACAGACAACGAAATTTTAGGATCACAGTGTGTTTACCTGCAAAAGTACTCTGGATCTGTCTCTTCCTTTATATTGGTTGGGTAGCATGCATCCACGATCATCCTTACCCATGTATTCCCTTTTCTAACAGGAACAACATTCCAAGCATGAGGTGTGTAGTCAAGATGCCCCCGCACAAGCTCACAAGGAATTGGAGGGTCTGCCCGATCGCACAAGTACTGCAGTGGATATGGTTACAATGTTAAAGAGCAAATATAGAATGAGCTCAGGCCAAAGAAACAAGGAGTTACCTTCATTAGGACAGCTCGGTGCCTACAAACACCAAATTGCAGTGCTCCTATTGGTACAATTCCTGAATTTCTCCTTTCCTTGATGATATGTATTGATTTATTGCACAGGCCAGTAAAATCAAAGTGGCCATAAAGATTATTGATCTGCTTAGATGCTTCAGTGCTGTCACATATGCTCCCAGCAGAACAAGTGCAAACAAAAGGTTGCTCCTTTCTCAAGCTAACAATAGCTCTCCGTGTTCTACTGAGAGAATCACTTCTATCACAACCTCCAAAGCAGTCAGAAACAAACAAAGCAAGCACAGATGCCCTTAGTAAGTCCTGGCCTGCATCTTCATCAGTTACAAAACAGCTTGGCATTTTCAAATTAGACAGCAATATCTGTGCTGACGACGCGATCGCATCCAACTCTTCATCTTGTTCTCTAAACGGAAAAAAAAGGAAGTCAGAACATGCACACTATGCAGAATAGAGAGAACCTAAGTATAGATAGGAGTGTGCACTAACCGGTCCAAGAGAATTACTTCGCGTGCATATAGTCCAATACTCCGCTCATACTCCTCTAATGGCATGAAAGGCATATCTCGTCCTGCATCATAGAAGCCATCTGGTAGATGATCATCAATGCTGCAGAACGATTGCACACTGTACTTATAGGATACCTTTGAGCATTCATCAAATGGTCTAGGGCATTTGCTAGGTTTAGGATTGCAGTCCATATCAGGGTGCCTTTTAGATTTCCATGAATGCTTAGATGTTTCTGAAGGATTCTCTTCAACAACCACAGCAACATCATGGACTGATGACGCAGAATCCTCTAGTTCGTTTTCAACATTGTGGATCCTGCTCCTGCTCAAAATATCAGTGTTGGCACTGATACAAGAACAGTTACCATGGCTTTTCGTACTTAATCCAGGCTTTTCTTCTTCATTATGGTCCTGTAACATCATGCCACTATCTTTAATATGCCCATAGGAGTCATCATCAACTATACATGACAAGTCTTCAGATATAGAATTTGTTTCTTTTGACAAATTCTGTAATGAAGCTTCTTCATCAATGCCTTTCATCTCTGACTTGTTTCCCATATCATGCAACGGGCTCTCATCTTCTGTCATATTCACAGCCATTTCATCGACATAATCATCATTGAGCTTGCTCCTGCTTGATTCCAAACGCTCTTGACGAGCTTGTTGTTGCAGGCAATCCCGCCGCTTCCAACCTTTCTTTGTTTTCTGTGTGGGATGAACTTTTAAGTTTGAGGAAGCTTCTGGATGTGAACATAAACGTGAAGCATTGCAAGCGTGATTCATACTTCTAGATTCTGCTGAAGTGTTGCTCACTACAGCTATAGATTTTAGTTTGCCAGGCTTCATATTGTTTTCACCATTTCCTCTCATGTCACAACATACCCATGCAGGAATAACACAAGAATTGGAGATCCTATTAAACTTGAGAGAGAGAAAAAAAAGTCAGTCTGGTATAGAAATCCTAAATACCAAGAACACAATGCAGAAGTTCCACAGTACAATCACTCCAAGCATTAGAAGAAAAGATCAAAACTCTTGTCACAAAAAGGAGAGAGAAGCCACACTAATTAATCCACACACTAGCTGCGGGATATTTCTTTTTGGCTAGACATTTCTATAGATTTTTTTCTAGTTCCAGATAAACTCTTGTACTTGCACTTTCATTGAATTTGAATGGCAACAGAAAAAAATGGAAAAAGATCATTAGCCCATTGATAGTTCCTTTACTCAAAAGTGACAAACATCTCTCTTCAAATACAACAGTTAATAATGTTCTTAAAAATGTTGACTTTGATCCAAAAAAGTGGATCAATCCATAGAATCAGAAAAGGCTACAGAAACTAGATACAAACTGAGATCTGAAAAATCAGAAATTACTGGACAAGACTAGTAAGGAGATCAAATAAATTGAGACAGTATCATGTTTAACCATGATAGCTGAATTCACAGCAAAAAAAGATGCCATTTATACAAAATAAACAGGTAGGAAAAAATAACTTATGTTAATAAGATATACCTGAAGATTTAAATACTGTAGTGTAAGCATAGAAATGAGTTTAACTGATCCAAGGGAAGTCAATCTGTTGTTTGATAAATCAAGGCTTTCAAGACATCTCAAAGAAGAGATTCCTGATGGTAGATCCACCAACTTATTATTAGTCACTTTGAGGAACTTTAGGGCACCCAACTCAGTTATACAGTTAGGCAAGTTCTTCAACTTGTTGAACGAAAGATCAAGTTCTTGCAGCTTCCTTAAGGAGCCAATTTCAGGAGGGAGGTACCTATAGAATGTAAAAGAAGGGGTTGAGAAATCATCATTTCTTCTATATGAAGGAGTGCGAGAAAATGATTAACTCAACATAGCCTAAAATAAAAACATTATCAGAAATATTGTATAATTTCCAATGGTTGGTCTAACTACCACTTTGGGTAACAACCTAACAAAAGTAACTGTTCCTCCAATTCCCATTTAAATTTGGGAAAGGCAATTATTACCATCAGAGATAGTGAGCATGGAAAATTCTCACCAAATAAAAGGCCATGACCATTTAGAGGCTAGTCCACTATATCTATGTGATTCCTATCCATTTAATCCGTTGTTGCGCACTACTGACAACAAAATGCCATGTAAATACAGAATAAAGGAACCATATCCATTTAATCCGTTGTTACGCGCTACTGACAACAAAATGCCATGTAAATACAGAAGAAAGGAACCACATTTACAGTTCAGAGCGTTGCTCAATTACTTAAAAGACACCGTTATGAACAAATTGAAAAACTTTGCTTAAAAGAACACTGCCCGGATCAATTAGGTCACTTGTCTGTACATACCTAATGGAGAAATGGCAAATTGTTAACTTGGTGAGGCACTTGAGTGCCGCGACCTCGACCAGTATTGAGCACGCGGACGGCCTGGGCGGCACCATGGAGAGCTCGAGCTCCTTGAGCGCCCGCATCCGGCGGAGCGGCGCCCCGGAGACCCTAGGCGCCGACACCTTCACCTGCAGGCTCTCGAGCTGGTCCAGCTCGCCGGCCTCCGGCGGGAGCACCTCCACATCGTTGCCGAAGAACTTGAGCGACCTCACGCTCCCCCTGCACCCGCCGATGGAGCGGGGCACGAGGTTGTACGTGTTGCGGTAGATGTACACCTCGCCGCCGTTCCGCGCCGCGGGCGGCGGGGGCGGGGAGAGCGCGGCGAGGTCCCAGGTGTTGCCGGAGACGTCGGTGGCGTCGGATCTGCGCGCGGGGAGGTCATCTGCGTCGGGGTCCGCCGCGGCGGGGGCCATCCGGGCGCCGCCGGTGGCCGACGCGGCGGGGTTTTGGGCGGCGCGTCGCCACCTAGGGTTTCGTACACGGGAAGAAGGGAGAGAGAGAGAGAGAGAGAGAGAAGGGGGGGGGGGGGGGGGGGGAGGTGGAAGGGGGAGGGGGGAAATAGTAAAGTTAATGTGAAACTTCAATTTTTGGCTTGTTTTGTTTGTAAAAGGAAAATGGGGAGAAAGAACTGAAGAAGAGCGCGTTGGTGGGGACGTGGAGGCCGAGAAGACGAGGTTGGTGGGCTGGTATGGGCTGACCAAGTTTGGGCCCATCCTGTCCTTAATTTTTCTTTTATATGGGCCGGAATTCAGGCCCATTTAGACATGTCTTATGTCTCTGCATATGTAACCCATTTAGACCCATCTAGTATTCTAGTGTGATCTGCTGTAGGGTGAAGTTGAATTCTTGAAAAATCAACAAAAAACCGTGATTTCTTTACAAAGTTCAGGTAGAATGCTTCACAAATTCTTGCAGGCTGTCATCAATCATCACAAATTCACAACAGCACAATACACCACGTAGATAGAATGCCATAGAACAGCATTACAACAGTACCATAAATGTGAAGCTTTCATTGAACTTTATTTATCAGAACACGAGAGATAGGCCTCTACCACAACGTGGTATCATCAGATTACATAAGTATCAGTATTCAGTACTACGACGTAGAAAGATAGCAATGCTCTGAATGTTTGCAAAAGAGTTCTCACGACGCCTGAAAGTAAAACCTAGCGCGTCGTCTCAGGAGTGGTTCTTCAGTACTTCACTTCATTATCAGACATACAGCGCAGAGTTCACAGCCGGAAATGGTAAAATGGAAACCATCTCAATGGTATCTTTGCCTCAGAAATGGTTGGACCAGTCGGCAGCGCTGCCGACCCGAGGGATGCCAGAGTCCTTCTTGGCCTCGCTGTCAACCTTGTAGTTGGAGCCACACATCTGGCCCTGGCTGTCGACCCGCGGCACGGGCTTCAGCTCGTTCAGCGGATGCTCGAAGCTCTGCAGCCCTCCAGAGGTGGTATAGAAGCAGCCTGACAAACAATGGCAAATGACGGTGTGAGTGAGAAAGACGCAATGCCAATATCGTTCATCGCAGTTTACCTTTGGGGAATGGCGCGAACGAGTTCCCACAGGATGCCTTGAGAAGGTCGGCATTGTCAGAGAACACGAGGTGGTTCTCAGAGTCAACACCCCAGAAGAAAGGAATGCTACCATCAGCATCCTGAGCAGAGACATGGGATCAGAACCACATTCTTCAGAGCAGAAGTATGTGCCTCAGGAAAGAGAGATGATGTACTTACTGCAGCAACAAAGGTGGATTTTGACAGTGTGTCGTACAGGATGAAAGCAAATTTCCCGCTGAGATCTCTCACGACCTGGCTGGCTGGGAGAGGGCCCCTGTCCCTGAGGGTCCTGTAGGCCTCAATCAGGATGGTCACCTCAGTTGCTGTCTTGCTCAGACCATAGTGTTGCTTCAGATTGGCAATGTTCTCAATGTGTCCTTGGAACAGGCAGAATATGTCATTCACAGCACCGAACAACCTGGGTAGGAACACAAATACAGAGTGAGATAAACATAATTCAGGCAATTGCAAAGAGTTGTGGTGCAGATAGCAGAAGAGTTGCCAGTAACAGTAATTACGAATTGCGATGCGCCATTCTCATGGTGAAAAGGAATTCCATGTTACTGCCATTTATTAGAATGACCACATGCCAAAAGAATGCACGCTATCATGTGAAATGTTTCCTCTAATACTACGCTTTTCTTTCACAACACCAACATAAAAATGATTCAGAGTTAGAACACCACAAAACTTTGATGCTCGACAAAATTGCAACAGACAAGTCTAGTAGGTTACCCGAGTACAATCAGTCACATGTTATTTTAAGTTAAAGTCGCTTTCTATATCAAGACAATTTGCCATGCACTTTGGGTTATTTTAAGGGGACTCAAAACTCAACGGCAGACTGCTCCACAGACATCCACGTTTGCTCTTTGCTGTAAATGACGTGTTACTACCTAATAAAAAACATCACTAATCACCATCATCCCTATTGGCAGACAAGGAACATTTTTTTAACAAGTAGTACCAAATTGACGTGTAATCCAAACATGTCAACAATGGACATGTGGTACCACACATTCTGGATTGTTTCTTTTTCTTCTGTTGAATATCTAGGCTATAGTGATATGTATAAAATTGTTGAAACATCTGCTCCTACATGAAGAATTGGGTGGATAGGAATTGACATATCTGTCTATGAAAAGGTTCAGCCAAGGCTCCCATATCATGGTAGTTTCAGATTAGCATGAGCAAGCTTGTTCTTTTTTAACAACCGGGCTTAGGATGCAATTAAGCCTTGAAGGCTCCAATCATACTAAAATTTCATCAAGTATTACGCGAAATTCACTAAATTGTTTGATCGGCTAACATGCCATTGATTCACAACTTACTCGGTACTCAACTGATCAAATAAACTTACGGTATAGCCATGAACAAAATGCATCCACATGAAGAAACGAACTCGACTAAAAAAATAAAAACATTATCTAAATTTTGCAGGATGGAATGGTACGAAAGAATGATTGACCATATACCCGTTCCGCTCATCATAATGGTCCTATCCTAACTTTTAATGCAGATCTAAGCAACTATTAGATCGACAAGCCTCACCTAACTTCCTGGTGCAGAAATCTCCCAACTTTATCCAAGAAAGACTCGAGATCACACCACATGCGGACATGCCGATCGACCACGCGGCCGACACCAAACGAACATCATATCAAACTAAAATCATTTTGATCCTTACATAGAGCCCCTAAGTTTTCGCAAAACACAAAGTCGAACTAAACTAGCATGATTTTTTCCCATAAGATAAAATCCCCATAGGAAACCCCAAGAAGAGAAAAAATCCATTGCTACTGCCTACACTGGCTAGCCCCAAGAAACCAAAAGAAACGGAGATCTCCACACGTTTCAACCGAGACCTCCAAAGTTTCATCGTTCCAACCTCAGAGGAACAGCCGCATCACCAAATCTCGGACTCGCATTTTTTTGCATCCCAAGAACGCGGCTACATATGCATCGGTTTACCCCCAGCTAATCCGCGAGGAGCCAAGAACAGAGCAACACCTGGGGACGAGGGGGCTCCGGTTGGCCGCCGAGTAGGCCAGGGCGCCGGCGGGGCCCAGGCTGACGGTGACAGCGTCGGCGTGTGCTCCGGCGAAGCCCTTCATCAGCGCGCCCACGCCGCCGGCCGCCACGGCGCCGGCGCCGCCCCCGGCCACCGGCGGGCTCCGGAGGCCCTCCGGGCACTTGGCCACCGTCGGATCGAACACCGCCAACATCCTCGCCGCCGCCGCGATGTGACCTCTCTCCTCTCTTTCCGTGTGCGTGGTGTGCTTTGCTTCGCCTCTGTCTGTGTGCTGTGACGCGGCCACGATGATTGCCTCAAGTCAACATTTATAGAGAGTTTTTTTTGGATTCCCATTTTGCCCTTTGGTCGGTTTGGTCAGATCTTTTTCTTAAAGCTTTTTTTCCGGTCAGATAAATTGGGTTGATTTTCCCTCATGCCGCCGATGGTTTTTATCATGCTTTCTAGATGCAATGCAAGTGGGCGTATATATCACTTTTACATGTACTAAAAATATTATCTAAGAAAAACATGTGCACATCTGATTTTTGAGGAAAAAAGACTGACCGAAATATATTCAGGAATAAAAGGAGTGAAAAACAGTAAGTTGTTCAAAAATTAGATACATGGGCGCTTATATGGCACTACGGTGTTTATCAAATTGCATTTAAAGGGCAGTTTGGTAATTTCGATGAACAAACAATTTATCAGTTATGCTTATCCAATTTAATACATCCCATGCATAGAATACTCCATCATGCACTGACGTGGAAAGAGTAAATGGCTGCGAATATCCTGCAGATCGGCCTAGATTAAGCTTTGCCAGCTATGTAAGCTAAGCAAAGGGAAATTAAAGAAAGCCATCATTTCAATGCTTAATGGTCAAAGTCTACGTCTCAGGATTCATCATGGATTCGTCATTATCCTTATCGTGCTTTCTCACCAATATACTACTGTACGGGAACCACTTGATTTAGGATTTATAGTAATAAGATCGCTAGTTCGCCATGTACTCCAGCCTATTCAAAGGTCACCGACACAAACGTATCCCAAGGAGATTGGTGAAGACTATCGTTACTCATCACACGATTAACGCTTAATTAATTAGTGCAGCTGCATCAACAGATGAGAATTCCGAGTGAGATACTACATGGTCCATGGATAAGGTGCACCACTGCGTTGAACAAAATCTCTTGCATGTATGTGCAAATGAACTGAAGTGAACAGAAGGGTGCTCAAATTACACCCAGTCAATGAATGAACACCACCACTTCTGGGGACAAAATAGAGAAACAAAACAAAAAAGAGGAACCTAACACCGCTTTCCTTACATCCCCAAGACGAAAAATAACATCTTCACCATACAACATCATCACCATCGTCCCCTCACCACTACTACCAAAAGCATCCTATACAAACTTTACACACGCTGGTTGCTACCCCGCACGAATCCCCTCATGAAAAAACAAGAAGATGAGGTAGAACCGGTAGATAATTCACAGTATAATAAGATTGTAATGTCAGCACAACGCCATCCCAATTTTATCCCTTCCAATGGGTTTCTGTTGTACTGTGTCTTCATCTCAGATTTTGCTGAATGGCCTGGGCCAACCATCTTGTAGAATGTTTCTGCATGCCGAGGCCAACTCTGAGTTCTTTCTTTGGCAGCACAAGCAGGTGCTTGTCAGATTCTGGGTGAGAAAGGAACGAGAGATATATAACTTAACTACGGCTCTCTATATGTGCAGGTGAATCCTGACTATCCTCTGTTGGGCTGTTGCTATGAAACCTTAAAGCTATCATCTTTTAGTGACCATGAGAACAAGTGGCCACTGGCATCCCCGCTCAGAAGCTGCTTCAGATCGGGTGGAAGACAAAGGGCAGTGACCGGGTGCTTGTGAGCCTTGAGCACCTTCTGAAGAAGTAGCCTGTACTCCAGAGTCTGGCCATTCAGGCTCATCCCTCCAAGGGTGGCCGGTGGAGATTTGCTCTTGCTGTTTACTGCCTCATCAGACGTGTGGTGCACCATCTTCCATACCTTCACAGCACCGCTTTGGTGACCTGTCACGTACCAGTTTGTGTCCTGCCAGTCCGAGTTTGTAGTGCTTGCCACGGACAAGATGAGATCCGAAGGAAGCTGAGATGTGTTAACCACGGCAAGACAGTCTCCGTTGACGCTCCAAACAGCGAAAAGAACACCGGCACCAGTCAGGATCTCACCAGTGAGATTGTTCACATGTAACGCAGACACTGATGCTGGGAACTTTGGCAGCTGCTTCACAAAGGCCAGGCTTGTCAGGTCCCACAAGATCACTGAACAGTCATCGGAGCCAGAGACAATTAATGAGTAAGGCTGGCTCACATAGATACATGTTATCTTGGCAGTGTGAGCGCACAGAGCTTTCTCCATTCTCAGGAGACGACGAGTGCCATCTTTGAAAAATCTCCATACTGCAACTACACCGTCATCACCACCTGTTGTGAGAATATTGCCGTCATGGCTAACTCCAGTGCACTGAATCTGACTACCACCATGAAGGTTTTCATGTGTTGATACAAGTTTATCCTGATCATAAGTCAATATTCTCAAACTGCGGTCAGGAAATCCCCAGGAAATATATTCATTATAATTTACTGGCTTGAGCAAGCTGTTCGCTGCAGCAATTAGGATCTTATCATTGTAGGTCACAATCTGGGAAACCGATGATGCTGTCTTCCGAATCTCTTGATGTGTAAGATACGCGCTGTACCGTAGAGGATGAGGAAGGACCTTCCTGTCGGTCCGTCTCTGAGGATGTGGTTTTTGGAATAATTGTTTGGGGGTCTGACCAAAATGATTGATTTGTGCCAGTATCGAAGCCTTCATGGTAGGATCTGATACGGCATCTATGTCAACATTGCCTTCATAAGTATAGTGATAGAAGACATTGACAGCATCTTCAGCTGCCTGTCATATACAAAAGAAATAACAATTAGAAGAAATTAATAAATATGTAACATGATTAGCAGAAAACTCCCCCTTTTCCGTGTCACAATTTTACAAGTCACTCTGGCTTAAATTTACAAATGTAAAATACTTCTGGCCAACATAGTGTAGAAATCAATGCTCAGACTTGAAAGACCATGAGAAAGTAAAAAAAATGATACAAATTTAGAATGCTGAACAAGACCTAGAAAAAACTATTGAGAGGTTTTGAATGGGTAAGATGCTATGAAGGACAAAGTTTATGAATCTATAAAAAAACACAGTTCATTTTCCTTTGTAAAAAACAACAAAAATGTCTGAATTGTCATGGACTCATGGTGATGGCAACGTCACCACCACTAGGACCACAGAAATGAAGGAATATGAATCTAAACAGAAAATAACACCCTCGTTTTTAAGAAAAACGTATTTATGTTGTCACAATGACGGCAATATCACCACCATTAGGAACAATAAAGAATGCACAAACATGAGATGGCCTATACCTTTCCTCTCTGCTTATATCCAAAAATAAGATCTATCCAGTGATGCAGATTCTCGGATACATAGTCTGACTCCAAGGCTTCTCGATGCTTCCTGATGAACTCTCTGGAGCTACCTTTAGCCCAAGGCGGCAAAACAACATCACCAACCTGAAATCATAATTTTACAGATTACATGCAGCTTGAATAGGTTTGGTTAAGAGTATTGCCATTACATATATACATCCAGTTAAAAGTTCAGTGCACTTTTGTGTAAGTAGCATACCTTCTCTCCTGACTGTTTCTCCCCCAAGTCCAGATTAAATCGGTTCTCCAAAAATTCAGGCAAATAATAGAACTCAGGAATCAATTCTTTGACATCTGATGTGTTGCTCTTACCAGCAGCACTTACCCATGTATCTTTAACACTATTGAATAACCGGTCTGCATGGTCAAATTGTCCACCCTGTAATTTCTGGTTTTCCATACTAAAGGGAGGCAGTCTTAAAAGATAGAAAAGGACAATCCCAGCACTTGAATAATGAGAACCATAATGGAACTTTGGTACATCAGGGTCATCCCAGCTATCATATCTGAAGTAAACAGAAGAAGGTATTTCAGATTATGTTAGATGCACAAATGCTTATCTTATATACAGCAATACTACAGCCTAAAGGCATAGTCTTTTATATTAAGAAATAAACAAAATAAGTATATCCATTGATGTTAGATGAACAAACCTCTTACGGAACTCCTCTTCTCCTCCTTCAGTTTGACATCCCATTGGTTTGTCAAGCTTACGGAACGTCTGTGGGTTTCTCAGATCTAAAGTATCACTCTCATAATCTGCAAGAACCCATGGAAATACTGGGTATTGTGTAAGGTCACTGTATCCTCGACCAGCAAGTGTATTTAGATGCATGAGATATTGAAAGTTGGTAATTTCTCCACTCTGCCATCTTTTGGAAAATGATTTTGCCATTATTCTGAAAAGACGGCTCCCCTCACCACTATCCTGTTTTGAGGATGCTGATATTGTTGTGTCCAACCTGTTAATGATAGGTAAAAGTATACTTCAATGTCAAAAAAAGTGTATTGTAAAAATCATTAAAAATGCCTAGTTGCGCAACTTAAATTTTGATTGTGCATGTGCAGGAATAACATGAGAGCAATTAGAAACCTCCAGCATACAATAAAGGCTTAGGACTTAATTTCATGTGTCTGCACATCTGTCTACCAATTCACACTTGCACTCACAATATGTTCCCACCATAGATGATAAAACATTCAGAACTTGCTAATTACCAGATTAAGTAGGGAAGGTTGAGAAGTGACTAATAGAAAAACAAAGATATTGCAAATTTACATATATTTCTGGCAGTCTCGCTAGTTTTAACAGAATTATGCCCATTTCTTATGGT
Organism: Oryza punctata; assembly: GCA_000573905.2. NCBI lineage: Eukaryota > Viridiplantae > Streptophyta > Magnoliopsida > Poales > Poaceae > Oryza > Oryza punctata. The sequence goes on from CM002490.2 coordinate 35,260,781, forward strand.
GTTAATCCAAAAGAACACTACTCTATTTTGTTGCTAAGATTTTTTTTTTAAAAAAATGACATTGAACGGTACTCGATGGACGTATGCAGATAGTTTCCGGTCTAATCTTGTTCAGCAGTTGTGATAAACCTATCAGGATAGACAAAGAAACAAATAAACCTATTGTGACCCTATGCCAAGGTATCATTTCTAGATGGTCAACTTTGAAAACTACATAGCCTTGATAGTAGGACCTGACATTCAGATATAATACTAAAGAAATGACTAAACATGCATGGTAATTACTGAGTGTATGTATTTGCAAAGGGTTAAGACTACAAACATGCTATTTCGTGGGAGGTTCATGGCGGTCAGATTTTTGAAAACTTCCTCCCTGTCCTTTTTGTGGAAAACTAAAAGCTCGTTACACCCGTCCATGCTGAAAATCTCAATTGCAACAGGGCGAAGCTGATAATCACGCTTTAGGAGCTCATGGACGCTATCAAGCTTCCACATATGCCATGGATGAGGCAAATTGCTGCTACTGCAAAGCTTCTCCTTGCCCCAAGCACCTCCATTGTATGCCCATGCTCTGCCACCAAGCAAACCTTTTGCTGTTGCACCCCACGTAGATGGTGATTTTTGGTGAGAATCACAGCTTCCCAATATATCCTTTTTTACACCTAAAGCTTGATCAATGACAGAGAGCTCATCTTCACTGCCTTTTTCGCAAATGCAATTGGAATCATCAATGTAGAAGTTCTCAATGATGTATAAGCTAAGTTCTCCAATCAAAAATATGCCATCATGCTTGTCAAGACCAGCAACCCGTTCACAATTGTACTTATGCCTTATTTTTTCGGAAGGTTCCAGATAAGGTCTGATAAGATACTCTCCATTGTCAAGCAACTCTTTTTCCGATTTATCCTCTGAGGTTCTTGTATCGGTGCCCTTAACTGAAGGTGCCCGTCTAGGTGAATTAAGTTCTGATTTACCGTGGACACTCTCTGTCATGTGATAAGAAAAGGAACTTGATTTCGCTCCATGTTCTGTTGCAGAGTGAAGACTTTGTTCGTTAATGCTGCTTTTATCATCAGTCCAGCCAATTGGAGGTGACACTGTGCTTCCTCCTTTGAATATGTCATCTTCATCTTTGAACGATGCAAAATCAGCAGCATCAAGTTCCTTCCGTTCTGTGTCATAGGTCAAAAGATTCAAGCCTGACATTGTATCTGATCCAGATGTCATCACCATGTGCCCATCCTCTTTCTTGGCAATATTAACATCATCTAACCCAAGGTTGCTGGCTAGAACATTATGAATAGTATCTATCTTAAATTTGGACGGTTCAAGTTTCTTCCGCATTCTATACGGTCCTTCAACAGCGCACAGCTGCCATGCAGGCTCTGTCGATACTTGCCGCACAGGGAAAATACCTCTTTCATGTACAAGCTGTTGGAGCTGGCTTTGCCACTCACTTTCTCCATGAAGTATCCATCCATATTTGTCTTGACGAATCGCTCTTAACTCTGTAGACATTACATCACGAACCAAATCAAGATTGTACCTCCGTTCATTTATCTGCTCCCAGTGCCTTGAATCTAGTTTTGCAATTTCACGTAATTTTCGTCCCATATCTTTCTTGCGCCTGACCTCCATGCCTTTTATTCTCACCCCAGGAAATTTTGCTGAGCCAGTAATATATTGAACCCACATTATTAAAGCGCACTGGTCTAACACTTTACTTATTGTTTGCTGAGAACTCTGGAGCCATTCAAAAAATACTGTTGTACTTCCAGTCAGTAGTTTGTCGAGCCCTCCATGCAAGATATCCATCTGTTGCCCTTGGTTAGGCTTACTAACTAGGAGGTCCTCAAGAGACGGGCGCCGATGCACTACCAAGTATTTAAGTAAATCCACCGCCAAATTTTGTGCAGTTAACCTCTTGTCACGAAGAAGTGCCATTAGATTTATGCAGAAACAACACATTAGATCATTATCAACATTGCTTGGACACAGCACCAGCCTCTTGTTGGCAATCAGAAGCTGAAGAACAGTACAGATATCAACAGTATAATCTTCCTGGGAAGGTTTAAAAACAGCTAAACTTCTTCCAGTTTCTGTTAGGAAAGCCAGATTTGCAAGCAAGTCATCCTCCCCCATATTCTTAAGGAATGTTGGCAAGAAACAATACATTACCATCCGGTTAGTGTTCTTCAATATGGCATGGATGTAAGGATCAAGTTGCCTGCCTCCTCGAGCAATGGATAGAATACCTTTACCTGAAGGTACTGAATCTTCAATACGGCCATCTTTATTAGAAAGCTGCAACATGGACATTAAAAATTCTAGCGTACGTAGCACACCGACTGGGGTTGGAAAGCAGCCCATGTATACACGATCAACAATCATCCAGCAAAGTGGGTCCAAATTTGCAGACCAACGGCTCTTGTCAAGTTTCTTTCCATCTTCTTCATCATCGAGTAAGAGTTTTCTTTCAAGGAAGTTCATCAGTCTGCTTAGACACAAACCTTGAAAAACCAAAGCAGAATCGATATCTACAAACAGAGGCACACACTCCAGGATGCTCTCAATAAAGAGTGTTGCTTTGAGCTGTTCTGAGATAATATCAGCAAGGATTTGAGCAGTGAAATCAAGAACAGCCGTGGCTCCTGCAGAGCAAGGACCACCCCCATAACCTAAATCATCTATGTCAAGCAAAAGCTTCGAATTAATTGGGAAAAGTGTGTTCACTGCAGGTGACCCCTGAATGTTTGTCTTCAGATCAGGGGATGAATCCAGGTCAATCCCAGATATAGTTGAAGACATGGATGGAGAGGCTGTTAGCTGCCTACTGTCGCTGTATGATCCTGCACTGCCAGGCCAAGATGCAAATGGAGCCATGGGAGATGCAGTAGGGGTACTTGCTGCTTTGTGAGCTGATCTCTCAGATAAAACAGGAGACCCAATATTGTTCATAGAAGCTGAACTGGGTGAATCAACTGGTTGGTGGGAATCAGCAATGCCATTTGAACTTGGGGCTGACATCTGTCCTTGATCATGAGCACTCTGAACCACTTGGTTTGCTTGTCCATTCAAAAACGTGGTGCTCGACGCCTGATTGGAAGAGTCGTCTGCTTTTACTTCAGCAGTTTCAAAAGAGTTATGCATGCCACTACTTCCTGAGCTCGAACTTTTCTGCTCCTGGGGAAAACTTGCAATACTAAAAGTTTTGGCAGATTGTTCCTGATCCTGTGGCAAATTTGAAAAAGTATCTTTTAGACTTCCGTTGTCATCATCATGCATACACTTCTCATCTGTTGCCGCAGATGTTAGGTCCTTCGCCATCTTCACGGCACAATCAGACCTGCAGAATAAAAAAGTTTTAGCCTAAACATCTAGAGCATCACATAACTTAACATATGCACACCATACGAACCTTACACAAGAGAAATATAGGTCAACGCAGCTCTCTAGGAAATCATGCCGCCTGCAAACAGCAGAGAATGGTGGGCACATTTTTGTCAAATCAACCATGAACCGCAGTATTGAAGTAGCAACAGCAGGTGCTGCAGCTTCACCACCCATTAACCTTGCTGCATATGTCTTATGCATCAAGGCTTCTCCCTGAAGATCACCTCCCATGTCTGGTGTCGATTCCACAAGATCCGCAACTAAGGTGCCATTAAGGTGTGAAAGATTATTATTCTGATGTGCAAGCATAGACTTCATAATCAATGAATCAAATGTAGCTTTTGCCATTGCAATGATAGTGTCCAATAGATCTACAAATTTCAATTCTCCGCAGTTTTCATCACTAGGCATAAGAGAATGGAAGTCAAGCATGCGGACCTCTGGTACTCGAGGAAAAACAGGCTTTCCAAAAATCAGACAGAAGAGTATATAATATATTTCAGGGGAATCGTAGAAGCTTGGAAGCACATGATTCAACCCTTGGAAACCTCCACTTGTACGGAACTTTAGAGCAAAAGTGGCAGAGGATGTAAGGCAAACTCCTAAGAGAGTCATGATCCATCTCATGCTTGTTGGGTGCACAGCTTCATCAAGGAAATATGTGACCAATCTGGACGAAACAACTTTGTGCCATTGCTCCAGCATATCTTCAGCATTTATGGTTACTTGTAGATCAATAAGCATTTCTAGTAACATGTTTCTCACGATGACATGCTTTCCCATGGCCTCCCGAACAATCTGGCGGTTTGGTGTAAGTTCTGGAGGATCAAATGTCATGATTACGAATCTTACAACAAGCTCCAACTCAGAAGCTAGAAAACCATCCTCCAAGATGACACCAAGCAGAACAACTAGCTTTTCCAGTACAGGAATTTCAACATCACCACGTTGTAAAGTGACAAGAAGATGCTGTACAAGATTAATTCGCCGCAGTATTGTGAGGTTATGATTTCTAAACCAATGCATCGATACCATCCTCTCAAGAAATCCAAGGAGAGTTATTTGTACTGATATAGGAGCAGTAACCCAAATGGTCCAATCCAATAGAACATGTTCAACCATATCAGCATTTGACAAGACTATAAACTCAGAAGTCTCCCCAGCTAAGTCGGCATTCTCAAGCTCAGATAGATGGCTAAAAGAATCCTTTTGAACTGAAAAATCATCTAGATCTCCATGTGATCCAATAGAAGACATATCATCACCAAACTTGGGTAATGTAAGATCATCAAGACTGGACTCTGGGGAGATTCCAGATGCGTAGCTTGCTGTTCGGTTCATATTTGACTTTTGTGGCTCAGGAAATGAAGCTCCACAGGCAGCAATACGGAAAAAGATATCAAGAGACTGCATGTCAAATAATGACATTCTCCTATGCAGAAAAAGTGCAAGAAGATGATAGCCCCTCAAGGACTGCATGTCCTTCACATTTTGATGGCTCTGTTGAAGAGATAATTCAAGCAGTTCTAGTGCCATGTGCAGCATATCCCTAGTTTCAGCAGCTTCCACAAGAGCAAGAACAACAGGAATCCCACCAACTGTTTGAACAGTGTCACCAATTGTGCACTGGTTACACACATAAACATCCCCACTTAGGCGTCCATACCGCGGTATACCTGTCATTTCAAAGAACATAGTGAATATTGACATCTTCCAAAACAGAGAAAAAAATGTAAATTAAAATAGCTAGAAGTTCAATCACCTCCTATTGGGGATGCAGCAGCAGAAGTTGGATCAACAAGGTTCAGCAAGGACAAAGTCCCAGATGCTCGAAAAGCATCTGATGAAGTCCCATCAAATGCAAATATTAGCTTCTTCCCGGACAATTGTAAGGAAAGATTTCTTAACCTTTCCATATCCCATACAATTCCACTGCTCTCAAGTCTAGAGTTCCCTTGTTTCATTGAGCTATCAATACGCTGGCTGCCTGAAGGTGCAATTACTTCCAATTCCAATGAATCAAGAATTGCCATCACCTCCCCACCACAGGCCCGGTTTGGGACAAATCTCAGAAGATCAGTGTCCTGGAACAATCCCCTGTAACCTTGTCCAAGAATGTACATGAAGCAAATGCTCCCAGGTGTTAAGACTTCCTCAAAAAGATAACAACACCGGAGCCGCCATGATAGGTCTGAAACTTTGGCTCGGATAGCAGGTGTACCAAGTGTTACTTGCAAGGATTTACCAAATGGGGATGGAGAGTATCCAAGTTTGCCGGTGTGCCTCAACTTTCCATCAAGATATAGACTGGCCACACTTGATTGAAAGAGGCCAGCTAATGCATTTGGCTTGCTATGTACAACTGCAAGATGATGCCATTTCCCTTCTTCCATCTCAATGCCTGGAAATGATAATGAACTTGAATTGCTTGTTGCAATGGTAAAAACACCATTGTCATGGAGATAAAGTTCTGCATACAGAGTGTTGGCATCATCAACTGCACCTACAGAAAAGATGCGCATAACTTGTCCGTTCCTTTTACCATAAGACCCTTTTGATGTTTTTTCTGCTTCTTTAGGATGGCTTCTAAAGAAGTTCTGAAATTGGAACCAGCAAACGAAAGAGTATCCAGAAACAGGTGGCCATGTCCTCTCTCCTAATGAAACTTGAATAGATGAATGACCAGCCTTGCTCATGTCCAACTCAATGAAAGGGGCTAGAGAAATACTTCCTTGTCTGACATCTTCAGTTTGGATTAACTTGTCCATCATATTAACAAAAAGATGACCAGAACACTTCACTTTCAGCTGAAGTATATACCTCACCAGAAGTCTTAGTTCAGAAGAAGACAGCCTGACAAAGAAAAAACATAACATGTACCACAAATAACAATGCAAAGCTTCTATATGAAATTAACCACCAAATATAACTAACCTATAAGCACCCAGAACTTCAACAATTCTCAAAGCGTGATTAAGGATAGGAGATGAGCCCTCCAAAAATGGGTTGATTGTCTCGAGTAGAAGACCAACACATCCTGTATAACCAAAAGGGCAAGAATAACATAAGTCAAACTCACCAACTGAAGTAAAGGAAACGGAGGTGACAAAACAATTGTCCATACCTACAGAAGTTAAATTCTCCTGGTTGAAGGGACCAGCATTTGCTAGCTTCTCAATGAATCTCAGCAGCTCGAGTTGAACTTTAGGTGTAAATACTAGCAAAGACCGGATCAAAACAACTACAGCGCTAGCATTATATACACGCTCCTTGTCAAGCCTTGAAAGTCCAAATGAGGTTGCAGACAAGAAACCTGATTCATCCTCTGAGTTTTCAGATGAAATGCTCTCTACCTGCAGGTTACTAGTGGGAGGAAGAACAACCTCAAGTGCAAGCTCAAGCAAAAGCAAGATAACATGCTTCTCGCAATCCACACAGAGCAACCCAGATTCAGACAGAAGATCATAGAAAGTGTTGGAAGACAGGATTGTATGCAGTCTTATCCTATTAACAGGATTGCTGCATACTGCAGCTGTCATAGCTCGCATTAGAAAACCAAAGATCCTCATATGAGTAAGCAAAGATGATTCAGTCTCCTCATTTTCACTGTCATTCTGGAAACTGTGAAGCGTTGTTAGTAGCAGGGAAAACCCAGTTGCTTCTCCAAAAATTCTTTGAGCTGAACTGTTTGCCCCAAGAATACGCCACAAAGCGCCAAACGTGTCACACTTCGCATCATTGTCAAGTTTCTGCTGAGAACCTGACGAAGTTGATACCATCCCGCTCTTCAAGATTTCTATCAGGGACCCTATTTCCTCTGGATGAGCCTGAAAACAATGTCAAAGGAGTCATAGTTCACATGGTGCTCGTGAAATTCAATTTTTAAGCATCATTATTCCCATGAACTTGGCATTTTATGCCCTAAACTAAGATGATTCGTGATTAAAAATGAACATGTATTTCATGGGAGTCAGGTTCTAACACAAACCTGAAGAGAATCTTCGATTATCAGGCAAGACAATAGCCGTAATACCCCAGATCTGTGGCTTTCAGATACCAAGAAAGGAAGAATCGTATTGACGCCATTAGAAGATCTGAATGTTTGTTGATTAGGCTCAGCTCTCTTCAGCAGATAAAAAAGACAATCCCAAGCAACAATTATTGTCCCTTCATCTTCAAACATGGGAAATTTGGTGGAACCAGATGCCATTAGCTTCGGAGAAAGAATCGCATCTTTGTTATCCACGGTTTTTCGAAAACTACTTGCACTGGACATCCTCTGTGTAGAATTAGGGGTCCTGCTTTGTGGCTCCTCTCCAAAAAAAAGCTTGTTTTGTTTCAGGTCATCTAACAATGCTCCAAGTACACCTACTTCCCTGAGAACCTTTTTGTACTGCTGATCAAAGGAAAGGAGCTTTACAAAGAAAGAGAGTATTGTATGCTTAAGACTGGTAGAAATTGGTTGCTGCAATAAGCAACAGAGTGATAACAACTCCTGCTCTGGGATGCAGTTTACAACAGTGACCGCATATTCTAAAATTTTTAAGATGACCTCTTGAAGTGCTGGAGGGAAGCCACCCATGTTTAGAATGAAAAGAGGCACAGTTCGCAGTTGTTGACATAGCTTGTAATTCTCAAGATGACTTGAGAAAATCTTGAACATTCTATTTAAAACTTCAGCTTGCACTTCCAAGTTGTCTGCCTTCAGAAAAATATCCTGTAGCATCTGAATAGCCTCAAGATCTTTTACTTTGGGACTGCTAATCTCCAAAATCTCATCTGCGAACTTGTCAATAGATGGAGTCCGGCTTCTGCTGTGGCCTGTTCCCTTCCCATGAGAAGATTTCGTACTTTTACCAACATAATTTTCAGACAGTCCAGTTTGCGACAAATTTACAAGAACATCAAGCAATCTTGATAGCTGTGGTGAAAGATCAGATGTGAATGTATCTTGTTCTGATCTGTGAGGAGGATTCACTCCATCCCCAGATGCTAACCTGGACGAAGATTGGAGAACCTGGTTCTTATGTAGGCTACATAGTGTAAGAGCAAACTGAACAAGGAACTGATAGCCATGAGCATTATGTATATCTTCCCTGAGCCTAACGGATCCAGCTTCTGCAATATTAACCGTATATTGAAATATTAGCAAACGATAGAGCTGAGTAGCTGACCATGAATTATGTAGACATTGAAAAAAATCAAGATGAAATGTATCTGAATGGCAAAAGTATGTCCATGTTTACCAGGCCTATAAGATAGCTCAACACATTCAAGTAAGAGATCCACAATGCCCATGGTGTAAGCAGCATCACCATTCTGCGGATTGAAATCTTTCACGGCCATAAGGAGAACTTTAATCTAAAAGGCATAGGACTTATTAGCAATAGTGCAAAAGAGTAGATGTTCCAAACACACACACACAAAAAAAAAAAGATAACTATACCAAAATGAAATGCTCTAGATAATTCAATAAAGTATTTAATTGCTTTGCAGGAGTTCTATTGTTTGCCAAGAAAGCTCAGTATAGACACAGTTTTACATGGAGTATGGTGTCAAGGAGCCCTCATAACTACTAAGATATAATTGCTAAAAACAGAAGAACAAAATCAAAATCTTTCAACCCACAATGAAGAAAAGATAAAGACTGTACCAACTGATGCTTCCGTATATAGTTTGCAGAAGTCCCATTGTCATTCGCAAGAAGGAGACCAAGAACCTGTTCAGTTATGAAATAAATATATTAGGAACTTATGGTGTGACAGGAATGATGATCAGTTATCCAAAAAAAATGTTGCATCATATCAACTTACCTGCATTGCGTGGCGATGAAGCTGAATTGTGTGAATTGGAACAAGACCCTCCCTAAATTGAGAGAAAACGGTCAGGGAACCATTTGCAACCATGTGGAATAGAACTTGTAGAGCATCATCTTCAATTAGACTTGGTGCAGCAGATGGATGGCTTGCTAGTGCCTTCATTGTATGTACTACACTTGCTTCAATCTCCATAGAGCAAAAATCAAGGGAACAAAATCAAAACTCAAATTAACCAGGCAAAGAAATTAAGGTTTAACATATCAGATAATGCATGTTTGGCATAAAACGGAAGCCTTGTATTAGTTCAGATGGATACACCAGCACGGCATTATGTGAAGTTCAACGGATAAAATATTAACAAGTGATTTTGCATCAGAATATGTTAACAACTCCTCCCTCCGTTTTTCAGTAGATGATGCCATTGACTTTTGGCATGGCATTCGACCTTTCATCTTATTCAGTGTCATTTATTTTGTTATGACCTGTTTTATCATTAAAGAAAACTTAAGCATGACTCATATTTTTGCATATTTACACTCAATTTTTAAATAAGACGAATGGTCAAACCTTATGCCAAAAGTTAATGGTGTTATCTATTAAAAAAATGAGGTAGTATATGATATTGCAAAGGTGAGAACGTGCTTATGCACGGTGGACGGTGGTAAGTCCTCCAGTTGTGAGGCTACCAACCAGGGCTCGAAACCTGGTTCTCACCCAAAAAAAAAAGGTTCCTCGCTGTGTATTCCCCAAAAGTAAGTGTTAACACAGCCTGTGGCAACAATGTCCCCATACGGGAAAGAGCCAGCTTTTGGGGTCTGTACTCGACCTTAAATGCAATGCCTTCGGGATTCTCTCCCCTTGCGTCGAGTTCTTTAAAAAATAATGCAAAGAAAATCCTCTTTACATAAGAACCATGAGACTGGCATTACCTCAAGGCGCCGTGATAACATAGGACCCCAGTCTTTACTCTTCTCACTGGTTGAAACTTCTTGACCAACAGGAGAGGATTTTTGGGAGGATTCATCAGGACTCAATAGGGAATTGAGGATATATATAAGGCAGCACAAAATACCAGAATCCAATAGAGGCTGCTTATCGATAGTCTGTAACCAAGAAATTAAACATGAAAAGCATGTTACTCTGAGCATTTGGCAAATGTTGTTTTAGCCTGGATTTGAAACACCACGTGTTAATTGCACATGCCTTACTATATCTAAGCTTTTTTTATCAGAAAGTACATGTCTCTTGTTTTTTTTGTCTTATTACATGTGTCAATTGTCAATGCAAAAAGGTTGCAAAGGAAAGAACAGGGAACTAAAATTGGTTTTCATTCCATAACTTGACTTAGCGGTTGCAAAACCAGCACAAAATTAACACCAAACATTTAATGCCTAATTTCTTCGATGTACAGATTCTCTTTGCAACATCCATTGACAATCAGTGATTCACAAATATACAAGATTATATATAGTACACTAAGAACTAACTTTGTTTTGACAAGGTTTGTAGTAGAAATACTGCTCCTATTCAGATGTTTAGAATCATTTTTGTCCTCCAGATGGCTCAGACTGTTTACTTACAGAGAGGACAAGGTGGATATAAATATAAAGATGAAAACAGTATTACAGAGGTAAATATAACACATTAGTCCAATGTTCATAATAGCTTTGAAGGCTAAATAAATTTCAAATAACACCTGGAGTATATATGTGGCCTATGTACTCAAAAACAAACTAGCTTTTATCACAATGATGTGCCCTCATCATCATATTATAATTAGTAAAAAGTTACACAAACACAATCACAAAAAACTTGAATACCACAGTTTTGTTGGCTTTATGCTTATACATGTTTAACACCTGATAATATAACAGAAAACAGAATGATTTGATGTTAACAAGAGAAACTGCACGAACCTGTGTCACAAGAACTTCAACTGCATATAACAAATTTGAACCTGGACATATGCCAAGCTGGATAATGGAACTGAAGTTAGCAGAGAATGTATGGTCACATGATATTTGGAAACTGCATTATAGGCATTATTATAAAGGCTGACCTCTGTGATCTCCGAAAAGAAACCAATAACATCAGCAACACACAAAGATCTTCCCTTACTGTGAATTCTTAGTTTTTCCACATCTGTAACGAAAGCTCTTCCAATAACAAAAGCAAAAACGTGTGCTTCTACTAACCTGTAGTAATCACAAGAAGGTAAAAAAAACTAGACCTGGATACAGATTTACGTCATGATAAACAGATATGATTTTAGAAAAAACTAAAACAATGTAGCGAACGTATGAAAGTTAACGAGGCATACTTTGTAACTAATTGAGCTACACTAGAGTGCTCCTTCACTAGCCTACAGAAGACATCTACTGCCAAATTTAAGGCCCTTTCTTTCTCCTGTGCAAGGAAAATAAAAGGCACAGTGTTAGGATAAGAACAGACATGCAAGTGTTATGTTTCATGGTGACAAGGTAAATCAAGTGCGATCGTACCTTTTCAGAGCTGGAAGAACGGAATTCTTCCCAGAACCTCCTGAAGTCCAACTCCAACTCATTTTTTCCCCTGCAAGTACAAGGTTAAGAACACTTAGTTAAACTGAGAGTACAAACTGAGAAAATTTTACAAAAAAATCACTTGAAACAACAGATAAAATTCTGGTGAATAATTGAAGCAAAGGGATCAAATGCCTCTTTTTGTCATTCTTAGTACAATCCATGCATCAGAACCATGTGATGCATATATAATGTGAATGCCTGACATGACACCTATAAATACATGAACTGCCATGCAAGGATTGGAGGGGCAACTAACAAGTAAGTGAGAGAACTATAACATTAGACAGGCTCTAATGTTATCCCTTTCCCAAGGCCAGTTACCATACAAGTTTAAGTTACAGAACACCTTGAAACAATGCACACAACGAAGTTACCAACTTTAACAAGATAATATCTAGTGGTAGTCCAGAGTCTAGACAAAGCCACAAAGGAATGAAGGATGAGACTCTCGATATCTCATTAGTAATGCAATTGCAAAAGTTACTATTCTTTCTTGGTAGGTTAATGATATTTATTGAATGCTGAATAAATGGCCAAAGAACAACTGAATAAAGAACCAGGTATCAAGTATATACAAATGAAAACAGCTCATAAATCTCCATTCTCCAGTAAAATATAGAATTTATTCTTCATATATGGCATCGATTACAATAGGAACCTTAATTACAACGATTGGACAGTCAATATTACTACCGTGGAACAGAAGAGGACACAGAGAATGCTAACATAAATCACTCTAGGCACGTCATGCTATTAATATAAAGAACAATAACATGTGTGCTCAATTTTCATTTATTACAGAGTTTGTGCTCAGATGTGTAACATAAACAATAATGCCATTGAATTTAAATATGTCAAAATTTCCAACACATAAAATTACTACTTACTTGTTTCCAATAGGGACATGAATATAATCCTAGTAATACAATCAAATTTCACTAAGTGGATACAAATTTAGCAAGCAACTTCTCAGAGACAACAATACCGGAACACTATCAAAGTTAAACAGTGTCTTAAAATGACATGCACCAATCTTATTACTAAAGCATAGCCAATGCAAACATGAATGCTGAATCAACGATTCATCAAGGTCTCCACCAATTTGGCATCAACCGTGACAAGTAAAACTTCCACCATCTCTAGAAGAGCTCATACAAATTTCACTTCTAATGCAAACGCTTAACAAAACCAAAAGAAACAGGCAATAGGCAGCGTACAGACGAATTGAAATCCATGAATTGACCACACAGCTAACGCATCTCCAACCACCGTATTATTCCAACATCATTTCTCCCGGAAGTAAAACCAAAAAAATTGGAACTTACTGGGAAGCTTGAGCAAAAAACAATATCAGGTCTATCAACCAGCAAAGGTCAAAACGTATATCAAACGCCTAATCCCGCATCTACCTATCAAATCTCCAAACACGGGGAGAAAAACACGCAGAGAAAAGAAAAAAAAGGTAAAGCATCTACGATCGAACGCTCTCAAAATCCAAATCCGATCGCCATTGCTCAATCCGAAAAACGCACGCAACAGGATCGCATCGGAGCTGCCTACACCACGACGGATTCAGGCGAGGGACAAAGGCCGGCAGTATTTTTGACTCCACGGCGTGGCGTGCCCTACCTGGCAGGGGACGCGGAGGCGGCGGAGGGCGAGCTCCCGGACGACGCCGCGACGCCGCCACCTCCGACCGACCCACCCTCGTCGGCGGCGCTCCCGCTGGTGGAGGCGGAGCTGAGCCGCGGGGTGGCTTGCCTGGGGTCGCCCTGCTGCTGGCGGTTGAGCGGGGACGACGCCGGCGGCGGCGGCGGCGGCGGAGGCGGCTGCTGCTGCTCCTGCTGGCCGGCGAAGACGACCTTACTGAGCAATGTCGACCATTTCATGGTGCCGACCCCTCATCCGCCGCGCAGATCCCGGCCGGATCCCGCCGATTCGCCGGAATTCCGACGCGATTCCCCTCCTCTCCTCCCCCCACCCACCTAGTTCCTATCTCAACCAAAAAAAAATCGCCTCCTCCTCCCCGCGTGCGTGCGTGCGCGCGCCTCCCCCTCCAACCTCTCGCCTCCGCCTCCTGCTCTCCTATTTTTGCTTGTGTTTTTCTCTCCCTCGCTTGTAATAATATTTTATTTCTCCCTTTTGTTTCCTCCTTTTCTCCCACGCGCCTCCTCGCTAGCTCGTCTTCCTCGAGGACGCGCTCTCCCCCTTCCTTCCCCCCTCTCTCTCTCTCTCTTTGGTTTGTAATTGTGTGTGTACTGTGCGATTTGGTGGCTGATTAGTTGCTTGCTTCCTTGGACATTTTTGTGTTTTTTTCCTTTTATTGTGAAAAAAAATACTATGTCCTTGTGGGTAACATCGTTAGCGAGGCTTTACTAACCTCGTCTGACTTTGTGTGCGTTTTACTTTAAAATCTTTGTGACTTTTGCTTGACGTCTTCGCACTACTGTAAATGGGAGAAGATTGTTTTACCTGTTCCAATTCACGTATCTTTTGTTTTCCTTTGGGAGGGTGGCAAGTTTGATGTGTGTATTTGAAATAGATTTCAAAGGAAAAATCTGGTGAGCATTGTGCCTACTTTTTCATGTAGGATTTCTTGGGAAATTAACATGTTATTAGAAAGAGAGAGAAACATATTAGTAGTAAATAGTAGGATTTTTTTTTAAGACACGTTGGGTTGATATTCGGTGAAAGAGATAATAATAGATTTAGATAGCAAAAAATAAAACTTATACACGAGAAATATCTTTTAGTAAAAACATCGAAAACATACCATGTAGTCTAAACTTAGATCTGATCAAAAGACGTCCTTGATAGATGTAGAAATAAAACAAGGGAGTTGGAGAAATCGGTTGTAAAATCAACTCGTACTCATTAATAGCTCCGCCACCGATAGATATCAATGTAGTAAGTTTTTAACGACAACATTTGCTTGAAGGTATAACCCTATTAGTTGTTTTTAGCGCATGAGAAGAGGAGATAGTGAAGCAAGGTTGTATTTGGTGGTGGTTGATACAAATACCTAGAGGAAAGGATGAGAAGTGGGTAGATCAAGGAGTGGATCTAACATGGTGTATAGATTTGAGTAGCATTGAGATAGAAGATGGGAGGAGGTGGGAATGTACTGAGATTGAAGAAGATAGAAGATGACGCAACAACCGTATAAATATAGATAGGGTATGACACTTTTAAGGCAAATACGATAGGAGAGCACCGTTAGGCATCGATTTTTTTAATCTAGGGGCTAGATCTTTGTCCTTCAATACAAATATATGGTGGAATTTCATTTATAAAGAAAATTATCGAAGACAAATAAAAATACTATAATATTGGATGTTAACTGAGTAAAAAACTATAGTGTATATCGTAGGAGGAAACAAACGATAAAAGGGTGGTGATTTAAGTAAAACAAAGACCCTACCTACGACATGTGAAACAAGTTTTTAAGCAACCACGGTCCCATTTGAACCTAAGTCAAATGAAGATTAAGGGTATTGAAAATGAGAAAGTTATCAGTGCGTGATTAAAACTTGAAAATGAATTTATTTGATAATTTGAAAATAGATTTATTCGATTTTAAATAACTTATATATATAAAGTTTTCGTACAAAATGTATCTTTTAGCAATTTAAAATATGTGCTAATGAAAATTAAGCTAAAATCTATATCTGAAGAAGAAAAGAGCGTGCCTAAGTTATATCTGATTGATATTGAGAGAACACGTGGAAAGATGGAATCTGTTAATGGTCATAATCAAGAGGTGATCCAAACTGAGGACTGGGTGTAACGTGTGCTAATGTTGAATAAGGTACACTTACAAACTCTGACTGTGGCAAGTGAAAATCATCATCAGTTAAGACTTTACAAATCATTAAAATTCTAAAAGTAAAAAGTTAATTAACATGAACAAGTGTCTAATAACAAAAGCAAAACTGCTAGGTACAATACATAGGGTCAAATTTATTCTCCAGATTTGGTCAAATCCAGCAGATTCTTTGAATTAACCAAATTAAAAAAATCTTGCTGTCAGCTTCGAATGCTAATAAATTTTTCTTTATTAATATTTGGCTCTTATACTAACCTTCGTGTTTGCTTACTGGCATTTACAAACGACGAGTAATAATTTTGACGACTGCTGAGGGCTTCCCCGCAAATGAGGCCGTCCCTCCCGCGCCACGTCATACTTTCTCTCTCCTACGTGGCAGCTCTCGGACAGACGTGCGGGCCTCGCGCCTCCGGACACGGACAGGTGGGCCCCACGCCCCGCGCCTTGGCCGGCCGGGCCCACCAATTCCTGATCCACCGCGACCCGCCGCCTCAGCCCGAATCTTGATGCACACGCGGGCGGCTCTCCGACGGTTGGTGCGCGCGCGTTCGGTGCTCCGCCCCGCGCAGCGGATGCGGATGCGGATCCCGGCCTTCGATGACGTAGCATGCGTAGGGACAAAGGCTAGCAATCTATAGCATCATTGGGTGGCGCTGCTAATTTTCAAATTAGGTTTAAACTAAACCGAAACTGGAAAGGCTATGGATTAGATAGGGAAATGGAGATGGAGATGTTTGATGTCCCGTTGGAATCCAGTCGATCTCACCAACTTGTAAATTCAAATTTAATTTAGCTTGTGCATCTTAAGCATATGTGTGATTAGCATGTAACTCTAAAGTATTTTATGCTTATGGGATTTACGAATTTTTTTTAATTTCGACATAGGCATGACGTGAGAGCTTACACTACTTGACAGGTTATTTCTAACTATTTTTCGAGGTGTACATTTCACAGTTGACACATATATACCCACTCTCGGTGTCCGTTAGAATTGATAGAGTAAGTTAACGAATGTTAAACCGCGCACATGGTGGCAATAATTAGCAGTGCAGGAGAAGTTACCACACGGTTTAACTTTTCTAGGTGTCCAATTGATCGTGGACTAGTGAAAGTACTAAACAAAAAATTTGAAAACCTATCACGAGAGCTAGTTAATTCCGAGCCGTAAGCTAAGCTTAGACCAGAAAGTGAAAATGGCCGTGTGAAACCACGTTGTGCAGTGCACGCAGCTTAGCGAACGGTGATGCAGGCGGCTGCAGGTGGAGTATTGACATTATCGTCGACGATTGTGACAGCGTATAAAGATAATTAATCATACGACGATTAAACAACTGATCAAGTTACATGTACATGGTCTACGTTTATCTTGAGTTCTCTTGACACGGTCCATGGCTTATGTATGCATGCAGGATCAGGTCATGACTTGACCCAGAAAATAGAAAATAATAAGCTCTTAAACAGGGATTGAGCAATGAATGACCAATAAGACTTTGTTATTTCCCCCTTTTCCCAACTCACATCTCTCGTTTTCCACGCGCTAGCTTTTCAAACTGCTAAACGGTGTGTTTTTTTGCAAAAAAGTTTCTATACAAAAGTTGCTTAAAAAATCAAATTAATCCATTTTTAAAAAAAATTAGCTAAAACTTAATTAATCACGCGCTAGTGGATCGCTCCGTTTTCCGTGATCACTGTGCAGGCTGGGAACTCGTTTTCCCGAACGCAACCTAAGATTTCTACCTTGTTAGTCGAAATTAAGAATCTCATGTACTGGGGATGGAAACCAAGGATATATAAAAATGTCGACAAATGTGGGTGAACTTATTTAGTGCCTTAGGTTGATTGGTTGGTTTGGGAATATTTTTTGTAAGAAAAATATAATGGGAGATGGAATCTTAGTTGATCAGAAGGGGATTTAGCAAAGGCAGCTTTCGTGCAGTACGTGCATGCACGGAGTGTGCCTGGCTCCGTCAGGCGCGCACGCATACCATGTTCGATCTCGATCGACCATCATGCATTGGCCATATATATATAAATGAGTCATGGTCTCAGCCTCACAGGTGGTCTGATTAATTGTCATCATATCATGGACTAATCAAAAATCAGTTATACTAATATTTGATAATTAATCTATCTGAAAGCTGTACTATATATATATGTGGTCAGTCTCGATCGATCGCTAGCTTAATCCCAATTTCAGACCGACCTACATGCAAATGCTCACAGCGAAGAACATGCTATGTCGTCGAGTCAGTCAGTAGCATGTTCGAAATTTCGATACGCAGATAAGCAGTCAGCATCGATGGAATATTGGCACGTATACGTAGAAATAAATCAATGATCTTGCGAGACCACGGCACGTCCGTCTACTCCTCCAAGGAACCACGCGAGAGACCGACACCGCGCCGCACGGACCGGTTCGTCGAGCTGATACGGCGACGAGACTGGTGAGATCTCGCGCGTGCGAGCGCGCGGGCGGTGGAGGTGGACGGCCGGTTCGCCTCACGGCAACGCTCGACATCGCATCGCGCGCGGGCAAGCCATCCGCGACATGGAGCGTACGTAGCGAAAACTTGAAAGCTGTAGTTGAATTGAAAAATAGATGTTTCAGATTCATTCACGTTAAACGATGATGTAGATGAATCTCAAACGCGAATTTTTCAATCCAACGATATTTTCTATTGTATACGTGGTTTCCACTGTATATACTCTCTATATACTCGTCGCGGTCGTCACCGTCGCTAGACGCCGGGAGATTTTCTTGAGCAGGCGCGTGCGTGCGTGCGTGCGTGTGAGCTTGTGACCGTTTTTTTGGAGGTGGATCGATCGATCGGTCAATGGGTTGATCCAATCAGGGGAAAGGGAAAGGAAGAGGATCGATACGATCTAACGAACCGCGATTAATTCTTTGTAGTAATTGGCACGTTTGGAGAGAACCTGTCAAAAAAAAATAAAGAGGAAGAGCATGCACACAACCCATGTGGGCAGAGACAGCGGAATGCAGGGTAGATAGACCAATTCCTGCAGCTTGTAGTTGTCACGAGGTCATGACTCGTGAACTACTTTAAATGGGCGTTCGACTGTTATTGGTATATGTCACCCCCTGTATTTAGCTTTACAGAGGTCGCAAACACAAGGACTTGCATCCTCACAATAATTTGAACGATGAACATGTTATGACATTGCCACCATAAAAGCACACATGAACCAGATAATTAACTAGTTCTCCTATAACGGAGCCACGACCAAAACGCTGGAAAGGCCACGACATATAGTTCGAATGTTAATAACCGGCACGGTATAACGAGAATATGAGACCTTAGGCTCCCAATGCTTTTCCAGCATTGTGATATCGCGCTCTCAATGATCGACCCCTGTTTTTCTTTTTCAGATTATTCACTAGATTATTAACATATTATTTATTTCACACTTAAAAAATATGTTTTGTCTAAAAAAATATCCTATTGCATTGCTAACAACATTTATTTTAAGCTATCCATCTGCTGACAGATTTTGTATTGCTTAATCTTGCACTTCTATTTTTTGACGGTCGGATATGTTTGAGATTCACGCTACGATGAGATCCGTGCATGGCAAGAGAAGCAAAAACTCTCACGCGTACCAAGACTCAAATCCGTGATTTTTAACTCATCCCTATCACTGACTGACTAACTTGTTTTTATAGTTACATATAATTTACATCTAAATTACATCTGTATTACATGCCAGTTATAATATAATTCTATAATAATATTTGAAAGATTTTTTGATTTTCAATCGCATGTTTGTTAGGCAGTACCGTATTTATTAACCTATTCTTGTAATCAAGTGAATAATCCTTGACAATACCCGCTCAACAACCTTAAAACAAAATAGGCCGAGTTTTACTATATTGTTGAGTGCCTATTACTATTTAGATTGGGAGTTAACCCGAAACCTCTCGAAATTGTGATGACTTTCGAAATAAACGGCTTAAGTACTTATATTCATTCGTGTTCACGAAAACTAACATTTTTTTTGAACAACTCAAAACTAACAAACCTCAACTACGATTATTTTTCTTTCACCAATGTACATAGTGTTGGAATAAATAGGCTAGGCCTAATTTATTCTCAATAAATCTCATTGACCTGTAATTAATGCTATAAGGATTAATACTATCTCAAAAATTTAAGTGAAGAAATCTCAACTTAAATAGGGAGATATTAGAGAGCATCTTTAACCGATTGAGATGGTGGTGGGACTGCCACATGCATGCGCGTTGGCTGGCTGGCCTGAGGCCATGGTGGGTGGGCGGCGGCGGCTGCTGCTGCTCTCTCTCTCTTTATTTTGCAACGGACGGAATTTGAATCTGCAACGGACAGAGAATCAACTTCATTACCTCTGCAACAAAATGATAGAATCAATTCTCGGATTAATTGGACGCACTATATAAATCTGCAACAAACAGAGAATCAACTCCATTACCTCTGCAACAAATGATAGAATCAATTCAAAGATTAATTCGGTTGATTGCTCTGGTAACGAATATGGTGATTACTCTAGCAACGGGCAGATTCCCCTCTGACGCACTATATAAACCCATCACCTGGACAGATAGAGATACATCTCTCTTGCTCTATTCATCTCCTTCGCACACTGCTATTCCTCTGGGTGTCATGTTTATGTTCCTGCGCTGTACCTCTGCTTCCCCGGTTCTGAGTAGCTACGTGCATAAGTGCTTGGAACGAGCAAGCCTCCAGAACTTTGTCCGCTTGCGAACCTGCACGGATAGGCGGGCGATCAAGTTTTTGGAGAGCGCTTTCACGCGATTGCTCTCGGCTGCAACGGCTTCTCCCTCTTCGACAACGCTCTGCACTGCAACGTCTTCTTCCTCTACATCGATTTTTCTGCATCGTCTACTTCCACTACGCCAGCATGTCGATCGGAGGAGGTGTCAACGGAGGACGAACTGGAGGAGGCGAGAACGACAATATCAACGAAGACAACAATACCGACAAAGCCTCATCTAGTACCGAAACATTATCCGGGTATGTGATGTTTTTCATATTAGTGTTAAACATGGTTTTTGATGATGTTTTTCTAGCTATTATCATGTTCATGTTTTGTGCTAGCATTAGATCCTCCAGCTACATACATAACATGTTTAATATTATATTCTTCTGGATTAAAATATACCGAATAATGATCGTATTTCCAACACTAATGCAAGTTTTGTTAGCACTGGAGTACTTCCCGCCACTCATTACTATGCACACCTCAATCCGATTGGTTTGTATCTAAGATTTTTTCCCCTGGTTTTAATTGCTGTGTTAAGCCAACGAGAGATGTCCTGCTAAGAGAGATGTCCTGCTAAGAGCTTAAAGAGCTAAGAGCTATCTATGAGGGTGTTTGGATCCTTTTAGTCACCTGACTAAAGTTTAGACAGACTAAAAAATTTTAGTCACCCCCTGTTTGGAAGATGGGACTAAAGTGCATTAAAGTCCAGATTTACCTCCCCTTCTCTCTCCTCTCCCTCCCCCTTCTCTCTCCTTCTCTCTCCATGGGATGAGCAATTAATTAGGTGAGAGAGGGGATTAGTCACTAGAAGTTGGGTCACCCTTGACTAGAGACTAGACTAGTTTTAGTCACTATTTAGTCAGGGGTGTTTGGAGATTTAGTCCCCTAGTGTGACTAAAATTAGTCAAGTAGTCTCTAGTCAGGTGGATCCAAACACCCCTTATATTGTTATCCATACACATGAGCTAAGAGCTTAAAGAATAATATTGTAACTGTTCTTTGAGCACAAAGAGACCACATCTTTTCTACTAGCGAAAATAAATGAAGAAGCCAGTCTATGGGCCTTGGTGGGTGCTAAGCGCCTGTACGAGCTCATCTCACACCTCGTATAGTGTACAAATTTTTTTCGACTTCTGTTTTGCTTTGTTCCTAGGGGCTTTATTTTTCACCCACTATATTTAATGAAAACATACTCTCTCGTACTGTTTTTCCGTTAAAAACAAATGTTGTAACTGCTCACATCAGAATCCAAAGACCAAACTCTAAACAAGTAGATAAGCATCTAGCTTTGCTGAATGTCCTGCTAGGGAATAAGTATATAGTTTTTTTGTTAATTCGATCCATGCTACTATAAATATATCAAATTAGAAAAATACCACATATCGGCTACGTGCCATTGGAATTTGGGGAAATTGGAACCGTGCCACTCCATCGCATTTTTCATCCACTTTTTCGTCATCCCCGTTATTTTTATCCTTGTCGTCCTGCTGCCATCTCCGAGACCTCGCCACCGCAACGACGAGCACACCACCACCACCAGATTCGCTCGCGTTGCACGCAGCCCCAACTGCCCAACTCCGGTGGTGAGCGGCGGAAGGAAGCGGAGAGGCGGGGAGGGAGAGAACCAGTGAGCGCACACCGGCAAAAGGCTACGACGAAGGAGCTCAGTGGTAGGGAAAGCGACGACGGCGAAGGAGCTCGACGGTGGGGATAGCGGCGATGGCCTTCGGGCGCGACAACGACGGTGGAGTTCCAGCGGACTCTAGATTTAGGACAACGGCGCTCGGGATCTCCTCGATCTGGCGAATAAGGTGGAAGGGTTAGGGAGGAGAGAAGATGGCCAGAGCAGCGAGAAAAACATGGCCGGAGGCCAGCGGCGAGAGGCGAACTCACCTCCGCGAGGAAGGACCTGTTCTAGGCAACGATTGGCGAGAAAGAAGGGGTGGCCGTGGTGTGGTGCGACGCGGGGAGCCGAAGTGGCGGTGGCTTGGGTGCACGGGGAAGGCGGCGCTCGGCCTTGATACAGCGGCGGCCTCTACATGTGGAGGAGATGGCGGTGCTCGGTCTCGGTGCATGGCATGGTTACAGTTACAAAATTTCAGTGATACCCAACCGATATAGCGAATAGTAGTAATATTTTTTTAATTTGGTATATTTATAGTTGTATGGATCCAATTAAATTTTTTTAGGGATATATAAGTATGTATAAACCGGTCCCTATTTTAGTTAGAGACACGTTAACGGTGGTTGAATCCACCATCCCTTTGTGCTTGCAGGGTCCCACAACTAATGCAAGTGGAATAAATCATTAGCTAGCCATCTAGTATGATGAACTCCTTTACACTAGCATCGATCAACCATGCAGAAATGCAGCTTCAGTGGGAGAAGGTGGGAAAGTCTCAGGACAAGACCGGGAGTCGCGGAGCGTAAAGCGAGACAGCTAAATGGCAATCGATTAAGTCAACATCACATTGACCAATCCAAAACCAGCACCGACTGTGAGCCGGTGTCCCTCACAGAAACCGCTATGAGGCTGATTTTTTTTTGAACTTAATTAATTTTTAAAATAAACCATTCCAAAACTTATTTTCAATATCTGAATTTTTTTAAAAAAACCATAACACACCACACACTACGGACAGGTTTGTCTTGCTAGGCCAACTAGGCTGATATGACCAAATAACTTCGCCACGCCCGCCAGACCGCCGTGGCTAAGTAACATTATCACGCTAAGCCAGATCGGTATGGAAATATTATTTTGATAGGCTAGTTGGACTGGCGTGGTCAAAAATAAATTTCTACGTTTTGAAAGGGTAAAAAAGTTCAAAAAATAAAAAAACATTTATTTTTGGCTCCAACCGTTTGACATAAAACATGTTCATTTTAATTATTAGATCGGATTTTATAAAATTATGAAATAAATACATTAAAAATAGATAAAAAAATAATAATAACAATTACATTGTGATTTGTACCATGTTTCAAAAATTATATTGGAATTTGAGAAAGTGAGTGTATTCTATTTTTTTTGGATTTGTATTGGTACGTGTGTGATAAAATGGGAAATATACTTATTTTGACATAAAAGGTGTATTATCATTAAAAAATAAAACTAAAAAAAATTTATAAGTAAAATAGTACACCATTAGCTAGCGGTTTAAAAGCTAATGCTAAAAAAATAAATTATGACGGAACCTTAAAATCAACTTTAAATTACGTTTAAAATTTTAAATTCTAGCTACTGCTAATAATCAATGGATAAGAGAACACTATTTTATCCGTTTAAAAATATAAGATTTTTGAGGATTTTTATTTGGTGGGCGCGATGCAAATTAAGATGGTTAATTATGAAATGGTGTAGGAGGGTATGAAACTAGAGTAACTTAATCGGTTGCTTTGAAGATAACTTTAGACTAAGTTTATCTTTCAATGATCATGACAACATCAGATGAAAAGAAATTAAGACCAAACGGAGCCTTCGTATAGGGTAATCATCAGGGGATGTAAGATCACAGTGATCAGGCACATGCATTTCCAAGCAACATCACACAGGTGGAAGTTGTTGGTAGCTTCTACAGTGTGCTGTGCTGTGTGGATTATCTGGTTGGTGAATGATGAGTGCGACGCGAGAGATGAATCTCCTGGTTGACACGTTTGCTTAGGGGGTGGCAATTTCCTTGCTGGGCCGGGTCCCCGGCGGATACCCACCCTAACAGGGTCTAGGTTGGGTGGAATTTTACACTCATGGGTGAGCAGGGATGGGCCCCTGCAAATTTGCAGGGACGAGGCCGGGGGAAGTAATTCACCTGCTGGTGTTCCAGTGGGACTTCGGTTATGAGTTTCTACTTAAAAAATAGATACTTACGAGTCCTATTTGGTCCATTTAAGTGGTGGAATATATAAGCAAGCAACCCTAATTTCTCCCACCCAGCCACTCCTCCCTTCTAGTCCTAGCCGCTAGCCGCCACCTTCTTCTCCCAGCCGCAAGGACCGCGACCGCCAGCGCCGCCAGCTCCCTGCGCGATCGTCCGCCATCCAACATTCCTCCTCCTTCAGCCTCCATTGCAAGAGACACCTTCTTCTACTAGCCGCGATGACCGCGCCCGACAACCACCAGTGCTAGGGCACCAGGCATCGCCGTGACCGCCAACACCGTCAGCTCCCACGCACGGCCATCCGCCGTCCCTCCTCCTCTGGCCTCCGTCGCATGAGATGCTGGCCCGCATCAGCCCTCATCGTGTGACCAGCCGATTGCCGACCACCCTCCGTCCCTTCCCAATCCCCATCCGCCGCAAGAAGACGATGTCCGTCGACCCGCTCCGTCCCTAGCGCGCGACCATCCTCCGTCCCACCCGTGCGCCGGAGCTCACCCATCGTGGTCGTTGCTGGAGCTTGCCCAGGTGCTGGGGCCCCGCTCACCCGCCGGGTCCCCTGCGGGGGCGGGGACGGGTGAGGTTTTACACCGGGTGGCTAATGCGGGGACGCGGCTGGGGGGAAAATGTAGGGAGTGGGGAGCGGGGAGGGGGGCGTTCCTGTCCAACCCGCCCCCGCTACCACCCATACAGTTTGCTGTTAATTCTCCATGTTTTTGTATTTTGGGCGTTGCAAGTGTTGTTATTGTTGTGATGGCGTCATAAATGCCTCCTTCTAATTAATCCCATCAGGACCTATTTTCTCATCTACAAATACTAGATGCATTTCTCAATAATCATCTCATTCATTAATTCAATATTATATTCATTTGATATCATCATTCCATGAAGATTTTTCTTCAAGAGTAGTAACTGATATTTTGAGTTAAAATAAAGATGACATGATCATGACATGCATGCCATTGGTCCTAGGTGGTTAATACAACATCATTCAATTTCCTCTAGAAAACACAATTCTAATGAACAATGATTCAGTGGTACAGCTTAATCATGGCATTTTCATGCAAGGTGTGGTGTTGAGCGAGTAGTGGAGGAATTGTAAGGTGTGGATATCACCAGGGGAAGCTAGGGAGCAGTGGGATATGGGTTGTCATGGAGTTTTTGTTTTTGAGCTTAATTGATAGCTGAACCTAACTTGGCCAGTTGACCAATTCTGCTCCTTATCACGTTTGACTAAATCATAATGTACATGGATGCATTTATATTAATTATTTGCGGATGAGTTAGCATTGCACACGGCTGCAGGGATTGGGTCAAATTGGGGGTCAAAATGCAGACATAAAAGGAGGGTTAGGTTTCTTTTCCTTCTCTTTTTCGTTTAGATGCATTGATCCATTCAAAAACTTCGTTCCATAGGGAAAAGTTCTGATTCTACGCTTAGGCCGCCTTTGAAATAGAGTAATTTTAAAGGATTTGAACTAAAATCGATAAAAATCCTATAAAATTCATATGTTTTAAGGGTCTCTCTTCTTCCAAAGGCCCTTAAGCCTACAATTTTCGTCATGGCTGAGATTTTAAACTGAAATCCTGATCTTTCCACCGAAATGAACTCGAGAATATGCTTCAGTGCTAGAACCACCCTCCTTTATAACGAAGCATTAAAATTAGAATGATATTTTTGGAGGAACTTTTTGTATATGGGCCAGGCCCAACTAAGAAATAAGCCCAACCAACAGATTCCAATGAGCCCCAACATCTGACCAATTTAACACAAAGATTCAGCGAGACTATGGGCCGACGTATCCTCTCCTCACGTTCCGCGTCGCCACTCGCTCTAGTCATTTTTTACTGTGGCCCCTGAATTTCCCTCGAATTACATTTCTCCCTCCGTCACGCACACAATGGATTTTTTAAGCACAGAACCCCTCCACGTATTTATATTTCTACTTCAGGCGCTTCGTCCCCTTCTCGTCTTCCTCCTCTAGATTCCGGGCTCCTCCCTCAGCGTAAAGATCGCTTGTATTCCCCTCCCGCTCCTCGTCTGCAAGCTGTTTCTGATTGGTTGCTTGATTTCGCGTGTTGTTATGTGAGTTCTTGCATGTCTTGGTCGCGATCTTGTGGGTAGATTCTTTGGTTCCAGTGCTCTTGGAAGGGGGAAAAGCGATAGTTTCAGAATTAGGTAAGCTGTTGGTCATGATGTATGATGCTGCATAGTTTATGGGAGATGAACAAGCTCCGGTTAATTGATTGGTGGAATGATACTGGTAGCAATTAATCCTTCAGTCTGAGTATGGGAAGCTGGATGTGGTTTTGGTTTCCTGCTGTTATGATGGCCTAATGGGTTGTTCTATGCATTTTTTGGTTATTTAAGAGCATTTTGATGAACTAATACCATGCCTTGCACATGTTGGTCACATGTTGCTTATGGTACCAACTACATATTGCAAGTGCTACTATTTCTTTTCCTAAAATGTTTCGCTATAGTTTTGGTCTATTCGGCATCATACAAACTAATTACTGAGGCAACATACACTTTCCATAGCATATATTTTGGGGTCTATTTACATCTTGATAACATATGTGAGAAAAACTGTCATTTTGATCCCCTAAGAAACACTATTATTGATCATTTTGTACATCTGTATACACATATAGATACATATGCTTCGCAGGCAACAGTGACATACCTAGATTTTATAATTGGGGGTTTGGTAAACTAATTAGTTTATAAAATAATACAATATATTATTATTGTATATTATTATTTTAAATAACATATAAGTAAAAAGGGAAAAATCAATTAAAAAGGTTTGAAATGATATAAATATCTCGTATTTCCAGGCAGTTAAGTATCCGTGCGTAATTGTGCCTAAGAAGAAAAAGAAATCGGCGTGACGGGTACCTTGAGGATATTTCTCCCTGCGCTCGGCGTCGACTCCGACTCCTTGTGTGGTGTGGATCCCTTAGAGTTGTTGCTAGAACCACCAGGTGTAGTTGCAAAAAGTCTATCATCCCTTTGCTTCTACCAGCTGAGATTAATTTCTCATAATTAACTCAACAAGTGTTGATTTAGTGATAAAATATTTTCCTTTTCACCAATAAGATAAGCAACACAAATGTGTATATCCCCATGAGATCGGTTTATCCGCATTTCTGCATATTGAAATAAATATTATCTCAGACAATGCTACTTGAAATTGATCTAATAAAAACAAAAAGAAAATGTATATTTTTTCTAGATTATTTTGTGCTTGCATGTTATTTTGGGAAAAGAGTGTTATTTTTTCAGTGTTGGCTAGAGTGAAATTGCTATCATGGAAAGGAACATCTTTAAAATAATTTAAAATTTCCCTTTAGTTTGACACTAATCAAATTAATTAGGTTTGTGACTAAGGTGTCTTGATTGATATTCGAAGAAACATAGGAATGACTATGAGTTTGTCAAATCCTCCTATATGTTGTCAAATGGGCTAGGTCTTTTCATGCCCGCCCGGGGCACGCATGTGCAGTTGACAACCTAGGAAATGCAGGATCCGTTTGGTTGTGGGTCATGCTGGCACAACCCGTCTAGCCATGCCATGCTTGGGTTGCTACCTAGGCCGGCATGCCAACACGACAAGTGCATGTAGTGAGCTAGCACAACATGGCCTAGGAATAGCACCACACGGCTTGGCCTGTGTGTCACGGTGATGACCGACGACTGGCGAACAGCCGCCAGTTGAGAAACTACCATCCGAGCAAGAGGTAGGAGGAAAGGAGAATGGAAGAATCGAGGAAGTTAGGGGCTCGAGGCAGAGGCAGTGGTGGTGGACGCTCATCGATGTAGGCCTGCACAACAGCGTGGTGACGTGGCCAACCCCATTCGTAAGTACAACCACTGAGCATGTTGGTCATTAGGGGCTCACTGGCTCGGTGTGAAGGAAGTAGGAAGTGAAGGGCCACGGCGGTGCTTGACGAGGAGGAAGAGGAATGTGTTATCGATGAGCGGAGGACCTCGCTAGAGCTTCACTGGAGTTTGTGCAGTAGGATGCAATGGACTCTGTTCATTTTTTTCTTGGTATATATCAAATTTGGGCTAAGTGATCTCCACAAAGCCCACATACCCTAATCGTGCCAAGCCAACACAACATAACCCAACATCTCACTAGGCCATGCCTGGACTCCGGCCTTAACACATGGGCTGACACGACATGACCTATTTGGTGAGTCGTGCCTAATTAGACAGTGCCCAAACATACTTATTATTTAGAGTAAATTTGGTAAGTACAATTGCAAAGTTCATGATGCTGGAAAATACCATCACAATGACCTCGAGTGGAAAAGTACCGTCCGAATTGTCCAGATTTTTAGGAATGCCCTTGTTGTCGCTTTACCCGTTCCAGAGTGCCATTGGTGATGCGGAATGGCGATGACGCCCCTGCAAATATTGCATAATTTGGCACCAAAGTTGCCAACTTTTGGAGCCAAAATAGATGCTTCGGGGATATAAAAACCCTATCCTTCGGACCTTATCATTCTAGCTTCTTAACATCTTGCTCTTCTCTTCTTTGTTTGTTCTTCCTTCTTCAAATGAGTTACATCATAAATGAGTTAGTCCGTTGCCTCTTCGACAATGTCATAAGTGGTCTGCCCCAACTGCAATGTGATGGTTCGACGGAAGACATCAGGAACAACAAGAAATTCAGACCAACACTACTACATGTGCCCATTTCACTCAGTGAGTTAAAAGATCAGCAACTTAACAAAGTGTGGGATCCTGATTTTATAGCACAGGAAACCATATGTGTTTACAAATACCAACTCCCTGGATCGATAGGTTGGTATACACACATTACAAATCTGGTACACACAGTCTGCATCACATAGTCTTACAATACCAAATAGTACATGGGAACCTGAGTAGGTTCTAATAGGCTGTGTCTGGCCGGATACAATACCAAATAACGTAGAATAAGATAGGATAGCGGAAGCGAGGCTGCGGCGGTCCACCTATACTCCACAAGCATCGACTGGGGATTAGTCCCTATGGTTCCTCCGTATCATCCCCCTCCTCGGGGATCAGTTCGACTCGCAGGTCCTCATCATCAAAAGCTAAAAGGGTAGAAATATGCAAGGGTGAGTACCAACCGTACTCAGCAAGTCACCACTATAGAAATGCAACAAATGCATATAGGGATCCAAGGCAGGTTTCGGTTTATTTGCGGGAAGCCAGTTTTCGCAAATTATTTCACAAGCCTATGACCTAGCAGGTTTAACTATGGCAAAATGTCGCTATGTAAATGTCGTTATTTATTTAGGAGTTCCTTCATCGCAATTCAACCTTCCCGCACATGGGGCAAGGTTACACATGTTTTATTTATCCCAACCTATTCTAAATAATTTAAAAGCATGTGAGTCTAGTCAAGAGTAATACAAGTCCCGGCGCTCATTAACCGCGAGCACGGCTATTCGAATAGTTTAATTTACTCACACTGCAGTGGATGTACGCTTTTAATCCCACACTCCGTGACGCACCCAACACATGAGACTTGTCACGGCCCGGTTTTTCAGTTACCCTCGCATGGCGGCACCCGCTCCAAGGACTATGAATCCCCATTGCACCCCCGGCGCCACATTCCTACCTCGAGCCGATTGTGAGGGGAGTCCTGGTGCTCCCGAGATTAAAGGTTACATTATACATATATAAAGCTTTGACGTCGTTAAACCACACACTTCCACATTTCCATACCGATCTCCAGAACCTACTATGTCTGGGGTGCCACCCCACGTGAATAACCTAGTCCACCGGGTCTAACCCCACTCAAGAAGTGTGGTCGTACTCGGTTCGTTTCTCGCATAGCTTCTTGACTCGGTCCTTAATTGACCAGGGTCGGCGGCTTACCGTTCCCAGAACCACCCATATTCTATTCATGCCGCCCCAGTCAAAATAGTTTTGTTTTATTAAGTTTTTGGTTTTTGCAAAGGTTTTAATGTTGCGGGTGGCGCTTATGTCTCCACCCACCCCCGACAATCACTCCCACTGAGTGATCGCCACATCCACATCCATAACCGTATAACATAAGTATGGAGTGTACAAACGTCTACACATAAGCAACACTAAGCAGTATCGATATTTAACCGCACATAAATAATTGACTCAGGTAACAAAGGCGCGTAAATACATAAGGATAAACAATATCAAAGGTAAGGCTTGAACAATGTAGGTATGCATTTTATAATTAGCATGCAATTTTATTTGCAATCAACACATTTATAAAATAGGATCAATATGTTCGAGGAAGGGGGCGTAGTGACTTGCCTTGCTCAATCAGGGGTTCGTCCTCAACTAGCTCGGTTTCCTCCTCGCAAATGTACCCTATCCGGTTGCATAATAAAGTCACATACTATTCGCCAACACATAAAAGAGCCAAAAATTCCAGAAAAATCGAAAAATAACCAAACCAGTGCCATTGCGTAGATCTTGATTTTAGAAAGATTTTGACGAAAGTTTCATTCAAATCCGACTTAAAACGAGGGAGATACGGAATTCGAAAGATTGGAAAAGTTTTAAATCAAAGAAAAGAAAAAGGTCTGACGGGTGGGACCGCCCTTAATTCCTCAAGTGCAGGTTTTGTTTTAAAAAGGATGTGGGACCCGTATGTAAGCTCTCTCTCTCCTTCTTCTCTTCTTCTCTGTCTCTTCTTCTTCTCCTCTCTGTTTCTTCTCACGAGCAGGAGAGGGAGGGTGCCGGCGGCTACGCGGCATGGGTGGCGGCTTGGCTCAACTGCGGGGAAATGGCGCCGGCAAGGGCAGCGCGTGGCCAGCGGAGGCGGCGCGTGGGGTGGTGGCCAAGTGCCACGCGGGGCAGCGATCAGCGGCGGCGCGGCTTGGCCGGGGCCGGCGGTAAGACGGCGTGGGGCGGCGATGAAGGCGGCGGCGACGGCTGGCGGCCGGGTGGTTGTTGGAATCACTCCCTCTTCTGTAGTGTTTATCGCAAACACACTCACGTATTTTTTTTACTTGCGACACACACGCGCGCGAATGAACAGAGGGCACAAGCTAGCAGGCCTTTCGGATGATGCAGCCAACTAGCTCACATCGTCTTCTTGTTTACATAGACTTGTACATGCAAAGAGATGACACGGCCAAGCCGGCCACTCAGCCACAACTCACGCCATGCAATTGAACTAACACAGACACTTGTTACATGCAAACAAAAATAACCATGCAAATACTCTAATGGCAAGATTAAACTCTAATAGTGGCAGGGCAATGGCCTTGCGACGGTGGCGCTGGCGGTGGCGTGGCTCGCGGCCGGGCACGGCGGTGCAGCGAGGCTGCGCACGGTGGCGACGCCGCGGAAACAAAACAAGGACGGACGGCAAGGAAGAAGGCAAGCAAAAGAAAACAGAGGAAGTAGATGCTCACCTTGCGGCAGCCGGGTAGCGGCACACCGAGTGAGCTCCGATCGTCGAGGTACGGCTTAGGCGCTCGGATCGTCCTCGAGCTCCCGGTGTTCGTCCGAGGTTTGGTTTTCAGGTTTATTAGCTCAAGTTTTAGTGATTACGTCCAAGGTTTTCGTTCTAACGTTCCAATCGTTTCAACCGTCCGTTCGTTCGACCGAGCTACACACTTCCCTACCTCGCCCGGCGCGGCTGCCTGCCTTTCCACTTGCCCAACCTACGTCTAACTCATGGCAAGGCGGCAGCTATGCGCATTGTGGGGAGGGGGTGAAGGGGCTGGTTGGAGAGGGATAGAGGAAGAGGAAGAGGTGAGGTAGTGTGGCGTGTTCGAACACGGTCGGCTTTTATAGCCTCCGAGTGTGGGAGCCAGCTATTGAAGTGCTTTCAATGCTTCCCCCGGGCGTGCGGCTAAGGTTGGTGAACGGCTCTGGCTGCTGGCGAGGGGAGGAAGGTGTAGACGACGACGATGTATCGGCGGCCTGCATACGCGCGCATGCTTGCTAGCTTGCTGCATGCAGCATGCATGCGGCTAGTCGCATGCAAGCACAAGCTAAGCTAGCTGCATGGAAGCTTCTGCTAGCTTGCTGCATGCATGCATGTACGTTGCACCCACACACAGCTGGCTAGCGACGTGCACGCCTGCTTCGCCGGTGAGGTCAGGCAAGGGCGCGGAAGCGCACGGCGAGGTCGCTGGCGCGATGGGAAGGAATGGCAGCAGCTGGCGATGTCGCAGCGGCCTGGTCGTAGCGGCGCGGCGCGCGGCGACGTCGTCGCCGAAAACAGTTCTAGGGAGGAGAATTGGACTTTATCTTTTATTACAAACCCAACAGGAATGAGTGGTTTGGGGAGGCAATATGGACTTTTCTAGGGAAAAAGGCGTGCATCAAGAAGGCCACAGTAGAGGGAGTTTAAGCAGACTTTTTGGAGCAAAACTAATTTCGGTCAAGGAGAAAATCTTGGGACAAAAACCAAATGATCAGAGGGGTAGAAAAATTGGAAATTTTCAATAAAAGTTTGGCACTGGCATAAAACAAATAAAGAAATTATCGGCATGATGCAAAATCATAAAAATAAATCAGAGATGTTTTTTTTTGGTCGGTGTATTTTTATTTAGGAATTTTCTCAGGGTGTTACACAAAGTTATCATTTTTTGGATGTTGAATCCATGGTCCCAATGTGACGATTTTCTTTGTCACAGAATGAGCCAAGTGGTTGTCCTCTTGCACTCCGCGATGGACAACTACTCCACTGATTCAACTCGAATAAGATCTACAGCTCGAGCCACCACCAGCCACCACCGCCTTGGACCGTGTTGCTGGCGACTTCAGTGGACTGACTGGTCCCCTCATCATGAGTATCACCATATGTGCCGCTAGCGCCGGGGAAGATTGCGTTGGCAGTGGTAGAGATGTGGCGCACTTGGAAGATGTAGCAGAGGGGATGAGGGATTGAGATTAGGGTTGAGTCCTATATACCCACATGAGGGGTAATTTCGGTTTTTACATATTGTTCTCTCCTAACTAGTGGATTAACAACACATGTAGACTTTGTAGCAACGATAGGGCTATTCCTAAAAATTTGGGCAATCGGATGATATTTTTTCCACTCGAGATCATTCCGATGGTATTTTCCAACACCAGGAACTTTACAATGGTACCTACCAAATTTACTCTATTATTTATGCACCATCTTAACCCTACACTATTAAAAAAAATCACCGTCTGGATTGAGCCCCTAGAGACTCCGTTTGGAAAATGAGATTAACACTAGTAGATATTATTTTCATTTTTCAGATTTCCACCGTTTGGGTAGGGTGGGGATGGGATGGGATGGGATGTGTAATCCGGGTGGATTGAGTGCTAGGCGAAATTACTAAATTACCCTCGCCATTTTGACGTCGTGCGTGAGTTATCCTGAGTTCCTGACCCCTCCTTTTCAGTTTGCCGTTGCCGTTGCCCACCGCCACCGCCTCCGCCTCCGGCGATCCCCATCCATCCCGCGAGAGAGCAGGGCGCGTCGTTCGTCCTGCTGCTTCCGCCGCATCCATCCTGGTGAGCACATCCTCCGCCACCGCCGCCTGCGCCGATCCCCATCCATCGCGCGAGCGAGCGAGCGAGCAGGATCGCCGTCGTTCGTCCTGCTGCTTCCGCCGCATCCGTTACGCACATCCACTTTCCCATCTCTCTCTTTCTACCCACGCACTTTTTTCTCGAATTTGCGTTAACCCTAGCTTCTGTTCTAGAAATTTGCCTTAACCTTAATACTAATAACAGTTTGATGCCATGTTAGTTCCGCGGCGCCGCTGGCGGGCAATAAACCAGTAGTCCACTAGCAGACTGATGTTGTAACTTGCAATTTCAGTCCATAACAGAAAGAATAAGATTATATGAGATTGTG
This sequence comes from Oryza punctata, assembly GCA_000573905.2. Classification (NCBI taxonomy): domain Eukaryota; kingdom Viridiplantae; phylum Streptophyta; class Magnoliopsida; order Poales; family Poaceae; genus Oryza; species Oryza punctata. The sequence goes on from CM002490.2 coordinate 35,294,870, forward strand.
TGGTCTATGGAGTCGCTAATAGCTGCCAATGACTCATGAAAGCTTTCTTTGTTGTAGATTGAACCGTTGGCAAGTTTTGAAGGCCTCTCCAATTATTGGACAGATGTGTGATCGGCTTGCAGGCTGATGAGCATCCAGACATGCTGACGCTACATGGAACTGCTATTTTCATGAGGCCAAGTGCTTACCAAGAGGCCAAGTCGTCACCAAAGCATGCCACAGTTCCTCATAACAACCTATTAGGTTGCAGTGCGTTTTATAATCCAGTGGAAGGGCATCATGTACAGAAGCCGCACATTGTTCCTAGCTTCAAAGTTAACTTCACCAGGGCGAGCCAGTATCTCTATAGAAGTTTAAGTGAAAGAACTACAAGGCATTGGCTGGTATAGATTTTGTCCCAAAATCCTTCCTTTTGATGAATTCGGCTGCTCTTTGTTTTTCTCTGAATCATTGTGCTGTGTGTAGCATCGGTTTCACGTTAACGCGTCATCGGATGAGGACTTCCGCTCATCACGTAATATAGCAATCAGCCTATTCAAGCGATATAAAAATGTCATTGACCGAGGAGGTGGAGATAACCTGAAGGTACTGATTCTCACTGAAATTCTTCTCCTCTCTTCTTGACATAACTTTTCTTCAATATGGTGCTTTCAATCCTGCCAGGAGTTTGTTAGTGCTGGGGTGAATGCATATGCTCTAGGCTGTACTGAAGAGGGGCTCAGGAAGGAACTTATGGATATTAAAGATTCTGGCCTTGAGATTAAAGGTCTGCGGTCCAATGGAGGAGGAACTAGCTTGACCTTCAAAGTTCACTCCTCTGAGGTTAGCACAACATAAAATGCTCAGTTTACAGTTACCTTTGCCTTGTACTCTAATTCCATTGACAATATGCTCTTTAGTCTTTATACACGAGTGCAAGAGTTTTGATGTGTATTTTCCATCATCATGTCTTTATCTTTTTCCCCTTAATTTGTTAATGATTGTCGATAGATGAAGTCCACTAAGTCACATTGGCAAGATATGAAGCTTTATGTAAGGTATCATGTAGTCTGCTGGAGAACACATTTACCATGCAAACACCCTTGATGAGACGTGTGATTTCATTTATTCATCTCAGCGATTTTCTTTTTTTTTTTTCTAGGTCCGTGAATGCATCCTGTGGCTTAGTATAGTATTCATTACAATCCTGTGCACACCACAACCAACGATCATCAGGTGGTCTACTGCCCCACCAGTGTCAGCTGACGTTTTGCATCAGTGGAAAGGATTTTGTGCCTTAATAGCGAACGCTTACTATACCAAAGGAATGGCATGGTGAGACAATTTGATATTAGCACTGTTTCTCTTTTTATTTACACAGTTCTATGATTATGATCAGATGCATGGGTCAAAACTGTTGTTGCAGGTTACCAGTGAAAACTCTGCAGCTGGAACAAATGGCTGTCACGGGCAGTTCAGAGGAGCCATCAGTAGTAGCTAGTCGCATGCAATTAGTTTTCAGTACATTAGAGGTTCGTACCCCGTTGCATTCTCAATCTACAAACACTAAGCAGAATGAAAAAAAAAATCTAATTCTCGATCGATTTTTAATTTCAACTCTGCAGGTAGTTAGTCCTCAATGGCCAAGAGTGTGATGAACTGAAACTGAAATCACGTGTGCAGTTTTACTACTACATGTTCATGTCTGACAGAGAGGAAAGATTGGCATCAGGAACGAATCATTTTTTTTTCTTCCAATTTGAAGTCAAATGTCCAGATGTGCAAATGTATACTACAAACAAATCTCCTAATATACTGAGATATTGGTCAATACATGTACAATTTACTTTTCATATGCCTTTTCTGTTGCTTATATCTCCCTCTTCTGCTGCCGTGCAACAAGTGAGGGTTTGTATCCTAGGTGAGCATTGATATGGTAATTGTTCATGATGTAATGTTTGCTACACTTTGTGTTTAACCACCTTCTTGCTGTTTACTTCGGATTCAAACTTTATGAGTTCATCGGAAAATAAGCTTAAATCAGTTTGCCAGTATAGTAATTTAGTTAAGAGCATGGTAGGTCGGTAATGTTTAACATGATTCCAGACAACTTTACATATTTCTAATGCGGTTTTACATGTACGGAACATAAGGAGCAAACCTGTTATAATTATCTGGAAAGGTGACATAGAACACTTTATTTTCATCCCATAACGAGGATACGTTGTGTTTTGAATGAATTGCATAGACCAGGATAAAATTTGATCAATTTATATCACAACGACCCTCATAAGTCATTAACACAATAACACAAGTGGTGTTTTTGAGACATCAACCCTTTGAAGATTAGTTACGGATCTATGTTCGCTTGTTCAGCAACAAATGTGCTTCATATCTCACTGAAGTTCTAAAGTACAAGGCGATAAATTTAAAAGTGCCACGTTTTAACCTAAACCCAAAAAAATGGTTGCAAAAGCTAACACAATATGATGGAAATATTTTTTTTCCTGCTCCAACCATTTTCTGATGCCTTGAAGTAGACTCTGTTCTACACCCTGTTGTATGCCACGTTTTTGCTGAATAGGCGACGGATGTAAACAACTTGCAAAGCGCTTGCACCCATGAAAGCTAGGTACTCCGCTATTGTGTAGAACATGACACGCCTTCTTGTGCTCTCATTTGCTGGATTTATTAACACAAAATAAGCTCTCCACAATCACATAATGATAAGAAAAATAGAATACATAAAAACATCATTCTACCAGAGCAAGAAAAAGCTATATACACATATAGCACATCAATTTACCATAAAGGGGAATATATGTTAAGCCAAAGAGAAAAAAACATTGGATATATTTCCCTACAAAGAAGTTAAGTGAAACGTCAATTACCATAAATGAAAACATATTAATTAAAGAGGATATTCTCCCTTGTTGGAAGAACAGGTTGTGTCCTTTCCTGACCGAAAGAACACATTGACCCACCTGACTAGGTTCTAACTTAACACACATATCTTACCAATATCAGGATTTGCCCTAAAAATTGTATAGCTAAGAATCAATGATCAGAATTTGACAAAGTAGTATGGAAGAACAAAGGAAGAATGTTAGGTAGCTCAGAGATGAACAAAGACAGAATGGAAGAACAGCCCAAAAGTGGGAGACCAGACAGAAATTTGTCTCACTCAAACTGGCTTTATTGTGCTTTAAGGGATAGGCTAAAGTCGCTAAACACAAACCAAATTAAATAATATCCATTTTCCAGTCACATACATTAGCCATTCTATCCCTATTTGCTCTTCTTTCTGATGGTGATAATGTTGCAGTGTTTAAAATGTAATAACGGATCAGTTTTTTCTCACTTCATGGGGAAAGGGTAGTGAGTGGATCAACAGAAAATTCACACAGATTTATACACTCTCATATCACATGCAGGATTGTAGGAAACTGCCAAAGCTTCAAGTAACCATTTGCAAAAGGATTGTTAAGCTTACTGTGTCGGTGACGAGCTTCACGGGCTTTAAGGTATTTCTGCTCAGCAGTGACAGATTCTAATGCTTCCTTCAGCTCCGCTATTTTCACATTGATAGGGTCCAAGTGCTCTGCAAAAGCAACCAAATATAGCTTATGTACACAAATTCTAAAATGAACATACCAAGTATAAACCTATGATAGCATATTAAACTGATTGTTGTTCAATGCTCAAAACAAATAAATTGACGTGATAAGCAGATATGAGACTGTGACAAGCGAAAAGGTCAAGGTAAATGACCAGAACACTAACCATCTTTGGCCAGATTGTGCTCGTTGGGTATGTGCCCAACATGAATGTAGAAAGAAACGGTTTCAGGTGCTCCATACGGATTATGGAAGCAGAACTTATACATTCCACCCCTTGGAGCTTTAAATTCAAATTTGTCACCAGATTTCCCCTTCAATGTATACACAGTGTTGCCACCTGGTGAAGTTACCTACGTTCCACGAGAGCACAAAATATCATGAAAGGAAGTGAGACAAGGTTATTAGTGGAATAACGCTATAGTGCAACACAATGATACTTAGTTATGTGATGATCAGAACACACATTCCAGTGCAGAATGCACTTTGAACACATTTGCAAAAACTGGCAGCTTATCTTTTCTTTCAAATGAAGTATGGCTCCAAGAAACACTGCATCACAAGTATTCTCCAAAGTTTGCTTATAAATGAATTCTGATGAGCATTTATAAATAGCCACAATTCAATTAAACTACAGTAATTGGGAAGAAATATCAAGTTCATCTACCTTTCTATATCAGGGCATTAAGAAACTAAATGGGCCTTCACAGTGAACAATTCGATTTTGGCATCAATGGAGGTGAATAAAGTTCAGCCTCCCAAAAATGCCTAAAGTGTGAACTTGAAAACAAGATCATCAAAACATAAGAGCCAGGACTCTACACCCGATCAAGAAAATAGAGAAGAACCTCTTGCTTAATTTTCCACAGGACAAGGTGAAATCATCTGGAACACATTGCCACTGACCAAAACTAACCACCCAAACTAAGAGTAGTGACTTTTATAAGTAGATCAGTGGAAAACCACCAAACACACTATGACCCAGTTGAACCTACGACCAACATAATCCCGCAGCAAAATCTACAGGCCGGCATGCCAATCCACCGAAACATCCTCCAAAGGTTCGTGATTTTGCACCATGCTCCAATGAATTGACTAAGAACAGCCACCGCGCCAAGCTAATTCAGTTATAAACTAAACTAAATTAAATCAAAGCCTACAGGTTATTCATAAAATATCTTCATATCACCAAATCTCCCCAAACTTTTGCACCGCAAACCGTAGATCGCAAAAAGAGGACCACGATTCCACCTGATCCCCAATCCAGCGTGCCCCAGATCACGAAAACAAACCCATAAACCCATCTGGTACCCCCCCATCTAGTTACAGATCCTTGCATCGAAATCAAAAGCACCGGGAAAAACGAGGAGGATCGGGGCGGGCACCGTGAGGTCGATGCCGGGGTGGTCGGAGCTCCAGAATATGTCGTGGTCGACGACGACGAAGTTTCCGGACACGGTGTCCCCCTCGTAGGGCACGAACTCGTGGATGCACTCCGTGTCGGTGACCGTCACCGACAGCGCCTCCCCGCGCCACGCCGCCGCCATCGCCACCACAACCAGCAGCAGCATCGCCGGCCGCCACCTCGCCGCCATGGCCCACCGCTCCGCGTCCGCTCTCGCCACCGGTGCTCCCACCCCCTCGGCGCGAGTCCGGAGTTCGTACGGGGAGGCGGCAGCGCGGCAGCGAGGTCGAGGTCGCGACGGGGAGATGGCGATGGAGAAGTAGCCCCGGCGAGGGAGGAGGTCACGGGCTAGATTGGGAGAGAGGAGGCTGCGTGTTTTTGCAAAAAAGGACTCTGCTAATTGCGTAACTCTGCGGGTTTTGTGTGACGTGCCCATGTGCGCGCGAGTGGCTGCTCGTGTCGTACGTGGCGAGGAGGCTATGGCTGAGCTGGCGGAGTGAAGGCGTCTCCCACGTTTTAAGTAATCATGTGTACAAAACGTATTCCTGTTAATTGGGCCGGGCCGAGAAACGCGTCCCGTAAATTTGTCCTTTATATGTGTGTCAGAGGCCCAATAAAATTTCTTTAGTACTGTACACTTGAAGTGGTTCTTTGCTTCTAATAAGTTCAATCTGACTCCCTGAACAAGTGGTCGAATCTGATTCATATCCTAAACCACAATACTGGATATATCAACTCCCAATTATTAAAACCAGTATAATTCGATTCCCTCGGTGGTTTTGAAGGGCGGTTTCACTGATGTGGCAACTACGTGACGGTGTTGACCTGGTCTTCATCCTACATGGCATTGATGGGGCACTTATGTGGCATTAAAATTAAAAAATACATGGAACTCATTTGTCATTCACAAAGGAATATTGTGGGATCCATACGTCATCCTCTCTTTCTCCTTCCTTTCTTCCTCATCCCTCTCCCTTCTATCTCTTTCTCTTTCTCTCCCCTTTCTCTCCCCCACCGTTGTCTGGCGGGAGAGATTGAACGACGAAGATGGTGGACGGGGGCCCGAGCGACGGAGGTGTGTCCCGTGGGTGGTGGTGGTGGTTACGGTCAGAAGGCCGCAAACGAGAGCGGTGATGGCGGTGGGATGGTGAGGGTCAGAGCGATGGCGGTGGACGGTTGAGGGCTAGAGCAACGGCGACTGATAGAAATAGCCTTGGACGATAGTGGCGGCGGAGGTGGAGGAGTAGCTCGACGGCATGGAGGGCGCTCGTGAGCTCGGTAGTGTTGCGGGTGACGGTGCTTCAGCAAGCGATTGTGGAGATAGAGGAGTAGCTCGACGGTGCGGAGGGCACTCACGAGCTCAGCGGTGTTGCAACCGACCCTCACCCATCCTCCGCTGCTACCGCTCCAGCCCTCACCTGCCCGCCGCCACCACCGCCGCTCTCGTCTCCGGCCTCCTCGGCCGCAACCACCACCACCACCCACGGGATGCACTGCCACCACTTGGGCCCCCGTCCACCGTTGTCATCGCTCCATCTTTCCCCGTAGACGGTGAATGGGGAGAGAAAGTGGAGAGAAATAGAAAGGAAGAAGGGAGAGAGAGGTCGCGCACCGCTTGAATCCGCTGCCCATCTACGTTGCCACTCGCTGCCGCCGCCGCCACTCCAGCCCTCAACCATCCACCGCCGCCGCTCCGGCCTTCACCCGCCCGCAGCCACCGCTCTTGTTTCCGGCCTTCTTAGCCACGACCACCGCTAACATGCACAGGATGCGCCCCCATCACTCTGGCCCTCGCCTGCCGCCGCTCTAGCTCTCCCGGCAAACGACGAAGGGGGTGAGAAAGTGGAGAGAAGGAGAAAGAGAGAAGGGAGAGAGAGGGAGAAGGAAGAAGAGAGAGAGGATGATTGTGGACTTCATAATTTTTTTAATGACATAGGTTCCATGTATTTTTTTAATTCTAATGCCATGTAAACGCTATGTCAATATCACGTTGGACGAAGATTAGGTCAACACCATCACGTAGACGCTACATTAGTGAAACTGTGCTCCAAAACCGTCGAGGGAGTTAAATTACACCGGTTTTAATAGCTAAGGTATTGAAATATCCATTGTTGTGGTTCAAGGATTCGGATTAGATTCGTGTGCTAGTTAAGAGAGTCAAAGTGAATTTATTCTTTTATGTTTTGAGATGCATTTTTTTCTTGATATACCATAATTAATCCAGATGGTATTCCGTACAAAATTTTGACTTTTAGAGGAAAAGGGTATGAGTGTTACTCTACGTGTCCACTGTCCTGTCCCACGAGTCATCTTAAAGATGTGGTACAGCAGCAACACCGTGATGACAGACAGTCTCCTGTTGTGAAATCTCGCAGCAAAGCGACACCCGTACTCCTGAAATATCTTCGTTGTCAAACATCTCTTGATCTCTCTGAGCGTTTCTCTGTTCTTTTTTTCCTCTTAATTAAGATACAGGTGGAGCCTGATACTCCTACCACGTAGTACTCCTAGATCTGATGAGTGGGAAACCACTTTCCTGCTACTGTTAAGATCTTCAGATGGTGATATTTTGGTGCCCTTTTCGGTTAGTATGCCTAAAAATATCTTAGCACCGACATCCTCTTGTCCTCTGCAACCTGAAAACAAAATATATATTTTTTCCCTGATCAAGGATACGTAGGGATGTAAGTAGGTAATCTTGTTACTTGTATAAAAACTTACTTGCTTGTTTGTTAATTTTTATATTGCAGTACAAAATTTGAAAAAATAAACTAGAAGTGTGATTAGCGGGTTAAAATATCCCGCTTACCCGTCTCGCGTGCATCCTAAAGCGTCTCGCGTGCATCCTAAAGGACACGTGCTCACGGCACGGCTCAACAAGGTGGAGCACTTGTATATACTCCACGTAGCACTCCAGTAGCTAAAGGTTCAGAACTGTCACCACATGACAAAACAGGCAGCCTTCCATGACAAAAGACAGGGGAAAATAAACTAGTATTGCTAAGATATTTGTAAGTGAAACCTTTTTATTTTAGATTGAACAACCAACACCGGAAACAAACTCTATCAATGGAAAAAAAAAACTTAAAATCAACTGAAATCAAGTTTCAAATTTTAGAAGTGAAGCAGTAGCTGCTGGGAGGTAGAGGCACCAGTTGCAATAGGGCAGCATGGGCAAAATCCAGAAGAACATTCCCCTACTGTCCTTGAGGACATCTAGAAGCTTCCCTGCTTGTTGAACATTCGAAGATATTACTGCACATGTCTAGAAGCTTCCCAGCGGGAGAAGCTTCGCGACTTCTTGAACCTTCCGTCGCCAGTGGGGCTAGTGGGGATGGCTGCTCTTTTTGGCAACTTGCAGGCGGCGACAAGATGTTCGAAACTATAAAAAAATGGAAAGAAACACAAGTGCAGTGCTACCCCTACATTCCTACTACTACTCGCTACTGTTGCGACTACGTCATCCTACGAAACGAAACGTACCCTTCGTTTTCGCCGTGGAACCTTCTCGACCTTTTCATTTGGGGCTGAGGTGGTATATGCTCTGCACCAGCACGTCCACGTCATCGTCGTCATCCTCCTCGTTGTTGTCCACGTCAGCGCCGCCGCTGTTGCTTTCCTGGCCGGCGGCGGCGCCCTCTCGCTGCTTCTCCTCCAGGCCGAGGCTGAGCAGCTGCATCCAGAAGCTCTCAGTGTCGCCGCCGCCGTGGCGGCTGCCGACTTCGCCGCGCGGGGTGGTGTCGTCCTCCGGCTCCGCCACGACGTCCGCCGCCAGCACAGCTGCCGACTCGCCGGCAGCGCCGGTCTCGCCGTTGCGGGTGAGGAGGTACTCGATGGGGCGGCGGCGCTTCTTGGAGAGGGCGTCCTCGAGCTCCCTGTTCCGGCCGCCGTGCTGGCCCTGCCGGTCGACGAGCATCTGGAGGAAGCCCGGGTTCTTCATGGCGCGAGCCAGGAACACCGTCATCTGCTGCTGCTTCAGCTCCGCCGCCGAGATGCGCTCCTCCATCGCCTGCATCTGCGCGCGCGTCGTCTGCTGCTCCTGCCGCAGCTTCACCACCTCCGCGATCAAGACGCTCTTGTCGCGCTGCAGCCGGTTCACCTCGCCGTCGCGCCCGAACTGCCCCACCTCCAGGCACACCGCCGCCGGCTGCTGCTGCTGCGACGAAGACGACGACGACGAAGACGACGACGGGCTCGACGGCGGCGGCCGGCGCCGCTTGATCGTCTTCAGGAGCTCCTTCTTCCCTCGCAAGAACCCCTCGTTCGCGAACTCCCATCTATCCGGATCGACCTTCCTGAACCCCTGCAAGAAATCAAGAACCCGGCCATTGATCACGCCAAAACAAAGAACTGCACATCGCATTCCGCCATTGATGGACTTACATAGGTGTTGAGCTGGCGGACGAAGCTGGAGAAGTTGCTGTGCTTGAAGTAGCGAGGGAGGAGCACCGCGGCGAAGGCATTGGCGTCCCAGACGACGAAGCTGTTGCCGGCGAATCCCCACGAGATGACGGTGTCCGTGCCGGGGTCGTCCACGACCTCGTACGTCTTACTCAAGAACGGCGGCGGGCCGGCCTCGCCGAGACCCTCCATTGGACGAGGCAGCTCCATTACGCCGACCGCCCACGACGACGGCGACCCCTCGCCCGCCGCGGCGGCGGCGGCGGCGGCGGCGGCGAAGTCGAGCTCCTCCTCTTTCACGATGACGCGCAACGGGTTCATGACTAACCAACCAACCAATGCAATTGAGTAGCAGAGGAAGATGAACAGATCGCACAGCCACTTAACGAAGCAGAAGAATTTGAACGACCGGTGAGAATGGCGATGCTGGCAGAAAAAAATAGGGTATCGCCCTCCACCGAACGAATTCAATCTGGAACGATCTTGCCTCTCTGAAAAGTTCGCAAAAATATCAAAATGTGTAGAGTTTAAGTGATCAAGAATCACCAAAGACAGACGGAGAATTAGGGGAGAAGGTGATCGTTCAATCAGCTGAAAAGGGGATAAACAAACCAATGCTCGTTCAAAGAAAAAAAACAAACCAATACAACCCCAAATTAGGCGATTCTTAACACCACACTCTACAAAGATCAAAGCTGAATAAATAGCGATTACAAATGCGAGAACGCGAAGCTCTCATTGACGCCAAGAACAGCAAACAGACGGACGAACACTGAAGTTGGGGCGAGCGAACGAGCTCGCCAAAAAAAGAATAACAAACCAGAGAAAAAGGAACCGAAAATACAGAAGGATGAAGTACTACAGCTCAAGTACAGGGAAAATGATGGCAGATAAGAAAGGGAAGGGAAAGAACACGAGCAAGTACAGCTGAGATTTTTTCTCTCCAGCTGGGAGTGGACAGTGGAGCCACTTTATCCTCTTCGTACTTTGATGATGGAGCTCGTCGAAACCGGGACCAGCATCCGCACCCCACCCCGGCCTATATATATACCCGTCGGCTCGGGTGGGTTGGGTTTGGGTGGAAGTTTCCAGACAGTTCTGGAAGCGGGAGTCTCCATTCCTTCCCCCGGATGGTGTGCTGCCTAGTGCGGTGACGTGGCGGCGAACGTTCGGGAAGGCCCGGGGCGAGAGTTCTGGAAGCCCCCCACTCCCACCCATCCCGGCTTATCTTTTTTCATTTCTTTTTGCCAGTTGCAGCTGCAGCGGCCGGGCTCCGCTTTTCGCCCAACCGAGTGGGCCCAGGTGCCCCCACCCGATTGACCCGGCTTTTGCAGACGTGGAGGATGCTGGTTGGCCGCGCCGCCGCGTGGTTGGCATGTGAGGCTGACAGTTGGGCCGTGAGAGGGGGTGAGCCACGTGAGAGGAAATGGGGGAGATGGGCCCAATGTTGCGGGGGGCGCGAAGAAGGCCGGTGGATTCTGCCGAGGTTGTACGGCCCGTCTCTTGTCTACACTTTGCAGGCCTTTTAGGCTTCCACGACGCTCGCTGTGTTGGGCCGCTGCAGCGGTCGCCACGCAAGGCAGCCGCCGAGGCCTGGAGCGATTGCCACGCCATCCAGGGGAGGGGACGGTCTTTCTTTTTTTCACCCTCGGGGCACACGGTGCCCGCGTGAGTACGTGACACGTTCCTTTGGGAAAGCCTTCGACGACAAAGGTTGATGGAATAAGTCTAGTTTGCCCCTCACACCTTTGTCATGGGTCAAATTTAATCCTTCAATCGTATAACGTTTTTTCCAACTTTAGAAAGTTTCTATTGACGTGATACGTTAGAATGGTATTGGATTTGAAAAAAAAAATACAGTGACCCCACGTATCAGTGAAACCTCTTCATAGCACTTACTTTCTCATCTTCATGTTCCATTGGTGCGAGGAAGCCAAACAACGGCAAAGACTGAGCGCTAGCAATGGCGAAGGCTCACGGAGAGGGATGGCCTCGCGACCACCGTCGGGCGGCCATTGTTGTTCGAGGAGTTGATGGTGGAGGTGGCGGGAGTCCTCGGCAAGCCTGCTACCGCTCCGCATCATGGGATGCGCGAGTTTGCCAATGAGGTGCCGCGTAAAGCTCGTTGCCTCCGCGCCGCTGCACTCGATCGGAAGATAGGTGCTTGTTGTCGTCAGCCGTGTTCGCGACAAGCCGCATGAACACGGTGTGGGAACTGGCTTGGTATTGGAGGAGCGCCTACCGAGATCACTAAATAAGCAACCAATTGTGCGTGCGCCCCCTCGTACTGCGATTTTGAGGTACGTCAAAGTAAACCCTTTTTTTACCTTTGGGGTGTTCGACGAAATGGTTGATTTCCTGTATGGTTATATATGGCTGTGATCTTCTCTCCTTTTCCCAACTCACTTATGTTGTTTTCCACGCGCACGCTTTTCAAACTGCTAAACGGTGTGTTTTTGCAAAAATTTTCTATACAAAAGTTGTTAAAAAACAAATTAATCTAATTTTTTTAAAAAAATTAGCTAATACTTAATTAATCATATGCTAATGGATCGTTCCGTTTTTTTATTTACTGTACGTGTTGGGAACTCCCAACAACGAACGCAGCCATAGTCTATCGATCTTCATGCCTCCTGGGCTCAATAATACTGTGAGTAATCTGCAGACCATGAAGCATTTTTTTATTTTCTTTTTTAGTACAACAGAAAAGATCCTGGAAAAGCTTTAGTGTTGCACGTAGTTCAAGATTGAAAGCTTGCCAAATGATCCAGAAGAAATAAACATATGGCTTATTGGTTTGCCAGCTGAAACTTCACCGACCAAACTTGAATTATTTTTTTGTTTTTAAAATACAAATATTAAAGTCATTATTCAGAAACGGATTTCTGAAGATTATTATACTCTGTTGGGTGGACAACCGGATATAGATTGAAAGAAGTAAAGGAAAGCTACAAATTCAACCTTGTCAATCAGATGAGATCTTCGGATTTGGAACAGAGGTAGGAATTGGCAGTGGCAACTTCAACAAAAATACTCAGAGATTGCTTCCTATGTCTCTCCCAGTCAGGACCAAAGCTCCGTTGTCTTCAAAAATACTATACAACAGTTAATTTGAGATGATTAACACCTTATATCAAGATAAAATAAACAATGAGATAACTACATGAGAGTAGAAAGATAGTGAAGATAAAAAAAGAAAGTACGTACTAAAACGGATGGCGCCACACTTCTCTCTCCTTTTTGAGTGAAACCTCTAGCTCAAGTACAACAAAACAGGCCGGGGCAAACGTCCTTACTAGTGCCCCTAGTTGAAGATTGAAAGCTCAGAAATAAACATATGATCTATTGGTTTGCCAGCTGAAAATTCACCGAGCGAACTTTTTTTTTTGGTGTTAAAACACATATAAATATTCAAGCAACTATCAAGAAATGGATTCCTGAAGATTATTGTTTGTGCCATAATTTGGCTAGTACTTAGTTTTATGTTAACATGCCAAATTGTTTAGAATAGCTTACTGCATTTATCTAGGGGTTTGCTCGAAAGTTTGGAAATATATATGTGTGCAGGAATTTGTGATGCACTGCTTGGATGATGTGTGTAAAGTGCTGGGAGCTGCAGCAGTTTATTTGGTTTGGGCTTGTCACATGCATGCAGCTTAGGACCCAGATTTGGTGACAGGGATCAATGCTTAATTGATGATTAATTTGCCGAGCTGCTGCTGTTGCCGCACGGGACCCATGCAAACAAAAACAGAAGAGTGACACCGATTTGGCATGAGATTACATGCCGAACTAGAGATATACTTTCCGTTACCCCTCTGTTTTATAAGTCAAACTTTATTAGATTAACCAAATTTATAGAAAAATTAACAATATCTAAATTATAAAATTAATTTCATTTAATCTAACATTAAATATATTTTGATAATATATTTATTTTGGATTGAAAATACTAATATATTTTTCTATAAACTTAGTAAATCTTAGAGAAGTTTGAGTAGGAAAAAAGTCAAACGACTTATAATATGAAATGGAAGGAGTAATCTTTTAGATGGAGTCGGATTTTGTTAGCTACTCCCTCCGTCCCAAAATATTAGTATTTTTGAATCTGGACACAGTTTTCAAGATGCTGATTTGACCAACAATATGTTTTAAATAAAAAGAGTTATATATTATGATAGTTTATTTAATGACAAATCTAGTAACATTAATTTTACGTAATTGATCTTTTTTATTTTTTTGCTATTAATATTCAAAGTTAAAAATCTTTGACTTAGTACTATTTTAAAAATGCTTATATTTTGGGATAATGCTTATATTTTGGGATGGAGGGAGTATGAAATAGCACAAGTCTATAACACGTTTGGGTAGTTTATAATCTTTTTCCTCGGGTTACTACAAAATTGCAAGCAAATAGCTATATGCGGATCTTAGCCACTGTTTGAGTGTGGATGTTGTTTATAGCTACTAATAACCTATAGTTTTATCAATTAAGATTTTTTATGTTAACCTTGCAAAGAAAAAAAGTATATTAGTTCATGCATACATTTGTTGATACCTTTTGTTGGAGTTTCCATGTACGTACAAGTGGTGTGACTGGGGTTCAGGTGCTCCTATAAATATTAGTATATTAGGTCAATTTAGAACCCCGAACAATTATAAATTTACTATTTTCCAGTTCTTTACTTTCATATTATTTTCTATTTTGTTTTCATTGCTGAGTTCTAGCAATCCTAGAATTTTGTTAATTTTTACCGTTTTGCGTTGAAAACCGGTCGTGCTTCTCTATGAAAGTGAGTAGGTTATCCTTTGCTAGTTTACTCGGAAACTAATAGTTCATCGTTACGTAAGTATGATATTTATCTTCTTTGTAATTTACTCATAAATTAGACGTGTTATTCCGTGAAAGTGAATTAATATCGAAATCGACTCCGCTAGCTGGTTTTTATCTATCGATTTAAGTGACTCTGTTGATTACACCGTAAATTGTTAGGTGTTCTTGTGTTGACCAAGAAAACGTCAACAATTATTACAGAGTGCATACAAATTTGCGACAAGTGAAAAGAAAGCTAAAAATCCTATCTTACTATCTCAGATGTTATCTTCGGATTTTTGGAACAGGGATACTACTTAAAATGGATGGCGCTAGTGGCTACTGCAACTGCGGCTCCCGGGAGGCCATCGCCTCCGTCAGATCGTCGATCAGGCAGTGGATGTCGCGCCACGACGACCCGCCCTCGCCCACCTCGGCGCGTGCGCGCTCCGCCAGCTCGCGCGCCCTGGCCCTCGCCTTGTCCCCGTCGCCTCCGCGCGCCATGATCCCGGCCACCGCGCGCGTGACCGCCTCCGCCGGCACAGTCTCCAACTCGCCCTCCCTCACGCTCCGCTTCCCGCCGCCCCACACGCGCGCGCCGAACGCCACCACCTCGGTCACCAGCCGCTCGTTGATGAACTGCTCGAACATCAGCGGCCACGTCAGCACCGAGTTCCACCCGCAGTGCGACACGAAGGCGCCCACCGATGGGTGGGCCAGCACGGCCAGCTGCGGCGCCCACCCGCGGACCACCATGCCGCGGCCGGCGACGCGCTGTTAACACCCCTCCGGCGCCCACCGGCCGCTGGAGTCCTCGGGGCGGATCACCCACAAGAAGGGATGGTTCGAGGCCTCCAGCCCCAGCGCGAGCTCGCGGACCTGCTGCGGCGAGAAGTAGGCCCAGCTTCCGAAGCAGACGTACACCACGGACCGGCTCGGCTTGGTGGACAGCCACCTCAGGCACTCGTCGTTGCCGTCGCCGCCGCAGTGCACAGCGGTGTTCGACGACATGCTGACCGGGCCGACGAAGTAGGCGCGGCGCACGTCGACGCGGCTGAACTCGTGGCAGTACGTTTGCTCCAGATCGACGAACGTGTTGACTGTGACGCCGAAGCCGGCGAGCTGGGACGCCTTGATCCGGTCCCAGGAGATGGAGAGCTGGTCATCCCAGAGCAGGAAGTTGGGCAGCTCGGACGCCGGGATACTGATCTCCTTCCCTGGCAGGCCTGGCACGGACACCGGCGGGGCGGCGTCGCCGGCCCGGATGATCTCGGAGCGCACCGTGACGAGGTTTTTCATGGCGAGCTGAGGGAAGACGCCGACGGGGTTGAACGTGAGGCGCGGGACGCCGAGCTCGGCGGCGATGTCGGTGGCCCACCAGAAGGGCACGTCGGCGACGATGGCGTCGGGGCGGTGCTCGAGGAGGAGCGCCTCGTGGATGGTCTGTGACAGGTCGACGGCGCGGTAAACCGGCCACACGTCGTGCGCCGGGGCCACGCCGAGGCACTCCAACCCTCTCTCCATCCCGACGTCCGGGAAAGGGTAGCATAGCACGTGGACGGTGTACCCTCTAGCGGCGGCGCGCGTCACCGTGGTGGCGATGAGCGCGGCGTTGGCCGGCGTGACCACCATGGTGGCATCCACTTCTTCGGGCCTCGCCGCTGCCATGCGACACGCGAGCTCGGTCATTGGAATCAGGTGACCCTTCGCGAAGAAGGGGAGGAAGAACACCCTCAGCGGGCGGTGTCTCCCATCACTGTCCATCGCGTCCGCCATGGCAATGGCCGGTGGCAGTGGGAGAGAGAGAGGGGGGGGGGGGGGGGGGGGGGGGGGGGGAGTAGGGTGGGGGTTTAAATGGCGAAGAGGGACTTGGTCGGTGATGGCGTACGCATCTGGGTCGAACAAATAGCGTCTTGTATCTCTTTGCCTTTCAGATTGTATCACATCGTTGGCTTGTACATTTTTCAAGTTTTCGGCAAACTCTTGTATGGTTCTCAACCGTATTTTTCCACAAACTACGGTGTTGTTTACGTTTCCGATTGACTACCGGATCCCGTGCACTGGTGGTCCAATCCGACAAATTTCGATCAAACTACTATGTCAAATTTGAATTTATCAAAGGCCATTCGAAATCCCTCCTGGATATTGATTTTGAGTCACGTCGAAACTAAGTTGGTTGTAAGGCGCATGGTATATTGATGAAAAAGATGCAAAACGAAGTAAACATGATCGAACAGCTAAGGTACATTAGTTTCGTCACGTTTGAACTTTGAAGGACATTGATAGCAACCAGAAACAAAAAGCCCCAATGTGGCACATGTCATTAGTGGCCAAACAAACCACGTTTATTTCGAGTGGTAGCGAAAGGAAGAGCACTGAACCTGCCGTGGAATATCTCTTTGGTGGTCTAGTACGCTTTTGTCCTCTGAAAGCTCTGAAAATTTTTACCACTAGAAGTATCATACTTTACGCTTCAGTCAGTAGCAAATCACTCGCTTATTTTGGCTAAAAGCTATCGAGGCTAAAGAATTCATATTCAAAAGCTGCATATCTGCTGCTTCTGTTTTGGGGCATTGCTTTTCTAACTACACAATAAAACAATTGCTTTATGAGAGAGGAATGTAATAGATGTATTTCTCTGCTTCAAATCTTAAAACAGAGTTATACAATCAGAAATGGATTCAGTTGAACAATTTTTATTACCATCCGCGAGAGATCAGAAATGGATTCGAAGTGCATTAATTAGTTTCTTATCTCGCGGATCAGAAACGGATGACAATTCAGTTCGACAACTTCACACTTCTGTCAGTAGCAACTCATTCGCCTATTTTGCCTAAAGCTACCAAGTTAGAAGATAAGAAGAACCCATATTCACAAGTTGCATCTGCTGCTTCTGTTTTGGGCATTGATATTTCTAACTACATAACAAAACAATTCCTTTAAGAGGGAGGTTCTGGCCCCCTTGGAATGAAATTATGCACCGAATTATTGATACAGATTATTTACTAAGGATAAATTAAAAATCTTTAAAAGTAAATTTAACAAATGCTTAGAATAAGTGGTTCAAGCAATAAAATAGAAGCAAATATTTTACGGAATTGCTAACCTTATACCGACAGAAAATGCATCCCTAAATCTTGCAAAATTTAGGACACCAGATGAGCTTCACGATTCGTGCTCTAGATCTTCTCCTCCAACTCCAGTGACCTACTCGTCTTCTCCGACGCTGGCAATACCTTAGACTCCGGCAGAGGACCCTACAGGTTAGGGTGAGGGTGGGAGAGGGAGGGGGCAGAGGGGGGAGTTTGCTGGCTTTAGAGGGATGACCGTGGGAGGCGGTAGCCCAGCTGTGGGTGGTAGATCGGGCGGGCGGCGAGGCACCGCCGCCGGCGCCGAAGCCGCGGGGATGAAGGAGGGCGGTGGGCTGGTGTTGGTGGCATGGGTATCTCACCACCGACGGCTCAAGGAGGAAGGAGAGAGGGGGAGGGGAGGGGGAGGAGGCCGTCCGGGGGGTCTTGCCGACGCCGTTGACACCCTCCGACTAGCCGGTGAGGCGGGCGACGGCATGGTGGGGTGGTAGCGATGGGGATCGGGCAATGGCAGTGGAATGCGCGATGGGAGGGAGTAGTGGCGGCGAATGCGCGAGGGGTGGGGAACGGGAGGAGGAGAGTTAGGATTAATGCTTTTGCACGAATCTTAAAGCATATCCGATGGTCCAAAATTTGAAAAATGAGAGGTGGGATTCTCTGTCAATAGATATAGATATATAGACCGTCCCAATATTTTAAGACAACATGTTTTTAAAGGTGTGGAGCAAATAATCCGAAGTAGCACAGAGTGATACTCTCATATATGAATTCAGTTCAACAATTTTTATTACTAATAAATAAATAATACTTATGACTGGTTGTAACTAGGAAATGCATTAGAACAGAAGACCAAGAGAAAAAAAAAACACATCAAACATCAAAAGCAGGGTACACCAGCCATTTTAACTTTTGAAGGCCACATCACAACAAATTAAGTAAAGCACAAAGAAACCCAGATGAGTTCTTCCGTGGGCTGACATCCTATGAGGCCTGTGTGTCCATCTTTGGGCCGAACACCACGTCGGCGCCGTACCGGAGCACCTCGCCGTCCCGGCGGATCCTCGCCGTCACCGCCGCCGGCAGCGTCACCGCCACGTCCCTCGCGTCCTCGCCGTCGGCCGAAGGCAGGACTATCACGAGCCCCTCGCCGGTCGCCTCGCCGACGCGGCACGCGGCGCGCGCCGGCGCCGCCCCGGCCACGAACTCCGCGCCGTAGAGGGGCACGTGGTCGAGCGCCATGCACGTCAGCTCCGGCCCGTACATCTGGAACGGCTCGCCGCCGGCGGCCTGG
The DNA here is from genome assembly GCA_000573905.2 of Oryza punctata. Taxonomy (NCBI): domain Eukaryota; kingdom Viridiplantae; phylum Streptophyta; class Magnoliopsida; order Poales; family Poaceae; genus Oryza; species Oryza punctata. The sequence continues at coordinate 35,313,465 of CM002490.2, forward strand.
CGCGCGTGCAGCCACTCTATGGCGGGCCACAGCTCCTCCTCCGGCACGGCGGCCAAGCGCCGGTCCACCGCGGCCGCCACGCTCGCCAGCCCGGACGACAGGTCGGCGCGCGCCGTCGCGAAGTGCACTGCGGTGCCGTAGTACCCCGTCGGCAGCGGCGCCTGCATTCGCTTGCGGAAGTCCAGAGCGAGCGTGAGCTCCCTCTCCTCGGCCGCGCCGCCGCCACCGTCGGTGACGCGGAGCCAGAAGAGCGCGGCGAGCGCCGCGAACGGGGTGGTGCCCGGCTCGACGGCGGAGAGCAGCGTGCGCATCGCGGCTGCACTGAACCGGAACGTGGCGGATGTCATTTCGGTGGCAGCGCCGCCGGTGTCCGGGGAGCCCTTCGACTTGGCGGCGAGCAGCGGCTGCTCGGGCGGCGGCGTGGCGGACTTCACGGCGAGCGCCGGCGAGTGGAGGAACGGCGGATAGGGGCTATCCCGGCGGTGGGCGGCGGCCCAGGCGTTGACGAAGAGCACGGCGGCGGTGGGGTCGTTGTGCAGGTGGGTGCAGCTCAGCCCCAGCGCGTACGATTTGTCCGCGAACTCCGTCAGCTGCATCCACACATCAGAAGCTCACACAAGTTCAGAATCAATCCGTCCATAGCCGTAAAAACTCACCGTAAAAATGTACAAAATGCTACTGATTTGAGCAAATGTCAACTTGAAAATGGATCGGATTCATGAACGGCAACTCCATGTGACGCATTCAATTGACAGAAAATGACCATGCTGGCCAACGAGATTTAGCAGTACGATTCTAGCCTCCAAGCAACCAACTAACCAGACTAGAGAGACGCATTAAATTCCGGAAATCGTAAGTTCGCGACATGAATGCTGGTATCAATATTAATTGAAGCAAGTGATGAACAAATGGATAAGATGATATACTAGTCCACTAGTATCTTTAATTTTCGCTAATTAGGTCACCTACTCTGACCAAACATACGAAGTGAGGTAATTAGTGTCGTTAGATTTGGGTAAAGTGTGGTGGTCACCTGTACGTAGAAGGGAGACCAGATGTAAGGGTCGGGACCCATGGGTTCGAAGTAGGCGAGGTCCATCTCCTCCTCGCCGGACGCCGTGGCGAGCCACTCGTCGAGCGTGGCCGCCGCCCTGGCATCCACCGTGCGCACGCCGGCGTCGTTGCACTTGACGATCCACCCATGCTGCACAGCCGTGGCGCCGCCGGCGCCGCCGTCTCCGACTTCGCTGGCGGCGGCGCGCGTGAGGCGGCCGGTCATGGCCGGGTACTGCGACAGCACGTCGGACAGTGACTCTTTGAGCGGCTCCCGGTCGAGCCCCGGCGCGGCGCGGTAGTAGAGCACCAGGTACACCGCGTGGCGCTCCATGGCGTTGTCCAGCGCCGACAGCGAGTGCGTCTTGCCAGGGCGGACCGGCGTCACCGACGCTGCCGTCGACTTGGCGTAGCGCGTCACGCGGCTGCCTGGCCCCGTCGCCATCCCTCCGGCCATCGCCGCCGCCGTTGGCATCGTCGTTCGCCGCCGCACGAGAGAACACCGTACAACGGAGGATTCGCGACGGAGGAGATCGGATGAATTTTGGATCGGTTTGGGTGTGCGCGGTGGAAGAATTGGGCGGAGGATGGGGAGCATAAATAGGGAAGAGAAATTAATGGCGGGAAGCAAAGGTTGGCGGGGTTTAGCTGCTGGTAGTTGAACACATTAACTAACTTTTGAAGTGTCAGGACACGTGGCTGTGTATGATTGGACTGGCGGAGGTCAAGTGCCTGTTAGTTGGTGGACAGTACGAGCAGAGGATTAAGATGGCGTCATGGGCTTCAGCTTTCATTGTACTACACTCACTCTCCTAGTTGAGATCGATTAAGTTTGGTTCTCTACCTCACCAATCTTTGGTAATGTTAAAATCCAGGTATACTGTGACACTGTTAATTTTTTAAAGTAAAGTTATCTGGCTATTGTTTGAATTAGTACTAACGTGAAGCCAAACTTCCAGAATATGACCCAATTGGACATAGGCACTGCCCATTACTCATGTTTAGTCTTCATCCAAGCCTACCACATTTAACACCCATTGATTTGTAAAAAAAAAAAACCAATGGAATTTTGGAGACTTTCAATTATAGAGGAAACTTTGTAGGAAGGCTTTTGAAACAAAGAATTAAATCCTATTCTTATATTTGAAATTCTTATGGAATAGATAAAAATCGTGTGTTTCCTTTTTCTATGCATACTTTTGTTCAATGAGGTGTTTCAAAGGAACTCTTATCGTTTAACTTACTAAAATATTGGTAGTGTAATTTTTTTTACCAATCTGAAATGACCCCTTCTTTTTGGTTTGTTCTAGAACTTCTGCACCCAGTCCCCCACCTTATAAGAAGTCTAAAACATGCCCTTTTTTAACCTCGAAGAATTATACAGTGGCACGGATGCACGGTGCAAGTAAAAGTTTAGCTTGAGGTGATTTGGCCAGAGAGGTGAGTACGTACGTTTGGGCCGGAGAGGGGTACGTAAGTACGTTAGCGCCCGATCCAAAATTGCTTTGCTGATCTCTCTGGTGCACGCAGCACTGGCTTATGCAGCTTCAGTGATTCACCCTGAGTTGGATCTTGTTTTCCAGACGACTTGAATATTTACTAGTATTATTTTTTTGTTGGTGTTCCATATAAGGCATTCGCTCTGATCTGTGTGTGCGACCCATTCAGCCACTCCTGGCATGTGGTAACAGTGCAAATAGTTACTCCAAAGTGGTGCTAAACGATGCACGAATGAAAATATAACTAGATGATACCTCGCACTCCGTGGCCTCCTCCTTCCTCTATGTGCGCCCCAGCCTCTTTGACATGGAGCGTGGACACACCGCTACTCCGCGCCAACGTTGACACATTCCTCTCGCCTCGTTCGGTATCGACCAGGCGTGCGTGTCAGAGTTTCTCTACTCCCTCAGCCTATCCAACGAAAACCTCGCCGTGCAGTGTGCCGACACACACATCGCATGTCCCGGAGATTCGGCAGGATTGCGATCTGCAAGTAAATCACAAATCCTGCTCAATCTTCACCAGGATTATTAATCCCCTCAATATCAATATACGAGCAACTCTTTGTCCCGCGTGCGAGCACCTCGCCGTCGACCGGAGCAGCGAGCAGCGAGGAGGTGGTGATCAAGGACGAGGGGGCAGTGAGGCTGCTCGTGGGGCTCGCCGACATGGTGCGGACTGTGCTCGACAACATCTCTTTTGGTTCTTTTGGTGCCGCCGCCGCCGCCGCGGACACTCTCCACCACCACAGGATGTTGGTTCTCCCGATGAGGATGGATGGAGTTTGGGAAGATGATAGAAAAAGTGAAGGGGATGACATGGCTCAAATTTTAGGAAATTTCAGTGGGACGTAGTTGGTTTCACGGATAGTAATAATGATTTTCTAAATATATAAATTTGTAATGGCATGTATCAAATTTACCTAAAGAGATAAGCACGGTTCATCAAGATCATCCAGGGCTGCAACAATTCTTGAAGCAAGGGGATGATGCAGTGCCTCCTAAATGTGCAAGTGTGTAAGATAAAGAGGGAAGCAAACAGTGTTGCTCATGTTTTAGCTAAAATAGCTATGAGCTCGATCTAGCTCCTGCGTGGAGAGGAGATTATGTGCTCCCGCAAGAATAATAGACTTGTTAGATTAAGAATATAATCCTTGTTTCTGTAATCAATAAAGTTCCCTCTTTAACCTAAAAAAAAAGAAGATAAGCTACGTTGCCAGGAAGTAAGGAAGAAGCCAAAATTCGTGGTGCTATGAATATGGACCATTGAGACATAGAGTTCGTGGTGTTGTGACAGTGGTCTATAGAACATTGAGGCATGCTAGGAGACGTGCTGCGCTTCTATTTGCTTGCGACTGCATTGCTCCTCTACTGTTTTTTTTCTCCTAAGAGATTGGGTTTGCGTCACCCATCATCTCGTCGACCTCTACACATCTTCAATGTCGGCACCATCTTTGGCTTCCGTTCAGCCCCCACATCATCGGCTTAATCACCCGATCAAGCAACTGGCTGCGACGACTCCCTACAATCTCTTCCTCATTGTGCAACACATACACCATATATTGACAAAATCTAGAGCATTGATTTATATAGTATGAGCTTGTGGGTTCATGAACCCATGCAAATACAAAACGGAAAGAAAAGACAAGGAAGTTGAGAAGATCTAAACAATATAATAAATTAAAATGCAAAATGTACTATCTATTTAAGATTAACAAACTGTAGGTGCACTTCAGAATAAAAAGAGTACTCGTAAACGGGCCCGGGTCCTGATCCAGCCCGGAGCTCCGATCAAGTCACAAACTAAGAAGATGCTGTTCAACTCGAAGAAGTAGAATCCCATGGGCATCAAATAGTATGTTCTCAGGTATTGTGCGAGAAGGCCTCCACGTCTTGCCCTAATGTACTCGCGCTCCACGTAGCACGTGATGACCATGCCGACCACGTATCCAAGCTCGCCGAGGGTTTTTGATGACGCTCCTCCATCTCGAGGCATGTTGAATTACTAGTGTGGTTGTACCGCCTGCATGCATATAGATGTTTGATGTTAAATTCCGTGTGTTTTTTTAATATACGATGCATTTAACTTTTCACATATGTTTGATTATTTATCTTATTTTAAATTTTTATATACAAATATTAAAAAATAGAAGACATGTTTGAAAAACTTCTAATGATAAATTAAGTCATAACAAAATAAATAATAATTTCATATTTTTTCTGAATAAGTTGAATGGTAGTGCTAGAGTTTGTTTCGAGCTTCTGTCAGCTACAATTTTTCCAAAATCAATCTAACAGATAACCCATACATTAGCACTTTAGCAGCGCGTAGATCTACGTGCAGTGAAAAGGAAACGAAAATTTAATGGCTTCAGTATACGTATGTACCGGTTAGGCGTAATTGCGTAAAGCTAGCACGCACCGCAAACCAAACCAAGTAGTTGATTCCGACGAAGGACGCAACGAACCAAGTTAATTCCGACGGCGCACAGTACTATACGCTGATCAGCAGCGCGCAGCACGATGGCGCAGGAGGGTGGAGGTTCGGTTGAGACTTGAAAGGCGAATTGAAGCGTGGCGCGCGGCCAGATCGAAGAGCGTGGAAGGTTTAGAAAAAGAATATATAGTATATAATATCGCGGCCCGAATCTAGGAGATATTGGAAACCGATGCTATCTCTAACGAGTTCTGATCTATCGATAGAACCATGGGCCGAAGCCCGTAGTCCAGGCCCATGCATAACGTACATAGTCTATATGCATTTAACTCCTCTCAATCTAATTATCTAATCTAACTAGTAATATACCCGTATTACCGCTACGGGATCATTGTATTTTTTAATATTGCAAGAAATTTTTATATATATTATTTTTGGTAGGGTCTATCTCTTTCCTTGGTTTAGCGGTTTGGCCAAAATCCATGTTATTTATCTTACCTACTCTTGACAAAGCATAGTTAAACATAGTAAAGTTATCCATGCGACGAATATATATTTTCTTATTTGAAACCATGACCGTCACTCTATGCCAGCTCATAACCATGATAACACCGATGTAATATTTTTCCTCAAAACATCAGTAATGATATTTCATAAACATGCTGAATGTCTTTGGAATTAAGAAATATGTATTCAGTCCATCTTCCTGAAATAAATATTATGTATACATTAAGGTTCAGAATTAAGGTCCAGAATTACATCATCACTTCCTCTGTTTCCATTATAACATTTTCTCAATACCTTACCTGCAAATGACTAAGATACAAATCGTAGAATCGATTGTTGTTCTGGTTGTCCAACGAAAAGGGAACCAATATACCAAATAGTGATCCGGAGCTAACAATAATATTTGCAGCAAAAAGGGAATCATTATCTTATTATATTATTCAAAGCGGGTTACATCCATGAAACAGTTGCAAGATTGCACAATAAGGGCTTGCTAAAAAATTTTGCCAAAATTTTTTGGCAACTTTTACATCACTAATTAGAAGTATTAAATATAAATTAATTATAAAACTAATTACACGGATGGACGGAAAATCGCGAGGTGAATCTATTAAGTCTAATTAATCCATCATTAGAGGTTATTTACTGTAGCACAATATTATCTAATTATAGTCCAATTAGGCTTAAAAGATTCGTCTCGCAATTTCACCCGGGCCTATGGAATGGGTTTTATCAGTTCTCTATATTTAGTACTCCAAATTAGTGGTTAAACGTTTGAAGTTACTGTAGCAGTAAAAAAATTTTGAGAATTAAACAAGGTCTAATGTCACTTGTAACATATTCAAAAAAATAGGTAAGGATTCCGTTTTTTTGTCCGTGGTCGGTTTAATGCATCGCTCTCCGTCCGTTTTGATAACACGTTCGTCTGTAGTCCATATCACCGGCCATTTCTTCCCTTGCGCTGTCCTTGGATACGGGGAGCGCGTCGTACGCCCTGTCACACCGGACAGCGACAGCGGCGGCGGCGCCAAGCTCGTCTCCGACCGGAGAGCGCGTTTGTCTCCTGCCAGCGGCGAACCCAACAATATTTAATACGAGGGGATCAACTTAACAAGCGATCGAAGGTCTACCCGTGACTCCCGCGTGTCACTGCTCAGGGCGACCCGAGAGGTGATACTGTTAGAGTTTGTCACTATTTCCACTTTGTATTTTGGTTCGGTTTCTTCCTATTTTCCCAACCCTGATTCTATAAGTCGGATAGAGATACGGAAGGTTTACCAATCTATATATGTACTCGCACTACCTGGCAATAGATCACTTTGCGTTGAGTTTATTCCGTTTTACATAGTATCAGATTAATATCGCTTCCACCATATTCTTCAACACCGGCGCTTCTTCCATGCGCCCTCGCCTCTCGACGCTTCTCCCGCGCGTCCTTCGGCGCCTCTCTCGCGCCCACAACGCCATGACGGCGGTGCAAGCCATTGCGGATGCCATCCACGACTCCTTCTTGTCACCTGTCGACCACGATGTCGAACCTGCCACTGCGACGGCTGTTGTTGACACTGCCGCCAAAAGTGCATCCATGGCAGAGCGCGCTGCACTCTTGAGCGGCCTTGCCGCAACTCCTCTCCCCGTCGGCCTCCTTCAAGCTCGATGACCCCGCGTCCCCACCGGATCAATCTACCACTTTCGTCTCCACCATGGCAGCTCTAGGCACCTCTACCTCTCCACCCGTGCTGTCACACGTGCCGCCAACGTCCGTCTCAATGGCTCTTCTCGCAGTGCCCAGTACCGTGTTCATGCTCGTCGCGTCACTCCAGGTCCCTCCCGCGGCATCTTCCATGCCGCCCAAATTGGAGACGCTTTTCATCGCAGTTCGACTCTACCAGGGCCCTGTCGTATGTGGTCCCTAGACCGACCCCCCCCAGCACTGCCACTCTCTTCCCGGTAACGGCCTCCTGCCCCCTCGTGCAGCCGCCCCGTCAGCCTTCGGTGGCGTCCCCCGGCGTTTCTCGTCCTCGATGATGATGCCACGAAGGCCCAACATGCTCAAGCTGTCAGCGTTCTCAATATCAAGGCTCTCGTCCCGGATACTCTTGATCTCACCGCCGACAATTACACACAGTGGCTCGGCGTGTTGATGCAAAACACACACACTGATCTGAGAGATTTGCTTTACTCTAGTGCAAGTCCAAAAGCTTACCTCCAGATTCTAGGGCGTGCTAGTTGATTTGATTCTACAATCAACAAGAATAAACAAGGCAGATTGTTAGTAAACGATAGCTAATCGGCTTGAAAGCCAATGTTGCGTCGTGTTATAACATAGCCGATGCAAGGAAAGATGGATCGGCCATGATTTATATTTATAAGCATAAGTAAATCCCAAAGTAGATCCATCGACTGTAAAGATCAATATTATATAATTTATGAATCAATATTACTTTAAAAATCAGTAATTGGGATAGATCAGACTTAATCGAGATAGTATAAATTGCTTAGATCCAAAATTACATGAAATAAAGATTATATATGTTCATGTAATAGTCGATGTCAAAATTTAAGCATGTATCGGCTATAGCTCCGAAACTACATTATACTAAGATATCATAGTGTAATAAATACATTAGACTAATATCAATCAGATTGATAATAAGCTTAATATATTTAAATAATTAAGATCCTGGTATAAGTGGCAAATACAACATGTTAAATAAGATATAAACCAAAGTAAAACAACTGTACCAGATAAGATCAGCTGAAACCCCAATACTATCCTTATTAACAATCATAAAGCAGACTAGAGATTATGTTTCTAAGCACGACTTAGTAGATCAAACTTAACTGATGCAACATTAAGTATGAAAAGAAACTTGATATCTAGACAATCAAATCGATGATTATCTTTTCAGGATGGTAGATACGTTAAATAATCTAAGTTAACAAGATAATATAGCCGTTATCGACAAAACCCTAGAAAGAGATAAGTCGATGCAAGTAGAAAATATTGTCAATCTAGATTATGAAACATATATGATAACTCGGTGATTCACGAAAACAAGATTAGAGTGTCATAAAGATAACGCAAACCGCCATAACAAACTTTACCTCTTGTCGAAGATCGAAACCGATGCAGCCCGACTCGAAAGCAAGAACTCATCGAAATAGAAAAGTAACAAAAGGTGGCGATGCGCCAAGAGTATATTAAACTGGTGTTAATTATTTACAATATCTCGGGCTTATATTTATACCCAAAAATACAACATTATCCATAACGGACACGACTTATACTTTCCTAATACAACTCTAACCAACGAACAAGTCCCTTACATGGACTCTTACTAAGAGTATCTCTAAGGAAATAACACAATATCCTAGTTAATAGATACAATTGCCCAATCTCGGACTCTATCATCGCCTGGCAATATCATTGAAACCCTTCATTCAAATCTAACACTGATCACGTAACCAAACTTGCCAATATCGGCTGTATTGGCCAGTCGTATTGAACTCGGTATCGGCCAATATAGACTTTCAGCCGATGCATACTCTGTTTCAAAGATTTCCGCACATCTTCAAATATGCATCGGATTGGATCTTGACTCCGATCCATATGCTTGCCAAATTTTATCGTCAACACTCATGCTCATCACCCTCGACAAATATGCGCTCAGCGATCACGTTCTCTCAGACAACTATCGCCCCGACTGGGTTCGGATGGATTATGTCGTCTTAACATGGCTTTATGGAACCATCTCCGCTGATCTCCTCATCGACGTCATATCTCCAACGACCACCTCGCGCCTCGCCTAGCGTGGCTTGGAGCACTTGTTCCTTGTCAATCAGGAGTACCGTGCTGTCAACTTAACCGTTGAATTCCATAATTTCTAGTTTTGCTCCACTTTGACACCTCAGTAGGGCCTTTGGGAAGTCTAGCTATTGCGTCGAGGTATTGGGTTTTTTCTGTTGTTCTATTGGAGAGTCGGAGTTGCTACGTGTTTGCGAGCTCGGCAATAATGATCCAAGTTGGATAGCGTCAGTCGCATTTCGCTGTAGTGTGGAGTGGCGAGCTTTTTGGTCTGCAAAGCTTGTCAGTCTGGCTCGAACATGTTTCAACAAGACCGGTGGACATGAAGTCGGAGCTGCGGTGTCGGTAGGGCGCGGTGTGGCAACGATGACACAAGCCTTGTTGAGTTGTGCTTTGGCGGGGGCTAGGTTGTTTCCTGACCCTAGTGTTCCCTAGCGAAGTCGAAGTCGCCCAGTCGCGTGGGTGATAGTGTGATGATGATAATATTGCGTCTTTGCCAGTGTGTGAGAGTCTTATTTTCTTCTAACTTTTTTGCTTGTTCATGTGAACGACACTTGTTGAGTTCTGTTTTTACCATCTTGGTAGCTTGGATTAGTTGGGAGTGTTGTTGCAATGGTGGTTTTCGCCCAATTTTCCCTAATTAACAGTGTATCGTAAGGTTTAGTCACGTTTTCCTCTTAAAATGGGGCATCTTCTTCCTTATATAAAACATCGGCAACAGCCTGACCGTTCGAAAAAAACTTAACAACCGATCGTATAATTATAAATAAAAATAACTTAATTATATGCAAATATCAAGGTTTTCCGTATGTAATAATATATCGTATTGTGTCAACGTAAAAAGCACACGATAACTCAAAAGATTGACAAACAAGTAGCTATACTGCATATACTTATTATTTCAATTTGACGATAAAAGCTGAGCAGACATCATATCGTAAACGGTTATAATCCAAACTGGAAGTCTAAATAAATAGCCAAACAATTAAGGAAACTAGATCTTGGCATAATGGAGAATAAACTATCAGTCTTGCAAGTATTAAGTAATAATTTAGAAATTTAAAACGGTAGCTATCTAATAATGTAAACAATCTATAATTATAATTATAAGTAGTATGGCATGACCTAATAAAAAATAGTCATTAGGCAAATAAAATCTAATATACTAGACAAAAAATATCTCAATTTAATTAAGCACCTCAATAATATATAGTATAAATCTAAACATTTAGAGTAAAAAAGGTTGAAGCTAATAAGTTGTATTTGAGAAATTTTTCGTTTCCGATTAAAAAGACCTGAATTCATTTACGAAAAATTTCCGAATTCATTTCTAGAAAGTGTCCTACGGGTTCCGATTTCCGACGGATAGTAGCTTTTATCATATTTGTTTTCGTTTCCATTCCAAAAAAAATTTCAAACTTATTTCCGTTTCGAAAATTTTCGAAAAATAATACGACCAACACTTTCCTTTCCGGAAACGTTTTGAACTGTTTTCATCTCGATGCATGGCCTCACTGGTGCGATTCACCGTAGGACGCCATATGGGGAGCTGCTCCGACCTCCAAGCGGTTCGTCGACCACTTGACGACTTTCACGTCGCGCGCGCACAAATTAGAGTTCAGATCACTACCAGCATTCTAAATACAGGCTGCGGCGAACTGATGGTTGTTGTAAAAGGAAAAAGGACATGCATTTTTTATTGCATTTTATAGGAACTAGAAAAAAGGACCATACGTTACAACGGAAAAACTAAAGTTACATACACACACATACAGATGATATAGGTTTTATTTTCATATGATCTAAACTCTTCTTTAGAAAATATTCTTCACGTAGAACGGCTAGATAATTTGTTTTAAAAAATATTTTTGTTCTCATCTCCACCTAGGAATGAAAATGGAGAGGATAGTTTCCGTCTGCTCCGGAGAAAAACTAATGTGGAACCTTTCGGAGCGGATAATTCTCGGATAGTTCGGATACGGATACGAATATGGATATTTTCTCCTGGATACGAGCACGAATATGGTATGGGGGTTTTCACTGGATACGGATAATAATACGGATATTCGGTGAATAGTGCTATTCGGATATCCGCAGAAGCCATAAGACATACCCATTTCTTTATAACTCTATGACCTTTAATATACCTTTTTAGATTTTAATAGCAATTTATCTCTTAACATTAATCCACACTATTAATATTATTTTAATTTTTTAAAAAAATATTATAAATTATACTATATTTTATATAAAATGAGCTAATTATATATGATGATATTTGTTTCTAACATAAGTTGAGTTGGTTTTCGTGTCCCGAGAAAAAATTGGTTATGTATTCGTGTCCGATCATATTCGACTCTTATTCATATTCGATAAAATCCGTATTTGTTTTCGTATCTGAGTTATTCGTATTCGTTTCCATATCCGGCAAAAAATATGAAAACGAATATGTTATGAGCATTATCCATCCGTATTCGCTCCGTTTTCATTCCTATCTCCAACATAAGCTAATTTTTTTTAAAGAAAACTCACACACATCGCATTAGAATGGGTCAATTGCATATCTTCTTGTTAGTACCATTTGCATTTGCATGTGATAGTTTCAATCGGCTCCGGTGAGTCCAATCACCATGCAAACAATTTGAGAATGCCGCTAACTCAACTCATCATGCAAACTGAATCATAGCGTGTCACATCTCCTTAGCATGCAAACCACACGAGCTATAACATATCGGTGCAAACAGTCACGTGATTTCACTCAGTCTCGGGCCAATGGATTTTACTCGGAATCGATAATATTGTGTTTTATTTTTTTCTAGTTGGCCAGTTTCCTAGAGAAGAAGAAAACAACAAAAGAAAAGAGAAAAAAACAGGAAGGTGAGAGGTCAAGGAGGAAAAAGTTCAAGAAAAAAAAGAAGAAAAGCAACGGCAGAGAGATCGTGAGGGGAGAGGGGCGCCAGAAAGAAAAAGAAAAAAAAGAGGGAGGGAGAGATCGGTTGTGGGGGTGGTGCGTTAGGAGTGATCAGGATCGGAAGCGATCCGAGGAAGGAATCCTTTTTATAGAGAATAGAGGGAGATAGAAATAGATATGTTATGTTGCATGGTAAAAATACTATATAAATTTTAAGTAGGTAAAGATAAATATTTGTTTAGGGTTGAAAAGTGCGGGACGCTGTGTTTCTCACGACTGACAATAGATGGGTCGAAGTGATGGACGACGGACGCCGGAAAAAAAGGTTTTGGTGGAGACCAAAACGGGGAAAAAAGAAGTCATACCGTCAGGAAAAAAAAATCGGTGGAGACCGGATGCAAATTGCATCCTGTGCAACCCCGTCCCAGATAACTGCCACGTGGGCACGCTAATTATCGGACGGTGTCATCAGACGATTTCCTTCCTCATCGGTGGTTTACTCTCTCATTTGCATCCGCCGCCGGCCGCCCGCAGCCCGCCACGTTCCCCTCTGCCTTTCTCGTTTTTTTGCTTCTACTGCCCTTCGCCGCCTTGTCAGAATTTAATCGCCGATTTCTTCAAGTTAACGGCAGCACTGTCTCCACCGTGATTCTCTACGGCCTGTGCACAAGAATGCGGCTCCGGCGTTCATTCTGGTGCCTTTACCTGGCGGCTGTGATTCCAACAGTAGCAGTATGTAGGTCTGAAATCCCAAGAGCAGAAAATGAAAATAGAACAGCTGAACTGAATGTCTTAAACTCCTATCCTACACCATGGAAGAGATCGAGTTCGCTGGGACTTTCTGTTTGGTCGTTGATCTCACTAGCATACATTAATTCAAAGCCCTGGTGTGTGAATTCAGAAACACCCGCACACAATGTTTTGATTACGAACAATTTTACTGCACGTTCTGATTTCTGGACATCTCTACATTTATTTGGTCTTTTACTCTTTTTTTAGGAACTCTGTGCTTGTTTTCTTTTCCTAAAACTTGGAGGCTGTGTTTTATACAACTGTATGACAAAATGTGAAGAGATGATAATATTGATTAAGCACGGCCTAATAAAAGATTGTTTGCAGATATATATGCTCCGCATGGTTGCTGCTCACAACTTCACTTGTGGTGATGCCATGTTTTTCGAGATTGCTGGCTTGCTGCTCTATATGTATGTTGCAGAAACTTAGGGGTGTTCCCCAATTTCTTTTGGTGCGCCGGAGAGGCACTGGTCGCCTCCGGTGAAGGCCCAAAATCAACAGCGATGCAAAAATGACAGGCTGTTTACTGTGTGACCCTGTCCTGTCTCTCCGTTGGCATCCCGCCGGAGTTTTGCCGGCTACCTCGCATACGGAGTCTTAGCAGGAATTCTCTGACCGGCAACAGAAGAGAGGTAGGTCCAGGGGGGAGCTGATGCGCGGCCAGTCGCCTCCCCCCTATACTACTACTGTAGTATACTAGAATGTATGTATGTATATAGTTTTATATATGTGTATATAAGATTTATACGTATGTATATAAAAATATATACGTTTATATAATATATATAAATATTTTTATTTGTATGCATTTACAAATGTATAAAAATATTATACATATATACAAAGTTTATATGTGTACATATACATAAATATATCAATTTTATATTTGTATATATACAAAGTTTGTATATATACGTATACATTTAAATAAACTTTATATACGTACATATTAAGAAAACCGAAAAAAAACCGGAAAGAAAAACAGAAAAGGAAACGGAAAGAAAAAAAAAAGACGTGTGGGTCCTACCGCGCCACGCAGTTCCGCTGCTCCCTCTCTGCGCGCGCCCGCACGGGAGGGAGATCGCATGGCTATCCGCTCATTAGCGGTTTCGGGCGGAGGAGAACGTGGTCACTGTGGGAGACGGCGGAGGGGAAGGCGGTGGCGGCGCAGCAGATGAGAGAGACCTATGAGCTAACGAGCCAGGGAGCCGAGTCGACTCAGCCGAGCGAGGCTCCTCCGTCATACTCGCACTGCGCCTCGAGGCCAAGCGGCACGCGGCATCCGATAATTAGCGTGTCCACGTGGCAATCATCTTGCACAGGATGCGGTTTGCATCCGGTCTCCACCGAATTATTTTCCATCCCGTCACGTACGTTAGTAGGAGTAGGTACATGTACGTGAGAGAGAAAAAAATACGGTACATGAAAAGTGTGTGCCATAAACGCACGCGCGACATAGGACTTTTGTTCTATCCATGCCAATTTTAGTTTTCAACACTATTCTCACAAGGATCTTCGTTGCCATGACGTACGTTGACTCACAAGCTCATTCGGTAACCATCTAACACCTATGCTTTATCAGAAACCACACAATAATCACAAGCACATGAATACGATAAACTCTGATAAGGTAAAGAGATTTGCTAACATCATCCAGAAATTAAGCCCCCTTTAGGCTTGCATTGCACGAGCAAGAAATTTAAGCCCTTGTGGCCACAGAGAGTTCAACATCTAGAGTACTATACATCCAGCCTATGGTCAAATCAGGTAAAATAGAGCGAAACGTGACTATGTGAGTCACCCAGGCCACTGCTATATCTCCTTTGTAGCAAATATCGGAGCTCCTGTGTTCTCCTGTGCTCTCTTTTGGCTCCTCTGTTCTCTGCAATATATAAAAGGTGGTATCTGTGAGCTAGTGTTATCTTAATGTCTGGTTTCGTGGATTTTTAGGAAAAAAAAATTCCATTATATCAGCGAAGCTAGAGCAAGGTGAAAAAGTTACACTACATTTTAAACAAGAAGATCTCCCATGCTTATGAACACCTTGGCATCTCTTACCTTAATTCTCAAAGATCTCTGTCTCCAACACGATCAGGATCTGATTTAGGATCTCGGCAAGAGCCAAAACTTCTAACTTGGTCTCCCAGTCGAGTGCAGCTAATCCAGAGATGGCTAGGTCCAAGGTTTTAGTCCCAATGACGAATGCCCTGGTATGCACATAAAGTAGACTTAGTCTACTTCTTTTTGGCAAAAATCAGATTAAGCAACAATTCTTACCTGATAGGGGAATCCATGTTGTTGTAACAGAGAAGACAAGTCCTCAAGTAAATTTCTATTATCAATGGGTTGGAGGGAGCAAGGGTGTTATCTACCCTTTCAACAGCACACTGAAAACATGTGGAATAAGGCACACTTCGAACAAATTGACTTGCTGGTAAGAAAAGCTCTAACTGCCTAATTTCTATGTACACATGATCACTTACCAAATAAGAATCAATTGCAAACGAAGTATAACCTTTCTTCTTATCACCTTCCGTCAGTGCTGCAAGGTATTGGTAATACTCTCCTTTCCTAAATCAAGAATTTGACTTACTGATAAGAAAAGAATGCTCCAAAGTCCAAACATATCTAAGAAGAACACAGGAAAGATAATGAATTATTACTTTTTGTAATAGAAGACATAACTCTCAGAAGTGAAGCATCTGGGAATGAAATATTCATCAATTAGTTGGATGAAATCTATGCATATTCTTTCCAACTCAGTTAGCATTCTTTCCCAATACTCTGATATCAATCTAGCACCTAATCCCATCCCGAATGACTTGAATGCTTGCATCAACGCAACTTTTGAAAACATTGTGTCATCACAGCTTGCAAACAGAAGATCATTTTCTAGGTCGGACATCTCCTCGTCCATTTTGAGTACCTCGAGCATCAAAGCTGCAGTAACTGTACATATAATCTCAAATGAGAGCCGACTTGATCAACAAAGCACACATAACAGAGCGAGAATATAGAGAAGGAGGATATCGGCGTACTCTTGAAGTGCCCGGTATCTCTGGCGAGAACTGCAATGTTCAATAGATCGTCACGCCGAAGTAGAAACAGAAGTTGAAGCTCTCCCACGTTGCCACCATCGCCTCCAAACTGTCCAAGCCAGACTCTCTGCACATCATCTGCTGCCTGAACATTAGCAGATTAGGCACATGTCGAAATAAGAGCAGGAAAGTTGAATGTTTAGTTAACTAACTACCATTTCTGGATCTCTCAAGTACATGAAACCAATGACGGTGCAGCCCACGATTACTCCAATGACAATGCCTTCCAATGATATATGAGGTACAAGGTGAACCAACTTCAAAATAGCTGCACGAAGATCCAAGTCACGCTCAAGCAGCTCTCTCATCTTCAGTGTAGGTAGGGGCCGACTACGGGGCATGGTTGTATGCGATAATTTCTTCAGAAGATTTTGTACATCACCAAATGTAGTGCCCCTGAATGAATCTCGGAGTGCTCTCAGCAATCTGATTGATAGAGAGGGGTATATAAGATCTTCAAGGTGACGCCTGCCAATACTGAAATGCAGAGACGAAAACATCACATAAACAGAAACCGAAAACTTCAGATAAACAGGGACGTCGAAAAATTCAGATAAACAGCGCCACAACGAACTTCAGATAAACTTCAAACCGACGACGACGGCGAGTTCGACGCCAACCCGGCCGCTACACGTCTCTGTTCTCTCTTCCATGCGAACCACACAACGTGCTCACGAGGCGTTGCTGCTCCCGCCGCCGCGGACTGCTCGCCGCGAACGACTCTAGATGGCGCACCTCACTTACCTGATACCTCCTCCATCTTTGTGGTTTGGGGACCTCGCCGCCGATCGCTGCTTGCCCGCGCCTCCTACCGCACGCCACCTCACACCCTACCAGCCGCCGCTGAACATTTCTCTCGCCGCACGAGCCGCTGCACGCGAACACGGAACACCCAACTCACGCGAACGCGACCCACCACTCTCTCCGACGAAAATCAAGTTCGTCGTCTTCTCGCCGGCGTCGCCGCTGCCACGCGAACACCCCAACTCACTCGGACGCGACCCCACCACTCTCTCCGACGAAAACCAAGTTCCTCGTCCTCTCGCCGGCGTCGCCGCTGCCACGCGAACACCCCAACTCACGCGAACGCGACACACCACTCTCTCCGACGAAAATCACCTACTAGTTGCCTACGGAGAACTCCACCCGTGGTCGACGCGATCCGCCCTACCCGGAGCCACTACGAACTCTCCGCCATGAACCGCTCTCCGTTGCGCTGCCCCTGGGCCTTCTCGCCGCGAACCCCTCACCACCTCGCCACCGATCGCCGATCGTCACCGCGACCGCTCATCTCCGACCGCATTCGCGCTTACTGAAGGCTCCTATGCACGCGTCTACCTCCCGCGCCATCACCATCACCTCTCAACTCTCAAGCAATTTGAAATAAAACGCAGGGAGACGAAGGAAGGAGGAAGGTTAGAGATTAGAGAAGCTTACATATTCTCTGTGATGATGGAGGTGGAAGTGGGGAGTTGGGGGAGGGCGTGAATCCTCATTTCGGAATATTGCGGTAGTTTCAAAAGCTCTTGTGGACTTTGGTTGGGGAAGGGTCTAAGGGAGAGGAGAGAAATGGCGAGATGGCGAGAGGAAGAAGACGAGGGTTTATATAACGGTAGGGACGCTAACCAGCGAGAAGAACGAGACGAGCGGTAATTTTTGGCCCTTCGATGGTGTTTAAGATTCGTGCTGGCCAGACCGGGTCCACCATGACCACTCAACCGGTGAGCTCTCTGCTTCCCTCGTCTGCTCGTCACGGTCTCCGGTCGGAAACATTGCTGCTTGGCGAAACGAGAGGCGAGTGGAATATCTGAGGAGGCGATTTGAGTTGGAATCGGCGGCGACGTGGCAGGCCATGGAGTCAACGGCGGATTTGGAGGCCGGGGTTGTCGGAGGAGGGGCGGACGGTAGCCGCCTCGATGCGGGCGACCTGGTGGAGGCGGCGGGAACGGGGAGGACGAGCGCGGAGCATGATGGCGGGAAGTGGTCGGCGGCGGGGGCGGAGGTCGGCGGGTGGGGCGCTGGGCGCTGCGAGGGAGGTAGGGGGGAGCGGTGAGGCGGCGCGTCCATCTCCTCGAGGAAGCCGCCGTTGCAGTCGGGGCAGAGCGCAGCCTGGGGGTGGGGTTGACGAAGCGGTCGCAGCTGTAGCACCAGTAGGAGGGCGGCGTGGCGGGTGAGGCGTCCATGGCGGATCTTCGAGCCCGATTCGGTGAGGTTTTGTTGGTTATTTTGCTCTGGCGCCCCTTCCCTTTCCCTTTCCTTTTCTCTCCCAGGGTGAGCAGTTGGATCTTCAGAAAGAATTTGTGAACCGGAGATGGATTTGGTTGGGCTAGGGAAGGTGCGGATGGTGAGGAGCAAGCAGGATGGGGGCTTCTTCTTCCTTTCACCGCTGTGTTATTTTGGGCTGAGATTTATCTTGTTCGTTGCAATTGTGGGATCACCTCGAGTTCAGGCGCCGATTAATCCCTGTGATTTCGTGAATTTCATTTTGTGTTTTGTTGGAAAGAGGTGATCAGAAGGAGATCTTGTTAAATTTCATCTTCTGGTTGTTCATGCAGCAGATGGAAGCGCGATTTCTATAAGATCCACTGTTTATAACACTGTCTTCTTTTTTTTGTCTATGTGAGGCGATTTCTAATGACTTCTTTTGTCAATCTCGCAGAGCTCTTGTTTTGATGTGTATTTGATGCGATTTTCTGTTGGATTGCCTGCAGTTCCTATTCTCGACTGGATTTGGGAGCTGCGAGGAGCTTCGTCGACTGGATTTGATCTTCATCTGTCAGTCTGAACTCTGAATCGGTTAGCTTTTCGTTTGTTTTTTTCTCTGGGTTTGATGTGATTTGAGAGGCAATTTGAAACGGTGAGCTAGTTCTGGGTTTTTTTTTCTATTTTCTGTTGGAATGATGAATCAGCTTAAGCTTAATTTCTTCTTGGGAATTTGCTATCCAGTTTCCAGAAATCCCTAAAAAGTTCAGTCATTTTTTTTCCTGACCGTCAGTTGTCTCTGTGATTGGTGCATTGGTGTGGGTTTGTTTCGCAGGTTTGTTTGTTCTCGGGTTTGCTCCCTGTATCTCATCACCCAAAACCCAATTTGTACACAGCATCTTTGTTCCCTGAGACCTCGTTTTACGTAGGCTTGCTGTGTCGACAATTCCCAAGAGAGTGGGATACTCTGTTGGTACAGGATACATTTTGGCAGGAAGATGCTGAAGCAATTTTAGCTATACCCACGGATGATGAGATGTCTGATTGGCTAGCCTGGTATTTTGAATCCCACAGGGATGTTTTCGGTGAAATCAGCATACATACTAGCCGTGGAAACAGCTGATGGACGAGATGCTTCACCATTGAGCTCAGGACAAAACAATGATGGGGTGTTTTAAGTGGCATAAGATATGGTAATTGAAAGTCTCAAACAAAGTTAAGATATTCATCTGGCGGTTCACTCAAGATAAAGAGAAGAGGAGTGGAACTGGATACTCTATGCCCAGTATGCAAGAGACTTGATGAAGATTGTGGTCACTTGTTCCTCAAATGCAAGGGAGCTCAAAGTATCTGGCGGACCTTGAATATGGAGGAATGCATCATCCTCTCTCTCTCTCTCTCTCTCTCTCTCTCTCTCTCTCTCTCTCTCTCTCTCTCTCCCGGTCACGA
Source organism: Oryza punctata (assembly GCA_000573905.2). Lineage (NCBI taxonomy): Eukaryota > Viridiplantae > Streptophyta > Magnoliopsida > Poales > Poaceae > Oryza > Oryza punctata. Next base: position 35,333,224 of record CM002490.2, read on the forward strand.
AAAGAAGCAGTGAACAAGATATGGCAGTATGAAGCTGAAGAGCAAACTAGAATCTTCCATCTTATTGTGGAGGTGGTGGTCTACTAGGAACAGAGTGAATGCAGGAGAAAGGATGATGAACGGGGATGAAGTGCGTAGCTCTGTTAATTACTACCTCCTTGAATTGGGTGGGAAGATAGCTTGTCCTGCACAGTCAACTATATCAACGCCAGTTAGAAAATGAACACCCCGAGTAGCTGAAACCTACAAGCTAAATGTCGATGCCTCATTTCAGGGGGAGTTCATGAAAATTGGATAGGGATTTGTGGTGAGGGACAGCGATGGATCTGCTCTGGAAGCTGGAGCGGGCATAGTATAGCACGCTCTCCAGGCTGAGGCGATGGCTGCTTGGTGGGGTTTGGAACTTTGGATAGAGCAGCACAACTTGGAATGACTTGGATAATCCTGGAAATAGATGCTACAGTCCTGAAGCGAGCACTCACAACACAAGAGTTGGATCGGACTCCTAAAGGTTATCTGTTTAGGCAGATATGATCATTTATGTCTTCTTATTTTACTTCCTGTTCAGCGTCCTGCTGTCCTAAAACTTGCAAAAAGTGGCTGACCGTATTGCAGCTCACGGAGCGTGTGTGTTAGATGTTGATTCCTATATGTACTGGGATCATGCACCAGACTTTATACTTGAGTTGGTATCCGGCGATCTGCCTGGAGCCAGTGCTTAATGGAAGCTCCTGTTTCCAGTTCAAAAAAAAGACAATTCCCAGGAGAGAGACAGGCCGAGCTCTCCATGGCGACGAGCTCAACTTCAGCAGATGTGCTCCCCAACTTCACTGGTCCTCCTCTTGTTCTCAGGTGGTTCCTAGGCCCTCCGGTGATTTGGACAGATCCCCAGCAGTGATATTGGCTTCGCCAATGCTCTTCATCACATGCCCCCTGGTTTGCCTTAATTTGATGTGATTTCCATGGCTTCTAGTTTATTGCGATTTTCCAGACCAAATTTTGCATCGCAAGAGGGTTGTGTTTGATCCTTTTTAGGTTGCAATTTTAGATGGTGGTTCTCCGTTTTTACCCTCAAATCCCTAGTTGTAGGATGTGTTTTAGAGATCAATATGCTTTGCTACCTCCTTAGAGAAATCGGGTGTGATTTTATTATGCATGGCTCTGTGTTTTGTTTGTACTGCTAGGTATGTCGGTCTGAGATGACCTTGCAGGCTGCAGCCTGCAGCGGTTGGAGAAGATAATCTCCTTGTTTGGTTTGTGATTTTGTGGCATACTGATGATGGGCTTGCTGGTACATTTGTACAGGTGGTTCGACCAAGCCCTGGGCATGCACAGTGAGTGATCAGACGGCCAATTGAGGCAGCAGAGAAGTGGTTTGGATATTTTGCTCTCTTTTGTGCTCATCTGTCCTCCATGGCCAATATGATGTCCTGAAAATGCCCAAAAGGCTCTTAGGCTTGTGCAATATACTAGTGAATCTTTTGTGTGCAGTTTAATCAAGCTTATGTTTTACACTGAGACCATGATTTTTTTTCTCTAGAGGACTAAAGTTCAGGTCATTGGTCAAAGTAGTTGCTTCAGGGTTAACTCTCTAAAAATCACTGTGAGATATATGGGTGTCAGGATTAACTCCTGGTGTTACTTATGTGATATCTGATATACAAGTGATTATATAGTGATAATATAGTGGAGTCATGAAATTGGTGCTTTTCAGGTTTTGATTGAGCCAATGGGGTGGGCAGTTTTTGGTGCACCCATGGGTTGCTACTACTATTATTTCTATGATGCACTCTGCATATTACAATTTGATTTGTATGTGCTAATTAAATGCAAACAATTAATTTTTTAATGTTCATTATGCTCCGTACATATTATACGTAATATGATTTTGTGATTTTATTTCCAAAATGTCAAATTGCAGCTGTTACTCTGATATTTTACACTCGTGTAATTTTTAGATTAACCAATTGCAGTTACGGGGAAACCCCAAAATGTCAAATTGCAGCTGTTACTCTGATATTTTACACTTGTATAATTTTTAGATTAACCAATTGCAGTTACGGGGAAACCATAAAAATAGGATTGTTCATATCTAGGTAAAATGAAGATCTAGATCTTTCTAAATACAGGAGACTCTTATCATCAATAAAAATATCAATTCAAATTGTTCGTACCAATTGCATGTTTTTTAATCTTCTAAATGATATATTTTGTTCTATATAAAAGTTTCTCATATTATTTTTCTAGAGCAAGATTTTAACTTTGTAGTGGTTAATTCAGTCATTTATACCCTCAAATAACTGTCCACAATACTGTGTTTCTTAAAAAAAAAACTGTCCGCAAAATCTGGAAAAACTCATCACAAAGGACCGACGCACGAGCACTCGATCGACCTCGCTCTTGTCGTAGCAGCGTCATAGTGATCTTGACTCCCAGAGTACTGAGTAGTGAGCACCGGTATCTAGAAGCTGCTTGATCGATCGAATCGATCCCCTATTCCCCTCTACTCCAGTACGGAGTATGTGGACCTGCTTGGTTCGCAACTTTCTAAGACCTTGGGTAAATCACAGATTTACTTAGATAGTGTTTTATTTTACTACAACTTAATTTTACTTAACCCTTAACCATTTGATCCACCCCTTAACCATTTGATCCACGTGACATACACTCTGTTTTCTTATCAAATTTTGCCTAAACTTAATTTATTATTTTGTTTGCTACAAAATTATGACAAAACTAAGCATAACAATTTTCCACGAATCGGATGTTTGCATGCTGAAAGTAATGGACAATGGGGACGTCATCCTGTACTGCTCAAAACTTTTTTTTTTTTCATTTTGCTCCGATGAAAGCAGAATAACCGATCTAAAATATATGCAAATATTAATTAGACAAAAACAACAAAGACGAGGTGCCCAGAATTTCCATCAAGTTTACGGAAAGGACGATACACATTTCCACTTAATTTGCAGGCTGTTAGCTGTTTTTTGGCTCTTTGCAGTTCAGTTTCGTCAGTTTTGAACGGAACCAAAGGGCTCCAAATGAGAGAGAGATCTGCCTTAGTCTCATCACCGTATAAGTCAAGAGGAGTACATCGATTTTATTAGTAGTATTTTACGGTTCAAATACAATGAACACATTTCTCAGGACCTTAGTTAACAGCATCCACCATCCATGTCTTGATCAAACCTAAACAGATCTCAATTCAAATTAACCACACCATCCAATTCCTGTTGCAACTCAATGTTCCTCAGAAAAGCAGGAAGAAACAGTCCCATCGTTTTTTTCCTATACACCGATTATAAACCGTAACGGCTTATTATCGATAAAACCTGAAGTAATATACTGATATAAATTTTATATGTGCCTTTAATGATTTAAAAATCTATATTAAAAATAAACCACGCTAAAAAATCAACACTAAAATTAGGTTTTAAATTTTAAATTTTAACAAAAACTTAATAAACTAAGAGCGTGTTTGGTTGCTACCTAGAGCAAACTTGGCCTGAAGCCTGCTGGACTGTCTCCATGCATTAGTTTGGTTGGCTCAGGCTAGGAATATGGTGGCCTGAGTCAAGCAACTAGGTTAAGAGGAAAAGTAGGTTGAAATTAAAATATTCATATCATGTGTCAACATACAGGTTGCTTGTACTAAATATGTTAAGTTCTGAATATTTATTCTCTCTATTTGCTTTCACGTGATTTAATTTCTCAGACCAAAGTCACCAACCAAACAACACATTTCTAAGGATGTCTGATCAGGCAAATATCACCACAAGTTTTTCTTCCACACAAGCTTGTATTTTTCTTAGATACCTTGCTCAGGCACCAACCAAACAGCCCCTAAAAGATAAATGATAGGGCTGTAAACCATCCCGAGTACTTCAGAGAACGGTTGGTTTAACATTCACTACGAGATACTACCAAACAAAACTATCTGCCCTTCCTGTGTTGCTAGCTAACGGTTATGCTTTGCTTCTCCCTTACAAAATCCCCAAAGCAGCAAGTATAAAACGTGTCTTGGCTTGACACGGAAAAACACCTGCACGATCGCACGACGATACTGAATGCCGATACCCCCCGTCACTAAGCAAAAGCAACGCACAAATCTCTCACCCCCCCTCCAGACGCCACCAGAAACGGAACGAAACGGAGGGGAGACGGCGCTAGAACCGTCATCTCCCACCTGGGCCCCACATGCCAGTCACTGTGCCGCCACGTCGGATCCCCCAACCGCTGAACCATCCGGAACCTTCACTTCCTCTCTCGCGCCCTCCTCCCCACCTCTCGTCCGCCTTAAAATTCCCCGCCGCTCCAGCCATCGCCACCGCAAACCTCACCGGAGAACAAGACAGATCGGAGAAGCCAAGAAACCTCACCGGCGCGAGGAAGCCGAGGAGAAGGCAAGAAAGGAAGGTGCGTACGTTCACCGCCGGCGAGAGAGGATGTATTTCCGGCCGCCGCCCAAGGGGCCCGAATGGGCGGGGGGAGATGCGGAGGCGGGGATGGCGGCGGCGGCGAGGCCGCTGTACCCGATGATGCTGGAGAGCCCGCAGCTGCGGTGGGCGTTCATCCGGAAGGTGTACACCATCCTCTCCATCCAGATGCTGCTCACCATCGCCGTCGCCTCCGTCGTCGTCTTCGTCCGCCCCGTCGCCCTCTTCTTCGTCTCCACCCCCGCCGGCTTCGCCCTCTACATCTTCCTCATCATCCTCCCCTTCATCGGTAAGCACCCCTATACCCAATCGATTCCAAATCCATTCTCCTCTCCTTTGCCTCAAGTGAAATCTCATCCCCATTTCATCGATTCGATTGGATGACGCAGTGCTTTGCCCGCTGTACTACTACTACCAGCGCCACCCGGTGAACCTCCTCCTGCTTGCGCTCTTCACGGTGGCGATCAGCTTCGCCGTGGGTCTCACCTGCGCGTTCACCAAGGGTGAGGTGATCCTCGAGTCGGCGATCCTGACCGCGGTGGTGGTGGTCAGCCTGACGGCGTACACGTTCTGGGCGGCGCGGCGCGGCCACGACTTCAGCTTCCTCGGCCCGTTCCTCTTCGCCGCCGTCATGATCCTCATGGTGTTCGCGCTCATCCAGATCTTCTTCCCGCTGGGGAGGATCTCGCTGATGATCTATGGCGGCCTTGCGGCGCTCGTGTTCTGCGGATACATCGTGTATGATACGGACAATCTCATCAAGAGGTATTCGTACGACGAGTATGTTTGGGCCGCCGTCGCGCTCTACCTCGACGTCATCAACCTCTTCCTCTCCCTCCTCACCCTCTTCAGGGCATCCGATTCGTGAAGTTGTTGGTGTATTTGAAAAGCTCAGATGCTTGCTTGATCTCGCTAGCTAGCTTTGGCTTGATCTCTTGGATGAGAGATTGAGAGATTGTTGTTGTGCTTTGCTTCTGCAGCTTGATTAACCTGTAAAATAAGTAAGGGATCGCTGATGATTTTTTTTTTTTTTTTTTTGCTTGTTCGTTTGCTTCGACAAAATGAGGTATTTACTCTGCTATATGTTGAGATGTTAACTCTGCTTGTTTGACTGCATGCCTGGCACGTGTGTTGCGGCTGTGAAGGCGTTCTGCTCTGTTCTGTCGTGGCACAGAGGGAAGCCGCGTCTCGTTTTTTCTATCGGGTGAATCGATCGGGGAAGTCATATGTTTCGGTGTGGGCCGGCCCGTGCTGCGTTAGATCGCGGAGGCCCAATAGATGAGCGGGCCAGCGGGGTAAAAAGTGGATCCCACCTGTCAGAGGGAATTGCGAGCCTGGCATGGAGCCGCATCCGCACTCCGGGGAACGTTTGCATGCCATCTGAGTGATTATAATTTTTTTAAAAAAATTTAACAAGATAAATTAATATATGATAAATCACTTTATAAATATACAACGCTACAAATTGTAAAAAAAAATAAATACTACAGTGAATATATATGTTAACCAATCATAATTTAATTTGTTTTTTTCAATATAACACGGTTAAATTTTAGCTTATGATTAACGGTTAAGTTTTAATTTATGTTTAACGAGTGATCTATTAGCTCTAGAATCCACCCAGAACTTAGCCGTTTCGGTTCCTTTCGTTCGTAACGCGTAGTTTACTCGGTTTGTTTTGCTTGTCAGGCCCAGGCCGCGAATGGGTCTCCTTCCCTTGATTCTCGCCAACATTCTCTTCCTCCCTCACTCGCATCTCCCCGTGTCAACAGCGTCCATCCATTCTGAAGTCTGAACCTCACTTGGCCGCAACCCCAATTCGAACGCATTTTTTAATCGATCGATTTAGATCTGAGGACGCTCTTCCGGGGAAAGAGAGAGAAGAGATTGTGTTCATGGGAGGAGATATCTCTATCTTAGCGTAGTTTGGGTCGTTGGATCAAGAAGGGGCTAATTCCATCCGGCATTAGCCTCCTTCTTGGTTAATTAATTTGGTTTTTTTAGCTGTTTATTAAGGCAGTTTTTGATTCCTCCCTAATTAATCTTTTGGTTTTGATCTTGTTCGCTTCCTTCTCGACACTTTCGGCGGGGTTGATTTCTGACTGAGATTTTTGTTTCTCTTTTGTGTTTCTTTCCATTTGATTTTGCGCGTTACGTTCCAAGAGGGAGGGTGGGGGGCGCTAGCTTCGCTCAAATTTTCGGATGGATGCCTCATTGCGTGTGTTCGCCATCGATATCTGGTTGTAGGCACGTTGCATGCGTGGTTGTTCCCTTTGAAGATTTGGGGGCTTTAATTGAAGCAGAAAAGTGAGCAGAAACGATTTCATATCCATCTTCTCCTGCATTAGAAACAAAATTTAATTTGGCGCATCCAGGAAGAAGAGGCCATATAAGGAGAAGAAACCCAGTCCTTTCCCTTTCACACACACACACAGCCACAGGTACAGATCGATCGTCTCGTTCGTTCTTGCCGAGGAGCGAGATCGACGACGAACGAGAACTCCATGGCGAGCAGCGGTGGCGCCGGGTGCAGCCGCAGCCACAGCTTCAGCGGCATCAGCAGCGCCGCGGCCACCGGAGCCGGCGCCACCGCCGCCGCCGCCGACGTGTTCGTCCGGGCGGCGGACAACGAGATGTACGTTCGGGCGGACAAGATCGACCTCAAGAACCTGGACGTGCAGTTCGAGAAGACTCGGTCCAGGGTGTGGCTGGAGCAGCAGCGCTCGTCGTCGGCGGCGTCGCCGCTGCCGCTGCTCGAGTGGGAGATCGACCTCGCCAAGCTCGACATGCAGAACCAGGTCGCCCACGGCACCTTCGGCGTCGTCTACCGCGGCACCTACGACGGCCAGGACGTCGCCGGTAAATCGAATCAAAATCTCTCGCGTCGATATCTCCTCTTTCTATAGTCTATACATGTTAGTATTAGACTCGTAGACTGTCACCGTGATGAACGTGCATGTTGCACTTGCTAGCCGTACGCCCGTACACCGCACCATAGCACTTTTTGATACGGTGGATCGTCTGAGCGGTGAGGGCTCGTTTGTCACCAAGAGATTTTGTAAAATAGCCCTTTGTGTTTTCCTTTGTAGTGATCTTTGGTGGTGGGACGTATGGTTAGTTTTTGTTGTTCTCCTTACCATTACCAGACATAGGTTTCGCTTCCCGTCGGCCAGCCGGCTGCGAGAACCGAAATAGAGGAGGACGATGAGCGGCGGTGGGGTTGATGATGATGATGGTGATCAGTGCACCGCCGGTCGTTATATGGGAGGTGAAGGTGGATGGGAGCGGATCAAGGAGGAGAGGGGGGAAGGCCGGTGTAGGGCTCCGCCGGAGAGGAACAATAGACGTTGGTTGGTAGGGGTGGAAGGTTAGTGATGAGGAACTCGGTTGACCACCTTTTTGGCTCTAGCGAGGTATAGTGAATACGTGAGTCGGCGCATGTGTCAGTAGAGGCTGTTGGGGATGGCTGTGCGTGCGTCAGTAGATGCTGTTGCGGGTGGTGCAGAAGATAGGAGATGTCGTTTGCTAAGGATGTTTCTGGTGCCGCGTGTCAGTAGAGATATGAGTTGGTGTGGAGGGTAAGACAACAATGATATAGTGTGATGCAAGCTATGTGGTAACGGTCGATGGGGATTTTTAACCTATGGTAAGCCGTGCGGTAGTACATTAATTAGGTACGGGAGGGTGAATTCTACGGATCCACGTGATCTCAATTTATGCCATAAAGTTTTAGTGTTCCTTGGGGGTAAAAACTCCCTAGCAAGGAGTACCAGATATGATGTGTATTTAACATTAGATAGAATGATAACTAACATATAGACCTAAGAAACTTTTTATTTAAAATCTTGTCATTTGGAACATTCAGAGAAGCAATTTGGGCACGATTTACTTCTACAAAATAGTTGCGAAACATTAATTGTAGTGTGGTTATCGTATTTTTATTTGTGAGTTTTCAAGGTTCCTTGTATAAAAGTGACAAATCTTGATTGAGGCAAAATCTCTTAATCACATTGTACCATTTAATTAATTACAACTTATTCAAGTAGCTGAAATGGAGGAAGGAAATAATTGCTAGGTGCTGATGGTCCCATAAACATCCATTTGCAAATTAAAGAAGATAAAAAAAATATTTTGTAGTTTTTACTTAAGCAGTAGTACCATATATACATCAGCCGTATGTGACCCTTTATGCAAGGAGTACACCTCTATCTAGCATACATTCAAGTTCCTTGATGGAGTAGCTAGTAGTAAATAGATATTATTTCCCCCCAAAGAACGGACCCACTATTACATTACAGATGTACACTAGGTCGTTTGTAATTTAATTGGCCTATTGCCTGTCAGCAATGTGTTGCTAGTAGATGTTATCACTGATCCAGATACGACAACATCAATATAAAATGGGAAAGTGATATCTATCCCTCGAGGGGATATTCTCTCATTTTGTGCATATCACCTAAATTGTCATAAAAAATTTTAAAAAAATTTAGTAAGATAGATTAATATGAAATATATTACTCCACAAACATGCAAGTTAAAATTCAACTTTTATAAATTGTAACAAAAATAATAAATATGTACGCGAATGCACGATAACTAGTTTCAATTTAATTTGTTATTTTTGTTGCAACTTTTAGAAGTTGAATTTGACCTTGCATGTTTGTGGAGTGATATATTTCATATTAATCTATCTTGTTAATTTTTTTAAAATTTTTTGATAACTATTTAGATGACATGCAAATAACGAGAGGATATCTCCACATCCATATAAAATATGTGCTAATATTTACATTTGTTGCTCAACGTGTGTTCGAGGCAGTGAAGGTGTTGGACTGGGGGCAGGAGGGGCAGGAGTCGACGGCGAAGCACCGGGAAGCCTTCGAGAAGGAGGTCGCCGTCTGGCAGAAGCTTGATCACCCCAACGTCACCAAGGTGAGCAACAATCAATCCTCGCCGTTGAATCCGTCGTGTACGGTGTTTGATCGATGTGGCGTGCAGTTCGTGGGCGCGTCGATGGGGACGTCGCATCTGAAGATCCCGTCGGCGAAGGAGTCGCGTTCCGGCAGCGGCAGCGTCGGCGGCAGCGGCGGCGGCGGCGGCGGCGGGCAGCGTTGCGTGGTGGTGGTGGAGTTCCAGCACGGCGGGACGCTGAAGACGCTGCTGTACAAGCACCGGGACAAGAAGCTGCCGTACAAGAAGGTGGTGCAGCTGGCGCTGGACATGGCGAGAGGGCTGAGCTACCTGCACGGGGAGAAGATCGTGCACCGCGACGTCAAGGCGGAGAACATGCTGCTCGACAGGAAGAAGACGCTCAAGATCGCCGACTTCGGGGTGGCGCGCGTGGAGGCCGGCGCCGACGGCGACGGCGGCGACATGACCGGGCAGACGGGCACCATCGGGTACATGGCGCCCGAGGTGCTCCAGGGCCGCGCCTACGACCACAAGTGCGACGTCTACAGCTTCGGCATCCTCCTCTGGGAGACCTACTGCTGCGCCATGGCCTACCCCAACTACAGCCTCGCCGACATCTCCTACCACGTCGTCAAGCTGGTGATACATCGCTCGATTTAACTATATATCTCGCTCGCCATGAATCGTCTCTCCAAGATTCTTGTCGATTGATTGATTTGCTAGCTTCTTATCGATGGATCGATGGATTATGGGCAACAGGGTATCAGGCCGGACATACCGAGGTGCTGCCCGAAGGCGATGGCGGACATCATGGCGAGGTGCTGGGACGCGAACCCGGACAACCGGCCGGAGATGTCGGAGGTGGTGGCGCTGCTGGAGAAGATCGACACCTCGCGTGGCAAGGGCGGCATGACCCCCGTTCCGGAGCACGCCCCCCAGGGCTGTTTCTGCTTCGGCTTCTCCCGCGGCAGCGCGTGAGCTAAACTGCTATAGCTAGCACCTCGCCGGCCAGCCGGCCGGCCGGCCGTCTCGATCCTCGAGCTGTAGAACATCATCCATGCAGCTGTCTCGATCCGATCCGTTACCTGATTTTCTTCCGGGATTGATCTGTGTTGTTGGCTTAAAACTGTGCCGGTTCTCAGTGATGTTGTTGTCAGGTCTGGTATGCAGGATGTTACCTCGTTGTGAACTTGTGAGGAATTTTACATTTTGAAAAGAAGTGTTTTAATTGGATCGTGGTATGGTATGAGCGAGCCATGAGGGATACAGTGCACCCGTTATTTTCATTTGACTTAGAATAGTTATAGAAAATTTTTAAAAAAAATTAGTAACACCAATTGAAACTGACATAAGTTTATAAACAAACATGTAAGGCTAAATTTGATTTACAACTAACAAATAAAAATAATAAACTCAAGTAGTGAATAGTACATATACAACATTGACAAAATTTATTTTTTTATTTTTTTATGTGTAGATCAAATTTAGACTTATATATTTGTGTGATGTCTTATATCATCACAATCTATCTTCTCAAATTTTATATTTTTTTATATAACAATTTAAATCGCTTGCAACACCTAAGGTACTGCGGGCTTGTGGCTAACGAGCGGGCCTATTATAGTTGGGCCGGAACAGTGTTGTGGCTCATGTGCAGATCATTCTAGTTGGGCTGGAACAGTAATGATCCATTGCACGGCTCTTCACGCTCGCGCCCGCTCTCCCGCTCTGTCGCTAGCCGTGCTCCCGGTCCTCTGCGCGCGCCGTTGCCATACACGCCACTACGTCGCCAAACCTGGATCTCACCGCCTCCCGAGCTGTAATCTTTGTGCGCGCTCGATCGAGGTCACGCCGGAGCGGCCGCGGAGAGACGTTGTTTCGCCACGCACGCCAGGTGCTCGACGGTTTGGTCGCCTGGACACCAAGCCGGAGGATGCCCTGGTGCTGCCTGATTCTTGTCCCGACGTCTCCGAAGTTGTTGTTTCACAGCAGCGGCAGGCTCGCCTTTGTGCTCTTCTCTACCACCGGCTTCGAAATCCCGACTATGCCAACATGACATGACTCACTGCAGGGGCGGATTTAAGGCCCGGCTAGCCTGGGCAGTTGCCCGGGCTCATGGGCCTGCAGTAGTGGACCTACTCCTTGTTATCCATACTATTTCATACTGCTTGTTCACTGTTCAGTTCTTCACACAGGTTGCAGACTTGCAGTCGTAGCCTCGTAGGCGAAGCAAATGGCAGACCAGCAGGAGCAGGGGACAAGGAAAAAGCTCGGCCAGAGAGGTAAGAACTTGAAGTTGGATTGTTAACCAGTCTAGTGTTTAAACTATGTCATTTTAAATTTTAATCAACTGAAACAAGTGATTGGATTAGATTTGGAATTTTGGATCCTATATGCAGACATCTTTATTCTTGGCTCTTGCTAAAATTTCAGGAATGAGGGAATTCTTGGTTGATTTGAGGAACCAGGAAGAACCTACTGTTTCTGATCCTAATGGAAGCCATGGGACTCAAATTAACTCAAATTCAGAACAAGAACAGACACCGGAAGCACAAGATCATCTGCAACCAACACCAAACATGGGTAATTCTCTCAGTGAGTTCAATCCAAATGAAATCCTATGCGATCCTGCTCTTAGAAAACAAATATATGAGTATGCCCTTGAAATTCAAGACCAAGTTAGGAGGGCATATACATTGAAGGGTCCAACACAACGTACTGATCTGAATTCTCCTCGCAAACAATATGGACCTATTTCAAGAGCCTTTTCACCTATGTGGTATAAGCAGTATAATTGGTTAGAATACAGTGAATCAAAAGATGCTGGGTATTGCTTCTATTGTTTCCTTTTTAAATGACCAGGAAGAGCGAAAGACTTCGGTTATGATGTTTTCACCAAAACAGGGTGGAGTGATTGGAAGCATGCATATAAATCCCTCCCTCAGCATGTTGGTGGGGTAAACAGTGCCCATAGCAATTGTGTGAAAAGATGTGATGATTTTAATAATCAAAGACAAAGTGTGTCAAATGTGTTCTATACTGCTAGTATATTAGCCGAAGAATTATACCAGATTCGTTTAACTAATACTCTACGATGTTCGAGATATCTCTTAAAGCAAGGCATGAGTTTTCGTGGACATAACGAATCTGCTATCTCATTGAATAAAGGCAATCTTCTGGAGTTGATCGATTTTTTGAAAGATAGCAACGAAGAAGTTAGAGATGCTTATGCCCGTGGCGGATTAAATTGCAAGATGACTTGTCCTGAAGTTCAAAAGGACCTTGCAAGATGTTGTGCAGAGGAAATAACTGAGGCAATTATTGGAGAGATTTATGGTAGAATTTTTTCTGTGCTTATTGATGAATCACGCGATATATCGGTGAAAGAGCAAATGACAGTAATTTTAAGGTTAGTAGCATGTTTCCTTAGGTACCATTTCTCATTACTACATTGTTGCTCTATCTATTCTTATTGATGTCCTTTTTTCCCTACTGTAGGTATGTGAATCCTCAAGGGAAGGTCATAGAATGATTTCTTGCTCTTGTACATGTCACTGACACTACATCAGATGCATTAAAGGGAGCTTTATTTGGTGTTCTTGATGGCCACAACTTATCCGTTTCTAGGATGCGAGGGCAAGGATATGATGGGGCTTCTGATATGAGGGGTGAATTCAATGGCTTGCAGAAAAAGATCTTGGATGAAAACCCACATGCTTTTTATGTGCATTGCTTTGCACATCAGTTGCAGCTTGTTGTTGTCTCTATCGCAAATTGTTGCTCTTCTGTTCATGATTTCTTTGAGTATGTCTCATTGATTGTGACCACAACAAGTGCATCTTGCAAGAGGAGGGACAAATTAGTTGAAACTCATCATCAAAATATTTTGGATAGACTTTTGAAAGAGGTGAGATATCAACAGGAAGAGGCTTAAATCAAATGACCGTCCTTTCTAGACCCGGGGATACTAGATGGGGTTCACATCATACTACTTTGGTCCGTTTGTCTCAAATGTGGGATTCGGTGATAAAAGTGCTTCGTATGGTACATGAAGATGGTCATGGACCAACTCAAGCTGCTGGATTGATAGAGAAAATGGAGTGTTTTAAATTTATTTTCATTTTAAAGCTTATGTTGAAGTTGCTTGGCATCACAAATGAGCTTTCGCATGTCTTACAGAGGAAGGATCTGAACATTATTCTTGCTGTAGAGGTAAGTACTTAGCTCATTGGCCCATTTCTTACAAAAATAATGTTGTTCCAATTTAATCCCATTCACAATTCTTTTTGTTTGAATTGCAGCTCATTCGTGATATCAAAGCTCGGTTGACCATCATGAGAGAAAATGGATGGGATGAATTATTTGATGAGGTGAAAAAAATTTGTGATCCAAAGGTGTTCCAATTCCAGATATGTCTGAAGAAATACAAGTGAGGGGTCGTAAGACGTGAGGGATTGTTGACAAAATATGTGCTGAGATGAACCATCGGTTCGGTGAAGCAACTACAGAGCTATTAATGTGCTTCTCTTGTCTTGGTCCGAACAACTCTTTCTCCAAGTTTGATGTTAATAGGATTGACCGACTTGCTGAAATTTATGACAAAGATTTCTCAGATCGTGATCGCGGAATAATACAGGAGCAGCTTGAGACCTACATTATTCATGTAAGGAGGCATGCTACCTTTGCTGCTTGTAAAGATGTTGCTCACTTGGCTGCCAAAATGGTTGAAACTGAAAAGCATTTGGTTTTCCCCTTGGTCTACAAGCTCATCGAGTTGGCCTTGTTATTGCCGGCGTCAGCGGCATCTGTTGAAAGAGTATTCTCGGCAATGAAAATTATCAAGTCTAAATTGCGCAATAAGATCGCTGATCCTTGGTTCAACAACTTGATGGTGTGCTATGTCGAGTGTGAATTATTCAAATCACTTGATGAAGCTACCATTCTTCGAAGGTTCCAAGCCCTGAAGACTCGAAAAATGCAATTGCCTCGTCGGTGGTGAATTGCATTGTCAGCTACCATAAAGAGAATTAATGGTATGTCTTATTCCCTTTGATGTCTTTCAGTGTTTATATGTTCTTATCCCATATAAGAGTTAAACTAAACAATAATTTCTGTTTTGTAGGGTATCTAATGGAGGTGTTGTACTGCTGGACTTTTGGTGTCGATGGCTAGTTGTCAAAGCTTTTGGTGCTTAACTTTTGTGGATGTGCTATGTACTGAACCATGTTTTATTGCTTTTAGTTTAAACTATTATGTTTCACAACCTTGTTTGTGTGTGCAGTGTGAATGATTTTACGCATATTTGTTATTCATCATTTGGCTTGCGGCTAGCTTGCCCATGCTCATGAAATATCCTGGATCCGCCACTGACTCACTGGACCGTGCCTGGGCTCCGGCCTTAGCACATGGGCCAATACGACACAACACGTTCAGTGATTCGTGCCTAATCGGACAGTACCCAAACATACATATTATTTATCCACCATCTCAACCCTATACCATAAAATAAAATAAAAATCCATTATCTCAAAGTTCGAGTCCCATGGGGCTCCATTTGGAGAATGCGATTAGGACTAATGGATATTATTTCCATTTTTTGGATTTCCACCATTTGTGCAGAGTGGGAATGGGATGTGCAAGTAATCCAGCTAATTTTTAAAATTTTTAATTTTATTTATTAAAATATTTACAAAAATATTTTTTGATTTCAATGTTTTACAAATCTACACCCCTACCACCCTTTAGGTCTCCCAAATGGCGTTTTTTGTGACGTGGCACTCGCCCGTTAGTGTGTTGTAACGGTCGCATGGAGGGAGACTGACCATTTTACAAACAGCCCCCTTGCAGCCCTCCTAGAGAGCGGCAAGGGGGACGCCTACAGAATAGTGACCTACGACATTTGGCAAGTGGCCCCCTGCAGCCCTCTAGGAGGATGGCAAGGGGACTGCATGTGAATGGCCAGCCCTGGCTATTTTGCTGGTGGGGGTTACCTGCAAAATGATCGGTTGACCTCTATGTGGTCGTTAGCATGCGCCAACGGATGTTTGCCACATCATAAAAAATATCCTTTGGAAGGGCGTTTTTTTTAAAAAAAAACGCCCTCTTAGAGAGCACTAGGGGTGTAGATATGTAAAACGTTGCTAACGCCAAAATTTGGTAAGCCCCAAAATTGTCATCGGCCTACAGGCAATATCGGCTTCAGAGTCCTGGAATGAGTCGATGAAAATTATTGGCTGCCAACTGTTGGATTCTTGATGGATTCTGTTAAGGAAATTAATCCATTAAAGGAAGCCTATCCAGAAAAGGCCGAGTTTAAGGAGGATGCGGCATGTGATTTATCTATTAATTTGACAGAGTTAGTTAATTTCCTTTCATTTTTAGAAATGTGTGTTTAGTGTCCGATTAGGACTTGTATCTTTTCTTTTGTCTTTAGGAAGGTTTGAGTCACATCCAATTAGGACTCTTTTTGGCCTATGGGTATAAATATGTACATTCAGAGTCCTTGTAATCTAACTCTCGATCAATACAACTACTCTCGGCACATCGTCACCCTCTCTTCTGAGGTTTTTATTTATCACCAACGGAACTTGGCACCTGATGCGAAGGGGTAAGACCTACGTTCCATCAGCCCTGGTGAATATATCGGCTACATTGGCGTTGTTCAAGGCTGCATCACTTTGATCTCTTGGATCGTTTTGGTTCCGTTGATATATTTGCCTACCTGATATCTCGATTCTATCTTTAATAGCATTGTGTTTAGAGACGCATCGGTTTACTTGGGAATGTCTCGGTTAGGTCTGATTTTCTGTCTTAGCCGATACTCTCTACAATCACAATGATGTTTTAGATAGATTTGTTATATCCATCACATTAGATAGATTTATCGGCTCATTGAGTATTAGATTATTATATACAATCTCATGTTGCATCGGTTAGGTTCGGTCTACTAGATTGTTGTTGATAATCTAAGTCTTGGTTCATGATAATGTTTCATCAGAGGGTTAGCCGATCTTATCTGATGTGTTAAATTTCTCTTTGATTGTTTTTACTGTTTTAGCCAAATTGAATACATGATCATCCTGAAAAACTATCAAAGGCTCGATTGTTTAGACCTTATACTTTCTTTCATACTTAGGGTTGTATCAATTGGGTTTGAAACTTTGACCTACTAAGTCGTGCTTGGAATTGTAAGAACTAACTTGCTCTTTGGTTGCCGATAGGGGTAGCATCGGGGTTTCAGCAGATGAGTTATCTAAATATTGCATTGACTTATAAGGATTATATACAAGTTGATTTTAGCTGATTGCAGCAAAGCCGATTGGTTTATTACTTCATTATATTATCATTGGCTGATTGGATTGATTGTTCAAGTTCTTTCATTGTTTTATCTAAGTACCAGAATATACATTGGAATATAGCCAATTATTTAAAACCCTTTTGATATCGCTAAGTATCACTACATCGGCTTGTTAGCTGATCGGTTATTTGATCGTCAATATATCTATTTTGTCAGTTGCAGGATCAAACTGACCGTCACACCCGCATCTCATTAAAGTTTAGGACCTGCACTGGAGTTAAGCAGATCTCCTAGGACTTAGTGTTTTTTGCATCAACAACGTTGGAAAAACTATTTTTGTAAATATTTCAATAAATAAAATTAAAAATTAAAAAAATTCGCAATCTAGATATTGATGGATGGGCTGCCCATTCTAGTTGGTTATGTGTGGGCCTATTTTACTTGGGCCATGTTGGTATTGTGGCTTTAAGGCCCAGCCCAGCCCAACAGCTCGCTTCTCGTGCTTTCTCGTTCCCTGGTGGAATAAGTTCATCTGAGATCCCTGAACTTATGAACTAATCCGATTTTCGTCATTCAACCAGAAAACCAGATACAACGAGTCCCATATAGGTCCCATGGCGGTTTAGACAGCGGTTTTAGCTGACGTGGCGCCTACGTGGCTAATTTGACTCGGTCTTCATCTGACGTGGCATTGACGTGGCGCTTACGTGGCAATTCGATCTAGAAAAATAATAACACCCGTGGGACCCACATGTCTGTTTCACACACAATAATAAAAAATGGTGGGGGCCCCACATGTCATCCTCATTACTCTCCTCTTCTCTCTATCCTCTCTCTCCCCTCTTATCTCTATCCTCTCTCTCCAGTGGGAGAGGACCGGCGTGCGTGCTCGGGCGTGCGCTGGCGGTGGCCGACGAGAAAGATGCGGCGCGCGGGCGGAGGTCGAGTGGGGAGGAGACGTCGGTGGGATCTAGGAGGGAAAGGAGAGGGAGAAGCGGACGTCGCTCGCGGCTCCTCTCCTCTTGCTGTGGCGACATCCGCTGCCGTCGGAGGGGACGTGACAGTTGAAGAGGTGGTCGGGGGAGTGGATCCAGAGGCAGGAGGGGTCGTGGTAGCTGATTTCTCCCTCTGCTTCCTCTCCCACCGCCGCCGAAGATGACGATGATGGTGAGGAGCGGGTGGCGCGGCCTTGCAGCCAACGCCGGAGGGGACGCGACAGTTGAAGAGGTGGTCGGTGGGCTAGTGGCGTGGCCAGCGACCTGAAGGTACGTACAGAGGCCATCGACGGCCATGTGGGGGCCACCGCCGGAGTGGTGGGGCGAAGAGGGGGCGGCGCACTTCGTAGGGCGGCGACACGTCATTCATGCGGAAGCGGTGCTTGAAGATGAGGCACGGAAGCGGCACTCGGCCATGGGCGGATGGCAAGGAAGGCACCTACCGTAGATTGTCACGACCTCCTCCTCACCAACCACCTCCTACCATAACCGCCCCTCCTCCGCCGCTGCGGAAGGCCGTGGCTCCCTCCTCGCTGTCCCCCTCCTGCCATTGGTGCCTTCCTTACCGGCACCGATGGACCTCGGTAGCGACGGTTTCGACGATGGGCTCGGCGGCTGGTGGCTCCTTGAGCAGTAACAGCAGCAGCAGCCGGTGTGGGCGGTGGGCAGCTCCACCTCATCTCCTCTGCATCCTCTCTGTCAAGTGGCTGCCCTGTTAATGGCCATGGTTGCCTTGTGGATCCGGCTCGTGCACTGGTGCTTCTGCCGCAGGTGTGAGCCCGGGCAAAGTTGAGGAAGAAGAGGAGGGGTGAGAATGATATGTAGGGTCCACGTGAGCCCCACCATTTTTAATTAATTCTTTTTGGTGTAACTGACATGTGACATGTGGATCCCACGGGTTTTATTATTTTCTAGATCGAATTACCACGTAAGCGCCGCCGTTAGATGAATTCCGAGTCAAATTAGCTACGTAGGTGTTACGTCAGCTAAAACCATTGTCTAAACTATCTTAGGAGCTATATTGTACCGGTTTTGATAGTTGAGGGATCCGCTAGAGATGACAATCGGATTTGTGGACAACATAATGGCCCTCGGATGAACATATTCCTTCCCTGGTTCTCTCTTTCTCCCGCTCCATCCGCCTCCGGTGAGCTCCGGCGAGATCCTACCGCCGTATCGGCGCCGCCTCCCAGTTCTCCTTCCTCCCTCGCCTCCTCGTGCCGACGAGTTCCCACCTTCGCATTCCCGGATCGGCGCCGGTGAGGCCCGGCGACATCGGCTATTCGCGGTTCGCGCGCCCCCTCCTCTCCCGCTTCGTTTCTCCCCTGGCCGACTTCCAATCTCCACCTCCATCTTCTGCGCGCGCCGCTGCCATTCACATATCGAGTAAGCTCGGTCTCATCTCCTCCCGAGCTGTAGTCTTTGCCCGCGATAGAGATCGCGCGCCGGCCGCCCCCGGCGGCAGAGGATTCGGAGGGGTGTTGTTTGGCCGCACACGCGAGGTGTTCGACGGTTTGCCCACCTGGTCTCCTCCAAGCTGGAGGTTATGCGCCAGTGCGGCCAAATTTTTTTCCGTCCGTCTCTCAGGTTCGTGTCTCACAGCGGCGGCAGGCTCTCCGCAGCACGCTTGTCTACCACTGGGTTCGACCTCCCCGACTGGTTCAGGAACCCCAAGGAGGAGGGCTCATGCGCCGGCTTGGATGACGAGGAGGACGACACTTTTGTTCTCCCGGCTGAACCCAACGTCTCGGATGAGCGGAGCCAGAGCAGCGAATACAGGTCGCTGTCGATCCACCCTGGCTTTCCTGCGACTTCCTCCCATGAGGATGTGAAGTTCGAGGCCGATGTCGATAAGGTCAGCAGGATCCTGAGTGCTCGTTTCGCCTCTCCTGAGGCCATTGTGATAGCCATGGACTGCTGCTCCGTAAGGGTCACCGGCCGCCTTGTTGGCAAGATCCTGACAAGGTTCAGCAATGATTGGGTGGCGGCATTCGGGTTCTTCATGTGGGCTGGCACTCAGGGAGAGTACTGCCATTGTGCTGATTCATACGACTTGATGGTTGACATATTGGGGAAGTTCAAGCAGTTTGATCTGATGTGGGGTTTGATCAATCAGATGGTTGATGTTGGAGGTTTGATGTCGCTCATGACGATGACGAAGATGATGAGAAGGCTTGCTGGGGCAAGTCGATGGACCGAGGCCATCGACATCTTCCATAAGATGGATCGGTTTGGAGTTGTGAAGGATACAAAGGCCATGAATGTGCTCCTGGACACATTGTGCAAGGAGAGGAGCGTGAAACGCGCAAGAGGCGTCTTCCAAGAGTTGAGGGGAACAATACCTCCTGACGAGAGTAGCTTCAATACGCTCGTGCATGGTTGGTGCAAGGCAAGGATGTTGAAGGAAGCTCTAGAGACGATGAAGGAGATGAAGCAGCATGGATTCAGTCCTTCAGTGGTGACTTACACCAGCCTGGTAGAAGCATACTGCATGGAGAAAGATTTTCAGATGGTTTACGCTCTCTTGGACGAGATGCGCAAGAGGCAGTGTTCCCCAAATGTTGTTACGTATACAATTGTGATGCATGCACTGGGGAAGGCTGGGAGAACGCGAGAAGCTTTGGATACCTTTGACAAGTTGAAGGAAGATGGCGTTGCTCCAGATGCTTCCTTCTACAACTCCCTGATCTACATACTTGGCAGAGCTGGGAGGTTGGAAGATGCATACTCTGTGGTTGAAGAAATGCGCACAACTGGAATCCCCCCTAACGTCACTACCTTCAACACCTTGATTTCTGCTGCTTGTGACCACTCTCAGGCAGAGAATGCCCTGAAGCTTCTGGTTAAGATGGAGGAGCAGTCATGCAAGCCAGACATAAAGACATACACGCCATTGCTGAAGCTGTGCTGTAAAAGACAGTGGGTAAAGATACTTCTGTTCCTAGTGTGCCATATGTTTAGGAAGGACATTAGCCCTGATTTCAGCACGTACACCTTGTTGGTGAGCTGGCTATGCAGAAATGGGAAGGTTGCCCAGTCTTGTCTGTTCTTGGAGGAAATGGTGTCAAAGGGTTTTGCTCCAAAGCAGGAGACATTTGATCTTGTGATGGAGAAGCTTGAGAAGAGGAATCTGCAGTCAGTGTACAAAAAAATTCAAGTTCTCAGGACGCAGGTAACAAATCTGAAGCACGTGGACGTGGGGTCCTTTCAATGAGAGGTCACTGATGGCGGTCAAAATTGTGCTGTATTGTACAAAACAAACTTGTGGTCATGAATCTTAATATGTACTACTGCTCATTGGAATGTTTTATGCAAATGCCAACTGTGACTCAGTAATTATCCTACTTTTCAATTGTTACAGTTACTGCTATTTTGCATATAAACTACAGAGAACATCGATAATACCAGTTTCAATGAAGCATCAAGGGCATTCATCACCAACAACTGATATCATCTTTTACGTCTGATAGAATGAGATATAAGGCAACTGATTGATTCATGATGAAGTTTTGCTTGCGCTGGCTCTGGCACATATAGGCATGTTGCTGTGACGCACCGAGAACCAAAGAATGCGTGAACATAGCATTCACAGGAAAGCGATTTGGCATGCACAAATAAGGTGTTTAGCTGCCCAAGAAACAGCACTTGACAACTGCATTTTTGACATATTTACACCTTTCATAACATAAGAGTTAGAACCGCAAAGTTTACAGGTGGCTTCGTCCTGTCTATGTTAATAACTTTAACGAACATTTAGACATTTCATCGTGATGTACAGCTCCATCTGTGTTAGAAATAATTAAAAAAAGTGTAATGAAAGAATAGCTACAAAATTGTTTGGATGGAGGACGTGCTGCCACAGACTGCTTAGGTCAATTAAATGGTTTTGGCAAAGGATGATTCTTTTGACTCCATCCATAAAATGTATTGTCGCCTCCCCTCGACCATAACGTATGCAATCAGAAGAGGCAAATCCGTTGTCCGGAAGCTTCTCAAATCTGGACTGGATGTTGTGAGGCGACCTTCTAGCATAAGCATCTTATTTTGATCTCACATCAATTTCTTGAAAATACTTGCGCCTGTTCATTAAGAGAGTTAAGTAAACAAAGGCACTGAAATCTAAACGTAGCAATCACACTAGAAATTTTTCATCAAAAACAACCGAAGAGAAGAAAAACGAAATTAGCAAAATGACCTTTACCAGCAGGTTGGCATGTAAATATATTGCAATTCGATAATTAGAACTTCATATGTTTTTTGCAATGCTTTATACAACAGGCAACTTCTTTAAAAGCTTATAAGCAATCTAGCTTATTTCTCTGCCCTCCCACAAGTGTGAAAGTACCATTCAGCGCAAGTCATCATAACCATTTCATAGAGAATCAATTGCATAGGCCTATTGACATATTTTCTGATGCAAAATGCTGGAGTGCAGGGAAAAGAAATTAACAGAGCAACTATAGTACATGCATATTCAGTTCAGACTTCAGACACATCAGGTATATATTTTTCACTATCCAGTACATGTATCCCATGAGTGGGGTTAGATTGAGACTTCAATTTAGTTTAAATGTTTCTAGCATAGTCATTCCCTTTATTAAAGGAAAATAATACCGTGCATTTTGGAATAAAAGAAAAAGGTCATACAATTGTGATGCATCATATTCTTGGTGTAGTCCTTTTGGCTTCTGCAAAAAGTTCCTTCGTCCATTTTGCTGCCAGCCGGACCTTTCCAGATATTCTTCAATCAACCTGATATTACCAGCAATAAGACCTCCAAAGAATTTATCGGTAAAACAAATTTAAAAAAAAGTAAGCCCTGCATGGAACTCACATGCTACAGATTGACTTTTGGGAAGCTGCTAATTCACGGTCTGGATAGGAATCCTCCAGTCTGAAGCCCAACCACACATACAACTCTAGGACCTGCATTTATAACCGTTTGACATAGTGATTTATCAAACCGTACAACCTGTTTGCAGAGATAAATCTACAGACTGTTTAGGGACAGTGGTGTAACAAATGGAAGGCTGCCGTGATCAATGCTGTTGTACAAATGTTTGGGGACAGTGGTACACGGAAATAGAAAGTGACTGTGGGACAGATGGATAGCAACCTTTACAGAATTGGATAATACACATGCTACCACCTTTGCATCAGAATGAAATAATATGCACAGCTGAAATCCTTCACAAGATAATGTAGTAGTACTGCTTTATACCAAAGAGATAAAATATAAATAACCTTGTGAATCGATTCAAGCTCCTTCAGTTGATTGTGTGATTTAGGCACTTGGAGTGTCCCAGGTGTAAATATCTCTTTAAGTCGAACAATACCTTTCTTTGCATAATTTTCTGCAAACTGCATCTCAAAGAAATCAGTGAAATTGTTTCCTGACTCCACAAAACACATAAACGAATGACAGTAGGACAAATGTTTGCCTGAATTAATCCTTGAGTAGATATATCATCACGAATGTCCACTGGACTGTAATACAAATTATAAAGTGTCAAATGTGTATAACTGAGCTTATATTTTGGACAACAGTTGTGGAGAAAGAAATCCAAAAAGCATAACATGCAAAAAGAATAGATTGATGGATCGATATAGGATCATAGGTTCATAGTACTACAGGTCACCTGAGACAGAAGAGGTATTTATCATATAGTCCAAGTGGTAGCTCATCAACAATAGCAGCAACTTTCTGTTAAAAATATGAAGAATAAAGGTTACTTTAAGCAAAATGTTTGAACCTGCAACATAACAGGAAAAAATATGCTTGATAAAGTTCACTATCATTAGCTAAAATGTTGTGTTTTGATAGTTGTCTGTCAATGTTGTTCTACCCAGGTGATCAGATTTTGACATTCCATAGAATTCCTTATAGAATATTAAAACAAACCATTAACTGAGTAAATTATACCTCTAGCTACAAAACCATACATGTTGCATACAAACAATGTCCATGCCTTGAACCGCTCAAGTGGTATATTCATGTGTACTATGCCGATGTGAATGCTGAGTCATGAATAGGCACGCTGCCAACTTATTCTTCTTGGCAAAGCTACATCCCATTCTAAGTTTAGGATTTGAGTTTAAAATTATCGTTAGGGGATTTTTCTTTGCCACTTCCATTGCCCAGCCTTATCTTCATGATAGCTGAGAAGACAACTAAAAAAACCTAATTATTCTCAAAAATCACATTTCATAATTTTGGTTTTTTAGAAAAAGCAGTGCAAGCAGGACACTTGTCTTTCTCCTCTCTTTCTCTCACTCCCTCGTTCCTTTTTCCCATAGCTCCTCTGGGTCAAACGATTTTTTTAACCTTATAAATAATTTTGATATGAAACTGTATGTATCTTATTTCCTAATTTGAACCTTTTAGCAACACCAATATGAGTCATGGTTTGGCAAAGATTTGGACATGCACTTACAGTGCAGGACAAACAACACAACTGTTTCATGACACGGCAAAAAGATCCTCTCATCAAGCTGGGCTGAAGCCACCAAACACACCATTGGAAAACACCACCTTGCATGCATCTCCAGAGCTGTTTCCCATTGCCATTTGAGATGAGGAAAGATGAACATGTCAAAGAGATCACAATGGCTGATGCATCCATGGTTGTGTGCTTCACATTGGCCTGCTAAGCTCATCGAAACAGCATGGCCAGAAAGTTTTTCTTGCCTCTTCCTATACTATGTAGGAGGGAAATCAGAGATAACAGTCAAGGCTCAACCGGACATTAATCTTAAGCAGATATTCTCCTTTACTGATGTCCAAATCAATCTGATAAAATCATTGCTTTTGTTTGTTTTTAAACAAAGAGCAGAAGTTCTAAATTCAAGAAAAGTACACCAACCCAGGAGAGCACCAAAACATCACAAAATGAGAGCCGCAACGCACCACGGAGGAGATCTACAAGAGAACTCCAAACAACCACCTTTTACAACAAGACAAGTGGTCCTCCCCAACCAATTACAACATAATTCAATAATACCATATACCCTACAACAATTAACCCTGTGGACTGGATTGTAATTTTTTATACCTAGACGTGTGTGCACCTCCCAGAAAGTTTTTCTTGCCTCTTCCTACTATTCTATGTAGCATTGTTCCTCATCACCTTTTTCCCCTCATTTTTCACAATGCTTTCCCTCCAATTGGAGATAAATTACAATAAAAAATGTTGGTTCCTCCATGAATTGGTTAGTATCCTGCCTGTGTGGTTAAATTGCAAGAATCTCATCTTTTAATTTCAGTTGCTATATTGCCATGAGACTCATTAACCTTATTCCTGTATTGCATGCAGGCTAACTGGCTAAGTTTTTTTATTCCACATAGCTCCCTCTTGAACTAGTTCAGCATTGGATCTAGGCTGTACCAAGGTGCTACCAAGCTTGGCCAGGCCACACCACTGAGAAATAGGGGGGAGGAGGGAGGGATGAGGGGGCTGCATTAAGTATGACTTGCATCAGTTTTGATAGGACAGTGTAAAGCAGATGGTTTTGGAGTTGAGCGTGAAATTTGAACTTTGGACAGAGTTGAGAGATGGAAAACTGACTTACCTCTAGATAATTTGACCAAATATAGAAAATGGTGCTTATTGAGGGAAAGAATCTTACCAGCATATCTTCACAATCAGCAATGAAATAGTCTGGAGATAGTTTAGCCTTGTCCAAGAAACGTTCCTGTGGTAGAGTGAAAAGATAAGTAAGATTCATGTCCTGACCAGAGAAAGCATTGGCACATTTAATGGTGGAAAACAGCATTTAAAAGTAATTGCGAAAGAGGTAGGTAGAGAAAAGTAGAAAAAAGAGTGAATTCCACTTTATAACTACTGTGAAGCAAAGTCAAGCCGAACTCCAAACAAATACAAATAGGATATCTCAATACTATGACTAAACTTATTTTAGGAGCAATCCAATCCATGCCACTGAAAAAGTTGCCAAGTTATAAATGACTTCATCAACCACCTGAAGAACTAAGTAATACTTTGCAGTTAAAGTGTTATAAAGGCATAGAAGAATAGCTTGCTGTACCATCCAAATTAGAAGAGCCAAAAGGGCAACACCCTTGTATTGTTTATGTAGTACAACGACAATTCACTGAATCATAAATATATAATGTTGATCTCTGTTGTGTTAGGAATTTGCCATATGCTAAGAAGGATGGGCTTTATCTAGCTTACCAATATAGGATGAAAAAAGTCAGTTCCATGCAATCGTGAATACAGAGATAATAGATCGAATGTGGGGAAAAGTCCAGCGCGCTGCAGAGAGAACAGTGCAGTATTAGCATGTTATCTATACCAAGATTCGTGCAGCTCTCATCCAATAATAAGAGATGGACATCAATATATCTTAAGGACAGGGTGAGCACCTCTATAATGGGAGAAGGCGATTTCAGAGCAGAGTGTAGTAATGGAAGATGATCAGAGTTTAAACAGGTCACTTTACCAACTGGGAATTTAGATCCATATCTCCCAGCCCTTCCTACAAAATGAAGACAAAGTATTGCAATACGAAGAATATGTCAAATTCACTGCTCAAGTACTTGTGCAACAAGGGGGAAGGGAAAACTTAATCTGCCAGAGGCAAAACTATTAAGAAACAAATCCAATACCAGCAATCTGTTTGATCTCGGGCACAGTTAGTTCCCTGGTGCAGATGCCATCAAACTTCTTCAGTGTAGAGAAAATGATTCTAGAAATGTTCAGATTAAGACCCATTCCAATAGCATCACTAGCCACTAACACATTAAGGTTACTATCTTCATCATTGAACATTGTCGCCTGCAAGCTCAGGGAATAGATTAACCAACTTTTTCAAATCATCACAGCATCATCAAGAATAAAGCACAACATGCCAAAAGAAGTTTTGCCTCCTACAACCATAATTACCGATTTCTTGAAATTCAAGCTAAAATTTGTGGTTGGTTGTGCTTTACTGATACAGAGTATTAATCAACAAATTGGTAGCTGAAAGTTCATCTCACAAACATTAAACAGAAAATTCTAATCCTTCTGCACCGCTAATTTTACTGACTTTAATCATTGTACAAAACATTATTCAGACAATCATGTGACTCAGTTATGAGAGCCTTATTAATGGAAGAAAATCAGCAAGATGGAATTTTAAAATATAAATATATTGAACATAAGCCAAGGCCACGCAACATGGCATATACATGCTAATATATTAAAGGGGCAATTGCACGTTTGACCATGCTTTGAAAGCTAACTATCAATTTGACCCTATTTACTCAACTTTGCTCATTTGACCTCGCTTTTCAAAAATGAACATTACCTATGACCCTATTCTATCAAGCCAACCTAACGGTGTTAACTTAGGGGCCAAATGCCATTTATACCCTTGCTCATTTTGAGTATACTCTCACTGAGTTTTTATTTATTTGGCTCAGTTTTGGGTACTCATTGTATGTGATGAAGGTTTTGATAAATTTGACATGGAACTGACAAATTGTGTGTGAATTTGAGTTAGATTTGATAAACTTAAGCAAATTTGACTGAATTTTAATAAAATTTTGGAAACATATTATCCATCAAATTGCGCGCTGAAGAAAAAACATATATGTTATTTCACATCCAACAATTGCCCCAAGCAAATCACGAAGCTCAAATTTGTGTCCACCCCAAGGAAAAAAAATACGTATGAAATTAGTAGATGTAAAACAAGAGAGATTATTCAATCAGATCAGCAAAACAAGAGCAAAGCAGCTTCCAGATCTAGTAGAACAAGGTATTGAGAGGTGTGGGTAGAGCGAGAGAGCGAGCAGGGATGTGGGCCTTCGGCGCCGCGCGAGCGCCTCACGCAGGACCCGTCCCTCCGCGTGCCTCCGGCCGAGCCAGGCAAGCGCCGCTCACATGCGGCCGCACCGCGCCCTCCGTCCACACGGCAAGCACCGGCCCACGCGTCTCCCCATCCGCGCCGCACCACCCGCTGCTCCTCCAAGCACCGGCACCACCGCCCCTACGCGCGCCGGCGCCGCCGCTCCTCCTCCCTCCGTGCGGTAGCAGACACCCCTCTGCACACCGCCGCCACCGCTCCTTCCGCGCGCCGGAGCTTCCCCTCCCTCCCTTCCTCCCTCCGCGCGGCAGCAGCCAGCACCACCGCCCATCCATGCGTCGGCGCGTCCCCTCCCTCCCTCTCTCCGCGAGGCAGCAGCCGCTGCTGTTGCTCCTCCGTGCGCTGGCGCTGAACGCCGTCCCTCTCTTCGCTCGCCAGCGCTGCTACTCGCCCGCTCCTTGTCCCTCCACGCGCCAGCCAGCCACGCCAATGTGGGATAAGGTTATTTATATAATCAGGGGTATTTTGGTCAGTTCATGCGAGTAAAAAATTTTTTCTAACTGAAACCCTAACGGACAAGTGAAAACAGGGTCAAACGGTGGCTTCGATTTTGAAAACGGAGTCAAATGAGCAAACCTAAAAAAGTAGGATCAATTTGGTAGTTGGGATTCAAAATAGGGTCAAATAAAGCAATTATCCCTATATTAAAAATGAAAAGTTTGGTGTTTTAGCTGTAAATTTTAATTAGATAAGGACCTAGAGACGTGAGAACAAGGCATCAACTATGAGCTCGTTTGGTATAGCTCCAACTCCTAAATTTAACTCCAAGAGTTGGGTCTGGAGTGGTGTTGTAGAGCAGACTAAACCTAGCTCCATCTCTCTAGTTTATTTTGTGAGAGCGCTCCACTCACAAAACTGTTTGGCTGGGCTCCAACTCCAGAAGAGATGGATCTAGAGCTGGAGCCGTGCCAAACAGACCCTACAATGGTATAGTAGCAGATAACCAAGTGAAGGAAGTACCTGTTTTGTTCGAGTTTCTGGTGGCAATGAGCCATAGACTACAGAACAAAGATGCTTACCCTCCATTTCAATTCTTCTCTGCACAAACATTTTAACAAACATTTTAAATATAAGAAATGTAGTTGAGCTTTCATATATTACTTCATATGCTAGATGATTAATTTTGGTAATAATCACAACATGAAGATGCTTTGATACATTATATTATGTATCTTAGTTTGCATTCACTTAATTCAAGTGCAGATATAGGGCAGCAAGTTATCAGGGTCCCACCATGGGTATAAATCAAAAATGATAAGTAGTAATGTCACAGTGAGCATAATCTTTTTGGGTTTGTGCAGCGGGCATGAGGACACATGTCAGATAGATATTATTTCAGTATATCCTGCAACAGTTATGTGAAGAATGCCAACCTTAAGCATATATATAGAATGTCGTGAGAATGTTACAATGCAATCCCCTGCCTTAATGTTAGAGAAAGACCCGAGAGTAGTCTCCAGAGGAACCAGTGGAGATAGCCTCTCATAATATTGGACCTGCATAGAGACATAAAGCCAGCAAATCAGAATATTTGACAACATGATGCTTAGATGTTTTGCATCAGTACTGACACCAAAATAAATATTATACAGCTCAGCAAATTTTATTGAGAAGAAATAGTTTCTCGAGTTCACTTGGAATATTCTCTGCAAATACAAAACAACAGCTAATCACCAACAAAAGGCAGATACATATGACATTATGCCTGCACATTACTTTCTCAGGTGGAGGTCCAGAAGTAGTGTTACTATCCAGGGGTGCAATCAAATTGTTGGACGGGACCTCAAATTGGTGTGTGGCTAAGGATAAGTTGAGTAACAGAGGTTACAGGATTGCTGATGCTATCCACCAATGATAATCCATAAAATCATTGTGTATCTTAAGTTAAAATGGAACGAATTGAAACATATTAAGCATGGAGCTTTGAAACCAGTAAAAGAAACTTACACTTGCAAGAACATGCAATTTAGTATTACTGTTTCATTCCAAACTAGGTAATCACATCATCTATGTTATCCAAAACAAAACCTATTTTTTTCACCAATGTCAACAAATCTAACTTCGCAACTAACTTCTTTCTAGCAGAGTCATATTAATACACTTCAATTTAACTATGTGAGTTTCAATGAGATTACCGTAACCACATCACCAGTAGGTTCGAGAATTCGCTGAATGAGAGGAACCACAGCTGGGTCACCACAAACATGAAGCTCATCTGAACAAAGCCCCAGAAGTGCACGAGTGAATGAAAAACCCCTCGATCTACAGCCAACCATCTACCAAACAGAAGTAGATAACATGAGAATGATGAGAAATATTCCAGTACAAAATATGACTGGCTTGATGATGTAGTTCAAAGAAATGGGATGACAATTCTCTTCATTACTGTTTGTATTATGAATATACATTTAATTAGCGTATCTACAGAAAGAAGGTTGAAGTACCTGAATTTCATCAATAATTGCACATTGATACTCAGTTGTCATGTCGGCCATCTCAACTGTCACTGAGCTATGCTTTGCACCTTCAATTTCTTCCCTTTCTTGTCCAGTAATTAAGTTACAAGGGACATTAGCTTTGTTTAGTCTTTGAGCTACCTCCCGTGCCAACAATCTAAGAGGTCCACAGTATACTCCTACAGAATTCATCAAGAGCTCTGAGAAATCATCATGATTGTATATTAATTTATTATCACTAAGTAGATCAAAATAGTACCTGAAGAACTCGTTTCTAGTCTCTTGAGAGCATTATGTGTCTTGCCACTGTTTGTAGGACCGACATGTAAAAATACATTACGCTTCTTTTCTCGGGCATTCGGATACCACATATGAGGATGGCTATTATTAAAAAGAATCACTGCATTTATTAGATTCTTTAGGAGAATATGAACTGTTCTACACTAGATCATGGTGTGTAAAATAAACGTGAAACTTACACTTCACTATGGCAAGTGTGAAGGTAAATTTAAAGAAACTAAAATACTGTGCATTCCACACTAGATAAAAAGTCAGAACATGGAGTCTATTGAATGTATGGTACAAAATTCATAAACTCAAAGGAATCTGTAGGAAAATCGACTTTGATATACATAAAAGAAGGCTAGACAGATGGATTCTTACGTCAAGTCAGTCAAATCAAACTTCCCAGAGTTGTGGTAGCCCCTCTGTAATCTCAAATTGGTATGGTTGACCAAAGAATGTGTACCAGAAATGGAGCAAAGGTAGCAGAAACTGGTATCTATATGAGAAGCATAGACCATGTAAACCACAAGTTATGAGCAAATGTGTCCTACAGAACATTGGACTTTGCCACTGAAATGAAGTCAGGTTCCTAGGCGATTACAAAAGATACAAAACAGAGTTGCAGAAAACGTCACACAGCCATGATGCATAATTAGTTACACTCTCAAAGATGCAATGTCCATCCAAGGCAGAACTTTTTTCTCGCTGTGTTCAACAGTACTAATGTATCAAGGTTATGTTTCCCAAAATATAAGTATCTCTCGACAGATATAATCTGTTCATCAGAATAACAATTGAACAGTAAATACGACCAACAGAGGGGGGAAGAAACGTTTCCTTTTCCCCCAAAGAGTTGCATCTAACCTATAATCCTTGACTGTTCTTTTTCTAATCAATTATGCAACATAGACCTATTACACCAATCATAGCATATCCATAGAAACCTAGCAACGCAGATAGTACCATTGCCATGAGCGAGAATGAGCGCGCCTCGTTTTGGCATTTCGCCATACACATGCCGCACAAGGCACACCTCCAACAAACATGAAAAAAGAAACACTCCAACTTGCCATATCAGAGAAAGCGAGCACAAACCATGGAGCGAAGAGGAGGGAGCTAGGGCCGAATAGAGCGCCCTCCGGCGCAGAAGCGCCGCAGCCACCGCCATTGCGCGGCCGTTCCTCCCTCCTCCCTCAACTCAGACGGCGGCAGGCTGCGGCGGTGGCGGGTGGAAAACAGCGACGGCCTCAGCCCCCTCCACGCCGATTGCGTGCGGAGCAAGACAGGCGGACGAAGCGGGGAATCCGGCGATGGCCTTCGCGGCGCCGGTGAGCGAGGCGGCGGAGGAAGCGGAGGTGATTGATGAAAAAGAAAAAAAAAAAAGAAAAGAAAAAAGTCTCGCGTGCTCACCAAGGCCGGAATATTTCCGTGTCAAAAGAAAGGCCGGAATATTCCATCCGCTTGTTACTGGGCCTATGTTACACGGGACATTAATGGACACAAGGTCACGTGTCGTTCAGCACAATATGGGCCCAATCCGATTGGGCCCACGAGTGGCCAATACGAGTCCGAGTCCAACTCGCGGCCCGGATGCCGTCTTCGCTTCCTTGCTTTGCTTTCCTCCCCCGTTTCATCTTCCTCTGATCCTCTCGCCGCCGCTGCTCCCCCAACCGAACCCGACGACCTCGCCGCCGGGCACGCCCGCCGCACGTGACCTCCTCTTCCTCCGCCGGAAGCTACGGGACCTCCTCGCCGACGGATTCCACCCGGCAATGTGAGGTTTTCTTGGAAACAGGAGCCGTTCCGTGGAATTTTTTGTTCTTGTTCTGCTTGAGTGGGGAGTGAATTTTTGTTGGGTGCAGGATGATTGTGGAGGCCGAGGCCGGCAAGGAGGCGATCCGGCGAGCCCTGCGGTCTCTGCGGCGGAGGCATCTCGTCGAGGAGGGCGCCCACCGCCCGGCCATCGAGGCGCTCGCCCGGCCCTTCGCCGCCCAAGTAAAAATACCAATCTCATGTCTCTTTTTTTCCCATCCTTGCAATTTTTTTCTTGCTTTGCATAATGGAATGGACAATTTTGTATAAAAAAAACCGTGCCTCGATAATGATGCTTTTGCTAAGTACCATAGATGCTTCATCTGGAGATCAAGAAACCCGAAAATTTAGATATTATTGTGTGCATAGATTATTTTTATGTTGGCTTGTTTACTTATTTATTTCGTTTCCTTGTAGGCGGTGGAGTGGAAAGAGAAGGCTGAGAAGCATGAATTGGAGCTGCAGCAATGCTACAAGGCTCAGTCACGTTTGTCCGAGCAGCTCGTTACCGAGATAGAAGAGGGGAAAGCATCAAAATCGCTGCTTAAAGAGAAAGAAACACTGATTACTACATTGCAGACTGAACTCGAGCAAACCAGGTATTGGACGTCTGCTTACTTGCTTGATTGAATACAATGCTTTGGTTATGGTTATGTACAACATCGCCAGCTGACATTTTGTGCAAACACTTTTGTAGGGAAGAAAACACGCAGCTCAAGCAGACCCTTGAAGAAAAAACAAGCGCTTTAGATCTTCTAATTCAGGAGCACCAGGCAGTTAAAGCTGAACTTGAACAGGCATTAACAAAACAGAAAGTGGCAGAAGATGAAAACAGGAATCTGATTGATCGATGGATGCTTGAGAAGATGAAGGATGCAGAGAGGCTTAATGAGGTACCTTATTTTCTTGTTACTAAAACCACAGCTTTCTATTTTATGGTGATGCAAATCAAGATTCTATTTTCCCTTTTAAGGGCCTGGTAGGCTAAAATGGCGAAGAAAAAAAATTACATGTTATGCATGGATCCCTACCATTGTTTCGGTCGATTTACAATCGAGATACTTGAAGTACCGTCATGATTTCCATGACATAACACATGAGACTTTGTGCACCGTAATTTACCATCTTCCCATCACATTTAGATGGCAATTTACTATGTTAGAATGCATCTGCTCTTTAATTTTGCTTGACTACTGTGTGCTGTCTTCGGAAATGACTTTTTTTAGACAGTTTCCAAATACTTCCCCCTTGATTATGCTTAACTGAACAGTTAGTCACAACAGTGGAATCATTTCTATATGTACATCATGTTCAAACTCTTTTGCTTCTATAGCTTACGTGGGAGTAGAAGAACTAACTAAATATCGATGATTGTTTTAGTGGCCGAAGATCCATTTTACTATGCTTTACATTGACAACTGGTCCCACAGTACTAGTCTGTACCAAGAATTTATCAGCTTAAATGGGGGGAAATTTTTTGTTCAGGCAAATGCAATGTATGAGGAGATGGTTCTAAAGCTGAAGTCAGCTGGGGTTGGTGGTATACAACACAATGCACTACAAGAAGCTGATGGCATCATTCGTCGTTCTGAAGCTGGGTACATGGACATCATGGAAACACCAATCCCATCTACATGCAGAATCACTATCCGTGCTCATGATGGTGGCTGTGGATCTATAATTTTCCAGCATAACACAGACAAGCTAATCAGTGGTGGCCAGGATCAAACTGTCAAGATTTGGTCTGCACATACCGGTGCTTTAACCTCCACTCTACAAGGCTGTTTGGGGTCTGTCAATGATCTTGCTGTGACTAATGACAACAAGTTTGTGATTGCTGCCTGTAGCTCTAACAAATTGTTTGTATGGGAAGTTAATGGGGGGCGCCCACGTCACACTCTGACTGGTCACACAAAAAATGTTTCATCCGTTGATGCAAGCTGGGTGAAGAGCTGTGTTCTTGCTAGTTCATCCAACGATCATACCATCAAGATTTGGGATCTTCAGACTGGCTTCTGCAAAAGCACCATAATGTCAGGGAGCAACGCCAACTCACTAGCTTTCATTGATGGTGACACCCTTTGCTCGGGTCATAGGGATGGACACCTTCGGTTATGGGACATCCGTAGTGCAAAATGCACTAGTCAGACATTCGCTCATCTTGACGTCAGCTCTGTCAGTGTGTCACGGAATAGAAATTTCATTCTTACAAGTGGAAAGGATAATGTGCACAACCTTTTTGATCCTAGAACAATGGAAGTTTGTGGAAAATTCAAGGCCATGGGTAACAGAGTGGTTAGCAGCTGGGGCAGGCCTTGCATAAGCCCTGATGAAAACTCCATAGCTGCTGGTGCTAATGATGGGTCTGTTTACATATGGTCAAGATTGAAAAAGGATGGGGTACCGACGATCCTACAGGGCCATTCTTCGTCAGTAGTTTCAAGTGCATGGTGTGGGCTAGGACCTCTTGCTACCGCTGACAAGCATCATATCTATATCTGGACTTGAGATCTTTGGTTCCTTTGGTCATTGAATCCAGGTTTTTGAGAGTTTTGTTCCAATGTATTGATGTCTATCTCGCTTTCCTCTCAAAGATGCTAGTTTACATGTAAATAGCTTAGTTATAAGCATTGTGAATAACTTAATCTGCAAGTTGACAGTAAACCACATTGGCTTACTTTTCTCTGACATCTGTTAATGGTTGGTCAATGCTCAGCTGGGCTGGGCTTTTAAGGCAGCAATGCTCTCTAGGTTTTAGTATGTGCAATTGCTGATCCATATGGCTATTGTTTGGATGAAAAATGGATAATCATTCATCACACCTTTAACCAAATCTTATGGACAATAACATTGGCTTTACATCTCGAGGTGCATATGAATATTACTGTTTGGATAATAGTTGCCTTAGTATGACCCTACATTGTCTTATACAGTTCTCTACTTCAGTTAGATCCTGTAGCTTAATAAGGGGTGGTAATTTTTAATGAAATGCGATTTTTTTTCCTTCCAAGTTGCTAAGGTACAGTTCATCATAAAATGATGAACAGTGTGAGCAATTACCTTCGGCAAGTTGCAAGCGAGGGGGGATGTATAGCTAGCAACCCTATGTACCCTTGCAGATATTTGAAGCAATGGGAGCTGGACCGCAATTAGGTATTTGGATTATGGACTTGGAGTATTTTAGTGCGGTCCTTTTTGTTCTCTTTTGTAAGATTTTAGTATATCAGCTGTAAATTAGACTTGACTTGTTCTTTTTGTTCAAAGAAGGAAGATCAGTGTGGCTGTACGATTCTTGCAGTTGCATCTGAAGCTCAGACGAGCAAGTTAAAGTCTGTTTATTTTTAATTAACAAATTTCAGATTTACAAATTACAGCTGACATAGGTTGATTTGCAGTCTACATAACACCCTTTGCAAACAAACTGTTGATAAAATGGTGACTATTGTGCAGTTCAAGTTTTCAACTTATGAGCTTAAACCTACAATCCTCATGAATTCGGAATTCCTTCCTTGTGGCTGATCCTCCTGATTCCTGAAGGTGTTCAGAGTTCAAGTGCTCAGTTTTGCACTTGCATCTGAAGTTCAAACGAGCAAGTAAAATATGCTTCTCTCTCTCTCTCTCTCTCTCTCTTTTTTTTTGAACTAACTTCATATTTACAGATTCCAACATGCATCCAACAGAAGATGTACACAACACCCTATCAACACGATTCTGTTTCCCCAGTACTACTAAGCTAAAAGTACATTATGACCACCCCCAACAAAGCAATCAATTGGTAGCTAACCATTTTAAAAGAATTGTACTAATACTGATCTAAAATCCTCAAGAATTTATTTCCTTCCTTGCTGCTCACCATCCTGAACCTGAAAGAGAGAGGCTTTAACTCTACACTGGAGCAGTAACTGTTCAACAAACATCACATCAGATGACAGCAATACAGCATACCACCAAAACAAAATCACTCAAAAACCTCAAACAAAAACAAAAAAAACTGGGCATCAAATTCAGTCAGCGTCACAGAAAAGAAGAAAGCTTCAGCAAAGAAACTGAAAGCCCGAAACACTAGAGTCACGGAGACAAATCAGGCCAGATCGATCAGACGGCCAACCCGGCCACGCTGGTCACTGAAGCAGAAAAGGCATGAGACCCACACTGCTTTTGGCTTATCCACAGAGGGTTAGCTTAGCTGCAACCGTTTGCCAAAACCCTGGGCCCCTGACACTGACAAGGCACCCGTTCAGGTGGGCCCAGCGCACACACACACACTGATCGATCGATCGATTTTTGGATGCGTAGGCACAGCAGCAGGGCCTCACCACAAGAAAACATCAATCATTGGATTCTTTCTTCTCCTCCATCGGTGTGAGTGTGATGCTACAAGAAACCGTCAATGATTGAACCCTGCAGCTTATGGCACAAGCCTAGAACACCACTTGCCTCATCTTTGGCTTCAGTGAGTGAAATTGTTCTCAAAACTCTGTGTCAGAAATTCAGAATTAGTCTGAATGATTTGTAGAGGGAATCAAACTGGTTTATATGAAAATTGTGGGCGGGGGAAATAGCTTGTGTTCCAAGAACAGCTAAGCTTGTTATTTGGAGATCAGATTAAATTCATCGGGTTCATAGTTCAGCAAGTGATATGCAGGTCCATACTGTGATGTTAGTAGCAAGATGTGGAAACAAAGAATTTGTGAATTTGTATTACAGATTCAGCTCAAACTGAAGTACTGAACAAACCCATCTGTTTAAATCGATTATCTGACCAACAAAGCATCTATTTAAATTTTGAGGATCCGATCAAGAAAGCATCTACTGCTTGACTATCTGATCATCAAGATCGAACAAACAACCAATACAATAATAATAACAGCATTAATACTCAACTTAATTTAATTGTCCTCACCCAAACTTTACCTAAGCATCATTAATCAAGCTATCATCTATCAACTGCATCACAAGCTCAAGAAGCCTCGAGCCTCACGCGCCGGCGCCGGCAAATTTATCGGCCGCGGCGAGCTCTCGCCGGCGAGAGCTTCGGCAGCAGCGGAGGCGCCGCCGCTGCCCTCCACGACGCGGTCGCCGAAGATGTGCACCGTCCTCGGGTTCGGCCCGCGGGAGATGACGCAGGTGTAGTCCTCCGATGATGGCTCCATCTGCATCTCCCCCGGCGACTCCGCCGCCGCCGCCTCGCCACCGCGAAGCGGAAGCCACGAGCTCTTGTTCTTGACGCCGAACTCGACGCGGCGGTCGAGGGAGCACGACCTGAGCAGGGGATGATGCTGCTGCTGCGGTTGCGCTTGCAGCTTGACCGCCCGCGACGCGGCGGCGAGGACGCTCCGTTTGTGGCCGTCGTCGTCGTCGTCGATGCAGTCGAGCGCGTCGGCGAGGCCGTGCGTGCAGGCGCCCCCGTCGCACCACGGCCGGCGCTTGCTTCCGCCGGCATCCGGGCTTGGCGCGAAGGCCGCCGCCGCCTCGAGCACGGACGTCGGGCTCATCGAGTATGGCGTCTCGGGCTCCGAACTACCGCCGCCGCTGCTGCCGTTCTTGGCGTGGCTGCCGGAAGGCAGCGAGGCACAGTGCAGCAGCCTCGGCGAGCCAAACAACGCACACGCCGCGGTGGCGCTCTTGCCGCCGCCGCCGCCGCCGCCGCCGTCGCACGGAACCGTCGACGAGCTCGCGTGCTGGCTGGAGAGGTGGCTCTGCTGCACGCCGCCGCTGTTCATCGATCTGGACCTCCTCCTCAGGATCATCTCCTGGACCTTCGATCTCAGGAACATCTCAAGAACCGAAACCAACTCAACAATTCAAACAATTCTCTCAAAAACGCAAGTGAATTTCACTCAACCGATCGGCTCAACTCGATCGATACCTTCTTCTCAAAATTGACAGCAACAGCTATCAAGAACAGGCAGATGAGATCTTGCAGCTCAGTGAACGATCGAGGCAGAGTTTGAGTTTAAGCACGGAGCTCGAGGCCAAAACGACCAAAGAAGCCTCAGAAGTGTACTCAGAAGCAACCACAAGCTCAAGAAGAGAAGCAAAATGGGACCTTTGCAGCTCGATCTGCAAGCTACTACTACAACACAAGAGTTGGCAAGATCCTCAAGCTATCATCAAAATCATCAGCTTCTTGCTGCACTCAAAGGAACAACAGCTCAATCAAAAGGAGGTGGTAGTAGTAGAAGAAGAAGAAGAAGACGAGAGAGAGTAGCATATAGCACAATGAGGAGGTTGGGAGGGTGGCGATCTTAAAGAAGCCATCTTCTCCTCACAGTGAATGAACATGATGTCAGTGTTGGTTTGTGTGTGCTTGCATCCAAAGGGGCAGGTCCTTATCCTGAGGTTTTTTTTTTCTCTCTCTCTTTTTTTTTCTCTTTTGTTCTTACATCTTTTTCATTGGCATGGTCCTCCTCCTGTCCTGGCCATGCTTCTTGCTGCTGTAGTGTGCTGTGCTGCATTCTTGCGCTGGGTGTTACTGTCCCCATTTGAGCCCATGCACGCAAACACAATGGTAGATTCCGTTGGTACAGCAGGTAGATTTGCTGTCGACCTATGGAAGATGCAAGAATCAACGTCAATGAAATCATTTATCTCAATGCTGCTGAATTGCTGATCAGATGAAGATATGAGATGATTCAGTGGTTGGTTCATTTCACCCTTCTTCTGTCAGCTATAGTAGTAGTAGTAAAACTGTAAATGTCAGTATTAGCTAGGATCAGGCAGGTAGAATTATCATGGTTGTTCAGAGCAACACACTTTTACATTACCCGTCCTCATTCTGTTTTTTACCTTGTTTGGCTTGTAAATAAACTTTATTCCTTTTAATACAAAGATGTATATTCCAAAAAAAACACACTTTTACGTTAGTGCAGTATTTATGAGAAATTACTCAATTGATCGTGTGTTAATTAGCTCACCTCGTTTTACCAATCTTCTTAAACACACGGGAAATCATTCATCTCATGCTGCTTATCAGATCAGATATGATGATTCAGTGGTTGCTTCAGTAGAAGTCAGTCAGTAACTAGGATCAGGCAGGCAGATCGAGCTTTTTCAGAGCAACACGTATTTACAGTATCTCCGAGAAATTACTGCCAGAAAGAACCAGATTTTTTTTTTTGTCATCTAAACTTTTTTTGGAGTAGAATTAGTACAGGCAGGAGTATTAGATTACTGCACGATGACAAAAGATCGCAATTATGTCCTGTCTCTAACTGTACCCTTTCTTCTTGGCATGTTTGTCCTCTACTGAAGCGTATGCGATGCGCCCGCCTGCCCTACCCCTCTTTTGTTTGCTTCTCTTCGCTCGCTGAACTTAACTGCAATGCTTCCCCCACACTTCTCTCGTCACGTCTTCTTGCAGAGCATGTCCTAAAGTGCTATGAAAATTGGATGATAGATGAAACTAAGTTGAAGAATTATTTGAGGCCAGAAACAAATGACTTACGCATTAGAAAGTTGAAAAATGTTTATTTTAAAAAGTTCTTTTTTAAGGAAATGCTGATGAAAAAGCCATTTTGCAAAAAAAAATCGTGACATTTAGAAGCTAGGAAAATGCGCCCACAATAATCCATCATCCGCTAGCTGAAAGAATATAACCATGCTAAAACGACGGAAATGACAGCCGTCGAAAATCGCTATATAAAAGATTACCTATTACAAGTAAAACATTTTTGCTATTCGGGCTCAACATCGTCACTAATTATGCGGCAATACAAGATCAACTACCCAAAAAAAATGCTAACAAAAGATCGGTCGTTAGCTACTACTCACTATGCAGGCCTGATGCCATCGTTGGCTCCATCGCGTTTGGTCCCTCCGACGAGTCGGCATTGTTGCTGCATGAATAAAACTTACATTGACATTAACATTAACATTGTTCCCCACAAACCGGTAATTCGATCAAGGCCACGTGGCGGAGCCACCATCCGTCGACCTCGGGCAATTACCTGGGTTTTTCGGGCAAGCACATAATAGAATTTTATTTTTAATAAATATTTAGGCGTAGTTAGATTTATTTGGGGTTTAAAAATTTTACGAGCTCCACTGCTGGAGCCATGCCTCTACTCTGGTGCGGCTTGCGGCAAATTGGCAACCGCGTCATTCCCTTCTCGCCTCGCCCGTCGGAGTGTCGCCTTGGCAAGTTGGCTTGCCAATTATTGGAGCTCAGAATCGAGACATCGATTTGATAATTCAAGATTAGATTAGTAATTTGATATGTGTACAGATTTGGGGGGTTTGATTTATTCAGAGAGAGGGGGTGTATTAATTTAGTATAGTGACAAGTGAGTGATTGGTGCAGAAAGGGATTGGCACACGATTTTAATCCCAGGAGCTACTAACCTGATAGTACTCGCCTACTTTTATAGTGCTAGGAGTACCGTTCTCATTTTCTTAGATAGGAGTAGATGTTTGCTGATAGAGGGTAATAGATGGGCTCCATGTCTAAACAAGATGTTAATTAAGCAGCAGTAATATGTAGCAAATCACCCTCGCATGAGATCACCGTATTATCCCAATATATATCCATTTCTCCGGTGCAGCAATTTTCCTATCTAGAAGCAAGAAAGTGATTGCTACTTCAATACATGTTGCCATCTCATGACAGTGGTCAAGAAGTAGACATTTACTGTAGAATTGCCCTTATGACTACCAAATGCGCACTGTGATTAACGGCGGTTTAATTTCAGCAAAAATAACTGGTTACTCTGACCTTAGGCCAGTGACAGTAGACAGTAGTTTCTGTCATTATTTTTGACCAAACAAGTAGACGCCGCCGGGCATAATCTTGTGGGCGACATGGTGGGCTCATCATGGCGCCATTGCACGTTGGAAGGGTGAGAGCAAGGCAGGTGTAAAGAACTTGTTGCCCCTTTGGTACTTGGTCCAAAGCATGAAAAAAGTAAATCAATAACTTAACTAACAATGGCATCATCATCACACATGATTCTCTTTTTCTCATATGTAGTACAAATCTAAGAAATGGTTAACCCTTAAGTTCTCTCTCTCTCTCTCTCTCGCACATAGCATATGTAAATGAGTTCTAGACATGCTCCATTTTCCCTTGGAGGACAAAACAAAAATTAACAACTAACAATGGCATCATCACACATGATTCTTATTTCTCATATTCACTTAGGAAGCTAAGAAATGGTTAACCCTGAACTTCTTTCTCTCTCTTTTGGATATTAGTCACAACACTTGTAAATAAGGAGTTCTAGACATGCTCCATTTTTCCTTGGAGGAGAACACAAATGCAATCTCTTTCTTTTGTTGACAATGGGCAAAGGGTGAAAGGGAGGGGCACCAAACCTGACCCTCCTGGTGATGCAACTCTAGACTCCAGACTATTGAGTTATGCAATTTGCAAATACTCTTTGCACATGCAGCAACAGTGCCAGTGATTGGACATGCCCTAATTTGTTTGATTTTTTTTAAAAAAAAGGACAAGGTGATGATGAAGAAAGCAACTGGGCAAATCCCAATTAGTTTAAATAAACTGGGCCATGTCCCAAAGCGTGCCGTTTTCTGACATTCTGTGAGCGGCAAAATTCAGTTGCAGTGACAGAAAGGTAGACTTTCACTTAGGTCAGGTGAAATGGACACCTTGCTGATGCAAGCTTAATTGTCTCCCTTTCGCCTTCAGTGAGAA
Source organism: Oryza punctata (assembly GCA_000573905.2). Taxonomy (NCBI): domain Eukaryota; kingdom Viridiplantae; phylum Streptophyta; class Magnoliopsida; order Poales; family Poaceae; genus Oryza; species Oryza punctata. Next base: position 35,374,938 of record CM002490.2, read on the forward strand.
GCATCAGCTTAATGTGGATGAAAAGAAGCAAAGCTAAGCACTGTTAGTCACAGTAAAATAAAAATTCAGATAGCATCATGCAATGAAGCTTCATCCAGAGCTTTCAGGTAAAGAGACCAATAAAAGCTTCTCACTGCATGCCAAGGCTGCTTGCTAGCCATTGTTGCCGTGGCGGCCATTAATTGCAAAGTCGCTGGACTGTCAAAACGCTAAGATCATATCGGTTTTGGCTTCTTATTATCTTAATTGCTCTTGTTACTGTTCAGTTGGTAGGTAGGAGTACTTGTTTTAGTATGTTCATGGAACAACGGAGGATGCAGACCGCACAAACTAGTAATTTGATGAACAGCATACAATGCCGTCCGATCAGTATCCAACGCCCTGGATTTCTTCCAGTTCAGATAACCACCTGAATTGCTCTAGTGACACGAAGGATTCCACTTGCTATCACCTAGTACTTACTTCATTCCTATTATAAGTTTGACTTTTTCGGTAGTTAAACTTATTTAAGTTTAACTAATTTATATAAAAATATAGCAACATCTAAAATATCAAATTAGTTTTATTAAATTTAACATTGAATATATTTTGGTAATATGTTTGTTTTATGTTAAAAATACTACTATATTTTTCTATAAACTTAGTTAAACTTAAATATGTTTGATTAGAAAAATAGTTAAATAACTTATAATATGAAACGGAGGGAGTGGTATTTAGTATTTCTTCTTGTCCTCATTGCAAGCACTTAGTATTAATTTTATTGGATAGGTGATTAGGTCAAAGAACTTGAAGTGGTTTGTGCCGCTGGAACTGGAAGACATACAAGATCTTCATACCTTCATGGGAATCGTTATCAATGAGGCTGACTTAGGTTTGTTTGTGCCATTAGTTTCATGGTTAGAAAAACCAAATAGAAGGAAGAGAACAAGGACACTGACTTATGAGATGTACTCCAGCTTCTCTACTAGTAGCACCATGAGACTATGAGAGATCAATGATAATATTGTTTACGCGTTTGAAAAATGAATCAGTGAGTTCTCAGTTTTAATAGAAGTTGCATCTGGAAGAGAGGGGGAAAAATGACAGCAAAGCAGACATCATGTTGTTGACCATGGGAATTAACTTTCTTGCAGAGAATTCTTATCAACCTGATCAACCGTGTTCATCTTTGCATCTCTGCTCAATGGATAAGGTTTTTTTGGTCAGAATAAATTCCCAGACTTTGTTTAGCCATCCTCACCAGGATTGGGAATAAATTCTAACTCCCTATCATTACCCTTCCTCATCAATGAACTAACAAGCAATAATGCAGAGAGAAAAGAAAGCAAGCAACACCGGTAGTACCTGTTTTTGGAACCTGGGAAAAGAATTCCATCCAAATCCAGCTCAAATTGCATTGTTTTTCTGTGAAATTCCACTGGACTGCAGATCAGATGCAGGCGACAAACCGGTGATCTCAGATGCTGCAAATATTCCTCCTGCCAGAGCAAAACATTACATGTGAGGTACTCGTTTCCAGCTCTGCAAAAACCATCAGACACGTCATATACTCACGTTCAAATGAGTATACATGGAAAGCTTTTGCAACGCAAAGAAACAGAAAGCTTGTCCTTACCGTCGTCATATCGTAGATCATGTCACGTACTGTACCAGGATTCAGAGAAAGAGACAACACAGCCGGAATCCTCATGCTCTTCAGTTATTGATCTTTACGTCTCAGCCATCAGTTGCGATCACGACAAGAAAGTGATCAGCGTGCAGTTAAATCAGCAGCAATTTGATGCATTGCAAAATTGATATCATAGTGTGCAATTATCATTGGATAGCAACATGGTTAATATAGGGTAAGTAACATTTCAAGTCACAGATAACAGCTGCTACAGGTAGAGCAGAGACAACAAGAACTGCGGGCATCTCGACTGAAACAACAGGCATCAGAATTCAGAAGCCGTTATGCTGTGGCCTATGGATAATGAGAAAAATGTTTGCTAAATTTACTCTTACAATTGTGAATGTGAAAATGCCTTTTGTTTTCCAAGCCTGTAATGGTACAACGAGAAACAAAGAACTGGTTTTGCTGAAGCTTTCAGGCCGAGCTACTTCTTGATCTTCTTATCGTTTCTGCCCCTTTTCCTCTGCTCTCTCCTTTCCTCCGAATAGTGCTTCTTTACCAGCATCTTGTGCATTGATACTTTCAGTGCAGCTAGCACTGAAGCTAACACCTCTTCTTGCTTTGCAATGTCAAGACTTCCTTGCAGCGCCAGAAGGAGCTTCTCACCATGTGGCACCTCACTGTCTTCTAAGACTGCAGGAACATGATCACACCCAGCTAGCGGATCCTTTTTGAAGTGTGGGATGATTTTCAAACGGGTACATAACTGGGAAGTAGCCTGGTTAGGCATATTCGATGCGCCCATGACGGTCCATAGAAGATCTGCTGAGAAGCTGGAAGACAAGCTAGTAGGAATATAGCACTTCTCCGTTGTAACCACCTGGTAGTGCAGGGGAGGAATTATTAGTTTTTCTAGCAATATACAAAAAAAAAATTACTATTAAACAGATGAGCCAACAAGATATATTGCTAGTCACCAATAACCAAGATTTAACAATATTGTTCCAAGTAAATTTTAATTAGCCCCATCACAACTGGCAACTAGAGACCTAGAGCTTACGATCATTTTTCTCAAGCCAAAGCCTAGCAAGTGAACAAGCATCAGTACCAATCTTTGTAAAGATCACTTCAAGAAATAAGGCTATCAGCAGTACTAAATAGTAACGATGCGCTAAATCTTGTTGTAAAACAAAATCCTGGTCAAGTGGTCATGCTCTTAATCCCAAACCAGTTGCCTTGAAGAAGATACATTTTCAAAGAGACATACCTTTAGAAAAGATAACTTCTTTGCAATAAGGTCACATGCTAAAAGCATTACTCCATTTAAACTGCATCAAATCAGATAAAAAAGAATCCCATGTTACCAAGCAAACCATATTACTTATAGGAGAAGCGTAACCACATCAATTTACCTCTGAATCGCTACAGCAACCAATGAACCATCATTAGTCGGGCATATATCTGCAACAGATAGATTGCTGTCTTCAGTTTCATTTGGCTCTAAGAGTTCTCCCACCTGTGAATTGTTTTAAGAGCTAGTTAGCTACAAAATAACACAAACAAATATAACTGGAATGAAAAACCCATTGATTTTTATAAAACTCAAATAAATATTTTCCAGATGTTACCTTGTCTCGGACTTGATATGTATCAAGGAGGCAGCCATTTATGTAGTCCCATAGACGAACCTAAATAAATGAATGAAAAACATCATGAGGAGCATTGGAAAAGGTTGCTGGGAACGTGTCAGTGTTCCAAAATGATTTTGTACCCACAGTAGAATCACCGCCTCCAGACAAAAGAAAGCTTGGACCTTCTGAAAGGCATGTGAAGGCAATGCACGATACAAAGCTGCATTATTATCCACAGGAAATATCAAATGCATTAACTCATATGTTGCGACATTTAGCTCTAAAATTTCACTGGGTTAACAGATAATAATGCAAGTTCCTACAAATACAAAGAATGTAGACACTATGTAAAATAAAAAAGTAAGTAGGCACAGGATACTGAGCATACTCTGTATGTCCTAGGCAAAAGCTTTGAATCTCATGAGCCCCTTTTAAAGGCTTTTTCGGGAGTGATGTAATCTACAAACAAATTTCACCATAGAAGAAAAAAAATAGTTGAGAATTATCATCCACACAAAGGCAGAAACTACAGCAAAGTACAAAGGTTTCATACTCGGATTTTAAAGTCCCGGTCAGCTGTAGCAATGAATCGTCCATCTGGTGAGAATTTCTACATTCCAATACATAATATAAGTGTGCAGGGATCAGAAATTTGAAGCATAATGTGTTACTTTGATATCTTCAGCAGGACATACAAATAACCTATGGCTAATATAAAATATCAAAATTTATCATACCATGCTAGTAATAATACTGCAGTAGTGACCAAAAATCGATACAGGTTTATTATCAGTTGGCTCCTGCTCTCCACCACTTTCCCCCATGGTAACTAACCAAACAACACCAAATTTATCTGCAAAAGTTACATATGTGCCATCATTGCTGATAGCAACTGCACTGACCCTCTTTTCGGAAGTTCTGCAAAAGTAAAGACATTGCAAAAGAAATCAAACTCATGCATGAAGGACTTAATACGTTAACAACAACAAAATGAAATTAGTTTTTAACACAACTAACAATAACTCCAAGCTGCTAAGTGTGTCAGTAACAATGAGGTGTGGATTCTCACACATATAGATAAGTAGCAGAAGAATAGTTATATATTGAATCACTGAATACATGAAAAATAACAATGTACACTAATTTGGTTATCCGATATGCTTTCACAGTGAAAACAAAATAAACAGGTTGACTTACATGGTCCGAATGAATACATGATAAACAAAAAGATACACTAATTTGGTTATCCGATATGCTTTCACAGTGAAAACAAAATAAACAGGGTGACTTACATGGTCCGAATGCAGCACCACGAATCAGTCATCCAGACCTTGACAAGCTTGTCATCACCAGCAGATGCGAACAAAACACCATTCGCACTAAACGAAATAGCTCTTATAGCATCCGAATGAGAGCCACCGCCAGAATTGTCTGACAATGAAACTGCGCTGCCAGCCCTGGATCCACCAATACACGTTTATTAGCACATTTCAATATTCACCAAGTGAAAAATGCACGAGAAAAAAAAAGGGGGGCATATGCATCCATTAATTAGATATTTGCATTGGATAGTACAAAACTAAACATCTGAGCTGAAGACTTATCAGCAGTGAAATTTTACACTACTAAAATCAACAGAAGCTTCGTCCTTCTATATGCTATGCACTTAGACTACGGTAAAAAAGCATCACTTCCCAATCTCCATCAAAATCAACCTACTACTTAACTACAAGAGTAAATTGATATTCGAGAAGGCAGGAAAGCGAGCCACGAGCGAAGAGAGGCGTTCCTTACGTGAGATCGAACACGCGGAGCTCGGGCCCGACGGCGACGGCGACGGAGTGGCCGAGCGGGTGGGCGGCGACGAGAGCCGGCGCGAACTCCGCCGCGCCGCCGCCCACCTCCGCCTCCTCGACCCCGGCAGCATCCTCCATTGCGGCGAACAGCAGCAGCAGCAGCGGAGACCGCCCAAAATTGCGTGGGCTTTTGCTTTGCGGTCGGATTCGAATCGAGCGCGAGATGGGGGAGGAGGCGGGGGAGGTGGGGAGTTCGCGAGGATTAGGGTTTATGAGGGGCTCTATCGTGGGGCCCACCGGTCAGTGGCACGGTTGGAGATTTGGAGGCGCCTTGGAGATAGCATCCCGGCCCATGATATGTTTACATTTAGGCCCTTTTAGATTACTCTACTTTGGAGCCCATTCGAGATAGATCGTTAAACTCGTCAATTTTTCGTATGTCCACTTAATAAATTGTTTCCAGAACATTCAAAAGCTCTCATATATCGATTCCTTCTTGGTTTATAAACGGCAACCAAAACTTAAATTTAAATTGTTCTAGACGATTTTTCACTTTTCTTTTTCAGCCTTAGCTTTTAAAGACTACAAATGTGCTACCATAAAATTATTTTCGTTGGCTCGTTTATTTTTCTAGAGCTTACAGTATATCAGCTGAAGCCAACACGTGACACGCAGTTTTCAAGGAAAAAAATGTATATCGTCTAGAGAAGATAGCAACAGAAAATCTCATGTTTTCTCATTCTTTTAGTTTCTGCCAAAACACCACGACCACCAGTGATCGAAACTTTGTCTTATGTTCTTTGGGATTTGCATCTCCTGCAGCTATCTATGATCGTCCAGCAATCAGCCAATCACCAGATTTTTGCACCATTCGGAACCAAAGATTCATTCCCTGCCGACAGGAGCCCTGAAGCCTGAACTAAATTGGCCGCGCAACCACACATTTCTGCAGGGAAGACGTTTGATCGATCCTCTCTTGCCCTGATCACACACGACAATGCAGCTGTCCCGACAACGTTGTCCTTGAATCATCGCCAACCAAAAGAAAATCTCTTCAATCCAACAGCGATTTACTCGAATCTCATTAACCGCGTGAAAAGAATATATATCTTCAGAGATCGATTGAAATGAAAACTTTGACCATTTTCGTTTTAACAATGTATTTGTAAATTTTTGAAAAATACACCATATTATCGAACTATGTTAACCTAACCAGACATTTTTTTTGTTCAACAAGATATGATAATCTAACATTTGTTGGTGGTCGAAGTTGAAACAACCCTGGTCAGAGGTGACGAGGGAGTATCATTATCTTCTCTCTAAAATGGATTCCGATTAATCAGAATTTTAATCCTGGACAGATCATACCACGCCGATTTAGCCTCTGTCATGTCCATGTGATCCGGCGTCTTACCGAAATCTAGCATCGATTTACTGAAATCTCATTAACCGCGTAGAAGAAAGATCTTCAGATCTCCATGGAAATGTTGTTATGTTCAGATATCCCTCTCCTGAAACCACATCTTACATGACAGAAACATTTTCAGTTAGCATCATCGTCTTATCATTATCACTAACAGATGCCAATTAATTAGAATTTTAATCTTAGACAGATCGTTCGGATGCAATTCCTGTCCTGTCTGTGTGATTGGTCCATCCATGCAAAATCTTCCCAGGACTGTACGAGACGATAAGGGAGAAGACATCAGGGAGACACGGAGGAGCAGGAGCCAGACATGGGCAAGGCGTTCATGGCCATGTCAATCGATCTTCAGGTGCCTTCTGGACCGGGAATTCGAAGAATGAACGTCCTGTCTCCCCCCCAGTCGTCGTCGTCGCATACATACTGTCATACTGAAATGCTGCGAATCCATCAGATAAATTCGTAAAAACATCATTTCCCCATCAGATGTCGCTGCAGTGCCGCGAGCACCCTGCCAGCCATACACATGAACTGACATAACCCCAGCTAAGCTCTCACAGATACGGAGTACATCAGCTTGGGCCATTTCTGAATTTCTGATCTCTGAACATGTTTCTGACAGCACATTCCTCTGACGGACGTGCAGCTGCTAGAATTGTCATCGCTGGCTGTCACTCCGTCAGAACTTGTCACCGGCCGATGCAGCTGCCTGGAGATCGTTTAGCCGGTTGATTGATTGGATAATGCTCGACCTCGCTTCGTTCGTTTTAGCCACCATTAGTACTGTATTAGTACTGGTGGCTAGTCATTGTGTATAGTGATAAGACTGATAGTTCAGCTTCAGCAATCAGCATACGTATGCAGACATGGCATGTTTATGGCACTGTACGATTATACCGTATTGACGTGAACCGTAGTAGAGACTTTGTAAGCCGCGAGTACGTGGTAGGGTCCATGGATCATCACGACAGCCATGTCATGGAGAGGGAGTATTCTGTTCGGTTTTCAGCGGAGCATTATCGTCAGATTTTTTTTTTTGATAGAGGATTATCGTCAGAGATTGGTTAATTAATTTATTTTTATGATTTAATTATGGACAGAGGTTTATTAATTACATATATATATATATATGACTTGATGGAATTTCTAGATTCAATGATCCCACTTGCTCTCTTTGACAAAACTGGCAAAGAAATAGTACAGCATATGGAAGATATGGTGCTCAGCCTGCTACAGATATGTACATAGAACTTGCTCTTTCCCTGTAAAATAGGGAAGAGATTCAGTAAATTCCCCGCGGAACTTTTGACTTGGAAATCAAATTAGCGCGAAATCTTTGACATGGTATCAGCCATGTGCCTAAAAACAATCATATACATGGAACTAAAGAGAGATTCAGAATCGATCAATCAGAGTATGAAATCGTGAAGCAGTAAACAAACATGTACAACTGAAGACTCTGCACTCCGAACTATGTCAAAAATGCTCTTTCTCCCCGCTGTTCTTTTCCCTTGTCATCAGGGCAAAAAAAAAAAAAAAAAACACAACAAGCAAGCAGTACTACTACTACTCCATCTTGAGCAGTAGATGGCCTAGATAGCAGTAGCATGCATCTGATCATCTGATGGGTGCTATCCATGTGCCAAAAAGCAAAATCTCTTCTCTTTTTTTCCTCCATAAAAAACAATCTGTACATTTCATTGCCGGTCGTCTGGGACAGCGAAAGGTGCCATATCAAAACAATATAAAGGAAACCAACGCATTGCACACGACCAACACCAAGAAAATCAATCAGCTAAGCAACACAAGGAAAAGAAAGAGCTCAAAGCTAGAGAGCACCTACTACTACTACGACCTAGTAATATAATTCAGAATTCAGAGGCAAGAACACTTGTCATCTTTGATCGTGCAGTCAAAGAAGGGAGATAAACTTCAAGTACTAGTTCTTGGTGCAGAAGAAGGTAGCAAGCAAGCAAGCATGGAGGAGGAGATGGTGGCGGTGGTGATGAGCTGCGAGTGCTGCGGGCTGGAGGAGGAGTGCACGGGAGAGTATGTCGGCGGCGTGAGGGCCTTCTTCGGAGGGAGGTGGCTGTGCGGGCTGTGCTCGGAGGCGGTGAAGTACGAGGCCGGGAAGAGCTCGCCGCGGGCGCCCGACGTGGAGGAGGCCGTGCGCGCGCACATGGCCTTCTGCCGCATGCTCAAGCGCGGCGGCCCCGCCGAGCGTGTCGCCGAGGGCATGTGCCAGATGCTGCGCACCGCCTCCTGGAAGCAGCGGCGGCGCGCCTCCGGATCCTCTTCGTCGTCGTCTCCGTCGCCGTCGCCGCGAGCCGCGCCGGAGCACCACCACCACCGCGCGCCGTCGACGCTCTCGGTCCAGCTCATCTGATCTCGCCGATCGATCGCCATACATGTATAGCGAGCGCGCACGGTGGCGTGGCGTGGCGGGCGGCGTCGCGTGCGGTTCTTGTGACGAGGGGCACGCATGCAATCTCCATCGTCTTCATCTTCCTCTCGCATCTAGTAGAGAGACTAGCGGTAGTATATATTCTATGTGAATTTTAAATTTTGATCCAGTGGTGTTAGCCACGGTGAAAGAGGTGTACATATGTGTAATCAAGTTCAATATTTTCCACATTTTTTTGAAAGTAAAAAAATAATAATAATTCACATGATCTACTCATGATGATCTGACTATCTGAGTACTCTTGTTCCTTTAGCTAGCTTCGCTCATAGGAGTACAGTTCTATTCTTTGATCACTCATCAGTGAGTGGTATATGTGGACCAAATGATCTTCTCAGATAGCTAATTTTTTTTTTAGATAATGGATTAAACCGGTCTCTACATCCAAACGGATGTACACAGCCAAACAAACTTACAAGAGTTCTTAGACTCAACATTCATCTCCATACACACGGAGAGACAAAACCAACGGTTCACATAAAAGAGTACTTAGACTCCAACATTTCAAATGACTTACTCAAAGCGAAAACGACAAAACAAAAAAAGAAGAGAACGAAAAAGATCAAAGCAAAGTCTCAAGCTTCCAATCTTCTCCTTTGGTTCCAACCAAACTTTGCAAAGAAGTCCAATATTGTTGTTTCCAACTTTCTGCATCCATCTTTCACATGTTGGCCCTCTTCCTCTTTAAGAAGCAAGGACCATTCCCGCGCCCAGAAAGTCCCCCCTAAATTACCTGCACAAAGGAATTAGCTTTGGATCCATTGAAGACCACATCATTTCTACAAAACCACATTGCCCAACATAAAGCTGCAACACCAATAAAAAAGTGAGCTCTAAGCCTAGGATGAACACCATAAGGCCAATTACCCAACAGACTAGCGACATTAGTAGGCGGTTGGATTCCAAAAGTTATAAACAGCGCATTCCACACAAATCTAGCTAGGGGACAATCAAAGAAAAGATGTTGTATTGTTTCACTAGAATTACAAAAGCAACACATAGTGCTACCAACCCATCCTCTCTTAGCCAAATTATCCTTGGTTAGAATGACCCCTTTTCTTAGGTACCATAGAAAGATTTTGATCTTCAACGGTACTCTTAACTTCCAAAACATCTCTTTCCTTAGCACAATGTCATGATATATAATGGCCTTGTACATCGAGCTAACAGAGAAAAAACATTTTTTATGCACTTCCCAGACAAAAGAATCATTTTGTTCTGTCAGATTAACCGGTATTACTCTTGCTACTACCTCCAACCAAGCTTTTAAGTTATCCCCCAAAATAGCCCTTCTAAAAGATACATTAAATGGTATTTTCCCAAGGACCGTTGCTACAGAAGCATTTTTATTTCTCACCAAGTTATACAACCTAGGGAAATCATTTGCCAATGAATTGTTTCCACACCAACGATCCTCCCAAAATCTCACTTGGGTCCCATTGTGAACCTTTAAAGATCCACAAGACACAAAAGCGTTCTTGGACGCCATGAGCCCCGACCAGAACTGGGAGTCCCCAGGTTGCTTCTCCACCTGAGTGAAAGTTTTTTTGCCAGGTATTTCCTTCTCAAAAGATTCTGCCAAACCCCATCTTCATTTAGAAGCCTATATAGCCATTTACTAAGAAGACATTTGTTTTGTAATTCCAAATTTTGTATTCCCAAGCCTCCACACTCTTTAGGTTTGCATAAAATGTTCCACTTAGCCAACCTATATTTTTTCTTATGTTGGTCACATTGCCAGAAAAATCTGGATCTATAATAGTCCAATTTCTTGAGAATACCTTTAGGAACCTCGAAAAAGGATAACATGAACATGGCTATGCCACTTAAAACAGAATTGATTAAAACCAGTCTTCCTCCAACTGACAGATGTTTCCCCGTTCTTGGTCCAGGCGCCAGAATTCATGGGGACACCATTCGATCGACAGTCTACGGCCGTGATCGAGTAGAATCATCCATCAGCACTTTGCATAAATACCCCTTTCAATACTCTATTTTTAACATTAGTCCGCAAAAAGAGACTTAGCTTTGAACAGACCGTTGGATCATTTTTTAACGGTTCAGATTGAGGAAAGGATTTACGAGGGGATGTATTTCCCGAATAAACCCTCATATTACTCTATTATTTCATTTATAGCCCTATTTCGAATCGCAAGTTTGCAACCAAGGGTCTCATCGTTTCGCTTATACTTATGCTTATCAGCCAAAATTTGAATTTTCAACCTTAAATTTGGAGTTGATTTTAAGGCTTTTTCATCGAAGATCACTAAGAACACAAATATAAAAGTTTCATTTACAAATTATTTTTTGTTTGCAAATACGTCGTTCGGCTTATTTCCCGAATAAGCCAAACGATGGGGGCCCAATTGTAGCAACCTGTATGCCATTGGATTGGATTTCAACAGTATAGATTAGAAGAGAATATTTCATTGAGACCCTTGTACTAATCCATATTACATATCTAGACCCTTTCGTCCTTCTCGCCGTCCCCTGCCTCCAGTCTCTCTCCAGTCTCCACCGCCACAGCCACCGGTGCTCCGGTACGGCGGCACGGCGGTGGCCGTGCATGAAGGGCACGTGGAACTCGCAAAAGTAGCCGTATCCATCGCCGTATAGGGCTCGAGGAATCGAGTGGTTTGAGTCTGTTTTTTTTCTCTCCATCACTCACTCCATTGTTTTTTTTCTCTCCATCACTCACTCCATGGTTGGATTTTTGCTAACCTAACCATTCGAATGGTGCAGAGTTTATACAGTAGTATATTTTTCTGAATTTTGCTGCTCGAGTTCAGTTGAATCTTTATCTTCATTGTTTTCTCTCAAGAATCTTTTTTTGTACAGGCATTGCCTTTGATTTCTTGCTGGGATTTTGCAGATAAAAATGCTCATTCTTATCAAAGATTTCAGGAAAAAGGACACCCACTCACAACACTGCGTTAATTCTCTCCCAACAAAAAAGCCCTTTTCAACCGGTTGTTTTCCGAATCCTCACTATCACCACACGTGAAGAAACCAAGAAAAGTCTGAAGAGTCACGTCCGAATTTCTTGTAGCTGCACAATGTTAACACGGTGACAAATGATCGGAGAGAATGAGAGCTAGTAGAATGCACAAGATCCAATACTTTTCATCCTCCCTGAAACCTGAATATGTTTTCAGTCAGAAATTCAGAGAAATGCACCAAGTTTATCCTCAACACGGTGCTCAACCACCACAGGTCTACAATGACACCTCATCCATCTCCCATGTTTGAAAAATGAGAGTAGCTGCTTTCCTACACCTGGCCGGCAAAATGTGCTAGATAGAGAAAGATATCCTGATTTTCTCAACAAAATACTCTCTCTGAAGTCCAAGAGGACATCTCTGAGATTACTCTGATGGGAGTATTCTTGATCAGCTGACAGTGACATTTCAATTGCATGCCACATGAAAGGTGTCTTCTTAAGAGTACTATAGAGTAGAGACACCATAGGCCCCTGTCCTGCACGGATTGCTGAGTTCTGTCTCCCAAAGGAAATGATCTTCAGAACTGCACTGCAGTATACTATAATAGTGCAAATTTCTGTTAATGATCCTTCCTTTTATAGTAAAACTTGATTTGCATATTTGCAGACTTCTAACCATTCCACTGAAAGTCGGAAATTATTAGGGATGACACAGTTCAAGTGAAATCAAATTAGCACTTGTCTGATCCATGTCACTCAAAGATGTGTGTATGTTATAAGCTTGTCTGATCTCGAGACAAGAGGCACTGCATTGCTGCATCTCAGATGGACATTTGGTAAACCTGGAGAAAGTGCATGCAGCTCAAGCTTCGGATCATTGTTTCTAAGATGATCATTTGATCGTTTTGCTTAATTCGATGATTGCAACGTGTAACATCTTTTTTCAGGCTAAAGACTACGTTCCCTTTTTCTGATCCGGGACCATTGCTTCTTTCACAGCAAAGTATCTACTAATTAACAATTATTGATTAAACACTTCGGCTTCAAAATAACTTGTTGATTAATGATGATCTCAGTCAAAAGAGCGCTAGCTAACGAGCTAATCTAGCTGCTTGCATCAGTGACATGGACACTTGAGATTTACGTGATTTGAAAAATTCAGAAGCTTCCGAGATGATCGAAGAAGAAACCCGAGAGGATGTGATGTGCTGACACTTGCAAACAACCTACGGGTCGCTGATTGGGCCAAGGAGAAAGGGATATGAAACTTTGTAGATTAAAAACTGTGCCGACATGTACCGGTCGGTGTCCAATGCTCCCAGAAGAAACCAACAGAGGATACGAAATGAAGAGACTCATCCAGGCGATATGCAGCGATGATCAGTGACCATGCCATCTAAGGTCCGTTCATTTCTGCTTTGATTAAGATTAAAAGCGGCACATAAAACGAGAAAACTATTAGTGTATGATTAATTATGTTTAATTACGATGAATATGAAAAATAGATATATTTGATATTTTAAAGTAATTTTTATATAACTTTTTTTTCGCGAAACATGTAGATAGTAGTTTGAAAAGTGTACTAACAAAAATCGAAATAAAATCTTAATCTTAATGAGAAAAGAACACTACCTAGTCTTAGTTGTGTACAATAGCTACGTGCGAGAATCTGAGAAGTGCTCCCTGTTCCAAGGGAAGTCAAGGCACTTCCCTGTTCCAAGGCACTTCTGAAATTTTTCACGAAGATAAAAAAACTTGATGTGGAATTAAAGAGATTATTGTGATTAATCAAGATGAGAAAATAGATTAAAAAAAGGTTGTTATATCTAGGAACAATTTAAATGTTAGAAGCCGTTGTATTTTGGAATGTAGCAGCAACAGAGCTATGTAGAAGGCTATGGGGGTGGTCTGACCCCACAACTTTTCCATCGCACCCCTTCCAAGTCTCTGTTTTTTTAACATGTAAATCGATTAAACTTTAGAAAAACGACCCAACTAAAATTAAAACAATGGTATCTGATCCTACGTGATAAAATTTCACCGCCATGGAGGGAGTATGGATTAGTTCAATTTCTACAAAATTTCATGAAGGATTTCATGAACTCAAGAGATTGTTGATCACGAAGCAATAAAAGGTTTAGTTCTAACTTAACGTTGCTTCAGGGTCTATTCGGAGGAGTTTCTAACAGCTGTAGCTTCTTCTAAAATCTTCGGCTGTCAGAAGCTCCCCCAAACAGTCTAGATTTTCACTCAGATTATGAGAACCTGCAGTTCTAGAATCCAGAAAATGAATTAGAAGCCAACTTCTCTAGATTCTCACCAGTTATTTCTCCAATCTTAAGGTCTCTCAACATAGAACCTATAGTATAGATAGTTTCTTTTTTTAGTGATAAGTCCGTGTCATTCTTTCTTTTCTTAAGAAGAACATCAAATCAGATCAGAGTCTTTCTCTTTGTAAGCTTAATATCATAACAGTTTCTTCGTAGTAACATCAACAAATCTCATAAAGAACTCTCTGTACTTTGAAAACGGTCCGCTTGTTCGGCCTTTCTTTCTAGAACAGAGAGGGGCATTGATCCTAGCTATACTTTGCTTTCCACTTTTCATTTCTTTCGTTTCGTATTGTAGGAGTAGTCTTGTTGTGGACCTACTGTAGCAGTAGCCTTGTTGTGGACCGCCCTACTTAATTTACCCTTTTCCTTTTTCTTTACTAGCTATTTGATCAAAAGAAATGATGAATCCAGATCATCAAGGTATGAGTGAATACGCTAGAGATATTAAATAGTTAAACCTAACGCTATTAGTTGATAAGACGAGCGAAGCGATACTCGCCCAGGGATTTAGAGGGTCTTTATTTAGCGGAATCTCCACCAGGCGGAAAAGAACCCATTCGGAACAACCTGTTACTCTACCAAAGCCTTCTAATAACTTTGCTTTAAGCAATATGGCCTCCAGAAGGAAAGTGGAATTTAAACTCTCGAAGATATCCCCTCGTTGCTTACATGTCAATCAGATAGTTATAAAAAATTGAAAAAAATTGAGAAGATATATTAACATGTGATATATCACTACACAAACATGTAACTTAAAATTCAACTTATACATATCGCAACGAAAAAAAATTAACTGCAAATATATATTAACTAGTTGTAGTTTATTTTTTCGTTGCGACATGTAGAAGTTAAATTTTAAGTTGTATGTTCGTGGAGTGATATATCATATATTAATACACCTCCTCGAATTTTCTTAATTTTTTCATAACTATTTAAGTGACATGTAAACAATGAGGGGATATCCTCTTAAGAGTATTAGAATACTTTCCCCTCCAGAAGCAAGCTTACAGAATGTTACTTTCTGATGGATATTCGTGACCGTAGGTTTCTTTGGTGGAAGGTACACTACTACTCCCTCAGCCTTCGTTGTGTTAGGTGGATCGGTGGCCCATTAACGCTTCAGTACGGTCCATTCACCGGAAAGCCTCCTCTCAAGCCAGAAAGCCCCACGGATCATCCGTGGGTCCCACCTTTCAGGCACACTGCAACCGCCAGATCTCCAAACCCCACGAGTCGACCGTTGCTCGCCGAAGCCGTTGTGCCACCACGCGATTTCAAAAAAATTTCAACTCATCTCTTCTTCTTCTTCTCTCGTAAGCCTTTCTCCTCGGCTTCTTCTCTCCTCCACGCCGCCGCCTCGCATTAGCACCGCTCCGAACCACCCAAACCCAGCCATGGACGAGAGGGAGGTGGCGGCGAGGAGAGCGCCGAGCGCCACCACGCCACCGGCCACCGCCACGCACTGCTCCACCGCGTCCTCCTGCTCCTCCAACTCCAACCCGAGCGTGTCGGCGGCGCGGACGCCGCCGCCCTCCCTCGTCGTGCCGTGGGTGGCGCGCGGCGTTGCGGGGGATGGGGTTGGAGGAGGAGGGTGCTACTACCCGGGATGCCGCAAGGACGCCAACTGCGCGTGCGAGATGTGCCTCGCCAGCATCAACGCCACCAGGGACCTCCTCCCGCCGGAGGCCGCCTCCGCGCGGAGGTGGTTCGCCGCGGCGGCCAGGGACAGGAAGCCGGCCTCCCGCCCGCTCTTCGGCGGCGCCGACACGCTGCCGCACGGGTCCTCCGTCACGGAGCCGTGGACGCCGCCGATGCGGTCCACCGCGAAGTCGAGGAGGCCCCGGCAGCAGGAGGCGGCCGGCGGCGGCTCCGAGAAGAAGACCGGGGGATCGCATGACTGGGCCCTCTACGCGGCGACGGTTCTTGGGTTCCTCCTCCTCCTATGGGTGGACTCCGGCCTCGTCCCGGAGATCGCGGCGAGGGGTTTCGGCCCCAAGCTCTCGCCGGAGGCCGTGGCACGGCTGGGCACGGAGGCGCGTCTCTCGACCGGCGGCCTGAGCCACAAGCTCCGCGCCCTGGAGCGGATGCTCGAGCAGCTCGTCGGCGGCGGCGAGAAGATCTCCAATTGCAGCTCACACGATTCCGTCTGGCAATTCGAGCAGGTATTTAATTTTACATTTTTTTTCGTTTTTGGTTCCTGCGAGTTGAATTCTTGGTTTGTCTTAAGAAATTTCCATTTCGCGCAGAATGATCAGCGCGTGTTCTACTGGCGCTGCGCCGTGTACAAGTCGGCGGCGGAGGAGGTGACCGTGTGGGGGAGCCCACTCCGCACCGCCGGCCTCCTCCCGCGAGCTCTCGCGGCACGGCACCTCACCATCCTCTCCGGCAAGATCATCGAGGTAATTAACCGACACACAAACACGAGCATAACTCCAAGAAAACCAATCTTCCATTTGCAGCTAGCTGAGCCCCGCGTCGTTGTGCCATTTGCAGTGGTCCGACGGGAGGGTGTGGCCGACGGTGAGGGCGAGCAACGGCAGCTCGTGGAGCTACCTGGGGCGGAGCTCGCCGGCGGTGAGGCTGGAGGCCGAGACGTGGGTGGTGGAGTACCAGCGGAGCGTGGTGTTCGAGGGGACGCGGCTGATCCCCGCCACGGCGGAGCTGGTGGCGTCCAGGTGCTCGGCGATGGCGAAGCGGGCTCGCCGGAGGCTGGCCAGGCGACGGTTCCACGGCGGCGCCGGCGGGATTCAGGCGAACCCGACCTGACTTCCAAGACTGGCCGGAAGAAAAGGGTGTTGTTACTTGTTAGGATGTTTTTTTAACTTTGCTTGTTTGTCTCATTTCCTATGAGATTGATCCTTGAACACTCTGTTCTCTTTTGGTTGTATTGATGTTTAGGCAGATGAACCGGATAAGAACTGCCGAAATATTATGATTATCAAGATCATATCTTGATTATTTTTAGCCTTCGTGCTCCGAGTTGATCGATGGTACAGTAGTGTTATCAAACTTGATAGGTATAATTATTCTAAGAAAATACGTACGGTTCAAACTCAAATCCTTTATCCTTTTTACATACTCTGTTGATCTGTTCTTCATCCTCCCATCTTTGTCACATACTTTGTCTGGCCAGATCCATCATTTGTCTCATGCCCAGGGATTCCATTGTTTCGGTGTTAAAATGTGAGTCTTGGCGAGATGACAGATTTCGCGAATATAAAGCGAAGCTAGTGAAAATTCAATGAATTTCAACCAAAAATGTTAATCGGTTTGGGGTGCTCCGAATTTTGGTCAGGAGAAACTGTTTGAGAACATCCATCTCTACATCGAGTATCACATTTCCCAACCTTCGCACGTTTGAGAGAACAGGGGCTGGCGAAGAAGGGGGGTTGAAACAATTCAGGAGAGAATAAATATGGAGCTGAACTCAACAATGGAGTCAGGTGCAATAACGCAGCACGATGACGCTGAAGATTTGTCTGACAGCATCGAGATTCCAGATGACCTCAGTCCCTAAATCAGAAGTGATAAATTAATAGCGCAACCAACAAATCAAACCTCAGGCTGCTGCTGCTTCCAGCGTGACCTGATGTCACCAGCTGATCTGCTATTTCATCAGATTACTCAGCCACTGCAGATTTCATCAATCGTCGGGGTTCCTTCAGCTCCATGAATTCTTCAGTATTGCGATTCCAACAGGAATATCACCTAATCTTACAACTCACAAGTCACAAGCAGCAGTTACTGAAAGGAAAACTGCCTCCGTGCTGCGCTGCTGCTCATTCTAGTCAAATCTGTAAATTGGATCCCAGCAGCTGCAGCAGAGGCAACCTGTAATGTAAAATTACTTGCACGACAGAACACAAGGATAAACGAGCTGACAGTACAACGATCACTTTTAAGTACGGTAAAACTGGTACTGGTAAACTGGTAATAGGGGGAGCGCAGGTTCCTAAAGGCATGTCCACGGATTACCGCGAGTTTCACGGTATTACTTGTTTAGTCCAAACCAGACGGATGGGGGTGCCCTGTAGAGAGCAACAACCACAAAGAGGGTAACAAACTCATACGACAGTACAACAACACAGGCACTCTCAGTTTGCAGTATCAGCAGATAGCCCGAAATGCTCCTGAATAACTCCTGATGGCGTTTTCCCAAATCCATCAGCGATTCCCAGCATGACCTTGAGCTTCTCCTCTTCACTCTTCACTTGATCCACACGCTTCATAACATTGGTGATTAGTGTACTGTATAGTGGACCATCATCATCAGATAGGGGCATAGGGTCTGCAAGCACGGATCTTTCAGAATCAAGCTGACGATAAAGACTGAGGACATGATCCTTCTGGGAATAAAGCTTCTGCTCTGCCAGCCTGTACTCTGCTTCCTGAGATCTCTTCAGTTTTTTAAGAGCATGATCTATCGAATCTTCGAACCTGACAGACATAGTGTGTTGATCCTCGGTAATGTAAGCTGGAAGATTTTCAACAGTCCTCTGCAAATCATTGTCAGCCAAATCAACATAATATGGAAATCCTGGAGGAGCATCCTCTTCTGGAGCTTGCTGGATCCCAAGCACTGTTACACCACCGGTAGCTGGGGAAACTTCTGCATGAGACATATGGAACTCAATTTATGCACAATTATAGCAGCAAAGCAATAAATAAAGTAACAACAGAAGTAAATCTGTGATCCAGATTGTTGTCAGTCCTCTATGGTTTTAATTGCGCAAAATTACAGACAACATGATTAGCAGCAGTATCTATAGCAATGAAGCAAGCATGGGCATGACAAGGGCTAGACTCCCAAAAGATCACTTATATTTTTTAAAATAAAAGGTCTGTGTAGGACAAATCTCAGATGGTTTTGACTAGTATGATCCAAATATCAGCATAATCTACAGTGTTGCCGTTCTGTGTAATAGCATAAGAGGGCACCAAATATCTGTGCTGTTGCAGCTAGGCTGGGCACTGTTTGAGCAATGGATTGTCCTCTGGATATCTAGAGCAATATATTTGCCTAATATAGTTCTCCTCTATGATCAGAGGCATTCAAAATTAAGTTACCTGCACTTGGAGTTGAGTTGACACCATTATCTTCCATTTTCCAAACTTCAGCAAGATCAACTCCACACTTTAGCTGCATATAGTTGTAAACCATCAGTACATAGCCACAAACTACTTATAAGAGATCAAAGAAGATAAATGGTGATCAAAATGGAAGTTTCCACAAGTGGCTAAAAAAATAAAGCTGACCATACCTTTGCCATTGCTGATCTCATAAAGCTCTCCAAGCTTTTTGCTCTTGTTTGTCTTGAACCACGCACTAGGCATAAGCCAATATTCAGGATAGGTTCAATGTCATCCCTTGATTGAAGAGATTGGCATGTTTCCAAGAATTTCTCTACGTGCAGCATCAAGTTCGTTTTGTTATCACAACGCCTGCAACAATACTGCATGTCCAAGTCAATACATCCTCCAACTGTTCCAGCCATGAAAGTACGGAGAGCACAATCAAGGTGCCCAATATGCCCACATATTTTGTTCTCTTCCAGGACTGCCTCGCACTTAATGTAGCTATAACCTCCAAAGGAATAGTCAACAACCCTGCGGCAGAAAACGCAGCAGCACTCTCGGCAGAAACCAGGCATTTTGCAGCAGAGGTCACAATCCTGTGCTGGGGATGATTCAATGAATCCCTCTCTCTCAAGTTTACACAAGTTATTCCTGGCCTTACATGGTCCAGCTGGATCAGCTTGCCTTGCATAAGGACAAAAGACCCTCCTCACTTCTCCACCTCCTGAAGACATTTTGGTGTTAAAGAACAGCAAAAAAAAAAAAAAAGGAAGGAAAATCAACAGAGAAGTAGCAGAAAACATGCGAAGGCAGTATATTGGATGCATTTTCTAACCCATTAACACACAAAGGAAAGAACACACATCTCAAGTGAAGAAAAAAAAAATCCCTTTGGTTACATGTTACAACCAAAGTACTGGATCGAACCTCACAGCAATACCAGGTTAGATATGAATAAAAGTAAGACAAAATCAGTTTATATGAAAATAACCTATTTTCCTTTATCAGTGTTATGATTTGGGAAAAAACACCGCTTGATAGAAAATCAATGGAAAACACCACTTGATAGAAAAGAATGGAGCTTACTGTAACTCGACTCCAGAATATATACATAAAAACCAGCGCCAGCGTTACTCTCCGAAGGGGGGAGGAGATAGCGTTCACGGATCCGCCTCAATGAGTTGGTTTGCCCAAATGGATCCATCGGCAGCACGATGAGGTGGAGGCAGAAGCAATGATCGGATTGGCGGCTAGGGTTTAGGAGAGGAGAGTGCAAGAGGTAAGCTGTGTAGAACAACCTATATATACAGCGGCGGAGCCAGAAATGGGCTATACCCAGGCTGGGCAAACAAACCATCCTGGTATGGGCCCTCTATACCTGTAAATTTTATTTTCTATAAAGGGTTACAAGGGTCTTTCAGGACCAGGTCTGGCTGAAGTCCCAGCAGCCCAGGGCCTGTCGTCGCTAATTTATGGATAAGATATGTGTGTTATATACAGGATAAACATTAAAATGTTCAAAGTGCATCCACCAAAAATAACAACTAAGTTTTAAAGCACTTCCAAGATTATATGTGAACAAAAATATTTTGTAAATAGACAGGAATTATATCATTCTGGCTAAATAATATTGAGAACATAGTTTATTGACTACACTATAGAGGCACTGTGACAGGAGATTTAACGCATAACAACAAATATCGACATTGATGGTGCATAGGCACAAGAAAAATCAAAAGTGTGGTTAGTACACTGAGAATCTATTGCATCCTGAGAAGCCCTGTTGCCTATCGACTTTATTATTTCCAATGTATATTTTTTTCATTATTATTTCCAGTGTAACATGGCAGGTAACCTGTGCTGTTTTCACATTTCTTCACTAGGTTATCCTGTTAGTTAGGAGGTATGCTAAGTGGTAGAGCTGAATAAAGTTATTGAAGAAGGTGCATCAAAGTACAAAACCAATCAAAGCGTTTATAACGTTAAGGAATCGATGGCACATACTGTGTCAAAAGAAAGTCTAAAAATGTGGATCGGGGATACATAGGGTAGAGTTCCAGTGATATGTTAGCTACTCAAACATAAAAGATTCAAAATATGGAAGTTTATACAAAATAACAATGAAAAAGGTAAGCCATATAAAAATCAGATTTTGATTACACAAGAAGGTCACTATTGATAGAGGAAAGGAACACAGAATGGTCCTCAGGCAGGTAGGCATTCTTAGTAAGTAATGTTGTATATTAATTACTTCAAGAGAATCAAATAGGAAGTCACGAAAAAATATAGTCTCCTATATGAAATGAATGATTTTCCAAAAAGAAGTTCTAATCCTACATACGAAGCGCCCGATACACACAATGTGTCATGGTGTATGGCGCTGGCTACTTGGCTTATACAGAATGTCTCTACAAATAAGCACCTGGTATTATATGTAGTCCAAGCCGCTAGTCACTACAGCGTCTGTAGTGGTCTGCTATAGTATCCTAAACCACACAAACTCCAATAGTCACCACAAATGCCACTGAGCTGATGTCATAGCCCAGTCTCTGGGCCGGTGGTAGTACAGTACTGCTAGGAAATACTATAAAAGACAATCTTACATGGAAATAGCAACTAAAAGAACATAAAAGGCTACAGAAAGGTTTAACCTCTTTGGATGCAGTGTCCTTTAGCAGGGATCTTCCAAATAAACATAGAAAAGAATGTGCTCGGATCCATATCTGGAAACTCTGTCTTGATAAATTCTTCAACCTTTAGTCTACTTGTGAATGATGTCTTTTTACCAGTAGCATCACGAAAACGTGAGGGCGGTGTAAGGTACCTGTTCACAGATGTATCCATAACACAAGTCAATAGTACTGCTAATATTCATTTTCTTGACGAACAACCATAGATAACTCAAATAATTTTGGTGGAAAAGGCCAACAGCCTGGTGGCGGGGAGGCTGTTTACCTCGCCGTCTACCTGGTTCAAGTCCTATCACTAGCATGAGTGTCCCTTCAATGATGAGCTACTGGCCCAGTTCTAAAAATAATAATGAATAATAGCATACGAGCCTTCCAACACACTTTAGAAGAATTCACCTACCAAACTTGGTCCGATGCTAATTAAGAATAAATGTCACGTGTTTATTTTCTTCTCCTTATAGCAAAAGTAAAAAACTTCAGATGGAAGCTATTTAGGCCTAGAAAACAGCATACCTATCAAGCCAGTGGCCAGTTGCAGAAGCCCTGTTTCCCACTTTCCAGCTCCATTGATCTCCAGGACATGGCCAGTTTTCGGGAGCATAGGGCATACCTGTACCACATGAATTACCATCAACTGGCATAGCACCATTCTCACTTGTGCACTTTTCTGATAGATCCTGCTCCTCAGCTATGTTAATTTCTGTTACCGTCTCACTAGGGACCTGAAAGAAACAGGAATATCATCATTCAATAACATATAGCCGAAATTTTACTCATGAACTGAACTCAGAGGCTATTGCGCAGACTTGCATTCATTCTTTGATTTGGTCGAGTGAAAGAGACCAAAAGAACAGTTAGAGGAATGGATTATCTCAATGCGGAGAAGCAATTGTGTACAATGAAGTTTTGGCGAGATGCAATGGATTACATACAACCTTGCACGAATGAAATGATAGACAATTTGATGACAGCAGATGCACAAAATAACAAACAGAAATTGTACAGTGGTGTGAGAACATGCAGCATGCAGGTAATAACAGAAAGCTCAAGGTACAATTTATCTTATTTGCATTTTTTTTCAAAAAAAAATGCATATGCACCTACTGAACAAAAGGATCTGGTTACCCTATTTTATTATAGACAATTTTGCATAGATTAATTCTGACCAAGCTAGTAAAATTCTGTGTTTATCACATGTAGGTCTATAGGGCTAAAGAAACATTGCATGCCACAATTTTTATGACGAAACAAACACTTACATAAGAAAGCATAACAAAATAGTTAGAGGTGGAAAATAAGGATTCAACCAATAACCCTACCAATTTTACTAATGCTAAACCCTCATTCAACGAAATGAAAACAACTCATGTCAGCAAAATACTTGATAATATGTCTCATATTTATTCAGTTTCAGAGATAGATACCTCGTTTTCATTCACCATTTCTTTCGAACTTTTGACGATGGGTGACACCAAACCATTTGTTGGTGTCCGTTGAGGTTTCTCCTTTGGTGGGTCTCTTCGCGCCTTTTTTGCCGGCGAACCCTTTGGACTGCCAGAAGCTAGACATCTTTCTCTATCCTTACCGAATAGCTCTAGTAACCTGTCGTAATGATCAATGGGCTTGTTGATCCATTTCCTGGCTTCCGGTTTCCTCTACAAGATCAAATGAAAGAGTTCACATCAGCACAAGAAATTTCAGCAATGCTGATTGATTGACAAAAAAATAATAATAAACAGACCTCGATGTACTCCCTCCAAACAGTTGGGTCAGCATAAAACTTCTTATTCATCGCACTCCACTTAAAGCCACTCTGGTTCTGGAAGAGGTTCTCGCATTCATGAAAGTTCTCCTTGATAGACTTGAGACGGTTCTTGATGTTTGACCTATCAATTGTCACCCCGAACCTCTCGGCGACACCGGAGATGATGCTATCGAAGGCCGCGGAATGGAACCTGCCCTCACCCCTGTTCCCGATCGCCTGCTGGTGCAGCAGCGCGTCGATGAGGTACTCGTTCATCTTCTCGGACCACACCACCGACTCCCTGCCGCCCGGCCTGGGGCCGCCTCCCGCATTGCTGCCGCTGCCGCTGCCGCTCGCGCCGGGGCTATACTTGCCTTTCTTCTTCACCATCTCCGCAGCCTCAACGCACCCCCGCGAGCGCTCCGCCGCCGCCTACACGCACGGGCAGCGGGCGCGGCGCAACAAATTGACGGAATTGAAGCCTCAGCCTCTCTCACCACCCCCTTTCTCCCCCCCCTTGCTACAACAAGCGATTGCGCGATCAAGCCATCTAGGGTTTACCTAACAAACGGATCCCAGATCAGCAATCGGGGAGGGCGGAGACGAGGGGGGAGGAGGAGGATTGGGTTGGTGCGATCGTACCAGCGAAGAAGCGAGAGGAGAGGTGAGCAGCGCGGACGAGCTAGGTGGGGAACGAACGCGAGTACGCGACGCGAGACGAGAGTGTGGGAGTAGCCCGTATTCTCTCTCCGTTTGGGTGGGGGTGGGGAGGCTGGTGGTCTACCATACGGTGGGCGTATGTCATGTGTGTACATACGTACGTATATACACGGTGAGTTGGGCTAAAACTGGACACGAGTTAATGCTGACATGTGGTGCCGGTTGGGCTGGGCCTTTGGCTGGACTTGGTCTGCCACGCCAGCTTGCAGGGCGCGACCGCCACGTCATACATAGAGAGGGATTTCAGGTGTCATGGAGATCGAATCAGAGGACGACACGTAGGATTTATGACGTGCTAATTGATAGAAGCTTGAAGCATATTTACCATAAAGGGATTGGATGAGTAATGGTATAGCGTTCCTTCTACAATGCACAAACACATTGGGACATATTGACGAGATAAATTTCTAGGCATAGTAGATTTTATAAGTTTAAAATGCCTAAATCCTGTTGAGTTTTATGTAGTTTGTTTTCTATTATTAAAAAGAAGTGCAACTCTCACACGTTTCAGCGTGTGCTTAGACACTAAATTCAAAAT
Source organism: Oryza punctata (assembly GCA_000573905.2). Taxonomy (NCBI): domain Eukaryota; kingdom Viridiplantae; phylum Streptophyta; class Magnoliopsida; order Poales; family Poaceae; genus Oryza; species Oryza punctata. The sequence goes on from CM002490.2 coordinate 35,399,903, forward strand.
TCAAAGTTATACCTCACTCGATGTGTGTTATCATATCTTTAGGATTCAAAGTTGTTGGCAATATTTTTTCTTTGATAAGTCGCAAAACACAATTTAAACATCTAAACGTTTTGCGGTGATATAGAGTCGTCAACCACCTCGATCTAAACAAAGCTAAACCAAGATTGGTTTTGTATGATTAAACCGGCTAGCAGAGCTGATTCAGATAAAATATATATAAACACCTATCTCAATAGCGAACGGAAGGTTTACAGGATAACACATATAAAGGGATATTTGCACTCTCATGGAGAGAGACAAACAACTTCTAGCGCAAACAAACGAAGATGGACGGAAACTAGGCTAAAACTAGACCAAAAGTAGATGTGATATTGAAAAAACGATTCAATTGGCTAATTATATTGGAAGTAAATCGTGTGCTCAATTGAACCAGTCTTGGCGTCTTGCCTTTTATAAGATCTCTTTTACATCTAACTCAGGAGTAAAACTCGAGATCTAGCGAAATTTGACCCAGACATAAACTTATTAGTCTATCAAACTAGCCCACATGCGATCTATCGACTGGTCTTATGAAGAAACCCCAGTACTTTTTAAACCTTGATAATGATTTCCTATCAAATATTGGATGTTAACAAAAGCTTCATATCTCTCCGAGAACTCAACTACGATACCAACTTATGACGACAATAAAAGATTCATTTAAACGGGAATAAATTCGTGTGCAGTGGTGGATAAGCGTAAAGAAAAACCTAAAGAAAACAACAATCCCAAAATTTCACCTTCAGCATTAACCTGCCAAGTCGTGCCAGGCCATACCGGCCAACACGACACGAATACATACGTGCACAGGGTGTCCACGAGAACGGCCACGCAAGCACCTCCCCTGCATCACCCACCGTCCAGAACTCGATCGACGATCCATATAATCCCACATCGTGAAACTAAAAAAAAAGAGAAAAAAACTCTCGAAATTAAGCCCTGAACCGGAAGGACCCCGAGAGGTCGTCGAATGGCAACTCCGCCTCCCCCGAACCCGACGACGACGACGACGCCGCTCCGAGTCGGCTCTCACTGATCGGTTCTAGAAGCTTCCGGAAGGCTCCGAGCCCCGCCATGGCCGCGCCCTTCTTCTCCACGCCTTTCCAACCCTACGTCTACCAGGTGGGACTCCTCCGCTGCACGATCTGATTCTTCAATTTTTACCCTTATTTTTTCGCACACACGGTCTGGTCTCATATCGGCGTAGATGTTAGGGCTAGATTCGAGCTCGTCGGGCTGGATCCGCCTGATCCGCAGCGTTTGTTTGCTGATTTGAATCCCCTATTTGATCAAACCCGGTCTGAATTGCTTGGGTTGGTTTCAGAGCCAGGAAGGATCTGTGACGGCGTTCCAGATATCCGGAGGCGATGTGCAAGTCCTGCAGGTAGTTCCTGGTGATTCTTGTTTGCTAGCTCTTATCTTCGATCCTTAGAGGAATCGAACCCTGCTCATTCGGAATTGTTGTGTCGAAATGATATTTTAGGTGATGGTTAAGTCACAGGAGAAGTTGACCGTGAAACCAGGTACTCTCCAGTAACTTGATTGAACTTCTCTTTTGCAGCTGAAATATCTGCAGCATGCCCGATTTATCAATACTCTTTGTTTCAGATGCTGAATTACCTGTTGTTTTTAAGGTTAACTTTGTAATAATTGGGATCAGTTGCAGAATTATAGATTACCACCATATTTTTAGTTGTATGTTATGATAAAACCAGATAAATCTAATATATATGAGTAGTTTCATTATTATAATGGTTTTGTAGTGCAATTTACTGTAACTTGTCCTGAAAATCCAAGTAAAATAAGGGGCTATGTGGGTTCCTTTACCTACCCAGGAGTACCTAAATCTGGACAAGGATTTACATGCCCATAGATAGGCAATGGAGCCAAACATACTAGTGTTATTGTAATAGTAAGTCCAAAACTGTTATTGTAAACATTTCAAATTGTCTTGTTTAAATGAATGGCAGAGTTCCTGCCCTATTCCCTCGAAAAAAAAACATGTATGCAGTTGTTACTACTAGTGCTTGTCATATGGCTTATGTGAATCCTGTGATGTTCTTAGAGATTGTTAGTGTGTAGCTTTCATCATTGTTGTATTCTTCAGGTACAATGTGCTACATGTCTGGTAATATTCAAACGGACAACAACTACTTGCCTGAAAATGATGGAGGTGTGTGGCAATGGATTTTTGGGAAAAGCATAAGCAGCAGTGTTTTCTTCAACCCTGGCTCTGATGATGGTTATGTTGGGATTTCTGCACCATTTCCTGGGAGGATACTGCCTGTTAGTATCTTTTCTGAAAATAGAGTCATTATGTCATTCAAACCCCTACTATCATCTTTTACCTACTTGTAGCTTAGCTTTGACTCACTGCACCATTACTTTACTTACTGTACAGAATTGCATATCGCTCATGGGAAATCATCACTGTTGCCCTCTTACAATTAGCAAGATTACATATCTTATTAGTGACAAACTGACAAATTTCCATTATTTCTCTATGGAATAAGTCTACGTAACCCCACCAACTATCACAGAGTGACTACTTAACCCCCTCAACTATCAAACCGTGTATTAGACCCCCTCATCTTTCTAATACCGTTTAATTAACCCCTGAGATGGTTTTGAAGGGTGGTTTTGCCACGGTGGTGTGCTGAGCTGGACAAGCTTCCTGTGTAAGAGCAAGCTGACATGTGGGACCGCCTTGTAAGTGAGAGGATCCCAGTATACAAGACATCCCAGTATTGCCTCCAAAATACTGCAAGTAACCCTCCACATTCAAGAATTCCCCGCCATAATGAAATCTGACCATAAGAACTCCTGAAGGATCCATGCCTAAAAAAAAACCTCCAGTCACTAAATCTAACTTTGCCAGCAACTACGACATCCACATCTAACACGGCATAAAACACATACCCCATGTGCAATTTAATGGCTACAACCAAAAAACAAAATTGGTTCTTGGCCACTAAAATCACCGAATCCACTTCTGTCTAGTGACAACCTGCAAACCCTAGGTTTGAGCATGAAATCGACCACAAGTAACTACCTTTTGCATTTAATCTGAACAATAACGGATGGATCATATGTTCCACTGCCTAACAAAAACCCACCAAAAACCCCAACCGCCACTGCACTGCCTAACAAAACCCCACCAAAAACCCCAACCGAACAAACCCTTGACCTAGATAAAATCGAGCAAAAAAGAATGGGAAAGATATGGGGATTGTGTTGCATTCACTCACCTCGACCCCGTATAGCAGCCTGATCAACTGGATCTCGTCGCGATCATCACCTCACTACCCTGGTTGCTGGAGGCAGACAGAAGAACCAGGGGGAGAGAGAGAGAGTAGAACCAGGGGGAGAGGAGGGGGTGAGGCTGTTCGGATGCCTTCTATAAGACCCTTGAGTTTGGTCCTCACTTACAAGTCTATCCCACATGTCAGCCTGCTCAAACACAGGAAGCTTGTCCAACTCAGCACGCCATCGTGACAAAACCACCCTTCAAAACCACTCAGCGGGTTAATTAAATGGTATTAGAAAGATGAGGGGGTCTAATACACGGTTTGGTAGTTGAGGGGGTTAAGTAGTCACCCTGTGATAGTTGGTGGGGTTATGTAGACTTATTCCTTTCTCTATAATCATGATTCAGAATTTAGACTGTTGGAGGACTTGCTTCATTCTTTTGTTCAAAATTTCAAATGCACTCTCCAGCACTCAGTTGTTTCCAATCTGAACCATATGTTTTACCTATAGATAAAAAGGTAAACAGTTCATTGTGCTATTAGTTTGTGTCTTTGTACGATTACCAATTAAACTTACCCGCAGACATTAGAATTTGGTCCTGTAGCAATTAATAATGAGGTGTAATGTGCATACTAGCATGATAATAACATGTATGAGTTAATCTAGTAAGCTCCATGAGATGTAGGTTCTGGATGACTAGATGTGATGTTATCATATTATTCCAGCAAACCATTGCCTTCCATGAAAATGAATACTTGGTTCAGTGTTCATATTAAATTTTATGGAAAGCGGTACTTATATTATTGACCAACCTGCTTTCTTAGTCATAAATGGAAAATGTTTATTATATTACAGATGGATCTAGCAAACTTTGGTGGAGAACTTCTTTGCCAGGTAAGTTATGTGCGAAGTTAGTTGTTTGGCTGAAAACAATCACGGAAACCTCATATTACCTTATTGTCCTTTCAGGCAGATGCTTTTCTCTGCTCAGTTAATGATGTGTCAGTCACAAGTACAGTTGAGCAGAGGCCGCGAAACATTGAAATTGGTGCAGAGGTAGGGTAATTAACTAAATTATTTAGGTACCTTACTGATTTGGAGATCATGTGGGACCTTTAGTTCTTTGCAAGCTAGTACCTGTAAACTTTTTGTTGGGAATTGAAAGGTGTGCATTCCCTCTACAGGTGATCCTCAAACAGAAGCTTAGGGGTCAAGGGATGGCTTTCCTTGTTGGTGGTGGATCAGGTATAATTCATTTCACCCTTTGTGTCAGTTTCACGGACTGGAGATGGATTTTGGAATTTGAAACTGCAATACTGTTCTGATCTATGGAGTAAATACTAGAATATATTATTGTTCATACTATAATTAGGAGCTATGGTTCTGATGTTCTGTAAAATTTTTAGGATGCATTGAGGGTATGTACTATCTAGTGCTAAAGGAACATAACATGGTTGGAAATTGATGCCACAGTTTATGTTGGCATGATTTTAATGTTGTCAACATTGGCAACACTTGCGGCGCTATCCAATTCACTATATATTTACATATTCTGTCATAAGTTAGATAGTGAAGTATGAAATCTCCAATTTATTTCAAATTAGCATGGAACCTTTTGAACTCATATCGTTTTTGTTTTGACACAAGCAAGTTATTTTTAAACCCTGGCCAACAAAGCCCCTAACTCTGGCAGATTTTGCTCTTCACTTTTGCTAGTCATGCAGAAAATTCTTGCCCCTCGTGAGGTGATTACAGTTGACGCTGCTTGTATTGTGGCTATGACAACCACCATCAACTTTCAGTTGAAAACCCCTAACCAACCGAGAAGAGTAGTCTTTAGTGTGAGTACATTCTTCCCCCCGCCTATCAACTAAAGTTTCTTGTCGAAAATAACTACTTTCCTTACACTGAGGAAGCATCGGCCTATGCAGGGGGGCAACCAGCTTACAGCATCTCTCACAGGACCAGGCGTGGTCTTCATACAGAGCCTACCCTTTCATCGGCTTTCACAACGCATTGCAAGGTAAGATATGTTGCAATGCATCATTTTGTACCACTCTAGCTCATCACTGACTCTACACAACTGAGTTTATTCTTGTATTCTCAAGCAGTAGATCAGTGGCCGCCCCGAGCTTGAGGGACAATCCCAAGTTCTTCATCCAGATTGTCATGTTCTTCTTCCTCGCGTATGTCATGATTGTATCATCGATAATTCTGACAGATGTTTAGATGCTGCAACAAGCTAGTCGCGTGTGTCTTAGAGAGTCATCAAATTGAAAGAGTAAAATCTCTTGCAAGTTGCAACTCAAAGTGCATTCTCCACCACCGACCCCCTTGTAGATGCGTCTCACTGGCTTCGTTTTAAGTAGCGCACAACTGTTGTTAGAAAGTTAAATGCAAAATTCAACGAATTGTTTTTTTTTCTTTTTTTGTAATACTTGCGCGGCAAGACCTTGTTGGACAATGAGTTCAATTTGCAAAGCATATGGTGAATATACGCTAAAACTAAAGTTGGCTGATTATATCTGCTCTTATTGGCAGTAAATATCACTTACTGGATTGTATCTAAACGCAGCATATTATCTCCGTTGATTTTATTAGGCATAATATATTTTCAGAGAAATCAAGATTCATTTTTTTTATCATTGATTTCTCATATAACTTATTCTTGATAGTTTACTCACGCCGTCCAAAGATAAACTAATCTAGCGTGGAGGGGGTAAAATACAATATGAAAACACTTTTTCTGTACTAAATTATACTTGCCGCTTTTGATCAATTGATATTACAAAAATCTCCAAAGTTCGACTTCTTAAAATAGAACAAAAATGCGTCTTACCTATATTCAGAGTTTGGGGAATGGAAGGCACAGCTTTGGGGACTTGTATCCAATAATTTTTGTCAGAAACCCAATGCTTCCTTGATCTTAATTTCCAATGACCCCTGCTCACTTTGCAATATGGCATCGTGCTGATAGTTCTATTGTACTGTACCTAAAACTGTCCAACTTCTTGACTAGTTTCAGTCCAAAATACACACTCAAATAGCCAAAGCTTTTTAGGTACTGTATAACAAGAAGGAACCAGGGGGCAGGCGCCAGCAGTATACTGGAGGCTCACCTGTCGCGGATGGAGAAAGGAGGTTCTAGCCTGCCAATGTGTTTCAGCCGCCGTAGCCAATGGAGACGTCGCCTCGTCTCCGGCGGCGACCCTGGCCTCTGGTAGTGATAGGCTGAGAGGGACGGCGGCGAGATGCGGGAGGAGGTCGAGGCCACGAGCCGAAGCCCAGTATACTTTTGTAAAGAAAAAAAAAACGTGGACCAGCTCGATAAGTAGGGGTAGAACGGACCAAAACAGTCTACCTCCATCCTAGAATGTGATATACGTATGTCAAAATTCGTTATTCTAGGATGGATCATATCCATCGTAGGTTGCTACATTCCAGGACGAAGCAAGACGAAGGAAGTAAGTCGGAAGAAGAAATGTGAGCCGGTAATTTTTACTCCCTCCGTTTTATATTATGAGGATTTTCTTCTAATCAAATTTTTTTAAGTTCGATTAAATTTTTTTAAGTTCGATTATATTTATAGTAAAAAATGTAGTACTATATGAATTACTCTTAACTTTATAGCCATTTTTTTTCAGAGATGGAGCAACATTTCACTCACCAAATGCAGGTGCTTCACTTCTTAATCTCCATCCTCTACATTCAACACTTCTCTTTTTATGTAAATGTCCAGCTAAATCTTTTTGCCAGGCATGGCACACGCACAAAATAAACGGAGCTTCAGGAACCTGTGCGTTTGTGCTTACAATGTTGAAAAATCAGCTAAATGGAAAGCTTTGTCAAGCACATTGGACGATCAATAATACACTCTTCTCGCAATTTATATGTCATCACCATGAATACGACAACAGTGCAGCAAGGCAGTGGTAAACATTCAAACCACTTGCTACCTTTCTGTATTGGTAGCACATAAATCTAATAGCTGATTTTCAAATTCCAGTATTTCACAAAGCAATTCTCAGTGTACTACATAGCACGCCTCATGCATAAGAAAGAAATGAAAATTCAGGTCCAAACTGCAACAGGTGGCTGAAGCACCATGCTTATTCGCAACTCAATAGGCGATCGTTGCAATTTAACAAAGGGATGGAACAAGTTTGCAACAAAAAAATGCAATTCAACTAGGAACTATGTGCATCTTCCACTTCTACAAGACAAGTTCCTTGCAAGCAACCGTTCATATTCGGTAGAGTACACCTAAAGAACCTGCAGCACCATGTCCGCAGAAGCAACTTATATACAGCTATCTATGATATTAGCTTATGTTGTTACCAGAAATCTGCTATCTACAGTCACTGCGCATGAAAATATCTGTTGTACAGACCGTATGCAAGAGCAGTTATATTATATTCACAACTGCCTATAAGAAACAGTTATGTGTGTTCTATTACCTTCAAACTATTCCAGAACAATTATTATCTATGTAACAAATCCTTCTCTTTCGAAATTCAATACTTCAAGCTTTGTTCATAGATGATCACCAAGACACCGACCTCATAAGTTCATTACCAGATTTAGCTCAACCGTTAATAGAACTTTATTTCCTTAACTCTATTTATAGAGTAAAATCAATGACACAATTGCAGATTTAGCTCAACTGTTAGAACTTCGTTTCCTTAACTCTATTTATAGAGTAAAATCAATAACACAATTGCAGCACGCCTAATATTTATTATATATGGCTGCTCCGTCTGGAACACTGATTATTACTGTGTAGGGTTTGATGTCAAATACTCTATGTAAACTACTACTACCTCTATCCCATAATATAAGACGTAATTAAAGTAAGCACAGTCTCCAAAATTTCTCATATACTATAAAGTTTGTAGCAACAAAATTAAATTTAAATATCAATCCAATTATATAATTTTTAACAAATAAAATTCATTTCATATTATACTAAGCGTTGGTAAGATTGAATCTTGAAATACGTGCACATTTTATATTATGAGATAGAACGTCTTATATTATGGGATGGATGGAAAGAGTATGGGATGGATGGAAAGAGTAGTACTCTGGATTACGGCAACAGATATGACGACTACGCACCGTTTTATTCATCGGATAGAACATATTAGAACGCACACTTTTGCTAAAAAAACAAAAGAAAAGAAAAACAGACTAGCACCGTAAACACATATGCTCGCTTAAAGCTACGGGCGCTCCTGGTTGAGCCGCGCCGCGGCGGTCACCGCGTCCGCCACGCCGCCCGGCGTCGTCGCCATGTCCGGCCTGTTCCGCACCTCGGCCGACACCACCCTCTCCGCGTCCTCCCTCGTCGCCGCCTTGTCCGCCGGCAGCTTGCCCCTCGCCTCCTGCGTGCACACACACACCATGACACCATCGAAGGTTAGCTAGCTGCTGTACGGTCAAAAGAAAGTGGACTTGGCTTTGCAGAGCGGATGGCACCGACCGTGAGGACGTCCCGAAGCTTGATTCTGTCCTCGTCGCGCGCGGCGGGCGCGGCGTTGTGGTCCGCGGCAGCCTGCGCCGCGGCGGCGACGCCTCCGGGGACGGTGACGGATGTGCACCCCGTGGCGCGCATCTCGGCGGCCTGGATGGCCGCGGCGTCGCTCTGGTCCACTGGCTTGCCCGCCGCGGCGGTCGCGGCCGCCACGGCCTCCATCGCGCGGCCGATCGTCACGGCGTGCTCGTCGTCCAGCGCGCCGGACGGCTTGGTCAACACCACCCGCGGCGGGGTGACGAGCTGCCCCACCACCTGCCCGGCGACGGACTCGGTGACAACGCGGCGCCCGGGGAGCTCGGTCTCGGTGACGGTGACTCCCTCGTCGGCGGTGGCGCCGGTGACCTGCGCACGTCCGACGTGCCCCGCCCGCGCGTTGATCGCCGCGGCGGACTGCATGACGGCGGCGGGCCCGCCCTTCTGCGTCTGGCCGAGCACGACCTCCTCGGCCGACTGCAGCATCGCGGCGTCCCTGGGCGCCACGGGCTGGCCGGCCAGCTCGCCGGTGACATCGAACACGTCGCCGTACATCACCGGCCGGTCCTCGGGCGGCGGCCTCCTCGGCTGCCCCTGGCTCATGCTGTCCTGCCTCGCTACGTCAAAGCACACACGTGAGTACGTGACACGTTCTCGTGGCGCAAGCGCGCGTACGTCGCCGAGGTAAGGTGGCGCGCGGCGACGAGCGTATATTTGTACGGCAGAGGAGTGCAAGGGAGGAGGAGGAGAAGGAGGGGACACGTACGCGAGGTGAGAGCGCGGGCGAGACGTGGCGTTGTGGTGGGTTAACACCAGAGCGCGCAGGTCGCCGCCTCGCCGGGACATGGCACGTTGAAAGGGGTAACCAGCGAGAGGGTATGGCAGATGCGGCGTCTTCTGGGTCTGGTAGGTTCGAGTGCTCCAGTCCAGTTCAGAGACTGCACAGTGAGCGTTGGGCTGCTGCGTTAGCTGAAAGAGGGGAGTGGATTCTACGCTCTCGATGAAATGTACTCTTATTATTTACATGTTAGTTATGAAAAAATTTAAAAAATTTCAACAAGATAGATTAATGTATGATAAATCACTCTACAAATATGCATGTTAAAATTTAACTTCTATAAGTTGCAACGAAAAAACAAATTAAACTGTGACTAGTTAACGTATATTCGCAGTTAAATTATACATATTTGTAGAGTGATTTATCACATATTAATCTATCTTGTTGAATTTTTTTCAATTTTTTCATAACTATTTAGGTGATATGCAAACAACGAGTAGATGTCCCCTCGAGAGTTTAAAATAGTTTCCCTGAAAGAGAGATGCAGATGGATTTTCATCTTTTGCTTTTTTTACATATATCCTCAAATAGATATATTTTTCAAAAAAAATAAATAATAAATTAATATAAAATATGTCGTTTTAAAAACACTTTCCCATTTTCTACGTGCCATGAAACAGAATTTTGGTAAGGCGCGCGAGAGATATGTTGGCAGCGGTCGACATGACATGCCCCCGCTGCCATGCCAAGTTCGGCGCTCCCAACCGCCTTTGTTTCGAGCGTGCCACGTCATGCCGATCGGGCCGGGTGGTGGCAGCGGTGAGCCGGTCACACTGGTCTCGCAACGGGGAACATGGCTCGAGTAGCCAAGGCGATTTTTATTTGTAGCCCTGTGAATCTTCATTTCTTTGCGATAAAAAAAAAGGTCGTGTTAATACTTGATCAAACGCATGCTTAATTATTTCATTGGATTCAAACACTCGCTAAATTCGCTGAGCATTCGGCTAACCGCGCGTTAATACATAATCAAATGCATGCTTAATTAAGCTCTATTAGATTCTGTCGAACTGCTCCTCCATAGTTGGAGTACATTCGTCGGCTGCCCGTGGCCGCGTGCTCCTCTTCGACTGACACTCGGCGTCCTCCTGGTTGTGCTTCGCCGCCGCGGCGAGCGCCGCGCTCACCCCGTAGGGCCTGGTCCCCTCGCCGGGGTCTTTCTCCACCTCCGCTTCCGCCGCGGCCGCCGCGTCCTCCGCCGTCACCGCCTTCTCCGTCGACAGCATCGCCGTCGCGTTCCACTGACACGTACGAGACACATGCATGCATGTCATGGCTGAGTGGGAGGTGCAAAATAGAAGGCACATGGGTTGACGACTTGACGCTGCACGAGACGTACCGTGAGGATGTCGGCGATGGTCACCTTGGCCTCCGCGGTCGGAGCGGCCCCGGCGGCGTTGGCGTCCGCCGCCGTCTGCGCCTGCTCGGCGACGCCGCCGGGGACGACGCCCGCGCCCGCGCGGGCCTCCGCGGCGCGTATCGCCGCCGCGTCGGACCCGCGCACGGGCTGGTCGCCGACCACCCTCGCCGCCGCCTCCAGCGCCTCGCCGATCTTGATCTTGGTGTCGTACCCGTCGTCGACCACGACGGGGCCGCCACCGTGCGCAGCCTGCCCCGATGCGTCCGCCGGGGCGATGAGCCGCCGGTCGGCGTCGCCATCAGGCTGGACTACCTGACCTTGGCATTCTCCTCCGCTTGGTCGGGCTTGCGCCATGGCTGTCGATCGCGTTCGGCTTGTGAGCGGCGGCGCGCGCCGTGCAATGCCGCAGGATTTTATACCGAGGTGGCAACCGGTGGCGCAGTGACATGGAGGAGCAGGACACGTGGAAGTACGTGCCAGATCCTGAATGCGTTGGCTGCGCAAGCTCCGCACACGTAGGAGTGAAGGTGGGAGCTAAGGCCGAAAATTCTTTTAGCTCCAACCTCCAAGCGTGAAGAATATTTTGAGGGTTAGGAAAGAGGTTTCATAAGGTTGAGAATGTCATGCACTAGGCTAATTTACTTCATTTTGATTTTAAACGCCATACAAATGTGGTGTTGTAGAATTTGAGGCTATTACTACGCATAAGAGTGTAAATAAGATGAACAAGGGTATTTATAAATATCACGCACTTCAGAATATTTGCTTCTATCGTACATTTTTAACTTTGAAGGTTGTTGTCTTATTATTTATTATCAGAATGGCATATATATTAAAGCTTAAAACATTGATGAGTCATTAATACTTATGCTATGACTCCTATGTGGAGATAGGCCAAAACCAAAACATAAGGATGGACCATAGTAGTTTGAGATATGTTTCTACCATCGTACGATAAAATGCGTTGAATGGATCTTTAGTTTTAGATCCAGTGTTATCATTTATGTTCGTCCAAATTATGATCAATATGTTATCATACAAAATAATGTATAAGAAATAGATGCTTCCTTAGCTATGCGTGAAAAAAAAAATTAATTTGACCACACCAAATTCTAGTTTGTTAATTCCAACTAGCAACAGGTTAACATGACCAGCTTAGCAAACAATGCTAGCGTAACCAAAGAAAGAAGCAAACTAGACAATAACTCCACTTCTTTTACTATAGTAGCATTCTTAGTACTAGTCAACTAGAAAACAATGTGGGTGCAGCCACCAAAACTAAACAATAACTTCACTTCATTTACTTACTTGCATTGCATTAACACGATCAAATTGAAAATAATGCCATCAGATCCAATGAAAGAAAGAAACCACAAAACAACTCCATTTCATTTACTAGCCGTATACTTAATACTGACCAACTAGCAAACAATGCTGGTGCAACCACAAAATTAAATAACTTCACTTCATTTACTTGAGTGCATTAAAACGACAAATTCACAAATAATGTCATCGCATCCAATGAAAGAAATAAATCACAAAATAACTCCACCTCATTTACTGGCAATATTCTTAATACTAATCAACTAGCCAACAACGCTGGTACAACCACCAAAATAAATAATGACTCCACTTCATTTTACATGCAGTGTATTAACACAGTCAATTCAAAAATAATACCATGGCATCAAGGAAAGAAACAAATCACAAAATAACTCCACTTTATTTACTACTAGTAGTATTCTTAATACTAATCAACTAGCAAACAATGTTTGTGCAACCACCAAAATAGACAAAAACTCCACTTCATTTACTTGCAGTGCATTAACCCGATCAAATTCAAAAAATAATGCCATGCATCCAAAGAAAAAAAATCACAAAATAACTTCACTTAATTTGCTAGCAGCATTTTAATACCTGTCAACTAGCAAACAATATTGGTGCAACCACCAAAATAAACAAAATAGATGATAACTCCACTTCATTTACTTGCAGTGCAGTATCATGATCGCATCCATAGAAAGAAACAAATCACAAAACAATTTCCATTTCATTTATTGTACTTCATTTATTAGTACAATAGTATTACATTAATACGATAACTCATAAAATAATGCGAATAGGTACAAAGAAGAAAATAATTCGATGAAGTACTCCACTTCATTTAATAATATTCAATATTGATGATCACTTAGAAAACAATGCTAGCACATCCAAAGAAAGAAATAAATTAGACAAAAATCAATAACTCCACTTCATTTATTCGTTAATCTTTCTCCCGTCCGCGCAAAACAATAATATGTTAAGAAGAAGCTAGCATTAAATTATCACACCATTTCAACCATTTACCGCTTCAAATATATGATCTACGAAATCAAAATTGGGTAGCGGTTTAAGCGCTTTTGTGGTCATTCACACCATCGGTTTCCAGAGCTCAGGATCACAACTCGCATAGGCATCGAATCTCAAAGCTCCAAAACATCCAGGGTGAGTGAGAACCGAACAACCAAAGAAAAAGAACTGGAGGGAAAACTTCAAATCCGCACCCCAAACATTCAAAAACCAAACAAGTTCCACCCTCCCTTCCACCGCTCCCAAGTCCCCAACCCCGTTCTCCTCGCGCTCCGAACCCAACACGCACACGAAACCCACGCTGACGCAGCCCCCGCACGGGGTCACTGACCCGTGGGCCCCACCCTCGCCAGTTACCACCGCCAAACCCGGCTCGCGAACGGAGCGAGCCCAAGGCACCACACCTCGCGACTCGCGTGACGTCCTCCTCCTCCTCCTCCTCCCCACTTCACCACGCCGGAAACTGACAAGGCCGCGGCACGCAGCACGCAGCACAAACCCCCTCTCCCACACCCCCAACCCTTCTCCGATTTAAAAGAAAAGAAGGCGAGAGGGATTAAAACCCAAAGCAAAGCCGAGCGAGCACTCGAGGAGCCAAGCCCTCTCTCTCGTACTCGTGCTTCCCCCAATTCCCCCCCTCCTCGGACCCCCGCGTCGCCGAATTGGGCGCCTGATTCGGCGTGCCCCGCCGCGCCGCGGCCGGATCGAGGCGCCGGAGGGTGCCGGGAACGTTGGCGCGCGGCCGCCGCTCCGGTTTGCTCCGGCCTCCGGGCGCCGCACCGCCGGGGGGTGGCGGTTGTGGGGGTGTGAAGGACCGGAGGTGGAGAGGGAGGCTGGGGGTGGTTGCGGTGGCGAGGGGGGTAGGGTGCTCGCCGCGCGATCTGCTGATCCGGGACATGCGTGAGGCGGGAGTGTGGTAGCAAAGCCATTCCGCTGGATTTTTATTTTTTGAGGGGTGAGTTGCTCGTCTCGGATTTTGTTTTCCCCTTTTTTGGAATCGTGGTTCTGCTCGGTGGTATAATCTATTCGGAGTTCACCAGCTCGGGTTTCCTCTTTAGTGAGAGGAGGTTGTTAATTTTGGTCATTTCATGTGTTTTATGTTGCATTGCTCTAAGTTTCTTAATTAGGCAGTGCCAAATCCAGAGTAGGGTTTAGAATGGGTCATGCTGTTCGAATCTAAGTTTAGCCTGACATTTTTATGAGAAATTGATGACAGCAAGTTAAGATTTTTGATGAGTTTCTGGTCTTGCACAGGGTGTTGGAATTGGAATGGGCCATAACGGTTCTAAGCGGAGTCCGGTGCCAGAGACCGAAGACAGAGTGATGAAGGATTTGGAGAAGGCTACCTCTCTGGAGGTGGACGAGTCTACCATTGATGGTGATGTGGATCTTGGTGGAGGGCTCACCGTGGTGGGGAAGAAAAGGAAGGATGGAAGGGGTTCTGTGGATGAGAATGGGGCCTCCACAAAGAGGATTTTGAGGTCGAACTGCATGAAAATGCATGTGGATGCGGAGACAGCAGGGAGTGTGGCTTTGGATGTTTGCAAGGGTGACAGTTTGGAGAAGAAACAGTGTGATATCATAGCAAAGGGTGATAGAGGAGGGGTGCTGACAGTTGGTACTTGCAATGCTGAGGAAGATAGGGAAGTGATTGATGTGGTAGTAAGCGATGCTGTGGTAGAGTCAGTTAGGTGTTCCGCAAATAATGTGGAAAGTTTGGGTCTTGCTGAGGTTGAAATTGCTGAAGGGAATGGGTTGGACGCTAACATTCAGGAATCTGATGGTAAGGTAGAGAAGGCAGATGACAAAATGTCTACACCTTCTGAGGAGCAGAATGAGTCTGGAGCCGGAACAAGCGTTGGGGGCATCAATGACTCCCAGGAAAACAAGGGGATAAATGGTCTTTGCCAGGGAGAGGTCATAGACCCATTGGCTACAGCAAATGGAGATGAATTGAACATGCGTTTAAGCAGAAGCAACCTTACAAGTGGACGAGAATCTATTGAGCAAGAGGATACCGTTATGTGCACAAGTGATGATCAGAAAGTTGAGAGCCATTGTCAGTTTGACGATAAGCATAAAGAAGCTGAGATTTCTCAGATCGAGTGCACAGTTGATAACCACATTATGCTAACTGATAGTGATTGCACTAACCAGAAGAAGGGGATGGACAGTCCTGTAAATGAAACCAAAGGGGATTCAACTCCTGACATTGTCTTTATAAGGAGAAAATCAATAACTAGAAAAACATGTGAAGCGAAGCAGGTGAAATCTGAAGATGAGGTTCAATTTGAGAAGCGAGTTACAAGGTCTGCTACAGTTAGACAGAGAGAGGTTTCTGCTAGCATGTGCGTAAGTGCTACAAACGATGCTAATTTGGAAAGCAAAGAGAGTAAGGAAGATGTTCTTCATCATTATACAAGGAAAATGGGCAGCACTGTACGCTCAAAAGTTCATCACACAGGGGTGGCAGAATGTGACACTGATACAAAGAAGAAACTAAAAGGAAATGTGACCACTCGAAGAAACTCAGAAGCCACTGGTAATGATAATCCTCCAAGCATCACGCAGAACAAGGAATCAGAAACTCATATGAAGATCAATATCAAGTCTCAACCACTCACAAGAAGGGGCAGCATTGTAAATAAAACAGAAGATGCAGTTTCTGGGTTAGATCAGAATGTCTGTAGTTCAGCCATCACTGATAAAAATGATATAGAGCTTACAGATTCTGAAGGAGTTAAATCTGAGAACAAGACCACCGTGCGGAAATCAATATTATCAGTTGGTGCTAAGATTGTTGCCAGTAAGAAGAGGATATTGGAATCTGGACTTGATAAAACTGGTGGAGAGTCACCAGTTGCAATACCATCCCTAAAGAAGGCAAGAGATACATCTTCAGACACCGAGCTGGAGCAACCAAAGGAGTCTTCTGGAAAGAAACTTACCAGAAATAACTGTGGCTCAGATAAGAAAGGTATGTCGACAAGAAGACGACATCAGAGTCAAACATCTAAGTTGAGTACATCTGTGAATCATTCCAATAAAAACGAATCTAAGCTATCACAGAATGAATCCGATGATGATGGAACTGGCAGTGATACTTCCTTGAGGAACACTTATGTAAGACGTACTCGAAGTGGTGGTATTGTCCCCAGAAAACAAGAGGATTCTAGCGAATCCGAGGAACCGATCATAGTGAGAAAAAACCATCAAAGAGGAAAATATTCTGGGAAAAGGGCTGGATCTACACCAAGGCATCCTTCTGGTTCTTCGAGTCATGTTGGTAAATCTGCTTTAACTAAATCTGAGCATAGCTCCTTTTCTCGGCAAGCAGAGAAGGGGAAAGTTAACAGAAAGGAAGTCAAGGCATCCAGTTTGAAATCTTCAGATCCAAGTGAGCAGATAAATACAGGAAGTCTTCGTGAAGAAAAACAAAAAATAAGTGATCATATAAAGGGCATGCTTCTAGATGCTGGTTGGACGATTGATCTGAGACCCAGGAATGGCAGAAATTACTTGGATTCTGTGTATATACCTCCTAGTGGTAAAGGATCTTACTGGTCTGTCACAAAAGCTTATGCTGTGTTCCTTGAAGGTATGGAATCTGAGCAAAAGGGCAGAGCTAAAGATCAGCGACCGTCAAAGAAATCTGCAGGTAGCCCTGGGAAAAGTCATGTTTCAGAGGAAATACTTAGCAAATTAAAAAGAATAGTTGTTAATAAACGAAGAACCAAAGTAGAACTTCAGAAGTTGAAAAAGAGGAAACATGGTTTACTGAAAAAGCAGAAAACTTCCAAGGGCAAGTCAAGGGGTTCCAAAAATAAAATTTCAAATTCGAGAAAGTTGCATTTAGGCAGTGAAAGAAAAAAGCGAGGTGGTTGTGCTCTACTTGCTCGTGGATCAAATAAGGAAGGTGGAAGCGGCACTAATGGTTTTGTTCCATATGAATGGAAACGTACAGTTTTATCCTGGTTGATTGATCTTGATATTATTGATATCAATGCAAAACTGAAATGTGTGGATGAAACCCACTCCAAAATTTTACTGGAAGGTGTAACCACTAGGGATGGAATTAACTGCAGCTGCTGCAGCAAGGTCTTTCCAGTACTCGAATTTGTAGCTCATGCTGGCGGGCCAGTCAGCAAACCTTATAGAAGTGTTCTTGTAGATGGATTGGACACTGACCTTTTGCATTGTCTCGTTAATGCATGGGATAAGCAGTCTGATTCTGAAAGGCAGGCCTTTTTCCCTATTAGCACCGAGACTGACGACCCCAATGATGACACATGTGGTATTTGTGGTGATGGAGGCAATTTGATCTGCTGTGATGGATGTCCATCAACATTCCACATGAGTTGTCTAGAACTCGAGGTATGCATTTAAATCGAGCAAGTAAATGCTGTCTATAATCTATAGAAGTCTATTTCCTTGATGCCACCCATATTTACTTTAGCGATATCTGTATGAAAATTCTTTCGAGTACATCAGCATGTCTTTTACTTTTGTCTTGCCTGATGTATTTATTTTGGTGGTTTCTAGATTATCGGAGATGAATGAAAATCCTGATAACATGATCTCCATTTTTTTTGTACTAAGGCTTGATAATTTGATGCAGTGTTTTCTAATGGATATAAACCTCTTATTTTCAGGCCCTCCCGTCTGATGATTGGCGTTGTGCTAAGTGCTCCTGTAAATTTTGTCAGGAATATTCCAGTCAGGATGCTCAAGACATTGCTGACATTGACTCTTCACTCTGTACTTGTTCCCAGTGCGAAGAAAAATGTATGTAATCTCTGCTTATACTCCCTTTTATAGTGTGTCAGTACTTTGGACACCTGCACAATTTTTATTTGCTATTGATTAACTTCACTGAAATACCGTGATTGCCAATCATGTGTTTTTTTGACACAATATTTTTGATTTCTTCACAATGATTATCTCTGTAGATCACCCAGGTTGCTCTCCTGAGACTACTAACATATCCAGTGTCTCCAGTCAGGCAGGCGATTTATTCTGCCAACAAAGTTGCAGACTGGTAAATACTTCTAAAAATATTTGTTCCTTTTCATTCCTAGTTTCACTGAGCATGATTTCAGAACTGGTTGTAGTTTCAGCTAAGTTAGGGTAGGCTAGATATGAAATCCAAGTCAAACCACACGAACCAAATGGTCAAACTTAAAAAATAAGGTACCAAAAAGAATAAGAATGAAACTCACCTTTTTAAATATCTGCAGTGCATTAGGGTTTATATTGCCACTTTTATTCGTCAGTTTTATTGTTTCCTTTTGTGTCCAAGTAACTCTACATGATAAGCAACTAATATTGTGTAAAGTAATATATATATGTAATTTTACTGAATCATTTTTTGACTGGAACACTGTAGTGGATCACCAAAATCATTAACATTTAATTCTCCTTTAGTTTTTCCAGTGTCTGAATATTCCCTACATGGTGTCTGTTTACCATTTGAAGTACATGCGCTGTTATTTGTTCTGAATTTCTGTACCCCTGAAATATCTATTACTTACAATTAATTCTCCCTCTTCCAAAAATAAGTGATGTTTTAGGATGGTGTGCTACTGTACTTCTAAAATTTCAATTAGATTTCTGCACAACAATGATATTTGATGGATATGTCAACAGTGCTCTCATGCAGTCATTCAGATATATCTATAGTTTATTTTCCTGTGATATTCATCATAGGGGAAAGCTAATGCACTTTGGATGACGAGGGTAATTAAAAAGAACCATATTTACTATAATGCATGGAACCAATTCTTTTTTGTATCCCTTCAGTATGCTTTTTTGCCAATTAAATCTAATCACATATATTAAGTTACTGTGTTCATCTTGTATTTGAACTCGTTTAGCGCCACGCGATAACTTTATCTTTTTATTCTACTGGTAAAATATTATCAACTTATATCCCCTCCCTCTACCTCACTCCACCCATGGAGTTACTGAGAGTGATTTACAGGATCTGAAATGACATTTATGCGATGCAGCTGTTTGAGGGATTGCGTAATCTTCTTGCCGTGAAGAAGGATCTTGAACCAGAATTTTCATGCAGAATTATTCAGCGTATTCATGAAGATGTACCGGAAACAGTTGTTGCCTTGGATGAGAGGGTTGAGTGTAACTCCAAGATTGCAGTTGCTCTTTCATTAATGGATGAGTGCTTTCTTCCGATTATTGACCAGAGAACTGGCATCAACTTGATACGTAATGTTGTGTACAACTGTGGGTAGGCACCACTCTTTCTACACTGCTCACATTACTCCATGCAATTTTGAGGATATCTTACGAAACCTCTGTGATGTTGATATTGTTTTGTCTTTGTAACTCTTTGCACACACTTCTCCTCGTTTCTTCCTTTGTGTTTTTGGTGAGTGGGTCTATAGTGGGAGTTTATCTTACATTATTGCTATAGATTCAATCTGGTTATGGCACCAGCATATGATACTACTAATGGGAATTTAGTTTGATTTGCTAGAACACATGCGAATTCATTTAGAACTGAGTGCATTTGCAAGTAAACATGCTGACTATCTATACAAGTAGTGCACATATCACCACCAGTGCTTATACGACACTGTTGCTGCAAATTTCTGAAGAGAATTTTGTGTCGATCTAGTTCACTGCATGTCTCTTTAATGAGCCTTTTGGTGATCCTAAGTTTTGGATCCGGCGTATGTATCAGCTCAATGTGGGCTCAATTTTGAGCTTTTGGCACATTTCCTGATATGATAGTTTGCTACTGTAGCCAAGTAAAAGTTTATGGAAGCCTTAACATTGTTTTCTCCATCTTCGATTGCATGATGTGGTATGATCAAATGTTATTTTTTTTAACTTGGTAAATGAGCATTCGATCATTGTATATATGCTTATGTGGATGTGGCCTTATGTGAGATTTAACTAATCAAAATAAACATATATATCCATATAAAGGTGTATATGCTAAATCTAAACTATATATGCACTAAAACAACAAAAAAAGTCCCTATCCACTGAAGCATCAGCTATACGTGTTCCATATAACAAAAGTATCCAGAGGAAACCATGTGATCAATGCTAGTAAGGAAAACAAAGCTGTGGTAGGTGAGTTTTTTATGATCGACCCGTGGATCTACCGGCTATTGCTAGCTTTTACTGAACATGTATGTGACATTGCGGCTTGTTTGGTTTCTATTTAGTATACACTGTATCAACCTTCTGGTTTACGTTTTACTTACTGGACCACGTTATTAATTTTATGATTTTTAGTTGATATCGGATGAAGTAGTTATGCTATGTTTAATAGTTGCATAATTTCTTCTGTGTTTGACAAGTTGAAATGGAAAATTTATTCCTTGGAAGGATATTTGATTGCCATCCTGTTTTTGCCTATGTGCAGGTCAAATTTTGTTCGGATGGACTTCCGTGGGTTTTATATCTTTGTTTTGGAACGTGGAGATGAAATAATAGCCGCAGCATCAGTCAGGTGAGTTGCCTTCCTCTTGCCTTTTTTGGATGATTTGTCCTGTGAATATATTCCGTCTACATTGAACCCTGTGCTATTCAAAGATATCATAGATGCACGTCATCACTAGTTCTCTGCATATACTGATCATGGTCTAGTGCCATAGCTGAGTTATTTTGTTTCAGTTGCAAGGTTGCGGGTATAAACTGCAAGTGCTTTGATTGCAGTGCACACACTAATTGCAAGCAATTGTATACAGCCATTTTGGCCTTTTCTTTGCCTGAACTCTAATGAAATAGGCTCGCTATGGTTGCTTTTATGTAATGTTTTTCCCAATGAATCGCTGGGCACTAATAAGATTTTCTATTTGATCTCTTATCTTGAAACAGAATACATGGAACAAAGTTAGCAGAGATGCCATTCATTGGTACTCGGAATATGTATCGGCGTCAAGGGATGTGCCGCCGACTGCTAGATGGAATTGAAATGGTATATTGATCTGATCCCAAATCTAGGCATGATTCATGGTGATTATATAGGACAACCGTTATTGTGGAAGTCCAGAAATCCTATTTGCATTGTATCTAGTTTCAAGACATTGAGACACTGCTCAAAACCTAACTTAATTTATGCAACTTTTTGTCGCAAGCTGAAATATGTCACAAAAGTAGCAACAATAGCAAACTCTAGCAAGTTTATAAATTGTACTGCTCTGCTGTGGTTCTGACTACTTCAGCCATGCTATAATTGGTCTTTACAAAATAGCATTAGATAGTATTTTTTTTTCTATATGGTATAATTTGTAATAGATATGTCGGATGATACATTAGGCCTTTGTATTACAGCTCTGAAGAGAATAAGTAAACTAGCTTGTCTGTCTGCGTACCTTGTTGATAATAGTTTATATATGGACTGACTTCATCTTTTGCTTGTTTGAGCATTTGTTATGTATGTACTAATGTCTTTTGATATTTACACTTCAGATCCTCAGCTCCCTCAATGTTGAGAAGTTGATAATTCCTGCTATCGCTGAACTTGTGGACACCTGGACATCCAAATTTGGATTTAGTCCACTTGATGTTTCTCAAAAGCAAGATGTCAAGTCTATCAGCATGTTAGTTTTTCCTGGAACAGGTCTTCTTCAAAAGCCATTGCTAAAGAAAACTTCACCTGAGGAACATTCAAGATCTCAAGAAGGTCAGCACATAAAATTTAATCCTCATATATGAATGAGTTATTCTCCTCCCCCTTTTATTTAATGGTGAATGATCATTTGTGCAGTTGATGGTGTTTTCTCTGAGCTCGAGTCTGGGAAAATTTTCAATGAGGCCAATGAAGACTCTCTTTGTTCTGCAAATGCTAAGAGTCAAGGTTCGGCGGTCACATATTATGTAGACAGCAGCAAAGATGCTAGTGCTTGCAATGGTGATGTTTCACAATAATCTATGTTATGTTATGCCATGTTCTCTTTCCCTTTTCATGGTATGATTCATAAATTGAAAACTCAGAATACTTGACTTGTTTTGCAAAACATGTCATGACATCTTCTACATATCTTTGAAGAACTTGAACCGACATACTGGGTTTCTTGTTCTTTGAGAATATAGGAATGTGTTACATGATTGATTAGTGACATGAACGATAGGCTACAGACTTATGTTACTGGTGCTTAGAAAAGAATGCATACATTTGAATTCTATGATTTCAGTATCGTTATGTTTGTCTAACTATTTTGAATATCTGTTGCAGATTGACATGCTTCCTTCGCATTTTTGGCCCTGTCAAAAGGCTCACCCCTGGTAGTTTCAAGCATTGACAGATACTGTGAGGACATGAAGCACACCGATCCTTCATTGTTACTATAATTCTCTTTTGACTCAGCATGCGGTTCGTCGGTCGGCAGAAGTGGCCTGGATAGAGAGGGCGCGTTTTTGAAGATCCCTTGCAGCAGCAGCAGCACCTCGGTTCTGCTCAATATTGATGATTCGATTGACTCTTTGGTTTCGGTTTGACTTGAAACCAGCCTGTGCAGTGTTGGACTCCGATCACCTAACTTTAAGTGGTTTACCTTTACCTGTAAAGTCAGCATGTAGAACTGAGATGATAGTTTATTTCCGTGTTTTTTTTTGGATCGTTAACTTAGTACCAAAGGCCAACGTGTGCCCCGCAAAATCTTCGTACATGTTTCATTACCTGTTATGTGACAGTAGCTTTTGTTTTTGCTAGCCCATTTTTGCAGCAGGTCTCATCTGTAAGACACTAATGTATGGGCAAGCAGAAAATCTCAGATAGGCTACCTGTTCTCTCATGCTGGAAGTAAACCTGATAATGTTATGGCATCGATCCTCGTGTTCATGCAGATCACGGTGTTTTTGTTCGCTGAATCGAACTGATCAAGTGAGATGTGTTCAAGATCGAAAGCTTATCATCACACTGGATAGCATCTACCTGTAATCGTATGTTCTATCTGCTCTTTTCTGTTTTTTTTGCCAACGATGTTTTAGCAGGTAAGATGAACTGATGAAGGCTGGCTCCAATGCGATTTATCACTCGTTGATTGTTGGCAGATACAATTTGTGACAGAAGAATTTCTACAGAAAGGCGTCTGCAGTATTGAGGTCGGCGAGAATCTTGTCCTTGACATCTTTGGGCAGCGAGGCGAATGGCCCTGCCTTGGAGTAGAACTCCGCCAGTGATCTGATGGCTCTCTCCAGCGCAACATACGACTCCTGAAAGTGCAGGCAAACAATTTTGTTAACAAATCATCAAGTAAGCAACCCAGTTTTGTTCTGCCATTTTCAACTAAAAATCACGTCTTCTCCGGTTCCCCAGGTGAGCGAACTCGAGTTCAGACTTGCTTTGAATTTTCATGATCGTTTACTTGTGTGTTAATTTTCAGATTTATTTTAATTTGATCGGTGTAACTCACTTCAAGCCTCCTTTGAAATATACTCCGTCCTGATTTGGACGGAGGTAGTATGAATTTTGGAGGATTTTCATTGGAATTAAACTATGGAACTAAAAGTTAAAACATGGACTATGCGTCTCCATAAAATACTATGGGTAAGTAAAGATGAGTAAACGAGCGTGGCTGTGCACGCGGGTGGCTAGCAGCGTTGCAAAAAAAAAAAAAAAAGTGAAAAAAAATGACATTATTACTACAGCCGAAAGATCAAAGATAACGTTGAGATGCGCGAACCAACCTCAGCAGCGACGGCTTGCTGGCCTCTCCAGCCGCCGAGGAACTCCCTGATGGACTCCTTGGCGGCGTCGGCGCCTCGCCGGAACTTGGCCACGTCGCCGCCGTCGTCCTCCTCCAGCGACTCCCGTAGCGTCCGCACCACCTCCCTCGCCGCCTTCAGGTACGCCTTGGGCAACACCTTCCCCGCCTTGGTCCTCTCGTTCGGGTCAAATATCGACTTGATCGCGCCCAACACCCCCTCCTCGCCATCGTCGGCCTTCTCCTCCGCCGCCCTGGCACGCTCCGCCGCGGTGGCGGAGCCCACGACGACGGCGGCCAGCAGCGTCCTCCTCGTCACCGCCAGCCGCTCTCCGTCTGCACTGTTTGCGACACGCACAAACATAAGCACGCGCAGGAATCAGTTAAGCCATGGATCAACGCGAGAGACTTACGGATGGGCTGCTGCTTGCTCTCGGCGTCTCTCCGTTGCTTCGGCGGCGGTGGCGGCGAAGGCGACGACGAGCAGCAGTAGCACCGGCTGACCATTAGCGACATGGAGGCGGGAGGAGGAGGAGGAGGAGACGGCATTGCACGCATGCCACGCTACGCCAGCTGCGCTGCTCCCCTGCGCGCGGGGTGATCGGTGGAGAGATCGGCGGTGGCCTCCGAGACGCAGGAGGAGGAGGACGAGGAGAGATTGGGTGAGCGTGAGCAGAGCCCACCTTATCAGCTTCAGGGAGGATGAGATGCCGATGCGAGTTGGAGTTGGCGCGAGAAAAGACGATCTGGCCCGCGTGAGATTTCCCTCGCAAATGCGTGGGCCTTCCTTTCACTCCTGTACCTTTTTTCTGGAGGCCCAAAATTTAAGAATGTAATATGTAAGGGGGTTAATCCACGAACTCATTATTGACTAAATAACTGCGTAACCCGATGGTTCGGATTACCCACTTATTTATAATAACAAAAAATCTAATTCGAGAGACCTCTCGATTTAGTCTTAACGAGCAACACTGGTCATACGTCAGAGAATCACTACTACAACTCTACAGACAAGCTGAAGATCTCTTTTGCTATTAGGTAATGCATGTTTTTTTCTCCTTATAAAATTATCTGATTTACAATCTGATTGAACTTTTGTCTTCGTTGCAATTAAATGTTTACAACAAGATCTTACAGGATTATATTATGATAAAAAAATCCATGTTATAAATTACTTTTATTATACAAGCAAGTTACTTTTATCATATATATAAATTACTTTTAGATTTTATTAAATTACTTCTTATACATTCATAATGCTCTAAGTTGATTACTTTTATTATTGTTTTTAGTTAATTCCATAATTTGTGCTGATTATTTTAATTTCTAGATAGACCCATATTTTTATCTCTACAACGGATTTACTTGTAACGTAGTAACAACTTATTTTCATTTTGTACTAAGTTACTTCTATGATTTATGTAAATTACTTTCAGGTTTTATTGAATTTGTTTTCATAAATTTTTTTACTTGAAAATCTTCTCTACAATTTGCTTATGAATTTACTCTACCTAGTTTCTTATTTCAACTCAGTCATAATGTAAGTACTTTAAAGAGAGTTATTCTATTGCATAGCTAAGTTACTTCTACAATTTAGATAAATTAATTTTAAATTAATAAATATTTAAATATATATTCAACATCGATGTTAAAAAAGACACATACTATTGATTTTTTTAAGTTAAAAGAGGATTTATTCCTGGAATGGAGTGGTCGCTTATTTGCTAAATAAATACGTACCTCGGTTTATAATGATTTCGAAGGATTATTAACTTACACCTTACTTATTTGATCTATATAAGTAGGCAAAATTTATCGAAAATGGGAGGATCGGTGTGGTATAGCCCTCGTCACCAGCCAGCACCTGGTACGCAAATGTTCGCACCAAATTCTCAAAAGTATCAGCAAAATCTGCCACTGTACCAACATAGAAAAACTTCCCGATTTTCTTTTTTCTTTATTCTTTTGCGTTGGTGAGAAGTTTGAACGCAAGGAATTCAACAAGATTCTACAAAACCTGCCATTAGACCAACATAAAGAATCTGTGCTTCCTTCAAGGTCTTAAATCTGCAGCCTCTCTCATCAGTTTCTCTCCCTCTGCATCGATCCGCCATTACCTGGCTTGGACAGGTAGTCATTCAGCGATACTGCTAGTTTTTTTTTTATCCTCCCTAACCACTTCGATGTAGGAGTAAACTCCGTACAACAGATCTCACGACTTTGTAATCCCCAATGGTGATGGGATGATGTCATTGCTTACATTTGCACGAGCTACCAACCAACCAGCACTATCTATCTGCATTGTGTTGTTTCTGCAGTCTGCAGCGAGGTCCACTTGAGGCCTTGAGCATCAACGGATGGATGGCCCCCAGTTTGCCGCACACAGAAAGAATGCACGGGCTCGATCGAGCAGAGAAGGGCGAGCCCTCCCTCTCCACCTTGCAATTTTCTGCAAGATTTTCGAAGGTTCTTCGCAATATTTTTATGGCAAAACACGAGAATACGAGATCACGACTCTGGGTTTGGAGGCAAGTGGAGAGATCTGAATGTTTTCTCATATTTCGTAAATTAGGCTTCAATCTATTTTGATACCTTGACCTACTGTCATAGATTTAGGTGGCCTGACATGTCATGTTACAAGTAACAATATTACTCAAAATCATCAAACCTTACGGACTTTAGGAGGAGTTGGGCTCCGTCAAATGTACATGCACCGGGTTAACTACACACCATACATGCAAATGCTGGGAGAGATTTTATGCAAATTCCTGTGGATTTCTTAACCTCTTTTAACATTTTTTCAAAAGAAATTATAGTACTTCCGTAGTCCAAAAAGTAAGTAATTTTAAGGTAATCACGAGTATTAAGAAAATAGATAGAGATGATTAAAGAAAAGTTGTAATTGGTGCAGAAGATCAGAAAGTAGGTGAAGAGAATGGTTATGATTGGTTAAGCGGAGATAGTAGGTAAAATAATAACTTCATTTTAGCACAAGATCCTGTATTAGAAATATGATCTATGAATATGTCATTACTGTGGCATGAGAGAGAGAGAGAGAGAGGGGCTAGTGAGTAGTGACAATAACTGACAGCTGACAAGTGGAGCAGCACTACATAAGAGGGCAAGAGGGGGATGATGCGGGCGCTACAAAGTGCTCCACATCTTTGCCTTGTTCGTCTCCGGTTTTCTCCGCAGTTTCTTAATCCATCCGCCTTTCCGCCCGCAGCCGTGGTCGGGGAAGTGGTTAGTATCCCGTGAAAATCCTTTCTTTCCCTTTCGCCCCCAATCTTGCGCAATTCAGGACTTTTCCTGTCATTTCGTTCTTCTGTCCGATTCAAATAATTGACACAATTGTTTGATTGTTTCTCCCCTTTCTGTTTGTACTATGTTGCTGTTCGTCGGTTGATTTGGTGTGTAAGTTGTGAATTGTGGCTGTTAAAAAGATCAGACCTTGATGCGTTTTCACGCCTGTGATGTTCTTCGTGTCCATGCGAGTGAGATGATCCGCTGATTTTTTTTGGATAGATCTGAACTTGGCACCTTGAATCCAGTAGCATTTGGTGATCGGCGCGGGGATTAGGGTTTTACTGTTCAGAGGGGGACGGGGATATTTACCGTTATGCACCAAAATTTCACTGATTGTTTTGTTAGCGCGGCTCACCAAACCTTTGCTTTCTTGCAGACTTACAGAGTTTTCAGAGAGATTTAGGCAATGGCGGAATCAGGCCCATCGATTGCGAGTGATGTGACTGCAGTATGTAGACAAAATTTGCCCTTTTTATGTTTGGGACTAGCTGAATTGTGCTTTAAGTCGTCTTTGGCGGTACTGATTTGCTTTGGTGCTCGTTTTGGGATGTCAGCTGATCGGCAATACTCCGCTGGTGTACCTGAACAAGGTGGTGGATGGATGTGAGGCTCAAATTGCTGCTAAGCTTGAGATCATGGAGCCCTGCTCCAGTGTCAAGGATAGGTATCCAAGTACCCATGTCTGTCCCCTCATACTGATAGTTTCACGCTTTACTTATTTGTATTCTGGTGGCGATGGTTTGCACTTTGCAGGATTGGTTATAGCATGATTACAGATGCAGAAGAGAAGGGTCTCATTACTCCAGGAAAGGTGAGATCTTAAAGCATAAATAAACTCTCAGATTAGAATATGATGGGAGTCACTTTGCTTATCTGTAACTAAGAAGATTTGACGGAGTAGCTTACTGCTAGAAGATTACTGTCTTTTAAGACTTCTCATTTAAGGGAGAAAATATAGTATTTAAATATTTCTGAATGCATAATGTATCTATTTTATCTTCTCCAAAAGAAATGGTGATGTCATGGTTGATAAAGTAATACAAGCGTGCATGTGTGTATGACCTTTTTTTACTGAAATACATCTGACTGTATTGTCTGACTGATCCTCCTTTTCTTACAGAGTGTTTTGATTGAGCCAACTAGTGGAAATACTGGCATTGGGCTTGCTTTCATGGCTGCTGCCAAGGGCTACAAGCTAGTTCTGACAATGCCAGCATCCATGAGCATGGAGAGGAGGATCATACTTAAGGCCTTCGGTGCCGAGTTGGTCCTCACCGATCCACTTCTGGGCATGAAAGGCGCGATCCAGAAGGCAGATGAGTTGGCAGCAAAGATGCCTAACTCTTACATTCTCCAGCAGTTTGAGAACCCTGCAAACCCAAAGGTGCTGAATTGCAAATATATTATTATCATTGCTAGAAAAGCACAATCATTTAATTACTGCTTTGTTTTACTGGACTATACTCAGATCCACTATGAAACGACTGGACCTGAGATTTGGAAGGCTACTTCTGGGAAAGTTGATATCCTTGTCTCTGGTATTGGAACCGGTGGAACAGTAACCGGAACAGGAAAGTACCTGAAGGAGCAGAACCCTGAGATCAAGGTAACTTATATACTTGGTTTGCATGTTTTTACGGTTTCGTGTATATGTGATGGTGACTTAACTGTGTACTAAATTTGTCTTAAAGATCTATGGTGTTGAACCGACAGAAAGTGCAATTTTATCTGGAGGAAGACCTGGTAAGATACTGCTCTTTGTATAGCTGAAGTTGCATAAATTACATTAGCACATTATCGTAGTAGTAGTAATACTATTACTATTTGTCATGCATAACTATGGTTTATCCGAAATTATTTCAAACATAGGGTGCACTGTATGGATGTTTCACCTATTTGATGTACAATAATCTAGCTGCTTGATTCTGTTGAATCATCATGACATTATCATTGTTCCATGTTTTTGTTTTCAGGTCCGCACAAAATCCAAGGTATCGGTGCTGGTTTTGTTCCTGGTGTACTTGATGTCAATCTCCTGGACGAAGTGATCCAAGTAAGCAAGTAAACCCAATTTTCTGTTCTACAGATCACTGATCATATGGTGTATTGCTTCTATTTTTCGGTAAACAGAGGCAATGTAGTATGTGCTACTAAACCTGCTATAAGGCCCGCATATAAAAACTCTCTCGGTCTTGCAACGTTTCTATTGAATACACGGTTCACTTGATGAACTGTTTGCCAACCGCAACATTAGAGTTCTGTTGTTGATCCACACAGATGCACAATTATGTATAACAGATGTCTGGAATGTCATTTCTTCATTGATCTGAAAGAGTTCTTGCAATTTTACTTTGTAGGTCTCAAGTGACGAAGCCATCAGCATGGCAAAGCAGCTAGCTTTGAAAGAAGGGCTGCTGGTGAGCTTAGCACCCCTTAAGAATCTTCTCACCGCTTACAATCATATCACTGCACCTGTAGTTAGCCAATACGTAATATGGTGTAATTTCATGACAACTATTTTTCAGGTTGGTATCTCATCTGGTGCTGCTGCAGTCGCTGCAATCAGGGTCGCGCAGCGGCCTGAGAACAAAGGGAAGCTCGTAGTTGTAAGTTTCCTCCTCAGAAACCTGTTTCAGTTTCATCAGCCATTTCTTACGCTGGTCACGATCACCATTGTTTTGCAACCTACAAACCACTCTAGATTGTCTGCTCTAACATGTCTATGTCTATCGCCGTCATTTGTGCTCGCAGGTCGTCTTCCCGAGCTTCGGTGAGCGCTACCTGTCGTCTGTCCTCTTCGATTCGATCAAGAGGGAGGCTGAGAACATGGTGTTCGAGCCATGAACGGCTCCAGCATTGTCCGAATTGTGCTTCCATGGTTTAGGGGGCTTGGAGAGAATGCGTCCCGAGTGCATTTCTCCTGTCTTGATGTTGGTCGCACTTGCCATCATGTAGTCGTTTGATCTGAATAAAGAACTTACATATATCAATCAAAATCTGGGGATTCGATCAGTTATCCTGGTGTTACATGTGCAGTTCATGCACTTTCTTCCATACTGAAATGTGTATCTTAGCTGCTGAAGCCTGAAGCTTCCATGGATTGCTGGCCTGCTCGAGTGACAAGAACACGCATATACTCTCTCCGTTCGTTTTGAGTTTTTATTTGTAACGTTTAACCATTCGTTTTATTTAAAAGATTATATAATTATTATTTATTTTATTTGTAACTTACTTTATTATTAAAAATATTTTAAGTATGACTTATTTTTTTATATTTGCACTATTTTTTAAATAAATAAGACGAATAGAAGAAAAAAAATTAAAACAACATGGATGTAGTATTAATTCAGCCCACGCAAGCGCGGTCGTACTACGATGCTATCTGGTCCTGCTCGGCAACATCTTAATAATAACCAAATCAATTCTGAATTTTAAATTTTAGATTTTTGACTGTTGAGTTGACAGTATCTTCTCCCGACGATTTCTGAGCTGAAAGTCTCAATCAGACTGCTTCCTTTCAAATCAAATAAAAAAGAAAAAAAATATATGTATTCCAGATCAGACTAATTCACACATGGTTGGTTCCTTCTTCCCTGGCAGAAATAATAATAATAAAAGTTAAATTTAGGTGGCGGTAGCAATCCCAGGCTTCTTTTCTCCCACCGAAAGGGAGCTCGAACCAGCTCACACCCCCGCGACCGCCACCCCACTCCTTTGCACCACCACCACCTTGTATATTCCTCCTCTTCTTCCTTCGCTTTCTCTCCTCTCCTCTTCTCTCCTCTCTGCTCAGCTGCAACCCTCCCTTTCCAGCTGTTCGCGTGCGCGCATTCGCAACAACCAGTTTGCTGTTTACGCCGCCGAGAATTGGTAGCTAGCTTTGCTTTGCATGTGCTCGCTGCGGCGGCGGCGACGAGCGAGCTGAGGTGATCGGCCGGAGTTGGCGGAATGGTCAGGCGCTATAGCTAGCTAGCTAGTTCATCGAGTTGCAGGCTGGATTGTTAGCTTGGGTTGTGTTGTGTTGGCTTTGGTGGTTGAATTTGGGGTGTGTGTTTGGGCAGGGGACGCCGGTGAACATCATCGTCGGGTCGCATGTATGGGCGGAGGATCCCGACGACGCGTGGATCGACGGGGAGGTCGTCGAGATCAGGGGCGGCGACGCCACCATCGTCACCTCCAATGCCAAAACGGTCGGTCAATTACCTTGCCACCTGATAAGCTGATACGATCGATTGATCATCACCTCCCCGAGTATTGCAGAGCACGAAGCAAGCTGTGATGAATTCGTATTTTGCAGTTGAGCAGTGGGCGCTAGGTGTTTGTAGAATTGCCTGAATGGAACTGATGCTGAAGTAACTGTTGATTTCGGTTGGTGTTTTTGTGCGTAGATTGTGGCGAGCCTCGCAAGCATATACCCCAAAGATACGGAAGCGCCACCTGCAGGAGTTGACGACATGACGAAGTTGGCTTACCTCCATGAACCTGGAGTCTTGCATAACCTCGCTTGTCGGTACGGTATTAACGAGATATATGTGAGTGTTTGCCATTCAGAATTCTCCATCTTGATGTTTAGTACTTCGTTCAGAACCATTTGAGCTTAGCCATCTTTCCTTTTACCATGAAAATATATCGAACAGACATACACCGGCAATATCTTGATTGCAGTCAACCCTTTCCGGAGGCTGCATCATCTGTATGACGTGCACATGATGGAGCAGTACAAAGGTGCTGCAGTTGGGGAGCTCAGCCCCCATCTGTTTGCGATCGCAGACGCTTGTTACAGGTGTGTCCTGTTCGTGGCTTTGGTGATCTATGGACTGTGTCATTCTTGGATTGTGAGTCTGTAACTGATGTTCTTTTCTTCCTTGCGATGACATCAATCTCAGGGCAATGATCAATGAACAAGGGAGCCAATCGATATTGGTGAGTGGTGAGAGTGGTGCTGGTAAGACAGAGACGACCAAGATGCTCATGAGGTATCTTGCATTCATGGGAGGAAGGTCTGGAACTGAGGGTCGGACTGTTGAACAGCAGGTTTTAGAGGTACGAAGAACTCCCCGTTTCTCACCATCTTATTTGTTCTCACTACCTTTTTTAGAACATCTTTATTCACTCTGTTGACTTCTCTGCAATGTGCATAGTCTAACCCAGTGCTGGAAGCATTTGGAAATGCGAAGACGGTGAAGAACAACAACTCGAGGTGAACCTTTGAATCAGCAACTACAACCATGATATGACAATTGATATTTTGTAGTTTCCAAACTTGACATGTTGAGTTTTTCAGTCGATTCGGTAAGTTTGTTGAAATCCAATTCGACAAATATGGGAAGATATCCGGGGCTGCTGTTCGCACATACCTTCTTGAAAGATCGCGAGTATGTCAGGTCTCTGATCCTGAAAGGAACTACCATTGCTTTTACATGCTATGTTCTGCACCACCAGAGGTAATTCTCCAGAAACACTTAAAATACTACTACTTCAATAATCTGCATGCTCAAAGTGCCAGAGTACTGATTGCTTCTGAATGTTGAACTGATTTCAGGATGTGAAAAAGTTTAAGGTGGGAGACCCAAGATCATTCCATTATTTGAACCAAACAAACTGCTATGGAGTAGCTAATGTGGATGACGCAAGAGAATACCTAGAAACAAGAAATGCTATGGATGTTGTTGGCATTGGTCAAGAAGAGCAGGTATACTTCGTAGAGTTTTTTTAAAGGTCCTTGCATGGACTAGTAAGTACTAAATAAGTTGCGGATGCTATAATTGATTCATCCTTTCTACTTCTCAAGGATGCAATCTTTAGAGTAGTAGCTGCAATCCTTCATCTGGGAAACATCAATTTCTCGAAGGGGCATGAAATTGATTCATCGAAGTTGAGGGATGAGAAATCAGTCTATCACCTGAAAATAGTGGCAGAACTTCTAATGTATGTCTAAATTCTTCCCATAGTTTATAATCTATCATCTGCAAATATATATTTCTTCTGTAATCAAGTGTAAAATATATTTTAGGTGTGATGAAAAGGCTCTTCAAGATTCACTTTGTGAGCGTGTTATTGTAACACCTGACGGAAATATCACAAAGCCACTTGATCCAGATTCTGCAGCACTGAGTCGTGACGCCTTAGCAAAGACTGTGTATTCACGACTGTTTGACTGGTAAGAATGAAGGTATATCATATTCATCACTGGTCAAATAGCAAGTGTTATTACTCTTACTGCCTGGTACGTCTAGATCTGAATGTGACAAAGGAACTTCTTTCTGAGTTAACAGGATCGTGGACAAGATTAACAACTCAATCGGTCAAGATCCAGACGCAACCAATATTATAGGAGTACTTGATATATATGGATTTGAGAGTTTCAAGATTAACAGGTTTTCCAGCAGACTAGTTTCAATTATGCAAGTGTGCTATTGGTTTTGTTTCTTAATACCTGAAACACAAATCATACTATACTTATCTGACAGCTTCGAACAACTATGTATCAACTTGACAAACGAGAAGTTGCAGCAGCACTTTAACCAGGTTAGTGAGACCTTTAGATTACCAGATATTAAGAAAAAGATATTGCAGAATATTTATGACTAATAAGGAGACTGGTGAATTCCTGTTACAGCATGTATTCAAGATGGAGCAAGAAGACTATACAAGGGAGGAAATAGACTGGAGCTATGTGGAATTTGTGGACAATCAAGATGTGCTGGACCTAATTGAGAAAGTAAGTTCCCCAAGCATTTCACAAGTGATATGAAGACTCCTCCAGAGAACATTTTGTATCTATTGACGAATAACACCTGCCAATTCCATGCAGAAACCTGGAGGAATAATTGCACTACTGGATGAAGCATGGTATGCATAGTCATCTTTCCAGAAGAAAATGTATTTTTATCAAGAAACTCTACATGTACATGCTGACACCTGCAACAGTTAAAAATATTACTTCTTATGTTTTGTCCATCAAAAAACATTGGGGTAGTTTTTCCTAGCAAAAAACATTCAGTAGCATCAAATGTAAGTTTCCATGTGTTACCCTTTGACATGTGCCTAACTGCCTACCGTGCAGCATGTTTCCAAAGTCCACACATGAAACATTTGCCCAAAAGATGTATCAAACATACAAGGCACATAAGCGCTTCAGCAAACCCAAACTTGCTCGGACAGCCTTTACAATCAACCACTATGCAGGAGATGTAAGTTATAATCAGCGAAATGTGATACATAGTGTTTAGATTTACCATTAAGGATTTTTAACAATTGTTCTAGTAAACAGGTCACATATCAAGCTGATCAGTTTCTTGACAAGAACAAAGACTATGTGGTGGCTGAACATCAGGCTCTACTTAATTCCTCAAGGTGCCATTTTGTTGCAAATCTCTTTCCTCCATTACCTGAGGAAACCTCTAAACAGTCCAAATTCTCTTCCATCGGTACTCGCTTTAAGGTGTGTCATGTTTGTAGTCAGAGGCTTAGAGCTATGTGAATTAGCCTTGGAATTGTCTGTAACCCTTCATTTTGCCACAATATGTGCAGCAACAACTACAAGCTCTCATGGAAACACTGAGTACGACAGAACCACACTACATTAGATGTGTGAAGCCCAATGCTGTACTTAAACCAGGAATCTTTGAGAATTTCAATGTCCTGAACCAATTGAGATGCGGGGTATGATGTGCATTTTACACCACATTGTTATTCAGAAGCCTTGTTTTTTTTGTGTGTTATTTTACTTTCTATAAAAGCTGGACCGCGAAGGTTTTTTGTCTAAAAAATGTTAAAAATTGCAGTGTATTAATGGTTAATGGTGCAGGGTGTTCTGGAAGCAATCCGGATCAGTTGTGCTGGTTATCCAACAAAAAGGACATTTGATGAGTTCATTGATCGGTTTGGAATGCTTGCAGCAGAGCTTGTCGACAGGTATGGATGCTGATGTTATGCAACCAGATTAGGGGATGTAGACATGTGAAAAACTCTTAACTGAAATATGTCCATCAAATGTTCTCTTGTTCTTCTAAATGGATAATAAAGTGACTCTAATGCTTGTACAGCTCTGATGAGAAGGCT
Organism: Oryza punctata; assembly: GCA_000573905.2. NCBI lineage: Eukaryota > Viridiplantae > Streptophyta > Magnoliopsida > Poales > Poaceae > Oryza > Oryza punctata. Next base: position 35,435,296 of record CM002490.2, read on the forward strand.
GCCTGTGCAGCAATATGTGATAAAATGGGTTTGAAGGGATATCAGGTAATCTTTGTGAGAGGTGAAAATGGAAGATATAGCAACAATGCACAGAATATATATTTGCAACTCATTGCATGCAACCTTTTGTTTTGATCAGATAGGAAAAACAAAGGTGTTCCTAAGAGCTGGTCAGATGGCAGAGCTGGATGCTCGAAGAGCAGAAGTATTGGCCAATGCTGCACGGCTTATCCAGAGACGTATAAAGACACATCTTACAAGAAAGGAATTCATCAACTTAAGAAAAGCCTCAATTCAGTCTCAGAAGTTTTGGAGAGGTATTTCTTCACTGATGTGCCTTTAGTAATTCATATCTTCCGTATTAGTAATAAGTTCTGACTTGGCACTGACATACAATGTTATTCAACACCGCAGCACGCTTAGCTAGAATGTTTTTCGAGCATATGAGAAGAAATGCTGCTTCAATCAGGATACAGAAGCATGCACGTACTCATTCGGCCAGGAAAGCTTACCTCCAAATGTATGAGTCATCCATAATAATACAGACAGGATTACGTGCAATGGCGGCTTGCAATGAACACAGATTCAGACGAGACAGCAAAGCTTCCATAATAATCCAGGTTTATAGTATTATTATGATGGCACCGAATTAACTTTCATAAACAGCAACCACAATTTTTCTTGAACACAAATAAGTATCAACCACAATTAACCGCTTCATTCATTATTTCCAGACTCGATGGCGCCAACACAAAGCTTATGTTGATTACAAAAAGCAAAAAAGAGCTGCTTTGATTCTTCAGTGCCTGTGGAGAGCACGTATTGCAAGAAAGGAACTTCGGAAGCTTAAAATGGTTTGTCTAATTTTACAGTTGAAACCCAAGTTATTCTTGTGTGTATGTTAATGCAATGTCAAGTAAAAAAAATCTGAAATGGTAAACAGGAAGCAAGAGAGACTGGCGCACTGAAAGAAGCAAAAGACAAACTGGAAAAAAGAGTTGAGGAACTCACATGGCGATTAGATGTTGAGAAACACTTGAGGGTAATTCACTGTAGAGTTTTATCTGTCCTTGAACACAAATGAGTTTGCTAAATTGGCTGTGTACATCCATTCTGGATGTAGAGGCCAGTTTAAGCCATTTTCTAAAAAAATGAGTTTGCTAAATATTGTCACGCTGACAGATTGACCTTGAAGAAGCCAAGGGGCAAGAGATTTCAAACTTGAAATCTGTGCTGCAAGAAATGCAAGAAAAGCTTGCAGAAGCACATGCAACAATAGTAAAGGAGAAAGAAGATGCAAAACTAGCAATTGAACAGGCACCACCAAAGATAGTAGAGGTGCCGGTGGTGGACAATGCAAAAGTTGAGCTGCTGACTAGTCAAAATAAGGAACTTGAGGTATAATACTCAATAAGCTTTAATTTTACTCACAAAAATGATTAACTAATTATCATATCCATACTTGCATCCAGGATGAACTTGTTACATTTAGAACAAAGGCTGAAGATCTAGAAAAGAGACTTCTCGAGGTTCAAAAGGAGTCCGATGAATTGTCGAGGGAAATTCTAGAAAAGGACTCCAAATTTAATCAACTTCAGGAGGTGATAGAAAGGTATTAATGATTTTAAATATTTACATAAATTGGCTCGTGCATATTACAAATCATACCCAGTCACGACCTTATGATATATGGTGCAGGCTTGAAACAAATTTATCCAGCTTGGAATCTGAAAACCAGGTCCTACGTCAACAGTCACTGCTTGCATCAGCAGATGACGATAAATCAAAACAAATAGAGAGGTAAACTTTTGAAATGTTTGCACTGCAATTCTTATCCACGTTGTTTTTGAAAGCCTCATAACTTAACATAACAAATGCTTCTTCTAGTCTGGAAAGCAAGATTGCCATCTTGGAGTCAGAAAACCAGTTGCTCCACAGTAAATCTTCTGTAGCTGTTCAAGCAGTAATTACTCCTGAAGTGATTCAGCCATCAGCGATGGAGGTATAGTCACATCAGTTTAACATTAATAGAACACATTTCATATCTGATAAGATTGATGATATTTCTGAAGTATAGTACACAGTTGTACTAAATTTTCTATCAAAAATCTCACCAGGGCCTTGTGAATGGATATCAGCTTGAAGAACATAAAATCCTCAATGTACGTGTTTTTATAGCTCTCTATTACCCAATATGAGAGTAAAAAACCTCAGTCGGATATTTTATTTTTATGGATTTATATATTTGTTTTGTTTTTTTTTTTTCAGGAGGAGGTGGTTGTTCCTCCTATAAAGAATTTAAGCAAACAAAAGTCGCTCACGGATCGACAGCAAGTATGTTTCAGTGCCTTCAATTTTTCTATATCAATGCAAGAAACAAGTTCCATGTTCTTAGTTAACAGGCATTGTGCACATTCAAATTTTTTTTTTCTCGATTTGGTTTTCCTGCTCTTTCACAGGAAAATCATGATGTCCTGATCAAAAGTCTGGCTGAAGACAGGAGATTTGACAACGGCAGACCAGCTGCAGCATGCATTGTGTACAAATCACTCCTGCACTGGCACTCATTTGAAGCAGAGAAGACTAACATATTTGACCGAATCATCCATACAATTAGGTCATCAATTGAGGTGGTTACTTCCAAAAATACTATATAAAACTTTCCCTTTGCAGTGACATTAGAAAGTTGGTGAGCAAGCTCTCATGAAACTCATTATCTGAGTATTTACAGCACGCTGAAAGTTCTACAGAACTGGCTTATTGGCTGTCGACTACATCAACTCTTCTCTACCTATTACAAAATACTCTTAAGACTAGCAGTTCAGCAAGTAAAGGATCAAATCGCAGCCGAACCACAACAGGCAACCTGTTCAGTAGGATGGTGCAGGTAAGTTCTCCATCCATACTGACATACTCATGCTTTGCGTAAATCAAGGTTCTTTATTGACATTGCAAGTCGAAGTTTTCAACATACTGATTAGCCAATTACTGATATGCACACCACATCAGTGAGCAAAGTGATATTCACACCATAAAAATGAGCTTACATCCCAAAAGTTGCATTGTCAGAATGCTCGATCATCATCATTAGGATCAGGCATATCAAGTGGATATAGTGGAATGGTTGGAAGGCCTGACACTGCATCAAAGGTAGAGGCGAAATACCCAGCAATACGTTTCAAACAGCAATTAACAGCATATGTCGAGAAGATATATGGAATGATCAGAGATAACCTGAAGAAGGAAATAAGTCCGTTCTTGATTATGTGCATACAGGTACGCACCCCAGACATTTCCATGCCAATCATGGATATAAAGCTATACAATTTGTTTGACAATTTTGTCAATTTCACAGGCTCCAAGAGCTGTTCGTGTGAGATCATCCCGGGGATCATTGAGAAGTATAAATTCTAATGCATTATCAAGGCAAACATCAATTGTGCATTGGCAAAGCATTGTTAAGTGCCTGAACCATACACTCGAAACAATGAACAATAATCACGTGAGTATGGCAAGAATTGTTTTCAGTTGTCCCATGATCAGGGAGTTTTCCTTATGAATTATCTATTTGTAGGTACCTCCAATGATAATCAGGAAAACATTCAATCAAGCATTTGCCTTTATGAACATTCAACTCTTCAATAGGTATCTCACCACCTTTAAGTCTTGTAAAGTAACTTCAGTTAACTCTGGTTGACTACACAAAGTCATATGAAATATCATTAGCATATGGGGAACAAATTGGTTGATTCTGGACTATAACAAAATCTATACCTTCTCATTCAGTTTGCTACTCCGTCGAGAATGCTGCTCCTTTAGCAATGGGGAATTCTTAAAGGCTGGTTTACAAGAACTAGAGCAGTGGTGCTCTGTAACAACTGAAGAGGTGAAGTGAAATTTGTGTATAATTTTGTTTGGTGACAATTGAGTAAAAGGCAAGGAAGTATTTGACCTAATGCGTTGTGATAATGCAGTATGCAGGAACGTCTTGGGATGAACTTCAGCACATCAGACAGGCAGTTGGATTTCTGGTATGCTTGAAAGTTGAAACCATGAAATTATTTTCAGTTATATAGATGTTTGGTTAGCATCATGTGAATTTGCATGCAGGTTTTGCATCAGAAGACACATAAAACCTTGGAGGAAATCACGGATGAGCTTTGCCCCGTAAGTCCTGAACAAGACTAACTTTTAAATACTTGAATTTCTGCAAAACCGTATAGTATGAAACGTTGTGCCACTTTCCCAGGTTTTGAGCATCACTCAAATATATCGCATTGGAACAATGTTCTGGGATGACAAATACGGTGCACAAGGTCTATCTCAGGAGGTAAGCTGCTAACTTCTCAATACTTAGGCATATCTCCCTTTTCAACTACAATGACTTCCACGCAAAAAATGTAAAGAAAAAAAAATCGTCATATGTACTGAGTACTGATGCGTCAAACACATCAACGTGGTTTCAGGTCATTGGAAAGATGAGAACAATGACCACTGATGACTCAATAACTACTCCAAATAGTTCGTTCTTGTTAGATGACGACTCAAGGTATGAATATGATTGGCTGCTCAGTACTGTTATTTAGATATGAGCCTAAAAACGGCGAAACAGTAGCCATTGATCTAACACCCGAACTTGATGAAATTTCAGCATACCTATATCCTTAGATGATATAGCACGACTGATGCTTGACATAGACCTATCTGACGTGGAACCAACACCACTGCTCAGGCAGAACTCTCAGTTCCACTTTCTACTGCAGCACCACGCCACACAGACTGATGGCATTGTTTGTTAATGCAAAGTTGAAAACATAGTTAAACAGGTTCAGCTATTTTGTGAAGTTCCTCGGTGATGATTTCCCTTTTTTTTTTTCTGGGAGTGCTGGCTTGCCTTTTTTTTGTTGGCAATTTCAGGTGGGACATTTTACAAGAAAGAAAAATATAGAAGATTTTTTACCATTCTTTTCATTTGTTCTGATTGTTTGAAATAGGAAAGATTGTATTTTTAATGCAAAAGTGTACAGACGAAAGTAAATATATGTATATTTTCCACAGCTAAACCTGATGTAAAATTTCTGATATGATTGTTTCTGTGTGCGCGAGTGTGAGAGTGTGCCAATTCTTACCACTCTTCATTTACTCTGATTGTTTGACAGAGGAAACATTGTATTTTTCGTGTAAATTTGTACAAACGAGAGTATATTTATATATGTATATTTTCCCCCAACCAAATCTGGTACAGGTAGAGTGGTAGTAACATTTCTGGTACGATTGCCTCTAGTAGTTTAAGATATTGAAATGTACTATATTTTCGTATAAAACTTGATATTTTTATATATATGTATCAAAATTTTTAATATAAAATTTAGATATCTTCTTGATATTTCCATATATACTTCCTGAAGAACCATAAAACTTTTCATGTTTGGGACACCAGATTTTTACTTGTTACCAACTAACAGTATCTCAGAGTTGAACTGTTCAGTTCAGAGTTCATTACAAAAAGCAATTCCTCTGCGCACACGACAGAGTCCACTGGTTACCATCACATGTGGACTCAAAACCATTCACATCACATGCCGGAGGAGGGGTCGAGAAGCTCATGGGCGGTGCAGCTGCCGCCGGATGCTTCGATCGGCGCCGAGGCCAACCCAGCCACAACCACCCAGGGCAAGCAAGCGCGCCCACGTCGTAGGCGGCGTGGCGCTGGCCGCATGCGCGATAAAAAAGAGAGGGAAAAAGAAAAGGAGAGATATTTGCGGACGGGTGAAGCCGCGAGAACACGCTGAGCCAACGCTCCCCCGTCGCCGTCCTCTTGTTCATTCGTTCAAGGCCGACCTGACTGACTGACGGGCGCCCGTTCTTATCCTCTGAAGCCAGAGCGGAAGGCACGCATCTGCTACAACAAGTGCAACTGCTACTAATTTTATCCTAAAACATAGTACTCAATGAAATATTTCCTACTACGATAAACTCATCGTATTCAGATTTATAATATTAGGATGTGTCTATATTTTCGAACGGATGTACACGAGTGTGTGGAAACACTGGAAACAAAGTTCAGGTCCACCCCTTTATTCTTTTATATTATCAATTTTGGAATTTACTATGGATTGCCTCTTGTTTGAAAATCCTTTTGGAATTTACTGAGGACTACCTTTTTTCAGAAAAGAATGTATTTTTTTGGAATTCACTCGGGTCCACCCTGGCACAAAAGAGTTTTTATATTTTTTCTTTAAGAATTTGAATTTCTCAGGAAAATTATTATTATGTTCTTTCTTCATTTCTCTACATAGGCATTTCAATTCTTGTCGTATTCTATTGTTACGATTTCTTTCCTACATGTCGGTCGAAACTCGATTCTAAGTATTTTACCTTGTCTTTTTTTTAGAAAAGGAAAAGAAAACAAGGTTTGCCTTTGTTATGGTTTTCGAACAGTCTTTTATAACAAGCAAGAAAAAAGAAAAAAACTTGTCGATTCTATAAATATTCATGTTGAATTCTTCGGGGCAATATACGTGGCCGTGAATTGATGGATGATAAGAAGACAAAAACAACTGAGATTTTTCGTCAAGCAACAAACATCTTGCAGATATGAACAGAAATTGGACCTTTATGATTTATGAGTGCAGTTGAACAAGCAGCATAGCAGTATGGGCCTGATTGGGTCATGGGCTGGCCCAATGGAAGCTAGGGTTTCTCTTGCTTATTGTGGAAGTAATTTAATAGGGGGCAATGTTATGGCCACACAGCCACTCCCACTTTGTAATTTAGGAAATCCTGTTTTTGGATGTTAGGAAATACCAAGTAGCTGTAAATATTGGAAATAAAACATAAGAGAAACTGGTAAGGTCGCAAGAATAGTATGATTATGGATGGTTTATTTATTTATTAGCCACAGATGATTTAATTTGACCCACTAGCCACTGTTAAATGTCCCTAAATTTATTCCCTCAGTGCCTAACTACAGCTATATTTAACTTTTATTACGACAAGCAGATATATTAGGATAGGATTTCCCTAAAAATATGTAAGCCACCTAAGGCTATAATATTCCTTAGATAATAAGCTAAACTCTTTTATTGGATGTGTATGGCATATGCTACAAACTTTCCAAAACTCAGTTATGTTCTCTGATATTAGTTCTTTCATCCTAGTACACTGCAAAGGATACAGACCATGGCCATCGGATTATCCCGGACACATTTCTCGTGTGCACATTACAATTTTTACGCAAACTTTCTTCCTCGGTCCACCTTATAAAAAATATTTTAAATCGAATTATCAACTTCATAACATTTAATTAATTAATTTATGCCCTAAAACAACTGTAATAAACTGAGGGCTAATTCGGAATGGAGGAAAAACTTAGGAAAAATGAAGGATTCTAATTCCTATGGACCGAGTCACTGTAGCTTCATTCGGATTATCGGAATCGGGTCACGGGAAAAACTCATGAAAGTTTCCTACGCTAGCAATCTGAGGGGAAGACCACAGGAAAAAATTCATCCACACTAACCTCTTTTTTCTCTTCCTTCACGTGGGCACGAGGCGAATTAGGCTATCAAGTAACTAATCAAAACACAAAGCATAATGTTAGGTTTAGTAATATTATTTACTTCACTGGTATGTGATGCTTTATTACAGTACACCCATTTTTCCCTAAAAAATTCCTATGTTTTCCTTTACTCTATCCAAACAACTATCCCCATAAAATTCATATGTTTTTTAATCCTATGTTTTACACTTACATTCATATCATATTCCTGTGTTTTTCCTATTTCTACATTTTTCCAATCCTATGTTCCGAATAAACCATCAGTTCTTCTATAACCCATTCTTTCAACACATGCCCATATATCTCCCTAAGAAGTACTACCACTAATAGAATATCTAAGAAGTACTACCACTAATAGAATATCTTTAGTACCACCAATTATCGTTTATACATGATGCTTCGGACCAGCAAATCAACTAGTACTACATTTTTACCTAAAATATTTTGTCATAATAACAGCATATTATTATACTACAACTATCCCAGAATAAGTTAACCTAATACGAGATGTAAACTATGAATCTAGATACATATATCTAAATTTATCTTACTAGGATATATGATTATGTTCTACTAGTTAACTTATTCTGAGGAGGTTAATTTATTCTGAGGACGGAGGTACTGGACTGGAGAGAGTAAGTAATGAAAACACTTTTGGTGGGTGGCCGGAGCAGAAGTGGGGAAGATAAACGAGCGGTGGGGATGTGCCGGGACAGGTATTTGAATCACCGCCTCTGAATCGCCTAAAACCCCCTTCTTCCTTGCCTACCCTCCCCCGTTTCCTCCTCTCCCTTCTCCCCACCTCGCGTCTGTGGCGGCTATCTTCGTGTCCCTCTCCTCCTTCCCCTCTCCTAGGGTTTATCCACCACCACCTATCGCCTCTACCTACCACAAGAATTTTTCTATCCCCCTCTCTTGCCCTTACCGCCTGCAATTTTCGCGTTCTTGGATCCAATCCGGGGGGTGTAGCAGCAGGTAGATCGAATTGGGAAGGAGGAGGAACGAACCATGGCGGCCGTTGCTCCGGGCGCTGGCGACCGTATCCTTTTGTTGTGTTTGTTGATGTGTTTAATCTGTTTTTTTTAGCACCGGGGGTTGCGGTTTGGGGCAACCGTTTGTGCGGCAGTTCTTCGTAAAGATTTGAATTTTTTTTTTTGGGTGATGGTTTAAACCGCTTTTTTATTTTCTCTCTCGTGCTCGAATTCTATGGCCGGATTATTTGAATCGAAGTGTTTCTACCTTGATTCACAAGCTACAGAGGCTACTGATATGATGCAGAAGCTGTCGTTGGAGAGCAAGAAGGAAGGCGCCGCTCCTGACGCTGCCAAGAAGGTAGCTTCGCTGGCGATTCTTGGCTGTGGATGTGTTGCGCCATCCTTATTTTTGGAGGAGAGGTAGCTAAAATTATGGTCCTTTTGTGAATTGCAGCCTGCCGGGATGACCTATGGATCTGCCAGCGCCGGAGATGCGCAGAACGCGGCGTCGCCTGTGGACAGGTCGATAACTCCCCTGCTCCAGGAGGCTGTGAATGCTAACATCTTGTATCAGACCAATGGATATGGACCCTCAGCATATTACTATCCTACTGGTACTTATTACGCCTACTTTCAATTTTGCCACAGCCCTTGCTAGATAATCAGGTAGGCTAATTAATTGCGGAGCTTAATTTTTCTGTGCTGGTATTTAGGTTATGACGGCTCAGCCAATGAATGGGACTCTAGGTATGCTGGCCATGATGGAACGGAAATGCCTCCAGTAAGTTCATGTCATTGTAATTTTAGTCAGTTCGCACTTTGCAATAGGTATTGTAAGGTATAATGTGATTGGATGAGTTCAACCATGTCTAGACTCTAGAGGAGGCTAAGGACAAAATATGGAGATAGAAACCGTGAGGAGTATGTTGTTAATTTGGAATTTAATTAATTGCTTGTCTACTCATACTATACATATAGGAGATAAAATTAACTCGATTCTGTTGTTACGATGATGCAGCAGAGTGTTTATGGTGACATGTACCATGGATATGGCTATGCTCCCTATGGCCCATATCCTTCTGGTTCTCCTGTCCCAACTGTTGGGCATGATGGCCAGTCATACGGCGCACAGCATTACCAGTACCCTGGTCAATATTATCAGCAACCAGCTCCAACCAATGCAAGCCATGGCGTCAATGCTGTCAATTCTCAATCTGAGATGCCCTCTGTTGCTGCTCACCAGGCACGAGTTCCGGTTGATTCAGCAAAAGCTAGTGCCAATGGGACTGCTAATGGGATGGCAAATACTAACAGTAGTTCACTACCGCATAAGCAAACCCATCAAAATGTATCAGTAGCAAACAGTAGTTCATATGGAAGAGGGACTTTGCAAGGTGGACCATCTGCAAACAATTATGGTCACAGTGGTCTTCATTCTCCAGTTCAGTGGTATGATGGGCCAGTCTACTCTAATGGGCATCAGAGATCAAATACTAATTCCACACCTTATGGTTCTAACTCGTATTTAGCAAAAAATCAGAGCCAGCGACCAACTGCAAACCTCATGGTATGTTCTTTGGACTGTCCAATTCTCCATTGCCCCCCTCCTTCCCCCACTCTTCTTCTTTTTCCATAGCTTCTCAAAGCAGTATGATTGTCTCACAGTTAATTCTTTTTTCTACTTATTAAATGCATTTACCTAGTATTAGATTCTGCGATTACTGCCTTCCTCTTAAGTTGCACATAGCAAAAATGATAGTGATGCAATCTCACAAAGTATAAGTGTTAGCCTAAAGCATCCATCTGTTTCAGGGTATGCATGCACAGATACCTTCGTCAGGAATGGGTTTGACATCTCCTAGTTATCATACCAGGATGTACCCAGACAGCAGATTATATGGTCAGTATGGGAACACACTAAAAACTGGGCTTGGTTTCGGATCAAATATGTACAACTCCAGAAATAATGGACGGTGGGGAATTGTTGATAGCAAGTACAAGCCTAGAGGCCGTGCATCTTTTGGTTTTGGCAGTGAGAACCAAGATGGCTTCACTGAGCTGAACAGAGGACCAAGGTCTGGAGGATTCAAGCACCAAAAACAGTTTGGACCTTCTGTCACTATTGCTGTGAAGGGCCAAGCCATCCCTTCAGTCGGGAAACAGGAGAATAGTGCCATTCTAGATAGGGGCCAATTCAACCAGGAAGGTTTTCCTGTAACATACAAAGATGCAAAGTTCTTTGTTATCAAATCTTACAGTGAGGATGATGTGCACAAAAGTATAAAATATAATGTATGGGCAAGCACTCCAAATGGAAACAAGAAGCTGGATGCTGGATACCGTGAAGCGCAGGAGAAATCCAGTGAATGCCCAGTTTTCTTGTTCTTCTCTGTAAGTATATTGTTATCACATCATATGATCCATTTGTCCCTTATATCATTCTCTACTGACCTTGGGCATGGAATTTAGGTAAACACAAGTGGCCAGTTTGTTGGTGTTGCTGAAATGGTTGGTCCTGTTGATTTTGACAAAACAGTGGATTATTGGCAACAAGACAAGTGGAATGGGTGCTTTCCAATTAAGTGGCACATTGTCAAGGATGTTCCCAACAACATCTTGAAGCACATTACATTGGATAACAATGACAATAAGCCTGTGACAAACAGCCGTGACACACAGGAGGTATGCTTTCTCAATAACTTGCCAAGTACTGTTGATTGTATTTAGTACAATGCTCAATTGCAGGCCACCGGCCATTAGGGGTACTGTTAATGTCTGCGTTATTTTAGATAGTTAATTTCATTGTCATTTTCTCGAGATAATTCAAATTTCTTACTGTGGAATCAGATTGGTCATTCAGTTAATGAGAACGTAAGACATGATATATATCAATTTCTCATCATGCCTATGGTATGAGTGGACCTTCATGTATAAGCAGCTGACGAATTTTATTTTTATCTATTAATATGGCATGACAATGTGATGATCCTTTCAGTAGGCTCCATGTGTGTTACTTACCAAGTATCTCCGTAATGCTTCAGGTTAAGCTTGAGCAAGGTCTTGAAATGGTCAAGATTTTCAAGGACCACATCAGCAAGACATCAATCTTGGATGATTTTAGTTTTTACGAGAACCGGCAAAAGCTGATGCAGGAGAAGAGAGCTAAGCAGCAACTGCTTCAAGGCCAGGCAAGCATTATATTCACATATAGAGCCTTGTGTGGTTAAAACCTGTTCAGAATGTTAGCAGCATTCAGAGTTGGTGGTAATAGGTTCTGATGCCTCTGTTTTTATGCACTTTGTCCAGGGCTCTCTTGACAATGCTTCTCATGAAAAGGAGAAGAACGCAATTGATGGGAAATCCACTGCTCAGAAGCAGGCATTGAGCAAGGAGGGCACCCCTATTGTCGGTGAAATGCTGAACGCCTCAAAATCCATAGGTCATGCAGTTGAAAGCAATGTAACAAATGGCAATTAGCGCGATATATTTTCTGCGTTTATTGCCACAGCCGAGCAGTCAGATTGTGCAAATTCTGAAGGTTCACGGCGTGGTTGGGAAATAGCTACTTGGGTTGGAACTTGGCAACTAAATTTCGTAACAGACTTTCTATAGGCTTGGTGCCTGGGGAGTGGGTCAGTTCTTACTTTGATTTTAGCTTGTGTGACTGGTTCTTTGCGTCTTGCTATCAGGTGCTAGGTCTCATATATTACTCTTATGACATCGGGTTTTACGTAACCCTTATCCTTTTTGTTTTTGTAACTTTTCAGCCTTTTCATCTATTGTTATTGTTAGCGAAGCATCCAATTTTCGATAAATCTGAACAACATTAAGGTAGTTTTTCCGAGTTTTGCAGTACTGGAGAAGGTAATAAGACAAAGAACTCTGGGTTTTGTTGCTCCTCCCTTGTGTTTTACTATCTGCTTTCAAGTGTCAATGTGCTAATACCATCAATCATCTTGTGCATTAGAGGACGTCTTGAATAGTACCTATCTTTTTCTCCATGAGAATCAAAATCTCAGCAGAATCAGGACCTAGTTGTGTCTGGTTACCAAGTTAGCTCCAGGTTCACAAAGGAAAGGGAATTGAGCATATTAAAACTCCTTCCCATGCACTATGGTTTTAAATTTATTAATTTTCATTTGTACACTGATTTCTGAACTTACTACAAATGGAATTACAGTTCCAGTTACAATCACAGGTGTCGGTGTCGTGGGTTCAGGGGTATGTTAACTTAGGGCTTGAGGTGGCCCTGTACGCCCACGTGGCCGTCCCCCGAGAGGGGATCGGGCCCGAGGGTGACGTGGCGGCCGCCCACTCTACTCCCCAGCGCCTCCCGCTTACTACTACGGCAAGGGTCGGGCTCCCCCGACCCCCTTGGGCTGCCGCCACGTGCTCACCTACCCCCATTAATAGCGATGCAGGCGGAGTGCGCTGCAGGCGCGCGTGCCTCATTAACTGCGAGTAGACGCGCACGAGCGTGCCTGACACCAGTCACGGCCGGCTGATCGGTCTGTGATCGGTGCGAATGACTGATGGGATGCGGCACAGTACCGGGCGTGCCATCCGCACACTGTTAGGTACGTTGCGCGTCTCGTTGGGTCACATCAAAATCATGTGAGCCGATTTAGCTCACTCATCCAGCTGGAGTTGGTAAGTCAGGTCTAATCGCCTGGCGCACGTCACTACGTACGGGAGGAGCACACAAGTCTTCGGTTGCTTAATGAAGAATGATGCACGGCGTCATGTGCGGATGATGGACGGCCTGATAAGGGTCACGTTGCCATTACGGGGCAGTAGACTTCTGTCCCACGCAACAGCATGTTTCTTGCTTTGTAAAAGATTATTTCCTCCTTTTTTCTCTAGAAGATAGCTTGTTTGGCCCATGTGGTGTCTTCTTGGGAGTATAAAAGGAAGCCCAGGCATACAGGAAAGGGGTTCGATCCCGGAACAAGAACATACATAGTCCATCACACACAGGAGTAGGGTATTACGCCTCACCGACGGCTCGAACCTGTATAATCCCTTGCATCACTGTCCTCTCTCGCGCGAAACGCTCTTTACACCACCGGCGCACCGGAGTGAGTGTTGAAATGCGTTCCTCGCGCCCTTGGCCGAACTCACAAAGGGGGACCCTCACAGTCCCCCGTTGAGGAGTTTACCCTCCGCCAACAGGGAATAAGCAATGTCAAATAGCTACAGTTATTTACAGGATATGCTGTATACATGTATGGACATTGCAATGCCAAACTATATATATATATATATATATATATATATATATACCCTATCGTTACTGACGAGTTCTACTGACACCTGACCATTACCATGATCGGGTTCACCTGCATGTGATCTCAATCGACTGACATCGTTCCACAGATTACAAGTTCATATAGATCCGGCCGCTAAAAACAGTTCAGACATTGGTTCCCAATAAAAACAAGAGACAGTTCAGACACACAGAGTGGCAGGTCCAGAACCGAGCATTACAATGACACGTGCGATTGTTCAGGACCCCAAATCCTAATTATCATGAAATAGCGGTATAACTAAAATGCTAAAGCACATAATATCAAAATTAAGGCCCAGAACGAAAAGTAGAAAGGCCACAACATTTCTAATACATAAAGCTAAATTGACTTGAACTTAGTTGTAATTATGTTCAGTGAGTCATTGTGGTTTGGCGTTCATCTATCTTTTGCCGTGCTATGAGTTATATCATGTTGATCATGATAACAGGATCGTGGGGATTTGGCTGAAATTTTAAAGGAGCTTGTTATACTACATGATTTTATCCGAACAGAATGATACCTACGAGGTATCTGGTTCTAATACCGATTAGTATCAGGTTTTGATACCAGCAAATATCAGATGATACTTTTAAGGTATCAGAAGATACTTTGCTAGATATCATCACCGATACATGTCCGGTACCAGCGGCAAGGAGGAAAGCCAGATGTAGAAAGCCAGAAGTACATGCATGTTGTTGTTGGTGAGGAGGAAGAAAACCAAAGCTTAATAGTTATTGGTGGGCATGCTCGTTTGATGTGTTTTCATTTTAATCAAGTTATTGGTGTGTTCTTGATCCGAAATCCTTGGTTGTAATGATATTCAAGAGATGTAGTGTTCGAGCCTATGTGTTGATTTCTTCTTGCTACATGTGACGTGCGCAATTTTCTTTTCCTGATTTTTTTTTTGTTAAACACATCTGTGGCCTATGGAGCATACATTTCTGTCATATTTTTGCTCGACTCCAACAAGATCCTGAACTCTCAGTGTCAGATGTTCTTTATGCCCAACTCAATATGGAAAAAAAATAAGGATTAATTTGATCCATTCCACTTCAAATGTAGCAAATAAAAAAATGCTACTACTATTCGCGTTATCGGCTGGGTGCTACGTCAATCTTCTAAAATTAGAACCATGCCACTCCATCAAGTTTTCCATCATCTCCATCACATTTTCTATCACTGGCCTTTGTCTCCAGATCCTCGACGGACAAATCGGCACCGGAGGAGGAGGAGGGCACGGTGGCGGATGGGGAAGGGGTGGGACAGGAGGAGAGCTCCTCAACGAGGACGGTGGCAAGCGGGACACGCATCCCGCCGCTGTTGGTGCAGGGGATCTCTGCCCAGATCTGGTGAGAGAAAAGCCACCACCGAGTCGCCGAGGTCCCGTCGTCGCTCGCCGGTCCCGCTGCTCGTCGGTGCAGGAAGAGCCAGTGAGGGTGGTGGTTGCTCGTGTAGCGCTGACGGGATGGAGCGTCAATGGGCTGGAGCACGGGGGCGCGCCGTCACTCGCCAATCCCGCCGCTCATCGATGCGGGAAGAGGCGGTGAGGGTGGTGCTTGCTCGTGTAGCACCGACGGGCTGGAGCACGGGGGCACAGTGGCGCCGACGGGCGATGATGAGGAGCTACTGCCCGTGCTACTCTACTTCGTACTCCTGACCTCGATGCAGCGGCGGTCTCTACAGGTGAAGAAGATGGTGGCGCCCGCTGGTGGTCGACCACGACCATGTCGTCACTGTCGACGACCGCCGCCGCTCACACGCCAACGAGGAGCTGTTGCTGCTAGTGCTGCTCCGCCGCTCGCCCCACCGCGCAGCAGGCAATGACATCGGCGCCGTGCTCCACCTGGTCTGCGCGTCATCGCCCCTGCCATCGTCATCGACGGAGGAGACGCGAGGTCGGCTACGACGATGGTGGTACGATGAGGGAGGCGCGATGGTGAGGATGGCGACGCGAGAGAGGAGGACGGAAAGAGTGACGGAAGGATGGAAAGAGTGACGGGAGTGGTATGGTTCCAATTTTAGAATCCAGTGTCACTCAGCCGATAACGCGAATAGTAGTAGTATTTTTTTATTTGCCACATTTACATTGGCATGGATTAAATTAACCCAAAAATAAATGGTTTGGGTGCTCAATTGCGCAGATGAGTAAGCAGAGGAAATGGAATCAAGCACAAAACGTATTGGACATGAGTTCATCGAGCAGTACAGAATGAATATGGATGGGAATGATTTTTGTGCTCGTTGTGCAGGACAGCATCACAGCAGACGGACGGAGCGAGAAGAAGAAACAAACGAAATCAGCAAAAAACTGGAATGAGCAAAGTGGTTGGTGTCATCTCGTAGCAAGCAAGAGTGTGGTTCGTGTCATCTTGCAAATGTCCATCCATTTCTTTGGCCTGTAAAGGAGGAGTACTTTGTAATAAAGCACTGGTACATCAATCCTGCAAATGTTTTGGGTTTGGAATTATAATGGTATATTTTAAAATAGGTAAATTTATAATGGTATGAATCCAATTAACCCTTATTACGAACCATCAATATGTTCTCAAGATTGATTCAACTAAATAAAAGAGCAGAATACAGAGACAGACAACTTTATTCTGTCTCTCTCCCCTTCAAGCGATCATGATCACAAGAACATCAATCTCCCTCGTCCCCCCTTTTACTTTTCCACTGAATTGTCTGCACATAAGGAGTGTTCTATTGCTTCTTTGACCTAAGTCACATTACCAGCAATTAAACAACAGTTTTAAACTAAATGGTAAAAACGTGCCACCACAAACGCGAAAATCTTGAGAAATTTAACAATTAATGAACATCACGTCTGCTTAAATCCAACGAACAAAGTAGGTTAACAAGCAAAACTAAAACATGACATGCTATGGAGCACAGGTGGGGTGGAGGACTTGAGAATTTGGGATACGGTCCCAAGTTCTCCATGCGCATGTGATCCCTCTGTAGCAGTACGGTGGGCCCCCACCCCATGTATTCAAAATCAAAGTACATCTAAAACAAGTGGGAATACGTCGGGTACCCTGTTATACGTACGTCCCAATCTTAAAGCACATCATGCCGCAACTAATCTAATATGTTGGAATAGGATTGGAAACTTATATGATTATTTATGACTTTATATTTTTTTCAGCATGTAGATATTTGTGCTAATTAAGAGGTATTTTTGAGAGGATATACCTAGAGGTAGAGAAACCTCTGCACTAAGGTATATGTATACCTCCATCTCAACAACTAGAAAAATCTTTGTCATTGCTAAACATGACCTTATTTACTAATCAATTTAATCGGTTTAATTTATTTGCCTCTCAAATGTATAGTGGGAGGTATATACCTCTCCAAGAATAGAAAAAATCCTCAAACTACTAGCTGCACAGGTTAAGGTTAGCACATGGTTCTGCCACTAGCTAAACAAGATCCATAGGGAACAAAAGGATAAATAACCTTGAGCAACCTCAAAGTCATTTTAAGTATGAGAATATTTTTAGACACATTCCTTCCATATTTCCAAGTAAAAAATTGCTAGGTTTAAGTTAGGAACTACAATCACCTTTAACCTAGCACTGAATTTGGAAAGGCAAGCAGGAGGGCAACTAACTAGCAACAGCGATAGCGGCAGGAACTTCCAGGCCGTGGTGGTGCTAACTTTGCAGCGGTGACGATGGTGTTGGAACTCCGACAGAGAACTTAGAGTTTAGGTTTACGGGTTTGGGGTCAAGGTGGGAGGGGGTTAGGGAGAGAAGGGCGCCAGTTTTTTCAAATTTAAAGGAAAGGGCGTGGCCAATGGGCACGGGTGGTGAGGTGGTGAGAAGAAGCCACCGAGATAAAGGAGGATGTTGGACATTGTTGGTAGTGGGAAGAGAGTCATTAGATCCTGATTGGCTAAGAGGTGAGTGAAGCATTTAGGCCCCATTGTTAATTTTGGTAATAACGATAAGCGCTAATTGTGGACTAACTATTTTATTTGAGATTATGTATTTAAGTTAGAGCCACATGATGAATACGCCATGGATGATTATCGAGGATCAAAATTGATGGCGCAAAGAAAAGGAAAAAATATGGTAAAACCTAGTCTTTATTTTAATTGATCGAGGTGTTGGGCGATTAAATTGTTGCTAGGTTTATTATTTAGCTTTGCCGTACTATCAAGAGGGGTGATGACCTAAATAAAGAGTTGATCAAAATACCACATTAGATCATATGCATACACTTATTTTTTGCTTAATTCACAGTTTTCCTATGACCATTAACGGTCTGACCGCAAGCCCTAAGCCGGTGTGACCGGCGGGTTGTGGGCGGTCTGACCGGCGGTCGGTTGTCGGTGTGATCGGCCAATTGGGCTGGTCTGATTGAGCGCCTCCCGGTCTGACCGGGTGGCCGCTGTAGCCTCTGGTCTGTCACGGCGAATTATGGCCGAGCCGAAGTGAGCCGAGATCCGTCTAACCGAGCCGCGGGCGGTCTGACCGGAGCCGACCCAATTTGACTGGCTGGCGTCTGCCAATGCATTAAACGCACTGTAACGGCTCGTTTTCTAGTCGTTACAATTGAGGGCAGTTTGGCCGGCCACCCTATAGCGGTCAGATCGGTAGCCCATAGTGGTTAAGGTTTCGACCTCCAACGGCTAGTTTTTGTTGGTGGGGGTATATAAACCACCCACCAGCAACAAGGGGTCTCTCTTGGCACTTGCTTCAATTGCATACATCCCTTGCATCTCTCTCACACCCATTTGAGCTCTAGTTCATCCCTTGTGTGTTAAAGAGTGCTTTGAGCCAAGATTCAAGTGCATTGTTTCATTGTAGAGCTAGTGTGACACTTGGTCATCTCCGAGCCGGGTCATCGCTTGTTACTCTTGGAGGTTGTCGCCTCCTAGACGGCTTGTGGAGATGTTGCCCGGTGACCTCTCCAAGGAGATTGTGGAGAAGGCACGGTGCCGGTTTGTGAGTGGTTTGGAGTTTACCACCTTCGGAGTGAAGGAAGAACTACCCTAGTGATCAAGGCTTGGGTAGCCCACTTCGTGGGCCGGCTCCCACCTTACCCACCTCTTGATGAAGGGGCTTGTGGTGGCTTCGTGATTTTGAGCAATGAAGGTTGTCTCGCCTCAACGGGGATTAGGAAACCAGCGAGTTTCCGAACCTAGGGTGAAAAATTCCTTATCTCTTGTCTCATTTAGTTATTACATTTACATTTGTACAATTTACATTATTAGAAATATATTTGAGCCCTTATTACCCGAGGATTGCAAAACATAACTTAGTTGTTTAGTTAGTGTTATCCTTCACCAAGTCTGGTAAATTAGGTTAGTTTTGTTTAGGTGAAATTTATTTTAATCGTCTATTCACCCTTCTCTAGTTGATATCTTGATCCTACAGTGAGGACGGTAGTGATATAGAAAAGATAAGTTGAAAGTGATACTATAGTTCTACAATAGTTCTACGGGTCTTAGCGCGATCCCAATAATTCAAAGGTAACTAAAATTTTGAGGATATTTTCATGTGATTGAGAAGTATTGAAAAGTAGAAAACAAAGAGTCATTTCCAAACATAATCAAGAGCTAGCGATCAAAGAACTGGACCATGTAGCGTACGCGCTGCACTGTCTACACTACATCTGTGGATCTACACAATCGGCCATTCCCTGGGGTCCTGCATGCACACCATATCTCCAATCTCAATCGAGTCGGTGAGATTCTTTCACACCATATCTGCATGCACGCCACATGTATATAGTTTGCCGTAAAAGTATATTTATAGTAAATCCCGTGCTATATACATGGATCATGACCCCTTCAATATTTTATTATTTATCATATAAAATATATGATTTACTACGATGTGTTGTTATCATTTATATCAAATGATCCCCTCTTATTTGTAAAATTCATCTAACATGCTAATAGCCCTCCCAGTTGAGTGGTTCAAGCTCCACCACTGCCTATATATATGTCAAATCAAACTATCTGTCAGTGTGTGAGCTATACTAGCTATAGTAATGTGATGCTCTCCTAGCCTCGTCTTGGCAGCTAGCTAGAGAACGCCACACGTACACAGACTCGAACACCAACGCCATGGCCGGCGTGATGGCGCCGCTGATGCTGCACGGCTGCGTGGCCATTGTCACCGGCGGCGCCGGCGGCATCGGGTCGGCCGTGTCGAGGCACCTGGCGTCCCTCGGCGCGGGCGTCGCCGTCGCCTACATCGGGGACCCCGCGCCGGCGAACGAGCTCGTGAGCGGCATCAACAACGACTACTACTCCACGGCGCACGCGGACGAGAAAGAGTGCTGCGGGCGCGCGCGGGCCATCGCGGTGGAGGCGGACGTGTCGGACGCGGCGCAGGTGAGGGCGCTGTTCGACGCGGCGGCGGCGGCGTTCGGCGGGGAGATCCACATCCTGGTGACAACGGCGGCCGTGCTGGACTTCGCGTACCCGACGCTGGCGGAGACGAGCGAGGCGACGTACGACGCCATGTTCGGCGTCAACGCGCGTGGCACACTGGCACCTTCCTGTGCTGCCGCGAGGGCGCGAACCGGCTGGCGCGCGACGGCCGGGGACGCATCGTGACGTTCTCGTCGTCGGGGGTCGGGTCGCCCCGGCCGGGATACGCGGCGTACGCGGCGAGCATGGCGGCGGTGGAGGTGATGACCAAGATCCTGGCGCGCGAGCTGCGCGGCGCGGGGATCACGGCGAACGCGGTGGCGCCCGGGTCCACGGGCACGCCCATGCTCTACAACGGCAAGACGGAGGAGGAGGCGGCGCGCTACATCGCCGAGGCGCCGCTGGGGCGGCTCGGCATGCCCGACGACATCGCGCCGCTCGTCGGCTTCCCCGCCAGCGACGCCGGCGGCTGGATCAACGCCCAGGTCATCCGCTGCAACGGCGGCACTATCTAGCTAGCTACTCTCTCTTTTAAAATATAGTAAACTATGACTGAATAAGACACATTGGAATGTTCAATAATTAAAATATATCTTATTCTGTATTAGATTGTACTATTTTAGAACGAAGTTATTAGCTACTAGCTAGCCTGGCCTGCGTGCTGTCGATTCATGCGTGCCCCAAAATAAATAGATTTACCTTGAGCTTGAGAGTTGTAGTGCGCGGCAGTTATAAACTAGCTACATGTTGTACGAACATTGCGCAAACGTTATTTATCTGAAAGTTCTAGTCACTTTATATTATGAGTTCTAGTCAGTTTAGCTCGAGGAAGGCCGATCCGTCGTTGGCAAGCTCGGGAGAGGCCAATCCGCCACCGGGGAGCTTGGGGGACATCACTGGCAAGCTCGGGGGAGGCCGATTCGTCGCCGGCTTGTTTGTAACCAGTTTTTTGCTCCTGTGGATCTGATTGTAGTTGTCTATTCGATGTTCTTATTTTTAGCTGCCCGTTCATGTTTGTTCTATGGAGATTTCCTGATGCTTGCATGTAGTGAAAATTGATTTTCTTTTTCTTTTTATTTTGGGTCGAAAATACTTTTTGCAGGCAGGTCACATTAGGGTGCCACCTGAGAAAACCGGATATTCTCATGCGGGGCTCTTAGGGTGCTTGTTTGCGAAAATCGATTTTCACAAACGATTAGAGGCTCCGTCTGCGAAAATCAACGAAAATCAATTATTTTCACAGGCCTTAGCGTACAGGCGGATCGTTTAGCCGCCTGCGAAAACTTGTTTTAAACACATGTAAAAACTAATTTTCTAGTAGTGTGTGTTTGTTTGTTTACTATAAGAGTGGTTTTATACGGTACTCGATAACGGAATCTCGAAGCTCAGACATCTTGAACTCAGAAATTACCGAGACTCCCCTCATCCGGCTCTCTGCAGGAGAATCTCCACTCACTGCTTCCCCTAATATTCTCCCTTAACCACATCACAGGGGTTTATAGGAGATCCTAGAGACTCGCTTGGAAAGGCTACTATACCAAACATTATTACTTAACTACCATCCACAAAATGGATGCCTCCACTTTCCTATTTCTTTTCTCAACAACAACTTCTCTCATCAATAAGATGCCATGTTTTTTACGCTATAAGATACGATAATCTTTTGGTAACTTTTTCAAGAACCAAAAGGATTACTACTTTAGTAAATTCGTATGGTTCTACTCCCTGCTTTCTAAAAAGAGTGCAGTTTTATACTGTTCATGTCTAGGTATTTGACTGTTCGTCTTATTCCAAATTTTTTTATGATTAGTATTTTTATTACTATTAGATGATAAAACATGAATAATATTTTATGTGTGACTATTATTTTATTTTTTTCATATTTTTTTAAATAAGATGGATGATCAAACGTTGAATACGGATATCCACGACTGCACTTACTTAAATAGGATGGAGGTAGTACTAGGTAAACTATTAAACTACTAGAATGACTAATTGAGTAGAACGGACCAACTAGCCTATTTGAAAACACATTATATATCAGATTGTTGTAATCAATTATCTACTTATTATAAAAGTAAATTAAATATTTTTAAAAAAACTTAACAAATAACTTATAACAAGTGATGTAAGTAATATATTAGAAGAATAAATTAGAAGAAAGTAGTTTTAACAAAAACGTATTTTTAGAGCCATAAAAAAACTGTGCTGTACTAATCCGATGAAGTAGCCGGAAAGGATGGGTGTTCTATATATCATGTTCCTTTGTGTAAGCAGTGCTGTGGTGGCTTTTAATTTGAACAACATTGTTGGTATTCTGTTGCCATCAAAACATATGGCCCCGCGTCATAGGTTGTTGGTGTTTCACAAATTAAAAACAAAACTAAGAAAGTAACTAGGCACCGAACGTCGTCAAACATTACTATTGATGGAACATTATTTAGTGAGGAGCTGGAGCAAACAGATTAAAGCTGAATGGTGCAACAACAGACAAAGAAGTCAATAACAATGAAAAAAAAAAGATACTAAGATAGCACTAATAATTCAGAACACAACAGATAATGTTTTTGGAGAGCGACGAATGGTCTCACTTGATGAGTAGAGATATACAGGATATTGGATTGGTGCAGAAAAGGGATACATACAAGCCTCTCTATATACAAAAAGTTAATTGGATCCATAGCACTGCAAATTTACCATATTAGAAAAATGTCATTACTATTCGTGATATCGACTGGATGCTACTAGAATTTTGTAAAATTAGATCTATGTCATCACCATCACATTTTTCCTTACACTCTCCTTCCTTCTCTTCTTTTCTTCTCTTCCCCTTATTCTTCCCCATCGGCTTGTCGTGCCCGCTTCTCCTCCCTGGTTTAGTCACGTTGTACCCAGGTAGATATCGATGCGCATGTTTTGGAGCACCAACATCTTCCGCCATAATGTCACCTCCTCCTTCTAGGCCCACGCTCTCTCGGGCAGCGTTGGCTGCTATGCGTGGGGTAGTAGGTGAAGTGTGCGTGCATGAAAAGGAGCAACTTGGAGGTTAGGTTTTCTTGGGTTCTCGAAAAGGAAGGAGCAGTGGAGAAGAGCATAGATCCCGGTCATGCCGTGTTTGACTTCAGTGTGGCATGGCAGGCCTACCTCGGCGATGGCGGTGGCACGCAAATGCTCCTTTTTCAGCGGCGGTGGCGGTAGCGCCAGCAACAGCAGCTTCTTCCAAGGTAAAAAGTGATCTGGATTAATCAAACAGAGATTTGATATCATCGTGATGAGAGGTGAGTAAAACGTGTTATTTGCAGGTGTGCTGACAACGGTGCTGGGGATGGAGAATTCGCGGCCGATGGCGCGGGGCAAGCGGTCGTTCTTCATGATGCATGAGGAGCTTCCCCGCCGAGCTGGCCGCCACCTCCCTCATTGGCTTATCACCTCTCTCATCTGGCTCAACAAAAGGGTTAGCATTTTGTTTTCTTTTCTTGGATAAATATGGACCCACATATTATCATGCATGTGCATACACTACACTCGCGGATACTTAAAACAGTAGGAGAGGTATTATACTGTTGACAACGAGGTATTTGTAATGACTTCATCAATCTCAATGTATATTGATCTAATTTTTAAAGGTGCTCATAGAAAACAAAGATAGATGTAAGGTGTGTGTATTTATAAAGATAAGATAAGTGTGCGCTTGAGTACATCAACACCCGTGTATATTGTGTTTCAAAAAAGAATACTCAGGGTTTTCTGAAAGCATCCTCACCATCCATGGTTTTGACTTTGGAGCAACCGCCGACCCTCGCTAGCATCCTCACCATCATCCCTTCCACTACCGCCCCTTTGATTCCGATATATTCACGTTTATAGAGTCCTAGCCCACGGAATTTGCTGTCCAGGGTATACGTCTTCGATGAAAACTGATTGAAAACCATGAAATTTTGAGGTTCTGATGCAGGATAAAAGTAGATTCCAAGTGAAATTTTGAAAAAAAAATTATAATTTTTTTTTAGAAACGAGAATTCAAATTTGAAATAGTAAAATTCGACCAAATTTATCAAAAATTGGTGAAAAATATCATACCGATCAGGGAGCAGAAAAAGGCCCATGAGGCCTCCACCCGACGGTCCAGAGCCCACAGAACCAGACAGGCCCACTAGCCCAGTGGATTTCTCTGAAAAAATGTTTTTTGCTAGCTTCGTCCTCCCCGAAACCCTAATCCCCAAATCGAAGGATCGGGAGCCGCCGGATCGATCCTCAAATCAACCCCAAATCGAAGGATCGAACTAGGGACCCCGACGTATCCATCCTCCAATCGACCGCCATGGCGATCGCCCGCACCGGCGTGTACGTCGACGACTACCTCGAGTGTGAGATTGCTAGCTCCCGTGTCAGAGGCCGTCGATTTTTTTTGCGGTTGCCTTCGATTTGCTTCTGTTTAGTGGCTCCATTTCTTGTCGCAGATTCGAGCACGCTGGCCGGCGACCTGCAGAGGATTCTCTCCACCATGCGCGAGCTCGACGAGAGGGCTCACGGTGATGATCTTTTTTACCCTCCCTTTTCATTTTTATATAAATACAGTTTATCCAAAAAAAAATGAAAAAAAGAATCTTTTTGGGTACTTCTGGTATGTAGTAATTTTTAATAGTTGATAGAAGGTTTATAATGCCATGTGATTGTTTGGTATAGGGCTAGTGCCCACTTATAGATTAAATTTATATGATGTTGATAGTTTTTCTCAAGTTTGTAGTTGTGCGGATTATGTTCTGTTGATGCAGGCATTATGGGACAGACCAAAGAGCAGATAAAGTATCTACTCGGAGTGCCATCCCATGGGTTCGACAGGTCAAACATGGATGATGATGAATCTGCCTCAGAGAGAATGAAAAAGGACATCGAAGCTAGTCAGGACAATGCGTTGAGTCTCTGCACCGAGAAAGTGTTGCTCGCACGTCAAGCTTATGACCTGGTTCTGCTTGCACCCTTCATTTTTTTTCCTGATCCCATAACTCAAGGAACTTGTACATTTCATTTCATGTTAAGTGTCATATTAGTTGCTCGTTTTTCTTTTATACGAGATCTTACATACTCTTTAATTGATAGACATACACCTGAACAAACTTGATCGTTCTATATTCAAGTCCAAACTTATTTTGACATTTTTCGTTTGTCAAGTTCAATCCAGATTCCATAATAAATAGTTATGGACTTATCACACAGGATGACTAATATTTGTAGTCAAAACAAAAACTCTCTGTTTCGTTACAATTATAAAATGTTCACAAGTACTACTTGAAAACCACTAATAGTATCTGACATCTTGAGATTATCTCATGAGATTTTATGAAAAGCCTGATGTCAGTCATATTGTGTAATATCTCATGCTGCCCACATATACTAAATTGAATGTTCAAGTGCCTGAAACTAAATTACATTAATTTTAGAATTCATATAATAAGTTGCATGTCCTAATTCTAGAATCTCAATTACATTGTCATTTATATCCTATAATATTTTGTAAATACCTAACTGTAAGTACCATGGATGGGTTATTGTACAGATAGAGAGTCATATCAAACGCCTTGATGAAGACTTAGGCCAGTTTGCAGAAGACTTGAAGCAAGGTATAATCAAGGAATAGTAGCATTTAGGGGCAATTGTGTTTTTGACACTGTTTTGAAGCCTAGATACCAACTTGACCTTGTTTTTTCAAGTTTGCTCATTTGACCCTCTTTCAAAAACGAAGATCAGGCATGACCCTGTTTCGCGAAGGCAACCTAACGGTGTTAACTCAGGAAAAAAAAATACCATTCATGCCCTTTCTCATTTGGCCCTAATTTCTCAATTTTTCCGTTTATTTGACCCATTTTTTTTAATTTATCCCTATAATGCGATGGAAATTTTGACTAAAATATGAAACAATTGACATAGGTTTGACATATTTGACTTAATTTAACAAATTTGACCTAGATTTGAGGCCAGGATGGGAAAGGCCAATGCTGTGGTCTTGTTTATTTTTCCCGGAGCATTCTGGTCTTGTTCATTCTCTAAATGCATTTTCTAATAACACTCCTAACGGTGTGGTTAGAAGATGTTTAGACGGCAGGTTCATTTTTGAAAAGTGGGGTCAAATGAGCAGAGTTGGAAAAGGGGGGCCAAGTTGGTAGTTAGCCTTCAGAATAGGGTCTGAAGCCCAATTATCCTTTTCATTTACTTGTTTCTTAGGAAGGTCGTCCTAATTGAGCAGAATATTATTATATTAATGAACTGACTCATTTACAGAAGGAAAGATACCTCCAGATGAACCATCAATCCTTCCAGCAATTTCAGCGTTTAGCAGGGATGACAAACGGAGGCCTGGTTTCAGTACACCTCAAGCAACAAAGAAGTTCAGAGAGAGGGAATGGGACAGGGAAAGGGGAATGGACTTCGACTTAATGCCTCCTCCAGGTAGCAACAAGAAAACAACTACACCTATGGATGTGGATCAAACAATTGATCCCAATGAACCAACATACTGTATATGCCACCAGGTCAGCTTGGAATCTATACCGATATTCCTGGAAATCAGTCTGCATCAAACTTTTTCTGAGATGTTTTCTGAAAGACTCATCTGCTTTTTATTGATGTTTCAGATTTCATATGGTGATATGATTGCTTGTGACAATGATAACGTAAGTCTTTATGGTGCTAAGTAATGATGGTTTTCTTTTGCAGGAGTTTAATTATTATGTTCTAAGTTACTACTTGCACTTCTATCAGGTAGTTTTAGAGAAGCTTTAGAACATTTCGAGGTGTTATTGTTGTTGTGATTTTAATTATTCAAACAATATAGCATTGGATCCATGATGTTGTGGCTAGACTGCTAGAGTGGCGGTTGATAATCTTATCTTCATGCTTGTAGTTTCCTTTTACCATTTGTTCTTACTTGCTGCCATCCAGATTGAGGACATGTCTCACTGCTTAGGGGTGATCATTTGGCAAATTCTGTCAGTTATAATTTTTTTTTACACCGAACGAATTATATAATTCAGTTGAACAATCTTGAAAACTGAATTAGCTGAATAAAAAATAGGAACAAAACCTGATTAACTGAATAACACTTTGGTCAGTTCGGTCAGTTTATTCTTATCTACTAGAACAAACTGATCGAAAATTACACATTGTCCATCATGTAAAAATAAAATGCCAACCTTGCAGCGAATGTGTGGACTGTAGGCATGGGCGGTCAGCCAATATGTTGGGAACACGTTAGATGTTGTGGCTGCATTGCGAATCCACACTCCACGTATGAAATCATTAGGATCCACAGGTGTATATATATTGTTACCATGTATGCTGCAGCACAGATTTCTCGGTTGATTGTGAATAAATCCTCAAAGGATCGAGCCATGCATGGCAGGTGCAAAATTCACGACATCAGTAGCTCAGAAAGTTGATTGCATGTTAGTCTTAGGTTATTTGGCCGGTTCGGTCTGCAAAGCCTCGAGGCTGACGAAATACCAGAGCGGCCGAAATACATGCATAGATCACCGAAGCCTGTCTTGCTGATTTAGCCGGCCATATTAGTAAAATATGGGTTGTGTGATTCGGTTTCTTGGCCTCTTAATTTTCTTGCTCACTCCTATCGCTGCTTTACTCTTGTGATTTAGAGTATAAATATTGGGATGCCTCTTGCTTATATATCCTTGAACTTGTTGCAATTAGCACGTGTTCTAGAATTTGTCAATACAAGTTGTTTGGTTCTTAACTGAATTTTGGATTTGTTCTACAAAAGGCATCAACATATGCTAAGTGTTAGCTGTTTAATGTTTCTCAACAGTGCGAAGGAGGTGAATGGTTCCATTACACCTGTGTTGGTCTCACACCAGAAACGAGATTCAAGGGGAAATGGTTTTGCCCAACATGCAGGAATCTTTAATGAGAGGTTCTCCAAATTTGGTAAGAAGCATACTACTTGCCGCTTTTGCCTTGTTCAAATCCTAATTGCCTAATAGAAGCTCTTTAATTCATTCCATCTTCCAAATAAATATGCAAATTTGTAGAACCGTGTAAAGGATAATTGACATCATATAACTCAATCCTTCATTCAAGTCCAAAGCTTTGTTTTTCAGATTTTCCTTTTACAAATATATGGTGCATTAGCAGTATCAGAATTCCAAATTGGAATGTCGGCCTCCGTAGTGAAAAGAATGGGGTAAGTTAGGAAAAAAGGACTTCGAAAAGGCAAAGCTATGTATAGGTACAACAAAAATGAATTTCTCTTGAGAAACTTGCTAGTCATACATCACATAATTGTTAACTAGGTTACATGTAGCACATTGCAGTCACACATAGTGCCCCATCTTTGAATACTTCCATTGCCAAGCAAACACTGTTTGATAAACTATGTGCACGAAAAAACATATCAATCCAACTGTGATCACAATTGGAAGCCAATTAAATTGTAATTAATCATCACATGATCATGTTTGATGTGCCAGCTCATGTTATATTAATCGAATAGATTCAGATTTTGTATTTACGAAGCGGCCTTTCTATCCTAACTATTATATGTTTGCTCAACAGTGCGAAGCAGGACAGTGGCTCCACTGCTCATGTGTTAGTCCGGCGCCTGGAGCGGTTTCAGAAGATGCGTGAGGGAATCCTCAGTAATGAGGTGGTCCAAAGTTGATAGGATGCAAAATGGTGACAACTTTTGTTTTGTAGGGGCGCATTACTTAACAGTTAACAGTGGGTTAAGGTTGTTGGTTCACCAGGTTTACTTTAGTTTGTCCATGTATATGCAAGGGACAACAGTAAGACTATATATATATATACTTGTTAAAAAAATCTCTCCCTGAGAGACAGTTATGCTTGTAGTTATGAAATGCTTTACTGCTCATTGCTGCTGATGTAGTCTCCACTGATCTCACATGATTCTGCTCTTTTGAGCATCGCATTTTTCTCATTTTGCATAAGTAGAACACCACAGTAATCAGTGAAACACATTTGCAAAATATACTTCGTATATTGTTTCACATGTTTTTCTTGCTTATTGTGAGCCAATATGTACAATGACCATTGTTTTGTTCCCCACAGCAGCAATGAGCCGCTAGCTAGCCTGTCTTTACCTATCTAGAGGTTTGGGTTGCGCAGGTACTGAGCCCCTGACCATGTGGCCCCAGATGATAGCACGATGGGCTCCAGCATGGTGGGCCCCACGCACACGTAGGCGTACTTCCCGTACCACTGGTACTTGGACCCCGGGCTGAACACGTAGACCTCCTCGAACCCTCTCCGCTGCACGCAAATGGAGTTCCTCCTTCCCTGCACCATCAAACGAATTTGATTTTCATGGTTCAGATCGATTTGAAAAAGAAAAGGAAATCAGTTCTTTTAATAAAATTTGAGTTGTTTTGGTGTTGAATTCTCGCGGGTTTTTTTTTTTTGTTTTTGGTTTTTTACGTACGTACCCTGTCGATGATGGTGAATTGGCGGGGGGCGTGGCTGTAGATGCGGCACATCTCCGCGGTCATCCGTTTGTAGTCGTCGTCCTCCTCGCCGTCGGGCTCTTGCGCCGCCGCGCCGCCGCCGGCGGAGAGGACCGCGTCGAACCCCTTGGTGGCCCAGCGCTGCGCGAGCGTCGTGGCGGAGGGCGACGACGACGACGACGTCCTCGACATGAAGTCCGGGGGCACGATGGCGAACTCCGAGAGCGCGGGATCCATGGCGCGGTAGTCGGAGCCCTGGAGACCCACGGCGTAGGTGGCGTCCGGCGTGCTCACGCGGAGGTGGGTGGACACCGCGGCGGACAGCGCCACCGGCGACGGCGAGGTGGCATTCCTCACCGTGAACTCCGAGGCCAGCGCCTCCGGGTGCAGCGTCACGACGTACCTTGCCTCGACGCCGCCGCTGCTCTCCTCCGGCGGCGCGGCGGAGGCCAGCTCGACCTCGATGGAGCCCGTGGGGCTCCCTCTGACGTCGCGGAGCGACCAGGCGCCGCTCGGCGACCATGGCGGCATCCCGTCGCCGCCGGCGCTGGCGGCGGCGCAGCGGAGGTCCAGCGACACACCGCCGCGGATGACGGCGCGGCCGCCGGGGCCCTCGGCGACGGTGGTGTGGAGCACCTCGGTGGGGGCGCCGTGCCACATGGCCGGCTTGTAGGACGTGACGAGGCCGCCCGGGAGCAGCACGTGCGCGGCGCTGCCGTTTCGCAACTCCATCTTGACGGCGCAGCTTCCGCCGACGGCCTCGAAGCTGACGCCGTGGCCGGCGAACTCCGCCGCCAGGTAGTCCACGTTGGGAGGAGAGGGCGCCGCGACTGCCGCCGTCGACGTCGACGTCGACGCCGGCGCCAGTGCGCGCACCTCAAGACTTACACCGGCCGACCGCGCCCTCTGGACGCCGCCGGCGGCGGCGGCGGTGGCGCCGGTTAGCCTGGAAGAGTTGCAGAAGGCGAGCTGCTTCCATGAGCTGGTGAGAGGAGGTGGAGTGGCATGAGGAGTGGTGGCAGTAGGAGTGCAGAACGCCATGGCCAATTCTTGCAAGAATTGGTCGAGTGGCAGTGTAAACCTTATCGGAAGATTGCAAGTTCTCTATCTATCTCTGTGTCTGCACTCTGCAGTGTCTTCAGGTTTTGAGGTTGACAGCTTATGAAAATATCCCCTTTTTTCGGCCTAAATGGTGCACTTTTCAGTAAGATATTGGGGGATATTCTTGGTACCTGTACTTCCTCCGATCAAAATTTGTGTTGGTAATATTAAGGGCTCTTTTTGAAACACGGGATTTTGAAGCAGAATAAAAAGCAGAATTGCTAATCTTCTCTCAACATGAAATGCATCATCAAATCTCGTAAATGTTGGGCCACTAGATATGCTTCGCAATTCACGCTTTAGGTCTTCTCCTTCAACTCCCGTGAACTCTTCTTTTCGAGCGTTGACAACACCCCAAACTCCAGCAGAGGTCCTACGGATTGAAATCCTGGGCTGGGGTGGGCGTGGAAGACGGAGGAGGGAGGAGGAAGAAGGGGGAGATCGTTGGGCTTAGAGGGATGACCGTAGGAGGAGGCGGCCCAGTGATAGACGGCGGAACCGGCGGGTGGCAAGGTGGATGGAACCGCTAGAGCCGCAGGATTGATGTCGGAGACAGGGGCAAAACGGAGCAATGGGATAGGAGGTGGCGGCTAGTGAAGGTTTATTCGGCGCGGGGATCTGCTAGAGACTAGGAAGACGGTGGGAGCGGTACACCTCGCTGTCGTCGGCTTGAGGAGGAGCAGAGGGGGTTGGTGGGGGTGGGGAGGGAGGAGGCTGGTTGCAGGGACCTAGATGATGCCTTCCGGCTAGCCGGTGAGGTCGGGTGACAACACGTTGGGGTAGTGGCAGCGGAGAATGCAGTGGCGACGTGGAGTTGAACAGGGGCATCGAGGGTTCGGGAGTGCGACACTGAGGGCAAAAAAAAAGAGGAAGGAACTAGGGTTTGAGTGTTTGCACGAATCTCAAAAAAATACGATATTTTGAGGGATGTTTTCTATCAAATGTGTAATTACACAGTCCCATAAAAAAATTCAAGATTAGAATGCATAACTTATAAATTGGTTAAAGAAAATATTCAAGACAATTAAAAAATAGTAGTTCGCACAAACATGGAAAAGGTAGAAACTGAAGGCACAATAAGAGATTGAAGATAGCTTATTGGACTTCTCAATGGAAAATAAAACATGAGCTATGAGCTCATGCTTATTTCTTATTTCCTTTAAGATGAGGAATAGGAAAGCAAATGATTTTCAAAGTTGCATTTCTTTACTCCGAAGGATATTATAGAAATAGAGTCACGAGGATTTGAATTCTTTATAAATCCTACAAAATTCATCCAATCCCAAAGGAGGCCGAAATGGTCCATTCCATTTCATAGGATTTTCAAAGGAATTTTCAGGGTCATTTTTTTTCCAAACGGCTTCGTAGGAATTCTATCCTTAAATCCTTCTCTTTTTTTTCCTTTTGTTCCAAAGAAGAATTCAGACTAATGGCTCCTTTGGCACACAAGATTTTAAAAGACAAGAATTAGAATTCCAAGCAAACTTGATCCTTAGGAATGTCAAAACACAGTAATTGCTCAATCCTGATGTTTGGATGCTTCACAAGAAACTAGTACATGAGAAGAGAGAACGACACTTATAAAATTTCAAGAGATTTGAGCGAATGGTAGATTTTCTCTAAAAATTTTACTCCGTCCGGATTAACAATACTTGTTCGTTTTGAACAAGCCTATTATCAAACTGTAAAAACTTTAACTATAAATAATATCTAAAAATTTATCTTAGAAATATGGTGATCATATGTATAGATTGGTCTTAAAAAATACTTTGATAAAATCGTATATTTATCGATATTTCTATATATATATTGTAATAAAAACAGTGGTCAAAGTTATTTTCTAAAGACTGTCTTTTTATCCCGAACGATAAGTATTATTGTTCCCGGGTAGCATGATTTAGGTCATTTCATAGGAATTCTAAAGAGCTTTATCTAGAACGATAAGTATTATCATTCCGAAGATAGTATGATTTTGGTTATTCCATAGGAATTCTAAAGGGCTTGTTCCTTTTGATTCAAAGGGGTATATAGGAAAAGTTCTCTTAGATTTGGATCCTTTATTTTTTTTTCCAAATATCCTTCTTTACAAAGAAGCCCTAAACTAGCATCATGCTGCTGCTCTCTCGACACAGATGAATTGCTCTCAGATCCGCTCCGCTCATGTGCGGCTCTTTATTCTCCACTGATGATTCGTAAGTGCGCAGCTGGTATATACGGTAGTAGTAGTACTAAACACCACACTGTCACCTAATTTTCAGCCCCCACTACTACACTGAATTTTCAGGGATACGCACACTGACGCACCGATTTGGAAGCAGCGCTGCTGTGCCGCGCTGCCGCTGGTCCAGCTCTCGCCTCTCTGCACTGCAACGCCAGGAGGGAGCAGCAGACACTAGGGGTCGGGGTGGGCAGGAAGCTCATGTCTCATTAGCTCGCTCGATTCGCGATAAGCTCGGCTCGGCTCGGATTAACTCGTTTCATTTTCCTAACGAGTCGAGCTGGCATTTTAGCTCGTTAGAGATAACCAATCAGCTCGAGTTGGCTCGCGAGCCTTAACGAGCTTGACCAACCTACCTCAGCAGGTCACAAGCCCACAATCGCAGAGCAGATAGGCCCAGCCCAATAGAGCATGAGCATCAATCGATCAAAACACTAGTCACTCTGATCTCACTCTCCACTCTCTATCCATTCGCCGCCTCCCTAGCGCAGAGCGTTGCCGCCATGTGCCCGCGTCTGCACCACTCCGCCACCGTGAGCCCATGCGTCGCCACTCTCCACCGCCACCGCGAGCCCGCGAGTCTCCACCACTCCGCTGCCGTGCGCCCGTGCGTCTCCACTCTCCACCGCTACCGATCCGCCACCGCGAGCCCGCGTGCCCGTGCTCGCGCATCTCCACCACTCGGCCCTCTAGTCACCACTTCCCATCCCTACCGCCAACCCCCATCACTGCCAGTTTGCCACTCTCCAAATCGTCCAGCATTTCAGGCTCGACGGTGGCAAGTCGGCGAGCGTCGATTCAAGGCTTGCCGCGAATCAGCCGATGGCCTCTTGGACGCGCTCCGACAGCGATAGGTCTGGCTTCGTCAGGCACACATTCCGCTCTGGAATGTTTGCAAGAGATCGATGGATCAGACAGTGTGTGTGGTTGTTTTAACTGGGGGTTTGATGCGTTGGCTCACGAGCCAAACGAGCCAGGTCGAGCTTTGCGATGAGTCGAGCCGAGCCGAACCAGTTCGTTATCTTAACGAGTTAGATCGAGTCGAGCCGAGTTAGCTCGCTATCCACCCCTAGCATACACGTTGCCCGTGAATTTTCGTCAGAAAAAAACAGTAAAAAATAAAACGAAGAAAAAATATTTAAAAATATAAATATTTTTTTTATATTTATAGCTGAAAAAAATATCGTAAACAAATCAAATTCAATTTTAAATTAAGTTTAAAATTTAAATTTTGGTTGTGACTGTAAGGAAGCGAGCGGAGAACATGTTCTTGCTCTGTGTGCTGCTGTTTGCAAGTGTACTAGAAGTCTAGAATAGCATTTTCTGGAGAGATTGATTAACATTGTTTTTCTTTTCAGAATTCGAGCTCATGCATGTGAATGGGACTTCGGGAGGGGGAGGGGGGATGATTAATTAAAACAAGCAGTTGGTTACTTTTATCTATCTGTTTGTGCTTTTTGTCTGTCGTACTGATTGCTCAATATTGTAGCAGTGATTGTTTTGAGCCGTACAAAGCTTCTAATTAACCAAATCGAAGGTCTAGACAAGTAGACATGGCCAAGCCTGCTCTACCTGTTCTTCTCTCTTCTCTAGAATATTCCAAGGCGATATAGTGAATGAATTTTCCGAATTTTTCGTATGCTCGTTGTTGAAAACTCTGTAAAATCAAAGCAAAAAACAGCGAGGAGATTTACCGTCTCAAGCAAATAGATGTACAAGTTTAAACGCGACAGATAAGTTGCGGCCGTGTAGAGTGTAGACCCAACAATTTTCACTATTTCTCATGTGTCTCAATTGCATAGGATCATTCATCAGTGTAGCTAGGTCAGTTCCCTTGTTTCTCTCCAACATGTCCACATCATAGTGGATGTGTTCATATTTTTCAAGAAATTATTGATGCTTGGAATTGACCTTGCACTTGACAGGGAGCATGAACCTGATCATGAACTTGCTTTTTCAGGCATAAGAGGCCTTTTGTTCATGCATACCTTTTCCTAGTAGCATTGGCGTCCTACACATTTAATCTTTTTTGCAAAAATAAAGCTTGGTATACAACAATATATGCTTTTATCTGAAATTTTCACATCTTGTTTCAGAATAAACAAACATGTAGCCTATATTTTCTCCATTCCTAAAAGGTTTTATTTTTAACCTGAAGATTTGTCTTATAAAGATCTTATTTTTATGAGGTCACTAGTTCTCTTCGTTGGAATACTTCGTGTTTCGTTGCCCCCAATCCCGCGAACCCGCCACCTCCCGTTACAAGAGAAGCACCAAGGATTAATGAAAGGGACACGTTTTTTTATCCACACTAATATAGGCTAAAAATAAGGTTTTTAAGGACAGGGAGATTATATTAGATATAATTGTTACAACATAACTACACCAATACACAATCTCATTTCTACATGATCTCATATATAAACTCCTGTTTATACCAAGACAATAATTAGAGCACCAGACTCCATCATTTTTCTTGAATGCACTATATTCACATAAACTTAATTTAGTACATATATATGCCACTCACAATTCCATGGGAAATTTCTGTATCTTATATCGAGTCTCATTGAGGGCTGGTTTGGTTCATAACCTAAAATAACCTTATCAATGTTTGGCCCACATAAACAGTAAAAAGTAAAATTTTGGTTTGGATCCAAATGTTGGTTGGCCTATGAAAAAAATTGATCACACCATTGACCATACCTGCCTATGGTCAAAATTTGGTAAGTCTCTTTTAGGTCTCAAACAAAACCAGCCCTGAATGTACACCATGTTGCCGGTTAATGTTATGGAGATAGTACAAGTCATTGAATTCAAGAAGAGAGAGAAAAAAAAGATGGAGATAAGTCCCAACATTTACACTAAGACTCGCAATCAAATTCCTGAATTACAAATCTGAGGAGGACGGGTACCATTTTTACAATTAACCATTTATTCATCCACCCTCCTTAATATAAGGTACCCTCAAAGCGTGTATATTCACGGAGGATAGTATTAGTTAGTCTGTCCTCCCTCACAGAGAAAATCAAACCCAAATTTAAAACTCGTTTGGTAAAATTTATTAAGATGGTAATTAATTAGTAAGTCGTCCCCACCGATAAATTTTGCCATAATAAAACCGACCCCTCGAGCCGCGGTGAGGGAAGCAGCAGCGGCGGAAGGCGAGCGCCACCACCACCACCACCTCCTCCGCCACCAAAAATCCAGCGCGGCGCGCCCAAAAACCCTAATCCGCGCGGCCCACCGAATCCCCCGGCGCTCAGATCTAGGGCATCACCCGGCGATGGCGGAGGCCAGGGCGACGAGGCGGCGGGCGGAGGAGGCGGAGGAGGAGGCGGCGGAGGGGGCCGCGGCGGCGATGGAGGCGGAGGCGGGGACGGAGGGGGACGACGACGGAAGCAGCGACTACACGTCGGAGGACGAGGGCACGGAGGACTACCGCCGGGGAGGGTACCACGCCGTCCGCGTCGGGGACTCGTTCAAGCAGGGCGCCTACGTCGTGCAGTCCAAGCTCGGATGGGGCCACTTCTCCACCGTCTGGCTCGCCTGGGACACCAGCCACTCCGTACGTTCGAATCCCCTTTGTCCCCCTTAGTTTCCTCATGAAATGGACGTTCCCCCTTTTCCCTTCCTAGATTCGTGATGATTTGTGCAAAATCTCGACCTGGATGCGTTTTAATCATCTGGCGTATTGCAGCAGTTTCCCTTGTACCCGCAACCTGTTCGGTTTATTGCCTCGGTGGATATCATAATGGCTGAATTCGTTGTTAATGAGTACTCCTACTGTTTTATTCGTTAATCCCATCATCATCATACACGAAATGTATCCGTTCTCATGTACCCTTCGTGTTGCTGAATTTGTTGGGTATGTATGCAGAGATACGTGGCGCTGAAGGTGCAGAAGAGTGCACAGCACTACACAGAGGCGGCCATGGATGAGATCAAGATATTGAAGCAGATTGCCGATGGTGATCCTGATGACTCTCGGTGTGTCGTTAAGCTTCTTGACCACTTCAAGCACTCGGGGCCTAATGGGAACCATGTGTGCATGGTGTTTGAGTTTCTTGGTGATAACTTGCTGACCCTGATAAAGTACACGGACTACCATGGAATCCCACTTCCCATGGTTAAGGAGATATGCCGACATGTGCTCATTGGCCTTGACTACCTCCACCGCACGCTTTCAATTATTCACACTGACCTTAAGCCTGAGAATATATTGCTTGAATCCACTATTGATCCCTCAAAGGACCCCCGGAAATCAGGTGTGCCGCTGGTGGCACCTTCTGCAAGAACTGATGATCCTCCTCCAAAGGCACCTGCACCATCAGTGAATGGTGGCCTCACCAGGAACCAAAAGAAGAAGATTCGGAGGAAAGCCAAGCGTGCAGCCGCTGCAACTTCAGAAGGAAGTGGGACTGTTGCATCCGGGGACACGGATGGTTCAGATGATAGGGGAAATTTGAGTACGGCAAATGAGGGTAGTCCTAATCAGGACGGAGACAAGAAAGAAGAAGCTGAAGGGAGTAGACGGGGTAGCAAAGGGACCAGGAAAAAAATGGCAATGGAGGCTGACCTGAAGTGCAAACTGGTAGACTTTGGAAATGCATGTTGGACATACAAACAGTTTACAAGTGATATCCAAACAAGACAATACAGATGCCCCGAGGTGATACTGGGATCCAAGTATTCTACATCTGCTGACTTGTGGTCCTTTGCATGCATATGCTTTGAGCTTGCCACAGGAGATGTGCTATTTGATCCGCACAGTGGTGACAGTTATGACAGGGATGAGGTATGTCTATTCACTTTAGCTGAAAAAATAGGCGTCGGTCATAATAGAGTGAATAGACCTTTGGGTCAATGGCACCTACTGGCTACAACTCAAAACATCAGTTTGGCATGTACCCTTTCATGACAATACTTAAAAAGAAAAGCTTCTCTAAAATTTTATATTTGTCACCATCTAATTGTGTCATAATCGCATAACCAAAAGCAAATAAAATGGAAGCTACAAAGATTGTTCTGGAGAAATTGTTTCTTAATTTAAGTTGAACATTTCGATGCATCACCTGAATTGTGGGATTCGTTGATAACCTAGCTAATTATTCTAGGAAAAAACAAACTATGATAATCAGATTTTAAATCTTGTAAATAAGAACATTTCATTTGAAGGCATTCATGTTTGGACAATGGTAAGGTTGATGTAGACAAAAATTTGCGGGGTATTGGCCTGATACAACTCATTTCTTATTCATGTTTACTTACTGTTTCACAATAATTTTGAACACCTAGTATATTTTCATTTCATACCTAGTTATGACAAGGCCCCTAAATCAAACCAGCCACCACCACTGTACACAAGCACACAACACACCCTCCTTTCCCCTCTCTCATGGAAGAAGTAAAGTAGCACATAAGATGACAGGACAGAACTTTGCCATTCCATGTGTTTATTAAATTTTTAGTGTATTGGCTATTTGAGTCTGACCCTCTCCTTTTAAACGTGTATGGCATGCAGCTATGCATTACAAACTCCTGCTGTTCAAGAATAAACGAAGTTTGGGTTATTGGCAATTTAGCATGGTCTCCAGCATGCATAGCTTACTATTATCTTTTAAATGTATACCATAAAATATATAAATCTGGTGAACCATAAACGTATATTTCACAACAAATATCACCTTATTATTCTAACATGGTTGTTCTGCGCTTTCTAAATGGTATGCACATATGAGTTGTTTCTTTCTTTTTTTGTGTGTGTTCGGGCACACTTTTTTTAGGGTTTGGGGGGTATATTTATTTACGAAAGTGTATGCATTATGGTTTTATCATTTAGAGAATCTGTGAACTTTCTTGCCTACTTCATGCGTTCTACATAAGCATGTTATGGGCATGGACTAGGCCCATGCAGCAGTTTAGGCATTATAAATTAGGAATTAGTCATATAAGGGTAGGATATTATCTAGTTAGGAAAGATATGAGGTTTATTAGAAAGTTAGAGATAGAGATTGGATTGGTTTCTATAATACTAGAGGTTAGTTCATGTCCTCCCTATATATAAAGGGACCCCATGTACTCTATTATCATTCAATCAATGAATCTCTAAAGTTAGCCCTAAGCCTCAGAGCCTCTTTTAGCTCAGCAGGGAGAAGCCCTGCCGCTGCTACTAGAGGGCGAGTGCCCTAATGTTAAGGACTGGGTTAAAGATAGTTCTTTCCAGGTATTTCATGATTATCTTGATTGAATGCATTTTTAACATGATTGATAAACACATTTCCAGTTTGTAGTATATGGTATTGGAATGTATCAACTACATGGATACATGATGTCAATCTGCTCTTTTTTTTTTTCAAGTTGTGTTAGAATCTCAAACCTTTTATTCAGTTTTTCTAGTTGATTGATCTCTGCATATTTGTATGAAATCAACTGCTGAATTTATTCAAACTCTTAAAATTTTCATTCAGCAATATTAACTTAATGAAAAGTTTTCTGGGTAATCTTTTCATCAATCTTAAACACCCGCCATTGTTTGGAGAGCCGTGTGAAATAGATATGGGCAAGTAGGAAAACCATAATGATATGACATCTAGTTAGTCTGCCTTATAGTACAGAATGCTATCCCTTTCCATAGGAAGTTTATTCTGATCAATTCTTGCTTGAAGCAGGATCACCTTGCACTGATGATGGAGCTATTAGGAATGATGCCTCGAAAGGTAATGGGTTTTCCATCTTTGTAAACTTCCATGTAAATGCTGTAAGTGTTCTGAATTACAGATAATTCACAAAGACATTGTTTCCTAGATTGCCCTGGGAGGTAGATATTCACGTGAGTTCTTCAATCGTTATGGGGATTTGAGGCACATTCGACGCTTGCGGTTCTGGCCTCTCAACAAGGTGCTGGTTGAGAAATATGAATTCAGTGATAGAGATGCAAATGACATGGCAGAGTTTCTTGTTCCAATACTTGATTTTGTTCCTGAAAAACGTCCTTCAGCCGCTCAACTGCTTCAACATCCATGGCTTGATGCTGGGCCCCTTCGCCGGCAGCCTAAACGGCTACCAGACCTGACACAGAATTCATCAGATGGTGTTTCAGACAAACAGAGGATTGAGAATGAAGAAAGAGATGCGATGGCTGTGAACTTGGGGAACATTGCCATAGACAGTGCTTCATCCAAGACAACTGAATACCCCCAAGCAAGCACAATGCAAAATAAAACAAATGCTACCCCTGCTAAGAAGTGAGATGCTATTAATTTTACAAGCTGAACTGTAATACTGTTTTCGGGTTAGATAATGTTTCATGGGAAACGAGTGTTTTTTTAGATATATTAGGAATAGTTCCTCGGGGAAAGAAAACCTAGGGCAGACATTTGTTGTATGGGGTTGGGTTGGGCAATGTTAGATTTGTTGGGGTTGCAGAAATGCAAACACCCCTGACCTTTTTCCTGGACATATTCTTTGCACAACTAGAATCTGCAATTTTTTAAGCTCTTTAGGAGGGCACAATGATGAAATGAGAGTGAACCTGTGAGTTTTTTCCCCCCTTATCTTGTCGATGAAGCTGCTTGGCTTGTAACGGCGGTGGCACCGGTCGGGGGTTGTAACGCCTGAGATATTCATCTTTACCATTTACCATCACTCCATCAGTTTATGCAAGTTTACATATTATCACATTCAGAACTGGAAATATTACTGCTTTAGCGATGTTAATCCTGTTGGATTTGGAGGTGGAGATCATAGTTTGAGTTGCTATACATTAGTATGTGATATACTGATATGTCACCTTCTGTCTAATTCTCACTATCAGTCTCAGTTATGCTGTCTTCATTGAGGACTACATACAGTTTGCATCCTTTTCTCTTCCATTTATTCCCAATATCACATTTGGGTCTCAAACCATGGTAGAC
Organism: Oryza punctata; assembly: GCA_000573905.2. Classification (NCBI taxonomy): domain Eukaryota; kingdom Viridiplantae; phylum Streptophyta; class Magnoliopsida; order Poales; family Poaceae; genus Oryza; species Oryza punctata. The sequence goes on from CM002490.2 coordinate 35,476,209, forward strand.
TGCTAGGAACGTACAGTTCAATGCAATATAGTCATTTCAAACAATGCCACTGAATTTCTAGAAGAGTTGTGCTTGAATTCTCAGTCTGATAGCAAGGATTCTCGAGAGATTCTATATCTTCAGAGCTTTGGATCACGAGGCACCGTGCACCAACTTCTTGACAAGTGTGGCCATGTACTTGCCGTGGTGCTCGGCGAGGGCCAGTTCGAGCTCGGACGGCGGCCTGGAGCCGTCACCGGAGAAGACGCCCGCGCCGTACGGCGAGCCGCCGCGGAGCTCGCCCATCTCGAACATCCCCTCCCCGAAGGTGTACCCGATGGGCACGAACAGCATGCCGTGGTGCGCCAGCTGCGTGATCGCCGTCCAGCTTCATCCATGCATGCAGGCAGAGGAATTCGAATTCAGTTAGCTGATCTGATGCGAGAGAGATGCGATCTCGCGGCGGCGGCGGATACTTACGCGGTGGTTTCTTGGCCGCCGGACTGGGTCCCGGTGCTGACGAAGAGGCCGGCGGGCTTGCCGGCGAGGCGCTGGTGGCGGCAGAGCGGCGCGGTGGAGTCGAAGAAGGCCTGCATCTGCGCGGGCATGGCGCCGAACCTGGTGGGGAAGCCGAAGAGGAACCCGTCGGCGTCGGGAAGCCCGTCGGTGTCCACGACGGGGATGACGTCCTCGCCGCCGCCGTCGGCCTCCACCCTGGCCTCCATCCGCGCGAGGACGGCGGGGGGCAGCGTCTCCGGGACGCGGAAGAGGATCGCCCGCGCGCCCGGGACGGAGCCCACCCCGCGCGCCACCGCCCGCGCCAGGAGCCGGACGTGCCCGTACATGGAGTAGAACACGACGTAGATGCGCACCTGCCGCGGCGCCGCCGGCGCCGGGATCGAGGTCCTCTCGCGCCGGTGCGAGTGCGACGCGGGCGGAGGCGGCGCCGGCGCCGGCGCCGCGGCGGCGGCTCGGTGCCTCTTGCTCGGGATGCAGCCGCCGCCCTTGCCCATCACCACCGCGTCACGCGGCTCGCGCGCAGCCGTGTGGTGATGACTGATGAGACGCACGCACCGCGACGGTGTTTCGTTTGGTTTGGTTTGGTCTCGCCTCGCGCGTGCGCATCGCGTGCGTCCGTGCGTGTGCTCGCGAAATGGGGAGCGAAAAATCACGGTGGATTCCCTGTGATCTGGGCCGAAATCACGGTGAACCCCGCGTGATGTGATCTTGGGCCGGACGTCGCGATTCGGCCCGGTCCAGAAACTGATCGCCTTCTCGCGTCGCGGATGAGAAAAAGTCAACCCGGTAGCGGATTCTTTCGTTCTTTTTTCCTCGCTGCTGCTGCACCTGCACGCACACGGGCCAAGTCAGTCGGCCACAACTCCTCTTCCGACTTGCCGGCTTGCCGCGACCATCGCGAAATCGGGAGGCGGCGCGATGGAGCGGAAACCCGACGAGCCGGAGAAGGCAGGAGCCGGCGCCGGCGACCCTCCTCCACCGCCGGTACGCCTGCTTACTTTTTCTACGGAAGAGTGTTCTCAATCTCGAGAAGGAAATTGGCTGAATGTGGGTGTGTGTCCGTGCTCGCAGTTCTTGGAGGTGAAGTGCAGGAGCTCCGGCGAGGTGCGGCGGTTCGCGTTCGGGACGACGGCGCGGTACGCGCTGCACGCCGTCAACCGCAAGCTCGCCCCCGGCGCACCGGCGGCGCTGCACGTCGAGGCCGTGAAGGACGGCGAGGAGCCCGTCAGCTTCGGCCCCGCCGCGCCGCTCGCCGACTACGGAGACGGATGGAAGCTGCAGACCATCACCGAGCAGGACGCGCCGGGTTACTACCAGACGCCGGCGTCCGACACGGTATGTGCACACCACGACGAACACCAACAAGTTCAGAATTTCTTTCTTCTTCCTCTTTTCTTCTCAGAAATCAATAACCGAATGAGCAACGATTTCCTCGCTGAATGAACTTTCTGGTGGCTTTGCAGAGACGAGATGACACGAAGCAGCCGGCGAAGAATCCTCACGACCAGGAGACGATGGCAGCGTACATCACCAAGATCGTGTTCGCGTTCGTGTTCATCTTCTTGCTGGGTGGGTTGTTCACGTACCTGCTCGAGACGCTCCCCGATATGTTCCAGCCTGCATCTGAACCTCAACCTTTGTAGAATTAACTACTGATTTGCTGATGAAAATGCAGCACAAATTGTATCGTTTATTTTGAGTGATTTTGGCTTTCTTGGTAAGGATAAAGTTTGCTGTTTTGAGCCTCGTACGGCGGTCAGCGGCAACACCTTCTCTTTGTTTCTGTGCAATGTCAGTCTGCCAAATTGGGGTATTTTGTTTTGCCCTACATCTAAAAAATATTGTTTCCCCCAAGAATCTCCAGAGAGTTATACAGATTCCAAATGCAAAACCACGGGCCAGGAAGGTGCAGATTCCAAAAACACCTCGGAGTTGGTCTTCTCCTTAGTTTTTAATCTACTTTGCAAAGTTCACTTTGATGTCTTCACCATCAAATGTCAACGGGGCAAAGCTGTATCAAGGTCAATGCAGAGCCACAATATCGAAACGTCTGTTTCACGCACGTCATAGGAGGAGAGAAAAAAAACACTGTTGTACATAAAACAAATTAAGGAATCATAAGATAAATGTTAACGAATGAATATGGTTAACAGAATAGGCCATGTTAGGACGATTGCAATGGAATTATCAGCAGACCAGATCAACTACCATTTGGTTCACTTCGTTTTTACATGTTACAATCTCAACTGTGTTTCCCAGTGAGGAGGTAGTATACAAACATTACCAAGAAAAGCTGGTAAAAACCTATAATCTAACAAAACTCATTTGCCCGCAAGCAAAATCTTTGATGATGTGTATTTCTTTTCTGTGTTCAGTGTTTGCTTAGTGTGGGCAGGGCACCAAGATGGCACAAGCAACTGCCCACACTGGGAGATGCTTTCCACCAGTGTGTTATCACCAATTCTGCAACTGTGATGCCACGCTTTTCACCACTGGGTGATACTTCGTGTGTAGATACTTCTTTGCGTTTTCTGAACCAGGTTGCCCAAGCCATTCGTCGTATAATCTTTTCGTGATGGGGTTCTTGAAGGGGTTGGATACTGATACCTGGTACATAAGGCCATAAGCTTTACAGTTAGTGGAAATACATATCTTGCATACAGCAAACATAACATCCTTGCACTGTGGTAACTAGATCCTAGAAGTATCACAGTTAGCATTTCATATGCACATGTGATGATCAGTAAATATGAATTGCATACTATCATACGGTTATACTTGATTGGCATGTTCCAGCAACATGATGGATCACAATAAATGAACTGCGAGGTCAGTTTATTCTCTTTTCTTTCTTTCTTTCTTTCTTTTTGACTAGGATACATCAAGTTAGAAGCTTCAGGTCTAGTCCACGTCTCCACATAATATATTGACACGGAAGAATCCAACCAACACTGAGACAACATAACATAGCATAGAAAAGCAAGTGCCAAACAAATGCATGAAATTTAGTGAGAGATTTTGCCAGCTTACATCTTGGATGTACACATCCTCCAGTAGTTGGATAAGATCCTTGGCAGATTGACCTTTGACAGGTTTGATTTGACCTCCCCCATTCAGACAGCCTGCAAGCGAACAATTAAGATCATAGAATCAAGACCCTATGGCTCAGAACCATTTACTTAAAGCAACAAGCCACACTGTATAATAAGTGGGAGTACCTGAAGGACAAGCCATAACTTCAATAAAGTGATATTCGCATTTTCCCATCTTAATCTTCCTAACAATGTTCTGCAGATTTCTGAATCCATAACAAAGTGCAAACTTAAGAACAGGTTTGCCCTCCACCTGAGCAGTAACAACATATGTTATACAGAATTATTCTAAGGTTACTTGGATCATGCTTAAGAGAGAACCAAAAGCAGGCTAACATGAGACAGGATGAATTTACCTCCAGTGTAACCTCACGAAAATCTGAATTTCGTAAGATTCTGAAATCAACCGGTCCTTCTATTTCTCTATTGAAGAGAACGTGTGCTGCATGTCGAAAGATTGTTTCTGCATAACCCCCTGAGCCACCAGAAACCCCATATAGTTGACCATCATCATCAACATTGGTTAATCTGGATCAACCATGAACATAAGTATATGTGAGTTTCCAGATATGGCAGATAAAGCAACTATGATATACCACACGATATCCACAACATAGAATTATTCTATTGACCTTTTATTGAAGGAGTGATTAAATTAAAGGTTTGCAAAATTTGTAAATCTGAAATGTCTGTTGAGCAGATAATGACTGATTTAACTTTCTGTCTTGAACTCTATTAGGACTTTAGCCAAATGAGCAGAATGACAAAAGGCACACTAGGACTTACAATCTGTCCAGGGGAGACTCCTCTAGGGTCTTGAAATCAACAGATTTGGACTGCACAACCATGAAAATGGTATAAGCTTCTCATAGTTTTTTTAAATGCATATCAAAGTCAGGAAATGGGGAAAAAATCAATTACCTGTATCAAGTCTAACACTTCACCAGTGGTTAATACGGAATCTACCTCTGTAACATCTTTATCTTCCACTGAGAAAACAAAATCATCCCTGACAGCTTCTAGTTTTTTATCATAACAGGGCATCACAGTAACATGATAAACATCATGTGGCCTACACAACAAATTCATTCATATACAACTGTAAGTCAAAATATTTAAAGGTCTGCAGTATATCAAATATGAAGGTAACACCTTTACATTGAGAAATATGGCAAAGTGCTCACTTCAGACCGAGTTTTCCAACCATATGATGCTTGATAGCAGCACCAATGGCCTGTTGGGGGCTCTTCACAGCTGAGATGTAAGGCAGGATATATGAACCGAGAGTCTTTTCTGCATAGCACACCCAACCTGAAAATTGAAGAGATCTGAATATATTTGTCCACTACTTACTCTTGTTTATATAATAAAATGCAACTAATAAGCTACTCCCTGCGGTCAAAAAGTATTTGACAATTCCTACAATCAATTTTATATTCTATTAGTTCATAAAATCTAATGAGTTGATGATATTATGATAGTACTTTTCCAGGCAAATCTACGTATATCATTTTTTTTGTTTTTAAACTAAGCATTTGAGAAATTATTGGTGGTATTTTAAAAGTTTGACCATCAAATATTTTTTTTACCAGAGGGAGTATAAGCATTATGTGGAAGTAGAGAATTCATGATACCTAAATAGTACCCTGCAAAGAACTTTACCTGGGCACGCAGATGAAAGCATGGGAAGATTTTTTCCAGCTTCTTTGCCACTAGATGACTGATTTTGCTGATAACGAGTAACAAATTCACTGCATGCTTCAATAAGGGACAGATCTCGACTGGAACTTGTGTCGTAAACTGCCTTTACGCCCATCGACTTGAACAGCGCTGTGAGTTTTCTGAAAACCTGAACATAAAGGTATTACACTCTGCTTTTGTTACCATGGTCATGATAAAAATGCACTCCTTTATGCATCTCTAGCGGTGCTATGTTCAAATAAACTAGCATTTAGGACAACACATTTTATAGGGACAGATTTGACAGGGAAGCAGATAACTGAAAAATATTTAATCACCTGTGATTGAGAAAGACCAAAGAATGCAGCTAGCGATGCTCTTGACTGTGGAGAGACCGATACTATGACAGCTTTGTCAGAGTTGATGCGAGTAATGAAGTCACCCAAGCTTTGCTTCTCAAGCATAACTGTCTCTGCTGATGTTATGCAACCACTATGGGATTAAAATGAAACAGTCAGCATTTTTTGGATTTAGACAAGTCACTGATTGAATGAACAGTACAATGCAGTAAAGAAAACCTGCAAGCCAAACAGTCCTTCAGTGAAATCTTGACTGCTTCCTCTGGAGGATTTGTGCTCACTGCAATTTCCTTTTGTTTGATCTGTGTCAAGAATATGAGGAAACGAATCATCCAGTGGTACTAATTTGAAGCCACTTGTATAAATGTGTGCAGAGATGTAAATACCAAAGGTGCAAAATCTGTTATGGAGTTCAGTCTGCAATTCCGCAACAATTAGGGAACTAGGTGCCAAATTAGCAATCATATATGATCAAGCGTTGCTTTCTCGTTTGCAACCAACACCTGATACTGGACTCCTGTTTTGGTTTCATATGCCTCTCTATGAACAAAACAGGGCGGCTTTGATTTACAACTTACTAGTAATAGCAAATTACCCATTGCTAATCAAATTTTTTTTCAACATCTCTGGAGAGGCTGTTCACTCACTACAGGCTTTAATTTGATTCCTCTCGACTAAAACGAACAGCAGGAAAGATAGCATGCAGCAAAAAAAAACATCTCATAACATAAATTCCACCCCCAAATTCTGAAGAATTCGAAGTTTTTCTAATGGTGGCTCGTCTTTAGCTAAGTCCATTTCGTCCCCTCGTCTCGTCCACAAACAATCAAACAGCAGAAGGGGAAAAAAATCAATTCCGCCTCCCTTTCCTCCTCCTCTCTACTCTGCACACGCTCTATCTATCGATGCCTACAGACTAGACATAAGCAGTACAGCACTCGAAAAGTTTCCAATATCGATACAGAATCATCCCGCATGGTGAGAAGAACTAGCACGCTGCTAAGATTAACAGGCATCACCCTTATTGCTGCACGAAACTGCGCGTATACTTTTGGCTCGATGCAAAGTTCCACGGGCGGCAACCAACCACGCGTCCGGGCATAGCTCCGAGCCAGTAAAGCCCCAGCCCAAGGCTAGGGCAGAAAGGGAATCAGCGAGCGCGGGGGTAGCAGTCTCACCGGCAGCGGCAGGCGGCGGGCGGAGGGGCCCTTGTTGAGGGAGATGATGCAGTCCTGCGAGGGGGCGATGAAGTCGTTGAGATCCGACGCCTGCAGCGCCGGTGAGAACCTGTTCGACGCCGACGACGCCGCCATCGTCGCCGCTCTCCTCTCTCTCTCTCTCTCTCTCTCTCTCTCCCCTCCGGAACGGAAAGAGAGAGCAATCAATTTTTCTTTTCTCCTGCTTTGATGGAGAGAGAGAGGGGAAGAAATTCTTCGCTGGGCCTGGGTGGGCCGTATTGGCCTGGAGCCCACAGCTCAGTCAGCTCTCGCCGCGTGACTTTTTTCTCTAGTAGTTTCTAGAATAGAAAAAGGTTTTGGATCAGATTAAAAAAGGATTTAATTACTGATAAGAGAGGATTTTTTATGTTTGCTATTTTTGGGGTGGATTATGAAATGGAAGGGGAGGAGGAGATGGAGTGCGATTCGTCTTCCTTCCTCGTAAACAAGTGCGTGAGCGTGAGATGCAAAAGCAAAAGGATGGTTGGTTGGCTAGTTGTGTTATGATATTCTCCTTATCGACTCCTCCCGATAACTGGGAGACGCGACAGCGACGCGAGGAGAGGCTAAATTAATCAAGTTGTGAAGGGGCAATTATGGTTTTGGCGCCACGGGTGACGCACCTAATCAAGGGGAAGGGGAAGACGGGTTGGATTGAAACCATTTTTTGTCCTACTAGTTTTTTTTAGTTTCAACAGTACAGTTTGAATGTTTGTTCTGTTACCAATTTATGCCTATACTAATACACATTCTACATGATCAAATCTTGGTAGTATCAAAATTTGCTAAGGTATTTATACTTCCAAAATATTGGTAGGATAAAAATTTAGCTCCAATCCAAAAAAAAAAAAAAAGTGATCGCGGGCGGCGGCCGCTTCAGTTTTTGACACGAACAGGTTACGGGTGCAACGATATTGCCAGTGAATGCGGAATTAGTACTTGCAAAATCCAGTAGCTTTCATTTTCCTCACTTCTCGATCATACATCAAATGCCGTTGTATACATAACTAGCGATTCCCATCCGACGAGTTCTGTACAAAGAAAAAACACGTGTCACCCAAGCGAGGAGAGAAAAAAATTAAAAAATCAGAGAAAAACAGTACCCTACAAGGTGTTACTATCTTATTATAAGCTGTACAAAAACTGACAAATTGCATAACCATGTTCAAGTGATGCAACGAAACAATAATGGTCACACTATTTTGAGCATCTAAACGCTCGGCACGGAGCAAAATTCCAAAAGGGGTGATGAATCCGGTGAAACCAACACTTGCGTAGGCTCGAATGCATCCAACCAATAGGCCAACAAAAAATGGCACCATAACAAAACTATCATAGGCTTCTTATGAACCTAAGTACTAGATGCCTTTGACAAGAAAATCATCTCCTGGAATTGTTTCTGGACCGCCGCCTCGGTCTACTGAGCAACTTCAGCATGTTATCCGTCAGGTCAAGAGGGGAATCATCGCCATCATCCTGAAGCTTTGTGCCTGAGGTCTGTGTCAGCCATCCCAGCGCTTCAATGGCGGCGTCCCTCTCGGCGAGCTGCTTGTTCCTCTTCGGTTTCCCGGCAAACTGCATCGCTTTGAACTCCACTATGGCCCTGAACTCGTTGGTCTTGAGGTGCTTGGTCTTGTACTTCGGAGGGGTGTGGCCAGCCCTCATCAGCAGGGTCTGGAGCAGGCTCTTGGGGTTCATTCCGTCCTTGACAATGTTGCCTTTGGCGTCATCACTGCTGCTGAGCCTTGCTCTGCTCGTCTCGCGGCCAAACACGAACCTTCCTTCGCATAGGTCACCTGCAGCGAGCTCTTGCGCGGCATATAAGATGTACCTTCCTTCTTTGTGGATGTCGAAGCTGGGTTCTTCAAGCTGGAGTTCAGATTGAAAACATCGTAGAGTTATAACACATGACTGATAAATAATAGCTGTGGAAGAATTTGACTGAAATCAAGAAAAAAAACACTGCACGGTTAGTTTCAATCTTTTTTACCCTAACCGATGATGTACCACAGACCATGCTTCAACATCAAATATCATTTCAAGTGACTGGCAATAAACAACAAAAGGTTGTCTCTCTGTCCATTGCATATGAATTTTCTCCTTTGTTCATAGCTTCCACAGAAGGTGGACAGATTTAAGAGAAATAACATTTGGCGCATTATAGTAGGCATGTGCAATGTTAGTTATACATGCCTCATAAGTCATAACAGCTGGCAATGCCTGCCAAATACTTATTAAATGCTGATTCGGCAACAGAAATATAAATATCTAGTGGAACGAAATCAACAGAATATTGCATGGCTTACCTTCTTCTGTACAAGTTTATCAAGCTCTTCTTTAAGTTGCAAGTAGCATTCAGACAAGCTAGGATCCATAAATAAATCAATGTAACCATCGAGCATCTTCAGGTGCCCAGCCTATGATGGACAGGTTAGAAGGTATAGGTAGGGCAAATAGAAATGCAAAAATGTCATAGAGCACTTGAACAAGATTTAATATTTATATACCATGCTTCCTTTTGTAACAGCACCACCAAATAAGATCAGGATGGAATCTGATACTCCTGTTGAGTCACGGATGAAGACAGCATTTACCTTCACCTTCTCACCAAAGACCAGCCATGGATAAGGGATGGTCTGGTACTTAGCATTCACTGAATTCTGGGATAGCGCAAAATACTAACAAATCAGCACTGTTTTGGTATCTGTGAAGTGTAAAGGCACTATACATGGCACCCTAGATGGGCTATCTCCCATGGAAGGCATATCATAATAAGATAACCGCAAGGTCAAGTGATAAGCTATTAAACAGGGTATTGCACATGAAAACTTCAAGACGTTCCAGTATGAACTTACAGCATAAAGAAGAACTTGGCCATCATCCATGGTCTTGAACGACATAGAGCTTTCTCTATGCTGAAAGGAAAGCTCAAAAATTAACTGAACAGCAAATTTGGGTTTTCAATTAGAATAGAACTTTACAAAGTAGTTTGACAGATTTTTACCACAACTGATGTTATGCCTGGGAAAAGTCCAGAACATATGATGCCACGGACCAATGATTGATTATGGCTCAAACTATTGTTTGTGTTTGAATCAGAGTCTATCAAACCAGCATCCTTTAAGATATAGCTGAATTGCTTCCGAAGAGAGTGAATGGCTTGAAGTGTTTGAGCAGAAAGGAAATTTCTCCAGCAGTATTCATAAGCAGACCCTTCTCTGTCTGCATCCTTCCATCCTTCATAAGCCCGGACTAGGGCCATATGATCACTATAATCTTTTGCTGAGAATCTTGATTTGGCAGTTCCTGCCAACTAACAAATAGAGGACAAAAAATCAAACAAATCCTTCTTGCCATAATGAAGACACAAAGCCTGAGGCCCAATTCTTCCCTTCTTTTCTAAATTTTCTATGAAAGCAAGAATAGTGTCTCCCAATTAATACTAGCAATTAGTGGAAAATCAAGGCATACATCTCTCTTGTCCTGTGGCAGCAGGAAAGGATCCCGGGCACTCAATCCAGCAACCACGGTAAGTATAGGATCAATGCAGCGGAAAACTGCACCCATTATAAGCATTTTCCCCAACTTTGGATCAACGGGAAGCATGGAAAGGTATCTTCCTACAAAGTCGGATTACGGAATATTAAATAGGTTTCAGTAATAATATGTTTTGCAGTGTTAGCAAAGAACCAAAGTGTAGGATAGATGTACCTAGATCAGTTAGGTTCTCATTTTCATCTAATGCTCCAATCATCTTCAGGAATTCCACTGCATTTTGGACCTGTATATTTATCAATTGATCAGCCAAAAAGTGCAGATGATTGAAAACAAGAACCCTTTGCTAGCCCGTAGCCACCCAAGACAATAAGACATACAGCTAGTGGTGCCGGGGGCTGTAAGGCAGCTGATAGAAACTCCCCAATGCTGCCAACTTGCAAACTTTTTATCTGCAAACATAGTGAATTCAAAGGAGTTCTAAGGAGCTCAGGAAGCTGGTAATCTGCAAATGCATCATACACACATCTAGGGTATAGGTGATAGCATTCTCCAGGTTGCACACGACCAGCTCTGCCCCTCCTCTGCATGAAGATAATGGGGAGACTATCAGACATATGGCAAAGAAGGATATGTTAGAGGAAAACAATACAATAGTGTGATTATATCTGAATTAAGGAGTTATCTTCAAGTTTGATACCTTGTTACAAATTTTCCGGATTTTTAATGTTGGGTACATTTCTGCTGCCTATTGAAGCAGGAAAAAAAAAGATAGATGGACTAGCCAAGCTCATAAGCAAAAGAGACACACGGACATGCTCGTTCAGAGATATAGGTATTTCCCAACCACAAATCTAAGGCATGCCCTCCACGAGCAATGATAAAAAGTTGCTAAGCTGCAAAGTAAGAGCCAAAAGTACTAATATAATACTACTCAAACAGGACAAATGTTCATTTATATTACATTGAAAAAAGTCCATTCTACTTCCCCAAACTAATTCAATGGATCATTTAACCCCCTAAACTATTTTTTGGTTCATTTACTCCCTAGACCATACAGAAGGTTAAAATCGAGAGAGATCAAGAAAATAGATGATAATGAAAGTAGGTACAGGCACATGCCATTTTATGCTGCTGCTGCTGACAGATGAGAAAGCACAAAATCAAAGTTGAGCATTTTACCTGACGAGCAGAAGCCTTTGAAATCCATGAGGGAAGCAAGCAGGGAGTGTTATTTAATGCATCGTATGTCGTTTCCTTTGCTTTTCCACAATCCACGACAAAAACAATATCATTTATTGTAATACTTGCTTCTGCCATGTTAGTGGCAAGCACTATCTTCCGAACATTAGGAGGTGGCTTCTCAAAGATTAACCTCTGCGAATACCATAATACATTCGTAGATGTCAATAGCAATGAATTATCCGATGCATATAAGATGCTAACAGAAATAAGTATCAATAGACTAACAGTCCAGATGCATACACTATATATAAAATATGTTTATGTAATACCCATATCTCCAATCCAGGTGTAACTCGTATCACACTAGCAATCTCAATAAGATAGGGGCAAATCAGAAGCAACTACCTGTTCAGCAGTAGCCATGGAACCATGGCATGCAAGCAGTAAAACTCTGTTAGGATCACCCAACAAAGGGTGTGCCTTTAGTTGATCCTTCAAGCAACTGATATCGTCCCATCCGGTCATGAAAACTAGAACTGCACCAGACCGCTCTTTACGACATATGTGGCAAAGAACAGCTTCTATAAGGTTAAACCCTATGCAATCAGGATTCCAATTTGACAGAGAATCGCGTGTCCTCGAACCATAGGTCTCAAAGCTAGAAGTTTTAAGAGCATCCTGCATAGTACAATAATAATATCAGAAGAATGTTGGGAAAGTGGTGCGCTATATATATATATATTGAAAATGTACCTCGACAAGCGTCGTGATCTGATTTTTCCTTTTTCTAGGTAATAGTTGCCTCTGGGTTTTCCAGACTTTATCTTGTCCATAATCGTCAAGTTGATTGCTTGAGGTCAACTTATATCCAGTCCTCTCTAATATATCTTCCAGAAAATGTGCCCTCACTGGATATGTGAATCCCTGATAGGAGCAGCATTCATGAGAAGAATAAAACAGATGTCAGATGAATACATGTTTTATATAAGAAGATATTAACTCACAGGAATGTGGATAGTTGGCGCTCCTCCAAAATAACTTGAGAACAGTTCCGCATTTAGAGTAGCACTCATCAAGATCAACCTCAAATCACGGCGTCGTGATAATAGGTCTTTTAGGACAATCAATAAGAAATCTGAGAAACCAACAAAATAATGCAACTTTATCAGGAGTTTCATAAAGACGATCTCAGCAAATTCAAAGGAAACAATGCAATCTTGAAGGCTAACCTTCATTCATGCCTCTTTCATGTATTTCATCAACAAATACATGAGTCACTCCATTCAGGTTTCTGTCACTGAGCAATCGTCTTAGTAATATACCACTTGTGCAGAAAAGCAAATGTGTGTCTTTTCCTTTGATTCCCTCTAATCGAACTTTGTAGCCAACCTATTAAAAAAACTAGCATTGTATACAAAAAATACAATAGAAGAATCTAGTAAAGACATTTTGTCCTTAATCATATTAGAGATGGGACATGGTACCAGATGAGAGGAATAAAGAAAGCTCTATCTTACCGATTCACCAAGATTCTCTCCTCTCTCAGTGGATACTCTCTCTGCAACTGCCATTGCAGAAATTCTCCGAGGTTGTGTGCAGATTATATTACAAAAGGCCCCACGGCCAGATTCTATCTCTGACTCTAATACAAATTGAGGCAACTGGGTTGTTTTGCCACACCCTGTCTCTCCAGATATCACTATAACCTAGAATTGCATAAGAATGTTCAGAAAAATTGAAATAGACAAATGAATTCCCAAACATGTATGCAGTATGCACAGATCCTATGGTTCATAAACATATGTTGTGAATTGTACAGTATATATACCTGATTGCGTGCAATGGCTGCTAGAAGCCTTTCCTTTTCCTTGTATGCAGGAAGTGATTTCCGGAATTCTAGCATCTTAACGCCTTCAGGTGATTCCTATTTTTACAGATAGATGGATGATCAACCACAATGGAATTGTTGAAATGAGATATAAGGCAAAATTTTACACTAAATGCTGTACAAGGAATCTCTAAACTATCTGTATCCAGGCATTTGTAAATTATCCAGATAGAGAGCTCCCAAACTTCCGTACCCATTGTTGAGGTACAGATCTATAAACCATCTAAACATCTTCAAATCATCCAAATCTGTATCCAGATTGAATTCAAAGCTACGAAGTCATATCAAGAGCGATATACCTGCCAACTTCTCTGAAAATTGCGCATCCGTATGCTCTTCCTCTGAAGGATCTTCTCCATGACCGATCGATCGAGAAGAGAATCCTGCTGCTCATCCAGGTTCACGTTCTCAGCTTTCTCAGCCATCTCAGAACCATTTCCCATTATGCCTTTATCTGGCAAGAGTGCACGATCGAGGTGCTCCTGCACAAGTCCTTCGACCCTCCTCTGTAAGCTTAATGGAATCACCACCTGCATATTTCCATGCATAATAAAAGGAGTTTGCAGTATTTAAATACCATCAATTTGCACAAGGGAAAGATGTTTGACCCTGCCATTGGAATGCATGGGCTCACCTCTCTCTGTGGCCGCTTGTCGTCCAGGTCTGGCCTGTAATTTGGCAGCGGGACCTTGCTTGCAACAATGACCTTCCCATACATCTCACTACCATTCCACAGAGAAAGCACCAAACCATGAATTTCAATGTTTCGACATCTACGTTTGGGAATTATGAACCGGAGATAGCAAAATTACGGTGGAAAACCTGTAGAGGCCCATCCTCTTAGCAAGGTTCGCGATCTGGTCGTAGTCCCGGCGATCCCTCCGGTCTCTGGAGATGATCTCCTGCTCCTCCGCATTGCGCTGCAGCATGCTCAGTTTCCACCTCCACTCGTCGATGTTCGCCACCGACGACGACGGCTGCGGTCACGGGTCACCACTCGATGGCTCAGCATGGCGAAACTGGAGAAGAACAAAAAGGGAGAAAAAGCTAGCTCGGCGCCTGCACGGAGGTGGTACCCGGTGATCCTCGTACTCGTGGTCGTACTCGTCGTCGGAGAACTGCTCCACGGCGTAGCCCCCGCCGGAGCTGCAGAAGGACCGACGGGCGAAGGCATCGAGGCGGCGGTGGTAGAGGAGTAGAGCAGCGAGGGGCACTGGCGGCCGCGGCGCCCGGCTGGGCGAGCTGGAGAGCGGGACGAGGAGGATGCCCAGCCCGCGGCGCAAGCCGCTGCGCATGCTACTGCCCGTGGGTTGGTAGGGTAGGCAGGCTGGGCTCTACCACTGCTGCTGCGACGGCGGCGGCGGCGGTGGCGGACGAGGCGGCGCTGGCATGTGGTAAGAGGTGGGGAGGGGAGGAAGAGTGGACGCCGGCGTCGGGAGAGGGGGAGAGGGGAGCAGGGCGGTGGCGGCGGCGGCGGTGGGCTCTCCTCCTCCTCCGGCCAGATTTGGGCTGAAATGGTTTTGTTCGATGTGGGCTTCTTCCGTCGTGGACCACGTGGCAGACTTGTTGGGCCGTCGCCTTCGGTTCTTTTCCCAAGGCGGACTGGAACTGAGATACTTGATGGGCTGGTACCCAAGTACTAGTACTGATCGCTCCATTAATGGAGTAATAAGTTTTGGATTTATACTAAGTTAAATTTAGTATTTTTATAAGAAAAACGTAGCAACATCTGTAACACTAAATTAGTTCTATTAAATCCACCGTTGAACAGGCTGTTATAAGATATTTGTTTTGCGTTACGAATGTATCAGGGTTATGGATAAGTCATACCCTATGATCATGGGTTAAACTCGGCGGGATCCACCATATACTAAATCTTATACGGAATCAAGCTTTGCATACGGAAGGTATTCCGGATAAGTAAGGACAAGGAGAGGTCCACAGGAAAAATATAAGGAATATACAAATCATATCCATATTTATCTCCCTAATCCTACTTAGACAAGGGGATATCTGTGGGTATAAATACAAGGCCCCCTAGGAGGAGGGGAAGCCGCAGCAGTAAAAGGGAGACGATAGTCAGTATAGATATCAATACATGCCGCTACATTGATATCAGAGATAAGCCTAGATATACTCAATTTGGTACCGCGGAGGTCAACGAGAGGGATCTAATGCTATCTCTGATCTCGCTAAGGTCGTATTCGAGGAGGAAGACTACCCTATCGTCGACTACATGTTAGAGATCCATGCCACCAAGTTGACGACAACTATATATGTTATCCAAAATATTGTACTCATGTGATTCTAATAAATAAGAGTAACACCGGTTTCAGCCAACAGTAGTAAGACTATTATCTATCAGATGAGGGGGCTCGAACTTGTATAAAAATACTTGCATTAATTTCTTTTATCTCAATCTCGTGTATACCCTAGTACCAACGATTTTAATACCGTGCAAATACCGTAATCGTGATCTACAACATCGATAAAATGTTGTTTCGTTTTTCCTATAAACTTAGATAGATTTTAAAAATTTTAAATTAGAACAAACCAAAAATGAGTTACTCTACAAAACGGAATAGAGGGTGTACATTATTGCTCCGTTCCTTGATAAGATTTATTTTTTTTTCTCTGAGCATTGGAATATTCATGTGAAATTTCTACGTTTAAATCAGGTCTAACTTTAGGTACTCTCAAAACTAAAGTGGTGTTTGGATCCAGGGACTAAATTTTAGTCCCTGTCACATTGGATGTTTGGACGCTAATTAAGAGTATTAAACATAGACTAGTAATAATAAAACTAATTGTATAAATGAGAGCTAATTCGCGAGACAAATTTTTTAAGCCTAATTAATCTATATTTAGAACATGTTTACTGTAGCATCACATAAGCTAATCATAGATTAATTAGGCTCAATAAATCCGTCCCGCGAGTTAGTCGAGAGTTTTGAAGTGGATTTTATTCTTAATCTACGCTCAATACTTCTAATCAGTGTACAAACATTCGATGTGATAGAGTTTTAGTCCCATCCAAACAGGATCTTAAACGATAGAAGGATGTTTTCATGCTGCACACATCACATGTATATGTCCATGTTAAATGTAGTACTAGGTCATTTTCTAGCTCCCTCCAGCGCAACTTCTAGTTACCTAAGAACCAAACTCGTAGAGAGGGGAAAAAAGCCATAGGCTCCCATTGGTTGGCTTAATCAGCCAAAGAAAAAGCCAAATTTTAAATTTTTAAGCTTAATTTTGAGATTGATTTTGAGATATTTTCAACATAATTTCTTTTTCAACATTGGCTTTTAAGTCACCAAGAACACATTTATAAAAATTTTACGTACAAATTTATTTTTATTTCTTAATAAACCGTTTTGGCTTATTAGAAAATAAGCCAAACAATGGGGAACATATACTCCTCTCTTCCATAAAAAAGATTAGTTTTGAGAATACATCTAGATAATGTGCGTGCCAGAGATATCTTCAGGATTTAACTTTTTTTTAGGATTAAGGGAGCAGGTGGGATCCTAGGTTGTAGTAACAACATTAATTTGTACAGTACAATCAATTACTAAACCCGTATACTAATGGTACATGCCATATGGCTCATATTGAAGCGTTGCAATAAAGTGCTTACAAAACGGATCCTCTGTCTACAGTGAGATGGTACTAACCATGGCATTTATTTCACTATGCTAAACTAAACTCGTTCTTCTTGTTTTTCAATTTCCACTTCATCGTAATACGAGTCATATAAAAAGTACTAACAATTCCATCGGACGTTCAAAGAAATTTCATAATGATGAATTCGCCGTTTACAGAGGAATAAGCAGAACAGGACCTTACTTTTCTGAGTTGAGAACGATTTATAAGCAAATGTGGAGCATCCATTTTGGGGATAAAATTATTATCTTTCAACACGTAATTTACCCACGCGTTTTCCGGTGAAGACTGAAGAATATACACAAACCATAATTCGAGGAGGAAACTTCTTTTTTTTTTCCAAAGGAATTCGAGAAGGAAACTACTACCTGTAGTACTTAGTAGTAGGAATTTTAGTAGGGCCCACTCGTCAGCGAGAGAGATGGGAGGATGGCTCACCTCACATGCAAAGAATACAGAGCTCTTGTCATCATTCCGTGGTGGGAAGCAGACGGCGACGGATGTGCCACTTGACCCCGACCGAGCTGTCCGTGGGCCCAACCAACCACCGTTCCATTTGCACGAGACCATATCACATCGCCCTGGGGCCCACCACGCCCATCAGATTAGATTAACCCCACGGCCCCGCGCCAACATTAAACACCGGTTTTATATCACTCACTACCCCGCACTGACAGTGACTGGCGGGCGGGCCCATCCGCTGCCGTGTCATTATTCGGTCACTTAATATTTTACTCATTAATTACCCTCGTAATAAATTATTGATTAATTATACTTATCAAAACTGGTTTTATTTACAGGTCAGGAGAGATGGCGCCGCCGCGAAGCAAACTCAGCAGCCAGCATGTCTCACAAGTAACACCCGCCCCTGCGAAATAACCTTTTTACCCCTCGTACCATCCACGGAGCGTTTCGCCACGTGGGTGATACGGCCGTGGGCAGAACAGGTATTTTGTCCTCCGAGGTGGAGTTGGTTCGTGTCGCGTAATAACTTTCTCGGCGACCAGCGAAGCGAACAGCTCGAGAAAGAAAATAAAAGAAGAAAAGTTTTTGCAGCCGCGGAGGCAGCCAACCAACCAGACCAGCCAACGCGGGCGCCATTGCGGATCGCCTCCCGAGCACCAAACCCTACCCTACCCAGCGCAGCCACCAGCCTTCCCCTCTGCTTCTGCTGCTGGCGCCGGGATTGCTGGTTCATCTGCTCTCGCGCGGTCGTTTCTCTCGGTGTCGCGCCATCAGCCATGGAGGTGAGCGGTTCTTGGTTTTCTTTTCTTGGCGCCGCGGCGGCGGCGGTTTTGGGTGGTGGTAGGAAGGGGAGTGACCGTGTAAGGGGCTTGCTGCTTGCAGGGCGAGAGGAGGGCGGTGAGGACGGTGCGGGTACGGAACATTTCAGATCTGGCCGGGGAGCGGGAGGTGCGGGAGTTCTTCTCCTTCTCCGGCGAAATCGAGCATGTCGACATCAGATGGTGAGGCGCCGCTTGCCCTTCGATTTCTTATTCGGATTGCTAATGGTTGCCTCTGCTTGCTTTAGTATTCAGTAGTGTGTGGTATTATTATCCATGTTCTCTGAAATCCACATTGTGATTTTGGGCTTGCAGCGATGGGGTGGTGACGGGGAGGACGGCCTACGTCACGTTCAAGGATCCCAAGGCCCTAGAGATCGCGCTGCTGCTGTCGGTATGGCTCTGCGCATTGATTGGCTATATGTTTGTGGATGGGACTTTTTGCTATTCGGTTGTGGTGGTTACCCAATTGGCGTGCCTAATGAATGATTTAGTATTTTAGCATACTGCCATTGTGAACAGCGTAGTTGGTATCTGTAGCTATAAGCCTATTATGGCTTTTTTAGGCGCTGAAGAAGCCAAATTTTGTGTCGGTTGCTATTAATATTGTAGCGTGTAGCGATAAAAAGGAAAATATATACTATATAAACGGTATTTGTCGTTATTATAATATGCCACACTTCCTATAGAACTTGTTGGCATGCATGTACATATTAGAGAGAATATAAATGTTTATGTACTGAACATTCAGTCGTGTTCATTGTGGAGCTCTTTCAAATTAGATGAATGACCTAAAAGTAAGTGAGGATCATTGCGTGATTCAAAGGCTTTTTTAATGCAAAAAACATTGAATCTTGAGTGCTTTATATTCTCCCTACGATTACACATAACCATGTGCTTTATGGTTTCATGCACTGGCAAGCAAATGATTGAAAGGCGCTTGGTGCTTTCTTCAGTTGTCGGTAAAATCTTAGAAGCCATTGACCATGGAGTATAATAAACAAAAACAAAATAGATTTGTATTAATGCCTGCTTTGATTGGCATGGAAGTGAGCAGCATATTATATGGGGTTACTGCTGTGATCCTTTGACTTTGTTATTCTGTTTTGCCATTTAAGAAATCTGCTCCCAGTTATATTTCTTTATGTGCAGCATGTGTGCAAATCTGATAAATGTGCATCAATTTCAACTGAGGTTGTCATAATGAAACACAGTGCACAGATAACAATCCAGTGAATCTTCTAATTAGGGTATGATAAGTTTAAATCTCATTATGCTACCTAGGTCTTGCAACACTGAAAACAAATAGATGTTTGATAAGCTTCCCCTTTCAGTATGGATTATGGCTTATTATCTTCTAACTTCCCTTCTTCAGGGAGCAACAATTGTGGATCGGGTTGTCAACATAACCCCTGCTGAAGACTACATCTACATCCCTGTTACTGACCAGGTGCACCATCCAACTAATTTATGTTACCCAAATGTCAGTACTAAATCCTTTAATTCATCTTTTTCATAGAGACATCTGTTTTGAAAATCATGCAGCAACTTGTGGTCAGTGAGGTGGTCAGTGAGGTGACAAGTACGGCTCCTAATGCAGATTTGGACCAACCTACTGAGGTGTCTTTCATTTCCAGTGTACTCTATTTTATTTTCCCCACTATAGTCCTGTAGCATATTATGAAGTTCCCACGAACCAGGGGAAGTGCGCATTGATAAACTTTAACCAAAGGAGCATGTCATAACTTGTAGTAGGTGGGTGGTAGGGATGAATTGTAATCAAGTGCAACAGCATGTGTGACATCTTCCCCTGGCATGACAATTTGGAACCTAGGCTTATTTTCTTATACATTTATGTAGTTTATTATGATCGGCGCTGATTAAAAGTATCTCATCGTACCACATAGGCCAATGCCAGTCCCACTACTGGCCGTGTTTATGTCAGCAAGGCTCATGATGTCATGACAACTGTGATTGCAAGGGGTTCAGCAATGCGACAAGATGCTGTGAACAAAGCTAAAGCATTCGATGAAAAACATCAATTGAGGGCAAACGCATCGGCCAAGATCAATTCCTTTGATAAGCGTGTTGGAATTTCAGAGAAGATAAACAGCGGGATAACAGTTGTAAATGAGAAGGTGAAATCTGTAGACCAAAGGCTACATGTTTCTGACAAAACAATGGCTGCTTTGCTGGCTGCAGAGCGCAAGCTAAATGACACTGGCTCTGCTGTGAAAACCAACAGGTCTCTTCTTATCCACGCTTTTGCTTATGTTCAGCCAATCGATTTGTTTTGATGTTGTACCAATAACCAATGAGCATTTCTTTTTCTGTAATGGTTGAGTAGCTTTTATTTTTGATGAAATCTATTACCTTTATAATGCCTCAACACCTTTAGGAGGAATATATAAGATCTTTTGTATACATGAATCTCCAAACACTTTTACTTATTTTTGCCATCTTCCCCTACTTGTAGGTATGTGTCTGCTGGAACAAGCTGGCTAAATGGTGCCTTCAGCAAAGTTGCTAAGGCTGGTCATGTTGCTGGCTCAAGAACAAGAGAGAAGTTCCAAATAGCTGTGTCCAATCTAACAGCAAAAGTAAGTCAATAATAGACTGAACTATTGGTTGCTACTGAGTAAATGAATCAAGACTAGAGATATATGCTACAGCTGATAAATAGTTTTAGCAACTCTCAAGCTACAGTTCCTTTTTGCTCTTTCATTTAGCCAAAATTAATAAATTACCATGAAACAGACCTTCGGTTGCATTGTCATTTATAGGCATGCCTGATAATTTAAGTTTGACTGTTACCGTGCTGCTTCAGTGTGTGCAAAGGATCTCTTTGCATCTACGCAATCACATTAATATAACTCTCGCATGACACACAATTTCTTTCTATTAGGGGCTGTGTTAATAATTTACCCTGAACAATTAACTTAACATCATATTTTCCTGGATATATTTTACTCAGACTTGATAATTATGTATCACAAGTTCATGATCTTAATAGAAGAATCATCTGTTATAACATCTCAACCCAGAGAAGGAGAGAACAACGAAGAATAAATAGGGGCAAACAAGGGTGGATAATGCTGGAACAGGTTGACTGTGTAAGCATGGAATCTTAACTAAAAACCTAATGTTGACATATAGTGTGCTTCTAGGTGATGATTTTGTTAGCTATTGGCCAAACCTAAGTAGCATTGCCGAAGGCAGAACAAAGGCACATAATCCCACCAGGAACAAAATAGCTTCTTGCAAAGTTCACTCCAAGCCAATTGATATGCGTAGCCTTTTCTCACCTGAGGAAATAGTAATTCAAACTGGAAGGGCTATTTATGTAGCTTGCTGGACTACAATGTTATTTGTGCGTATTTTTCTTCTAAGTTCTCATACTTGAATTTCCATTGTTTCTCCCATTATCCTGCATACAGGGTCCTGCTGTTGTTGCTTGAGCTGCTGTGGTCCTGTTTTTTTAAGCTCTTCTTCCTGGGGAAAAGTCGATCATAAAGCATCGTGCAATCACCTTCACTCAGAGTGTATCGACAGTGTGGCTTGTAACTGTGTATTTCACTGTTCCCATTTTTTCTTCGGGGAGGTTTTTCCAGTGAGCCATGTCAGATTTGGTACATAGAGGATCTCATGTTTTTGGAACTTTAGAGTCGCCATTCTTTTCTTTTTAGTGTCGATGTTAAATTGATTATAGGTGATAGTGATATTCTGGGCCATATGTTGTTGACTCGGTATGGATTATTGGTTGTTATTGAATGTCTATGCTTGTTCTGAGCACTCTTCTGTTGGTAATTGGAATGCTCATCCATTGGTAGTGTTGTTCGTTGGTATGTGTTGGTGTTGCTTGAATTCTTTACTCACAACCAGGATTTCCAAAACACTGCGTGGTATGGTAAAAGAAAAATCGTGGTAACCTTCTCAAATTCAAATAAACTTAAAAAATAATTTAAAATTTTGATAAATTCTAATTATGGTTACCGTGCTTACCGTTAGGGTGTGCTAACCTCGGTTTGGGAAACCCTGCTCACAACAGGGGAATCTTTCTGTTCATCTTTTTCATAAGAACGTCCGCCATCATCTGCATGGCAGTTTGCTTTATTGACGGTTCACAGGTTCAGATCTTGCACTGGGACTAAAAAAAATGAGCCGTTTTCCTGTTTGTATCAATGGAAAAATAACAGAAACGAGGAATTTCTTATGAATTTTTTAGCAACTGGACTAAATCCTGCAAAAATTATGTAAATCTACTTCGATTCAGAAATCAAACACGACGCATGCGGTGATGGTGCCGCAAATTCGCACGCCGTAGAACAGAATCTGGTGGGTGGCCCAAAGTATTTCAGCCTCTCAGGAATCTGCACGGCTTCCGGGATTCTCCCATCTTCTCGGACCTCTTCTCGGGTCCAAAGTAGCTTAATCGATCCTTCATATCATCTCGTCGGCTTTGGACGCCACGGGATTGGCCGTCATGGGGAAGCCGCCGTGGTTGTTGCCGCCGCCGTGCACGGACTGCTCGTACGCTGCACGCCGACCTGCCGGAGCCCCGCGCCTGCGCGGCCGTCCCTGACGGCGTACGCGAGGCCGACGTAGAGCGGGTCGTCGCCGAAGAAGAGCCCGGCGAGGAGCCCCCGTCAGGACGCCGCCGAGGCTGCCGGCCAGGCCGTGGGTGTGGAGCACGGCGAGCGTGTCGTCGACGCGCGCCAGGAGGCGGGCTCCGATTGTGCAGCACCATGATGGTGAACCACGGCACGCTCCCGGAGAGCGGCGCGACCATTAGCATCGCCGCCCACCGCTGCACCAGCCCGGCCGCCGGGGCGATGCAGACGACGAGGCCGGTGATCATGCTCTGGACGTCGCCGATGACGGAGGGGCGGCCGAAGAAGAAGCTGTCGAGGAGGAGCCGCACCAGCCACCAGGAGGCTCGTCGCCGTGCAGAGGTGCGTGTTCCCGACGGCGACCGACGCGTCGACGTTGGCGGCGTACGGCTCGCCGCCGTTGAACCCCGTCCACCCCCATCCACAGCAGCCCCGCTCCGGCGAGCGTCATCCAGGATGTTGTTCGGCGGGAACGCCTCCCTGTTCGATCCTTCGCCGTCCTCGCACCGACCTGTCCATGCATGGCAATGGATGAAGACGAGCGTGGCGGCGGGGTAGGCGGCGGCGCCATGAACAGCAAGTTGACGGCCCACTTCTTCTCCACCACGCCGCCGTGCAGGATCACTAGCCCCGGCACGCTCTGCAGCCCCACCAGCTGCCACGCGTTGTCCCCCTTCTCCACCCACTCCGGCGCCGCCTCCGTCGCCATTCGCCGTCACAGTCGCGACGGCGGGGAGGGAAATGGAAATGGAAATGGCGCCAAGTGGAAGCGGAGAGATCGAGTTGCTCCTATATACTAACAATGAATTAATGCATGTAAACATGGATCATCGTGTGGGAGTGTAGTACTCTGTACTCCTAATTAAGATAAACATCCTTAGCATGTTCTTTTGTATAGCTTGCTTGGACTTGTGCAAGATCCCTGGAGATTGATTAGTTAGTGCTGCGATTAACGGGAGAAAGTTTTCGACTACTCAAGTAGTAATAAACTAATAACCCTCTAAACAAGCCACAAGCCCACAACCATCATTAAACGGGCTGAATGGATAAATTGGTGGATAGATTACTTATTTTATGATAATGTACATTTAAGGGTATAAACAAATAAAATGATATACAGTTGAAAATTTGTTCAAGAAAATATCCTACGTAACTTATGAATAGAATTTTCTTCCCAAAAGTTACAGAGCTTGGAAAGTGTGCCCACAATAATTTATAATCTGTAGGAAAAGAACGTGCCAAGCCTCTTTGGAATGGAAGAATTTGAGGGCCTCTTTGATCCATAGGATTTTGAAATAACAGGAATAGAGAAAACGTGAATAGAGAAAACGTATGAATAATATAGAAATGCATGTGTAAAATAAAGGATCGAAACACAGAATTTTTTCCTACACTGTGCTGAACAAAAGAGAATGGAGTGGAAGTTTTCATTCATATGGAATTAGTACATTTTGGAGAATTGGCATAATGTTCCTACGGAAAATTTTCCTTTGAATCCTATGAACCGAATGCATGAGTAATGTTTATTCCAAAGGAATTGAGATTTTCTTTAGGAATCCTTCAAACTAAACAAGGCCTAAAAGATTTCTTTTTGTAGAAATTGAAGGTTTTGCATAACTCTAAATATCATATCCACGCTAGATCTGGAATTTGCAAGTTGCATAGCATTTAAGTATTATTTTTTTTCTAAAATAAGAACAATATGAATCATCCGTATATGGATTTCTAAAACTAGGAATACATGCCTTCAAAAAATTTTAGTGCGAAATAGGAATACATTTTAAATCCTATGAACATTTTATAAAATTTTTGTGTTCTAGAGGAGCCCATTTTTTCGTAAAAGTCCACAGATTTGGCACCTACACAATAGGTTTATAACATGAGTTTCATAAGAATGAACCTGGAAATTTTCATAATTTTCTGTAGATTTGACACATACAAGGCCTCCTTTAATTTGATGGAAAAGCATATGGATATTTTCTAGGATCTCAATGCTATAGGTTTTTTTTTTCTCCTAAATGCCATTTGGAACAAAGGATTTGACATTATTAAATCCTATAAAGGCTCCTTTGATCGCAGAATTCTGAAACACGGAAATATGAAAAATGCGTGATTGGAATATCATGGTCCAACGAATCCTCGAGGACATGTTGTCTGGTTGCTTCAAAGGGAAATATCAAATGAATTTGGAGAGAGGTAACACACAAACATAATCCCCATGAGATTGGACCTCATGTTAATCCGTAGGAGTTTCAAAGGACTTTTCGTGGCTCAGTCCTTTGATCCAAAGGGCATATAGGAAAAGTTTCCCTAGGATCACGATCCTTCAAAATTCCTCAAAATATCATTTGTTCCAAAAGAGTTTTTTTTTGGAATACCTCAATCCATACAAATTAGAGAAAATTTAACATGGGTTCAACCTTGGTCTTTATCTTCTCAAAAAATTATGTTTTTCAAGCGGTCTAATCAAACAATCATTCATGTTTTTTTTTTGCGCGTTTTGCAATTATATGTTTTATCAACTATATGTTTTAAAGAAGCCCTAATAATGGGTTGGCAACATAATAGAAACTTGTTCAATTAATCCCTTCCACAAGAGGATCAATGGGGATTTGAAGGGCTGGTGTGCAATTATTTTCAATCTATTATGGTGTAAAATTATTTTTCTTCATCTCTTTTAAATCCTCCCTCTTATGAATTAACCAAAGGTATCACGTCCCTTTTTGAGATGGGATAAACGGGCAGGTATGTACGCATATTAGCGTGCGCGCTTGCATGTTGCATGTACTATGAAGTTGATGACCACTAACTTCTAAAGTTTAACATGCAAGTGCGTCACATCATCACTCACTAGTAATTATTATCTAGAGTATTTTAAATATCATGCAAATTTGATATGTCATTTATAACTTTGTTGTATTTTTAGAACTCAATATGAAAGAAATGTTAAATCATTATTTCCATATCATTTTCACAGTATTTAAACATATATACATTTATCATTTTTATAATATATAACATGCATTCATCCACATATCCCGTAGCAAAGCGATAGGTATCAACTAGTATATATAGTGAAAGCAGCAAATTTTCTTGCACGAAGATGTGCCACATCATCAAAAATATATTAGTCGTCAGATAAAGAGTTCGGATAAACAATATTTATTGGATCGAATGAGCGCATGTGTTAAAAAATACTACAAATGGGCTAAACATATGGAAATTTCCGGATGTTTTTGTATCTAGTCCTAAATATATGATATAAAGGGAGGGAACAAAGAGAAGAAAGAGGAGGCTTCTAGTGATTCCTCTTATAAACATATAGTATAACTTAGCTATATCTATAGTTGGTTAGGACAATCGATACTTTGTAAACAAATTAAACTTATATCAAAACCTTCTTAAAAGCTAAGGTAAACTAATAGATCATATACATAAGTTCTTAAACAAGATCAAAAATCGTGCAAAGCGTGACTAGTGGCTAGTACATTTGAAAGAAAAATGATGTGTGTTTTGAGATATAATGATAAACAGCCTATGTAATAACATTTATAAGATTTTATGTGGGGTGGATAACATTTAAAAGAGTTAAAAAACACTTGGAGATAAAGCGTTCCGGTATATTTGAAAAAGAAAAAAGGGTGATTTTTTAGAGATGTAATGATAAACATAACATTGCAAAGAGTTAATGCCTTCCGGTACTTTCTTAGGATCGGAAGCAGTTCAGTGGATCACATTACACGTCGCCTTGATTTCTCAATCAACAGCCGTTCATTCACCCACCGAACAATCACCAGCCGTTCGATCGCGTTCCTGACGTCCCCGGTCAAACTCAAAAACAGAGAAATCACCGCGGGCGCGCGGGTTTATCCCTACTTCTTACGCCAACGACGATCGAGCAGTCCGTAAAAAAAAAAAAAAAGACGATCGAGCAGAGATAGGATCGATCTAACCACCCTAAAAAACCGTAGATGTAACCGTCATAACAGCCTACCCCAAAGGAATGCGAGATATATCCGCCGCAGTTCGCTATAAATTTACTTCGAACTCACGGTGAAAAGTAACATCACCTCCCTCCTCATCAACACGTACGTTGCGTTTCTTGGCAATGCGTGTTGCACCGACGAAGACGACGATGTGGCGTTCGCCGGCGCCTGCGTTTCTTCTCGTCGCCGCCATCCTCCTTTCGGTCGTCGCGGCGACGACGGGAGCGGAGTACGTGAAGTACAAGGACCCAAAGAAGCCGATCGGCGAGCGCGTCGATGACCTCCTCAGCCGGATGACGCTGGCGGAGAAGATCGGCCAGATGTCGCAGATCGAGCGCGCCAACGCGACTTCCGCCGTCATCGAGAAGTACTTCGTCGGTAAGTCGCGGCTCTCGCCGCCGGCCGCCGCCGCCGTCGCGCGCGTTCGTTGTACGCTGACGTAAGTAAGTATGTGTTTTGTTTTTGCAGGGAGCGTGCTGAGCGGCGGCGGGAGCGTGCCGTCGGAGAAGGCGACGGCGAAGGAGTGGCAGCATATGGTGACGAAGATGCAGAAGGCGGCGCTCAAGACCCGCCTCGGCATCCCGATCATCTACGGCATCGACGCCGTGCACGGCCACAACAACGTCCACAACGCCACCATCTTCCCCCACAACGTCGGCCTCGGCGCCACCCGCGACCCCAAGCTCGTCAAGAAGATCGGCCAGTCCACCGCCCACGAGGCACGCGCCACCGGCATCCCCTACACCTTCGCCCCGTGCGTCGCCGTAAGCCAAACCCGACGAACACACACAATCCTTACGTAATGTGTTCGATCAAATTACGTAATGTTCATGGTGTTCGATCGCATGCGTGTGTGCAGGTGTGCCGCGACCCGAGATGGGGACGGTGCTACGAGAGCTACAGCGAGGACACGAAGCTGGTGCAGCTGATGACGTCGGCAATGGTGCCCGGGCTGCAGGGCGACGCGCCGGCGAAGCACCCGAAGGGAACGCCGTTCGTGGCGGGGGAGATGAACGTGGCCGGCTGCGCCAAGCACTTCGTCGGCGACGGCGGGACGCAGCACGGCATCAACGAGAACAACACGGTGCTCAGCTTCCACGACCTGATGCGCATCCACATGCCGCCCTACGACGACGCCGTCATCAAGGGCGTCGCCTCCGTCATGATCTCCTACTCCAGCTGGAACGGCGTCAAGATGCACGAGAACCGCTTCCTCATCACCGACATCCTCAAGAACAAGATGAAATTCAGGGTAACCAATGCTAAAATTCTCTCAAATTCTGATGAAAATTCAACTGTTCTTCTGTGAAATTTTGTGACGTGAACAAAAAAATGTTGCAGGGCTTTGTGATCACGGACTGGCAGGCGGTGGACAGGATCACGACGCCGCCGCACAAGCACTACTACCACTCGATCCGGGAGACGATCCACGCGGGCATTGACATGGTGATGATCCCGTACGACTACCCGGAGTTCGTCGCCGACCTGACGTCGCAGGTGTCGAACGGGTCGATCAAGATGGACAGGATCAACGACGCCGTCAGCCGCATCCTCCGCGTCAAGTTCGCCATGGGCCTCTTCGAGAACCCACTCCCGGACCCGCGCCTCGTCGGCGAGCTCGGCGACAAGGAGCACCGGCAGATCGCGCGCGAGGCTGTGCGCAAGTCGCTCGTCCTGCTCAAGAACGGCAAGTCCGGGGAGAAGCCTCTGCTGCCTCTGTCCAAGAAGGCCGGCAAGATCCTCGTCGCGGGCAGCCACGCCCACAACCTCGGCTTCCAGTGCGGCGGCTGGACCGTGTCCTGGCAAGGCCAGGGCGGCAACAACGTCACCGCTGGTAAGCACAATTTCCGATCTCGATCGAGACTCGTCGGTGTTCTTCTTGCATTAATCAAAGAAACTAAACACGCTGTGTGAATCGTGCAGGCACGACGATCCTGGAGGCGATCAAGGCGGCGGTGGACAAGAGCACGGTGATCGACTACACGGAGCACCCGGACAAGAGCTCGATCGCCGAGAACGCCAAGGAGTACGACTACGCGGTGGTGGTGGTCGGCGAGGCGCCGTACGCCGAGACGGCCGGGGACAACCTGAACCTGACCATCCCGTCGCCGGGGCCGGAGGTGATCAAGGACGTGTGCGGGCTCGTCAAGTGCGTGGTGGTGCTCGTCTCCGGGAGGCCGCTCGTGGTGGAGCCGTACATCGGCGCCATGGACGCGTTCGTCGCCGCTTGGCTCCCCGGCACGGAGGGCCACGGCGTCGCCGACGTGTTGTTCGGGGATCACGGCTTCACCGGCAAGCTGCCGCGTACTTGGTTCAAATCGGTGGATCAGCTGCCAATGAATTTCGGCGACAAGCATTACAGCCCGCTGTTTCCATTTGGGTTCGGACTAACCACCAAGCCAAGCAATAGTCAGAGTTAGGGGTTAAGCATTTTATTTATTTAACGGCCTATACAGAGCCAAAGTTAGAGGTTAAAACATTTTGTGTTATGGCTTAACCATAGCCAGAGCCTGAGTTAGGGGTTAAACATTTCATCTGATGGCCTATTATATTGTTCAGTTAAAGTAAAATGAGTGTGAGGGTATGATATTTCAAAAATAAATATTAGTAGGATTTTATTGGTCAGTGTTACTCAACTTTTCCCCTCCAGCTATAAAAGACCCCCTTCCTTTTCCTTCCTCTCTTCCCCTCCATCCTCACCTCGCCTCTGCTCTTCCCCTTGCATTGCCTCTTCCTCTCCTCCAATGGCAGCGGCTGCGGCGGTTCGGTCCGTGCCAGCGGCTATGGAGAATGTCCTGGTAAAGTCTAGAGGGTAAATCTCTCCTCATCTGCTTCAAAGTCTAGAGGGTAAATCTCTCCTCATCTGCTTCTCGCTTCCCTTTCTCATCTGCTTCTTGCGTGCGTGCGTGTTTTTCCTCTACTTCCGTGTTTCTCCTCTTTGCGTGCGTGCGTGTTTCTCCTCTACTTCCGTGTTTCTCCTCTACTTCTCGTGTGCTCTGCGATCGAGTCATTTACAGCGCTTCGCTTCTCTTGTGCGTGCGTGTGTTTCAATCATGCGTGCGTGCGTGCTTCTCGTGTGCGCTCTGCGATTCGAGCCATCTACAGCGCTTCGCTTCTCTTGTGCGTGCGTGTGTTTCAATTGTGTATTCATGTGTTTTTGTGCATGTGGTTGTGCATCTACAACGATTCTCTTCTCTTGTGCGTGCATGTGTTTCAATCGTGTGTTGTTATGCGTGTGTGTTGGTCCTGATTGCAAACACTGTTCCATTTTAGTTGGAATTGGAATATCATTATCGCAGTTTCGAGTTTCGAGCGTGCGTGTATTTCAATCATGTGTTGCTGTGCGTGTGTGTTGGTCCTCGTTGCAAATGCTGTTCCATTTTAGTTTGAATTGGAATATCGTTATTGCAGTATCAGTTTCGAGTTTCGACCTGTGTGCTTCAATCGTGTGTTATTGTGCATGTGTGTTGGTCCTCGTTGCAAACGTTGTTCCATTTTAGTTAGAATTGGAATATTGTTATCGCAGTATCAGTTTCAGAGTTCGAGTGTGCATGTAGTTCAATTGTGTGTTGTTGTGCATGTGTGTGTTTGTGTTGGTTCTCGTTGCAAACGTTGTTCCATTTTAATTGGAATTGGAATATCGTTATCTCGGTATCAGTTTCGAGCTTCGACCGTGCATGTGTTTCAATTGTGTGTTGTTGTGCATGTGTGTGTTTGTGTTGGTCCTTGTTGCAAACGTTGTTCACCATTTTAGTTGGAATTGGAATCTCGTTATCGCGGTATCAGTTTCGAGTTCCTGCAAATCGGTCAGTTACAAACGCTGTTCCAATTTAGTTGGAATTGGAATCATTGTTTTAATCTACTCCTATAGGTAGTCGTAGTAGCATTCCTAGTATTATTCATTTGTAATCCATGGCAATTGTGAATTTGGAATTCCTGTGAGCCCATAAATTAAACCAAAAGCCTTTCACGTCTACCATGATAGCCCATAAATAGGGTCTAGCCCGTTAACGAGCTCGTAAAAGAAAAGGTAAGAAGTTTATTTTGTCGCCTTCATGATTAAAGAAAAAAGTACACCGAAGGTCTCTCATTTTATCACCAAATTACAAAATTGTCCTTAAAGTACATCTCTCATCTTATCACCTTTTTTTCTCACTTATATGTGGTAGGGATGCTGCGATTTAATTAGGGAAAATACACCGAAGATATCTCATCTTATCACCGAATTAAAAAATCACTTGAACCGTAAAAACGGATACAACGCATCCCCCAACTTACAAAATCAGTGCAAACAAGATACCTTGACGGTATTGTCCACGGTTTTTGGCTGACGTGGCGCCTACGTGGTTCCTTTGACATATGCCATGTTGCTCGTATATGGCATCTTAATAGCAGCAACATATGCCACCATATACTAGCATCTTAAGTCGTGTGTTCACGTAACTATGACCTCTCTATCTATTAAATATATTTATATATTATTTATGTTAATAGGCGTAAATGTTTAATAACAATTAATAATAAATATATTTTTATCATATTTTAAGAAGTGTAGCTATAACATTAATGAATGTATATATCTTGATTTGTCATTAAGAATATTATCGTAACAACAAATCATTTATCATATATTACCGTGACCATTGCCTCCTACAATATCTAAATGTGTCATTTATAATAATAATGTGAATAGCCACATCTGTTACACATTGCGATTCTGTCATCACCAGTTGAGAAGTATCTATACACTTTTTTTACCGTAATATAATTTAAATCAACTTCACAAAATTTATTATGTCCTCCATGTCACATGATTTTTTTAATTTTAAGATGTAGTGAATTAATCGATAGTATTAGTTGATGTAGCTATTGATATTTTCACGAATACTTGTTATTATTGATATAGTAGAATTACCATTGAATACTCATTGGTGATTTTTTATAAGGATAATTTTGAAGGTATTTTTTTTTCATTTTCATGTCTTTGTTACCACACATTTTATGGGATGTGCTTGAAGAGTCTAGAACCTCCCATGACACTGTTTGTTTTTTTACTGATTTTTGTCTCTTTTGATTCAACGGTTCTCTTCATCTAAATTGTGCATCTAACGGTTCATATTTATTCGATGATATGACTCATCCTGGTGGGATTTTGGGATCCTTTTCATGTGGATCCGGTCACGGCATAAATATATATATTTATATTTAAGTCCCGCTGCCTCTACACGACAACGTCGCGCTCGTGTTCGGCCGCGTATCTCAATATCTTGTCTTTTGCCACCGCTGTGTGCTTAATTTCGTTCGGCTCGAGCTCCTTGGTTTCGTCAACGATTCACCGCCAATTACCACTGCCTTTTCTTTTTATATGCCAAGGCCGGCCGGTACGCACCTCACCTTGCTACTCAATTCTTTCTCTTTCTTTCTACTACATATAATATCTCCATCCAGCCCTAAATTGAAGTAGTAGCTTATAGACTATCAGAGTATTACATGTACTACAATCACTGCGCCTGTTCTCAAAAAAAAAAAAAATCACTGCGCCCCTCCATCAACAGTTTAGTCTGGTTCGAAATCCTCAGATTTAATAAATTGTACAAATATGCGATACAACAGTTACGTTTTGATAAGATCAGATTTAATATCCATTATTCAAAAAAACCAGTTACGTTTTGGTGGCCTCTGATTATTGCTTTGTATTAGGGATTAAACTAGCTCGATATAGTAGCATATTGTTATAATTTGTTTCTCATATAGTAGCGCATTTACTTTCAAACTTTTTTATGAAGCGAAAACATTGGAAGTTGTAATATAATAAATTATGGCATAGCTCAATCAATCTTTTGTACCAGGTACTTTGATCAGCATGATAATTACTATGCTCATAAAACAAAATAATTACAGCAAACGAAAGATATAAAAAGTTAATAGTAACCTCCAAATTTATATAAAAAGATATAGCAAATGTGATATATGTTTATTATGTTCCCTTTTCCTCCTAATTTGCTTGAGTCGATGCATTGTATGTCTTTCCTAGTCCTTCTCTTCTACCCCCTCGGTCTTATATACTACATGTTTTTGGTTTGTTGTAAGTTTTTTTATTTTAATCAAATTTATAAAAAAAAAGTAACATCTACAACCCTAAATTACCACGAAATATATTTGGCTAGGGGTTTCGATGGTGAGGTAGCGGCTACTGCGGCCTAGGCAGCGAGATTAGCGGTAGAAGGTGGCGCAGTGCGGTGAGGTTAGCGGTGGCGCAATGCGGTCTTATTAGCAGCGGGAGGTGGCGTAGTGTAGCTTGCACGCTCAGTATCCCTATGGATTCTCCAAGCTCATCCTTGTCTTTCAAATTGATCTCATCCTTGGTTTGCATGCAGTGTCATTGATCAAGTGCCCATTGTGAAGGATAAGGCTATCATGGAGCGTAGAGCAATGGCAATTGCTAATCAGGGTCGTATTTTCTATATGTGCAAGGAGAAGAGTGATAGGAAATAAGGATTTAGGGATTTTTTAGGGATTCAGGTGTCATTATAGCTACAATGAGATATATGCGACGCGCTATGATGTGGAGGGGTTGAGAGCAAAAGTGTTACTTGTGTAGCGTGCCATGTTGGCGGTCAAACATGGTCAAATGATAATTGGACCGGGGTGGTACATTAAACCAAGTTTATAGATCTAAACATGCAATTTTCAAGTTTAGGAACCTAAGTGATACAACCCCACAAGTTTAAGGACCGATCATGTATTTCATTTTTTGTATTATATTTGTTTTGTATTAAAAATGTTACTATATTTTTTATAAACTAAGTTAAATTTTGAAAAAAAAAACTTAGAACATACTCAAAATGACTTATAACATGGAACAGGAGGGAGTATACAAGAAGTCTATCGACTAGCTCACTTATTCCTTTATACACGTTGAATCTAATTATCTCAGTTTTCTCCTGTATCAGAAAACCTATAAAATTAACAAGGTTCATCAAAACATAACACAGCCTAATTACCAAAGCACTTAATTTTAGTATTTTACAGCCGAATCCGTATTTTGACAAGTGTAAACAGATATTAGTTTTATAGGGTGTTTTTTCTTAATGAAGTGTTGTCATGATGGTGCAAGTGAACATGTGATTTCATTGATTTTTTTTCTAATATTCTCCATTATTTTGTTAATTTCAACTTCATTAAGTTTCTTCTTAACCTGAGCCAGGCGATTGAGTTGGCGATGCCTCGAGCCGGGGATCCGACAGCGTATTCCAAACCAAAAGTGAAATTTGAGCTCCTATACGTCTCATGCATCATCGCGATATGCTACATGGAACGTAACTACGTGAGACAAGGGATAAGAGGTGCCCTTCCTAATCTAACATAATCTACATGGAACGTAACTACGTGAGACAAGGGATAAGAGGTGCCCTTCCTAATCTAACATAATTTGGAGTGTTCTTGACAGGAGCAATCGGTATGGTGCAGACGGTTAAGTTTTTCCTTCTTGATGCAATCGACTCACCTGATGCACGGGAAGATTCAAGGGACCAGAGGCTCTAAAGTTGGCTGTACTTAATTACACTGATCGATGGCAAAACCAACAATTAATGACATTTTACTGAGCTATATATTGTGACTAATTTATATGTTAATAACTTTACTCTGACATTTGTGATTGTTTTACCAGCTAACCACTTTGACATTGTGAATTGTGATTGGTTTGGGGAGAAGTACTTATTACAAACATTACCAAATCCCTCGGACCTTATTTGGACGACCCGCCAATCCCCATTTCATCCTATCGAACGCGCAAATAATACGGTCCATACTTTAGTTCGATTCTCAGCCAATTCACTTGAATGGGCTAACACTGGGATCCATCTAACCAAGAGGATCTTAAAAACGAATAAGTTAACCTGACGTACCTTAATTGTACACCGAATATATTCGAGGTCCCCTAACCGTAATACCAAAAATGAACACCCTAAACTATGTAAAACCATCCAAAAAAGATCCCGAGACAATATGGATGTCTAGTTTTACTAACGTGGCATCCTAGTCAGCAAAAGAAATAAAAAAATTATGTGAAGCCCACATGTAAGTGAGAGAATGATGTGAGCCCCACATCTCTTCTTTCTTTTCTTCTCTCTGCTTCTCTTCTTGTCAGCCATTGACGCGCTGCAGCTGCTGAGCAACCGCCATTGCGGGAGGGGGGGAAGAGGAGGCCGGTGGAGGCGGCTCCCCCGCCCTCAGGAGCTGTGACGCCATTGGCAGCATTGACGGATGGAGCCCGCGTAGGACGAGCACGTCCGCCGCGGACCGCACGTACTCTGCCGTAACTATCGCTTTCGCCACGCCTCGCAGCGCTATTGAGGAGCCCCGACTACGCACTTGCCCGCCGCCACCGCTCCTTCACTGGCCGCACAATCGCCCGCCACCACGCACTCCGCCGGCCGCGCACTCGCCCGCCGCCGACCCACCGGCATCCGCGCGCTCGCCTACCTGCTCCGGCTACTGGCCGCCACCTGCTGCCGCTAGCCCGCTACCCCCTGCGGAAGAGAAGAGAAAAAAGATAAGAGGAAGAAAAAATAAAAGAGAAAAGAAAAGGGTGGAAAGATGGGATGCAAACCTAACATTATTTTTTTTCTCACTTACATGTGGGCCCAGATTACTGACTAGGATGTCACGTAAGCAAAATCACCCATATATACTACCATGGGACCTATTTGCACAATTTTGAATATTTGAGGGTGAAGATTTCTGGTATTGGGGATTAGGGATATTATACAAACTCAATGTAAAGTTGGGGGACGGTAGGTGAACTTATTCCATCTATAAATGGCATGTTTTCGGTCCATCGAACGTTCCAAGCCCAATCGAGGCCTCACTAGGCACCATCATTGTAGGTGTTGGGCTCAAATATAGTGTCGACAGCAGTGTATGTAGCATACTCCCCCAATTATGATTTAGCTTGTGTGACCCATGAGAGCTATGTGCGCATGTTTAGTTACTACTCACGGGTTAACCCTTTTACACGAAGTAAGGATGAAAGTGTAAGTGAGGTGGTATGTGTAAGTGAACCCGTCCGTTGGATGAGCTGGTTACGTGGTTCTGGAGGGATATATGTTACTGATATGTGGACCTGTTAAAGTGCAGCCGATAAGTCTCCTCCACGCTACTGTCCTCTTAGGGCATCCACAATGTATCACTAAAGTAGACATTATGCAATAAATGCAGCTATAAGAGCAGGCCATATACATTGTAGAGGTGGTCTCTATACCATTAATTGCTAAAGTAGTCCTTAGCTATATGGGCTGCCCATAAGGAAATAAAATACAATACTTTTGGATTTCACTGTGTACAAATGAATATAAAATCTAAAACAGTTGGTGTGGCAGGTATCCGTTGAAGTAGCCGTTGGTTGTTGAGTGTTGGCTCTCCACGCTGGTTCTCCATGCTCCTATAAAACAGACCAACAAGAGCTTTCAGTTTGTAGCTCTTCATTTCATCAGGACATGGATTCATCCAACAAAAATTTCATAGACCTTCTCAGTCAAGACTCTCCAAACCATGTAGAAAAGCCTAGCCACAACTCCCTTCCCCAACAATTCCCCAATAATTTTCCCCAATCTCAGTTTACCCAAAGCTTCAGCCCACATTTTTTACATAATTTCTATCCATTTGGTTCCCCAGGCAACTATCCACCATATGGTCATTCTCCTCCAAGCCTTCAAGCTACTCCACATCAAGGAAATTGGTCACAATCTAATCTATATAGCTTACAAGGTTTCCATTTGCAAGAACATATGGTGCACTCACCAAATCTGGGGTTTGGAGCTGCAAATAACCGAGCAATCTTTGCGCTGCAACATGCCCCCTCAGTTAGAGCCACTGCCAACACTTCTTCGCATGGGTCTGAGTCATCGACTCCCTGCCCTACAAGACATCAAGAGGCGCCAGTTAACATCGAGGAGTTAAGTGAAAGCAGCGAAGATGAGGTGAAGAGAGCACCACGCACCAATTGGACAAAAGAAGAGAACTTACGGTTAATTAGTGCTTGGTTGAGCAACTCGGTTGATCCCATAGATGGAAATGAAAAGAAGGGAGAGTATTATTGGAAGGATGTAGTTGATGAGTTCAACAGCAACCGTCCTACAAATGGCCACAAGAGGACAGTCAAGCAATTGAAGACACACTGGGGAAATGTTAAGAAGGATATTGGGAAATTTTGTGGAGTTTATGCTCAAGTTAGACGTACCTTTACCAGTGGGCACTCTGATGACATGATCATGGAAAAAAACTCATGTATGGTACAAGAATCAATCAAATCAGAAGCCTTTCACCTTAGAGTATATGTGGAGAGAGCTAAAGGATCAACCAAAATGGCGTACTGTTATCAAAAAGGAAGAAAACAAGAACAAGAGGACTAAGATTTCTGAGTCAGGAGCTTACTCATCCTCATCAAACCAAGAGACTGAAGAAGAATCATCAAACAAAGAGAGGCGCCCTGAGGGACAGAAGAAAGCAAAAGAGAGATTAAGAGGCAAAGGAAAAGGAAAAGCTCAATCTTCTCCATTGGGGAACCAGCCATCTCAAAACATAGTTTTGTACAACGAAGCTATCAAAATTAAAGCTGAAGCATTGTTGAAATCAGCAGAGGCAAAACGGGAACAAATAAGGATGGAAAAGTGGCAGGCATACATTAAACTGGAAGAAAAAGATACCTCTAATTTTACTGGAGAAAAGCTGAGAAGGCATGAAGCTATGTTGAACCAATTATCTAAAGAACTAGCTGAGGAATAAAGGAGAAGCATGTTATGTTTCTACTGTAGTGCTTAGTGTATGATTAATTTAGTCATCAAATTTGATCTATTGTTGATGTACTTGTCATTTTCAGAATTTAGCTCTAGTACTAATGTAAAAGCTTTTACTATATCCCCACTTCTATTAAGCAATATGTTGTGTGTTATTAAGCACAACATAGCTGTTGGAATAGTGCCAAAAGGAAGAAATAGCTGTTACAAACTAGCTGTTGGAATGCTGCCAAAAGTAAGAAATAGTTGTTGCAAACTAGTTGTTGGAATGCTGCCAAAAGTAAGAAATAGCTGTTATAAACTAGCTGTTGGAAATGTATCCTACAAATAAGAGATGTAGTCAGGAAGACACCACTCACACTCTCACTGCCCACTTCATTCAGCCTCTTGGAAGATACCACTCCCCTCTCACTGCCCTCTCCATTCAGCCTCAAACCAACTTAGGAAAATGTCAGCCAACTCCCAAGAACAATCTACTAATATAGAAGATTCTCTCACCAGCGACAATCTAGAAGAGCTACTATGGGAAGAAATCAATGACCCTATGGAGGTTGAAATTGAAGATAGTAGAGATTGAAGCAGAGCTAGAAGTAAAACTAGTTGGACCATCTACTCAGTGTGGGGACTACACACGCAGGTACATCAACAGGGATCATGAAGAGGACCATAACAGATTGTTTGCTAAATACTATTGTGACAATCCTTTGTACACTGATGACCAATTTCGTCGGAGATTTCGCAGGAGAAAGCATCTATTTTTGCGCATTGTTGAAGCTCTCGGTGTTTGGTCTCCATATTTTCACCTAAGATGAGATGCATTTGGCAAGGTGGGTCTATCGCCACTGCAGAAGTGCACAGCTGCCATCAGAATGTTGGCATATGGTACACCAGCTGACCTTATGGATGAAACCTTTGGAGTAGCAGAAACAACAGCAATGGAATGCATGATTAATTTTGTTCAAGGTGTGAGGCATTTATTTGGTCAGCAATATCTTCGGAGGCCTACTCAAGAGGATATTCAACATTTCCTTCAATTTGGAGAGGCACATGGGTTCCCTGGAATGTTAGGTAGCCTTGATTGCATGCATTGGCAATTGGAAAATTGCCCGGTTGCGTGGAAAGGGCAATTCACCCGTGGTGATTATGGAGTACCAACTATCATGCTAGAAGCAGTTGCCTCTGCTGACATATGGATTTGGCATGTCTTTTTTGGGCTGCTGGTTCTAACAATGATATTAACGTATTGGACCAGTCACCATTGTTCACTGAGGTACTACAAGGAAGAGCACCTACTGTTCAGTTTACAGTTAATGGGACTAACTATAATATGGGATATTATTTAGCTGATGGTATTTATCCAGAGTGGGCAACATTTGTGAAATCTATCAAGAGACCTCTAAGTGATAAAGCTAAATTGTTCGCACAACGCCAAGAATCAGCAAGAAAAGATGTGGAACGAGCTTTTGGGGTTTTGCAGAAACGTTAGGCCATCATACGTCACCCAGCGCATCTTTGGGAAAGGGAAGAACTGGCTGATATCATGTATGCATGTATAATTTTGCATAACATGATAGTTGAGGATGAAAGAGGCACCTATGATATACCGGATGACAATACATATGACAAGGATATTTTTCGGCACAAATGGCAGGGCTTCACCATGGCCCAATCTATGGATTTGAAGACGTCCTAGAGAAAAACTTGTTGATTCGTGATCGAGCAACCCATCGTCGTCTCAAGCAAGATTTGATGGAACACATATGGCAAAAGTTTGCTGGCCAACAACATTAGACTTTATTAGTTTTTTATGATTTCTACTCTTCACTAGTTTATTAGTTTGTTATTAATCTTGTACTTTGCTAGTTTGTATTCAGGCACTCAGCTTAATTTGCTAGTTTGTATTCAGGAACCGAATTTAAGATTTACATGTTTGTTTGACTGACATTTTAACTGTTTGTATTCTATGACTCCGATTTGTTCTCTTTTATTTTTTAAAATAACAAAAGCACAACCAGAACTGGAAATTCAACCACAAGATGAACGCATATATTATCGTTGCAGTAAATGAATCGAGACACATGCATACGACCTGCCTCCAGCAACAAAATCAGGACAACAATGACCTCTAGTGCCAACCAAATCATTAAATCACAAAGGAATATGGAGCTAGGTGATGATTATATTACCTACATCTGTGCTTTTTATTAAAATATTTAAAATAATTTTCTATTTCAAAAATTTACAAAACTAGTTGTCCAACGTTCTTTAGAAGGGTGATATTTAAAAATCGCTCTCCTAGAGGACGAGTTTTCCTACGTGGCACACGGCCGTTGGCCGACGCCTATTGGCCAGCCAACGGGGTCACAAAAAATTTGCAGGTGGCCCCCTTGCTATCCTCCCAAAGAGCGATTTTTCGCTCAAGGAAGCCGCCTGCAAAAGTGCTGGGAGGGTAGCTGAAATGTTCTCTCGGCAGCCTATCAATGTCTTTCGATGTCATTGTAAAATCTGACATATCAACATCATCTGGACTGTCTTGATCGTGAAATAACTGAAATATGACCTTACTTGATATTGTGCCTGATAAAAAACAGTAGAGTAGGTCGACTAAGTTCATATTCATGTATATGTACTACGTCATAAGATACAGTTTCTAGGAATATGTTGTCTATCCTTGGTCTCAAATTCAACAAGTAGGGTGTGCACTCCAGATCTACCATCTAACTAAAATATATTCTTAAATTTCCGTTATGCCCTAAGTCCAAAATACCCTAAGTCGTATTCCCTTGTTCTTAAATTATACAAATATTTTATGTGCTCCAGATCTACTAAAATATATGGTTCTAAAACTAAAACGCTACAAAATTTACAAACACAATCCAGTATAATGTATTTACCTACGATTAAGTCAGCAAATCGGCAGGGCTTCGCCGCTCCCCTTCTGCTCCCCCTCACCTCTCACTCATTCTCTTTTTTTTTTTTGATTTTGAGGGAATATAATGAAAAATCGGAGAGGTAGAGGGTTTTTATACCCGGAGGGGATAAAATCGCCCTCCCAGAGAGCGGCAAGGGGGTCGCCTGCAAAATGACAGGCCGCCTTGCCACTCTTTTGCAGGCAGTCCCTCCGTACAGTACAAAGACGCCCTTTTAGAGGGCGGCAAGGGGGCCACCTGTAAAACGACCAAGGTGCCTCGTCGCCTTTTTGCACGCGGCCCCGCGCACATCAAAAAATCACCCTCTGCGAGGACGGCAAGGGGGCCACCTGCAAAAAGCGACTCCCTGTTGGTCGGCCGTTAGGCGTCGGCAAACGATCGTGTGCCACGTAGGAAAACTCACCCTCTAGGAGGGCGATTTTTAAATATCGCCCTCCCAAAGAACGGTAGGCGATTAGTTTTGTAAATTTTTAAAATAGAAAATTGTTTTTTAAATCTTTTAATAAATAAAATTGAAAATAAACAAAATCTCCGTTATGTGCTTACCAAATGGACGATCTTACGAGCATGAACTGTAACAATTATTTGTGGTAGTAGTATCATCTTCCATGCCTGAGCAAGTGATATCATTTTTAAAGGTCCATGGAGAATGAATATAACATGTGACATGCCGGACAAGCAAATAAATGAGTGATAGAAAAGTAAAGGATGATAACATGGTTCGGTTGATTTTTTAAAATCATAAGACAACAAGATAACTATTTAATAATTTTAAATAAAAATTATGCGTAATAAAATTAGAATAATTTTATATAGGTGCTAGCCTATAATTACGTAGACCACCTAGCTATTTTCATTTTAAAAACAATTTTGCGAACTTCCCCTTGAGTGGCAGTACGCCATGCTCAAAACACAATGACACAAGGCTGATAATTTAAACTAAGGGAAAATTGGTTCTACGGCATTTTAACACTGTCCATGCTTTTTATGCTAGTTTATCCTATGGACATTAATGGGCCAACAGTCCAACACTGTGGATCAGGCATAGATGACATGATTTCAGCCCATCCAAAGCTCCAAACCCAACCGAGGCCTCGCAAGGCCCCATGACCCCATCGTTGTAGGCTTGAGGCGTGGTATTTGGTATAGATTTGTTGATAGATTTTTCCGTTGAAATCATACAGATTTTGTACCGTTCGATTTGTGTTAGAATTAGTATTTTATCGTAGATAATTAGATAAATTCAAACACACACATCCACGGAAAGCCCTGAGCCGGTGAGCTCCACACAAATAATTAAATTCATTCAGTTGATATGATATGTAAAACCACTATAATTTTCATAAATATATTGTGTAAATAAATATGTATTTGTTATTTTATTTAAAATATAAAATTACAGTCCTATATAACTAAAATTACATTAGTAAAATATAAAATTACAGCCCTATATAACTAAAATTACATTTATAAATTTAATTAATATGATATGTAAATGCACTGTAATTTTGATAAAAATACTGTTGTCAGTGTCATGGGCCAAGGGGTATGCCGACCTTGAGTCTGAGGTGGCCCCGTGCGCCCACATGGCCATCCCCCGAGGGGGGATCAAGCCCAAGGGTGACGTGGCGGTCGCCCTCCCAGGACACGGCACCCCCTAGGGGGATAGCGCAGCGGGGGTCGGGCTCCTCCGACCCCCTCAGGCTACCGCCACGTATGATGGGGCAGGTGAGCGCTCCCAGCGCTCACCTACCCTCATTAATGGCGATGTAGCCGTGGTGTGCCTGCGCGCACGCGTGCCGCATTTAATGCAGAATGACACGCACGCACGCATCTGACACCGGTCGTAGTCGGCTGACCGGCCTGCGACCGGTCCGAATGACGGATGAGACGCAGCACAGTACCGGCATGCCGCCGCACGCCTGGTAGGTGTGCTACGTCTCCCGCCGGTCACATCAAAGCCGTGTGAGCTGTTTCGGTTCACAGATTTCGCCAGGGTTGGTACGCCGGGTCTAATCGCCTGGCGCATCAACCCCATACGGCCGGACGAGCAAGTCTCCGGCC
This sequence comes from Oryza punctata, assembly GCA_000573905.2. Classification (NCBI taxonomy): domain Eukaryota; kingdom Viridiplantae; phylum Streptophyta; class Magnoliopsida; order Poales; family Poaceae; genus Oryza; species Oryza punctata. The sequence goes on from CM002490.2 coordinate 35,518,961, forward strand.
GTTTAATGAAGAATGGCACTCGGCGTCACGTAGAGAATGAGCGGTCTGACAGGAGTCACGCCGGCGCTACAGGACGGTAGACTTCGGCCGCGAGCCACAGTGTGGCTCTTAATTGTACAATAGTTTTTTTCATTTTCTCTATATTATAGCCGGTCCGGCCCATGTGGTGTCCCTTGAGGTATAAAAGGAGGTACAGGCCTAGAGGAAAGGGAGTTCTGCTCTTTTGGATTGCTTCTAGCGGAGTCCAACCTTGAGAGCAAACACTTACACAAATAATCCACCTCACAGGAGTAGGGTATTACGCCTCATCGGTGACCCGAATCTGTATACTTGCTTGTGTGTCATCGTCCTCTTTCTTGCGACCTCTCCATCTCATCGGCGCACCGGAGTCGGGGCCGAGAAAAGCCTCTCTTTCGCGCTCTGGGCCGAACTAAAAAGGGGTCTGCATAGTCCCCCGCTGCGGAGTTTACCCTCCGACAACTGTATAAGTAAATATTTATTTGTTATTTTTCTTTGTAACCCGTTGGATGTAAATCTAAGGGTTGAAAAAATCTAATCACCAAACAAATATATAGGTAATCCCTGAGCCGTTACCGCAGGTGTAGTATTCGTGCCGGAGGCAAGACTGCCCGTGGTCAGGTCTAGTATTCGTGCCGGAAGAACCTGCTTGGGACGGCCAGCACCGTCTCTTCTCCTCCATTCACCAGATGGTCCTCCCGAACTCTCACTCACTCACTCGTTGGCCTTCGTTTGTTTCTTGTGAAAACGATTCACGGACTCGCCGTGAGTGGCCGCACCCGCACGCCCACGCGCAACAACGGCGCACGATCCAGGCCGTTTTTGGTGTCACGTCGCCGCATTATTACTTGCGATCTCGGCGGCACGCGGCGTGCCACGCCTTGGTGCCCCCGGCTGCGACGCGTCTGGTTGGCCCGTCCCCTTTACATGTGGCACCCCCCGGAGATGGACCAAGGCGTGCACGCTTTTGGGGGCCTTTGCAACCTGGAACCTTCTGATCCTGGACTCCCCTCCATTCTGCGACTACCATTCACCCCGCCCCAGTGGCCCACACCACAGCTGTGGCGGCACAAATGGACGATGCCAATATGCCATTCATGCTGGAAAGTGGAAAGGTGTACTCTACGTAGCAGCACACAGTGAAGACATACTGCAGTCTTCAGTCATCAGTGACCGTAGTTTCAGAGTTTCAGGCAGCATTCAGATGCATGGGAAGGCTGCAACGGTCACTCCAGTGCGTGAAAAAGCTTATAATGCGCGGCTTTCATGGATCCGTGATTGGTCGGCCGATCGACCGGAGTCAATTCCATATGCAGCTAATTAACAATCCTGCACTAGTATAGTGCACAGTGCTTCTGCTGCCTAGTTGAGTCCTGACCCATCACCCAATGCAGCGTCGTGCGTGCATTGTCTCCCTCAGATCGCTGCAGTGTGGATGCAGTTTAAGCACAAGGATCTGGCCCTTGGTAACAGCGGCTTGGTTAGCAGTAACACGGCTTCGTGGAAAACAATTAGTAGAACCCACGCTGTTCGGTTAGCTTAAAACCTTCGTACACCTGCTCTAATGGCACCGACACGCAAAAGGCACGCACTGCATGTCCCGCCCTAATGACGGGCATTAATCCACAGCAGCAGCAGCAGCAGCAGCCGCCGCCGCAACGGCACGCGCGTCCGACCGGTTTGCTGGGCGACGCAGACGTTGTGAATTGTGATCGTGTGGAATTGGAATTGGATTTGGATTCGCTGTTTTTTGCAGATTTCCAACTGAAAAAAAATGGAAAAGGCCCTCTTTGATTTAGCAACTCATCAATGGGCCAGAGATAAACGGATCAACTCCGTACGTACTACTACTGCTACAGCGAAGTGCGAGGAAAGGTTGGCCATTAAAACTGCACAACCTGCCTGTGTGCTGTGCCGTACTGCCGTGGTGCCCTGCATTTCTCACCTGCCATAGCTGGCCTGGCCGGGCCTTCACTGCTTGTGCAGCTGTTACACTTAGTACTCCGCTTAATTCACCTACCAGATGTACTGTCAGTAATGTGACACTGTATAGTAAATGCTAATGGTAGAGTAATGTGCTACAGATGATTCATTGCTGAAAATCCTATCGTGTATAGCAGTAAATTTCCTTTTAGCCAGCGCCCGGTTGGATCGTATTGTTGCTGCCTGCCTGCGTGAGCGTGAACAACGCGTGATCCCATCATAAACGCCTCGTTCTCCTGCCATTATTCTCTGACGAGCTGAGCCACTCCGGTTTATTTTACTCCTCCAATCTGCTCTGCCCGGATCGATCCGTCGCGTGATCCGTGGAGCATTTGTTAATCTAAGACGCGATCTGGATCTTTCAACTAGTGGTAGCCCAAACTCTGACGCGATCTGACGGTCTTTTTGTCAACGACGCAGCCACGAACGAGCTATCAGCAGTGCCGGGACAGCGTACACGTGCTGTGTGGCGCCTACTACAGTTCTTTCCCCGATTCAGCTTGCGTGCGCGCCTCAGCCATCTGCAAGTTATGGACCATGAGCCTCCGGGATTTAGATTCTGAGAAATAGTAAATAGTTGGTAGGAATCTAGTTGACGAAAACATAGAGAAGCTAGAGAAATCAGCTTATGACTTCTAGTTTATTTTATAAATTTTACAAAACTCCTCAGAACATGAAAAGTTAAATTGAGTGGTAGAATCAACATGTGTAGCTGCATGCGTCACCATCTATATCTAATATGCATACACACTGAAATGCAAAATGCAAGCAAAATAAACTGCACAGTCCATGAACGATTTTTCTATTTGCATTTAGGTGATTGGGATTTAATAGGGGAGATGCGAATAGTAGAGAAGTCCTTTTTCTGTGCATGCCTGGCTGGAAGGATAAGGAGAAGTGATGATGGTCCATGACTCCATGGATGATATAGAAGAAGAGGAAGAAGAAGAATAAAAATCGTTGTGATCCCTTTGTGGGGAAAAGATGAGGAACATCACATGCATGCATCGCTCTGTCTACTATCTCACTTTGAACTTTCCATCTGTTTTTGTTTTTCTAAGAGAAGGTTGCAATATATTGATTTTGATTTTGATTTATTTTTCCTTAGATCATCATTTCGCTATAAGGTGTTCTCTTTGTTTCTTCTAGAGATGAATATAGACAAGTGCCGATACATACCCACTCCAGATACATTCTTAGAAATAGTTTTTTTTTTTGGATAAACATAGTATTGTATTAGGGTACCTATAAATTGTAATAACACCCCAGCACATGAATTCTTTCTACTAGAGCAGTCGAAGAAGTAAGCGATGCCAGAAGTAGCAACGAACGTGTGTTGACGCCGAAGTTAATGACGACATTAAAACCTTGGAGTAACACTCATTGATCTGCTTGCTACCTTGTACTTCCTCAATCCTAAATTTAATTTAGCTTTGACTTTTTTAACTTTTTACTTGTAATATTTAACCATTCATCTTATTTAAAAAATTAATACAAATATAAAAAAATATACATACCTAAAATATTTTTTATAATAAAGCAAGTTGCAAAAAAAATAATTTTATAATCTTTTAAATAAGACGAATGACGAATGATCAAACATTATGAACAAGAACTCAATGCGATAAGTATTCTGGGATGGGGATGGAGGTAGTCCGTCTTTTTTCCATTTTTTTCCGTTGGAACGGTAGGTCCTGGACAAGTTCAAAACATGGGGACATTTGATTTGAAAGGAAACGGCTCAAATTGAACTTTCTTCTACGTAGTGTACTGCCCAACGTTAGGTGTAACCATTAATTAAAGCGTAAACAGTGTCGTGTTAAACGGACCTGACACTTGATCAGGGTACAAACACTGTTCTTTAGTTAGAGGATAAAATAGTTTGAATACGGTTAAAAATACAGGACTATACAGTATAGTCCACTGGCGGAGACGTATGCCGGGGAAAGCAACAAAAAGGTGGCCTGTCACAACTCCCGAGCAGAGATCCCACGTCCACTAGGAACTAAAAGAAAAAAAAAAACAATAGGACGATGACGAATGCCACCGCCTCAGCGACCCCAAACCCCACTGACTTGTGGGCCAGGAACCCAAACAGCTACATGTGGGTCCCACTGGACAGCGAGAGTTGTACTAGGTGTTTAAATTTATCCGTGAGAGTTTGGGCTTTGACACCGTGGCCTGGCCCGACATCCGCACGGTCAAATTTACCGTCGTCGTCCAGCTTTTCGTCGCCGTCGCGTAGATTCGCCGAGATGAAAAAGAGAGAAAGAAAGCGCAGGAAAAAAAAAGTTGTAAGTGAAAAAAATCTCAGAGCAGCAGTTGGTTCTCAATAAAGCCTCGCGTTATTGTCGTCTGCCTCCCCTGCCCCGCTGCGCCAACCCCGTCCGCCGCCGCCGCCGCTCGCCTCGCCGCACGTCGCCATCGCCGGATCTCCGGCCAGTATCCCGGTGAGCAAAAGGTACCCGCCCCCTCGCCTCCACCGTGTCTCCTTGACCTCTTCTTCTCCGGCAACTTCTGTGTCGGCAGTGCGCCGGAACACGCGCGCCACTGCGTATCTTTCGCGTCCAAAAGAACAAAAAAAATCTCGCCTGAGAAGACGGTGATCTGCGAGCTACCTCGCGTTGTCTCCGCGTGGTGGCGAGCGCCTCGTGCGCTCTAGCTATCGCCCTATCGCGTCGTCGTACTGGTATAGTGGCCGACGACGACGACGGTGGTGGATTGGTAGTTAGTTCCCATCCATGGCGATCGCTAGCTAGCTAGCTAGATGGATAGATACGCCACAATACATAACAAATACATGGCGCTTGGGCGTTTCTGGAGTAGTGGAGAGTGACTACCAGCTCACCACCTCCTCTTTGGCTCATTGCTCCGCTGGCTCGATTGCCCGCACGCCAACCTCGCATCATTTTTTTCTTCCCATTTGCGACACACGAATTCAGCAATTCTGTGGTTGGACTCACTGACTGATCTGCCTTGGCTCTCTTTGAGATAGAGAGAAAAAGAAGATGAGATTTTTTTATGGGTTAAGATGCTCGTGCTGTTTCTTTTTTCAGACAACGGAGCAAAATTTCAGGCTCTAATATTAAAAAGAATGTATTATATGATGCATAATGTGGAGATGCTTGCACAATACTGTATTTTGTATGAGTAGTGGTGGTTAGTGACTTGTTAGTGAGCCCGCTCGTGCGAGTCCAAAAATTTCTCCTAATTTAATTGAGCTAATCTCCTATGGAGGAGGTTAAGCTGTCTCAATCTACAGCCTCTGACCCGGCAAAGCAGAGCACAACGAGTTCCCCCCGTGGCGAAGCCGCCGTCGCATGATTAGACTCGCGATTCGTTTAGCTCTCATGTCCCTTTCTTCCGGAAGAGCTTGAAGAAAAACTCGCCGCCGCCGCCTCACACCTCGCCGGTGAGACGATGCGAAATAAAAATGGAAACGAATCTCTCGCGGTCGAGCCGCGAGTGACCTCACACAAGCGGCCGCGTGGAGCGTGCAGTGACTGCAGCTCTCACGCGGCCTGTAGCTTAAGCAGTTTGTGGAGTTTGTGGCCAGTGTTTGAGTAGAGAATATCAACAGCAATAATCAATGATTAGTCTCTTGGCTGATCTTATCCACAGCGACATTGCACCAGATGGATGGATGGATGCATCATCCCTCTTGCGGGCGATGTGGAGGTCACCGTTCTTGATTGGCTTGGCTGGCTTTGGCTTCCCTGTTGATATTGATTTGTACTAATAGAATACTGCTGGTATTAGCCGTTGATAGTGGCCGGGGCTTAGCGTCAGGTCCACTGACCACTGGGGCACTAATCAAAGTTGCTGATTTCTTTCGCTTTCTTTTTTTTCGTTGCAACGCGATCCTCATGTCGGCGCGGGTATCGCGGGGGTGATCAAAGTTCGTAGCTTCGTTTAGCTCACTAGTAGTGCTCTCATTAGTCTATAAGAGAGAATAGGTCTTTTGCTTTGCTTTCAGGACATGGTCACCTTTCTCAGGCAGCAAGCGTAAGCAAGGCAGAGGAGAGGGAAAGAACCTCTCTGCAGTGCTGCTGCTGCTAGCTTGCAGAAAAAAAACCTCATCTTTTGCAGGAAGAGACATCACTGTTTCTGCATTCGTGTGCATTTGGATTAAGCTTTGCTTATCCCTTTTTAGTGGAGATTGTTTAGTATATCAGGTAAACATATGTGCAGTCTTGCTGTGCTGTATGTATGTGTGTACATGATTTTGTCGTTTGTTTTATGATTGCCCGTTGCATGCTGCGTTATCTGCTCTTGTTCAAACTCTTGTTATGTGCTGGCTGGCTGATTCAAATTAATCAGGTTAGGTAACTGATTTATTTTCCCTGTAAGACAGGCTGGTTTTCAACAACTTGTTGTGATTGGATAAACTAGTTTGAAAAACCAACCATGTTTTGAGTATGATGTTCCCTTATTTCTGTTTTGATTGCAACTGAAGAGACTCTCGACTTATCTAATGTTTGAAGATGCTGTTGTTCAAACAAGAGACGTGCACTACTATGCTCCTATGCAGTACCCTCATACTAGTCTGAAAAGCTTTTTTTTTTTTAGAGGACTAGTCTGAAAAGCTTACTTCAAAATTACACTCATAGAGATGCTTCTCTCACGGGTCTATATATTGGCAGCCCCTTGGTGGTAGCACACTCACTGAGCCAAGATGGGGAGTTTGCACAAGTTCAGTGTTATTCTCCTCATGTTATGTTTCGCTACATTGGGGAGCACGCAGTATGTCAAGTATAAGGATCCGAAGCAGCCCGTCTCCGTTCGCGTCAAGGATCTGCTCGGCCGGATGACTCTCGCTGAGAAGATTGGCCAGATGACCCAAATCGAGAGGGAGAATGCCACGGCGGAGCAGATCGCCAAGTACTTCATAGGTGTGTCATGGTTTACTACTCATGCTCCAGTAATGTGAACGATGAAAGGCTGGAGAGTGTGTGTTTTGCCTTCTGACATTGGTGTGCTGTAATGCAGGTAGTGTACTGAGTGGTGGAGGCAGTGTCCCTGCTCCTCAGGCATCAGCTCAGGCTTGGGCTTCAATGGTGAATGAAATGCAGAAGGGTGCCCTTTCGACCCGACTAGGTATTCCGATGATCTACGGTATTGATGCCGTGCATGGTCACAATAATGTCTACAAGGCTACAATCTTCCCCCATAATGTTGGGCTTGGCGCTACCAGGTATGAAGTGATTTTACTTTTGATATGATAATTACATCTTACACAACACTATGGATACTTTATTATGTTTGATTATATATAGACTGCACCATCTTAAGGTGATAACACGAATGTGATGCACAGAGTGCTTGCTCTAAAAAAAACAGGGTGCTTATGATGCGTTTGTTGGCATATATTGATATCTTGATTCTTAATTTGTGGTGTTGCAGGGACCCTGATCTAGTAAAGAGGATAGGAGAAGCAACTGCTCTTGAAGTTAGAGCTACTGGAATTCCCTACGTCTTTGCTCCTTGCGTTGCGGTAATTACTAGTTAGATGATACTACCTCTTGTAAAATGGATGATCTCAGTCTGGCTAGCGTACGTGTTCCTTTTCATCATCACTATGAACTCATTTTTGTGTTTACATGATACCTCTCAGGTTTGCAGAGACCCAAGATGGGGACGCTGCTACGAAAGCTATAGCGAAGACCCAAAGGTTGTCCAGTCATTGACCACACTCATCTCTGGTTTGCAAGGCGATGTTCCATCAAATGATGTAGGAAGACCATATGTCGGCGGAAGGTATACATTTGATATTATATAGGCTAAACTCATCTTTGTGGCTTGTACCCCTGTGCCTACAATTGAAAGGTGAAATCGGCGTGCCACTGCAATATATATCTAACTAACTTTGGTGATATTCTCTTACTGTGCAGTAAGAAAGTTGCTGCGTGCGCAAAGCACTATGTTGGTGATGGTGGAACGGTCAAGGGAATCAACGAGAACAATACAATCATCGATACTCATGGGCTGATGACCATTCACATGCCTCCTTATTATAATTCTATCATTAGAGGAGTCTCTACTGTCATGGTTTCATACTCTAGCTGGAATGGAGTGAAAATGCACGCGAACCATCACCTAATCACTGATTTTCTCAAGAACAAGCTCCGCTTCAGGGTTAGTTTACATAATTAAGATACAAGATACTTCTCTTGATTTGTCTTCTACAGGCGTGTTTAATCGCTTTGGATCTTGTACAAACAGGGTTTTGTGATTTCTGACTGGCAAGGCATTGACCGGATCACTTCTCCTCCGCATAAGAACTATTCTTACTCAATTGAGGCAGGAATTGGTGCTGGCATTGACATGGTGAGATATGCAGATCACGTGCATTAATTTCTTCCCTTTTTTATAGGAAGATTGAATTATATCCCTAGCCTCTACTATGTCAAGGACGCATAAGGCCATAATTAATTTCTCTTTTGAAAATCCAATAAAGCATATGATTTGTTAGTCTGTCCAACTTTAGTTTGTGGGATAAAAGGTGGGTTCAACAACTAAAACACACATCATGTTAGAAGAGTGGTCTTGTCTTGTTATTATGAGTTTATGACGCATCACTGATGAGCCCCTTTTTACTACTATTACAGATGCAATGCTTTGTTCCCTTTCTTATCATGCCTAATGTATATGTGCTGTTTGCAGATCATGGTTCCTTATACCTACACAGAATTCATTGATGATCTCACAGAGCAAGTTAACAACAAAATTATCCCCATGAGCAGAATTGATGATGCTGTCTACAGGATTCTCCGAGTCAAGTTCACCATGGGTCTTTTTGAGAGCCCTTTCGCTGATGCTAGCCTCGCCGATGAACTTGGAAAGCAAGTCAGTGCTGAACACTTCATCATCTTCCTATTACTCACACTTCATATATCAATAATTTTTTACTGACCAATTCCCTTTGAACCAATATAGGAGCACCGTGAGCTTGCACGCGAAGCGGTCAGGAAATCCTTAGTGCTGCTGAAGAACGGCAAATCTTCCTACTCTCCGGTGCTCCCCCTCCCGAAGAAAACCGGTAAAATACTCGTCGCGGGAAGCCATGCTGATGACTTGGGCAGACAGTGTGGAGGATGGACCATCACCTGGCAAGGACAGCCCGGCAACAACATCACCGCTGGTAAATTTATTCATGATGAAAATGTTTCATTGCTTGTAACTTCATCGAGTTTTGGTGGGGTGGCAAGAATTAAAATCCATGGACAATGTGCAGGCACGACGATCCTGTCGGCGATTAAGGCCACCGTTGATCCCAGCACGACGGTGGTGTACTCGGAGAACCCGGACAGCAGCATGGTCACCGGCGACAAGTACGACTACGCGATCGTGGTGGTCGGCGAGCCGCCGTACGCAGAGGGGTTCGGTGACAACCTGAACCTGACGATCCCGGAGCCCGGGCCGACGGTGATCCAGACGGTGTGCAAGAGCATCAAGTGCGTGGTGGTGCTCGTCTCCGGGCGGCCGCTGGTGGTGGAACCGTACATCGGCGACATGGACGCGTTCGTGGCGGCGTGGCTGCCGGGGACGGAGGGGCAGGGCGTGGCCGACGTGCTATTCGGCGACTACGGGTTCACCGGAAAGCTGTCGCGGACGTGGTTCAAGTCCGTGGACCAGCTGCCGATGAACGTCGGCGACGCGCACTACGACCCGCTCTTCCCCTTCGGCTACGGCCTCACCACGCAAGCGCACAGCAGCTGAGGCGGCGGTGGAGAGTGACGTCGGTTTGGACGTGACGCCGTGACGAGAGAGATGGCGATCATGTAGTACTACATACTACATACACATACGCTTGGTACGGTGTTGGTTGGATTTGTGGTGGGGAATGCAATAACGATGAGAGTGAGTGATGTGCAATTCTTGAGGCTGTGGCTGTTGTTAGTGTCATAGTGTTGGGTTGTGGAATAATAAAAATCAGGCGCTTTTGCCTTCTTTCTCTCGCATTCAGCTTGTGTTGCGTCATTCTTTTATGAAAGGTAGTTCATGAAAACTTAGTACTATTAGTAGAAAATAAGGTTAAATAAAATCTACTACGGAGTAGCTCCCCACTTTGAGAAGAAAGTGAAATGGCACAAAAGCTATCACCTGAAGAATTCTTCGTCGCTATCACTATCAGCGGTGTCATCCGAGCCAACCGGGTGCCATCGCGACAAGCAAACGAACTGATCGTGATATGGCGTCACCGCTGCTCATCAAGAGATCAGATCGTCGCGGAGCGCAAGGTGGAAGTTTAAATTCTTGACGGAGCGATGGTTCCTTGGGGCAACTGTCGTCCCAGATTTTACCTGGACTGAATCGATGCGTGGCGGAGCCCCTCTTCTCCCGGCGACATCGTCGCCGCCCTCGCGCCGTTCTTTTGAGCGCTGCACACGATCTGGCTCCGCCTCCTCAGTGGGAGTGGGATTTTGCGGCGTGAGTGCGGCCCAATACTATTTCGGCCGGAACGGCATTGCGGCCCTATTATACACGGGCCGGAACGCGACTATTGCTACGTCTGGGCCACGTTTTGCTACTTGTTCTGTTGTGCATGGGCCGGGACAGGACCGTGTCGAGAATAAGTTCACTTGAGGTCTCTTAACTTGTCAGAAATCTGATTTCCGTACTTCAACCAGAAAAATACAACGGGTCCCTCAACTGTCAAAACCGGTACAGTATAGATCCCATAGCGATTTGGACGTTGGTTTTAGCTGACGTAGCGCCTACGTGGCTAGTTTGACTTGGTTTTTATCCCACGTGGTATTGACGTGGGTGTTGCGCCTGGAAGGGAGAGAGGAGAAGAAAGAGGAATTGGGGAGAGAGGAGGAAGAAGATACCCGGGAGAGAGAGGAGGAAGAAGAGGAGTATGTGAGAATGACAGGTGGGGCTCATGTGGACCCCACCATTTTTAATTATTTTTTTATTGTAACTAACATGTGGACCCACGGTTTATTATTTTCCAGATCAAATTATCACGTAAACGTCACGTCAATGTCACATGGAATAAAGACCGAGTCAAACTAGCCACATCAGATAAAAACCACCGTCCAAACCATCATGGAACCTATACTGTACCGATTTTGATAGTTGAGAGACCCATTTTTCGGTTGAAAGAATAAAATCAGATTCGTTGATAATTTAAGAAACCTCAAGTGAACTAAACCGAGCGTGGCGTGAGACTCGTGAGAGCGCATTGGCTATTCGGCTTGGCTTGGCGTGTGAGGCGGGGCGCACGGCGCTACGCGATTGCGGCGTCGCGACGTCGGTGCCGGGGACGTTTACCGGGGCTGAACGAGTGGAACGTGTGGGGGCGGAGTTACCTCTGCAGGTTCCGCTGTTTTTTTCCCAACCTCCTATATACAACAAGTCACCCAGGTTTCTGCTTCTGACTTCCGCTTCGTACCTTGCAGTATCACAAAAGGATTAGTTACGTTTGGGGTTGGGCAGAGCTGGTGATTCAGCTTATGTGATGCAAACGTGATTTTGATATGTCCCAGTATAATAATAGGTTTATCCTTTGCTCATTATCCGCCTTTTATATACACGAAAAAAGAGATTAAGAAAACGGTAGGTACCGAGGTGCGTCACCCGCCGAAAATTAGTGCCAAAAATGTCAGCATCCCTCGAGACCGTTGGTTATCTAGATCGTGTGTCCTGAATTTGGACGGTACCCGCTCCATGCATATAAAACTACTGTACTACTACGATCTTACCTGTCTCGTAGCTTTGGATAATTGGAGCACAACACTTGTGGTATGTACTTTATGTACAGTCGTACAGCGTATACATTTTATTACTACCAGTAATATATGCTATCTGCCGCCTCTTCACTGTACTGTACGGAACCGATCGATGCGTCTGTGGACCCGGGCACACACATGCAGACGTCCTAGCTACCTCACGGAAGATATCCGGCCGAGGAAGGCATCATATAGGAGTACCATCATACCATCACTGGTCCATGGTTATATATAGGACGCCGGCGAGATCACGTCGTTCTGCCGGGACATGTATAGGGTCCGGATCTGTCCGGCCCGGGTCGCTGTCTCGTTATCGTCTTCCGTCTCCGGCCTTATCGCGCATGAACTTTTCTTAAGCAGAGATCGATGATCCCATGGGGCCTCGCTCGGTGGCTACCTAAGTTCACGTGACACGGCGCAAGGAGAAACGGCCGTGTTTTCTTGCTTTTTTGGACCATCTAAAATAACTTGCGCAAGAAAATCGGTACCTAAATCTTACAAAATCTCAACCGTTGGACTAACGAACGAATTAAAGACCCAGATTTCATCCCCCACCGGCCAACGTAAACTCACAGCTCATCCAATTGGGCAGTGCTGATTGGCGGCTGACCTCGTGCGGTTGCCACCCCCCTTAAATCCTTCCGTGTGTGTATACATAAGATCTTTTTTCCTAATTTCTTGTCCAACGTTAGTTAGTAAATATTCTTTTACTGCCTAACAATCAGTTGATAGAATCCCTCCCTCCCCCTCGTGCAAAATTTGGACCATTTGTTGCTTTGAGATCCTTATAGATACAGTAAATCATCATTATCCCCTTCTCTCCCTTTCCTTCTCTCCCTTTCCGTGACTCACTTACTTAGCCTATGCCATTGCCGACGGCAAGCACTTACCCCCCCTTCCCCTCGCCCGCATGCCACACTCCCTCCCCCCCCCCCCCCCCCCCACCCCCCTCTCTCGACCTCGCAGGTACCAAAAGATGCCAAAGGTGCTAATGAGACTGATCATACCAAACTCCTCCCCCTACCCCCATACTCCCTTCAACCCCTCTCCTCCCTCCCAAGCTAGGCAGTGATGAGGTGTCCAGTTAGATCCATACCCTCGTTGCAACACCGGCTCATCGTCTGCTGCCGATCCCACAACATCGAACGATGTTATAGCTGTTTCGTGGTCTCACATGAGCATTTAAACGTGGTGAACATTCTCCCTCTCCCTGCTCTCAACCTAAGTAGGTTCACATCGATCCCTAAATCCAAACTCCTTGGACCACCGCTGATTGCTTGAGATCGTTGGAGGTTGCTGGAGCTGGAGGAAGAGAGTGAGTTATGAATTACCAAGCAGATTCTAAGATCAAAATTTGCAATATTTTGATCATAATTTTTCATCCAATGTGATTTAGCAAATCTTTTTTTTCTTTGAACTGCATGCCATGTGACGAGAGGCAAGCTAGAGTGCACGTCGGGGCAGCCGTTGATTGATCGATGTTTTCCACGCGTGAACCTTCCGAGTCTCGCAGCAACGGTGTATAGCAAATGAGCACGTCCGCGACGGGGTTTGCACGTACGGGGCGTCGACGAACACACGGCGTCGCGTGCACGCGAAGCGATGGAGAGCGTACGCATAAGCACCGTGGGCTAAAAGGCTGTGGAGTCATCTCAGTCCGTGGTTTGCGGCCGTTTCATCTGGTGTTGTGTTTAAACAGCCTCCGTCGTTATCGCCAAAGCATAATCATGGTGTGCTGCGAGTGTGAGTGCGCGTGCGATGCATCACATCATGTGAGGAGAAGCATGCTCCCGGTTAAATTATTGTCATCCACTTCTCTGCAGCATCATTTGTTCTCCACTACTGTACACAGTACATTAACTACCATCAGCGGTGGAGACAGCTCCCGGGTAGGTCGGCCGATCATCCGGTTCACCACTGTCATCTCTACTATTATTAACTATTAACGTCTATAAAAATCAATTGATCACTGGAAATAAAATGTTACTAGTTATCCGATTTAACGATAGTGCTAGCTCCGTTACCAGCTATCGTAGTACTAGTACTGGAGTAATGGAGTATACTACTCCGTAGCTAGCACCAACAGCTTTCATTAAGGCTGAGTTCGACAGCGCCGGTTAGGAGCGTGTAGTTGTGGTTTGTAACGAGGGTGTACTGTTCACTGTAGGTGTCGGACGGACGCACGACGCCGTTTGGTCAGCCGACACCTTCCGTCACGACGCGGAGAAGGAGCTGTGAACTGAGATGTCGCTGTACGTTGCCTGCTCGGACTCTGATTTGGGAAAAATACTGTGCGCGTACCGTGCTGTGATATTTTGCTATACATTTTGAAGGAATAAAGATTGTACAGAAATATTGGGAAAAAAAGAGAACATCAGCTTGTAAAGGCTTCATTAGCGTTCATCGATCTGGTGAATGACTTGAAAAAAATTATCGCTGCTATTTTTTTACTACAATTTTAACACTATGCTTATTTATTTTATATGCCATCTCTGCTTGATTGCTCTGATACGCACCTTAGACTATAGTCATATCCCACCGAGGCTAATGTAGTGTTCTTTTCATATAATTGATGGCTTATAATTTTTTAAAAAAAGTTGTTGAAGAGTGAGCAAATAATCCGATAGATAATCTAAAAAGAACAGAGCTTAACTTGTAGTTTTTTTTAGAACTTATAGTAGTTCCATTTTGTATGCCCCTGCGCCCCTGCCCCAAGGTGTCAAAAGAGGGGCTTGGCTATTTGATGACGAGAGAATATCGGCAGATCCTGGAGTAGTACACGAGAGAATACTGGGAAGATCAACTACTACTACTGTTCAGTACAGCATGTGCAAGTTTGATGGCAAGAGTTGAGCTGAGATGAGCATGTACTTGCTCTGGGCCCTCGGATTGACCGGCGACATAAGGACGATCTTCGGATCGTCAAAAACGTACTGACTGGGAAGTTCATGCAAATCTCTCGCTAAAATATGGAAGCAAAAATGTTTCGAAGTTCGGTAGAGCGTGCAGCCTGAAATTAAATTACGAAGGATTACATGTTCTAGGAGATATATACTGCTTCCGATTTTAAATATCTACTAACTAACTTGTAGACGTGACATGACGTTTGGTACGTTTGGTCATTTGTCCTAGTAAGAAAAAAAATGTATTTGTCCTAGTAAGAAAAAAAATGTATTAATATTATTTATTTTATTGTAACTTGTTTTATCACTGAAAGTATTTTAAGTAGCACTGGATGAATTTTAAATTGCTATATCCAAAAGTAAATAGTATTATTATATATTTAGAGACGAATGGAGTTATAGTCTATATTCTAGATCTGCATCAAATATTTGGTATATCACGTTGGATCTAGGATATAGACTTGTGCTAAACAACATCTAAATAAAGCAATTCATCTGTTGCTGATGAAACCTGCATGTGGAGCACGAGACAGGAGACACATTTGGTACTACAAAACATAAGGGGATTTTAATATTTTCTTCTCTAAGATGAACGTTTCATTGTGGACAAACGTGAGAGCACACGCTATAGCAACGTAGCATGTCCTGAATAAAGCGACCACTAAATTCAATAAATATGGTATACATCATTATCTTGGTCCTGATATCCTTCAATCATGTTCCTTCACGAGATCCTCCTTTTGATCTGCTTTTGTCATTGTTGCTTGCATGTTCATAGATTTTCTTTTTCTTGAGATAGTATAAGGATTAACTCGTTAACTAGTTTCCGCATATCATAGATATACGCAACCAAAGTCGAGTTTACATGGAAATTTCTAAGCAAAGACAAACCTTCAATAAAATGCATAATAAAAGGACATGACTACATCAATCATTCGTCACTAACTTAATTTGTTCCTTGTACGTGATCCAAACTTTGTTCCATTAACCAAACGTACATTAATTCCAATACTTCTCCTTACTGTCATGTGTGCGTCAGATTTACGCTCTCAAGAAAAGATTTCAGATTATATTTTCTTCACTGGAACCCTTATAGAACCCTTACGTACATTGTATACGTGTGTGTGTATGCATATGTATATATGCTTTGTATCAGTATCACTGCCCACGTCTTCTTTTGTACTAAAATGATAGTTGTCAAGTCAATCCTTCGAATGATCCTTTTAACAGATGGATCATTTCAATGATCTAATCATACTATAAGAGGAGGGAGAAGATGTCACTCCAAGGATATCATCTAGTATAAATTAAGTTGAAAAACATTAAGAACACAATTAATTTTAATGCACGCGGTTTACAGATTGTTGAGAGAGTCTACAGCAACAATTGCCCACACTTAATTATGAACTACTCACAGTTTGCACCTGCATCCTGTTGCCAGTTTCCTCTGGGCATTTGCGTGAAAAGCACTCGTTCCCGTTAAAAAGGATGCATGCCAATTTACTCTCTAGCTTCATTGCTTTTAATTTGTAGCATCTCTTTGTTCTTAGATTTTTTTAGATAAAGCTTTGTTCCTGGATACTCCAAGCTTTTGAAGTGAATGATAAGTTTGGGGATAAATTGCGTCCGGTTTCGAAGTTCGACAATTCAACAATCCAGCCTGAAAAACAGGTTTGTCACGGAAGAGATTGAAAAACCTAAATTATCCACCAGAACAGAACAAAGGATGGAATCAAGTGCATCTCGTGAAGTGAGCAAAAGAAATCCAGACCCAGCAACTCGCACGAGGCAGACCAAAGAAGCATAGAGATTTGCACAGCAACACCAGTAAACGTCTCGATGGGATTGAGTTGAGTTAGCCGTTGGCTTTCTCGTGGGAAAAAGCGTCGTCGTCGTTGAAACCGAAAAGAGAAAAAAAACAGGCAATCTCACGTTCCAAGTACCTAACGTCCTAACCCCACGCCCCCGGCGCCACCTCCAGAGCGTTCTCGGCCGTCGGATCGGCGCAGCGGACGGCCAGGATGCGGTGCCCCGACTCGAACGTTGGGATTTATTGCTAATCTAATGCGAGTCCCCGGCCACCCTGTCTGCGACTGCGCTTTTCCTGCCCGGCTGCCGCGGCTGACTCATCATCGGTGTCCGTTTCTTCTTCGTCTCATGATCAGTTCGTGTTCTGCCGCTATAAAATCACTGCGTCCATTGGGTGGTTTTACCCATCTCATCATCAGCCCATACCTAGCCGTTTGGCCCGTTTCATCCTCCTCTTCTTCTTCCTCCTCCTCCTCCTCCTCGTCCTGCCATTTCTTGGCAAGTTGCGAGTTCTTGGCAGTGGAGGAGATTGGGGATTGGCCAAGAATTATCTTTGGTATTGTGGAGATAGGGTTTGCAGAGGAACAGTGGGTGGATTTGTACTTTGGTGGTGGTTGGTGAGGCGTCGCTTTCCGGCGAGGTTTGTGTGGAGTCGCGGCTGAGCGCGCGCAGCCGCCCGTCACCGTCGGTCCTCGCCACGCAACCGCGCCGTCGCTTCTAAACTCCGGTAAGTAATCGCCTACTCGGCAAGGCAACGCCAACGCCACCGCGCGCGCCGGGTGGTTTTATACTCTTCTCCCTCTCTTCGGTGGTAGATAGATGTAGAGCTAGTCTCCTCGGCCGCCATTGCCGGCCTCGTGTTCGTCCGTTCCCTCGTGCTCTGTCTCTGCATCGTCCTCCCATGGAGATCAAGAAGCTGCAGAGAGTGAGTTAGTTGCCTGTTCCAAATCAGCAGAGTCGAAAAGCTTGGTTTGTTGTGCTTGATTGACGGCAGGGCACGGGCACGGCACGCGTTTCACAGTTTGACATTTGCTCTGGTCGTCGTCGTCTTCTTCCTCGAGTAAACTGTAGTAAACTCTTGCAGAGGAGGGGTTCACGTGAGCTCGGTTCAAGCGCAGCTTTTTTGCTCTTCCTCTCGCTTTCTGTCTCTCATGCCGTTGTTTTCGCCGCGGCGGAAGCCAACAATTCCGCCGAAAGATCCACTGACGAGAGGAGGAAGAAGATGATATTTTTTTCGGCGGGAGGAATTGGATCGCATTGTGGCGGCCTTCATGAGGCCATGCCTCCATGGCACTTGCTACTCCAACCACTCCTCGATCTTATCTCATTTCCTGGCTTATATAAAGAAGCCATCACTTCTTCTCCATCTTCTCACCCACCATAGCCATCTTCCTCCCTGCAACTCACCTTTCTGGTAAGACCAAGAGACCATCCATCCATGGCGGTTTCTTTCTCCATAATCGTAGTAGGAGTAAATTACAGTAGTAACGCACACGCACACGCACACGCGGTGAACACTGCGTTTGGTTGGCGTTTACTGCGTGTCAGGGCTCGTTGCTCATGCGTAGTGAGCTTTTAGGAAGGCAAAAATGGTGGCTTTGGGGTTTGGGTGTGGGGCGAGAGATTCCAAGTCGGTTGCAACAAACGCATTGAATTTGCTTCCCCTTCTCTCATGGGAATTGTGCTTTAGTGTTGCAAGAACCGAGAAATGAAGCTGTGCTGAACTGCTGCTGATATAAGCTTGCCTCCTTCCTCTTCTTGCAAAGGCTCCACATTTTGCAGCAGTGCAAGTCTGCAGGAGGAGCACTCTCTGCTTCTGCCTCTGCTTCTGGTGATTTGTTTGTCTTCTTGGAAGGCATAGCTTTACATAGCCTTAGCAGTAGTGGTATAGTTTCTGTGTTTCTTTGCAAGTAAACTTTCAGTTTTTGTTGCAGTTTGAGACACCTTGTTTGTATGTTTTTGGTAGTAGTATTTTTCAAGTACAAAAGCACAGTAACTACATGGATTTGTTTACAGTGGAGTGGCCAGTAAATCATGCTGTTAAAATGTCAGTTAGAGAATGCTAATAAACTATTGTAAACATCTACTAGAGATCTGCAATGACAGTGGAAAAACAGTGTCTTGTGCTTTCACAAATTGCGAATTAATAACAATAATAAAAGCTCTGATTTTGACCCAGCATAGTTTGTTAGCACGTCATGGTTTCCTCTTCCCCTGTTTCCTCTCTGTATTCTTGGCTCCTCTCGTCGTTTATCGCCGACGACTTCACGGCCATCCTCCGCAATGGCCGCCGGCGGCGGCCGGAGACACTGCTCCGGCGTGGTCGAGTCGGCGGAGGATTGCTTCACGGGGTTTCTCATCGTGCTGCTCGAATGGTACGCGCAGGTCCGGAGGCGACTGCTCCCGCTCCTTCGCCGGCAGAGGATGGCTCTGCTCGCGGCGCCGGTGATCGCCGCCGTGCTGCTGCTCACCTGGGCGGCGTACGGTGATGCCCAGTACGTGTTGTACAAGGACGCCACCAAGCCGGTGGAGGCACGCGTCAGCGACCTCCTCGCGAGGATGACGCTCGCCGAGAAGATCGGCCAGATGACGCAGATCGAGCGGCAGGTCGCGTCGCCGCAGGTCCTCAAGGACTACTTCATCGGTGAGCAGCTTAACGCATTGTACTCCGGCCATGGCGGCGGCGGCGGTGGCGAGTGAGGCTGAGTTGATTTTGCTGTGGCGTGGCAGGGAGCTTGCTTAGCGGCGGCGGGAGCGTGCCAAGGAAGCAGGCGACGGCGGCGGAGTGGATGAGCATGGTGAGCGACTTCCAGAAGGGGTCGCTCTCGACGCGGCTCGGCATCCCGATGATCTACGGCATCGACGCCGTGCACGGCCACAACAACGTCTACGGCGCCACCATCTTCCCCCACAACGTCGCGCTCGGCGCCACAAGGCAAACACAGCAAACCAAACCAGCAGATCAAGATTTGCATTGCAAGCAGCTTCCATTTTCACTAATCGAGAGCTCCGGTTTTGTTGATCTTTTTGAGCAGGGATCCGAACCTGGTGAAGAGGATCGGCGCAGCGACGGCGCTGGAGGTGAGGGCGACCGGCATCCAGTACGCGTTCGCGCCGTGCATCGCGGTAGGTCACCAGCCGCCACCACAGCTGCTAGCTTGCTTCAACCGCATTGCGGCTTGGATCGGGGATCTCATGGCGTTGACGTTGATCAACAAACAGGTGTGCAGAGATCCGAGGTGGGGGCGGTGCTACGAGAGCTACAGCGAGGACCACCGCATCGTGCAAGCCATGACGGAGCTCATCCCCGGCCTGCAGGGCGACGTCCCGGCCAACTTCACCAGCGGCATGCCCTACGTCGCCAGCAAGTAAGCCCTCAAGAACAATCCTCGCCGCAGTGTCACTGAAGTGTTTGTTTGTGTGTTCGTGTCTGATGAACGCTGGGTGTTCGACGAAATGTCAGGAACAACGTGGCGGCGTGCGCCAAGCACTTCGTCGGCGACGGCGGCACGCAGAACGGTGTCAACGAGGACAACACCATCATCGACCGCCCAGGGTTGATGAGCATCCACATGCCGGCCTACCTGAACGCGCTCCAGAAGGGCGTCTCCACCGTCATGATCTCCTACTCGAGCTGGAACGGCATCAAGATGCACGCCAACCACGACCTCGTCACCCGCTTCCTCAAGGACAGGCTCAATTTCAAGGTGAAACATCAACAAAAAAAGAAAACCTTGCACTTGTCTGAGAATTTCGTTGATGTGAATTTGTAGTTTTCAGATGTTCATCGTCTTGGTTTGTCTGGTTTGCTGCAGGGCTTCACAATCTCGGATTGGGAGGGAATTGACAGGATCACAACACCAGCAGGTTCAAACTACTCCTACTCTGTCCAGGCTGGAGTTCTTGCTGGCATTGACATGGTGAGAAGCCAAACTTTCTTGTGACATGGTGAAACAGCAAGCACACTGCTTGCTGTTTTAGATTCAAGCACTTGATTTCAAGATGATTAATTGTGATGTTGTTCCTTGCAGATCATGGTGCCGAACAACTACCAGTCGTTCATCAGCATCCTGACTAGCCATGTCAACAATGGCATTATTCCGATGAGCAGAATCGACGACGCCGTGACCAGGATTCTGCGCGTCAAGTTCACCATGGGACTCTTCGAGAACCCCATGCCCGATTCGAGCATGGCTGATCAGCTGGGGAAGAAGGTAACTAGTGACACATACTGATGCAATCAAATCATAATGTTGCTTCAAATTCTCCTAGGGGATTATTGACGGTGAACTGTGAATCTGTGATCCAGGAACACAGAGATTTGGCAAGGGAGGCAGTGAGGAAGTCGCTGGTGCTCCTGAAGAACGGCAAGACAAGTGACAGGCCGATGCTGCCGCTGTCCAAGAAGGCGGCCAAGATCCTCGTCGCCGGCAGCCACGCCGACAACCTGGGCTACCAGTGCGGCGGCTGGACGATCGAGTGGCAGGGCGACACCGGCCGCATCACCGTCGGAACGACCATCCTCGACGCGGTGAAGGCGGCGGTGGACCCGTCGACGACAGTGGTGTTCGCCGAGAACCCCGATGCCAACTTCGTCAAGAACGGCGGCTTCTCCTACGCCATCGTGGTGGTTGGCGAGCACCCGTACACGGAGACCAAGGGAGACAGCATGAACCTGACCATCCCGGAGCCCGGGCCGAGCACGGTGACGACGGTGTGCGGCGCCGTGCAGTGCGCCACGGTGCTCATCAGCGGCCGGCCGGTGGTGGTGCAGCCGTTCCTGGGCGCCATGGACGCGCTCGTCGCCGCGTGGCTGCCCGGCACGGAGGGGCAGGGCGTCACCGACGTGCTGTTCGGCGACTACGGGTTCACCGGCAAGCTGCCGCGGACGTGGTTCAAGTCGGTGGACCAGCTGCCGATGAACTACGGCGACGCGCACTACGACCCGCTGTTCCCGCTCGGATTTGGCCTCACCACCCAGCCTAGGACCTACTAGCTAGCTTAGCTGTAGTGATAAGGAGATATAGGAAAGCTGAAAACTTCACCAAACTGGGACTTCGTCCTCCCTGCCATTATTTCCCCTTATTTTGGTGAATGCTCGATCCTCATTTGGCGAGCAGTAAGTATAAGATTAATGAGAAATTCCATTTACACCAAAAATGGCTTCGTCTCGAATGCACCATAAATTACGTTCAGGGCTTGTTTGATTCAAAGGAATCGTAAAGGAAAAGTACATGAATATGCAATTATTTGAAATGGACAGTAAACTGTCATTCGTTTCAAAGGAATCCACCAAAAGAAAATTTTCTATTCCTCCACTTTTGAGGGAAAAGCACGGGAAAAATATCCACTCCAACCGGTTGGCTTGCTGAGTAACCATAGGAAAGTTTTCTTTGTTTTTCAATCCTTAGGTTTGCACGTGTATTTCTATACTGTTTCTATGTTTTTTTCTATTTATACATCTTGAAAATCCTACAAGCAGAACGAGCAAAAAGTGCAAGTATCCAGACTTTACTAAGCAATGGAGTAAAGCTAGTAAGCATAATCCACATATATAGAGTACCGACCTGGCCCGTTGATTCTTCATCTACTCCGGCTGCCATCCGACGATCCAAGCGTGGATGCACCGAATCAAGGAGGAGAGCGCGGCATGGGCGTGAAGGCGGCAGCAACGGCGCAAACGGTTGCGGCGCTGAATCTTCAGACCGACGCGGCAGCGCGACAATGGTAAAAAGAAGAAAGAGAAGCAAACCGCCAAATTCTTGTTTGGGATTTTCGCCTGGCCTTTCGGGCAGTCCAGGTCTCTACGATCGCCTGCCAGCCGAAGCAAACCGAGCATCCCGAATTCCTCCTCAAGTCCAAATTGAATCCACACAGAGATGACAAGACTCACAAGAGTACCACATTGTGCAACCAAAAAGGTTTCTTTTTTCTTCGAGTAAATTTCTTCTGGGGTGAATTTCGAGTGTTCATCTATTTTTCATGAACGGTAATTTGGCAGGCCTTGCCGACGGTATGAACCACAACCTCTTAAACAACCCTTTTTTAACAGAACCACTGGGCACCAGCCGAAATCGTCAAATTACGCGTGCGAAGCATCAAGAAGTAGCAAAAGAGCATGGCCCATTCAAAATCACCGCCTAATCTACCTCCTCTAGATTACAGAGGGGGTTCACTTGCCGTTCTAGTCATTGCTGTTATGGGCACAAGTGATATTTACAAATATACAGTAACACCCTTCGGGATATTCTTGCGTTTTGCCAGATTCTTACCATTTTTGCTGGTGTCCATCCCCGTCCAAAATAAATATGTTCCGGGGTTCTTAAGCAAGCGGCTGCCGATCCAAAATCTTGTCCTGCACTCTCTCGGAGTGACTACCTCTTTGCATAAGACAGATAAGGTTCTTGAGCGATGGTTAGAACGTCTGGTCTTTCTGCTTGGTTGTATGTCAAGCAGCGACGAATCAGTTCCTGCGAGTGTTCAGGTGATGCAGGCTCAAAATTTTGCCAAACTATGTGCAATGTTATTTAAACTAGCGTGTTGAGGAACAAAAGTTTAAACCAAACGGATCAATCTAACTGATGACTCTGCAATCAGAGATAATAGTAAACATACCCTTGCCTCATTTGATACAGCTGGCTTTGAAGGGAATTCCACTCTGCGTGCGTTGATGATCGTATCTTCCCGAAGTATTCTCTCCTGGGTCTGGTCATGGCCAAAAGGCCGCCTTCCGAAGAGCATTTGGTAAAACATTACACCCGCTGACCAAACATCCACCTGCAGGAATGCAGACATCAATTTTACCACCAAACAGGACAAAGATGAAGTTGCCAATTTGCCATAAGTGGTTGTTTAAATTGAGAACTCAGGGGGATCACAAATAACTAATTGAAATAAGGGTTAAGAAGGAATCGTGTCGCTAAAGTTTTGAGTAAAAATTGCATATCTACATGACCATTGCCTGCATACCACTAAGCCCAACCAGTATTCCCCATCCCCACCCTCCCCATCAACAGCAGATCAATCCATCACCTGTGACCTGCGCCTTCCTGCTCTTGCACCTCCTTCTGAAAACTAACCATCTGCACTGCCATTTCCCCTAACTCTGTCCAATTGGAACTACTGTCAGACTGATCCATATTTGGCACATAATTGTCTCGATCTTGACAAAATTTAAGCTGTGCATGTGAATTTCTTGATACTTTTCCCTGATTTCCCTCATTCGCCACCTCTTTCTTGGTCCGTATTAAATAACACTCTCATGATATTGATCTTCCTATTTTCCATAGTGCAAGAATTGGACTGGACGGTGGTAAAACTAGAAATGATCTGAACCAGTGAATGGTCTGGTTTGGCTTAGAAGAATGTTGGTACATGTATATGAACTACGATAAAACCATATCCAGTCCTACCAACTCACAGCCTAAATGCAAACAGAAAGTATCAACCCCGCATCTGGGACAGGCCTTGCAAAGTACTCCCAAAATGCACCCAAGTACCTAACCAACTGGGCAATGGTGATTTCCTCCCTTTAATGAAGGCAAAATAAATATATTCAGCCTGTTATTTTCTTACCAAACTGGCAAAATTATTATTTTCTCAAATCAGCATTTGGGCCGGTGAACTGCAGTCCAACTGGCAAAAAGCAGAACCAAGTAGCTCACTAGCTCAATCAATGGTCCAGGATTTTATACTATATCCATTATGAGGTTTTCAAGTGTGGATGGAATGCTCATCTTCTCTACTTATCTCCACTTAGTGTCATAGCATTCTCAATGCCCGTCAAAATACATCTCATAATTTGTACTAGAGGGAGTAATGCTAACATCATATCAACATACTAGGGATTACTATTTAATGAATGCTGAAATTTGGCGAGTGAGCATGATTTGCTCATGACTGTGTTCTCTGTTTAAGACAAACAAACGCCACAAGAATCCCCAACATCTTTACAGAAGGATTTTATTGATGCATGTTTTTATCAAATTGCTTTAACACACTAAGATAGGAAAGATTTATTAACAATAAAAGGAAAACATGTTGCCAAATATACCTTCGATGAGATAAATGGTGTTTTGCTAAGATCAAAGCATTCAGGTGGCAGGTACCTGGAAGAACAAAGAAGAACATTAGGAAATAAATGATTCGAATGCCAAAAGAATAATGGTTCTAAATGGGAAACAGCAACACTAACATATATAATAACTAAATTTATGACATCCTTTGTTCTATCCCACCTGTTTACATAAGACACTAGAGAAAAGTATTTCATTGGTAGCTTACAATGGTTGCAACTTAATGCAATAACTAATAATTCCCTTAGGTTCTAGAATGATGCATCAAAGGTGTGCAACTCTACTACGCATTGCAGGCATTGTTGCACCATGTATACCAATTTAATGCCAGCAGATAAAAGATTCCATAAGAGGTAGTCAGGTAGAGTATTTTATCATTTAGTACACAAAAATCAACCGGAAAAGTGAGCATGCTCACCAATAGGTTCCAGCTCCCTGAGAAGTCAGTTCCATTCCCTGAGACCCAACATCATCCTCCACTATCTTGCTGAGGCCAAAGTCTGTAACTTTTGCAACACCAACCTCATCGAAGAGAACATTGCCTGGTTTGAGATCATAGTGGATGATCTTTTGAGTTCTCTTGTTAAGATAAACTAGACCTTGAAATATTTGGACAATTATGATTCTCGCTTCCTTTTCTGGAAGAATTGGTGTTGCTTTAAGGACTGCATCAAGATCCTTGCCTGCGTAAAAAGTAGCAATTGATGTAGCATCATTACATGCCAAGGCCTCCTGAACAAGAAAAGATACTACAGCATTCCACTTAAAAACAACCTCAAAGGGCTGACCAAAATATATGTTCAACAGAAAGAGGGTGTATGCCTATTCAAAGATAGCAGCAAAAAAGTAAGAAACCTCTATCATTATCCAAATAGAGCTAATCAAGCTTCATTAATTTTATGTTCACCGCCTTAAATAATGACCTCATTATCCGTCAGATATCAGTCAAATATTCATGCACCATCCTTGCTATCTAAGTACTTCTTATGTAAGTGATTGAACATGGTGGCTTTGCTTATGTGTCCCACGTGATAATGTGCCATGAATGCACAAATTGCTCCTATGGTAAATGGTTCTAAAAGGCAACTAAATGTGTGTAGGAGTTATAAATGTAAACAAACCCGTACTGAATCTACAGGACTATTATAAATGCTCTTTGATGTCAACATTCAGGTAAAATTTATCTATTCTCTTCACCAATAATAACCTAATTAAGATTCCTACTAAAAGATAAAACAGTTCCGCAAAGAGATTGAGTGTTTGACACAGGAGAGTGTCTGGAGAACATCAATATATATCTGACATAAAAACAATACCCGTGCAGCCTTATCTATACAATGAAGCCCTATGACAACGAGAGATTTAAAAATGAGGCCACACGATCTAAATTGTCATGTCAAAGAATTTTGGGATGTCGTCGTGAAAATGAATTTATTGTACCACTGCAATATTCTAGGACAGTGCAGAATGTGTTGTGATCAATCTCAAATATGTCCCATAGCCTGACAATGTTTGGATGCACCAAAGTCTTATGGATGTTATATTCACGAATGGCATGGCGTATGTAGCTTTGCTTTTTCTCCTCACTCCACTGAGCATTCAAACCATGAAGCTTACATGCCACATACTTGTACTCCACCAAATCAAATGCCTGCCAAAAGAAACTGTCTCACGTAAACGCTGGTGCTACCAAAATTGAAATCTCTAAGAAACAGATACAGATACTATATATCAATAAACATTGAGGCAACTTCACCAAATGAAAGCTCAAAACACTAACTAGTTAAATGCTTCAACATGAATATAAGTATCAAAGCTTTCATCGCAAACTTTACAAATTTTGACAGAGGAAGGGTATGGGTCAAGGCACATTTACTTTAATAAATTTGATGAGAAAACTGTAGCACTACACGTGTTATCAGCTGTTCTACTCAATGTCAATTCCAAAAACCAAGTTTCAGATATTTGTTTCAATATATCTGATTTACTCCACTTTGTTTCATTTTTTTAATGACTTCTTCCTGCATTTCTACCTTTTTAGGCCATTTTAGGTGGGACCAGGATCCCACCCAACTGCAGCCCACCAATAGGGGCTTACCTCCTTTAAGGATGTTACATCAATAATTGCATGTATCAAAGTTATAAACAAATAATCGTAAAGTTCGATGTTTCTTCTCTATAAGCAAAGAAGCAGTTGGTATTTAAAGAAGCATGGTTGACCCATAGTATAATAGTTTTTGAAAAGTGAAGCTGAAGCAAGGGCATACCTTATAAACCTCACTAAACCCTCCCTTTCCAAGAAGATTTAACAGAGCGTAGCGATTGTGAAGAATCTGAAAGTTATTAAAGCGTGATCCATCTTCGTCTCTGAGACGCTTCATTTCACGTATAAGCCTACCCTTTTCCAATTCATACCGATCTCTTTCCCTCAAGTACTGTTCTTCCTCCTAAAATACAGTTCCGGGGAATTAGATTAAGGAAGGAGGATGCTTAATAGCCAGGAAACAGTATTCAGCAAAGTATTTTACCCGTTTTATACTTGTTAACCGTGATTTACATATCTCATCCTGCAACAGGAAATCTTCCTCAGACATGCTAGTTTCAGCATCACTGCCATCGCCCTTATCTACATACAAAAATGGCTAGCAAAAATAAGTGCCAGCAAGAATCCTAACTTGCATACTTAAGCTGCTATGTGTTGCTAGTTTCTGCTTGTGTAAATGCAGGGAGTTTTCCTTTGCACTAAGAAGAGTGAAATGGAGTAACATATGCGCAAAACTACATAGATTGTAATGGTGTTTATAATCTTCCTTTTCATGGAATAAAAGGTCATGCACTGGAGTTTTGTGCCAAACCAATGGAAGCTAATTCAAGTGGTAGCTTGTAAAGCAATTAAGCCGGGAGAAGATAGTACTTTTAAAAAAGAAGAAACTTTACCAGATTGTCTTTTCTTTAATGATTTTCTATGCCTCTCGATAGTTTCTTTAGTCTCCAGCAAAGATTTCTACATAAAGGCCACCATACATGAGGGATTCAGCAAAAGGATGAAGTGCCAATAAAAAATTTAAGGTTAAAAGCACATAAAATATATGAACAGCAATAACACTATAACAGTTGACAAGAGAGAGAAAAAAAACTGTGCCTGATAAACAAATGCACAACTATACGCGATCTAAAATTGGTTGCACCCATAGCAAGCATTTGTCTTCATGGATACATGGCATCTAAAGTTGCAAAACAGGAACTGTGCCTTAATGGATGAAGCTTTATGAAAAGTGGTACTGCATGTCCATGACTCCACATTACATCAGAAGACTCAGCCATCATCCGGACTAGTAATATTTTCCATGCCAGCTTGGTGCTTAATTAAACAGATAGATATATCCTATAATCGTTTTGGACTTTAATGAACTAAGGCTAGTAATGTGTGACTGTGCTCAAAATTGTACAAAAAGCTTATGGAACAAAGATGTGTCCATTAGTAGTATCTGGTAGTTTTTAAAGAAAATTGCTACTGTCTGGATATTATCAACTGGACAGGCCTTATAGGGGGGGAAAAGACTTAGACAGGTTATCCAGATCAAAGTATATGTGATCCAATTTTACAGCGGAACACAGTTAAGGCATATATACAGAGCAGCAGAACTTACAAGGTGAGAATTAAGATCCTTTATTGCCTGGCCATCCTCCCATGTTTCAGATATGACAGTTCCAGCTCTGAGTTATCACAGAGAGCAGTATAAAAAAGTAGCAATAGATAGTCAATAACCAGAACACAAAACTGGAAGTGACAAGTTCTGTCCACTAATCAAGATTTTAGTAGTCGATACTAGAAGGCACACTGTATAATACATAAACTGAAGGCTCAAGCTACAACAGCTGTTTCTGGAAGAAAATTGAGTATCATACAGGCTATCATAGCTGTATAGCACTCCAAAAGCTATAGTTAAGAATCACATAGCTAAGAAATATAATACAGGCAAAATGAGCTTTAAATCTAGCATTATACATTTTTAAATCAATTAATACATATTTTTACTCTTCAAATTAAGTGCTGGATGTATGGAAATGTTGGAGATTACCTCATAACACCAACGTTACCAAGTCGGAAAGATTCCTGCTTTATTCGAATCCGTGCTTCTTGCCGCTCTGCTTTTGACACAGCTATCAGCAAATCAGATAGAACCTTCAATTGCTGCAATTGTGGAAATCACCATATGAGCATATATATTATATAGTTAGGGAGAAGTTATTATTCCATGGATAGCATGTAGGACTAAGCCCTCTGAGCTGTGCCGATGAAAGAGAATAAATACTAACACAATATGGCCAGCCTGACCTCACTATGCACCCATCTCAGCCTCCAAACACACACACACACACACACACACACACACACGCAAAGCAAAGGAAAATATCCAACTATCACATTGCACATGCTCATGTACACAATCACAAAACAGTTCACAAGAATCCCCATTTGCTGTGCGTAACCTTCTCTACCATGTTTATCAGGAAAACAAGTTGTTGCATATATGAAATTTAACAGGTTCTAGTATTATTGAAATTTATCAGGAAAACAAGATCCAATGCATATAGAAGAATGAAAATCGTTTCCCAAATTACTCAACAATGATAAGCTTTAGTGGTGAACTCTAAATGTTTGGGTAAATTTATCTAATTTATACAAAGGAAAGAATGAAAAGTAAACAAATATGGTTAATTATAAGATAACAAGAATCTGCCACTATAGCATCTGAGTTTCTTAGGATGAAAACCTTTGATTTCTTTTGTTGATCTTGATCTTTAAGATCCTTCAATTCCTGGAAGGAGGCAAAGCCGACAAGTCAGAGACCTGGGTAAGTCAAGATCAAATTAGAGTATGCATTGAATAACTCCATACCTTTGCTAACCTATCACTAAGTTGACGGTACTCCGTGGCCTCTTGATGCGATTTAGCAAGCTCTTCTTCCAAAATAGCAACTTTACCACGCAGCAATGACAACTCTTCCTGTTGAAATATTGAATGGAATTGCTTTAGATTTACATTTGAGAAAGAAAAGACTCTCAACATATTTATCTGGTATATTATACTTTACAGGTATCTATAACAACCTATATGATATGGCATACTCCAGTGCAATATTTCACATAAATATGTTCATGCTTTCTGCAGAAGATTACTTAATGGGATTAAGATGCACAGTTTAAAACAAACAAATGAAAGCAAATCAAAACGGCCATCTCAAAGAAAATGGGTCAAGAGGCATAGACATAATCAATCAGAGAATATCTATGTTACTACAATAAAGATCTGAAGAGGGATATTCATGGTGCACCTCACAGAAAATGATGTAAAGAAAGTGTCACCTGTAAAGCAGCCCTATCATCATTGCCAAGCACAGCACTGGATCGGGATTCCTGATGGAAAGATAATAACAATTTAGAAGATGAGGATGGATCATCATGTAGTAGGTTGCTATCATACACCTGATCTGAGAAAGATATTTCTTTTGCATATAATGGAAGACAGTATGGTGCAAACAGAAGAAGTATATCCCCATATGATTCAATTGGTACTGTACAATAAATATATGTGCAAGAGGCAAACATAATGCACCGTAACTACCTACAAACTGAGTCGCTGAAAACGAATTCTTCAAAAGTATCAGAGATAATTTGCCTAAAAAAGAAAAGCCCCAGAGATAACCATATCAAATTAGTCCTTTGGGGATCATCATAGTAAGATTGTTAAAATCAAATTAGTCCAAGCTTATCTTCAAACAACAATTTCACCATTTTCATCTACAAAGGAATTTCACCATTTAATTTTTTTTCCCCAGTCAACAAAACTCTAAATTCAATTATGCTATTCCTGCTCTACAAGCATTTTTATGTTTCTGGATGATCACTTTTTATGTATCAATGTAATTTGCACCGGTTTGAAAACTAATTCTTCTAGTGCTCATATTTGCTACAAGACCTATTCAGGATTTCATCATTACCCATTATGACAAAGATATATCCATAAACATGTGAATTGTAATAAAATCTTATGCATCTAAAAATACTGAAAGGTAGCAAACTAAAATATATCAATTTTCGTTCACTTTCAAGTCTCTCTTACATGGTTGTAAGGCCTTAATGCCCATCAGAGAACAAAAGGTTAAGAATATAAATCGAGATCTTGAGAATAAAATACACAGCATACCATGTTGGTTAACATATCATGTCGACCATTTGCTACAACAGCAGATGATGAAGTTGAAGTTGCTCTTGTTTGATCTACAGTTTTTGAACCACGCCCTCGGCCTGCTCCACCACGCCCCCTTCCACGGCCTTGTTTTTTTCTGTTTGAGATGTCTATGGATGGCCGTGTGTCCATGACTTCTGAATGCTTTACAGCCTCATTAGCTGATCCCTAGCATTTACAATGAAAAAGAGCGCACCAAACAGAAGAATGATAAGAGTGATCCATAAGCAAGTACAACATAGAGTATCTCATGCTGTTTAGTTCTAGTGATTTCATATTGCATACCTCAAAATTTCCAACAGCTAGGCCATGATCTCCATCTGGTGATCTCGGGCGCTTCAGTATGTTCTTCTGTATCAAGAACTCCTCGCCATTCTGAGTTAGGGAATGCAAGTAGCATTAGCAGGTATAGGTAAAAAAGACAAACTGGAGGTGAAAATGTTGGCAAATCCGTAGCTAGAAACAACCAATCAAACTAACCACACAGGTTTACCACAGTGTACACTACAAATGGATCCAAGCACTAAAAAACACAATCATCGCATCACTGTCCAAAAGTAATGTGCAAGCAAGGAAATTGATGGAGATAAATACGGTACTGTTCTAAGTTGAGGGGGAAAGGAAAAAACAGGGGGGGGGGGGGGGGGGAGTTCGAGGTTTAGGGCTGACATCATCGTCGGAAGAGGAGGACTCGGGCAGCTCCTCCTGGTCCATGAACGTGGTGGCGGGGACAGAGGGAACCACCAGATGGTGCGGCGGCGGCGGCGATGGCACCGGAGCGGCCTTGCCAGCCATCCGTGCCTCGAGCTTAGCGAGCTTGGACGAGGACGGGTTGGAATTAGACGAGAGGTGCTGCACTATATCCTCCCCTGCCGCCGACGATCCCGACATTGCCGCCGCTGATTGCACCCAAACCGGATCGGCCACCGACGAAGCTTCCAGAACAAGCAAACCAACCGCCCGCACGCGCCAACTCTCAGTACACCCCGCTCCCCCCCAAGCACAGCCTCCTCAACGCGGCCACGCGACACCACCGGATGGATCTACACGCGGCTGCTCGGCGAACAGGCGATGGGCGGCGCCGCCTAGGGCGGAGGAACGAGCGAATGAGATCGACCAAAACTTTGCCGCGGCGCGCAGTCGCTGCCACCGCCTCTTCCCCCCCTCTCCCGCCTGTTGACTCCTCCCCCGCGTGCGGCAACGGCTAGGGTTTACCGGCGGCGAGTGGTTGGCCCTGGGGCGGCGGCGCCGCCGACCAGAGGACGCAGGATTCGGAGGCGAGCTGGAATTCACACCCCTCGGATTACACAGGCGCAAGCATCTCTCTCCTCTCCTTTTCCTCTCTCCGCTCTTCCTGTTCTTCCCCCTGCGCCGGCCGCGACGCGCAGCGGAATAACGGAAACCGAGCCGCCTCGGCCCACCTAGGCCCATTTATTCCAGCCCATGTATCGGCCCATGGGCTTGACGTGTCGTGGTGGAAAGTTTCTTACAAGCGCCGCCTCCATCGGAGAGGAAGGCGAAGAGTGGAGTGGGAGACAACAATGGCGAGCGGCGTGGAGGAGGAGAGAGTGAGAGGGGAGGAGGAGGAGGATGACCGGCCGCAGCTGAGCGCGGCGGCGGCGGAGGCGCTGCGGGAGTTTCTGCTGGAGCAAGGGCCGGACGGAGGGGAAGAAGGGGAGGAAGGCGGCGGCGGGGTGGAGCTGGTGGCGGAGGACTGGCGGCTGAGCCAGTTCTGGTACGACGAGCGCACGGCGCGGGCGCTCGCCGACGAGGTCGTCCGCCTCATCTCCCTCTCCGTCCAGGCCTCCTCCTCCGCCGCCGCCGCCGCCGCTGTGGCCTGCGTCGCGTGCCCGACGCTCTACGCCTACCTCAAGACGAGCAGCCCGGATTTGCCCGCGCAGCTGCTGGAGTACGACGAGCGGTTCGGGCAGTACGGCGGCGACTTCACCTTCTACGACTACAACCAGCCGGAGGAGCTTCCAGCGGAGATGAAGCACGCGTACCGGATCGTCGTCGCCGACCCTCCTTACCTGGTATGGAGAGATTCTTCCTCTTCTTCTTCTTGATTTATATTCGATTGGACTAAAATCTTAGGAGAAATCGCGATTTGTTGTTCGTGCAGAGTAAGGAGTGCTTGGAGAAGGTTGCCAAGACGGTGTCTTTCCTCGCGCATCCTGAAGGTTCATTCCTTCTGTTGCTGACAGGTAAACTGAAGGTCTCAATGATAGAGAATTGCTGCTTCTCTTCCTTGTAAAAACTGTGTGCAAGCAGTAAGATTGTAAATCGATTAGTGTTTTGATCATTGGATGTTTTCTTTTTGCAATTAAGCGTGTCAAAATAGAGCAAACTTTACTGATAAACTGAACTTGGTGTTGCCACTTACTAGTACGCTTGAAATAGCGGATGTGCATTGTTGATTATAGACTATTAGTATTACTCTATTAGTGTGTATAACTAGAGCAAGAGTAGCATATGCAGTTGTAGGCTTGTAGCTACTGCAGTATCATCCATAAAAATGCCGGCTTCTCTTCGAAGCAAAACATTTTCTTTACTTGTATGAAATTCAATATGGTGTAGTTTGCTCGGCGTATTATTATCGTCTAATGTGCACTCTTTTTTGCGTGAATTAGTATCCCTGTGTTCTATGCAGTATATTAGTGTGTTGGATCACATGCTTCCTTGTCTTCTGGAATTTCTGATGTTAGACCATGAAACACATCATTCAAATCAAGCTGTTTCTCACTTTCTCTACGAAAATTCTCATGTTTTGGCAGGGGAAGTTCAGAGGGACAGGGCATTTGAGCTCTTAAACGTGCGTCCCTGCGGATTCAAGCCTCAGCACTCGAACAAACTAGGAAATGAATTCCGGCTGTTCACAAATTATGATCCCGCAGACAGACTTGGCGGTTGGGAGCAAAACGGTGGCGCTACCGTTTAGTTGTTTCAGATGTTCAAGCCTTGATGCCTAGGGATGCATTCATGCTCTCACAGTTCCTGCATCTTTGTTTGTAGCTCACTGAAGCAATAGCGTCAGTAGGAATTTCTGCAATGTTTTACTGAATGCCTGAATCTGTCCGTTGTTATGTATCTGTTGGATTAAACTTTACACAAAGTTAGCTCCATGATTATGCTTAAAGGATCGTGGTTTTATGTTCAGCCTGCTAAAGCAGTGATTTGGTGCTTTAATGTTTATGGCAACGTCTGCATAAACAGTAACCGAATATTTTTTAGGGTAGTGCCTTTTCTGAATAAGTGTTTTCACATCGAACAAGAAGGAAACATTGCAGTTCTATATCCACATGTATTTGTTTCAGTTTGCATATGTTCTACTACATAAGAACTGCCTTAGAAGTCAGAAGCTTCAACACACATATATCCTTTTTATTTTCGACACAAGTAACAGAAAGGCAGCCAAGTCCCCGCCTCACAGGACATCCACAGCTGGTAGCAGATCAGCAGATTGAGTTCACTTGTCATGCGCCTTGGTCGGCTTCACGACGAGGACGGGGCAGCACGCGTGATGGACGAGGTAGTCGCTGACGCTGCCCAAGAACGCCCTGCGCCACGAAGAAAAATGTTACTGCAGCCGTTCCATTTCAGAGGTTTGGTCTGTGTGTGTTTACCTCTTGATCTTGCCTAGACCACGGCTTCCCAGGACGAGCAGGTCGGCGTGCATCTCCTCCACGGCTTGGCAGATGGCCTCCTTGGCGTCGCCCTCCACGATGGCGCCCGTCGCGCTCACCTGCATATGCAGCTCTCTGTTAAATTTCAGACCGATCGGTCTGCTGGTGCAGTAGCTATACTTGATGACACTACTAGCTAGGCGCTTGAATTGCCTCTCTCTGCTTGCAGACGTCCAGCGCGCGGGACACGACCTTCCTGGAGATCTCCTCCTGCGCCTTCCTCATGGACTCGATCGCCGAGGTGGGCGCGTAGGCTATGGCTGCTTCCATCACGCACGCACATGTACACACGCCGTGTCAGTCTTCTCCCGTGAAATGGGAGTGAATTGGTAAGTTACACTGTTTACTATGGTCTAGCCGGTGTGCTGACCGCCGATACCGTGCGCGGCGACGGGGTAGACGAAGTGGTCGGGGCCGTGCTGCGCGTGGACGACGACGACCGACACGGCGCCGGCAACGCGGCGCCCGATGACGTTGTCCAGCGCCCACGACAGCGCGTTCAGGCTCTCCTCGCTCGCGTCCACGGCCACCACCACCTTCATCCCCGCCGCCGCTGCCGGCTCCCCGCTCGTCGCCGGCGCCGCCGCAGCCGCAGACCCGCCCTTCTCCTCCATGTCGCAGTCGCTCGCTCACCTCGCTCTCAGTAGCTACCTATCACGCCGCGCGTTTCACCACCAGATGATCGCTCGCTACCCGTGGCACGCGCACTAAATATGCACAGGCGCCGGGGTTGCGTCCCCTGTTTTGTCGCGTGGACGGCGCGAGATAGGGATGATCCACCACGGGGGCGGCCCTTTTTGTTCGCTACTTGGGGCGACACGTTTCTCGCTTCTCTCCTCGGCTCCTGCTCGCATTTGGGCTTTGCGTTCCTCTGGCCTCTGCCATGCAAAGCATCCCTATCTCCTGCAGCTATCTCCCACGGTTTTGCTGCACCGGCGCGCCACGCATGCGGATACAAACACACGTATACCTTGCCAGTTGCCACCGCACCAGCAGCATCGCTGCATCAGTTGTTGCGGTTAAGCTGGTGTAACGGACAAGGCTACCTGCTGATTTAGTTTTCTGGATGTGTGTTGCAAAAGCTGGGTGCCTCGTGCAGGATTGTTCAGATTACCGCGGTCTAGGCTGGGTTATTGGCAACCTGCATCTGCATCTACACTGCAGTGAGAGAGTTCAGTCACACACAAGTCAACTGAGAACATCGTGGATTGTTTCAACCTGAGCATCACACCAGTTAGAGAACACATCGATGTTTGGAAGTTGAACCTTACAGTTCACACAAGGTATATTTGACAAGAAATATTTGGTGCTAAAATTGGTTGGTACATATGGCGTACAAGATATTATCACCGTGCCAAGGGCTAAATCAGGCCCAAGGCTGTCCAAAGTACATTCTCGGTATGTTTATCCAGAAACGGCATACTGAGCATCTCAAGCAAAGGAATAGGAAAATACTTGAGAATTGTACCAAATACAAGAAAGAACACACCCCATCATTCTATAAAGCAACATATAGAACCATATAAGAATGACAAGGTGGCCAGCTTTTCTTCTCTGATCATACGCATACCGCACTAACCATCTTCCAAATGTGCCAAACTGAACCGCCCTAAGCATTACGGCAAAGACCAGTTTCCTGCCTTGAACTCTCTATAAAAGGTGGATTTTCTTGAAACAACAAAGAACACTGCAAGCAAAGAGATGGGGTCATTAAATACTATGGATTTATATGTAATTATGTGAAATCGTTCAAGGAATGAGGAAACAGACCAGGAATTGCAGGGATGATGAAGTCTTTATGCTTCAGCACTTCTTGAAGAGTTTTTCCCTCTTTTACATTGATCCACTTCACAGAACCCTTATCTACACATTAAAGAAAAATATTAGAGCTACGAATGCCATTTACTGTAATGTACATGTGGTTCGTGCAAAAGAGAGATACTGGAGAGCACCGAAGCAGCTTCCTAAAAGTTAAAGAACAACAATGTTTATTTGAGAAGGGTACATGAGATGCCTAGCTGTACAAGGATGGTGGTAGTATCATAGTAAAATGTAACATGTCGTTTCTTAAACTTGCTAAATAGCCGCACATTTGCTACCAATAAAAATGAACCATACCTGTTCAGAACTTTTTCATTTTTTGCATTGAACACCACCCTTTGCATTTTTGTTACAGCGCACTTGGCATTGTTCACACAGTTTTAATGGTAAATAAGCATGTACACATATATCTGACAATTTGGCTCTCTTACACCTTTCAAATCTAAATTTGTATTTTAGAAGACCATAAGAAGAAGAAGATAATTAACAAGATGGAATGTAGATGGGGTGGGTGGGCAGGTGGCAGATATATCACCACCACATTGCCTTCTTTTAGTATGACAAGCTAAAGAATATGTTCATCCACATACCTGACGATGTAATTGTGCTGCTCTCGCCAGCATAATTTTCTCCATCTTCCTCATCAAGCAGGCTTTCAACAAGTGACTTTGAGTCCACAGTGCCTTCCAAAAGAAATTTCAATATTTCACTTTTGGACAGAACTGTGCCAACGCCAGCCTAATGTAACAAATTAAAGAATCAGTTACACAACAACAAACAGAAGATGGACGA
This sequence comes from Oryza punctata, assembly GCA_000573905.2. Taxonomy (NCBI): domain Eukaryota; kingdom Viridiplantae; phylum Streptophyta; class Magnoliopsida; order Poales; family Poaceae; genus Oryza; species Oryza punctata. The sequence continues at coordinate 35,556,032 of CM002490.2, forward strand.
TAGATATAGGAAGTTCGTACATCCTAAAGATAACCTGCCAAACAACTGTGTATGGCAAGCTGTAAAAATAAGCAATCCAGAACAATACTGAACTTCATAAACTAGATGATGATAATGATGATTAACTTGCTAGCATCAAAATATGTGTTGTCCATGCCTCCCTTTCTCATCAGACGTTGTTATCTCCAAATTTGGAAAAATAATGTGAGGCTAAGATTTTCAAAATATTGACAATAGCTCTACCTTACATATAAAAACAGGGATCAAACCATCTCAGTGTGTAATCCACAATCATGCACCATATATTAAACTGTATTGACTAAGGGCCACATCTTTTGCCCTACAACGTATATGCCGATGCCAAAACTTAATTTTGAGGTTTTTCATCATAGTTTCTTTTTCAACATGGGCATTTAAGTCATTAAAAACAGATAAGTAAACGTTTTCACCATAAATTATTTTTTTATCGTTAATATGCCGTTTGACGTATTATCTACAATTGGCCAACCGATGGCACCCTAAATATGGAGACAACTTACATGTGCAGCTTTTACAAGTTAACTAGAATGTCCTATATGCTGGCAAACAGACGTACTTGTTCACCTGAATTCACAGGGAACTGTTGGTAGCCAAAAATACAAATTAACACATTAATAGTTGTTTATTGTTTAATCACACCATTGTGCCATTAATGTATTGTTACAATGTTCTATGAACAATGAAGTGTCTAGACCAAGTTATTTAGACATATTTTCCAACTTTTAACAATTAGAAAGCAGGCAGGTGCTTGGTTTCAAGGAAATTCAATTCATACACACGAACCTGATAATATAACTCAACAGCATCCCGTGTGTGAGCGTGTTTATCATCCCATGGTAATGGTGAAGAACTTTCTGAGAACATGTTTGACAGTAGTTAAGGGTTCAACACAAATTCGGTGATTTCATCACATAGCCTATACTTATTATGCACTTAATCTTAAGATAATAACATTATGTAGTTTAGAAAGGATATGACATCGAGGTGGGGCACGAAAGTATCTGTCTCCGGAAAATCCTCAATGAAGTCACTTGACATGACCTCCGGATAGAGCAGAAGAACTGGCCAGTGAAGCACGCCCTGCTCATCCAACTTCGGCTTCTTTACCCCGGTAAGCTCTTGATATGTTGCCTTCCCAAGCGTCAACCCTCTCTTCTCCATAGCGGCAACAATATCCTACATACATATAACACTGATCAAACTCCATACATCAGAAACCAATTACAGCAATATCAATCCCAAATTCTGAGCAGAAGAGACCTTCGCAGCGGACACGGCCTGCGCAACCTTGGCCCTATGACGATCTTGCTCACTCTGTTGTGCGTCCACTTGTGCGAGCAATTTCTTCAGCTCCTCATTGGCCGGGTCCTGCTCGAGCCCCCGCCGGCAGAAGGACGCCGCCTCTGACAGCAAGCTGAGAGCAATCGCCGCTTTCGCCGCCCGGTAGTACGCCTAGCTACAAGAATCTCACACATCACGCGAAGGCGAAGGTTTCTTCGCCGAATCCAACAAAGAACCAGGAGGGCACCTTAACGTTGGAGGGGGATAGCTGAACGGCACGGGCGGCGTCGTCGAGGGCGCGGCGGTGGTTGCCGAGGAGGAGGTTGACGTGGGCGCGGTTGGCGAAGAGGACGGAGGCGTCCGGGGATGGCACCGGCGGCGGCGGCAGCGGCTCCATCTGGGTGATGGCCTTGGTGTAGCAGTCGACGGCGTCGGCGTAGTGGCTCCGGCCCATCTTGACGAACCTGTTGCCCTTCTCCTTGTACTCCGCCGCCGCCGACTCCTTGATGGCGTTGATGGCGTCCAGGTCGGCCTTCTCGCTCTCCGTCAGGGGCCCCCCCGCCCCGGGATCCATCAGCAGCGCCATGGCCGTCGGCGTCGAGCCGCTCGCTCTCCCCGCTGTGTGCCGCCTCCTCCCTCGCCGCTAGTCGCTCCGCCGCTCTGCTTTTCTCCCCGCCCAGCGCCGGCGCCGCTTCCGAAGCTTCTACGGGCTTCTGGGGTTCTCGCCTCGCTCTCCCAAAGCGGGCTGGGCCGTGGTGGAAAGTCCTCGCTCTGGCCCCAAAACAGGCTGGGCCTTAGTGGATATCTGTAGATTAAATCTGGTTAATTTGATCTTGGAAAATTGTGGGCGTGTTTGGGTTGATCATTGAAGCTGATTTTTGCCATATCTAAATTTTGAAAACTTTAATGGTATCAAATAAATGTTTGTTTTGCTGTTATTTTTTCTCACACTAATTTAAATTCTATTTTGGTAGTGCTAAAACTTGGCAAGGTTTTGACACTAAAAAAAATTAACTCCAAACCAACAAATCATGTATAAACCATCCCAATTACCACTCTCGCATTGTTCACTATTTGTCTTGCACGTGCTATTTTGGTTGGCATGTTAACAATTCAGCCAACCTCTACAAATCATTGGTTATTTTTTCCCTTTCCAGTATATTATGTATACTCCTTATCATGATTCACTTATCAGCCATAGTTGGTTGTTGGTTATCTGTTTATAGATTGCTAATAAGAGGTTTCGCGATTTCCATGGCGTTCTATGTTATTTCCCGCACATTATTAATGATAAGCGAGCATGATAATCGTAAATAATCACAGGCTTCTCTACCCAATAAAAGAAAGAGATATATAAGTTATAAGAAAGCAAAAGAAAAACCGTAACACATAATCTTGAAAACATGTCTATAAACCCTAATTGATCATTGTGGCTCTAGTTTTTGTTGATGAGTAGGATACCTTGTGTTTATTCCATGACACAATTTCAAGCTATAGCTCTTTGGTACATTGTTCATCCTATGTTTCCAGTATGGGATGAAATGTTTCCGGCTATGAATAAGAGAAATTGGTGATGGGGTTAAGGCAAGGTTTGGCCCTTGTCAATTACCCTTATTTTGTAGTTTTAAGTTGTATGCGCACCAGAATGCACATATTTAAATGATCGAGTCAACAATTCATTTGTGGCATCATTACAATCTTAAGCTATGAATGTTTTTATGATTACAAATAATTGAGATGGTATTGTAGTGTCATAGAACAATCGGATGCATGTATTCTTCAGTATTGCATGTACAATATGCTCACCAACCTCGTGGGTCCCACAACCCCTCAGGGCCACGTGTCAACGAGCAATACTGCACATGCAATATTGTAGAGGATATGTATTCAATACATTTGTTGCAGTTGTCGAGAATCACTTATGCCTTGTTTAGTTTCCAAAAATTTTCCAGTGCTACAGTAACTTCGAACGTTTAACCACTAATTAGGAGTACTAAATATGGAGAACTGATAAAACCATAACCCCGGGTGAAATTGCGAGATGAATCTTTTAAGCCTAATTAGACTATAATTAGATAATATTGTGCTACAGTAAACAACCTCTAATGACGGATTAATTAGACTTAATAGATTCGCCTCGTGATTTTCCGTCCATCCGTGTAATTAGTTTTATAATTAGTTTATATTTAATACTTCTGATTAGTGTTGTAAAAGTTGCCAAAAAATTTTGGCCAAAATTTTTTGGTAACTAAACAAGCCCTTATTTAGAAATATTGGGCCTAATTTTTTATTGACTGGACATCAATACTACTCTAACTGAGATGCATTTTTTTATCATTATCCGTGACGTGTAATTTTTATAATCATCTTATGTTAACTCTAACCGAGATTGGCTGATCGACCAAACATATTACTTACCGACGAGGTTCATATTTTGCATGCGGATGGTTAGCATGGGGCGATCGAACTCAATGCGATCAAACTCCAATATAACCAGCCCCATCATCTGGACACAACTGATAAGCCGTAAAATGGCTTATAACAAATCAGCAAAACTTTTATACATGTGAACTTAGTGATTTACAAGTAATGGAGGAAATAAAGTATGATGAAAAACCTTAGAATTAAATTATAAAATTTAAATTTTAGCAATGACTTATAGGCAGAAGGCAAATGATGGAAGGTAATGCAGCTTCAAAACTAAAACTTGGTAGTTTTTACTTGTTGTGATTCTAGTTTGGCCACTCATGACTCATATTTTGTTACTAATAAACTTACAAGTACTAAAAATATACCATATAATCTAAGTACATTACACAGTGAATATAAATACATCAATCCCGTTCACCATAACTAGGAAATTTTAATAAAGATACCAGTAGTGAAACAAAAGCTATTACTCCTACTAGTTAAAATGGGAAAATATATTGAAATAGAGGGAGTAAACACAAAATTCAATCTGAGAGCTTAGTTTATGAAACAGAGAGAGTAAACAAAAACTACTGAATAGCGAATTGATTCGTGAAACTTGTTCGAGACTAAAGATGTATGATTTACCTACTGTAGAGTTTAAAATGATTTTAAAACAACTTTTGTAAGAAAATTCTATATAGAAACTTTTTAAAAAATCACAGATTAGCCGTTAATCCATTACTCCATTCATTAGAAAAGAACATGCATACTGAGAAAAAATTGAAAATATATGTTGTTTTTAACGTTTTTATAGTTATATACATGTTTTTATAAGAATTGTAAAAATACACGTATCGCAGAATGGAAATGCGGGACTGATTGATTGGAGCGACGGAAGAACGTGAAACCAACGACTCATAGAAGTCCGCGGGCTGGCTGCGCGGCACCGACCGGATCATGCACGTGTGATGTGACATTACTGATCATACATGTTGATGCTGCCGCCTTGCCCACGCGCGTCGATGCCACTGTGTGGCCGCCACCAACGATGCCTTGCTATGGCTTACAACTCTCCTGTGTAGAGACTTTGAGAAGAGAAAGACTTTGAGGAGAGAGAAGAAAAAAAAATGAAAATGAACATGTGGTGGAGGAGGTGTTGAGAGATTTGGATAAGAACAAGCGTCCGAAATTTTACGCTCGTCCGGACATCTTAAACGAAATGTTTTCAAGTCGTCGGGCCTGCGTCTCGGCGCAGCGCGAAGGAATTAGTCGTGCGTCTTCTCACCATGATACGTGTATGTTTTTATAATTCTTTCAAAAACATGTATATAATCGTAAAAGGTTAAAATATAATGTATATTTTCAAATTTTATTCCATGCTCACCTTGATATGTCTTGTAGATTTTTCCAGCTATTTTTTCGTTATGCGTAGTATTTCTTGTTCGTGTAAAAAAATCCATGTCTACCTGGAAATTTCAGCTCCAACAGTACTCGCTGAAATTCAAACTACTGCTCTTATGCTGTTTACAGTAGTGAAATTTGAAACTCGAAACAAGTCTTTCACGAATATACAACTGTCACGATACTTCAATTTGGTGACCTGGACATGGGGCCCACCCACCAGCCGCAATTGCTTCGCTTTTCGATGCCCCGCGCTGCGGGGACGGGACACCAAAATTCGAAATCGAGCAGCGTCTCTCGTCGTCTCCGCTCCCCATTTCAAATCCCCCCATCTCGGCTTCCCCTTCCCCTTCACCTCCACGTCCACCGCCGCCGCCGCCGCCGCCGCCGCGCCGCCGCTCAGATCCCAACCACCGCAAGTCCATCACCGCCTCCACCGTGATCCCCTCGCCGCGATGCCATCCGACTGCGGCGACGACGACCACGGCGGCAGCTCCGCACCCGCGGGGTTCGAGCTCCAGGAGGATCCCTCCTTCTGGAAGGACAACAACGTGCAGGTTAGGGCCTCGCTCTCGCGACTCGTACCAAGCTTCTCCTTCGAGTAGTGTCTCGATCTAGCTCGCTCAGGCCCAGCCGCCGCGATGTGCCCTCGGAGCATTTCGCCGAGCACCTAGTTAGCCTTTGTTTGGCCTCCACTAATTGTTCCGTGCAACAACAGGTTGTGATCCGTGTCCGGCCGCTGAGCAACGGCGAGATATCGGTGCAGGGACAGAAGAGATGCGTCAGGCAGGATAGCTGCCAGAGCATCACCTGGACGGGTCACCCGGAGTCGCGGTTCAAGTTCGATCTCGTTGCGGACGAGCATGTCACGCAGGTACACTCTTCAAGCCCTTGTTTCTCCGTGTCATTTTGATCTGTTTCTCTACTTGTTTTGCGAGATGTCTGAATGATGTTCATCTGGATGTATAGGAGAATCTGTTCAAGGTTGCTGGGGTGCCCATGGTGGACAACTGCATGGCTGGCTATAACAGCTGCATGTTTGCTTATGGTCAGGTAAGCTACTGATTTTACTTGACATTTCAAATCCTTAGGTATCCAGGGGTAGCAGTTTTCATAGTGTTGTAAATTTGCATTTCAATGTTTGTGCTTAGTGCTTACAAGGGTGTCCAATTTTGGTAGACCGGCAGTGGCAAGACACACACAATGCTTGGTGATATAGAAAATGGCACACGAAGAAACAATGTGAATTGCGGTATGACGCCTCGGGTGTTTGAACATCTGTTTTTAAGAATCCAGAAGGCAAGTTTTGATTATTTGTTGATTCTTGTTCCGTACAGTGGTGTACTCTTCTCAGCCAAAATATTTTAACATTGCTGTCCAGGAAAAGGAAATAAGGAGAGAAGAAAAACTCAGGTTTACTTGCAGATGCTCTTTTTTGGAGATATACAATGAGCAGATCCTTGATTTGCTAAATCCGAATTCAGTAAATTTGCAGGTAGGGTACTAAAAAGCACGGCTTATTTGTGTGTCCTCAGATGTTTGCTAGCTGTGTTTTAAGAAGCTGTTAGGAGATGTTCACAGTTTTGATATCTCAATTCTTCAAACAGTGATATTATTAGCCATATTTGCAGATAAGAGAGGATGCTAAAAAGGGTGTCCATGTTGAGAACTTGACAGAACATGAGGTTTCCAATGCTCGAGAAGCAATGCAACAACTTGTTGAGGTTTGTGCTTGAAAACTGGCTTAACAGGACTGCTATTTTTCTGAATAAAATGACTAGGACTGCTCCATTGCATAAAGAATAAGAAAACATGTTTAGCAGGCAATAACTGGTTACAAGATCAGTTATTTGGTGCACTGTGTCCCTATGATAAAGAAAACCTGTTGTGGTGATGCTCTGCTGGTATTGTTCATCGCAAATTTGTAATGCTGTATATATATGAAAGAGAATTATTCCAAATTTTCCAAGCATGTGTAGATAAGTAGTCCAATACTCCAATATACAACAGCCATTTATTAGGTATGTAACAATATAATTATGTTGACTGAATCTCCAATCTTTGACTTTATGTACTTTCGTTTTGTCCTTCTAGCAACTATTTTGATGACTGCGAAGTTTTCAAGGCAATATAAATAAAACACAGTACTCGATATTGTTTCCATGCTATATAAAAATATATAGTCTGAAATTTTTTATAGGAAAATTGTTAAAACTTAAAAGGCAGTTTTATATAGAAGTATAGGACAAGGTGGTTCACCAAACGAATACCATTTACTGATTCTTATAACGTTGAGTAATGCTAAATCGATCAAATTCAGCATTTTAGCTTTAAACAATAAAACCAATGTTTGCCTTTACTTGCGATTGTTGCCACATTGTACTTTTTTAGTTGCCCACCATGCTTGGAAAAGTTGATTTATTAGCTGATGTCTCACAAGAAACTAGCTAGATCTGTTTAGCTAAACATTACATGTTTCTTTTCAGGGCGCAGCAAACAGAAAGGTGGCGGCCACCAATATGAATAGAGCAAGCAGTCGCTCTCATAGCGTTTTCACTTGCCTTATCGAGAGTAAGGTATATGAACTGAACCGCTTCAACTTGTTTATGTATTTTTGTGTAATAAGAGTGATATTACTTGTCATTAGTTTCAAGGATGGTGATGTTGATGGATATACTGGTTTATATTTGTGGCTAACCTAATGCTTGCATATGTATACCCATGCTATTATAAATAATTTTTTTGACCATACAGTGGGAATCTCAAGGTATCAACCATCACCGGTTTTCTCGGCTTAACCTAGTTGACCTTGCGGGCTCGGAGAGGTAGTTTGTCTCCTTGCTTTTCATACAGTTTTAAGTCTCCTATTCAGCATGAATGATATATATGCCTTGCAGGCAAAAGAGCTCAGGTGCTGAAGGGGAACGCTTGAAGGAAGCTACCAATATCAATAAGTCACTCTCCACCTTGGGGTTTGTTGATCAACTTGAATTTCATAACGTAAAACCATCCAAGGTTTGGTTTGAATTCAGTTTAATATTTTCAATTACTTCTCCAAATCATTCTTGCAGACTTGTTATTACAAATCTTATTGCTGTATCAAACAAAAAGTCACATCACGTGCCCTACCGAGATTCAAAATTGACATTTCTCCTTCAGGTACCGTATTATGCAGTATGCACAACTTGAGTAAAACATTTTCATTTTTTATGTTCTCTCTTAAAGAGACATAGGAGTTGGCATTTAGTGAATTGCATTTCTACGACATGCTACCTTTAACTAAACTTAAAATAACACAAAACAGAATAATTTTAGTAATGTCTTATCTCCTCTTTCCAGGACTCACTTGGAGGGAATTCAAAGACAACTATAATTGCAAACATAAGCCCATCAAGCTGGTAGGCATGTAATGATATTTTTCTTTTTGAAAAGACTATTTGCACATTTCAAATTATTGACATTTTTGTTTGTTTTTGATATCAGCTGCGCGGCGGAGACATTGAGCACATTGAAATTCGCACAACGGGCCAAATACATAAGAAATAATGTATTCGATCAACATGTGCTAGTTGTAATTATCGTTGACATGCAAACATGAACTGACTGTTGTTCATTGTAGGCCATTATAAATGAAGATGCCTCTGGTGATGTTTTGAGCATGCGCTTACAGATCCAACATCTTAAGGTACAGAGAATGTGTTCATTTTTGCCCTTATAATATTTTCAGTGCATTAAAGACATGAAGGTCCAGGATTAAATGTATTTGAAATTTTATCTATTCTACTTCTTTGATGTCTCATTCTGATTACAACCAGTTTGCAACAGCACAGTTCTAATAAATGATTTATGTCTTATGTTCTCTGTTATCACAGAAAGAGGTCAGTCGCCTGCAAGGGCTAGTCAATTCTGACAAAGCAGAATGTACTAGTTCCAATGGGTTTATATGTGAGTCTCCTAGCACACTCAAGTGGAATCAAGGTCAAGGCTCGTTCAGTCCACTTATGTTTGATAAAAGGGCTATGCAGGTATTCATATATACTCTTCTTTTCTTGAACATGGTGGGCTGGTGGCCATCTACTTACGTTTTATCTTTCTCATGTGTTATGTTCAGCGGAAAGATTATGATGCTGCACTTGTCGCTGCTTTTAGGAGGGAACAAGAAACTGAAGCAAAGTTAAAGGCAATGATTGCTGCAAAGCTTGTTGCTGAACAGCTGGTCTGCATCTGTGTTCTTAATTGTGATTTTGTATCGACTTCCCGTGAAATTGACAAAACTAAAGTGAATATACATATGCATTTAATAAGTTTAATTATCTGTGACACCACAGGCAACTCAAAGAGCGGAAGAGGTCAGAAGCTTCAAGATGAGGCTTCGTTTTCGTGAAGATCGAATAAAAAGACTGGAGCAAGTTACATCAGGGAAGTTATCTGCTGAAGCACATCTGTTACAAGAAAAGGAAGACCTTGTGAAAGAAGTAGATGCTCTTCGTGGCCTACTGGACCGCAATCCGGAAGTCACAAGGTTTGCTATGGAAAATTTACAATTGAAGGAAGATATTCGAAGGTAAGCATTGCTATCCATCCACTTATTTCTCCAAACTCCAAATGCTACTTATGTGTTCTTTTGGTTTATCTATTTGCCGTTGCTAATACATTTGGAAGTTTGATGCCCTGCTACCACTAAAACTTACAGGTTGCAAACATTTGTTGATGAAGGAGAACGGGAAATGATGCATGAGCAGATAATTGTTTTACAAGATAAGGTATCCACTTCAAGCTATGGTGACCTCCTGAGTACAAGAACTCTTTTCAGTGTACCTTGCTCCTTTACTATTTCCTTGATGTCTTGACTCATTTAACTTGCATAACCTGCAGCTACTGGAAGCACTTGATTGGAAACTTATGCATGAGAAGGATCCTATTAACAAGGTTGCTTATGCAGTCTTTTGAAGGAAACACACAAATTGTGAAATTTAAATACATCCTTAATTTACTGAAAGTTGAATGTTTATTTACAATAAAATGTTTGCTTTAGGGCATATTGTGTGTGTACCTAGCATCTGACTTATGTTCATAATGACCTTTGCAGGACCTCTCATTTTTGGGGGAACCAGCAGCTGATGAGGAAATGGAGTTTCTTCGTTTGCAGGTTAGTATTACAAACCTATCCTGACATATGTAAAGTCTTTTTATACCCCTGCTGATGGTACTGCTTCCTAATTCCTAACATCGATTTGCAATATTGTGTTACAGGCTATTCAAAATGAGAGAGAAATTGAGTCTCTGCGTAAAAATTTGAGCTTCTGCCTTGAATCAAAAGAAAAACTTGAGAGGTATATAAAAAATTGCCTACAAAAGAAAAAAGAAGTGTATCACCATGATCACCCTTTGCTATTTTTTAAGAGTTCTAGTATATTGTATTTTCTGTGTATTCCATTTTATGCCCCGTATGCTACAAACTCTCACATAGATGATTCCTTTGTTAACCCAACAAAAAGTTTACAATTGTGATGTCTAGAAGAACAGTTTCTCCAAGGTGATTTTATTCACTATACATGTAAGAAAGCACATAAATATTCACTGCTATGTTTGGTAATTTCAAATCATGTTGATCTAAATGGGCAGACGTACAAGCATTTCATTCAAGATAGCTTGCAAGTGTTTTAGGGTAATATTTTTTAGAGTAAGATTTGTACTGCACTGCTGTGAAATCCAGCCGAGTATATATTGAGCCCAATTGTGGTCCATCTGCCCATGCAAGTGTGGGCATGAGGTCGTGGTAGCATAGTTAGTACCACCTTGCTAGTTGATCAAGAGTTGGACCAATATATAAACCCATATGTTCCAACCATAGCACCTCCAGGTTGACCCTTTTACACGAAGCGAGGATGAAGTATAAGTGAGTTGTTATGCATAGAGTCTGCTCAGAAAGTGTGGTAATGTGGATTTTGGAAGCTGGGGTGTGACAATAACTGCCTGTGCGCTCTAAATAGACGGTTTATAGATTCTGTAATACCTGCTGTTTTCGATGGTTATCTGGGGTAGATCAACCCTGACAATCTGATGTTTCTTTTATGTTTGATTCACTTGGGTTCGATATACTATCAACTGTAGCAATTTCCTTGGCCAGTGCTATTTAAGTTACCTAAGACACTGACTGTGCGTTGCTGCTTATCCCAAACAAATATTACAATCTAAACTTAATGATTTAAAATAATTATAGTCCTCAAATCTAAAGTATTGCATACACAAGGCTACATGCATAAACCCATAAGTAGACGATACAATCTCTTACATTTGATTTCTAAATCATTTGATTTGTCATTTGTGTTTTCCTAGCTTACCTTTGGTAACTTTTATCCACCAAATTCCACTGTGTTAAAAGTTTTTGAGATTAAGGTGTTATTTATGTGCACTTTATCCAGAGCTTATTATGCATTATGAACTTCTGTTCAAATACCATTACCTGATAATTTGTACATTCTGCAGGCGTGTCGATGAGTTGACATTAGAGTTGGAGGCAGTAAAGAAATATCATGAAGAATCTGAGGCTGTGGAACTCCAGGTGCAGACCGAAGGAGATTTGCATGATCTGCCCGATGCTCAGACAGAACTTAAGACTTTGGTTGATGCCATAGCTACAGCAAGTCAAAGAGAAGCAGAAGCTCATGAAACTGCAATTGGGTTGGCCAAAGAGAATGAGGAACTAAGAACACGGCTTACAGTTCTGATTGAGGATAATAAGAGATTAGTTGAGCTCTATGAACATGCTATCGCAAATGTTGAGGTGAATCAAGATTGGGGCCATCCTGCCATTCCTCAAATTGAAGGTGTGAATGAGCAGCAAAGCAGCCATCCTTCTTATGGAGGGGGTGCTGCGAATGGGGTGTTGCCAGACGACAAGCCAGAGAGTGCAACATTTTTGCCTGCAGACAACTCATCCAGTGAGGTATCGGACTCCAAGATAATGGATAGACAGTGCAATCACAAGGAGAATTTTTCAAGAACTGAATTGACAGATTTGCAACTTCAACTGGACGAGATGCATGAGGAAAATGATAAACTTATGGGTCTGTATGAGAAAGCTATGCAGGAAAGAGATGAATTCAAAAGGAAATTTTTTGAGGGTAGCAATTCTGTAACTACAGTAGATACTCAATATGAAGATGTTGAAATGCGCGATGCAACAGATGACGAAGATCTAGAAGTAAAACATGTACATGACTCTGCAATATCAACGTTTAAAGAAATCCTGCGGCTTGTTCGTATCAAGCTGGAGAATGTCCAAGACAAGCTTGTAATTACCCAGGATGCAGTACAGTATTTTAAACTGCTTGAAATGGCTAGTACTAAGGCAGAAGAACTTTCAGCAAGCATTCAGCTCCATTGCCTAGAACTGAAGCACGCTCAGGAAGACATGAATGCCCTTAAGTCTGAACTGTCACAATCAGAGGAGAGTAAAGAAACTTTGGAAGGCAGGTATTTCTTGCCTGTGGCATCATGCTGGAACTTGGACTTGAAAACCAAAGCCCTTGTTGGGTCCAAGTTTGATGTCAGCTTGGAGTTATTGAATCAAAAGAAAGAACAACTGAGTCACCTCCAAACTCTAAAAAAAGAATTTTCTATTGCATCTACAAAAGCACATGAATCTGAAACCGTGTTAAGAAGCAAAATCGATGGTCTTAAGGTAAAACTCCGCTCTTTCGAAGCTCAGAGAAAGGAGGCAGAAAGGGTCCTTTTTGCTATTGATAATATCGACACTTCCACTCCTACATTGTCGAAGCCTGTGAATTTTGGCAAGGCATCTGAGCTGCTGAGATCTGAGGAGGAGCGAACAAAGCTTTTATCTGAACTTAAGAAGTCCCGTGAACAGCTTATCATGGTGCAGAAAGAAATTAAAAGCATGAACAGACATGATGATATCGATTGTAAGATTGCATCTCTTGAATCAGAAGTAGAAAATTGCTGCCTGACCCTGCTGGAAGCTGACATCGAGAAGTTTGTACATGATAATACCTTGACAGAGATTTGGAAGGAAGGGCAGAAAGACATGGACTGCCTGCTGGTTGATTATCAAGAGTGCGTTTTTAAAGTCAATTTGAAGGAGGAGGAGATCATGGCATGTGAGGAGTCCTTGCAGCATCAAACAAGGTCCCTGGATGACATGAACTCGAAGCTAAATCAAGCTATGTGTGATCTGGGTGAGCTTCTGCGAGACAGAACCCCTTGCAACTTGGATGCATCCATGTTGCATGTTTCTGACAAGGTCAAGGGGGATCTTGATGCGATGGCGCTTCATGTTGCTGAAGCTATGCAGCTCTTGCTTGTCCATGATGAGAACCATGAGCCTGCCCAACTAGAACCAGCTTTCTTTCACTGATGCAATAACTGACAGGCTAGTCTGTCCAAGCTTCATCTGTGCACATCCATGTTTTCACCACAACACAAGGTATCAGGCGTCTCTTTCTGTCAATTCGCTTCCACATGATGGAAGAAGTCCTGAATCAGGATGCGCTCAAAACTGTTTTGTGCGACCACCTACCTCTCGTGGTTGTGCCAAAGCATCAACAGCAACAGGCCCTTATGTAAGCTATGTATTTCTTTTAATTTGCACTTGAAGGTGCAATTCAGCTACTGATTCAACAAGGTTTTGAATTCAAGGAGGTGATTTAACCGTGCCTTTTGTTATTCTCTAGATTTGTTCTGTACGAAACAATGAACATAGGTGCCTGCATGAGGGAAGGATGCTGCACTCTAGTAGTAGTAAGCAGAAAATTGGAGCCCGAACCTCTTTATATATTTTAGCCTGTTGGGTGAACTGTACAGTTCTCCAGTAGCAGTAAAAACTTACTGAAAGGTGGAGTATGCGCCAGTTTGTGAATGAGTTAGAGAGGACTCAGGATGACTGCTTCCAGAAGCATGTTCTGCTCTTGTCTCTTGTATTTGTTGCATGCTCCACTGCTATCTGCTGATCAAAGATTCAAATAATAATGTCCAGTTGGCATTTCTTAACAACACCAAGTGACACGCTTAATACTGCTTACTGTCCCCAACCCATCACCATCACTTGACCATATCAATTACGCAACTTTTTTTCATTAAAAAAATGAATACACCAGCTTGAATTACGTCATAAGTATGCTGTCAAACACCAAGCTAAATCACGCACGATAACGCCGAAATCACTGGGCCGGGACACTATAGAGGAGCAAGAAAAGTTCCCCAAGAAAGAGAGAGGGAACAACGGAGAGAAACCGTGGATGCTTAGCAGCGAAGCGCTACGCCGTCGGATCGAGAAACCCAACGATGACCGCGTGCGGCGCTGGCTCTCGCTCTCGCTCCATCGAGCTCGGGCTGCCGAGTCGGACTCCACACGCATCCGCGGACGCGACGCGCTCCGCCGTCTTTATCACTATCGCGTCACGCACTGGCTGCTTCCTGGCATGGCGTGGCGCGGCGGCCGTCGTTCGTAAACTAATCTGGCATTCTGGCGTGTGCCTCAGAAAAGAGAGAGGCAGAGAGAGAATTTTTGGGGTTGCGTTTTTTGGCAACCAGATACTAGCTGGCAGTTAGCATTTCATCCGTTTCCATGTTTTCTTTACTGTATTTTTATCTAATGGGTATTTGGCATGCGGGTATTCTGAAACAAATATTTATCGTTTTGTTCTGCTTGAGATTTTTTCGGACGATTTTTGTTCTTTGAAACGTGGACGATAATTTTCTTTGGAGGGATATGGTAAATATTTTTCCACAGTTTTATCGATTCGTTTCTCACGTTTCAAAAAAAAAAAAGCAATTTGAGAATTATTTATTATTCAAACACGACCTTGTTACCACGATTTGATTAATCAACGTAAACATTTACTCTCTCTACTTAAAAATAAGATAATCTAGTATAAAATGTGATATATCGTAATACTGTGATTTGATTCATCGACGTAAGCATTTACTCTCTTTATATCATGTATCGTATCAGATCAATTCATATTGGCATGGACGAAGTACAACTTACCAGCTTAAGAAATATTAATATTGTCAATTTAATCAAATTCCCTTATAAATTAAATTAAATGTAGTAATAGAAAATTGCGGTTTGATCTTTTCCTCCGTTCCGTGGCGCAGACTGCAAAAGCAACCAACGCCACGCCATCTCGCCGCCTCAATCTATCTCCTCCCTCTTTCTCTCTCCTCCACAAGCCACCAACCGCCGTAAGACCGTCGTCTTCTCTCTCTCTCTCTCTCCATCGCGTCGCGTCTCGCTAAATACCAAGCCGCGGACTGCACCCACGGGTTCCCGTGGACTCTCTCATCCGATCGGTGAGGAGGTGGAGGAGCACATGCGGGAGCGCGAGCGCGGTGATGAGGAGGAGGAGGTGGTGGAGGACGATGAGGCCCGGCAGCCGGGGTGCGGGGGAGGGGAGGCGGCGGGGCAGGCGGCGGCGAACTGCGCGGCGGTGTGCTGCTGCTGCCCGCTGGCGCTGCTGGAGATCCTGCTGCTCGTCACCGTCAGGCTCCCCGCGGGCGTCATGCGGCGAGTGATGAGGCGGCGGCGGCGGCGTCGCAAGAGCCGGAGCCGCCGCGGAGGAGGCGGTGGTGGTGGTGGAGGAGGAGGAGCGTCGCCGTCGGGGAGCGCCAAGGCGATGATCGCTGCCGCGTCGGCGTTCGATATGATGGACGACGAGGCGGCGGCGGCGGCGTCATCAGCGCGCGGCGAAACGGACGCGGACGCGGAGCTGGAGCTCGAGATCATGCGCTCCCGGTTCTACAGCGGCGGCTTCTGGCGCAGCCCTTCCTCTGGCCCCAGCTCCTGCGCCTCCTCCCTACGCCGGTAGGATTGCACCACCGCCGCGCCGCCTCGCCGCACGTGCTGATCACCCAAGGTGATGTGCCACACGCACGTGTGCAAGTGCAACGCAGGATTAATTTTGTCATGTGAGCTCGATGCGATTTTGGCATCAAATTTTAGCTTTAGGATTGCAAGCGGAAGCCGGAGAAATTTTGTGCAGCTCCGCTCGATTGCTTGGTCGATTGACCATTGCGCGCGCGCGCGCGTGCGTGCGATTTGGGGGGTGGACCACTCCTTTCTTCAGATGGAGCCTCGTCCAGATTGCCCCCAGGTTTCGCCTCTGTCTTTTTCTGTAGCAGCAGCAAACGCTGAATCTCGTGGCAATGCTTTGGATTCAACATATTGGCCAAACAATATACAAGCAATATACAAGCAATTCAGTACAGTTGTTGACTACGATTCTGCACTTGTTGTTCTAGAACGGCTTCTGCAGGGATAGCAGTTGATGAATTTGTCCTTCAACTCCGTACTACTGGCAAATGGGGTCAAATATTGTGTTCGCTGCTCAAGTTTCGGGATGAACAGGGGGAAGGATTATTTGTCAGTTTTTTTTCAACAGCTAGTCCAGTTTTTATAGAGTAAGCTTCTAGATTATCTTTTTCCAAACACAGGACAAACGGACTCTATCCTTGTCACCTTCAAAAACTGCGTCGATTCACGAAGTTGTCGGCGCCAGTATATTACGAGATTCAGGAAGTTATCATAAGTATCTCATATCTCTTTTTTTTTAATCAATAGTCAGTCGAATTTTTAAAGAGTTTGCTGTGTTTTAGGTTTTTTCTTTAACTGCCAGTCTAACTTCTAAATAGTGTGACTCACTGGTTACATCCTTTACCACTAAAAAATAATTGATGAAAAATACGAGTACCTCAAGTATAGGACGTAGAATCCACCTATCACTAACAAATTAAGAACGTAGAATCCACCTACCCCTGAAAAAATATTTTAACGTAAATGCGAGTAAAAGCATCTAAGTGAGCAGGTTCCATCACCAGAAATCTAACCAGTTAAGCTACGCTTACTTTATAGTTTGCTTCTAGACTTAACCAATTAAAAAGCCTCAAAGTGTGATTTAGTACTACTTTTTAGGCGGAGATGTCTGCTAATTTATGGCACCTAGAGATGGGTATGGACCGGCCTATGACTCTATGGGTAATATTTGTCCTACTATAGTTTAATTAAATGGACTAAGTTTTATTTTTAAATATAAAGTAAAATTTTAGTTTATATAACTATACTAAATTAGATCAATCATTATTTTTTTTCACGAATGAGAATATATTTATTGGATTATGCCCCTTGTTAGCAGCTACTTCCTATGATTCACATTATAAATATTTTAGGTTTTGAATAGATTTATGAATGAATCTATGTATGTGATTTATATATGTTTGAAATTTATATGGATATTAGTGAATCTAGATGAGTGATGAAGAGGCTAAATTGTCTTATAATATGATAGCACCTTTTGAGTGTGGAGATGCTCTGCCCGGAGCACAAGATCACGTGGCAAATCCTTTTTTAGCTGATAGATCACGTGGAAAATCTGATGGTGAGCGTGATTGATCACGAATTTTCAATTTGTGTGAAGCTGTGAATAGCAAATCCAACTCAATTAAAATTGTCTGCAAGCCACATGTACTACTGTAACTCTATAACACGGAAGCAATTCTACGATGCTTCAAGACCAAAATTTTATAAATTTTATCCAGATTCTTCATCGTCCAGGACAGCAGCGTGCAAAGGTGCAACAGACATCCACGGGTTCCCTATTTTCACCCATTTCATCCTTGCAAAAATGGCAGTTAAGGCGATGAATTGAAGGGCATGATCAGCTTCCCTATCCTGCACTCTACTGTACCCCAAGATGTCAAGAAACTCTCCATCGGAGCTGTACTTCATCACCACCGCATGCGGCCGGCATCCTATAAGCACGGAGAAGTTGTACTTTGAAAGTTGGTAGGAATCGGAAGGCTGAGCAACTTTAGCGGTTCAGCCTGAGATTGCGACTGAGCAACTTTTTTTTTTCGGGAATACGCAAGGAGCGCATTTTTTTCATTAAGAGAAATAAAAGTTATTACAATGGGAATTGAAAAGCAGCACGGGACTGGAACTGGAGGCTAGTGATCTAACAGGATATCTCGCACTAGATTTAGCTACCACGACCTCGCAAGGGTAAAACAGAAGGAACCCCTGCATTTGCCGCCTTCCAAAGTACGGCTTCTTTCACCATTGCTTTCGCCACTTCGATCCAAGTCTTGGTCTGCTGGTTGAAGATCCGATTATTTCGCTCCTTCCAAATCGACCAGGCCACCAGCGTTGCAATAGTATCAAAGCCCCGGCGATGTTGCTCTCTCAACTTCATCCGGCTTTCACAAAGCCAGAGATGAAAGGATGGTTCGTTGATGGGTAGGCAGTCTAGATTGCCTATCACTCTTAATGTCCACCACCAAAGCTGCCTCGACTCTAGGCAGCCTACCAGAATGTGGTCAATGCTCTCCTCCTGTTGGTCACAAAGGACACAGCGGTCCGGGTGAGGCAATCCTCGGCTTCGCAGACGATCGGCGGTCCAGCACCTGTTCATTGCTACCAACCACATGAAGAAGCGGCATCGGGGTGGGGCGAGTGATTTCCAGATCGGGGTCGAGAGGAAGGAGATCCGACCAAAGAACAGGGTCTTATAAGAAGATCTTGAGCTGTACTGACCCGAGCTTTCCCATTTCCATCTGAACGAATCAGGAGTGGTAGGGATACGGGTTACCGAATGAAGTAGCGACCAAAGCTTCAGATACTCCAGAATGGCTTGGATCCCAAGTGCCCCAGTGATATCCCTGATCCATCGACGATCCATTAGTGCCTCAGCCACCGTCCAGCACCGGCGCACGCGAGACGAAACGCGATCGTAGATGTTCGGAGCAATGGACCGGATGCAACCCTCTAGCAGCCAGCTATCCTCCCAGAAGAGAATCGTTTGTCCGTCTCCCAGCTGACAGACTGTAGATGCAGCCACGAAGCTCTTCTGCTTTTGCGATCCCGGGATGTCTAGGCCTTGCCATGGTTTACTTAGTGAGGTCCGCTGTAGCCAAGTCCATCTAGAGCGAAGTGCAATACCCATCAACTCCAGATTCGGTAAGCCTAAACCACCATAATTCTTAGGAGCACAGACCCTCGACCAAGCGACCCGACAGCAACCTCCATTGGCTTGCGCCTTGCCTGCCCACAGAAACCCGTGCCGGATTTTGTCAATTCCTTTGATCACCCACTTGGGTGCGTCGATAGCGATCAGCAGATAGATTGGGATTGCACTGAGAACAGCCTGAACCATTGTAACACGACCTATCGACGACATTTGGTTGGATTTCCAAGCTGGAAGCCGCCGGGCTATGCTGTCAACGAACGGCTGAAGGTCTTCCTTCTTCAAGCGGGAGATGGAAAGGGGCAGACCTAAGTACTTGCAGGGGAAGGAAGCAACAGGGCAGGGCAGTTCCGGTTGCATCTCAGCAAGCAACTCCTCAGAACACTGAATTGGCAGGGCTGAACATTTTCCGAAATTTATCCGGTGTCCAGAGGCCTCACCGAAGATGCTCAGGATTTCAGTTGCGACCTTAACCTCGTCAATCGTCAATCACCGATTTCAGTTGCGACCTTAACAACTGACACACAGGTTGTGCCTACAGTGGATTTGCTGCCCAGAATTCACCCTTGTCGTTGATCCTCATGTACTCAAAAAAAAACCCAACCTAGTTAGAGATACGGTAATGTTCAATGAATCTATCGGTATTCCTAACTAGGTTAGTTTTTTTTGGATGGAGGGAGTAGTCTAGAAACCATGGCAGGGATAGCGAAAAGACCCACTTGCTGCCTTCTCCCCTTTCTGCCAGTATCTGCTCAACCTGTCTCAACAAAGATGCAAACAATCAGTGTCTGACATGAAGCAGAAGCCAAGTGAAGAGTTGTTGAAACAAATGGGGGAAAAGATGATTGATCAGCAGATGGACCTGCCGCGATTTCCATCGGAGAAGACGAAGAATGAGCCGTCTTTGCTCAAGGACACGCCATTGGGGAACTGAAGGTTTCGGTGGAGAACGGAAGGGATCCGCCGAGAATGCATGACAACTGCATAAAATGCCTGCAAATGAACTGAACAGCCACACCTTATTGATGATTGGTTCCAACACTGAATCACTGTTAGCGATAGGATCTTCATGACATCTAATCGACTAGATAGATATTTGAAATTACTGCTAGCCTCCGTTTCTTTGAGCGTGTTAAAGGAGTGTATTTGCGAGGTGCAGTGTACGTGTGTAGTGGTGCCTGCGCGTGTAGGTGTTACATGAACAGGTGAAGCTGAGGAAGCAGAGGAACGGAGGACGTAAATCATAGACCGCCTCTGTTAGTGGATGTTGTATGTGATTCTGGATCGTCTGCCGTCACAATTGTAATCTTGACCGTCTATTCCAAATTTCCAATGATGAACTGTCCAAATTTACATCTATAACACTCAAGGTACATTATCATGAAATAGTGTTCCCTGCCACTACAATTGCTACTTTATCCTGCACTTTTTTTTTCCTTTTTCGCGAGACCCATATTGCTGGTTTTGTATTGATAAAACTAGAGAGAAACTGTACATGCCCCAACAGGGGTTAGAATAAGATGAAAAACAAGAAGGGCATCAGAGCCAAGTGGCTTGGACACCCCCTTGTGAACACTTTTTTTTCTAACCTGTACCGGCCCAATAGGATCCAACAGTGAACAGTGTGCAGCAGATCAGAATCCGGCAATTTCACAAATTATTATCAAGCGCAATAAGAAGGCACCAAACGAACATGGAGCCATGGACTGTGAAAAGGAGCTAAAAATGTAAGCAAGCTACATCTGCTTCGAAAAGCTGAAACATGAAACAACTTAGGTTGTTACTTGAAAGCGGCATTTATGAAATATCACCCGGGATAGTGGTGTGCAAACGTCACTCTGGGATTCCACATTTTAACCCTTTTATCCAGGCATAAAGTTGGCTAAGATGCATTGGCGTAATCGAAGACGGCAATGAAGGGCATCAGAACGGATCCTATCCAGAGCTTCCCATCCTTCTCCTCCACTTCACTGACGGCTCTTACCACCTGCCCTGTGGTATCCTCCAAGATGTCAAGCACCTCGCCGTCGGGGCTGTACTTGATGATCAGTGCGTGGAGCTTGCCGCCAATCTGCATCAAGTAGTGGTACTTGGCAGGGATTGGGAGGCTGAGCAAGAACTTCCTTAGCCTGACATTCCGACTGACCATTCGGGCGTATATGCTGCGCCTGCAATGGATTGCTACCCAGAATTCACCCTTGTCGTTGGTCCTCACATTGTCTGGAAACCCAGGCAGGATGGCGAAAAGATCCACGGTTCCAGCCTTCTCCCCTTTCAACCAGTATCGGCTCAACCTGTACTCAACAAGGATTTAGCAATGAATATCTGATATGAAATTGAAATAGGAAAGCTTTGAACCAAATGGTGAGAGGAAGTACATACCTGCCACGAGATCCTTCACAGAAGACAAAGAACGAGCCATCCTTGCTCATAGACACCCCATTCGGAAACTGAAGGTTGCGGTGGAGAACTGTTGCTTTCTTTGTGTTCGGATCGTATTTCAGAAGCCTCCCTGAGGGATCTCCGGAGAAAACCAATTGCATGAAATGCCTGCATACCAGCAGCCACATCTCAGGATTACTTGACACACTATGGATAATGGATAATGATAGCACATCTGACTGATCAGGATGTCCTAACCAGACATTTTTTTGCACAAAATTGACCGTGAAGAAAAGAAAAACTAAAGCTCCTATACTTTCCCAACTGGAAAATAGAAGCCCCAAGATCAGCTGAAGTTACTGAAGGTCACAAAACTACATTTTATGACTGCAAACAAGCTTGTCTTTCAGTGGGAAGCATATGGTGGTGTACTAAGAGAGAGCATTATTGGTTACCGGGTACTTGGATTTTTGCATTTGATGTAATACAGTCATGTCTCTGCATTTCTTCTTCAGTCGTACTCATTGGTTTAAAGAACATTATAATATCTGGAGAATATCTATAAGACTTACTTGTGCAATTGAGATCCAAAAGTCTTGGTATGATGGTGGTACTACGACGTCAATTAAATTTCAGACAACTATTCTAACCTAACCATACCGTTCAGTATCCAAAGTTTTTCAATTTGTAATTCTGCAGCAAGCAACTAAGCACGAGTGTTTGTGGAATAAATACAAAATGTGCATTAAACTAATAACAGGTGAGGCAATTAATGGATACAGTGAAGCAGAGAGCAGAGGATTGGGAGGAGGAATTGCATGACGGACCGTCTCTGGTAGTGGATGCTGCTGTCAGTGAAGTAGACGTTGCCGTCGTCGTCGAGGTCGAGGTCGTTGGTGAAGTTGAAGCGCACGCCCTCGGCCTCGGTGGCGAGCGGGGTGGCGAGGCCGCCGTCGGGGCCGACCTTGAGCAGGCCGAAGTAGGCGTCGGCGATGTAGAGTTCCCCCGTCCTCCGGTCGAATCGGAGGCCTAGCGCGCGGCCGCAGATGTGCTCGTCCTTGAGGTAGTCGAGCGGCGACGCCTTGTGGCCGCACAGCTCGGCGGTCCAGTTCGGGGAGGAGTGCGCGAAGTAGACCCAGCGGGCGCCGTCCCAGAGCACGACGCGGCCGTCGGCGACGCCGGTGTAGGGGCCCCGGCCGAGCGGGTCGAACGCGACGCTCTCGGGCCCCTGCACCTCGCCGCGGAACCGGATCTCCGCGCCGCGGAGACGCTCGCGGGGGTCCGCGTGGGGAGGCATCTCCGACGCGTCGGGGAGCTCGACGACGTGGGGGACGAAGCCCGGGAAGTCCACCATGCTCCCCGTCCGCAGCGGGTCCGTCCCGCAGAACGCCGCCACCGCCGCCACCGCCACCGCGAACGCCACCACCGCCGGCGACGCCATGAATCTCCTCCTCCTCTACCCTACTCTACTCTCCCTCGCCCTCTCCGCCGTCGCGCGCGCGCTCCCCGTTGTCACGCCAATGGCATTGGCGTCGTCGCGGCTTTGTATGCGTCGCCGCGGGGGAGCGGGGCGGCGTGGGTGTGAATCTGATGGATACGATACGGAGGACGACGCGAGGCGCACCTCGCGAACACACGCGTCAACTACTTCGCATCGGCTTCCCTTCTGTTCTGTCTCTGCACCATGCACGTGCCTCTCCATTCGCTGCCAGTCACTGTACACGTCATTACTCCTCGCATCATCCGGGTCATCCGCCATCCCAACCTCAAGCGCTTACCTACTCCAATTGTACATCCTACCTTACTCCCCGTCCCAAACTACAAACTGAATAAAGCATATTGTAATTAATCTGAACATATATCTTTATTGTCGCATGATATGTTTCATGTAGTTCTAGATTGATATATATTTTGAGATGAAGTGCTCCCTCTGTTTCATCGTATTATAAACCGATTAAACTTTTTTCTAGTTAAATTTAAATTTTTTTAGGTTTAATTAAGTTTATAGAAAATTTAGCAAAATCAATATCACCGAATTAGTTCCATTAAATATAATATGAATATATTTGGATGATATGTTTATTTTGTATTAAAAATATAACTATATTTTTTTATAAATATAATCAAATTTAAAAAATTTAGTAAAAAATCAAAACGACTTATAATATGAAATGGATGGAGTATATTTTAGGGCAAATGTAGTAGTAGTTAGCCAGTACTGCTACTTTCTCCATTGTCTCTGTAAATAAACGACAGTAATAACTACTGTAAATATAGCTGATTTTTGGTATTGTTGTTGTGTTAATCACTACTTATTAAAAATATCAAGATACCCAGAATAGTAATATCTAGATAAATTATACAGCCCCATCGTTTGGCTTGTTCGAGGAATAAACCAAACGGTATATTTGCAAACGAAAAATAATTTGTGAATAAAACTTTTATATACGTGTTCTTAACGATCTAAAAGCAAAGGCTGAAAAATAAACTACGATGAAAAACCCAAAATCAACTCCAAATTTAAGGTTAAAAATTTAAATTTTCGCTGATAAATATAAGCGTAAGCGAAAAGATGAAGCCAATACAGTTAAATTAATACTTATTAAAAGAAAATATACCTATCTAGTAACTTTTATGTTTATAAAATAAATATTTTGGGAGTGACTGTCAATGATTTAAAATATTAACTAAACAATAGGTATCTTATCTATACTTTCTATAAAGTTATAACCCACTAATTCTAAAGCTCAACATGCAACCATGCCACATCATCAACCACTAGCAATAATTACATAATTAACCTCATGCAAGCATATAATATCATCTACAATTTATTTAATTCTACATATCAACATGCAAGGTACACATCTCACATCATTTGCACAATATTTTAATAAATTTATCTATTACTTTTATAATATTTAATATATACTTATCCGTATATATGTTTCACACATATTAATATCATTTGCTTGATTATTGAAAGAATATATTGAGAATTTCTTAGAAATTCTCGCAGCAAAGCGCGGGGAATCACCTAGTATTTTAATACGTTGGGACCGGTAAAATTGGTCTGCTAATTAAGGTGTACTTACTCTGTCCCACTAAAACCCACTAAAAGTCCAATCCTAATTTCCCAAGATAAATACAAGAGGAAAGATAAATGACTAACATGTCCCTGATTAATAGCAAAGTTATATTGATATATGGATAAGTGAGGGGTATGGAAGAGATAAAACTTATCGATTTACGGACCGATGTTAGGTAAGAAGATAGAAGTTAGTTTTTTATAAATTTTAAACTTTTATTTTGGAATGGAGTTTTATTTTGGAATGGAGAGGGTACTGGAGCATTATCATACAAAAAGAATTCCTACTGTTCTAGAAGCAATCAAGTAGAAATGTCTATGTCATCATGTATTCATGTGCACCGTTCGCAAGTTGCTTTGAGCTATGAGCTCACAAAACAAACCTGCACCGTTAGTAGTAAAATACTGTGAGCTTACAGAACTTACCCGTGCAGTTAGTAAATTACTCTGAGCTTACAATACTATTAGTGAACCGCTAGTAAATTACTGTGAGCTTATAAAACATACAAGTGGAGCACTGCAGCTAGTAAATTACCGTGATCTTAGAAAACTTACTGGTGCACAATTACTAGTAAGTTACTATGAGCTTACAAAACTTTCAAGTACAAGTTAGTAAGTAGTACTATGAACTTACAAATCCTACAAGTTTTTCTTCAAAAAATAGTTAAAATCTTTTATTTATTCAAAAGCAACCCACAAGCTCTTTTTTTTTTGTGAAGAGGAGATTTCCAGGTTGAAGAGAGCCATCTGATTTGGGTGACCACCTAATACCAATGCTAACAAAATACGTAGCAAGTGCAGCTATCTTTTGGATTTGATTTGATTTGATTGAGGCGTGAATCTTTTTTTTTTAAAAAAGAAAAGTTTGAACTTGGTCGCCTAAAATCAAGAATTGTATCGTGGAGACACAGTCTTCAATTAACAAGCTAATCCTAATATTCTGGCTACCAGGTGGGCTAGAATTAAATACGTAGTACGTCAAGCAAGCTTTTGATTTGAATTATTTGATTGAGCCGTCCAGCTACTTTTTTTGATTTGAACCTAGACACCTAAAACCATGAATCGAATCATGTAGACACAATCTTCAATTAACCATGTGGAAAGCATTATATACAGACGACGGCCTTATATACAACAATCTCATTGATCAGAAAGCATGCATATATACGAGCAAGGGAAAAGAAACGGCTAGGAGCTTTAATTAAGAACGTTAATCTATTAAGAATACATTGTGTTTTAAATTGAATACGTAAGTAGTACGATTAAAAATAAGTTTGGTTGAGCTTTTGTTTTCTATCTTAAATCTATGCCATTGAGTCACGATCTAACCGTGTAAATATTTCATTTTTCCCGGTTAATATGGTAATTTCTAGCTTCAAAGTGATGCGGCGATTTTCTTAGCTATAATAATAAAAAAATTGATAGGTAGACAGATGATGCAGATAAATGCTACTGGATAATCAATATGTTCATGGGGAAGAATTAAATTATCATATAATATAAACCTAACAAACAACTTAAAGTGGTCTAAGTAATACTGATGCAGAAAGTTTCTGGAGAAATCATATTTTTGCAAGCAAGGCATGGATAACCCTTAAAAAATTGCTGCGTAATAATCTGTTTAGAATTGTGCCTAATACAAGTTTTTTTCTTTCAAGAGCAACTTTTAACCTTTTCTTCTTTCAAAAACAACTCATTTCTCTTTTAAGAGCTAATTTAAAAAGCTTTTATTCTTTCAAAAACTACTCACAAGCTTTTTTCTGGTGAAAAGGGAACTTCCAGGTCGGAGAGAAAGCTATCTGATCTGGGTGACCACCAAATGCCCATGCTTGGTCTGCTTTTTCACTGAAATGAAGCTTTGATTTGGATGTGCCAGCAGCTGAAATTTGTACTTTGTTGTGGATTAGCAGCTAGCAACCAAACATAAATAAATAAGAGACACAATTGTGTTAAGACAGATTCTCATTTACTTACTTGTTTCCAAAATATAAGAATCTAATACTGGATATGACACATTCTAGTACTATGAATCTGAATATATTTTTTTTCTAATTTCGTAGTACTATAATATATCTCATCTAATATTGAGTCTTATATTTTGGGATGAAGGGGTATCTACCAACAACAATGAGTCTGTGATTTGGTTCATTAGATATTTTGGGAAAAAAAGTATTAACGCATAATATTCAAACATTAACAACTATATGTTTTATTTGGTTTTTTTAAACAAACTATAATATAGAAAGTTTTCAAGAAATATATCGTAACAGTTTAAAAATCATACTCACGGTAAATGAATGATTCTCGTGGCCCAACCTCACGGAAGAACGCAGCCTTTATAGTGAACATGAATCTGTGAAAAAAGCTATAGCACATCACGTGTATCTTTAACGACACACTAAGGGGCTGTTTGGTCCTTAACTAACATTGCCATAACTCATTTTAGGCAAGTGTGGCTTACCACACTTTTTGTGACCTACAAATTATAAGTCACACTTGTGGCAAAGCATGTAAAGGATTGAGTTTATAATATGTGGGGTAAGGTGTTAAGAAAGTGTGGCATCACAACATGGTAATGAACTAAACACAAGGTTAAGGAGATGTGATAGCCTAAAGTGTGGTATGATAAGTTGAAGCATTGAATCAAACAGCCTATAAGTATGTGACCATGGAGTATATTATACTCTTGTGGGCAAGAAGTACTGTCATTAAGCTTATTAATTCTTCACCTAATCACCTTTGTATAAACATCGTTGTAATAATATATTGGTAATATATATAGAAGAAGCATCTCACTTGTTGCCTTGCGTCAACTTGCGTACGATTATTTTAGATAGAATCCGAGGGAATGGGCGAAGAACTAGAAAAGTAAAGCATGGTGGATCAATATTTCAATTCAAAAACCATGGTTTTTGTCCCATTATAATACAAAATCACCTGTCTGGTAGTAGTTTTTTCACCTGTCTGGCTGCATACGTCTAAAAAAAAAAAACTAGGCAGAACCGAGAGTTCTGTCAGCTTACCTTTATTTTCGTGTGTGGAATGCCAAGTTGCTATGTTTTCAAGATTTATTACTTGTCATGTGCCAGTGACAATGTGCAAGGGTGATTGTAGAGCTGTATTGGGTTGCATCAAATTCAAAAGTATGTACATATTGCTATGGAAACTTATTAAATAGTTTCATAATATTGAAAGAAATTGGATCTATTATGTCACAGAGTTCCATTATTAATGTCATTCTAAGAAATATACAGCATATTGTTGGGTGAATAGTAGGATCATCTTCTCTCTCTTTGAATTCTCAGTGTACAATTTTCTTTCCTGAAAAAACCACCGGGCACCGGCACAATTTTTTTTTTAATAAGATGCAGGCCCTTCATTTTCAAGAAATTAAGGACTTCATTGTGCTGCATCGTGCAATAGCAACTGAAAAATCTCAATAACGTCATCCACGAAGTCGTGCGATTGAGCCCCTTTTCCGTCGGATATTCATTGCTGAACAAATGTAGGAATCGATGGGGAAAGAGACAGGAACTGTGTGGCGCAACGAGAGTGCCTCTTACCTTTGGCACGATAGAAGATAGGAAACCTCCCCTTCCATCTACTCCTGGATCAACGACGATTGAAATAGCTCGATCCTCCGCTGCCATGTTAGGATATCGCCCAAGCTCTCGATATTAATTAGTCGCTGCTGCAAAGATGAAGAAGATCAACAAAAGAATTCGTTGCAATGGTCAGAGTCAACATAATAAATGAAGCTGCGACTAGAATTACGAGTGTACATACCATTGAACATTGATATCATATCACAACTCAACGAGTATGCACCAACCAACAACAGAAGGAAAGACGCAGGCAACGGATCAAACATACTATGTAAACATGGTCTGTACCATTGAATAAACACAAGGGAAACCTCTCAGGCGGTGAGATACAGCAATTAAATAACGTCTGGTATCGGAGCGATGTCACATATGAAAAAGGTGGCAATGTTTACATACATCATTTCAGGCACTATACTGTCAAGGCCTTTCAGTGGCTCTGCAACATGTTACACGTTACACTTCGAACGAGGGCAAACCATCCTCTTAAAATGGAGAGTAATGGTATGGTAAACTCATGCTACACATTCCAATCGGGGTGATAATTTTACAATTTGGCTGGAATGCCTTATTGTGCTTCTTCAGACACCTCACACGAATTTCAACTACAGCCAATTTAATTCAAGTATAGCCTCCATTTTAGCTGTCTCAGTAGTCATGCTGCAAATCAGAAAACCACGCACTGATTTTGAGGAACTCAAAAACATGGCTAAACAGTCGGGGCCTCCTCATTGGTACCCAACTTTTTCGTCACCATATCGTAAACATTATCTACTTTGGCAGGGTCAACCTTAAATAATACATGGGCATCTTCCTTCTTGGCGACACTACCCTTGAATATTTCCTGCATCAAAACCTCCTGCATTTTCAGGTAATGGTTGGGTAGCAATCTGTTCTGACAGCATAGATTTTTTTCCTGAAATTGAAAAATGAATCATTTATTTAAGGCAATGACAAGATTAAATATGCACAAATGAATGTAAACTGTTAGAACATTGAAATTTGAAATATACTTACGCTGGCGCTTAATAGCTCTGCCCCAGGAAAACCAACAATATCCCAGTCATCCCAATGTTTAGTGCCTGCATGCCCTGTGGTTTTTGGAGAATCCCTGCCAGTAGAATCCAAGCTGGCGCCACCTTTCTTCTGATCCAAATTACCATCTGACTCGATTTTCATAGGTCGATTCGTCTTATGCACCACTTTAGTGTTGGATAAGAGCTGACCACTTTCCTTAGCTTTTTGGGCATTCACCTCATGTTCCTTTTTCCTCTTTTGCTCTATGTGAATCTTTGCTTCAGCCAATGTACGGCATCCAGCAGAACGACATTCCTGGCCATCATAGAAGCAAAACAACCTCTTGTGCATCAGAACATAATGCAAACAGATCAATAAAGGGAGAATCAGAAAATCAACCAACAAGAGTTACTTGTGTGATCAGTAATAAAGAACAAGTTATCTTACCAATCCATACCAAATCCAAATGGCAACACAAACATCGATCAGCACCCTTGTTGGGTGAAAAAAAAGGTTCCATGATATTAAAAAAGAGAAAGAACAAAACGCTGTATGCAGGACTGCATGCTCTAGAAGACTTGGCTGCGTTCGGAACTACCAGTTCCCATCTTCTAATCCCTTGTTTTCTGCGTGCATGCTTTCCCAAACTCTAAACAGTGCGTTTTTGCAAAAAAAAAAATCAAAATAAAAGTTGCTTTAGAAAAAAATCATATTAATCCATTTTTCAGGTTTTTTAAGCTATTACTTAGTTAAGCACACAGTAATGAGTTACCTCGTTTTCTGTGCAGGGGAAATGAGTTACGAACCCTTAGGTTTGAACACGCCCTTAACCTATTGCATAACCTACATCATGCTTTTCTTTTGTTGTGTTTAAAATAAAGAAATTGCACCATCATGTTATTATCCTATCATCCGACGCAGTGTAAAGCTGGCTATCATGTAACAAAATAATTAGCAGTAAGATTTGTTCTTAAGGGGTAAAACAGAGATTTACAGGCCATCAAATTTATTGAGGAAATTCCTTTGCTTGTTAACTAAATAAGCAATCCATCTTTCCCAGCTTCATACAGCATAATAGCATATATAGGGTCAACACGTAATAGAATAGTTCTTGCAGTTAAGTATAACTTTATAAGAAATGAAAGAAAAATATATGACAGCATAAAGTACAATACAAATTAAATACCTGAATTTAATAAAAATAAATAAATACCTGAAGCTCTTGAATCCTCCTCCGAATTTTTCGTTCCTCAAGAACACTCCTAACAAGTGCTTCATGTTCCTCCTTAGAAAGGAAACGCATGAACACCTTATAGCGATGGTAAACTTCCTTGTCTTCATTTGTGAGATCCTTCTCCAAAGGATTAGGAAATAGTAAGTTTCTTTCCAATATGAACTCTTTTCTTCTTTTTCTCTCATCAAGCCTACAAATGCAACAAAGAAATGAGTTCTCTTTATGGACCAAACGCATAATATGGCTGTGTGAAATACACATAACTTCAAGTAGGATGTTTGGATTATCAGAAAATTCAGTGACAAGCATTTAGCAAATCGAAAAGAAAAAAAAAGATATGTACTGATTTAGTTAACATCTAAAGCAATGGAAATGGCTTTCATCATAATAACTAAGATGAACAAAAAAAGATGCTGATCTTCTTAATCTCCATAATGAAATTACTGCAATAATACAGTTAAAATAATTGCATCAGCACTGTTAACCAACCTTGACAAGTAAATACGCAATACCCTTAGCTTCAGTTCACGATCAGTTTCCGAATCAGTTTCTTTAAACTCCATCTCTGCGAGTGCCTGTTCAGCATCGTTATCATACTCTGGGTCAAACTCATGTCTCTTTGAATTGTATCCACTCAGTTCAGTCAAAGAAGGCCCTTCATCTGCAGAATATCTGGGTTTTTTCACACCTATACTTCTATCCACGTGACCATCTGTGACATGCAAGTTAAACAAGGCAATATTAAACAAACGGTTGTACACGAACATGAAAAGTTCAGGATGCATGGTGTATACTGCAATACGGTAAAGAAAATCAGTTTCCCATAAACACTTCACACCCCATATAAATAAATAAAAAGGAAACTTTAGTTCATTTTGCTGCCAGTATAAATTCCTTCTGGACAGAATTTTGGTGCTGTTATTTTTGTAATTCCATTCCTAAGAATGTGACAACCATGATTAGACATATCTCAAAGGTTGAAATTTAAGAGCTTCGGAGTCCATGCCAAGAATTGTTCCGTTTAAGTTTGATCTGGTCACCCATGACTGGTTATAACGAATTAACAATAAATGTAAGTAATGTTTTATTGGCACCAGTGCGGCACTATGTAGAATGGATAAGACTGATGTGTTCAGTTAGGATTATACCTTCAACTTTTGCTACATTAGCACCATCTTTGAATTGTCCAACATTTGATGCTTTCTTATTTGCACCTGCACAGATTCAACAGCATCAGCATAATGTGATAGCACATTTCCATAAAATATACAAAGATAAAAAGATAAATTGTTTCAGGATATTATTGTTCAAGGTTGTCATGTCAATGAGACGTACCCCCAGCTATGTGTGAAGGTGATCGACCAGCTAAACCTTCTCCAAGTGCATCTTCCACCCTATGCAAGTTAAAAAGTTGGTAAACAACCTATTGCAAATTTCAGAGTAATGTTTACAGCATGTGTAAAGCAAACAACATACTTGACCCTTGGAGGAGAAAATGGAGACTCGTCCTTAGGGGTCAAATCCCCTGGTAACACTGAAGTTCCTATACAAATATAAAAGGTCGTGTATAAGTACTAGCCAATATAGTGAAATATTATCTCCTTTACTCTCTGCTTTTCATATTTGAATGATTACAAAAGGCAGCAATTACCAATTAGAAACCCATATTCAGAGGGGGAGGGGGGGCTTGCTAAGATTGGCACACTTTGATGACACAAGCAGGGACTAATCCAAATGTGTCAATCTTTGCAGTGGAAAATAATGGATTCCCCTACAGTTTGGAGTCATCATGCGCAATGTTTTATTATTTGATTATGAACCTGTGCATGTGTACAATTCCTAGTCTTCATTTCTTTGTATACAGTATTACAGTTACACGCTGTGGTGGCAGCTCAGCTGCTTCTGATGGGAATAGCAATAAGTCAGTGAAGGGAGTATGTCATGTAGGTGCATAGACCAAAAGCATGTAGGGTAGGATCTATGTGTCTGTTGGATCCACAGATATCAGATTCGAGCTTTTGTTTGGATGTGAGATCAACACTGCACATTAATTCCCCAAATGGATCTTACATCCAATTGAAAGTAATGTGGCGCTACCAATTCACCAGGTAAAGATCATGACATAGATCACTCACTAACTAGCACCCTACATTCACACTGCAATAGACCAATATTTTATGTTTTAATATTGCCCTTCATATTTTAGATATTAAATGTTGAAAAACAGGGTACCAAACAAACTGATATATCCATGAAGACCATAGGTGCACAATCAAATACTAAACAAAAGGCTAAACCACTGAACAACATTACGTATGGCAATTAGCAAGTACTCCCTCCGTCCCAAAATATAACAATTTTTTGGTGGATGGGACATATCCTAGTACTATGAATCTGTACAGAGGATATGTCCCATCCACCCAAAAATTGTTATATTTTGGGACGGAGGGAGTAGTATGTTAGCATGTTAAGAAAACTAAACCACACAACACCATGTTTTTTTTGTTATCCCATCAGTGTGAAATCTTCAAATGTTCAACAAAAAATAGAATATTTGACAACTTGTAGGTTAAAGGACTGTTTACATAAACTGAAAAGTATGGTAGCAACTCACCTTTTTTACTCTCGCCTTGTACTTTAGCCATAGCAAGCAATTCCTTCCTGTTCTTACCATTAACATGAGACATATCCTACAACGATGAGATCATGAGACAGTACATTGAATTAAGGAGTACCAGTTGAACTGCACAAATTAACAGCTTGAGAAAATAGTTACCGGAAGGGGATAACAAGGTGAGTTCATGTATGCAGTTGTATAATGATCAATGCATTGTGCCTTGCTCTTGGTGCCAACATGCTCCGCAACTTCAGCCCAATTTCCCAGACCATACATTTCAATTCCCTTTTATTAATTATAACAAGTAAACAGTCAAAACCCAACAGCCAGAAAGTAAATAAAGCAAACAAAAGAAGAATGTACCTCTAGAAGAAGGATTTCCTCATCTGCATTCCAATCTGGACAAATAAGAGGGAAAGACAGGTTGTCCTGGTGCAAAATCGCATACAACATAAACCATGTATCAGGTATGGCAAGCACCAAACTGAAATATTTCAGTGATAAGCTTCACTACTATTATAGGCTATTCAATTATGCAGGAGTTACAGAGCACTAGCTGATTAGTATAGTAATAAAGGATAACGCCCAAGCGAAGACAACTGAAGCTAACAAAAATGGAAGTAAAGTATATCTACATAGTTGCATTAAGACTTGGAGTTAGAAGTGAAGTGAACTGAAGCTGCACTGACCATGACCCTGTAAGGGTGATTGCTGCGGTGCGGGGTGACCTCGGCGCCGACCGAGAAGCATTCGACGCAGAGGTCGAAGTCGGGGCACTTGGAGCACTTGATCCGGATCTTCCCTGAAATATCCTTATTGCAGTAGTTGCAGTGGTACAGCGCCTTCTTCCCACCACCCTCCCCGGCTCCCCCGCAGGCCGCCGAGAGCGAGTCCGACGCATCGCCGCTCGACGCGACCCTCCTCCGCTTCGACCTGCAGCAGCAAACCCCAACCAGACAATGGATCACTCCCCCTCATCCACCGTACCCAAAATGCAAAGCGGGGGAAGCAGCTGCTAGAAACCAACCTGTGGTTCGTGTCGTCGTCGCCGGAATTGGGCACGCCGCGAGACCGGCCCATCGCGACCCCCCCAAACCCTAGCGCAAACCCTAGAAAACCCTAAGCTCGCGCGCACGCCGCCACGGCCGCCGCCGCCGCCGCCGCCTCCGCTCGCATCGGGCGGGATCGAATCGAATCGAGGGGATCGATCGGGGCGAGGCGAGGGCGGATTCGGATTGGGGAATTTGGGGAGAGATCTGCTGCTGGTGCTGGGTTCGCGTGTTGGAATTGGGGCCGGGGTGTCGCGGACGAGACGACCATCGCAGATCGCGACACGGAGAGGAAAGCGGGGGAGGGGAGAGAGATTGTACTACTAGTATTCGGCATCCTGAGATCTGGGCCGTCCGTTCTAGATCTGAAGGCTCTGGTTTTTTTTCACTTGCGATTAATCCCCTTGAAGCCTGGAGAAAGATCTGATGACTTGTTTCAGTTCTGACAGCCAGAAGTGTATCCGAAATTGAGTAATTCATTCAATCATTTTTATCATAATTCTGAAATATGTTAAACAAAGATACTCCTATACTCCTAGAATCCAATTTCTCCGAATAGCAACTCAACCGTCAGATTTATCTGACACACACACCACGCATCAACTAAATTGTAGTACTTCATAGTTCGAATTGCCATATTATGCCCTTAATTGCAAAATTTAGAAAAAAAAGAGGTATCGCCTTAATCCAAGCAAAACATCATCTGCTATTTCCTCTTCTCAAGACACAGTTTATCCACATAACTTAGACAAGCATTCGAAACAGCAGGGCAAGCGTACACTGCAAAGCAGCAAAGCACAAACCAAGACGCCATTACAACAACTCGAGACATGTATCAATGGACCAAACGAGTCCACACGCTTATGAATATTTCACAGTGGAGACTGCTGGAGCGTGATTGAGGCTGGAAAGGCCGCGGTAAACGGCGAAGCTAGAACAGATTTTGATGGAACTTGTCTTGGTCGGATCTGTATACTCGTCGCTTGCTGTTGGTGCCTGAGGTAGGCTTGTGATGATCAGAGCTCTTCGACACTGGCCTGCTACGGGAACCGCAGGAGAGGCTGTCCGGTCCAGCCTTCCTGCCGCTGCGATGAGAATTGATCGATTGCTCGTACTCCTGTTCAAGTTCATGATTTTAATGAGAAAAAGAATCCACACTTTTGCTTTGGCTTGTGGATAGAAAGAAGATCATTGGAGAAGGCAATTCTTCATGGTATAAATGGACAGGATTAATAGAAGAGTAAAAGTTGTATCAAGACCGGCCTGATACCTCGGATTTACTCTTGGAGATGCATGGGGTTAGGCAAGGATTAAGATCCTTGCTGAACATTTCATCTGGACTACCGTAGTTTGGTGTATCATCTTCTCCGATGCTACATTCCTGCGTTGACAGCAAACATCATTAGTGAACTTGTTGATAGGTACAATAACTGGCATGCACAGGAGCGCATTTATGATACTTCAGTTTCTATTACAAGTAGCACTATAGTAGTCCATTGCCATGTAGTAGGCTTTATGTTGTTAGAGGAACTTCTTAAAAGAAAAGGAAGATCAAAATGATAGTTTGCAGGAAAGATAAGACTTAAATCTATGACCAAATCATTTAACCATAAAAATACTTAACGAATAGCTTCTACAAATTTTGTTTGCAAACTATCACTTAGGTGAAGAGTATGTATTGAAAATCAGAAATAACTAAGTAATCAGCAAAGTGAGGTCAGGAATGTGTGTGCCAATATATGTTGCATTGCCCCCATGACAGGATATATGTCAAAACGTGAGACAGTGTAGACTACAAACCGGCAATTTTCGCTATCTGTGATTTGTCTACTACATCTCCACTGGGATTTGTAGGTGCCTTCTGGTTAAGTGATACAAGTGCTTGTGAAAAAGGAGGGCTTTTGTGTTAACTATAAAGAACAAAAAGCCTATTGGTTTCTTTGCTGTCACATACTCAGTGAGTACCTTGCGAAAAGGAATTACCCTATCCTTTTCGCCACACAGGCGACAGCCCGGCGATCAATTGAATTAACCTATCTAATGTAAAGAACAGGACAAGAATGGGAGTATGTGACTTTCGAAAATGTTATTAACAAATGAGCCAAGGCACTACCTCTGCATTGCAGTTTTCAATTTCGAGAAGAAATTGAATATTGCAAACCAGTTGGCACAAACTTTATAATTTGAAGGCAACTTACGAAGTACTACAAATAAACCAGATGATAGTTGCAATCAAACAGTGGAGCATCTGGAAACTATTACTTAACATACAAATTATAATTGTAGCAGACGAATGGTGGAGCAAGCGAAAATTTACCAGAGAGAAAGCAGTCTCCTCATTAAGCACCGGCGTTCTTGGGGAAGAGCAGTATTCGTCATCAAAACATGACCTTGGCGTGTGTTTCTCAGCCTTAACCTGTACATAGTGAAGCCATTGCAGGCGAAAGATTAGTTAGGTGGGTAATTAGAATTAGTGAAGTGACGGCATTGCAAAATCGTCAAGAAAGTGCCTGGGCGAGCTCTTCGGCAAGGCATTGGATCTGTCCCGTGAGAGTGGAGATCTCATCCCGGAGGTGGCGGTCCGGTTGCGTGTCCGGGAAGAGCACGGCGTCCTTGAGCGTCCTGATCTCCTCCCGCTGCCGAAGGCACAGGTCCTTTAGGCGCTCAACCTGCTCGACGCAATGGCAGTAAGCCCACAATGGCATTCACAGGGGGGGAGCAGAGGAGAGGGGAGGAGCTGTATGTATGTGTGTCGGTGCGTGTTTGTACCTCCATGTCCTTCTGCTCGAGCTGGAGGCGGAGCGCGGCGATCTCGTCCTCCTGCTCCTTGCTCTGGGTGAGGAGCTCCCGCTCGCTGCGCAGCACCATGGCGAGCGTCCGCGTGTTCCCGCCGTTCTTGACCTCCGTCAGCGCCTTCTTCTTGGGCTCCGACGACCCCTTCTGGAACAGCTTCCGCGACAGCCCCGGCAGCTTCCCACCGCTGCCGTTCTTCGCGGCGGCGGCGGCAGCGGGAGGGACGGGGAGATTCTTCACGGGCTTCTTGTCCATGGAGATGAGCCTACGGAGCACGGACCCGAGGTTCCCGTGCTGCGTCGGCGGCTGGGCCGCCGGGGCACGCA
Source organism: Oryza punctata (assembly GCA_000573905.2). Lineage (NCBI taxonomy): Eukaryota > Viridiplantae > Streptophyta > Magnoliopsida > Poales > Poaceae > Oryza > Oryza punctata. The sequence goes on from CM002490.2 coordinate 35,593,255, forward strand.
GGTCGCGGCCGGATCTGGCCGCCACCAGCGCGCGGCTCCCGTACCCCGGCGTCGCCACCCCGCCAGCGCCGGCGCCGGCGCGCCGCGGCGACGGGGACGGCGACGGGGAGTCGTAGGAAGCGTAGCGCGACGCCGCCGCGGTCGCCTTCCTCATTGCGCCTCGCTCTCTCTCTCTCTCTCTCTCTCTCTCTCGCTCGCTCTATCTCGCCTTCGCTGCTCGACGGGAGGAGGGAGGAAGAGGAGGAGGAGGATGGCGTTTGAAATTCAAAATTGCTGATTTGGTTGGTTGATTTGATTGATTTGGGATGATTTGGGCCGCGCGGTGTGGTCGGTCGGTTGCCTTTTTCTGTCTTTTCACGCTGCGTCGTTGCCAGTGTTGGTGTCGGGAACCCTTTTTTTTTTTTTTGCTGCGCCGCGCAGGCACGGCCGGCACACCGAGGAGGAGGAGTTCAAAAAGTTTCGACGAGACGGACGGATTTTCTCGCCGTTTTGCCACTGAGCGCGTGTGGTGTGGCTTTCGGGGCCGGATGCCCGGATCGGTGGAGGGGTTGGGCTGGGTTGGGATAGTTGGGCCTTGGGATGACTCAGCGTGGAGGCCCAAGTGATTACGAGATCGCAGAAGGGGCGGTTTTGCAGGTATACCCTTTGTAGTTTTTTTTTTTTGGAAACGAACAGCATCAGGTATGGGGAGCCCTTGTCAGGTTTTGGTTCCTACGTTTTGCGATGATTTTCTAAGTAGCTTAATGCGATGCCCGCACTTTATATTGCTAGCCACATCTTATTAAGGTTAAGGTTAGGCTTGACAACGTTGGTTACAATCAAATGAGCCCTAAAATTTTACATTAAACTTGTTATATATTAAACATGCAATTGAGCTTTTTTTTCATAGTAATGTTTTGAATGTAGGAATCTTTTTAAAGTACGTATGGTAATTGGACGCACATCCTTCGCAATACTGCATGTGCATTAGGTGCCGATATGTAAGCCTCGCTTTGCTCTAGTAGCATATCTTAGTGGCACACAATGAACATCCAGCATTGTAGAGGGTCCTATTATAAAATTTAGAATAATTAAACTGACCTCCATAGTTTGTTACGCACGAATATCTGGCATAATTTAGAACCTCTGTAGGGGTTATATTGAGAAAAATGGAACACCGACGACTTGGAGAGTGAAGCCGACGAGCGAAGACACAGAAGCGAGCGAGCAAGGAAAGGCGATCCAAGGAAGAAGATGGCGGCGGCCATGGCGATGAAGGATCCGATGCTGTGGCACAAGGTGGCCGCCGTATCCGGTAATCCGTCGTCCCCCTCCAGTCCTCCTCCTCCTCCTCCTCCTCCTACTCTTGCTTCCCTAACCTCGCGACTGGGTGACTCGGTTTGAGCAGGAGTTGCTGCCCTTGGACTTGGCACCTATGGCGCGCACATGTTCCGCCCCAAGAACCCCGCGTACAAGGAGGTAATCGGATTGCTTACTGGTGTTCATCCTTGCCAGATTATTCGTTCTATTTCCGACCTTTTGTTACAATTTATGGATTCAATTCTTGTAATTTGGGGGTAAAAATGGCGACAGGTTTGGCACACTGCGTCCCTCTACCATCTCGTCCACACCGCGGCGTTGCTCGGGGCTCCCATCACCAAGCGCCCCGATGTCGTTAGTATACTTGCTATCCACACTGCTGTTTATTTTGCTTCCTAATTTCCACGGGTTCTTCAGTGCTTGTCATCCTTGCAGTTTGGAGGGCTTCTTACGGCTGGGATTGTTCTCTTCTCTGGAACGTATGTGTATTTTTCCTCCTTTAAATTAGTCCAAACTATCAGGAAATGGCAAAAAGAAGAGAAAAATAGTATCTTAATGGGTTCGATTGCATTGTGTCTGAACTGCAAAATCGTTGTTGATGGATTTTTGCCGGTTGTTTTCATCTAGGTGCTACACTGTGGCTTATCTTGAAGACAGGAAGTATTCTTCCCCGGCACCGTTGGGTGGCTTTGCGTTCATCGCTGCTTGGGCCAGTCTGCTCTTCTGATTATATTGTGTTTTAGCATGTGAAAACGTATTACATTACTGAACGCTTTGCACTCGGTGCCCTATCAGGTCATGTAATTGACTGGTATGCATCTCTATCATGACCTTCTAGAAAAGAAATGAAATAAAACCAAAAGTACCTTGATGGTCGCACTTTATTGTCTCTAGCTATTATGATGTGGTGCTTACATTCAATGATCGACCTATTGTGACATTGAAACTATTTCTTCTACTACCTCCATCCTAGAATAGAATATAAGGATTTTTAGGGTTGAACATGGTTATTAAGAAAGTTGGTAGAATTAAATGAGAGAAGACTCTGATTGGATGAGAAGTGGAGGTATGTGGGAAAATTTAATGATGGAGGGTTGTGATTGGTTGGGAAGAAAATGATGGTGAAGAAGTAGTTATATTTTGGGACAAATCCTGAAGGCTAAAAGTTGTTATATTTTGGGACGGAGGGAGTATTTAATGTGATCTCATAGGCTCGTAGACATGTCTTCAAAATCATGAATTTCCTGTAGCATGGCAATCCTGATCGTTTGACCTGGATTATTGGTCTGCAAACATGGTCACTCAAATCATCACAAATGCTGTGGGTCTTAATTCTATCTACCCCATGTCCTCATCTTCAGTGTAAGATTGGTTCAGTGCTTCCAACTAGTATGCCTAAAATGTAGCATATGTTGTTTATAACTTTACATCATGCTTAAAATCATTTGGGCACTGCTTAGTGTGTGCAATGGTTTGACCTGCTTCCTCTGGAATTATCAGCTTTTAGTCTTGCTCATGGGTTTCTGATTAAAGTCAATACTGGACCTAGTAGCTAGTATTAAATGTTGGGTTATAACTATATTCTAGCTGTCTTGGCTGTGTACATTCGTGTTGGATGTAGAGAGCGGGTTTTAATCCATTATCTAAAAAAGTATTCTACCCGTCTGGCGTCTGGCCCCTTTAATGCATTGTAGGAAACCATCCCAGTCACTCACTTTACTATTAAAACAAGTTGCAGTATGAACAGTGGAAATTGTTCTTATTGAAGTTAACTTGCACAACAGAAATATCTTGAAGTATGGAGGAACATTTCATCTCTTGTGTTCCAAGTAATGATAGTCTCTATAAAGAGAAACTATCTGTCAAGCATGTTTTTCATTTTCATTTACTGAATGACCAGGGAAAGAAACCACGCTAACAAGGAAGTTTTCTTCTTTTTGTGCTTTACTCATTGGTGTATCAGGGAACCGCTTCAAAATGACACGAATCATGACCTGCAAGATGGCATGAAGTGATTGACATAAGATTAACAATGATTGATGTTTGTATTAGTAGACAACATAAGTAATCATGTTTTGGTGTTATCCATAATTCCTCCGAGTAAGATGTTTCCTGATTCTAAAGAGCAGAGTTTTCTGCATGCAATTGGAATAATTACGACTGTATCTAAAATAAATGACCTCACATAGTCACAATAAAGGATTAGGTAAACTGGTTTCTGTAAAAATGATATGCAAGTTTTTCAGAGATTGTAGATGTATTGAATGTGTTGCTTATATAATTTTTACATGCTACCTAACAAACAGTAAATGAAGAAATTCCTTGTACAGAATATCAGAACAGTCTTATTTTTGTATAGAGGGTTTATTTCTCTCTTTTTGTTCTGCAACATGTCCCCTTCTGCTGGGTCACGAGTATGCATGACCTTTTCTTTTGTACGGATATGCATCTGCATTTTGTTCTTGCTACAATGCTAGTAATGTAGGTACCAGCAAAAAAAATGCTAGTAATGTATGTATAGGTCAGTGAAGTATCAGAGTTTCAGAGGGCAAACATACTTGGATCCAGGTCAGTGACCATTGCAGCTGCATTGAAGTAGCAGGAACCACCTTGTTTCTTGAATTTTTGCCAGTAGCTGTTGAAGGCATAGGATGCATGGTCTTTGACATTATTGGGAAAATAACAAGATTTATTTGGTTCAATCATCGTGCAGTTTGCACCACCAGGACCACATGCCCAGCTGAGAGCTTGTTGCAGTACATCATCTGGAGTTTGCTGATCTGCTATGCACCATTGTTTCTCCCAATTGGGATCCTCTGCTTGCATTTAGAGGGTAAGAAGCAATTACTCAATTTTCTAAGGTTTGATCATTTCTGTGGGAGACATGACTTAAAATATCAGTTATAATTTCCCTCACTTTCCATGTTCAGAGATACTTAAGGAATGTTTGAGTAATTAATATCATCGTGGAAGAAACATTGGCAGTATTAATACGTGCAGAGCTTGCAGTATAAGCTCTAGTAAAAAGTTATAGTTCGAATGCATCTCATTAGCACCATATGCATCTGAGTAGGAATGGCATTGAAGTTGCTGCATCCAAGGTTCCAAAGCTTGTCTCACTCTAGAGCATTCACTCTACCATGCTAATCCTGTATTGCACAAGTCGTGTTAATTTCTTCAATATGTATGAGAGCATTGTCAAGCAATGTCTCTCTTTTTTCATTGTGTATTCCCATATTTTGAAGTTTGCACATCTTCTTAAAAATTTTGACCCAAATATGCAAGCACATTCACTCCAGATATGCATGCACATTCTTTTCCCTTATGTTGACCCAAATTATAGAAATATTTCTTGGTTATGGACTCTGTTGGTTTAGCATTTGTCAGCAGATTTTCACTTTCAGGAATTCTCATTGTTTTTCAGGCTCACTCTACCACATTATCCAGACTTTAGTCTAGATCTTGCTTATAGTGTGAGCTTGAACATTATATGAAATTTGGGTGGAGACAGCAGTGAGATGATCAGAGACATAGCTTGAAAAAAAGGGGGCAAGAGGACTCATGAGCCTTCTGGTCCAGGACTTAGGTATTATGTCCTTACCTTGCTGAGCTGATGTTGCAAGGAAGTGGAGGATCAAACAAAGCAGCAGTATCACCCTTGTTGCTGATTGCTTCATTGGGTCCCAATTCTTGACCCTGCCTGCATTTGGTGGTAGGGAAACACACATTTGTTTTCTTTCACCTTCTAGGCACTAACACTTTGAAATGGAACAGATCTACAAGTGATTAGCTTGATTCTGTGCGAAGTCCATTTGTTGGTATAATGGTCAATGATTGTGGACTCCAATATAGAGAATGATGGGTTCACTTTGCTTCTCTAGCATCCTGCAATTATTCCTTGCTTCAGTTGCAAATCTGAGGATCTATATTCCCTTTATATGAAGCAAAAATGATGCTGCCAATGCAATATAATAAGACAATAAAGAAGCAACAGTTCCATTAAAGCACCCATTTGCTTTTAGTTACATGAAAACAACGGGCAGATTTTTTTTTGGTTTTGTTTTCTGAATGAAGCCAATGAAAAAAAATCAACACAAAATATCTTGTTTGTTTTTTTATAGTGAATGCTGATGTTTGCAAAGTTCATGTTGATGTTTCAGTGGGCTTCACCTAGGTAGGATGGACTGATAGAGCATATGTATGGTTTGGTCATGTTTGATTATATATAGAATCCATACAAAACTATGATTTTGTTTTCCAGATGTTAAGTTTATGTTTTTAGCAGATGAAACTACCTAAATAATCCGATGGTTGCTTCTGAAGATGTTTATCCTTACAATTTTCTTTATTCTGATTCCTGCACAGCTGCCCATTGCCGTTTTGCCTTTTTTTGATTCACTAGTCATTCCTCTTCAGGACAGCAAAGCAAGATAAAGGTAACTCCTTTCTTTATCATGCTTGCTTAACAAGCTGGGAATCTGATGCATGTCCATGCAACTCATCTTTTCAAAACATTCTTTCCAGTTGTAATATGCGACATTGATCTGCCAGAACCTCCTTCGACACCTATATACATCTTCCTTGCATGTAAAAGACTATCTTCATATTTGCTTCCTCTTCTTTCTTCTACTCTTCTACAGCGTCGCCTCTGAGCATGGGTGACAAGATGATCACAAGAAAATTATCATCCAATCAAAAGGACATGGATGTCACTGAGATTGATTTGCAGGATTACAAGGATGTGGATAGCATTGCGTTCTACCAGGTTCCAACAAACTTGGGATCAGGAATGTCCATGGAAAGCGAGAGATTGGTAAGAGTTCATGCATGTACAGATCAGAATGGTGTCAATTTTTTGCACAAGTTGCTTCATCGTCTTTTGGAGCACAAGATGTATAGCAATGTGGTGAACCTCCTATTTCATGGTATTGAATGGCAAACTGAGGGGGTGCAACTCCTCTGTTCATTTTTAGGCCCTGGTTCAAGTGTGAAGCAGGTAGAATTCCAAAAGAATGTCTTCGGCACAAAATCATCAGCTGCTTTAGTCCCACTATCAGAAATGATCCAAAGGAACAACACTATCAAGGCAATTGTTTTTTCTGAGTGTAGCATTGGAGCATCTGGAGCCAAACTGCTTGCTTCAGCTTTGGCAAACAACAGGAGTGTGGAAGAGGTCCAGCTATTGGATGATTCCATAGGTGCTAAGGGAGCTGAAGAACTCTCAAAGATGATTGAGGTAAATTGTGTGTTGAAGTTGTTGGTCATCCTTGACAATATCTCCATTGCAGCAGCCCCGATTTTCTCTGCTGTGCTTGCACGCAGCCGCAGGGTGGAGGTGCATGTATGGGGACGCTGTCATGATACTAGAGGTGGCATGAACAGTTGTAAAATTGCTGAATTTCAGGCTGGAACTGGAAGCTTGAGGATTTACAACAATATTAATTCCACAGGCCTACAAAGGATTGCTTGTGCTATGGCATGGAACACCACAGTGACAACATTGGACATGTCAGGTGTATCATTAAAGTCCAAGTGGACCAAAGAGCTCAGAGGAGTCCTTGAGCGGAATAGGATGCTGAAAACTGTCAAGCTCACCAAGTGTTGTCTCAGGGACAAAGCTGTTGTGTATATAGCTGCAGGCCTCTTCAAGAACAGCTATTTGGAGAGCTTGAGTTTGGATGGAAACCGCTTTGGTGGAGTTGGGTTGGAACATTTACTGTGCCCACTGAGTACATTTTCACCACTTCAGAGACAAGCTAATCTCACTTTGAAGGTTTTGAGTTTTGGTGGACAGCAAACAAATATAGGAAGATATGGCATAACAGCAATCTTGCAGATGTTGGAGACGAACCAGAGCCTACTTCAGTTGGCCATATGCGATGATGTAAGCTTGAGGCCAAATGATGTTGTCAGAATCTTTACAAGCTTAGAAAGGAATACTACTCTCCGAAACCTATCATTGAAAGGTTGCAGGGGAGTCGAGGGGGAACTAGTCTTGCAGACCATTATGGGCATGTTGCAGGTCAATCCTTGGATTGAAGAAATTAACCTGCATGAAACGCCTCTGCATGTTGCTGGTAAGACCAGAGAAATTTATGAGAAACTTGGGCAGAATGGGAGTTCGGTTGTACCAAATGATTTGCTCGATTTGCCACTAAGTGCACCTACTTGCTGCCAAGTTTTTCTCTGTGGCCAAGAATTATCAGGTACCCTTGGTGTTGTCCACTATCCACTCCTCTTTGTAATCTATAGATAGAAATAAGGCAACTATATCTATAGTTTTGTTGTGCTCAGCTCTTCTTTTGTTTTAACTTGTCAATTTGCTGTTTAAAGTTTATACTATTTCAATTTGTTCTGCTGGAGTCTGGATGGCATTCAAATGAAATCTACCCTTCTGTAGACCTAAATTTAGTTGATTTCTTGCTTGGTGCTATATAATGTTTGTACCTTTACCACAGCTCTAGCATACGAACCGTTGATTTATTTTGCTTGCTTTTTAATGATCCTGCAGGTAAAAGCACTCTGTGTAGCTCCATAAAGCACTGCACGAATTCAATGAAATTGCCTCGCATGGATGAAATAAGAACTTCAAAGACTCCAATTGAGCAAATGTCACACGCCAATGAGAATGGGATGAATATTATTTTCGATGGCAACACAAAATTGACCATGTGTAATCTTGGTGGACCTGAGGAAAGTATTGCCTTGCATGATTTCATGTTTGTTGTGCATGGTGGTCCAAGGATTTTCATGATTGTGTCTAGTTTGATTGGAAAGCTTGCTGATAAATATCCAAAAAGCATAGTTTTGATTGAACAGGAGCTGATATACTGGTTGAAGTTTATTGTTTCAAATTCTAGGAGAAGAGTGTGGCACTCATTTATACCCTGTGTTACAATAGTTCTCACACATTATGATAAGGTATCTCATTTAGCGGAAGGGCTACAATTGATCGTTGCAACTGTACAAAGACTCAGAGAAGACTTCTGTTCATATGCTGAAATTTACCCCACTGTTTTTGTGGTAGACTCAAGATCACAGGTTTCAGTAAGTAAGCTCACCCATCACTTGCGAAAGACAACAAAGACAGTTCTCCAACAAGCTCCTCAAGTTTATGAAGTATGCAATGATTTGGTTAAGTATTTGCATAATTGGAGATTGAAGAATGATAAATCAGTGGTCAAATGGTCTGAGTTCTGCGAGATATGTCAGCTCAGCATTCCAGTGCTAAGGTTGAGATCAAGGCATGATAATGTAGAGAAATTAGACACAAGAAGACGTGCTGTTGCAAAGTCACTGCATGATTTAGGTGAAATAATATTTTTTGAGGAGCTTGGAGTGCTGATAATGAACTGCGAATGGTTCCGTCAAGATATACTCAGCCAACTAGGTGCATTGAAATCCATCAAGATAGAAAATAGTGGTTTTGTCCGCAAACAAGATCTGGAGAAGATTCTGCAAGAGAAGCTGTGTAATCAAATTCAAAGATCAAACTGGAGAGCTGGTGCATCCTTGCAATCTGGTGATATCATTAATATGTTGTTGAAACTTGAACTATGCTATGAACAAGACCCTGGGAACCCAAACACATTACTTCTAGTACCAGCTATGCTTGAGGAAAGCAAAGAAGGGACTCAACGGTGGCAGTTAACCATGCCAGAGTGTAGATATGCTGGAAGGCATATGGAATGTGAAGATACACACATGTTTCTGACAGATGACTTCTTTCCAAGGCTACAGGTAAAACATACTGTAACTCTAACTACTAGTACATTGCTGCCAAAGGGATAGTCCTGTTATTTAGATATATGTACAGAGTGCAGCTGGATATGATAAAGTCGATTACTATAATGATCCGACTTTCTAAAAAAGATTATCTTCCTTCCAGGTCCGTCTGCACAATAAAATCATGTGCCCAGGAAGTCAGCAAGGAGCAGTCTACAACTTGGAGAAAAACCTTATCTATACGGTGATCGATGGTGTCCATGTAAGGGTCGAGCTGGGAATGAAGTTGGGCTCATCTATAGATGTACTTGCATGCTCCACTAGAAATGTTACAGACATGGTGAGGCTTCTGCACAAGTCAGTAATCACAACTATACTAAATCTGTCTCCCGGTATGACATTCAAGGAAAACATTATCAGACCTGATTGTGTGAAATATCTCATACCACAAAGGTTCCGTACAACTCAGCTGCTACCTGTGAAAAAAATAAAGCAAATTCTGCTGTCATTGCCGGCAGAAAGTATTTACGTTTATCAACATACCTGGAGTGCAGTTGAAAACAATAAAAGGGCCATCTTAATGTCAGGATTAGATCATGCTAGAGATCTTCTATCAGATGATGACTTCCATGATGTTTTGCATCGTAGGTACTATGATCTACAGCATCTTGCAACTGAACTTGCAGTGACCCCAGACAATCTGCAACAATCCGAAACTATTGCTGAATCGGATGCGGTTGATCCCTCCATACTAGGCATTGCCAAAGGTGTTGAGATGGTTCTCCAAAGACTGAAGAGAATAGAACAAGGAATCCAGGACTTGAAGGAGGAAATTGCAAGGCTGAGGTACTACGAGTATCACCTTGTGACCGAGCTCCACAGGAAAATGGACTATGTAATGAACTACAGCATTCAGCTGGAGGATAGAAAGGTTCCTCAGCTGTTCTATCTTGTAAGCTTGGACAGCCATTCCAAGAAGCTTGTCACAAGAATACTGCCTGGCATGCGGTCCCTACGGGTGCACATGCTGTGCGAGTTCCGACAAGAAATGCATGTGTTGGAGGATCAAGTCGGGTGCGATCTGATTCAGGTAGATAACCGGGCAGTGCAATCCTTGCTGCCTTACATGAGCAAATTCATGAAACTGTTGACTTTTGCTCTGAAGATCGGGGCGCATTTCATCGTCGGGATGGGGGAGATGATACCTGACCTGAGCAGGGAGGTAGTGCACTTGCTGGACTCGTCAGTCATGTATGGCGCAACCACATCAGCTTTATCATTGGGGGCTTTAGGCGCAGCAGCAATGTATGGAAAAGCGAGGAATAACGGCAGCCAGAGTGGTGCAAATGACATGGGGGAGGATATGAAAACGGCCAGACAGTGGCTTGTTGATTTCTTGAAAGGTCAGGGGATTTTGACAGGGATGGACATAGCACAGAGATTTGGTCTGTGGCGCATTAGGTACAGAGATGACGGCCACATTGCATGGATCTGCAGAAAGCACATGGTAGCGAGAGCAGACGAGATCTTTGAACTGCCACTCTGAACCATCCAGGGTGCAGTTGGTTTCACGGCCACAAGGTGCCTATCTGATGTCCCTGTCCTTCTGTACTGATGGCGACAACTGATGAGCGTGCAATTGTAAGGGATGGTGCCATTGCTGATTACCAGGATCTCATGGTAGGTATCTATCATATGCTCTGTTCCAGTTTCTATCACTCTGCTTCTGTCAACGGTGTGCTTTTACATTTTTCCTCTTTACTTCATTGTTGTGGATTCACGCTAATATAAATATTAAGTTTCTGACGGCATATTGTTTCCTGTTCCATTGCTGATTCGAGTTGTTCGTTTATCTTTCTTCAATTATAATACTACGGTACTGCTTCACCTCTGATGATTAATTACTAGCAGAATTCTGTTACACCATATTCAGATTGACATCATCTTATACTAAACTACCTATAGGCTATAGCATTTCCTTGCAGAAAAAATGCCAAATTATTACACTAGGGACACAGGAGGTGACACAATAATGACTATCAGTTAACTGATGCCAGGCTGAATTCATGGTTTTTTTCCCAACCCAAACCCAAATGCTTGCTATATACTTATACACGGCAGGGTGCAGCTCCAGTTTCTGTCACTCTGCTTCACGGTGTGCTTTTACATTTTCCTCTTTGCTCCATTGTTGTGGATTCATGCTACTATTAAGTTTCGGACGGCATATTCGTGCCTGTTTCATTGCTGATTTTAATTTTTCAATTATCTTTCTTCAATAATGGAATAATGCATACTACATACTGCTTCGTCTCTGATGATTAACTACCAGCAGAACTCTGTTTCAGCATATTCCAGAATGACATGATCTATATGAGCTAGCTACTATACCATTTCCTTGCAGAAAGCCAATTTGTTACACCCAGCACACGGGAGGTAACAACTGACAACTACTATTAGGACTATCAGTTAACTGATGCCAGGCTGAATTCATGGTTTTTTCCCCCCAACCCAAACCCAAATTCTTGCTACCTACATACACGGCAGTGTGCAGCTCCGGCCGGCGAGCTCAGAACACCGGGCATCCCTTGACGGCGATCCCCGGCGCGGTGGGGCAGGAGGCGAGCGGGCAGTGGTCGACCTCCGTTCCCCACCACTTGAGCTCATGGTGGGCGTTCTGCAGGGCGAAGAAGATGAGCACCCCCATGAAGGCCGTGCCGGCGTCGAGCGCCGCCGACAGCACGTAGTTGTACTTCTGCCACCACCCCTTGCGGTACTTGAACACGAAGTAGTTGAAGATGGTGCCCGTGACGAGCCAGCTCGCGATGTTGGTCGGCGTCGCCGGCGGCATCCCGGCGAACCCGTAGGAGATGACCGGAATGTTGATGAGCGCGATCCACTTCTTCTCCGGGAACGCTCTGCTGAGCAGCCACACCGGCACGGGCAGCACGGCGCCGGCGAGGAACAGCCACACCAGGTTGCGGTACAGGCCGTGGCGGCCGAACAGCCGGGCGGGGCCGATGAGCCCCCAGATGACCGACGCGTCGAACGTGACGCGGTACTTTGGGCACGTCCACGGGCTGTCCGGGTGCAGCGCCTCCACGTCGCAGATGTTGTCGATGTTGCCCAGCATCCACCACGCCACCGCCAGGTTCACCACGCCGGCGACCACCGTGCCCACCAGCTGCGCCGTGTACATGCACCGCGGCGGGATCTTCATGTAGTGCCCCAGCTTGAGGTCGGCGAGGAACGACAGCGCGTGCACCGTGCTGATCCGCCCGTAGATCTTGAACAGCAGGTTCGCGATCGGCTTCCCCGGCAGCGCGTACCCGATCATGAACTGCGCGATGATGTCGTACCCCGGTTGCTGCAACCACAACAAGTTTCTAACACAATCAGAGATCGACGACGACGATGATTCATGGTGATCAATGATGGATGGATGCGTGCCTGGTTGGTCGTGGCTTGGATGACGCCGATGGGGAGGGTGACGACGAAGGCGAGGGCGAAGGCGAAGAGCATCCCCCACCACGGCAGCTGCACCTCCTCCTTGTACACGAACGACATGAGCAGCGACACGGCGACGCTGCCGACGAGCAGCACGAGGAACCACCACTGCGGCACCTGCTTGTACCGCCGCATCAGCTTGGCGTGCACGTCCATCTTCGCCGCGGCGGAGCTCATCGCCGACCTGCTCTGCCTCCAGATGTCCCCGCCATGGAACAGCGCCACGTGGACGATCGTCGCCGTGAACCGGAGGAACCCGGAGCCGATGGAGATAGCGAACAGCGGGCTCAGGTACAGCTTCCCGTAGCTCTCGTACGCCGCCACGTTGAGGTCGAACTCCCTTGTCAAAACCTTGGTGGTGTCGTACTTCTGCCCGGACGCCGTGAACAGCTGGTTGGAGAAGATGGGAAACTTCCTCGCGTCGAACGTGTTGAACTTCCAGTAGCAGAGCGGCACGATGAGGTAGATGAACATGACGAATCCGACGGCGGTGTTGGCGATGGACGCCCACGGCGCCACCAGCGGGCTCCCGTGGTACGCCGAGATGCCAGCCCAGTCCAGCGTGAAGGCGCCGACGCCGAGGCCGTGGTAGCCGGAGCCCACCTGCTGCGCCGTGATGCTGTGCGGCCACGCCCAGCACGCCCACGAGAAGAAGGTCAGGATGGGAAGCAGGTAACCCGGCAGCGCGTAGTAGGCGAAGCTCGCGAAGAAGAAGATGAGGAAGAAGCGCATCCGCGTCGGGCCCCTCGACGGCGACGACGACCCCTTCCCGCCGTCGCCGCCGCCCTCCTTCTCGTGCAACGCCCTGCATGTCTCAGAGATCATTAGCCTGCATAATTAACTGGCTAATCTTGCTTAATTGAGAGACTTACGACGTGATTAATAATTACCTGAAGAGTGAGACCTGGGCTAAATTCGAAGGCCACCACATGTCGGCCGGGTCAACCAGGTACCTCCTCAGCATCCCGGCCCAACCATAGCCCAGTATCTGCAAGCAGCAAGCCAAGCATGACGTCACCACTCTGCCCTACATATTCTTTACTAACACCTCCGTCCCAGATTTTAACTATACAATTATATAACTAAAATTTTTTATATTATGAAACGGAGGGAGTAGGAGTAGCTTTCGTAGATTCCTAGTGCGCTCAAACTAAATCACTAAATGGTGTGAGAATAACTCCTATTTACGATTAGTTAACTATACTGTTTCCTTTTACTTTGGTTAGATTAGTTAAACGACTAGTCTAATCATGATGCAAGAATAATCTTGTATTCCTATTTACTAGTAGTAGTAGTACTGCTTAGTGTTGACTCGAGCACGGACCATCCGTCACCAGATTCCCAATCTTCATTGCATCTAGTGCCAACAATCCGACAGGAATGCTAAAGTTGGCCACTAATACGAAATTTGCAAGAGGCACATGCAGCCACAGGCTAGACGAACAAAATCACGCCAATTATTTGTAGGGCCTCCTAGGACATGGATGGATTCACGGTGACGTTATGCCAACATGAGGTTTTCTTTCAATTTCAACTTCAACGCTGCATGATTGGTGGCAACTCGTACGCGAGATAAAGCAACGCAAGAACGTTTGGTTGGTTCACTATTTGTCACATCTTTTGGACAAAAACACACACGTCGCAATCGCGCAACAAATTCAAAGACGAAACGCGAAAGAAAGAAGACACGAGTCAATTCTTAGTACTAGAAGCAAGCAATCGGATATGGTTAAAGTGGTTTTCTTGATTGTCTCAAGTGATTAGTTAACTAATTAAGCATTTCAATTAAGGTTGCTAGTTAAAATCGAAGTAGGTGTAGAGTGAGACCTGTGTGGTGAGGACGATGAGGAGGGCGCAGAGGAAGCCGAGTGACTGCTTGTAGTAGGCCTTCATGACGGTGATGGCGCCGATGGAGTATGCGTCGCCGCCGCCGTAGGAGACGCCGCAGTTGGCGAAGATGGTGATGATGACGTGCTCCTTGATGTTGAAGGGCCCCGGGTTGAGGTTGAAGCTGCCGAGGCGGCCACCGAGGAGGCGCACCTCGCGGTTGGGCAGCACGGCGGCCATGAACTGCCCCGCGGGGAGCACCAGGATTTGGGCCAGGATCCCCGAGATGGTGAGCGGCTGGGTGCGGTAAGTGAAGAACGTGTTGAGGAAGATGAGCACGACGCAGGACGCGAGCCCCAGCGTCCACGCCCGGAATGTCATCACCGGCGTCGTCGGGTCATCCGTCTCCGGCACCACCAGCGCCACCTCCTCCACCGGACACCTCTCCCCGTCCCCCTTCGCCGCCGCCGCCGCCGCCGCCGTCGCCGCCTGCTCCTCCGCCGCCACCGGCGACTTCAACGACGTCATCTCCTCTCACAACTCACCACTACAAAGCACCACTACAAAGCTAAGGTAGCTATTAAGTTGCGAATGATTCGTAAAAATTTGCCTGTATCCGGAGCGGAAGGTAGTAACGCTTTCGGGGGATTCGATTTGGATGGTAGCACTTGAGTCGCGGCGCGGCTCTATTTATATTCCAATTCGCGTCTCCGTTTTTTTCCCACCTCGTACTTAGCTGGGTTTTAGCGGCCTTGATTACTCGTTTCATCTCGACTATAGGGTAATCGTGGCCGCCCGTGGGTGGGATCGGACGGTGGAGGAGAGTGCCAGCAGGGCACCCGGCGGGCACGCGCTGGCTTAACCCCAGCACGCGCGCGGCGCGCGTGGGCACATGATACGCAGCCGCTTAATCTAATCCGCGCCTTTAATTTCCTTCCAAATTGTGAATTTATCCTGGTCTCAGTGGAAAAAGACGCATTGCTTGGCAAAGTGAGTGGTGGCTTTGTGCCCTCTCTCTGACTGCACTGTGCATTGTGCAAAAGCAAAACACACCAGTACAACATGAGCATGCGCAGTAGTCAGTTGACTCAAACTAACATGGCTTCTTTGTGATCTTGTCCAAACTATACTACAACCAGAAGTGTCCAAACAAATGGCTTGCCCAGAAGAAAAAACCGTGAGGAAAACCTTGGAGCTTCGATGGGAATCTGGTGGTCATGCGTCCGTCTAATTAAAGAAGTTCAGAGCTTGATTGATGTGTTTACATATAGACTGATTCCTCATCCGGATTGGATTGGCATATTTGTAGGTTTGCTCGGCCAGAAAAAGCAGTGCTCCCGTTGCCCTCACGGATAACCCAAGCAAAATCTTCTTATCTGTTTATCGTAACGCGTGGTAATATATTCGTCATCCGCGTCACTGTTCGAACAGATTTCGTACTTGTGCTCGACCCAACGGCTGGCTGGCTGGCTTGCCGGCTGCCGGGCATCCGGTTCTGGCTGCACGCTATTATAAAAATTAGTCAATATAGCGAAATAATAACTAACTTTTTTATCACTTTAATCATTAATCATCTAAAACACATCAAAATACGATGTAGAAAACACAATATTATTAACGAGGTTATATCTTTGAATTTTTCAATCAATATAGCATCTAACAATGTTCTCATCGCTATTCTCTATATGCGTGTCCACATTATATTGTAATCTCTATGGTTATAATATAGCGTCCTTTTTTATTTAAAGAGTTGTCAGACTAAAGAGTTTAAGTCTAATTCTAACTTTAACCATATAGTTTAAATTTGAGCGATGTTATGGTAAATTCATAGTATTATACTACCAGTAATATTAAAGATAAATTAATAATTTACTAATACAATGATTACGAGTAACTTTGTTATTTATGTTTTTTCCCAACTAGATTGATATGTGGTTATCCATTATGTTGGCATTGCTCATATTCCATCAAAAAACAAAAAAAGAAGGAAAAAAATTTAGTATAACAATTATACCCCTATTTTTAGAACAATAATGTCCCTCCACATGTCTACTAACTGTAACTAGGGTGGCAGTAGAAAATAATCTGAACCATTCGATTAAATGAGATCAACGATTTAGATTATTTTCTACTACCAGTAGAGAGCACCGGAGTGAGACTCTTTAAATTTAATTCTAACAGTAACCAAAGAAAACCACTCCTCTCCATTCTAAAATATAACAACTTTTAATACATAAAATTTGTCCTAAAATAGAACAACTCTTCCACCAACATTGCATTCTCAACCAATCACAATTCTCTATCATTTATTTTTCTCCCCTACCTTCACTTCTTAATCAATCATAATCTCTTCTAATTTAATTATAACTATTTTCTTAATAACTGTGTTCAATACTGAAAATATTTACGGAGGGAGTCGTACATTTCACAACTATATACACAAGATCGTTGGTGGCCGCGGCTGTGTTTCTCCCGCGTCGGCGCGTCTGCGGCTTCGAGATGGCAGCGTCGGCAGCAGCATGCAGCGTGTCATGCAGCCATGTGCAGTTGCAGACAACAGTATTGCCATTGCAGTACACTGAGGCATGCAGGTGGTGGTGCCAAATCACTTTTGGGCATGGGGATCAGGGGATCGGTTAGGTAAGCCGGTAGTCAGCTTTATACGCTGGTGGTGTGGTGGCTCGGCGGAAATGTTCTCCGATCATGTGAGGACGATTGGCTGATGATTGATGAAGCGAACCATGATTAATTACCTAGTTTTCTGACAAAGAAAATTCCGAACTTCGTACGTGTCTCAGATATTCAGACGTGCACTCGATAATTTGTAAGAAAATGCGCCCTTCACAGCAAACTTACATCGGCATCGGCACGGCATGTATGAATGGGGGCCATCTGAACACGGGCTGCGACCTTTTGGAATCTAGCTACAGAATGGGCCAGTTTAATTAAAGTGGATCATCACTGTAGATCCGTGGCTGTATAGGCATAGCGGGGTGTGCAGCTTTGGCTTCAGTAATCAGTGTATTAACCACGATGGAAATCTATTCGTAAATCATGCCTGACGAGCCAAGTTCAACGGGCCAATAATCGAGCAGCTCCCCTAATTTTAACTAGCGAGCAGAACCGTACGTTTGTGATCGAGTTCGTTTGGTTTAGTGGAGCATTATCCTAGCTAGAGGATGGGAGTGGATTTTACATAGTTATAAAAAGATAAGAATATGTATTAATATGTGACGTGATATATAAATTAAAATTTAACTTTACAAGTTAAAACAATTAAATTATATGTTATATTTATAGTTAAATTTATTTTTTTAAAATGTAAAAGTCAAATTTGATATTGTATGCTTTATAGAGGGATCTATGTATTAACCTATCTTATTATTTTTTTAAAAAAGTTTACAATCGTTTAGATGATATACAAAACGGAGAGTTTAGAATAGTTCTCGATAGAGCTCCTCCTTAGTAAGATTGTTGCTTTAACCCCTTAATCACAGTGACCTCCACGATCACGTTCGTTACGTGCATGCCACTCGTTGCGCGTATTTGCCAACGCGAAAGTGGAGTAGAGTAGCGATAGATTTGATGGATAACGGTGGTTGGTGCACACTAACCACGCCTCGCAATGGCCGTCTCCCCGGTGCGGGGTGGCACGTGGGGATCGCGGGGCGCGAGCCGCCGCCACATGCCCGCGCACGCTGCCTCACGGGCCCCGCACGCGCCACCTCGGCGCCGGCATGGCCGCGACCACGCGGGCGGCGCACGCTCCGGTCGATCGGTCATCGGTAGCGTCCGATCCGCGAGAGTGATTAGTGGGGAAATCATGAGGTTAATATTTTTAGCGCGCATGCTGCACTTTTGCTTCATCGAGTGCTCCTCTGTGGACGGTGGACACATGAACTGTGGAGGGTAGACATAGCAGTGGACCAACGATAAAAGGCATTATAGCAAAGTATGACAGGCAACAAATACACCCTAAACTCTTCGCGGACACATGAACACGAACGTGCAGCAAAGCAAGCTAGAGAATCTAGGCCTCAGGGTCAGGGGCCTTTTGCGCCACGTAAGAGTTGGGCCGGCGTGTGGTGCTGGCTCATCGTATCGTATCCTGTAGCACGCAGGGAGAGAAGAGAGTGACAGCGAGCATTGACCCTGGCGAGTCGCGCGCGCTTTTCTGGCTTTTCCGCCGTGCCGTCCCCCCCCCCCCCCCCCCCCCCCCCCCCCCCTGCTTTTGCATCGCAGGTCCCCCTCCACGTCCCTGGCCCCCACGCTCGCGTTCCGTGGATTCGTCAAAATCTGGCCCAACCAGCCAGTCATCCATCCACGATCCATCCGTCGCACGCACGCGAGGTTGGCTCCCCTCCCAACTATTTTCTCGAACATTTTTCTCCTCCGCGGCGAGGCGCGGGAAGCCAGCCAAAAAACGTACATTAGCTAGCATTCGCTCGCGTCGCCGTCGCATCCCCGACCGGGGCGGGGACACCACCTGCCCACCTCCCGTTGCAGCCGGCCTCTCCGATTCGCTGCGGAGATGAGTGAGTGGATGTTGCCCGGTGGAGGGAGCCGCGCGTGTGCCGGGTTGCCGAGCCGCAACGACCGCGCGAGTGCCGAGTTTTACTGACACGGGTCACGGGTGTGACCAACGTACCGTTCAATCTCGCTGCCGTAGAAGACAGGCACGAGAGGCTAGTAGGCTATACCACATATGGAATGGACTGTAGCTACTAATTCACAGGAAGGAAAAGTGTACGTGGAGGCGTGGAGCTACCAATGTTTTCTCTGTATCATGCGCACTACCGTGTCTGTACTAGTCTGTAGCCCTTAACGTTAACATGCATGTAGTGGGGCGTCGTGACGGCGTCCTTTCCCTTTCTTGATACGTATCGCGCATCGATTGCACATTGTATAGCACCAATGCGTCAACGCGTGACGGATCCCAGACATAATCTTTGTTGTGTATCTCAGACTTGCGTAGTGCTTAGTATATTCTAGAGATAAAATGGACATTAGTTGTGTGTTAGTTGATGTAATATTATTTGCACAAACAGCTAAACTGTATTTTCAAAGACAATTGGGCTCAACTGCCTCAACAGAATACATGCGAAAATCATCAATTTCTAAAGACGATTTTATCACCGCCACTTAAAAGAGAATTATCTATAAAAATCAATTTTCACACGCAGCTATATTAAATTAACTGACTGAAAAAATGATTGTTGGAGAGAAAAAAATAATTTCACCCTTGTAGCAGCCTTCTGTATGCCACACACCATTTCCATAGATCAAACCACACATAAAACAAAAAGGGAGGTACACTTCATCATAATGCTCAAAAGTTGAGAAGAAAAACAAGAGAATCCATCACAGTGAACCATTATATTTGTATTCACAATTCCATCCCAAATCTATGACAGAGATCAAAGAGAAGAGGAGGCAACCTATCTAGGAAAGGGAGGCGGTATATCCAGGTTCACCCTGTCAACAGATGTAGTCATTGCCGTCACCAAGCAATGCTCTCATCGTCGACCTCCTCCTTGGTGAGTTTAGGCTCGTGTAGTTCTTCCCTAGGATTGCTGATGCCAGATCAACTGTTCTCGAGGCCTACCGATACTAGATACATAGTTCACAAGGCATGCCGCCTCATGTTCCGTTGCTTCCATAACCTGCCTCTCTTGGATCCGCAGTTCAAGCGGTTGATGGAGTGAGGAGAGAGAAGAAAGGAAATTGAGAAGAAGGGGGATCTCATGATCACAAACTTATCTGTTACTTGGCAAATTGATCTCACGATGATATTTTTCACAGGTAGTAACCAACTCTTGCAATACTAATTTTCTTAGATGATCTCCTTAGGAGATCATTTGTTAAAAATATTTTTTTATAAATGGTTAATGAGACCACATGTTCCTCTAGCGTACTGCATACAGGTGTTCACCAAAATAGTGTTTTTAAGGTGTTAGTGGTGAGGGGTCTGTTCAGAAGAGCTGGAGCTACAAGCAGCCAGCCAGCTAGCAATGGGCTGCAACCAGCACAAACCGGCTGCCTGCAAAATGTTGTATTTATTCACATTCAAAATTACAGTCTAGTCCGGACCATTGCAGCCGAACGACTGCCTATGCAGCACAACCCAGACAGCTGCTATCGAGGACTACCGAACAGAGCCGATACCAACAACAATAGTAGAATTGGAAGAAAAATGATTGCGTACAACTCACACTCTTTGTTATTAGTGGCAAGATGTAAAATTTCTGTTTAAAAATAGGAATAAATTCACTTGAGGTTCCTTAACTTATCAACGAATCTGATTTTCGTCCTTCAAC
Source organism: Oryza punctata (assembly GCA_000573905.2). Lineage (NCBI taxonomy): Eukaryota > Viridiplantae > Streptophyta > Magnoliopsida > Poales > Poaceae > Oryza > Oryza punctata. The sequence goes on from CM002490.2 coordinate 35,613,927, forward strand.
CAAAAAACCAAATACAACGGGTCCCTCAACTGTCGGTGCAATATAGGTCCTATGGTGATTTGAACAGCGGTTTTAGCTGATGTGGTGCCTACGTGGCTAATTTGACCCCGTCTTTATCTGACGTGGTATTAACGTGACATATGAAGCAAAAATTAACAACTTAAAAATAAAAACAAAATATGTGGGTTCACATGTTAGTCAAATAATAAGATTAAAAATAGTGGGATCCACATGTCAGTGGGTCCCACTTCCTCCACCTCATCCTCTCTCTTCTCTATCTTCTCCCCTCTTCCCCAGATGCAATCGGCACGCCAGCGACTGAGAGCATGCTAGAGCCTCGATGGGTCCAGCGGCGCCATTCTTCATGTCCCACTCGCCGTGGCTCTCCATGGAGGCTGGCCACAAACCTCCCCTCCTCCTCGCCTCTCGCTGGCGCTGCTGCCTCGAGCTACTAGCTAGCTACTGCTCCTCATCCTCTTCCGATTCGCCTTCGCCGCCTCGATGCAGAAAATGGACGGGTCCGACGGAGGCGGCGGTGGCAGCAGCTTCATTGCTGATCGCAGCAATCCGCGTGAGCATCCAACGTAGAGTCCCTAGAAACGCATGCAGCCAGGGGCCATCGTCGTCATGGCTGCTAGTGGCGCAGCCTCCATTCTCCCTGCGGCGTCGTGCAACGCTCACAGTACCCTGAGGAAGTCCTCCTCCTCCTCCCGGCGACAGCGGTGAACTCGACAAGAACGATGCCAATGCCGCCGACGTCATCATCCAATCCCCATCCCTCCTCCTCCGCCACCGAGGCTGGGCCGATGTGTTAACGACGAAATTTGGTAAGCCTCGAAGTCATCATCGGCCTAGAGTCAGTATTGACTTCAGAGTCCTGGAAATTGGCCGATGGACATTATCAATTGCCAGCAGTTGTATTCCTGATGGATTCAGTTAAGGAAATTAATCAATCAAAGGAAGTTTATCCAGAAGAGTCCGAGTTCAAGGAGGATGCGACATGGCAGTTTATCTATTAATTAGGCAGAGTTTCTTAGTTTCATTTTATTTTTAGGAAAGTGTGTTTAGTGTCCGATAAAGACTTCATGTTTTTCCATTTATCTTTTGGAAAATTTGTATCGTTTCTAATAAGGACTAGTATCTACCCATGAGTATAAATAGGTACACTCGAGGTCATTGTAAATTATCTCCACAGACCAATACATCTACTTTCGGCGCATCACCACATTTTTTACTTTTGACGAGTTCTTGTTTCAAGTTGGGCTGCATCGGCTTCGATCTCCGATGAAGAATAAGGCTTGTTATGATGGCTTGTGTTGTCGGGATTAGTGCTTCTATCACTTCGACACTCTAATCTTGTTCATGTAAGTCGTCAAGTTATCATATACGTTATATAATCTAGATTGATAATGTTTTCTACTTTCATCAACCGATCTCCATATAGGGTTTTGTCGATATCCGCTAGATTACTTTGTTGGTTTAGATTATATAATGTATTCACTACCCTAAAAATCAATCAAAGGCTTGATTGTATTGATATTGTGTTTCTTTTCATACTTAGTGCTGCATCAGTTAAGTTTGATCTACTAAATCGTGCTTAGAACCATAATCTCTAGCCTACTTCTTAATTACCCATAAGAGTTTTATCGGGATTTCAGCCGATAAGTTATCTGGATGTTGTATTGGCTCACGATTATTACATACATGTTGGATTTAGCCGATGACAACAAAGGTTTCATTGATTATTTAATCGGTTGGATTTATTGACATCGGACCTCCAGCTGATGTATGCTTTAGCCGTCGAATCAATACTTATTCCATCATATCATTATTAGCCGATTGATTTCTATTGGTTTATTTTATTCTTTTATTATATCATCATCAGTCGATTGTCTTTGTTTACTCAAGTATCATCTATATTGGAAATATATATAGCCGATAATTCAGAATCCTATCAATATCGGCTGATATCGACATTAGTTGGTATCTATATCAGCTGGTATCGCTCCATCGGCTTGTCAGCCGATCAGCTCTTTTGATCTTCAATTTATATATCTTGTCAATTGCAGGATCAAACTGACTGGCACGCCTGCATCTCATTATTTTTTTGGACCTGTACTGGAGCTAAGCAGATCTTGCAGGCCGTCGTGTTTTTACGTCAACACGGTGACACTACTCCCTACCCACCCCACCCCTTCTCTCCGACCTCCGCCGCACCTCCGCTCTCACTCGCTGTTGTGCCGGTGCCCGTGCTGGCCGCAGCTGGGGAAGAAGGAGAAGAGGGGAGTAGACATAAAAGAGAAGGATGAGGTGGAGGAAGTGGGGCCCACTAACATGTGAGTCCCATTATTTTTAATTATTACTTGATTGACATGTGGGTCCACTTATTTTGTTTTAATTTTTAAATTGTTAAATTTTGCTTTATATGCCACGTCAATGTCACGTCAGATAAAGACCGAGTCGAATTAGCCACGTAGGTACCACGTCAGCTAAAACCATCGTCCAAACCACCATGGGATCTATATTGCACCAGCTTTAACAATTGAGGGACCCGTTGTATCTGGTTTTTCGGTTGAAAGACGAAAATCGAATTCGTTAACAACTTAAGGGATCTCAAGTGAACTTATTCCTTAAAAATACAAAATTTTGTAGGGGCCCAATTACACAGCCTCGGCCTGTAAGCACTAATAGCCCATAGAGAAAGGAATAAATTCATTTGAGATCTCTTAACTTGTCAACGAATCCGATTTTCGTCTTTCAACCGGAAAATCAGATACAACGGGTCCCTTAACTGCAAAACTGGTGCAAAATAAGTCACAAGGCGGTTTGGACGGCGGTTTAGTTGACATAACGCCTACGTGACTAATTTAACTCAGTTTTCACCTCACGTGACATTGACATGGTGCTTACGTAACAATTTGATTTAGAATATAAGAAAAACCATAATCCCACATAACAGTTACACAAAAAAACAGTAATTAAAAATAGTGCGGCTCACGAGCTCCACGTATCATTCACACTCCCCTCCTCTTCTTCCTCCTCTCTTCCCATCTCCCATCTCTTCATCTCTCTCCTCCCTCTTCTCCTCTCAAGGGCGCGACGGCCGACGGGTGGTGGGAAGACGGCGGTGGCCGGCGGGGAGAAGGGGCGGCGCGCGGCGGTTTTGCAGGTGGGGGCGGTGGCTGGGGCGAGGTGGGCGATGTGGGAAGTGGGCGTAGCCGTGTGGCCGGCGAGGTCGAGGTGGACGTGGGCGGCGACGTCGAAGACGAGGGTGAGGAGGAAGGGTGGCGGGCGTGAGGAAGAAGGAGAGGGAGCCTGGGGATGGGATTGAGAAGGAGAAGTTGGTGGAGAATGCGGGGCCAAGGGCGACGGGGTGCGTGAGCTGGAGGCAGGCGCGCGGGGAGGCCATGGAGACGGCGATGGGGTGGAGGGAGGCGGCGCCGGAGAGGGCGAGGCGCGGGAGGGATGGGGATTCCGGGAAGAAGTCGAGGGAGAAGGGCGCGGCGGGCGGAAATCCGGGAGCGCGGAAATCCGCCGTCACGGGGCCTCGTCGTCGGCGGCATCGTGGATCCCTCCGGCAATCCTCCTCGTTGTCGTGGCCATCTTGTCGCGGTCGGCCTCCATCCACCCTCCCTTGCCAACGCCGACGCAGGATGGATTTGTGGTGGGAGGAGGCGACGGCTGCCATCCGGCGGGCGACCGGGAGAAGGGCGGTCGACGCGCGGCGATGGATGGATGGATTTGTGGCGGGAGGAGGAGGCGGGGAGAAGGGCGGGCGGCCGCGGTGGTGGATGGACGGATTTGTGGCCAGAGGGGGGCGGAGAGCCGGAGATGTGGGCGACTGAGGCGGCGTTCACGCAGTTGGGGTCGTGGAGGGAGGAGGACGAGCAGGAGGCCCGCGCCACTCCGCTGCTGCCGTCCGTGGAGAGGGGCTTCTTCGCCGACTCCGGCGACTTCTTCCGTCGCATTCGCACCCGCCTCCGTCGCACTTCACACCTCGGCCCCCATCGGTTGGTCTAATAAGTCGAAGCAAAAGCCAAAATTTAAATTTTCAAACTTGATTAATTTTCAAACTTGATTTTGAAGTTGATTTTAAAATATTTTCAACGTAATTTTTTTAGCGTCGGCTTTTAAATCATTACGAACAAATATATAAAAGTTTTACCTATAAATTATTTTTTATTCCCTAATAAGCTAAATTAGGGAATAAGCCGACCGATGAGGTCCCTCCTCAGCTCTGTCTTCTCCGTCCCGCCGGCGTTGATTGGTTGAGGAGCCACTCGCGGCTAAGTGCTAACATGTGGGGCCTCGTGGGTCCTATGTTGCCTTAGCCGGCTGACATGCGGGCCCCGCTTTTTTTAATTTTTATATTTTACTTCTAGTGCCACGTCACCGTCACGTAGATCAAGTCAAACCAGCCACGTATATACCACGTCATTCGAAAACACCATCCAAACCATCATGCGACTTTGTTTGCATTGGTTTTAACAGTTGAAAGACCCGTTATATCCGGTAGTGTTGTTCAGGATGAAAATTAGATTCGGTGTCAAAGTTAAGGGATCTCAAATGAACTTATGCCATAGAGAAATACACAGTTTGTACTCGGGCTTTTTTGCAGGCCCGGCCATCGTCGACGCCTTGACGGCTCCAGCCCGTCCTTATTGGGCTCTCTCTGGTTTCCTCGGTGGACAGGATAACGCAAGATAAGGAAACGGCACAGGCACAACCGAGCCAGCTATCGAGCGGAGGCAGCTCCTCCTCCTGTGACGGCGAGGCGTCCATGGCGTCCCTCTCCCTTTCCCTCCACCACCCGTGGTACGCTTCCTCCTCCTCCTGTGGATCAGTGGATACCCGGTCATCTGGAACGCATAGTCTTTGCTGCTCGCATTTTCCCTTTCTTTCCCTTCCGTGGACTGAATTGCTACGGCAGCGATTTGGTTGGGTTTCTGCATTCTTGGGGTTCCAAGAAATTAGTCTTTATAGCTTCGTCCAAGAAAAGGGCAGGTGGTAATGGTACCCAGCATTCTTGATTCTTTGCAGAAAAGTTAGTACCCCTAATTTGCTAGGCACATAACTCAGGGGCCTTGCTCATTTTGCAACCATGGAATTGTACTGTCGATGAAGGGATCAATAATTTTTTTTGTGTGTGTGTGTGTGGTGACATATCTTACATGAATGCTAAGTTCCAGGAAAGTGTGGATAGTTGTCCAATCAATTAGCACAATACACCACGACCTTGAATATGGTGCTACCATATTTGATAGTTTACTTCCAATAGGTCGCTAATGTATTGATCATTTAATATCTGGAACCTTATAAATTCACATAACATGGTGGTAATGATGAATCACGAAGTTGATCTTGTTAATTTGATTGCCTTTGTTAATAAAACAATGGCCATGCTAAAAATATCGATACCTCCTTTTTTTTATTGGGAACCATACCTCTAAATTGTGTTAAAAATCAGATCTAAAGATCTAACTTGCCAACACTTTTGAGTGAATTAGTACATTGATCCACCATGACATGTTATGCAAATTTCAGGCAGAAATTGATATACCTTTGTAAAAACATAGATTTTTCGATGATTTTACCTTGTTATCACTAAGAGTAAAGCGGCTTCAAACTACATGGTTGATATGTTGCCTGAAATGTTCAAGGTGAGCATGGCACGATATCATCCAAGTTTACTGTTATGCAGCTTTGCCGGCTGGCCTTTGTAAACTGTTTTGTCTTGGTTATTCTATTCTATTCATTTTTTTTCACCTACTTTATAAAACTAAATTAATGCATTTTTAATGTAATGGTTTTTTCCTTTCAGTATTATATGAGAGTTTTGATGGAGTTTTCTTTGATTTGAATCAGCAATTCAAAAAAAGGCTTCCTTGGAAAGAGACAAGGGATTTGTCCTCGTGTTATCCCTGCTGGCAGAGTTGGTTTTGTCAGAAAAACAATTGAGTGCAAGGAATCTAGAATTGGAAAGAAACCGATTGAAGTTCCATCAAATGTTACTCTTACATTAGAGGAGCAATTTATAAAAGTTAAGGGTCCACTGGGAGAGTTATCACTAAACTATCCAGGTGAAGTAAATGTGGTGAAAGAAGAATCTGGTAAGCTGAGAGTCTCCAAAACAGTGGAAACCAAAAGGGCAAACCAGATGCATGGCCTTTTCAGGTAAGATGAGTATTTTCTATTTCGTTTTGCTCTGGTTCACTTATCATTATATGTTCACTGTTTCACTATTTTATTGTTTGTTTTCCATAAGATTTCCTGGTATTGCGAATTCTTTTTACCGACTTAGATCCCTACTTTCTATCATAAGTCACATGCCATCCATGCCTAAAAACAACTTGTACCACAACATACTATTTGTAATGTGCGGATAGATAGGCACAGCCCTATACTCCTACTAACCTCTACTAGGATGCAGATTCCAGATAGCAATATCCAACTTCTTGAAATCTCTTTTCTCTAACCTTTTTCTTTTTAACAATCAGTACTGATGATGACTTTGCTTTGTTCTGGAGATAAGGAACTAAGCTCTACACTTCGAAGTTGCATGGAAGTATGGAACATAATAATCTACCTTGAAGGGAGTAAAAACAGTTCTAGTAGTACATCTGACAAAATGTGGAAAGTAACATTAGTATGTTTCTTCTTGCAGTTTTCGCTGTCCTATATGACATATGTTGTTATTGCTCCTTTCGTGCATTCAAGAATCAAGATCTGTAAATCTGTTTTTGAACTCCAATCATCATCCGGAGTTACTGAAACTTGGTCTACAATTCCTCCATTTATTTAAAAAACAAGAAATAGCAAGATATCATGTGTACTAAATTGAACAAACACCCACCTTGATCTCAAGGAGCACTCAGTAGTCAGTACAGGTGATGCTGGATAAGGATTAATGAAAGGTGTGATGCGCCACCAAACCTTTTTTTTTTCACTTTTGACAAGCTTACTCTCAAAACATCCAGGCCTGTGTGCCAACTGCCAACCCTTTTCCAATTCCTCTCACTAGCATGAATCCATGATAGCATCTAGTTTGTCTTTGCCTTATGCTGAAGAACCTTCTACAGAATGAATGTTTTGCTTTTGCTTACTAATCATAGCATGGTCAGCTGAATGGTCTTGTCAAGCCTTCATCTTTACTACTATTTATCCCTCTAAAAACAAGGGTTGCAACTATTCAATGCAGGACCCTGACGGACAACATCATCGTAGGGGTATCAAAAGGGTTTGACAAGAAGCTTCAGTTAGTTGGGGTAGGGTACCGTGCAGCTGTAGAAGGCAAAGATCTCGTGATGAATTTGGGATTCTCGCATCCTGTTCGGATGGCTGTCCCTGAAGGCCTGAAGGTTAAGGTGGAGGAGAACACCAGGATCATCGTGAGTGGCTACGACAAGAGTGAAATTGGCCAGTTTGCTGCCTCCATAAAGAAGTGGAGGCCACCTGAGCCGTACAAGGGGAAGGGAATCCGATACGCCGATGAGGTTGTCAGAAGAAAGGAGGGTAAAGCTGGGAAAAAGAAGTAGAAAGTTTCCCTAAAAAAAAAAAGTAGAAAGGCTCTGCTGCTACATCATTGTTCTGCTAGTTTTATATATACTTACTTTCTGTTTTGATTTTCCTCCATGTGTAAGTGTAATCCATCTTTTACGATCAAGAGAACAAGCTTTTTGAATAATGTAATCTGCTCTCCCACGGATTGTACACTATTTTTTTCACGAAGTGAGCGTAACTCAATTGATTACGTTTCTTTAATTTTTGTGGTAGAAACAGTTCACTCAGGTTTAAGTACTAAAATCGATATGGGTGTCTGTATGTAACACCCTAAAAATTAGACCTTCAAAAAAAAAACAAAAACCCAAAATACGAACTTTTAAAGAAACTTTTAAATTAAGCCGCTTCGTGTCACAATTAATTGCTCGCTTATTCCATCTTTGATAACGAGGTTCAAATTTATCAAATCAAGATAAGCATAAACCCTAAAACGAAGTTAACTTGGTGCACAATTAAAAAGAATAAGATAAAAAAATGTGGTGAGGGACAATTGTAGTGAGGAAAATGTTTTAAAATAAACATCGCGAATGTATAGACCTACGTAAAAACCGATTAAGGTATTTCATATAAAATATATAATAAATTATCCAAACTTGGAAATTTAGGGTAAAACAATTAGAACATTGGTCAACACTTATTTGGTGAATTTTACAGAATTTTTAGCGATTTTTTTTGGAAGGAAATCACCAAATTAACAAAACTACCCTGGCGGCACTGTTCATTGGCCGCCAGGTGTTCGATCCGGCCCCGGACCCCCTGCCACGCGCCGCCTGCCGCTGCTCGCCCGCGCCTCACGCGCGCTGATCGCCCTCGCGCCGTCCCGCGCCCGCGCGCCCGCGCCGCCCTGCCGCGCCGAGCTCGCCGCCCTGCCGCGCGCTGCCCGCTCGCGCCCTCGCGCCCCGCGCTGCACGCGCCGTCCCGCGCGCCCGCGCCGCACGACACCGCCGTACCGCCGCGCCATACCGCCTTCGCCGCCGTACCGCCGTGCCATGCCGCCCCGAGCCGCGCGGCCACGCCGTGCGCCGCCCTCGCGCCGTGCGCCCGCACGACGCCGCCGTACCTCGCGCCATGCCGCCGCCTGTTGCCGCCGTGTCCACCGTACGCGCCCACGCCGCCGTACACCTCCCCCACGCCGCGCGCCATGCCGCCGTGTCCACCGTGCTGCCCCCCGGCCGCCTATAAATTTCCCCCGGCCGAGCCCCTTCTCCCCCTATCTCTCCTCCTTCATTTTTCCCTTCCTCCTTCTCCACTGCCGAGCGCCGTCGCCGCCTCCTCTGCCGCGCCGCCGCCCGGTAGGTGCTGCCCCCTTCTTCCTTTCCCCCCCTTTTTGCCGGCAAGAACTCTGTGAGAGAGAGAGAAACAGAGAAAGAGCAGAGAGAGCTGAGGAAGAAGGGAGAAAATAGAAAGGAAAAGAGAGAGAAAAAGAAAAAGGGAGAGAGAGAAAGGAAAGATAAAACAAAAGAAAAAAACAAATATAAAAATAAAAGAATAAAATAGAGAGAGATAAAATTAAAGGATTAGGAATTTAATTTTTGTTTATCTCGAATATATGTGCTAGATTAATATAAAATGATTAGTTTAATAAATTAGTAGAATACACCGACATCGATTATTTTGGAAACACGAGTAAAAATTAAATCGGAGATTTAATTGATATTTAAATTAATTACCTAAATAGATTATTCGTTTAAATGATTAATCTTTAGCGGGGTATTTAGCCGATTATTTAGATTTTCGTTCGCTAATGTTTCGCTAAATCGATAACATATAATCAGAGGATTAATTATCGGTCGTTTTAAATTGCTATCGTAGGTATGTGACCGTTCGTTATCCATTTAAATATCTACTTAGCCTGTATTTAGTTAGTTCTTACTCTAGTTAGGAATATCCACCAAATTAGCCGTCGCAATTATTTACGCCAACTATTTACCGGATAGGGTTACCTTTTATTATCGGAATCTAATTTATTCGAGACGCGTAAACTAGATCGGATTAATATTTTAAATTGGCTAGCGCTAATATTTTAGGATAACGGTATTAAAAATCAAAATAGGATTACTTCATAAATAAAATGGAATCGATATCGACATTCAAACGCTCGCGCTCGATCTTTTCTTTAATTGGATTTTGTTGGATTTTAATTGAATTCTAAATGAATTCAATTTCTTTCGCACGTAATTTTAGACACCGAGGGAGCTGTGAGTCCGATCGAAGACCAAGAACCACCGGACTTCGAGCAAGTCAAGTCATCACTATCCTTGAGCATGTTGAGCCCAAGTTGCGAAATTATTTTTATTTACAAATAAAGTTGCATGCAATGATGAACACCCTACTTGTTATTATGCCATACCTTGCTTATTGTTTATCCTTACATTCCTTCGTAACCACGCTTATACATGAGTCCCTAGTCAATTATGACAAATGCTTAGTGATGCTAATCTAGAAACATGCATACTCATATTTATCAAATGCTTTATGCTTGGGCAATTATCTTGGGGAAGGTAATTGAGATGCGGCATGTGGAGACATGAGCGTCACATTGCCATGGTGTGATGATATGATTTAAGAAAAGAGGAATAAAACCAAACAAATGTTTTCGACTGGGGCGGATGGTGGATTTGGGTGGTATCCGGAAAAGGCTAGTTCTGTCCCTGGTCAGTTAAGGACCGAGCCATGAAGTTAAGCATGAAACGACCCCAATACAATCGTACTTCTCGGGTGGGTATAGACCTAGCCGACTAGATAGCTGAGCAGTGGCAGTATTCTTGCATAGATGGTTCACCCCAGTGTGTGAGGCAGGTTCGCTACGTCGAGGCAGCCGTTGAGGTAGGGACGCGATGCGTACCCTACATCGGTGTCGCCGTTGGTAGGACTGCCACGTGTGTGAGAGTGAGAACCTAAAACTTAAGATATAAACTTGTGCGTGTGTGAGACTTCTTTTCTCGGGAGCGCCAGAACTCCTCTCACTGCTAGAAACAGATACGCCTAGAGTGCACGAGGATGATAGTTCATGGAGCGGGTACTGCCAATGTAAGGTTATCGAAAGGCTTTGCCGTGACGCGTCTCATGTGTTGGGACGAGGCTCATGTGTTGGGCAGTCGCGGAGTACGGGTAAAGTGTACATCCACTGCAGTGTGAGTAAACCAAATCTATTCGAATAGCCGTGCTCACGGATATTGAGCACCGCGACGTGCATTACACTTGGCTAGACTCTAAATTCTTAACCTGTGTGGGATGGGGTATTGCATGATGAATTTTATGCTGTTGGAGTCACTCCCTGAGAGCAGGGAAGGTGGACGTCCACAGAAAACCATGACGACCAACGGCGGGAAGCCATCCTTGGGAATCACAATGGATGGTGGACAGAACCGTCGTTGTTTAATTTGAACTCTGGTACTAAAACTTGATCAGGTATGCTAGGTCCTAGGTTTGTGAAAATGATTGAAAAACTAGCTTTATGCAACAGAGTTTATGCCTTGCCTTGAATAAAAACCTTCATATGCATTCTTGCCGTGGTGACTTGCTGAGTACGGTTGGTACTCACCCTTGCAATTATTAAACTTCATCAGAAGCCGAAGATGACACCGCGGAAGATCCATACGCCTACTACGAAGAGGATGCGGAAGATGAGGGTGTCCATTAGGTCTAGATACGGTCGTTGCCTGTGGCAATGACGATGCCGCTGCCTCGCTCCGCTACTTATCTATATTCTGCTTTTGGACTGTATTCCGGACCATTTGGTCCTTTGTTCTAAGACCACGCCTTCGGGCCTATGATGTAATAATTCGTACACGACGCATATGTACGCGCTTATGGTAATTCAACTATGTATTGTGTGTGCCAAACTACTTGATGCAGGGAAATGGCACAGATTACACGAGTGATTCCTGTTGCAAAACGGGGGTGTTCTTACACTGTATTCACGGTTTTTTAAAAAAATGTTGTAGTGTGTTTCTCAAGAAAAATAGTAGTAATATTTCCATCAACCCGGACCTGCTGTGCCACGCTGAATTAAACTATGGCGGATTAACCTTCACGCTGCTGCACTGGAGTCCAAAGAAACCAGACTTTCAGAACCCAAGTTTGACAAAACAGTGGTGAACAACCTGGAAGTCTGAAAGCAGTCGCCACGCAATTTAAGGGCCCTGAGAAATCTGATGCGGCCGCGCATCAGCCATCACGTGGTCCGCCTCTGATATTCCCGGTTCCGATACCGCGACGCGCGCGCGCACGCAAAGCTGACGCGCAACGCAATGAAAGCGATCTCGCCGGAGGCCAGACACGGCCGTTGCGCACTACGCCCCGAACCGAGCAGCTGACCGGTGATCGAAGCGCTAGGACCGTAGCACGCGTGTGCACCACCAGCGCACCAAAAATCCTCCATAAAAACACGCCCTTTTGCCGCTATCTACTCGTAGCACCTGCTTTTGCGTGGGCCGGGCCGGACTCGTCGATCTCATCATCGCGCGCTGAACAGAAGAATCAGCAGCGCAGGCACGCCAATCGAGGCAGCGATGATCGTCCAAACCTCTGACCTACACAAAGTCACAGACCAGGCTGGATGTGCTCGAGCAGCTGGATGTGCCTGGGCTTGGTTCGGCCTCAGTGTGTTGGGAACAGTACGGAAAACGAAATAACTATTTACTATTTTTGAAAAATAAATTAATATAATTTTTTAAAGTAACTTTTATATAGAGAATTTTTAAAAAATAAACTGTTTAGTCGTTTAGTCGTTTGAAAAACGTGCAGGTAGAATTGTAAGTTAAAAAGGTTAAGGAAAAATTCAGTCTCACGCTCACTTGGTGGTGTATGTGACACTTTTGGTGTTCTCTGTGCTCTCAGCCCCACGCTCGATCGCTAAGCTGATAAAAATTGGACGCCTACTCCAGAATTGAGTAGGGCAACGACCGCCAGCTACTTGGAAAATTCTCCCTTTTGTGTCATCATGTTCCCCTTCTCTCGCAATCGGCAGGTGATCCACCTGAATCCTGATCAGCATCAATTAATTCGATCTGCTAATTAAGTTGTATCACTGATACCTTTCTTTGTGTTGAGTAGGTGCCATTTCTCAAAGTGGAAGGCGGTGTTGTCCTACTTGGCTGCATCTAGATTCTACCACATATTCAACCCAGTGTAAGTGTACTTTATAAGTTAGTAATATATTTGCAATGTGCTTATGTGCACGATGTTAGTTAGTTGCCTGAGGCTGTTTGCTACGCAAGTCGGAGCTAATACTAGCTGCATTTCTTTATAAGCTAGTGAGACCTTTTTTCTTCACATCACATGCGCACGAACACGAATGGAGAAAAGCATTACACAACCAAACAGAGCAGCCCTAACTCACCAACTAACCCAAAAGAAAGGAATATATTGTTAACTTCTCGTTCGAATAAAAACAAGCTACTTTTTGTGAAGCCAGCAAGCAATCTGGCTGCATCGTAGCTCAGGCACGGCACGTCGGCACCCAACATATCATGCCGATTCCTTTGCTCCTAATCTCACTCAAATAGAAGCATGCACCGGGCACTTTCGGCTCTCGAAAGTCGGTCGGTCGATCGATCTCCGCCCAAATCCACGTGTCAGTACACACGAAGATGCGTATATACATTGGCACATTGATCGAGCATCTAAGCTTAACTGAAAATTTTGGAATCTTACTGTAAACGCAACGGCTTGCATCTTTTTGATTCAGTCATTTTGCTGTAGCAGTAACCAAGCAGTAGTAGGAGAGAGGAGATAGCGATTACGACGGCCACCGACACCGGCCGCCATCCTCCGTTCCTTTCGCACGCCTCGTGGAGATGCCCGGACCGGCCTCGCGATCGAATGGTCGATCCATCGATGAATGGTAGGTTCCACGAGGCGAAAACGACCGGCCGGGTTGGCGAAAAAAAGGCGGACTAGTAACGCGACCGCGCGAGATGGGAGCGGCAATCGCAGCACTGTTCGGGCGGGACAGGATTAGGTCACGTCCGGTTGGGAGCTCGAGAATTCCCTCATCTCGCTCGCGTATAGTACTCGATCGATCGCCAGCTAGCATGCAACAGGCGAATCGATCGACTGCCCGGCAAAGCGCGCGCGCCGCGGCTGGGTGGATTGGCCGCGCGCAAGTAGCGCGAGCGACACGGTGGCGGGCTCGGCGCGTTGCGCCAACGGGGGCGGCTCGGTTGTTGCGAGCGCGCGCGGACACCGCCGTTTTCCGTGCAACCACCGGGCACGGCCGCTGGCTGGGCGGCCGTGGGGATCGATGGCCCCGGCCGATGCGGCTGCGCGCGCGCTAGGTGAGACTGCCATGTGCGCCGTGCCGGGCGGTGGTGGTGGCTGCACGGGCTGGCTCCCGGTTGTTGGTGTTTGGCTCGGTTGCGCCGCCAGTTCACAACTTCGGATCCATGATCCATCCCGTCCGTACATGGCCCCTCGCGTCGTATTCTTTCCACCCGTCATCTGTCCGTCGGAACAAATACGGATGGCTCGACGTTTCGCCGTAGTTTTGCTTTGTTGTTTTTTTTCTCTCTCTCTCTCTCTGTTGCGCGGGTCCTTTCGGATAGGAAAGGGCGAGCGGAAAGGGAGAAAAGAAGGGGGTGAAAGGCGTAGGTTCTCTTTCTCCGAAAACGGGACGCTTCTACGGGCTTGTGACGTGCTACGGTATTCCATTTCCCATGGTTTGTTTTTGTCCTGGTTTTGGACGCACGAGTCTTACACCACGGCGTTTGTTACTGGGAGACCAACGGAACTGTGAGTTGAATGGTAGCCATGGACCATGGACCATGGTTCTCAATAACGTACAACATGTGAAAAAGGAGATAAATGGCTCATGATTCATGAACCAGAACCAAAAGCATTGCCCCAAGATAAATGTGCACTTTCAAACTCAACCAATTTAGTGCTTGGATCTCCTTGGTGGCATGTATACCGACATGCATATACGTGCCAAAACGCATTTTTTTATGTCGTCGTCCTGTTTTATCTATGTCAACTTAAGTTATTGGTAAATTGGCTAATGCATTGTACTACTCAACATTGTAATTTTAGAAACATCACTTGTAAAGTTGTACTGCTAATCAATTATTTAATGTTAGTTGTGCCTATCAAAAGGTCATGGAACCAATTATTTGGGTTTTCTGTGCGAATCAAAAAGGTCACATGTTGTTCTTCGTTTTGAAGTAGTGCTAATTGCTTGCACTACTGTGTGGATGACGTGTTCGAACTTTGGACTCTTATCAACTGCAAAGCCACCGCTAATCCCATTGGCCGCATGGATTGGCAGCTGCAGCTGGGACCCATCCACAGGTACAAGCCACATTGTAGCATGGATGTACTGCACGAGAGAACGTGCTGGTGCACGAGACTTGCGGCTTGTGGGCGACGGCATGGTCCAAGTTTCCAACCGCAGCCTGCCTGCTGCTGCGCCTATCCGTGCAACGACCCCCCAACTCTGCAAGGCTGCTCTGAATCTCTGAACTATGATTAGCAGATTAGGTTGCCATTATAATCACCTCATTACTGCCAGGCGTTTACTGTCATTCTCCCTACTTGACCCATCTTTTGTCCCCGGGTCGACGTCACAAAAAAAGGCAGAGCATGATTACGCACCACTAGTTTCACTTTCACCGGTTGGGTGACTCATCCAACCGTGTACAAAAAGCGAGATGAGAACAACAAACTCACCTTCACATCAGGTGAGTACGTGCACTGTATGAAGACTGACACGGAAATTCCCCATCAACCCAACGTTGTTTCCATAAAAAAAATATTTTTCTAAATTTGTTCAACGTCGCATTGCTAGTAAATAGGTTGATTTCCGATAGGCCAATAATAGTTTCAGAGAATTACATTTCTCATTTAGGAAAATTTTAGAAAATATGATTACAAAAATATGTGAGTTGCAAAATACCATCATACGTGAGCATGAAATGCAGATCATGGATCCACGTGCTAAAATGTTACTTTATCTCTATCAAATCTCATCCTAAAATAATAAATCTGATCAGAACCTACTAAAATAGTAAATCTGAACAGAACTTTTATCCAGGAAGAATGAGGAGTTACAATGCTATTTTTCAATTTGGTGTTTTTTTTTTATAGTACCATGCATACTGTCATTTCTGGTTTTATCCGGTGCACTGTGTGGCAAAGCTTTTTTTTTTTCTTGGTGAAGCGGTGACACTGTAGCTGTAGGCCAGTGGTGATCATCCTGGGGAAGAACGCCAGGTAACAACAGCCGTGACGCGACGGGCGCGCGACCTGTTCCCTTTCGGGTGCGGACGTGTGGTTGATTGTGTGTGCGAGCCGAATGTTGCCTACTGCCGCCGCTTTTTTTCGGTTTTTTTTTTTCCTTTCTTCTCCCTTTAAATCATCTAGCTACTTCTTCCTGACTTCCTCCCTCTTCTAATCTTCTTTCTTCTCTCGCCGCCGAGCGACTCGAAAAAGATGGTGGGTGTATAGCTACATATTCACGCCACCGCATCGTCATCTACACATCTCCACCTCCCGCTGCATCACCACTCCACCGCCGCGCGCTTGTTAGCTCTTCCTCCTCCTCTCATTGCAGGCGGCTGCCGACTGAATCAAGGTGAGTGGTGTGTGTTGTGTGTCTTCCTCTCTGTTCATCAGTCAGAGTTAAGACTTGATGAGTTTATGAGGTAGGATTGGGTATTAATTTTGATGGTGCTAGCGTTCTAGATGATTGCAGGAAGGTGACTGTCCTGCTAAGGATTAATTTCAGTTGTTGATTTTTGGAGTGTGTTTCACGCTTCGAACTAGTCCTTTGCCTTTTCTTCCTTCCTGTGCTTAATTCTCTCTTCTTTTTGTGCTTTGCGTATACCTCTTTAGCTAGCTTGGTACTGGTAGTCGATTATGTAGCAGCCATAAATCAGTTGCAATGAATACTTTGGTCTCAATTCTTCTCTGTGTTTAGTCTTCTGTAGGGGTTTAGTTTCTCAACTCTGCTCTGCTTTTGAAGAAAAAGAATATTCAGGTAGGATTCTGAGTTCTGATCACGGAACTTTTGCGCTGCAGATGAAACGGACCATCATCGTCAAAGTGGACCTGGAATGCGAGCGCTGCTATGCCAAGATCGACAGGGTGCTCACCAGGATCAGAGGTAGGTACTCTCGTCGCGCGGTTTGCAAGTTCTAGGATCAAATGGTGTTTCTGGCAGCTTTTGAGCTGGGTTAATCGTGACAAAAAGATGAATTAATCTTTGAGAGATTTTGCGTGCGCAGACAAGGGTGAGTTCGTCATCGAGGACATCGACTTCGACGTGAAGCACAACAAGGTGATCGTCTCGGGGCCCTTCGACCCCGACAAGCTCGCGGACAAGCTCTGCTGCAAGGCATGCAAGATCATCAAGGAGATCGAGATCGTCGACCTCCCGCCGCCGCCTCCGCCGCCGGCGCCGGAGCCGGAGCCTGAGCCACCCAAGAAAGAAGAGCCCCAGCCACCGCCTCCGAAGGAGGAGGAGAAGCCCGAGCCGCCACCGGCGGTGATAATCGTGGAGCCACCGGCGCCGGCGCCCGAGCCGGAACCCGAACCGGAGCCGGAGCCGGAGCCGCCGAAGAAAGAGCCGCCGCCGCCGCCTCCCAAGCAGGAGCCATGCCCGCCGCCGCCCAAGATCGTCGAGGTCCCTTACCCATGGCCCTACCCCTACCCGTTCCCGTCGTGGCCGTCCGACTGCTGCTGCCACCATGGCCACGGCGGCTGCCACTGCTGCTCCTGCGGGAAGGCGCCGGAGCCGGCGCCGGCGCCGGCGCCTCCGCCGCCGCAGTACATCCCTTGCTACCCGCCGCAGCAGCCCTACCCCTGCGGCGGCTACAGGATCGTCTGCGAGGAGGACCCCTCCTACGCCTGCGCCATCATGTGACCTAATCATCATTATCTTCTCCTTAATTACCTTCTCCCTCCTCCTCGTGTATAATTAAGCACGCACCGTACAGACACGCACATGTATACACTACACATCCTACACGTACTCCTCTTTATTATCTACTAGTCTATATATACTCCCTCTGTAACTCTGTTGATTTCCTTGCGACCCATTTAGAAGTGAAAAATAAGTAAGTATATATCGTCGTCGTAATAAACAGTACCAAGTAAATTCATGTACATGCATTTGAATGCATTTTAGAGAAAAACAGAAAGGAGGAAGAGAGCTGTTCAGTCTGGCCCTTTGATGGAATGATCGTTTCGTCGGCATCACGACTGCTTTGCTTTGCTTTATTTACGTTGCACTGGGGACATCTCACTGTCGCCACCAGCTTTGCTTTGCTCCCCTGCCTCCATTTGTCACCGTATGGTGACAGAAAATCACAGATTAGATAATGCAATAACTCTCTTTTTCTCGCACACGTCTTAATCCATCCCGCCACCGCCGTGTACCCAGATCGGTGCGAAAAGACGCGGCTGATAGGTGCTGGGACGCACGAATCACCCGCGCTGCGAGACGGCAACGCCGAGGCGGTCTGGATGAGACAACGGCGAGACGGATCGTGGTGGTGGTGGTGGGAGAGGAGGCGGGCGACGTGGTGGCGTCGCGGTCGCGTGCGCCTCGGCACGGCTCGGTGAGGTGAGGCGCGAGACCGCGAGAGGGAAGCTGATCCGCGGGATCCCGCGGGTTGGGGCGCGCACGCACGTCGGCGTCCGATGCGGACGTGCCACCGGCAGCGGAGGCAAGCAGTGCGCCACCAGCGCTTGTCGCTGCAGCTAGCGCCGCGTACTCGCGTGGGCCTTGGCTGCATTTCCGTTTCGGGTTCACGTGCATTACGGTGTTTCGGCTCATGGGCCTTCTTTTTTCCGGAGTTTGGCAACGCTGGGGAACTGGAGTTTTGTCCTTTGGTGTTGCGTGGATGCGTTGCAACATTTGCATGCATGGGAGGTGTGTGTGGACCGCGGGAGAATTGGTGGTATTAATATGTGGGGTTTATTTGATAGTAGTATTTGGGGTATGTATGCATGGATATCTTGTTGGAGTGCAGCATGGGAACTACTGAAACTGCCCCGGAACTGATAGAACATTACCCAGGTTCCATAGAAGATTTGTTACTCGTGAGTTGCAGGTGATCATCCCCGGAGCCAATCAAACACAGCCTCTTTGATTAGATGGCCCTTAGAGGCCTAGTACTAACAACTTGGGAAACAAAAAATATATATTCAGATGAGCATAAAGCTAGCCAGAGCCACCACACAGACCAGACAGCCTCCTCTGTGTTACTGTTTCTGAACAATTGTGATATGTAATGCAGGGTTCTATACACGTTATCCCCTTATCCTTACCCTAACAACAGTTTTGAGTATAGGACTCCCCAGCCAACGGGTACCCACAAGGCGGCCGTTCAGACGTCCTATCAGGTGGCCAGTGTGCTTACGTGTGGAGCACCGCTGCTTTGCTTGACACTGTCCCATTAGCAAATCTTTCGTCCTCTAGCCCTACTGATCTGTATGCATCCAATTGCAGCTTCCCACCTATCATGATTCCTGACCTGTATGTATCCATAATCCATTGGACATACGTGCGTGATTGCACTTGCATAGTTTGCATCTTGCATTGCCTTGTGTTTTTAACGTACGTTTGATTAGCACATGCGATTTTTATTAGGAGGGCCTATGTAACATTTGACAAAAAAAAAACCCTTTGATTTCAGTTATTTTTTAGACGGCTAGTATAACATTCAGATTTGTGTATGAATAGTACCTTATCCTCCCTCTCTCTCTTTCTTCATCACTATGACTTGCTCAAGTAGACCAAGCTCACCGGCACTCCATCCTCCCCACCTCCCCACACCGTCCCCACGTGCCACTTCCTGGTCTTGCTGGTATCGGCGAGGCCCAATCGGCCATCCCTTCCCCCTCTTCCCTCTCGTCACCTAAGACATGCCCTTCCATTGACGCAAAATATGTTGTGACACACGAAGACATGAGAGATCTGTTTTATTCTAGTGCAGGTCCTAGAATCGGGTTCAGAGCTTACCAGTCAATTTGATCCTGCAACTAATAATGTGTAAAAGTTAAATTACGAGGCCAATGAGCTGACATGAAATCGTCTACCCAACCGATGCCCATGGAATTTCGGATCAACGGCTATATAACCGATGGAATTTGGAGATATGAGATAAACGAATTAGGCTATCATCGGCTGAAGCTAGATATAGTGTAATTACTAATTATCTTTCTTTATTAAAATTAATCTTGATAGATCGGACCGAACCAAGATAGTATAAAATTGAAACTAATAAAGATAAAACTCAGGTGATGAGGACATCAACACCATCGATACATCCACGTTCCCACAAGTACAGCTTCATGGTCCTATTACTCGCGCTCGTGCACGTCAACTCAACTATCAGGTGAGTTCATTTTTGAGTTCATGTTCCTCTTCTTTATACCCCGAAGATGCGTGCACTCTTGTTTTACTCAGGAATGATGGAGAGGATCCAAAGGGGAGAGGATTCACGCGGGGTGGATTCAGACTGCAGAACAGCACCAACTTTTGACGGCCGCCACGACTTCATGTGAACTCCGATTTTGGGCATGCAAGTACTTCATGGAAAGCTTATCAAGTTTACTTTCAAATGGATCTAGCCACATGTCCATATCTGTTCTGGAGCGACCGCAATTGTCATTTTACTACCGAGTGTTTTCTGTCCACGGTGCTGCGTCACCTCTTTTTGGGCCCAATGGGCTGTGTATCAAGTTGGGCCCATTAGGGGCGCGTCCTAGGGTTAGAGCACGACCCTGTGGTCGTTCTCCCCTCTTCTTATACCTTTAGCCGCCGCCAAGAACACTTGGGTTTTGATGATTAGAGTTAGCTACTTGCTACCTGCTCACAGCGCGCGTGTTGGCTAAACCACCCGTCTGCCTGTAATTGGAACCCCGCCGTATTATGTTTTTCATAGTGAAATTTTCATCTTCATCTAGCAATTCAGTGCTTGTTCTACTTATTCTTACTTGTTCTTCGATTGCTAGCAGGACGAGTGCCCTCGTGGTCGGGTGTTGCGCATCACAAGTTCGCGACAACCATTGGAGACGGTGTATCGGTTGCTAAGGCGCAGTGTCCTTGGACGGTTGTAGTCGGGCTGTGAACGTCGTCTTCATCCAATCGAGTTATCCTCCACCTCTCATCGAAAGATCGGGACACAAACCCTAGCGGGTTCACATCATCAGGTAATTATATGCTATCTTGAATATTAGTCGATGCAACAGATTATTTAATATCAAACAAATAACTCATCGGCTAAAACTCCGATGGAACAATGAACAAAGTCTATTGAATTGAGCAAACCTATATGGCAAATCAAAACCTAGTAGATCGAACTTAACCAAGACGGTATGAGATTGATGATAAGTTTGATAGATCTAAACAAGTTAATAGACTCTATGCAAAGTGATTGACATATTTAATCTAACCAAGGCAACAAAGCAATCTAAGAAAGAGCCGATACATCGGATAAGCAACACATGTAAAAACTTAATTCTAATATCAGACTTAACCAAGAAAATACTAATTATGTCGATACAAGTGAGGTTGACAGGACCGATGCAACCCAACTCGAAACTAAGAAATTATCAAAACTAGAACTAGGATGACGATGTGCCAAAAGTTGTATAAAGAATTATTGTTCTTTACAAGGACCCTGGGTGTACATATTTATAACCTCGGATTGAACAAGTCTAACTCAGACATGACCTGATCGGCTCAAGACTCTATCTATAAAAAGGAAACTAACAAACATTCCTTGCTATGGAAGCTAAAACAAAATAATTCTAAAATAACCTATGTCCGACACACTTTCCAAACGTGGCTGCTATAATCACGGCGCCAATTTCTTCTTTTACTTGATCTTGACTAACAACAATTGCTAAATTTTATCGTTAACACCTTCGTCACTCATGGTTATCCCTTTAAGCCCTGAAAAAACCCTCTTCCTTCTTCTCTAACTCCTCTTTCACCCTAAATCCTATTGGTTGGGCCCGCTGCTGCCTTGTTGGAGCTGGACGAGAGGGATGATGACACAAATCTCAAAGTGAATTCAACGGTCCAAAATTCGATAGAATCTTACTTAAATTTATGTCCAATGAAGGTTAACAAGTCCGGATCTATTATATTATTAAGACAGCTCGAAAAGATCCTAATACGTAATTAATTAAAATTCAGAATAAAAAATAAATAAATTTCTGAAATTAGGAAAGAAAAAGAATAGTTTAAGTAGGAATACAATTTTGAAATAACTAACATTTAGAATTAAAAATATTGAAACAACAATTTATCCATCTATAACACAACACAAGATTAATTAGAATTCAAAATAAAAAAATAAAATAAATTTAGAAACTAGAAAAATAAAAATAAGAGTTCAACTAGAAATACAATTTATAAATAACTAAAATTCGTAACAAAAAATAAAGACTATTAAAAGAATAGACCATCTAGAACATATGACGAGATTAATTAAAATTCGGAATTACAAATAAAATAAATTTTAAAATAGAAAAATAATTATAAGAGTTAAAGTAGGAATACAATTTACAAATAAAAAATATGGATTTTTCGAAAAGAATAGTTTATCTAGAACACAACGATATCAAACGATAATAAAGAGGGGAAAAATAATAGACCTGTAAATGAGTAAAAGTAAAGTGATGACAGTTGATGGGACATATAAAAACTACAAACATATAAACAAAACCCAAATAGAATCCCAATGGTGATTAGGAGGAGGGATAACGGACAAACCATTAAGCAGCACGGTCGCGACAGTTGGCGGGATTCTAGAAAGTAAAAAAAATAAACCCCAATGATAATTATATTTAATTTTTAAAATCTCAATGATAATAAAGGGGAGGCAGCGGGCGGGTCGTTGAGGAGTACAGTGTGAAAGCCGCTGACGATTTAGCGGGGCTTCTAAAAAGTAAAAAATGAACTTCAATGATAATTATGTTTGATTTTTAAAATCCCAATGGTAATGAAGAGAGGAGGCAGCGGAGCGCCTGTAGAAGAGTAAAGTGTCGGTGTTTGACGGAACTTTAAAAATTTATAAAAACATAATCCAACAACACAATTAACTCTAAAAACTAAAAGATCTAATTTTTAAAGATTTTATAGAAGATGAATAGAAATAGTGATAGATCGACAAGCAAATAAATGCCTGACAAATGAGTAAGGGATAGCGACCGAAGTAACTTTTAAAAACTATAAAATTAGAAACACGCGGATGATAAAGTTCAACTTTCAAAATCATAAGACAACAAGATAAATATTTAATAAATTTTAAGTAAAATCATATGTAAAAAATAAATAATTTTGTATGGGTGCTAGTTGTGCAATTATGCACGGCCGTCCGGCTGTTTTATTTATACTAGTTGAGACGAGCATGCGTTTGGGCCTTGTCATTCTCTGGCCTTATTTGAAGAAGGGCATGAGGATTTCAGGCTTAGAGGTCTCCCAGGGGAAGCCCAAGAAGGAAAAATCAAATGGAACGATGGGCTGGGAGCCTGGGACTATGTTGAACTGGTTTTTCTTCGTGTTTAAGCACGCGGAAAAAAGAAAGACAAGTCTCCCCTCTCCAGTTAACTGAATTATTCTATGGATCATCGGCATCTCAAATTCTTTTTCTTGAAACAACACTATCTCAATTTTTGGTACGCGAGGAATTGGGATGAACGAATTCCCTGATGAGAAAGTTCGGCTCGTCTAGGGAATAACGATCCGTGCAGTTCAGCCGTTCATCCCAAGCATGGACGTACGTGCAGTTCAGTTGGAGTGCAGGATATGTCTATTTTACTCGTAGCTAGTCTGGTCCATCTAATAGAAAATCGCCTCGGAGTGGGTGCTTCTCCCACTCTTTCATTGCCATGTGGTGCAGTTTCATTCGTGGATATCTCTGCCTTCTAGTAAATTTTAATTGTGCCGTACGAGCAGTTTCGTTGCAACTCGCAACACCCAAACACTGAACGACCATACCAATGGCACACGAATTTCGCTCAGAGAAAACGTGTTATGGATTTACTTGTTGAACGCATTTCACCGTGACAAAATTTGCAGTCCTGTTAGTTGTACAATTGCAGAAACGAAATCGTGCGTGGTGAGTCTGGTGACTATTCGTCGGCATCGATGGTAATCTGTCTTGGTTTTCTACAGTAGTTGTTCCTCGTGGTGTCATGGGTTTGTGGTCTCGCCCATTAAAGCAGCCTGCCGGGCTCAGGGTCTTAGGGAACATATATTTATGCCTTTTGCATATTAGGATTTTGCTTTGCTAAAAGGGAGAAATGCATATTCGATGAAAAAGAAAGGTTTTAAAAGTATGTCTCTATTGCTCAACCCTATCAGTTAATCAACAGCTGATTATACGTCATTATGGTTTATTACTGAGAAATAATTTATAAATAATATTTTATATATGTGCTCATAGCGACTTAAAAACAAATATAAAAAATACATTAAAAATATCCAAAATAAGGTTTATTTATCCCTGAAATATAAAAAAACTACTTTGAAATTATAGCTGTTGTTATTAATTTAGGAACTTGTAGTACTGTTAACGACGGAATTTGATAAGCCTCGAAGTTATCATCGGTCTAGACTCTAGAGTCAGTATCGGCTTCAGAGTATTGAAATCGACCGATAGTCATTATCAATCGCCAGCAGTTGTATTCTTGATGGATTCGGTTAAGAAAATTAATCAATTAAAGGAAGTCTATCCAGAAGAGTCCGAGTTCAAGAAGAATGCGGCATGACAGTTTATCTATTAATTAGGAACAATTTTTTAGTTTCCTTTTATTTATAGGAAAGTGTGTTTAGTGTCCGATAAGGACTTCATGATTTTCCTTTTATCTTTAGGAAAGTTTATATCGTGTCCGATATGGATTAGTGTCTACCCATGGGTATAAATATGTACACCCAGGGTCCCTGTAAATTATCTCTCGATTAATACAATTATTCTCAGCGCATCACCACCCTCTTTTCCGAGGTTTTACTTATCAATCGGTGGAACTTGGCACCTGACGTGGGGCTACATTGGCTTTCGATATCCGGCGAAGGGGTAAGCACTACGTTCCGCCGGCCCTGGTAAATATATCAACTACATTTGTGTTGTTCAAGGCTGCATCACTTCGATATTTTGGATCGCTCTGGTTCAGTTGATATATTTACCTACTTGATATCTCAATTCTATTTTAATTGCATTGTGTTTAGAGGCGCATCGGTCTGATCTTCTGTCTTAGCCGATATCTCTACAATCACAATGTTGTTTTAAATAGATTTATTATATCCATCACATTAGTTAGATCTATCGGTTCATCGAGTATTATATTTTCATATATAATCTCGTGCTGCATCGATTAGGTTCGACCTTTGATAATATAAATCTTGTTAAGTCGATAGGTTCATGTTAATGTTTTATCGGAGTGCTAGCCGATGAGTTATCATATACTTTATATAATCCAGATTAAAAATATTTTCTACTTGCATTGACCGATCTCCATCTAGGGTTTTATCGATATCGGCTAGATTACTTTGTTGGCTTAGATTATATAATGTATCCACCACCTTGAAAATCAGCCAAAGGCTTGATTGTCTAGATATTATGTCTCTTTTCATATCTAGTGTTGCATCAGTTAAGTTTGATCTACTAAGTCATGCATAGAACCATAATCTCTAGCCTGTTTCTTAATTGCCAATAAGGGTTTCATCGAGATTTCAGCCGATGAGTTATCTGGATGTTGCATCTGTTTATAAGAATTACATATAAGTTGAATTAAGCCGATCGTAACAAAGGTTTCTCTGTTTATCTAATCGTTTGGATTTAACGACATCTGACCTCCAGCCAATAAATACTTCAACCTTCGGATTAACGCTTATTTTATCATATCATTTTTATCCGATTGGTTTCTACCGAATTGTATTACTATTATATTACATTATCATCAACCGATTGTCTTTTTTACTCAAGAGTCAAATTTTACATTGAATATATAACCGATAGTTCAACATCCTATCAATATCGGCTGGTATCGGCATCGGCTGGAATTACTATATCGGTTTGTCAGCCGATCGGCTCTTTTGATCTTCAATCTATATATCTTGTCAGTTGCAGAGTTGCAAGATCAAACTTACTGGTACGCCCGCATCTCATCATTATTTTAGACCTGCACTAGACCTAAGCAGATCTCTCAGACCATCGTGTTTTTACGTCAACAAGTACACCTCACTTTAAAATAAGGTTTGTTTCTGAGGCTGTATTTTTTTAGCAAGTTTTGAAAACTTACCATTTTAGACTAAATTTATCCCTCAAATACTTGTATTTTGGACAATAAAAAAGGTAAGAAAGTATGCTAAACCTATGCAACACCAGTGTCCATGCCTTTACCTTCAAGTGGCAATCTAAAAGAGAGGTACTTCAGCCAAATTCACCGAGCCATGACTTCAATTAATGAGAAAATCCAAGAAATAGCATTAACAAACATCAAATTCCAAGAAATACCATCTCAAGTATGAGTTGATGAAATATCATCGTATAATTGTTATATAAATATCATCATCGTTAGGGTTCCGTTAGCATCACTCCATTAAGTATTATAGGATGAACAATGCATTTAACAGTGCGGGATGGATGAAACTTTAATGATAATGATATTTTTGGAATAAAATCGCTTGTGCAATGATATTTTATGGAACTCGCACCCGTCGATGTTTTTTTTTAACTTAGGTGTTTGTTGATGGTATTTTTGAATTTTCTCTTAATTAGTTATGATGAATTAACAAGTACCAATTGACCGGGTATCCATTCCTACATAAATAAGACAATAAAACAGGGGAAGTGAGAAGTTACATGGTATAATTGCTTTGTTCAATCCATGTATGTATCCATAATCCATTTCTAGTGCGAACTGACTCAGCTGGTAACGTTTCTTCTGGTGGAACTCAAGATGTCTGTGTTAACTTCTTTTTTCTTAAACATATCAATATATTGACTGTGTTAAACTTCATATGAATATTAAGATGTACTGGTCTTTTCTTTAAAGGCGTTTATCAGGGTGTATTCACAGGGGCTAAATTTATACGCGTGTATAGTAGCGCCTACTGCCTGTATAATTGAAAGTTGAAACACTATACGCATGGCACAAACAGAGTGACTGGTAGGACCGGTACCCATTCCTACCACCGAAACAAACACTACCTACTATTACCTGGATAAGCTTTTATCTTAACCAGAGTGAAAGGATGGAGCACGGCTCGAAAACTAACTATAGTTATTTGTGACAACCAATAAAACTCACATTAGCAATGGCTCAAGCGTACGGAAGCGAGGGAAATACCATGACCCTGCTTCCTCCGATAATTCCGAACCTTTGCCAGGCACGTTCGACCATGAAACAATGTACTGGTTCTACTGTTATTCACATCATTAAGAGATTGCTCAAAATTTACTGTGCACAAAGGGCATAGGCAATCATTTAATCCCATTCATGTCTACCTCTTTTTTCTAGTATCTTGTGGTCGAGACATCTTATTTGTCTCTCTTCTCCATTTTCATGTGTCCACGTAAGCAAAATACTGAGTATTCCCTTCGTTACAAAATATGAGACTTTAATTTTTTAAGAAACACAGCATAAATGCAGACACCTACAACACGCGTACACCTACCAATATGAACACACATGCACACCCTATATTTATAAGTACCTCCGAAATACTGGGTTGACATATCTTGCGATTGACGAAGTCAGCACGGTGCCTCGCGCACACCTACCCATATGAACGCACACACACACGTTCTACCCTTATGAGCACATCTGAAATACTGGGGCAGCATATCTTGCGATTGACGAAGTCAACACGGGTGCCTCGCTGTCTACGAGTACGTCATCTACCACTAAAAGAATAATTAGTCGTAAATGTGAGCACCCATGTCAAATCTAGAATTTTAAACCCGGGTGGATTGGTTCCACCACAAGGAATCTAATCAGTTAAGCTACGCTCACTTCACAAAATTATTGTAAAAATTTTAACTAACAACTAAACTAGCAATACTATATGTTGAGTGTCATGAATATTATATATATCATTAGATTAGGACTCCTTTGGAATGTAGTATTCTCAAAACATAGGAATAGAAAAAAATTACAAAATTAAAGTGTTCTAACTAGTACCTCAAGTCTTACGGATTGAAAAAACGTAGAAAAAAACGCATGAATGATTGTTTAGATGGAGCACAGAAAAAGCGTACAGTAATAGAAGAGAGATAGACACAACCGATCTTTTCTAAAAGATTGAAGCTCATGTTAGAATTCCGATTGAAGCTCATGTTAGAATTCCTTCATAATCCCTACGTTTTGAGCCAATCTAAAGGAATTTCATTGGATACTTTGATCCAAATGATCACGCATGAAAATTTTTCATAGGATTGAATTTCTCTAAAATTCCTCAAGGAATCCTTTGTTCCAAAGAAGCCCTTAGTATTTGAAATTACATTCATATGATGTTTAATTTTATATTCCTTCCGTTTGAAAATATAAGGTGTATTATGCAAAGTCAACATTTAAAACATTTGATTAGTAACTAAATTAAAAATATGCACGTTACTTTCATGCATGTAGTATCACTTGATTCAAAATTTAAAATATATATTCATATGATATTAATTTTGTAACTGTTGATAATATATTATAAAAATAGTATTGGTCACCGTATAATGTTGGAGATCGTATAGAAACATAGTACGCCTTATATTGTCAAACACATGGAGTAATTGTTAATAATATATTATAAAAGGAATTAATAGTGCAATTTTTATGTTGGAGATCATGTAAAAACTTATATTGTACTTTGGAGAAAAAAGGAGTATATATAAGGCTTTGACTTGTCTAGATGCATGCCAAGGTGCCTGCTATCGACATCGAAGGTTTTGTTGCATTAGTCAACGAAGAAAAGGATAATGAAATATTTTTCACACAGCTAATACTTTCTTTGTTTTTAAATATATTACGTTGATGACTTTTGATATGTCGTTTGACTATGTTTTGATTAAAAAACTAGTGTAAATATGTAAAAATATAAGTCATACTTAAAATACATTTAATGATAAACATAAGTCACAGATGCTTACATAGTTCTCTTTAAGTAAGGCTAACAATCAAAATGTCATATCTAAGAGTCAATAGAGTCCATATATTTAAAAAGGAAGATGATAGTTTATGTTCGTTAGAATTAAAAGAAAACATGTACTCCAAACATATGCCAATTATGATAATAGTATGGAGGTGTAGAATTGTGGGTCATATATTGGAATCAAAGACTAACTCGAAGTGCTACTAGAAGGGAAGGATTTAAGAAAACAAAGTTTTAATGGGGTTGTTCAGCAAGACTTCTGGCCGCGTCTTTGTTACACTGGTCAATCCCACCTAGGGTTCACAGAACTGATAGAATTTCGAGAAACCGCTAGGTCTCGGTTTGTAATAACCGGTTGATATTAGTCGATTTCCGTATGGTATTGATTGAAATTCATCGATTTTTACTGTTTGTCGGTCAAATTTCAATAAACCGGTGAAGAGCGATTATTACTTCGAAATCGAAAAGGTAAACCTTGATACCACAGCTCGGATGCAGGATGCAGCCTACAGTAGTGGACAGACTTGAGGCCGCTGCATGTAGCAGTTGCTCGTTGTTAGTGTAACAAGCTGCAGCTGTTGTAGCTGCTCTTGGCTGGCTGCCGTAAGAGCATTCACAGTGGGCCTACGTGGCATTCAGCCTCAGCACAAAAAGTGAATATTCCTTGCCACATCCTCCAACTGCGCAGCTTCCTCAGGTCCATGTAACTTTGGCTACAAGTTCCTCGTCTCAGGCGGGACCCACACTCGTGCTAGAGGAGAGAAGGGAGAGGGGCGAAGTAGTCGACGGGGACAGAGGAGCGGCGACGTCGCGGGGCAGGTCGCAGCCGCTTCACGCAGCTGCCCCCGCCGTGGCTCGCTCCCACGCTAGAGGAGGAGGAGGAGGGGAGGTGCAGTGGCCGTCGCCGCTCGGGCCGTCTCGCTGCCGAGCTCGTCGTCATCCTCCTCTCCGTGCCGCCGAGCTCATTAACATCCTCCTCTCCACGCCGCCGACTCGGGGACCGCCACTGCTTCGTGGAAGGAGAGGAGGAGTGGATCCGGCCGATCGTCCCCCGCTCCCACGCACCGACGCCGGCGCTGGTTCGGGAGAGGAGAGGAGGGGTGGATCTGGCCGCTCTTCAATCGCTCCCACTCCGCCGACCTCGCCATCCCCCGTCGCTGCTCCGCCCGGCACAGACGCCGATGCTGCTTGGGTGTTGACGACGAAATTTGGTAAATCATGCATCGAATTTGGAGTTAAGACCGAAGCGGATTTGGAAGGAAATCGGTAACAGAAATAGAGTATAAATCGGCTTCGGAACTGCATCGGCTACGGTGTGCATCGGCTGATATTGAATCGGACAAGGAAGCCGATGTAGCCGATTCCGACAAGGGGGTGTTGGAACCATTGTCGGGTTCGTTTAAAGTGCTTCATGAGGATTGCCATGTATGGATTGAGTCCGAAAAAGGCAATTGTATCTATTAATTAGGAATAGTTTGTTAGTTTCCTTTTATCTTTAGGAAAGTGTGTTTAGTGTCCGATAAGGACTTTATGTGTTTCCTTTTATCTTTAGGAAAGTTTGAGTCGTGTCCGATATGGACTAGTATCTACCCATGGGTATAAATATGTACACCCGGGGTCTATGTAAATTATCTCTAGATCAATACAACTTCGGCGCATCGCCACCTTTTACCTTTTACCTTCGACAAGTTCTTCTTTCAAGTTGGGCTGCATCGACTTCGATCTCCGACGAGGAGTAAGGCTTGTTATGGCGGCTTGCGTTATTGGGATTAGTGCTTCCATCGCTTTGACACTCTAATCTTGTTTATGTAAGTCGTCGAGTTATCATATACATTATATAATCTAGATTGACAATGTTTTCTACTTGCATCGGCCGATCTCTATCTAGGGTTTTGTCGATATCGGCTAGATTACTTTGTTGGCTTAGATTATATAATGTATCCACCACCCTGAAAATCAGTCAAAAGCTTGATTGTCTAGATATTATGTTTCTTTTCATACTTAGTGCTGCATCAGTTAAGTTTGATCTACTAAGTCGTGCTTAGAACCATAATCTCTAGCCTGCTTCTTGATTGTCAATAAGGGTTATATTATTACTGGATTATATTATTTTATTTTTATCAGCCGATTATCTTTATATCATTATTTGCTCAAGTATCAAGATCCATACTGGATATCGGCTGGTATCGACATCGGCTGGAATCACTCTATCGGCTTGTCAGCCGATCAGCTATCTTTTGATCTTCAATTTATATATCTTGTCAGTTGCAGGATCAAACTGACTGGCACGCCTGCATCTTATTATTATTTTGGACCTGCACTGGAGCTAAGCAGATCTCTCAGGCCGTCGTGTTTTTACGTCAACATTGGGCCACCCCACCGCTGCTCCGCCCGACGAATCTCGCCGGTTGGGCTACCGTGCTGACGCTCCACTAGCGCTCCTCCTCTGAATCTCGGCCTCGTCCACTGATGGGTATAGGTAGAGAGAAAAGTGAGGAAGAAGGTTTTGGTGGGACCCACTACAAACTTTGCCCTGGCACTTCAGCCTCCTCCACTGTGGAGTGTGTCCTTCGAGGGGCTTGGGTTAGGTGGCAACCGAGGTCCAGCAAGTACGATAGCTGCACTGTGAATACCTGCCTCTGGGTTAGTTTGATAAAACTTTTGGAAATTGATTATTTTCCCTAAATAATTTTATTCTTTATCGTAAATCGATTAGTACTGGATTTCATCATCTGC
Organism: Oryza punctata; assembly: GCA_000573905.2. NCBI lineage: Eukaryota > Viridiplantae > Streptophyta > Magnoliopsida > Poales > Poaceae > Oryza > Oryza punctata. The sequence continues at coordinate 35,645,323 of CM002490.2, forward strand.
CTCACAGCTCAAACTCACGAGGTACAGTAAAAAAAGTTTTAAAATAGTTTTAGGTCTGATCAAACCATCAAATCCAATCAATACAGGGGCCTACCAAAAGCTCTGGCCTTTGGGAAGCATTTCCCCATTTTTTTTAGCACTTACCACGAGTGGAAAAGAAGGGACTTCTGCGCGAGGAAGAAGAACCGGATGACGTTGTACGGCTTTCCTCTCTCGGTTCCCCGACGCGACCGCCTCTGCCTCCGCCGCCGCCGCGGCCGCCGCCTCTCCTCACCTCACCGCGCCACGCCGCCCCGCCTCGGCCGCGCGCGTCCCATCTTCCCCGCCTAAGCCCGCATCCCGCTCACCCCACGCACCAACCTCGTCGCCGGCGCCCTCTCCCTCGCGGCCTCTGCGTGGTGGTGAGGTAGTAGTAGCTACGCATCGTTGTTGCTTCGGTTTCCCCTTGGTTGGGAGGTGGGAGGAGGAAGACGAAGAGAGGGAGGGAGAGAGAGGGAGAGAGATATTATCTTCGCCTGCCGTGCCGTGCAGTGTGGCTCGCTGTCCCACTCAGGTGCGCGCTATTCCAGTCCCGTGCTTATCCCCGGCGGAATCCAATCCCCCTCGCGGCTTTTCTCCAAAAGCGCTCCGCTTCTCGCCTATTTCGCTCGCTGCCGCGGCCATGATTCCCCGCTTATACCTCCCGCCCATTTGGTCTTCCTCGCCGAATCCCCTTGTCAGCCGGTGGTTCTAGTTGGGGGGGAGGGGATTTGGTTGGGGAGAGGAGGAGGAGGAGGAGGGGGTTGTGGAGATGTCGTCGTCGCGGTCGAACAACAGGCCGACGTGCTCGCGGAGCAGCTCGGCGCGGTCGAAGCACAGCGCGCGGGTGGTGGCGCAGACGCCGATGGACGCGCAGCTGCACGCGGAGTTCGAGGGGTCGCAGCGCCACTTCGACTACTCGTCGTCGGTCGGCGCGGCCAATCGGTCGGGCGCCACCACCAGCAACGTCTCCGCCTACCTCCAGAACATGCAGCGCGGCCGCTTCGTCCAGCCCTTCGGGTGCCTGCTCGCCGTCCACCCGGAGACGTTCGCGCTGCTCGCCTACAGCGAGAACGCCGCCGAGATGCTCGACCTCACGCCGCACGCGGTGCCCACCATTGACCAGCGCGAGGCGCTCGCCGTCGGCACCGACGTGCGCACGCTCTTCCGCTCGCACAGCTTCGTCGCGCTGCAGAAGGCTGCCACCTTCGGGGACGTCAACCTGCTCAACCCCATCCTCGTGCACGCCAGGACCTCCGGGAAGCCCTTCTACGCCATCATGCACCGTATCGACGTCGGCCTCGTCATCGACCTCGAGCCGGTCAACCCCGTCGACCTTCCCGTCACCGCCACAGGCGCGATCAAGTCGTACAAGCTCGCCGCCAGGGCCATCGCCAGGCTGCAGTCCCTGCCCAGTGGGAACCTCTCCCTGCTGTGCGACGTGCTGGTCCGCGAGGTGAGCGAGCTCACTGGTTATGACAGGGTGATGGCATACAAGTTCCATGAGGATGAGCATGGTGAGGTGATTGCGGAGTGTAAGAGATCTGATTTGGAGCCGTATCTTGGCCTACACTACCCAGCCACTGACATTCCTCAGGCATCCAGGTTTTTGTTCATGAAGAACAAAGTGCGGATGATATGCGATTGCTCCGCAACACCTGTGAAGATCATCCAAGATGACAGCCTAGCACAACCTATAAGCATATGCGGATCTACTCTCAGGGCACCCCATGGTTGCCATGCACAGTACATGGCAAGCATGGGCTCCGTTGCATCGCTTGTGATGTCGGTCACTATAAATGAGGATGGGGATGATGATGGAGACACCAGGAGTGATCAGCAGCCGAAAGGGAGGAAGCTGTGGGGCTTGATGGTCTGCCATCACACAAGCCCGAGGTTCGTCCCTTTCCCGCTTAGGTATGCTTGCGAGTTTCTCTTGCAAGTATTTGGGATACAGATCAACAAGGAGGTGGAACTGGCTGCTCAGGCAAAGGAGAGGCACATCCTCCGCACACAGACTCTTCTCTGTGATATGCTCCTTCGAGATGCTCCTGTTGGGATATTTACCCAATCACCTAACATAATGGATCTAGTGAAATGTGATGGTGCAGCATTGTGTTACCAAAACCAGCTTTGGGTGCTAGGATCAACGCCCTCTGAAGCAGAGATAAAAAACATTGTTGTTTGGTTGCAGGAGTACCATGACGGTTCAACTGGATTGAGTACCGACAGCTTAGTCGAAGCAGGTTATCCTGGCGCTGCTGCACTTGGTGATGTTGTGTGTGGCATGGCAGCTATAAAGATCTCTTCAAAAGATTTCATCTTCTGGTTCCGATCCCACACGGCAAAGGAGATTAAATGGGGGGGAGCTAAGCATGAACCAATTGATGCAGATGACAATGGTAGGAAGATGCATCCACGATCTTCATTCAAAGCCTTCTTGGAGGTAGTTAAATGGAGGAGTGTTCCTTGGGAGGATGTTGAAATGGATGCTATCCATTCTCTGCAGCTAATATTACGTAGCTCCTTGCAAGATGAAGATGCCAACAAGAACAACAATGCAAAGTCCATTGTTACAGCTCCATCTGATGATATGAAGAAGATTCAGGGGCTCCTTGAACTGAGAACCGTTACAAATGAGATGGTGCGCCTAATTGAGACAGCAACCGCGCCTATCTTGGCTGTTGACATCACTGGGAGCATAAACGGATGGAATAATAAAGCTGCAGAGCTCACTGGATTACCCGTCATGGAAGCCATAGGGAAGCCTCTGGTCGATCTTGTCATCGATGATTCTGTTGAAGTGGTTAAGCAGATTTTAAACTCAGCTTTACAAGGTTGCCTCTATGTTGAACTCGACCTTTTTGTACCATCCAACCTAATCATAATGTGTCCATTATTTTTTTGGTGACAACTTATGTGTCTTCTTTCTTGTATTTCAGGAATAGAAGAGCAAAATCTGGAAATTAAGCTTAAAACATTTAATCACCAGGAAAATACTGGACCTGTAATTTTGATGGTTAACGCTTGCTGCAGTCGTGACCTTTCAGAGAAAGTTGTGGGGGTTTGCTTTGTAGCACAAGATCTGACAGGGCAGAAGATTATCATGGATAAATACACTCGGATACAAGGGGACTATGTTGCTATAATAAAGAACCCTACGGAGCTCATCCCCCCTATATTTATGATCAATGATCTTGGTTCCTGCTTAGAGTGGAATGAAGCTATGCAAAAAATTACTGGTATAAAGAGGGAAGATGCAGTAGAAAAATTGCTAATCGGGGAAGTTTTCACCCACCATGACTATGGCTGTAGGGTGAAAGACCATGGTACTCTGACCAAACTTAGCATATTAATGAACACAGTGATATCTGGTCAAGATCCTGAGAAGCTTCTTTTTGGTTTCTTCAACACCGATGGCAAGTACATAGAGTCACTGATGACAGCAACCAAGAGGACAGATGCTGAGGGTAAGATCACTGGTGCCCTTTGCTTTCTTCATGTGGCCAGCCCAGAGCTTCAACATGCTCTGCAGGTGCAGAAGATGTCTGAACAAGCTGCTATGAACAGCTTTAAGGAATTGACATACATACGTCAAGAATTAAGGAACCCACTCAATGGCATGCAATTTACTCGTAATTTGTTGGAACCTTCTGACTTGACTGAGGAGCAGAGGAAACTTCTAGCATCAAATGTCCTCTGTCAAGAACAGCTAAAAAAGATTTTACATGACACTGATCTAGAAAGCATTGAACAGTGGTGAGTGCTGTCTGTTCCACCGTAGTCTAACATATAGATACTAGGTGATTCCCCGCGCTTTGCTATGAGAATTTCTAAGCAATTCTCACTATATTTTTTTCGATAATCAAGCAAATGATATTAATGTGAAACATATTAATAAGTATGTGTGAAACATATATTGATAAGTATATGTTAAATATTATAAAAATAATAGATAGATTTGTTAAAATATTGTGCAAATGATATGAGGGGTGATGATTGGATATACTTGCATGTTGATGTGTAGAATTAAATAAATTGTAGATGATGTTGTATGCTTGCATGAGGTTAAATATGTAATTATTACTAGTGGGTGATGATGCGACATAGTTGCATGTTGAGCTTTAGATTTAGTGGGCTATAAATAGAAAGTATAGATTTGCCAACTTTTATTCTGAGCCCTTCAATTGTTCTTAAAATCATGCTTTAATGCTTTTTAACCATAGCAAATTTAGATGGTCTTGCAGATTCAGAACTGAAATCACCACTGTTTCATGCCTTTTCTCCAATTATATTATCTATGTAGAACAACATGATATGTAAAAAGGGAACTTTCTATTTAGCGGTTGGAATCCCAAGACACGAGAAATTCCATTGGTACCATAACAGTGCCAGCACTAGAAAATGAGTTCATATACAGCTGTATAACATGCCTATTCCATTTGCTTTTTGCATGCGCAAGAAGATCTGATAGAATACGTATTGGTTACTAACTCTGTGCTCCCACAGCTACACAGAGATGAGCACTGTAGAGTTCAACCTCGAGGAATCTCTGAATACAGTCCTAATGCAAGGCATGCCCCAGAGCAAGGAGAAACAAATTTCCATTGACCGTGATTGGCCTGCAGAAGTATCATGTATGCACCTCTGCGGGGACAATTTAAGGCTTCAACAAGTCCTAGCAGACTTCCTGGCATGCACGCTTCAATTTACACAGCCAGCTGAAGGGCCTATTGTGCTCCAAGTCATCCCCAGGATGGAAAATATTGGATCTGGAATGCAGATTGCTCATCTAGAGTTCAGGTAAGCAACCCATTTCCCTCGTGGAACTTATAGTGATGTTTCTTGAACTGCGAGTACAACTTTACTGGTAATAGAACGACTTAAACTTTGCACGCAATGACCTAATTTCCATTGCTCCAAACCAACTTCTCTGGTGAAAAATCTGTTTGTTAACGTGCGTTCAGTAAGTACTAGAGGCAGTTGCACTATTGAGTTCCAAACACCTTTATTCCTGCAGCTTGTGTTTACTGTCCATCTTTATCAATGGAGCAGGACAATCAGTACTTCAGTAGTCACATAAAAACTGACGGTTCAAAATAGGCCTTCCATATTGTCTCAGCATAAACATAGCATAAACAGAAAATGGCATCTGAGTAATGATTATATAACCAATTCAATGATGCAACCCTTACAACTTTTTAAGACAATGGATAACTTGGCCGACAACCCTTACAACTGTGAGTAAAAGGATATTGATTAGATGGTGTAAAGCTTTAGATTGTTCGATGAGCTTTCTGGGACACAATTTCATTTAACCAAAGCGTAATTGAACATCTGCCTAACTGTTGCCTACTTGGCTCCATGCAGGCTTGTCCATCCAGCTCCGGGCGTTCCAGAGGCTCTGATACAAGAGATGTTCCGCCACACTCCAGGTGCATCTCGAGAGGGCCTTGGCCTTTACATAAGCCAGAAGCTCGTGAAGACGATGAGCGGCACGGTTCAGTACCTCCGGGAAGCAGAGAGCTCGTCGTTCATCGTCCTGGTGGAGTTCCCTGTCGCCCAGCTCAGCACCAAGAGGTGCAAGGCTTCCACGAGTAAATTCTGAACTTAGGCTATGGCCAAAATTCTTGGGGGTTGCTGTATTGTTGTTGCTGCTGCTGCTATTAGCAGATCAGGCAGTCTTGAGGAGATGTTATCTGATGATGTATCAGATGTGTGTAGCTTGTGAAAGTGAAGGTAGTGGTTGGATAGATGTATTGTATTGGTCACGTTGATGTCTGGAGAGCTAGCGAGCGAGCTACTAGGTGTTAGTGTAATTTAACCGGCAAATGTATGAACGAATTATGAATAAAATCTTCACTTGTGTTGTCATTCTTTCCGAAATTATTCATCAAATTCGAAAAAAAAGTGAACTATTTATATATTTTATCGGACAAATACACAAAAATCTTAGAATTATGTCGAGTTGTGTGTGAATTAGATTGCGAATAGGCCCTTGGTAAGTTGGTAAAAATGGGAAAAAAGAGTGGGTTTTCAGTTTTTACAAGCCCATTTGGTCCATACTGGGGTAGCCGTTGTTGGCCCAAGCGCCGAAGGCTCACTCGCAGCGATCGATCATGGCGGGGAGGGAGAAGAGGAAGCGCGCGGCGGCGCTCGACGGCGACGAGCAGCGGCGGCAGGAGGAAGCGGCGACTCTCCTCCACAGGATCACAGGTGCGCTCCCCCTCCTCCCTCTCGTGATCAATCGCCTACGAAACTTCTGAATCCTTTTATCAACCGAAGTAATCACGAGTCCCCCGTCACCGGCGCAGGGTTGGTGCGCTGGGTCGTCGCCGAGGTCGCCGCCGGCCGCTCCCCGTCCGTCGCGCTCCACCGCTACCAGAACTACTGCGCCTCCGCCGCCGCGTCCCCGTGGTCGGCTTCCGCGTCTCGTCCTACCCTACCATCTCATTGGCTGTTTCGAATTCTCACCCCCCCCCCCCCCCCCTCTCCTGTGTGCGTTTGCAGCGCCTGCAGCTACGACGTCCCCGTGGGCACAGACGTCCTCTCGCTCCTCCACCGGGGCTCACACGCCTCCCGGCTCAGTACGCATCGTTGATTTTATCTCGACCTTAGTATCCGTGATCATGTTAATCAGTTTGGGATGTTCTATTGATTTGCAGATGTGCTCCTCAGGGTTCTTCTCGTCGTGCAGCAACTCCTGCAGCAGAAAAAGCACTGCTCCAAGAGGGACATCTACTACATGTACCCCTCAATATTCCAAGGTCTGCATAGTTTCCATGCCTCACTTCTGCTTTTGTTTCCTGCTGTGTGTGACAATTGGAATGCTGACATCTGTTTTTGTCTAAACACTGCAGAACAAGCGGTTGTTGACCGTGCGATCAATGATATATGCGTACTCTTCAAGTGCAGCCGGCACAATCTCAATGTGGTATGTACCGTGTAGTCTGTGTTTTTTTCCCTTTCTGAATCTTCAGTTTTGTTTCTAGAAGTGGCGTGTGCATCACATAATAAGTTTCCACTTTCCAGCTGCTACATTGTGGCGTAATGCGTGCAACTGTTTGTTTGATTTATTACTCCTTTGTGCCCACATTTCTGTCATGAATCATCTGGAGCTGTTTTTTTTTCAATGCTGTTTTACATCTTTAATTCATGTGTATGTACCGTCATAACTGACTGGAATGTGTGCTACTTGGCTGCTTGCAGGTTCCTGTTGCAAAAGGGTAGGAACTCTGTCAACTGTCATAGAGTTGGAGTGTCTGAAGATATGTTTAACTCATTCTACTGTCCTATTGATTGTCCATGCCAATACTTAATAAAATAACTTTTAACCCCTTAAATATTCCAAGCACTTGGTCTGCTTAAAACAAGATATGGATGTCAAACAGTGAGATGCTTCTCTTTTAGCAAGGGCTTATAGAGCACTGTGAAGCTACTCAGTGCTGTTCACTTATTCACTTATTCATTTCTCCTGTTAAAAACTCATCAATGTTTTTATTATTCCAGCTTGGTGATGGGCTGGATTAGATTTTTGGAGGGAGAAAAGGAAGTCTATTGCATAATGAATGTCAATGCTGTAAGTTTCTATGAGTTTCCTTTAATCACTGTAGTATGTTTCTTTTTTTTTTTTATTGATTTGGTTTGTGCTTTGCCTTCTTCTAATTCAGGCCTTCTCTATCCCAGTTAGCATCGAAGCAATAAAAGGTTGTTCAGCAATTTAAAGATACAAAATTCAGTATTGATGTTACTGTTAATCTGCACTGTGAAAATAATTCCTAGCTAGGTGCTGTTCATTAGACTACAGAATGAAGGCAGTGCTTAGTATCTTTAGCCATTTTGATTTAGATATGCCAGAAAAAGATTGGACAACAAGTGAAACCACAGTTTATTCTTCATTTTCCTTACAAATATGGGGTTGATTATACTTATATATCTTTTAACTCACTTTATGTTACAGATCCTCTCTTGTTATCTGTGAACTTCAGTTTTATCACTTATACCTGAATTACATCTCAATGAACTTAAGCTATCTTAGGTTTTCTCATGTAGATGTTGTTAGTGTTGCGGACTACATACTTGTTGTTGAGAAGGAGACAGGTATGAGGCTTAAAGATTCCTCATGTGCATGTGATACTTGTGTCTTCCAGCCTTCCTACAGTTCGCTTATGTACTCTCCTTGCAGTGTTTCAACGTTTGGCTAATGACAAGTTCTGTGAAAGGAATCGCTGCATTGTGATTACAGTACTTACTAACTGCTGAATCTGGTGTTATACACAAATTTTATTTTCTTGCATTTATTCTTATCTAGTTTGATGTTGTTGTTCTGTCTGCTCAGGGAAGAGGCTACCCAGATATTCCGACAAGAAGGCATATGCTCTTTCTTATACATTTCTCTTTTATTTTTCTGAATTGATATTTCAAATGTAAATACTTTCTTTTTCCAGATTCTTGCGCTACCTTGTTGAACAGCTGCATTTGCCAGTTTATTGTTTGGTGGATGCAGACCCTTATGGTTTTGACATTCTGGCCACCTACAAATTTGGTTCACTGGTGGGTTATGATTTATCTAATTAGCTGTTTGCTTTGTACTTGCTATTATACACTATCTGAGCATACCTGTTTATTAAAAATCACATATAACAACTTTATTCAAATGGTCATACTACACTTTCCTTATCAGTAGCTCCCAGTAGCTGGATTGACCTTTGTGCATTACACAGTATCAAGGCACATTTGAATCAAACAGTATGCCTTCAGTTTGTTTGGCAGCTCTAAACCCTTTTAGCATGTCTTATTTTCACGAAATTCTGTCCCATTTTGCTGGTAGATTTGGACCTTGCAAGTTTATTTAATTCTCCTTGAAAGCATGGTGTATTTATTTGTAGGGATTATTTGTATTAACTAATCACCTTCTGCAATGCGCTTGTGTAATTCTTCTATTTAAGCAATTGGCATACGATGCAAATTTCCTGCGCGTGCCTGATATTCGGTGGCTTGGGGTCTTCACATCTGATTTTGAGGATTATTGCCTTCCAGACTGCTGCCTTCTTCATCTGTCATCTGAAGGTGACTAAATTGAGGGATATAAATGGCTGACGTTTCTATAACTTTTTCTTGGAACATAGAAATACCTTGTTTGTTCGTATCAATTGTCAACCTCTTGCTTCATGTATTCTTCTGCAGATAGGAGGAAAGCTGAAGGAATTCTCTCAAGGTGTTACTTGCACAGGGAAGCCCCACAATGGAGGTAAGGTTGTACTTTTTGTACCCGTATTACAAGCAATTCATGATTATGATGGGAGTTTACAAGTTATAGCTCGGACTTAGCCAGTGGAACATTTTCTCTGCTTTTGTTTTAACAGTAGTTGAAGTCATTTTTTAAGGACTTTCTTATGAATTCACATGAAAAGCACGCTAAATTTTCAATAAAATGTGTAGTCCTAACTTAGTACCTTCTTCAGTCTCATTTCCTTAGTTTGAAAAACTCCATTACGCCGAGTAGGTGCAAGTTTTTGGGATGAATTTTTTTAGTGTACCACTTGCCTAGGAAGACTTGGCCCATTTTAATTCCAGGAACTTTAGCCCCGAATATTTTACACTGCTATACTTTATTTGGCAGGTTGGAGTTAGAAGCCATGTTGCAAAAGGGTGTCAAATTTGAGATTGAGGCGTTATCTGCATGTTCCATTTCCTTTTTATCAGAAGAGTACATCCCCCAGAAGATCAAACAAGGAAGACATATATAAGATTGGTTGTACCTGTATCTATCCAGAATTTTTCATGTGGGAAAAGTCTTATTTTGTTTTTGTCATGCAAACTGTAGTCACATCTGTGGTACTCTGGTAGTTTAACCCCCAGCAAGTATTTTGCAGCAATTGTTTATATATGACAGTGATTTGGCGCTGTCTCAAGACTGAAAACCACAAGTTTACAGCAACTGAAATTTTACTATTACTCTCTGCTACTAACAATACCACCATAAGAGTTGTGTAGTTCTATTTGGGGTTTATTGCATTTCTAACGGAAACCTTTTATAAGTGAATACCTCTATAGTCTGCAATTATGCATGTCTTTTCTGCCAGATCGTCATCCTGTGGAAGCTGACATTAACTATCCCGACCTTACCTGAGAGGCTGAGACTTGGTCTCCAGCCATCATCAGCCTTTTTTCCTTGCAGTGTTGCAGTTATGGAGTTAAGAAGAATGGGTAACAAAACTAAGGAAAGGTTGCTTAAATTCCAGGTGAAATCTACACCCACGCAAGCTATCATTTGCACATAACAAGCCAAAAACATTGCAATGACTGAAAGTAGCTTATCGAATTTCATATATGCAGGTGTATGAGCTCGGTGGAACTTCACAAATACTTGTCTCTTACACATGTTCAGGAGCTGATCAGCTGATCCACTATGTTAGATGTAGGAGGTAAGGATCACTCATTTCTTTTGTTACAGAATTACACGTGGGCAATTAGAAAGAGTATAGGTGATAATTAGCAGAAGCAAAGGAAACCATTGAAACAACAGATCAATGGGAAATGCATCTGTTTTCACTGAGCAGATTGTGCTAGGGTAAGGTCATGTGGGGAGAGAGTGCCAGAGTGGTCGACATCGAGCTTTTCAAACTCCTCAAGAAAAGAAGAAATCTCCTCTTGGTTGATCTTACCCAGTTCTTTGAGCTTGTACACGACAAACTCTGCAGCACTGCACAGACCAGATTTCATATATCAACACTGATGCTTTTAGGGATACGATGGAATAAGAATACTCTATGTGAGTTGTGTACTTACCCAACTTGTCGATCATCATCCAGATCGGCTGCCTCAAGATCCATCTTTGTCATTTTCCGTGTGAGAACCCAATTGGCCAGCATTTTCTGCCGTCGCTCGGTGTAGATCTCAGCAAGGTACATGAAGAATTGTGCCATGATGATAGTGCTCGTGATAATCCAAAAGACCGCGAAAACACGTCCCAGTTTGGATGAGAAGCTTTTATCCCCATAACCCAGGGTAGTGATTGTGGCACATACACAGTAGAAGGAATCAACAAGACTCAGTTTCTCCACCTTCCACAGAAATATAGTCCCAGAAATAATGGATAACACCAGAAGCAGCGCATTTGTGTAAAATTTGTACTTTATCCTGTTTGTCTCGATTGCTCTAAGCATCTTGGTCTCACCACCCTTCATATTCGTGTGCAATGCTTTGAAGAACAGCACTTCCTGCTTCTCAACAAGATAATCTGCTACTTTGCTGACAAAGAGAGCAACGACTGCCATACCCATGAAGACGAAAGCACAAGCAAGCAGTTTTGTTATGTCATTGTTTGGGACGAGGTCTCCATAGCCAACGGTGGTCATTGTGACAATACAGAAGTACAAGGCGTCAAGCACCCTATTTGTTCGCTTGCCTGATATCTCATCCATGACAGCATAAAAGGCCAGGACGCCCACTAGAAGATAGATAAAAAGGAGAAGTCCTACTAGTCTGAAACTTGGCCTCACCTCCTTGAATAACTCCTTGGCTTTAACTGATGAGCCCTTTTCAGGGGGGCCTTGAAGAGGATCCGTGGAAGGAGTCGACCTGCATCGTCGAAACCGTTTTACTCCTTCTGACGGCTTTCGCTGCAGCACATTAGGGTTATCACCTAGCAGTGATTGCTGAATGCTGTTGTCATCCATTAGATTAGCCTGGATCTGTTCCGGTCACAGCCAAAGACCTAAAATTCAGAAAATGGCATGAGTGTTGTGCAATTTGACAAATAAGTGAGATGGAAAGAAAGTATGTGTAAACTCAAAAATTATCTGGTAAAAACTAAGGCAATACTTGCTGGATAGCACAGGATTGCACAGAGAACCGAGGGGCTGCATTCTTTTTTTTTTGTGAATTACACATGCTAGAAGCCTACAATATCTGATAGCTCCAATTTACAGGTGTGGTACGCCAGAAAATTCCAGTCACCTGCATGTGCCTCCTGGATTGAGATCCTCTACAGTCAACTGCACCGTGCCTTTGTCCCTGACATATGAACCCAGGGATCATCAGGCTCACGTGTCAGTAACAAAGGCACAGTGCAATTGACTGCAGAGAATCCTGATCCGTGACTCCTATGAACTGAATTCTATTGGAAAGAGGTGCTCGACCGGTCATGAGCAACTCTAATTGAGCAGCAGGACGTGAAACCATTCTGCTCCATCAGGAATTTCCCCAGGTGAGTTACCATCATCCTAAATCCTAATCAGCTAATGTGTTATTTGACCTAAGCATTATTATCATAGGCTAGCAGTAGCAGGGAAGATGATCTGGTTAAGGCCAAAACCCATTTGCAATGCTAGGCAGCCTGACCTTTTTGACCAGTGGCCCTTTGGTCACGGGAAGGCCACAGGTATTGACTATTGAGGATATCTACTACCCTGATCTCCCCTCGATCTGTCCATTTCTTTGTCGACCGTCTATCTATATCCTCATTCGTTTAGACAAGATTTCTCCAGTTCTCTGTTCTTCTCCATAAAAAGGGCATGAAACTGTAGAGGAAATTTGCGAGACGATGCAGGGATTGACTAGGTGGTCGAAACAGCTAATGAGGTAGCACACATCAAGAACAGCTGCTCTCGATACAATCCCATGGGCATAGGCCACTGCTCTTCGTGCGAAGAAAACAAGGAGATAGAGAGAGCTTCTCTTACCTTTCCTCCGGCCAAGGGGGCGCCGCGCCTCGATCTCCTCAACCTCTCGCCCGACCTGAGCCGCCTGAGACGGATGCCCCGCGCGCGCGCCTCTGCTGCTGCGGCCTGCGGGATTGAGGGCTCTGGCTCCTGGCTGCAACACCACACCGGCCAGATTCTGCGCGTCGTTGCCGCATCTGGGGCTATTCTACGTCCGACTAACTCCACCGTTCCGGTGGATGTTGTCAACGTTTGGGGCCGGCCCAAATCCGTCAACGAGCTCAGCATACGCAGCTGTGTTCTGACTTCTGAACTTTGTGACGGCAACTGCAACCAGCGGCCACAAGTTGCAGTCACACGCTGGATTTTACTACTACTAGAACGGAAGGCAGGGATTGGTCTCCACGAACCAAAGGGGAAATAAAAAGAAAAAAAAAAGGTTCGACATATGGCATTGCCCGGCGTCGTCGTCGTGCAGGATGCGTCCATGAAGTCTTGAAATTTTCGAAGCAATTGTCATTAGAAAATACTACCTTCCATTTCATATTTCATATTATAAGTCGTTTAATTTTTTTTATTAGTCAAACTTTATTAAGTTTGATCAAGTTTATAGAAAAATTAACATCTAAAATATTAAATTAATTTCATTTAATCTAATATTGACTATATTTTGATAATATGTTTGATTTGAGCTGAAAATACTAATATATTTTTCTATAAACTTGATTAAACTTAGAGAAGTTTGACTAGGAAAAAATCAAACGACTTATAATATGAAACGGAAGTAATAGAATGTAGCAGAATAGACTAGTATATGTGTGTGAAGGTAGTTGATCCCGGGAAAATGCGATATGCTAACCCTTAGGGAGTGATTGGGCTGAACACGCCATCCTTGATACATTCGCGCAAACGTGAATCAATCACCTTTTTGCGACATCCTCGATTTTGGTAGGGATTGCCGCTATGTAAGGGTTATTGCAAAAACCATGAGGTTACTAAGAAAAATCGAGAGATTCCAGGAAACGAGAGGATTATCGCATGAGATAGCCGCAATAATTGAGGAGGTAACCGCATTGATTTAGTAGCGATAGAAACTCATGAGGCAACGTTGGTACTGTAGCATTCATGATACACATAGGAGGGGAAACTGCCATGCTGATTTCAAAGCACTAGGCCGTTGGTGCTAATCGCTGACAGAAGTATAAGGGCTTACTTGAGGCAGCTTAAGATTCTGGGAAGCAGCTGGTTGGTAGCCAGCTTCTGAGAATCTGAAAAAGCTGGGTTTTCCAACTTCTGACTTCTAGTTTATTTTTTGGATTCTATAATTACATCTCCTCAGAATCTGGATCAAAAGCTGGACTGTTTGGGGGAGCTTCTGATTCTGGGAGAAACTGCAGCAGCTAGAAACTCCCCGAAACAGGTCCTAAGAGTGTTGAGATAACTTATATCTCCAATAAACTTCGTATCGTCTTTAGATAACTACTTCAACATCATATATGTTGCTCCATTCGACCTAAAATGTAATAACTTTTAACTATTTATTTATAAAGGGTATATCTAGATATATAGTTGAAAAATACTATATTTTATGACGGAAATAGTATACATAAGAAAAGAACAAGATGACTCGGATCACTTGGAAAACTATCCCCAATTGTCTCTTCCATTTCTCTCATCAAAACAAAAGGTAACTCTGTTGATGAAATTTAAACCCGTTTCTATATTTAGAATTAATCTAAACCATTTATATTTTCTAGTCTGATATATCATACCTATTATACTACCACCTCAACTACTGGAAGTTGAATAATTATTTTTACGGATAGTAAAGCTCATAGTAAATCAATAGTAGTTTTTTTTTTTGCGAGGACATAATAAATCAATAGTTAAAGATCATTTCCACCGATGATAATGTTATTTGTAGAATACTACCGGTAGAAATCACCCACCACCGTGTAGATACTCTTCTGTTTTACCTTCAATCCACCTGTTAGGCAATGGCTGACGTAGTGTTGGAGGTAGACTAGAGCCATATAATACAGCACACATGAAACAATACAACTACAGAATCAACATCACGAGAGAAAACATGTATCATTTATTTCCCTGCAGGATCAAGACAAATACCTCGAGCTGGACAGTTCTCTTCTCTCGACACACCCATTCTGGAGAGGATCCATCTGACCTTTTCACTACGGGCCACATGCTGACATGGCGAAAAAGCCATCGCCGATCCGCCATTGGTGTTCTCAGCCTCAAGCCCAGCCTTCTGGCCTGTACCGTAACAGTGCTGCCTACTTGCCTTCCTCCCAAGGACTCATCCTCCTCCACTTCTTTCCCTCCTTGTTCTCTTCCTTACATGAATGCAATCACCTTTCAAAAAAGATTGAATGCAATCTTTGTTCTTCATCGATCATAGTAGTTTGGGGCTGTCCAGTGACAGAAGAGAATGCCTTCTTCAATTAATGGCACAGAGCTCTCTGGCTTGTCCTGTTGCCTGACGTCGGAATGGCGTATGCACAGAAGACCATGTATTAAAATGTAAGGCAAGAAAAATTCAGAACATTTTGGATTCAATTCCACTGTGAAGAAAAAGGGAAATTTCAGAACATCACCTTGTATAGTCATAATATTGAGTTTCAAACCTATGGTACCTAGAAATTTCAGAGCACTTCTTTTGCAGGAGCCATACTTTTCCTAAGACTTGCAGAACAAAATTTCTTGGCTTCAAACTTGGAAGAGTTGTTCGAAGAACAGATACTGGTGATGTGCAATGTAACACATCCACAGCATGCTCCACCAGAGCAAAGATGTGGAGCTCCTATTTAAGGCAATCCCTCTCTTGAAACATACGCCATTTCTCTCTTTTGTTTTCAAGTGAAAACGGTAGCCTATGTACCTACCCTACCCTGAAGTGACACTCTTAATAATCATAATTACGCATGGGCGCATGGCTAATGAGCTAATTAACCATGTTCCAGATGTAAGTTTTTTCATCTCCTTGGTCCATACTATCTTGGAGGTTATACTTACTCTCTGGATTCACCAATGAAACCATTCAATTTCAGTCTTCAGCAGTGGTATACTTAGAGGAGGTTGTACTTACTCTCCTTATCATGTTGTAGTCTCTTATCTCTGAACTTCTCTGAAACTTCCATCCTTGAACTTTCTCTGAACTAGCAGGAGCAATTCAGCACTCATGATATTTCTTCACCTCCAGCTTTTGCATGCGAATATATACAATTAGTTATACACTAGCACTCATTTCTGACAAGGCAGAGCGATTTAGAAGCGATTAATTAGTGATGGAGTGATTGACTGATTGTACTACAGTGAACAAATTAAAGAAATCCTGACCTCATCAGGATAAACTAAGGTCTGAAGAGAAGGTTAGCTGGGACTCTTGTTACGTGCGCAGCCAGCAGCCGATAAGCAGGAACCGTGATAGGCTCCCGTTTGGAAGCGTTAGTAGCTGACAAAATGTGAGCCCCATAAGCTGTCAATTTTTAGCCTGGACTCCTTTCCTACTTAAGTAGAAAGGCGCCGTTGTGTTCAACCGTTTTCTTGCGTGCCCAAACGGAGATACCCTGATGGAGACACGAATCCTCTCCACCGGTTGTTGTTTGACTTGTTTCAGCTGTTGCTGATGAACTCTAAGAGAACCGCAGAAATCGATTGATGCCATCTCTTTTGTTCTTTCTTTACGTATGATTCAAATAACACAAAGGGAACTTAGCTGTTTTTTTTTCATGAGATTGGTGATCAAACATTGGCTCAATTCATTGCAACAAGTACTTGCTAGCTGGCAGAGTTGAGACTTGAGAGTTCCCATCGATTCAACCTAGCTGGGCCAAGAGATTCCAAGGTCACGGTTGGAATCCACATTATCTTTCGGCTTGATCCTAACCTTGGTTAGGAATCACTCACGATTCCATCCAGGAGAACGGATGGCTCACGACACCAGTGCAAGATCGATAATAATTCGATCTACATATTTATTTCATAAGGAGCACAAATGTGTGCATGGCCTCCATGTTCTTGCAGGTCTCACTCAACTAAAAACAGACGGCAACATCATGCTCGTTATCTAATCAATGCATATATAGCAGAGATCGATCGATCGATGTCATCCGGCCGTTAGCTTCAGCAAATTAAATTATGCGTGTGTAGGATCTTACTTCACGGCTCTTTGATCTTGGACCTTCTTGCTGGTCATTAATGATGATTGCTACATGTACTTTTTTAAGGCTAATGTGATCGTTTGCTCACTGTTAATCCTGCCTAACTCGTTTTGGTTTGTTACATTTCATTTAGTTTCCTAATGGTGCAACTGCTTCTATATAAACCCCTTGTTGCCTTGCAGCTTTTGGCCAAGCAAGAGCTAGCCGTTGTGAGAGACTGAGAGCTAGTGGTGCACTAGCTGGCTGTGAATCTAGACATGGCTCTGTGCACGTTCATCTTGGCTGTTCTTGTCATGAGCGGCGCCGCCCTTGGCCGCGAGCTCGCCGGCGACGGCGCCGCCGCGGCCGATGTGGCCATGGCGTCGAGGCACGAGAAGTGGATGGCGAAGCACGGGAAGACGTACAAGGACGAGGAGGAGAAGGCGCGGCGGCTCAAGGTGTTCAGAGCGAACGCCAAGCTGATCGACTCGTTCAACGCCGCCGCGGAGGAGGACGGCGGCGGCCATCGGCTAGCCACCAACAAGTTCGCCGACCTCACCGACGAGGAGTTCCGCGCCGTCAGAACCGGCTACAAGCGCCCGCCGGCGGCCGTTGCCGGCGCCGGCGCCGGGTTCCGGTACGAGAACTTCAGCCTCGCCGCGGCGCCGCAGAGCATGGACTGGAGGGCCATGGGCGCCGTCACCGGCGTCAAGGACCAAGGCTCGTGCGGTACGAACTCCGGCGACCACGAACAAACTAATTACTTAATCTTGCATGCGTCAACTAGTAATTATGTAATTCAATCGAATAATCACTTGGTAAAATTTGCAATTAACACGGAGTGCGTGCATGGCATGACACGTACGTACCACCCGGTCAAACGGAAAGGTAAAATGGTCAATCCAAGTAAACAAACATTCTACCGAGTCTACGGGAAAGTCTATTCATGAACTTTTGGTCAAGACGAGAGTCAAACATAGCTAAACTTAGTCAGTAACTCTGCGGTGGTGTCCAATCCAATCAATAATCTTGTACTAATCACAAAGAAGAAATTGTATTAGTGAGTTGATGGATTGACTAATTAAGATATGCATGGGCAGGTTGTTGCTGGGCGTTCTCGGCGGTGGCGGCGGTGGAAGGGTTGGCGAAGATCAGGACGGGGCAGCTGGTGTCGCTGTCGGAGCAAGAGCTGGTGGACTGCGACGTCCGCGGCGAGGACCAGGGCTGCGAGGGCGGACTCATGGACACCGCGTTCCAGTACATCGCGCGCCGCGGAGGCCTCGCCGCGGAGTCGTCCTACCCGTACCGCGGCGTGGACGGGACGTGCCGCACCGGCGCCGGGCGCGCGGCGTCCATCCGGGGTTTCCAGGACGTGCCGGCGAACAACGAGGGCGCGCTCATGGCGGCCGTGGCGCACCAGCCGGTGTCCGTGGCCATCAACGGCGCCGGGTACATGTTCCGGTTCTACGACCGCGGCGTGCTCGGCGGCGCCGGGTGCGGCACGGAGCTGAACCACGCCGTGACAGCGGTCGGTTTCGGCACGGCGAGCGACGGCACGGGCTACTGGCTGATGAAGAACTCGTGGGGCGCGTCGTGGGGCGAGGGCGGCTACGTCAGGATCCGCCGCGGCGTCGGCCGGGAGGGCGCCTGCGGCATCGCACAGATGGCCTCGTACCCCGTCTGATTAAGCACACGCGCAGATGGATCAGTACACTAAAAATTAATTTATGGTGTGTATAAATGCTCTAGTATGTACAGCGACACTGCACCATGTCAACATGTGTATTTCTGAAATCTGAACCGGCCCGTGCAGGAAGTCTGCAAGTTGGACGCACGGGGCTGTATATATGTAGGTGTGTGCATATATTGTATAGTGTATACTACTTACCATGATGAACTTGTACAAAGTGAAATATGTATATGAACGAATATAGACCATATTACCGTACACAGCCATTACTACTTTCTTGTTTACCGTACTACGTACTACACTGTGAATCCGTGATGCGCGATCTTGTTCTGGGTGCGCAGCGTTTTTGCCTCTGCATGATAACGGTTGAAATCGATAACATTTCTTTCGGAAACAATTCTTGATAACATTTCCTCCGGAAACAATTCTTACTCAATGGAAAATTAACTATATTTATCAATTCAACTGTCTGTATTGACAATAATATGACCGTTTCTTTTAACGTCGTATGTTGCAATGGACACCGAACATTTGAATTAATAAATATAGTTAACTTTTATATAGAAAAAATAAAATTTATAAATTGCTAAAAAAAGGCGCTATCACTCATTTGAAAACGACTCTAGGTCCGTCAGAAATTTATTTTCAGAAGGATCCGTCCGTTAGAAATTTGGGTGACCGTTTTTATGTGCACCAGCTTCGAGGGGAAACCGCGCCCCGCGATTCCGAAACTCCCTCTGCGCACGAGCAAAATTGCTAGAATCGCTTGCGTTGCATCCCATCACTCGTACTACCCACACCAGGTTTACCTTACCGTTTCGGGGAGGTTATATGTCAACCCCCGTTTTTATAACAGAAATCATTCATGCTAATTATACCATTTCCCTGGATCAAGTAGTCTGGTACACACGATTACATAGCTAGGATATCAAATGCACATACATAAGCGTCTTGCACAACTTATTACATCATAGAGCCCACAGGCACAGACTAGTACATAGGACCAAATGGTCTGGAATACATTCAAAGATAGATTTGATAAGACAGCGGAGTATAGGCAGCGGCGACATCATTGCCATAGGCAACGACCGTAACTAAGACCTATTGGGTGCCGTCATCTTCAGCAGCTTCTGAATAGTATGCATAAGGGTCTTCAGGGACTTTATGGTCCACCTCTGATTGATTGTAAATAGCAAGAGTGAGTACCAACCGTACTCAGCAAGCCATCACAATAATAATGTATATGATAGGGGAAAATTCAGAGGAGTGGCTGAGAGTTTCTTTGCATAAAGCTAGTTTTGTAACTCTTTTCACAAGCCTAAGACCTAGCATAGACTGATCAAATTTTATTCCATAATTTATTAGTCAGCGATGGTTCTGTCCATCATCCATTGTGTTCCCAAGGATAGCTTCCCGCCACTGAGTCGTCATGGATTTCTGGGGTCTACTCATTCTTGCTTCTCGAGAAATTGATCCACCAGTACGAAATCATCATGCAACATCCCACCCATCATTTTACAAGTTTGAGTCTAACCAAGTGTAATAAATGTCACGGTGCTCAATATCCGTGAGCTGTGGATGTACGCTTTAACCCGCTCTCCGTGACTTGCCTAACGAATGAGCCGAAGTCCCAACGAATGAGACGCGTCACGACAAAACCTTTCAATAACCTTATTTTGGCAATACCCGCTCCATGAACTTGTGCCCTCATGCACTCTAAGCATACACGGTTTCTAGAAGCGAGAGGAGTTCTGGTATTTCTAGGAGGGAAAAACTCACACATGCGTTAAGTTATAATTAAGTCAGGTTTTATCTTGGTTGTCCACCGATGGTTACCCACCTGTAGTCTTTCCGCCTATCCACACACCTAAATGAATCCGCCACGTCTTGGGTACCGCCTCCGCTCGGTTATTTACTCCGCTAGGTCTATTCCAATGTGAGAAGTACGATCGTACTAGGGGCGTTTCATGCATAGCTTCATGACTCGGTCCTTAATTGACCAGGGACGACACTAGCCTTAACCGGAAGCCACCCAAGTTATCCAGTCGCCCCAGTCGAAAGTATATGTTTAGTTTAGTTTTCTTTCATAAATCATCTCATCAATGTCATGGCAATGTGGCGCTCATGTCTTCACATGCCGTATATCAACTACTTTCCCTAAAGTAATTCCGCACACATATAGCATTTAATAAATATGAGAATGCACGAATCTAAATTAGCATTACTAAGCATTTATCATAAGTGACTAAGGACTCATACGTAAATATGGGTACAAGGGAATAAGGTAAACAATAGTCAAAGGTATAGCATAATAACAAATAGGATATTCATCATTGCATGCAATTTTATTTGTAAACCAAATAAGTTCACAATTGGAATCAACATGCTCAATGGATAGTGATGACTTGCCTTGCTCGAAGTCTTGTTGTTCCTGATCCTCGGTCAACTCAATCACTCCTTTGGAGTCTAAATTTACGTGCGAATGGTTCAATTTGAATTCGATCGAAATTCAAATAAATCACAATGAAATCCAAAAAGTGGAAGATAAATTGTAAAAGTGGTCCTACTGGATAGATCTTGATTTTAGATAAATTTAGGTTCAAGTTCCACCCAAATCGGAATTAAAATGAGTGAGTTATACTAGTTCAAAGATTCAAATTTGAATTAATTCTAATAATTGCGAAACAACACTATTTCTAATTGATTTATTTTTATTTCGAAACATTATTCACAACTCACAGTGGCTGACCGGTGGGTCCGCCCTCTATTTCTTTTTCTCGGTTTTATTTTTTATAGGAAATGCGTAATGTCACTGATAGGTGGGACCGACCCTGGTTGACCAAGGGTCAAACTGGCCTTTTAATCACCGGTGGGTCCCATATGTCATAGATAGTACACAAAAATCTTATTCTAATTAGATTTTTAATCATTCGGGCCCACCCGTCACTGGCACATTCATCCGCAATCAGCAAGGTGATTACAGTGCATAATATATGTGCGGGACCCACCCCTCTCTCTCTTTCTTTACCCCTTTTCTTCTTCATTGCGCTCGCAGCCGAGTGGAGCAAGGTGCGGCGAGGCACGGCTCGGCCGCGGTGGGGTGAGCTTCAGCACACCGCCGGGGACCTACCGCCAGCGATGGCGACGCACGACGGCTTCCTGGCGCACGGCGCGACCGATCGGAGCGGTACTGAGCCCATGACGAGCTTGGCCATGGCGCAGTAGAGGCCACCCTAGGTGCAGCCGACCCTTCGTACACGCTCCAGGGTCTCTAAGGTGTTGATTTCGCAATAATGGGACTAATTTACACTATGGGCGATCCCACCCGTGGGGAGCTTGGCGGCGGTGCAATGGCGATCAGGCCGGCAAGGCTACGTACGGCGGCGTGCGCCTCAAATCGAGGGGGTGGGTCACCGGCTCCTTGGTCACTTGAGGTTGCTTCGGGCACGAGGGCTTACCGCGCAGTGGAGCATAGTAGAAAAAACCGAACCGGCCACCGAACCGCTTGAGCTTTCGGTTCACCGAGTCACCGGTTGGACCGCTGGGTCGGCCGGTTCGATTGCTGAACCGGAAAGGATATAAATTATAAATAATTCCCTCTAAGCAAGGTCAACAAGTTGCCTTGGTGGTGAGGTTGGTGTGCTTCCATGCCATCAGCCAGAGATCGATTGGGCCTTTTTCTCCTTTTAGGCATTAAAAGGCAATTGGGCCGCAACAATCCAAGTGGACCTTAGAAGGCCAACCCATCTGGCTCGCGAACCGCCGGTTCAAAATAGCCCGGGTCACCGGTTTTTCTCAAAACCGTCCGGTTCATCCGGTTTGTACCGGTTCAATTGCACGTGCGGTCTTTAAAGCAAACCGAACCGGTGAGGGTGCTGGTTCCGGTTTTTTCCGGTTCAACCGTCGGGCCGGTCCGGTTTTTTGTACTCTGCAGTGGAGTCGCGGTGAAGAGTGGCTGTGCGCGGTGTGGAGCAGAGTGATGCCGAGACAGACGGTGGCAGCGGCGCCCGAATGTGTTCGACGCACGGTCCTCAGCGTCTAGTGGCTCCCAGCCTCTTCCAACAGCAGCAGCAACAGCACGGCTCAGCACCAAGGTGCCCCGCGGCGACAGCGCGACCGACGCCACGCAGGTGTTCGACCCGGGGCCATGCAGCGCCCTGAGCGATTTCGTTGGAGAGGAAGAGTGTGCAGAGGGAGAGAGACTTATGGCGAGGATGGGGATGAACAAGTGTGATCTCGAGGGGAGGTTTAAATATGGATATGAGGCGGATCGGCGCACAAATGGCGCCGGAGTAGGGCAAATCCGAGCTAAGCTCCTAGGTCCGCGGATTCAGGATTTGCCGGAGTAATGGCGGCCTCTAGGGTTGCAGGTCTAGGTGAGAGGGCACCGTTTTATCCCGCGGGCACGTCAAGCGACGCGGGGTAATGGTGAGGACGACAGGCGATGTGTGATGGTGGCAAAGTCGCGTCCGGCTTCAATGCACGGTGATGCCGGTCTAGGGCTAGGGGTGCAGGCCTATGCGGCAAGGATGACGAGGTTGGACACGGTGACGGTGATGCGCACAATTAATCGCGGTCAGCTCCCGGGTGCTCGGTGGAAGAGCGGCATGCGTGGAAGCGGCGGTGGTTTGGTCGGGGTCGAGTCACAGGCCAGCCGAGCTACGTCATGAATTTAACGGCGGTGACATGACGCACATGGTGGTAGAGGCTCAGCCGGGCACTGCCTCCATGGTTGTCACGCCCAGAGATTCGCTAACCCAAATTCCCAAGCAGAATGTGTATTAAAATCCCTGTCCAGGACCGACCAGGGTACACAAACGACAAAGTCGATATACCGATCCACGTCTTATAAACATCATAAAAGAATATCTTACAAAAATGCAGCGGAAACGATAAACAAGCTAAACTAGATAACTAGACGCTCGTAGCGTGGCGACTCAAATCCACGGGCATCCTTGACGGCAGCGACAACCCTACTCCTCCGAGCAGCCACCATCCGACACGTACTCCAACTCTGGTGTGGGGAATGATAAAGCAAGACTGAGTACTACCCACTGTACTCAACAAGTCATACCGGGATAGGGAAAATGATGCAAGTAATTCCAAAGGAGGCTAAGGGTTGAATTGCATAAAACACGCATTCAAAACAGTAGTTGAATGCGGTAAAACAGTTGAGTTAATTAAGCAAAATTAAGTCATCACTGTCCAACGCTACACCACGTTGCGACAGACCCAAACCCCCACTTGAACTACACCAGTTCCATTGAATCAAGTTATTAGGGTTATGACTAATCACGATGAATCTGGTTGATCGCCCCTAACCGCGGGCACGACTATTCGAATAATTTTATTCTGATCAGAGGTGTACAACTGTACCCACAAGACACAGCCCCACGACACATTTCCGTGCACCGGCTCACCACCACGGTACACCGGAAAGGAATTGTGACAAGACCCTTCGCATAACCTTTGCTAACCAAGCGTACCACACCTCAGGTTTCGCCCCCACCTTTTAGCCAACGCAGGCAACCCCCTCTCATGCCTAGGTAAATCCGGCAGCTGACCAACGAGTAAACCCCCACCAACCCAACTCCATCATGCCCACCCTTGCCTAGATGCATCGGCTAAGAAAAGCTACACTATGAGCCCAGCTATTACCCATGCTAGCTTGTGAAAAGTACGATAATTCTTCCAGGGTTTCCCGTGAACCGGTCCTTAATCATCATGAGTACGACCATCAGAACCATGTACTCACAACCCACCATTAGTCAGGTTTTAGGTGGACCAATTAATCAACCATTCACGATCAACCATCGTGAGCTACCATTAACTATTTATCATTAAATAATAGTGTTACACTAGTTATCCCATTAGTGTGCTAATGTTTCTAAGCAGGGCTAAGCATGTCCTAACCTAGCAACTACACAAATTACTTCCCAAGCGATCAAAGGTACAAGGTCGTAGAACCTATGGCCGAGTACAACAGGAAAATAAGCCCATAAAATGATATTGTAAAACAATGCAATATTGAGAATAAATAAGACATTTTCAAAGTAGGCATAATATGGTCAAGTGAAAAGCATGACTTGCCTTGCCCTTGCGCTGGATCAACCTCTGCGACAACCTCGAAGTAAACAGGCGCGTGAGAAATACCGGAATCTAAGTGAAAAACAAAGCACACAAGCAAACAGGCTATAAGTCTACTGAAGCAGAGAACAAAACCATTTTTAATGGATTCTATACATTTTTATGAATTTGCTGCAACTTGAACGGACTTAAACGGAGTCCGGATGAATTAGTTACGAATTTTAGAAGATTAACTGTGCTTTTACTAGAATAGAAAAAATCCGAAATAATTTATTGCGCAATAATCCCTTAGGGCTGACATCAGCGGCGCAAGGGCTGACGTTAGCAGGGCTGACGTCAGCGGTACGGTGGCGGCAGCGGCGGCCGGGCGGCGCGCAGCCGAGCTAAGCAGCAGCAGCAAGTTGCGGCGGTGACGCGCGCACGAGGCGGGCGCGACCGGGCGGCGGATTGCGACGGCAGCACGACGGCGCGCGCACGAGGCGGGCGCGGGGTCGGGCGGCGGTCGGGCGGGGCGGCGCGATGGCGCGCGCGCGAGGCAGGCACGGTCGGGCGGCTACCGAGAGGTGGCGGCACGGCCGGTGGCGGCGGCGGTGGGATGCGGCAGCCGGAAGAGAAGAGGAGAGAGGGGAGGCGGCGGAGCTCACCGGCGGCGAGGGAGAAGAGCGGTGGCGGCAGCGGAAAGGGGAGAGAGGGGCGGCCGTGGTGGCTTAAAAAGGGGTCGGGGCGGCCGGTGGTTGCGGGAGAGTGGTCAGCGTGGCCGGAGAAGCGGGCGGCGGCGGTTGCTGGGCGGGCGGCGTGGCCGGCGGTGGAGAGGATGGGGCCGACAGGTGGGCCCCACCTGTCGGCGGCCCGAGGAGAGGAGGGAGGCCGAGCGAACTTCTTGGCACGGGCGGCCTCGGGCCGGCCCGAGAAGGAGAGAGGGAAGGGGCGGTGGCCCGGTAAGGAGGAGAGGGGAGGGAAGGGAGGTCGTGGGCCGGCCCAGAAGGAGAAAGGAGGGAAGGGGGCGAGTGGGCCGAGGGGAGGGGAATGGAGAAGGAGGCCAGAGGGGGAAGGGAGCGGGCCTGCGGCCCAGAGGGAAAAAAGAAAGAGGGGAAAAAGGAAGAAAAAGAAAAGGAGAATTCAGGGATTTAATTATTGCTGTGCGAGTTTTTAAATGCTTAAAATTATTTCCAGTGATCTAAAAATTCCACTAAAAATCCTGTTAATGTATTTTAACAAGGGGAACTCCAGAAAAATTCCATCGTGCCTTTTCCACTTGATTAAATATACTTTTAAATTAGAAATTTGCTCCAGGTTAAAAGGAAAATTTATTTTGAGTGATTTATTTCATGAATTTAAATCTAGAAGTTAAACTTCGGGTGTGACAATGGTGGCGGAATTCCGGCCGACGAGGGGGGTGTAGAGTGTGCTAGTCTAGGCACTAGGGGAGTTAGGGTGACGAGGGGTGGCGTGGCAGCCGTTACCCCTCAACGTCGAGGCGACACGTGATGGAAGCGACGATGACACCGGCGCGCGTAGCGGCATGGCTGAGAGCGGTTTCCTCGGCCGGGGCCCAAGCGCGGGCGCGACATGACACATGGTTCGACCAGGCGTGGTGTGAGGTAGCAGGGAGGGTGTCCCGGTCGTGCACAGCATGGGTGTGACCGAAGGGGTGTAGCGCTGGGTGTTCGGCCAGGTTAGGCCTGAGTCGAGCACCTACCGCCCAATGAACAGTGCTCGACAGAGATTTAGGGTTATGATTTAAAAATTGAGGAAAATGATTTGCTTACTTTGTATTGCATTAGTCCATCTTGATAAATATTTCAGTTGTGAATTTAGTCCAAAATTAATCTTGGCCAATATGGAAATTTATAATATTTTATTGTTTCCTAAATCTTGGGGGTTTCGGTATTCATTTACTTTCACAACATATTGGTTCATCACAATTATTTTATTTGGCAGAAGACATTTGTAACAAGGAGATGAATAACATCGGCATGATTGAAAAGTTTTAAAAAGTTCGAAGTTTTAGTGATGTTCATTATTAGGAATTTTCAGGGTGTTTCATTATACTCCAGTAAGACAGTTACGTAGTAACTGTCGAAAACCGTGTGAATTTCATCTTTAAAAATTTGAATTAATAAATTGGAGGTTTCACGGTTTGGTCGTGGTTACCGCGCGGTTTGACGCGGTTACCGTGATATTTGTGCGGTAACCCGCGACATGTTTAGTAGAAAACATGAAAGAAATGAAAAAACACTTAAATGTATGTAGAGATTAGGATAATTAGATGAATATTATATATATAGGATACTTGTAAACCTAGCTTGTGGATGTAAAATACAAAAATGAAGCCGAATACATTTTTCTTTTTTCCATTTCTTAAACAATTATCGGTTTTGCACTCAAATTTGATTTTATCTTACTCTTTTTTAAAAAAATTCTTCACCATCTATCTTTAAAAATCAAGAACTATATCTAGGATTTTTTAAATTGTTTTTTGATTTTTTTTGTAACTTTTGAATTTGCTCAAATTTCACTCAAACCGTACCACCGTAATCCTTACCGTACCCCTGCGGTAAGCGCGGTTACCGGCGGTAAGGGAAACCCTGCCCCACATAGCCCACAGAGGCGCAGCGGCCCGTGCCCCCCACCCATAGGCATGTCGCGGAAAAAGTACATTTTGACTCCCTCAAATATAGGTTAGATTTGATTTGTATTCTTTAACCGTAAAACCAGTATATTGACTCCTCTAATTGTTCAAACCGGTGCAATTTGACTTTTAAGGTAGTATTGATGATGGTTTTCGTTGATGTGACATCCACGTGTCGTGTTGACATGTTTTTTATCAGACGTGACATAATAATTAGATAAAAATAAAAAAAAATGCATGGGACATATATGTCAGTGACTACTTTTTCTTCCTCTTTCCTCCCCACTCTCCTCTCCCTCATCTATCCCCACCTCTCTCTTCACTATCTTGTGGTCAGGGCGACGACCGCGAAACCAGTGGTGGCACCAAGCGGAAAGAGGAAACGGAGGCGGCGCTGACCTCGTCAGTAGTTGGCGAGCCCCCATGGGGATGTTGAGAAGGAGGGGGTGGCTGCGAGGAGGTGGGAAAGGACGATGGCAGGGAGGAGAACCGTGCTCCGTAGCGATCTCCTCCATTGTCGCCGCAGCAGCTATGAAGAGGTAGAGACGACGAGGCGGAGAAACGGCGGAATCTGGCGACCGCCTGCTAGAGCTTCTCATGGAGAGGCGTCGGAGTAGACTTGTTTGGGTGAGGGAGTTGGGCGGTGGGCGATAACAAGGCGAGGGAGATGGGCGGCGGGCGACAACAAGGCATCCCCTCACCGTGGTAGAGTTGAAGCCTCTCCGTTGGCGAATCTTGGTCCACAAGCCTGCTTTTATAAAAAGCCCACCACCGAGATCCCTCTATTACGTAGTCCTGCCGGTCCGCGCCATCGTCCCAACCACAAGGGGAGAGAGAGAGGAGAAAGGGGATGAAATGAGAAGAAGCTATAACTGGCCCATAGGTCTCATATATTATTTTTTATTTTTGTAATACCACGTCAGATGAGGTCAGATGATGAATATTAGGTTAATGTGATATGTAGATGCCACGTCAAAATAATAAAACACTTTCAAAATCAGTGTGAGAGTCATTTTACATTTATTTTAATAGTTGAGAAGTCAAGACGTCCGGTATTATCGTAGTCATAGTAAACTTAGGGCTGATTTGGTTTGAAAAACTTGGTAATGTTTAGTTTATTAACGATACATACCAATACCACACAAATGTTACTAAAATATTGGTATTGGCAAAAATTACCCAGGATTTGGCATTGCCGAATACCAATAGTTTGGCATGGTTGTAAACCAAACAAGCCTTTATTCAGCACGCTCACGCACGGAAAATTTCCCCCCGGAATCGCCATAAAATTCAGGAAAACGTGGTGGTTTTGCCGACCTCCCGCCCTTCGTCCAAAAAAAACGCCCGAGAAATAAAAGCGGATTGGAATCTGGTGGTTCCGGGTCCGTGCGGGTGCGGGTGCGGCTCGGCTTGGAGTCCACCTCCTCCACCTCCCGCTTCCCCTTCGCCTCGGTCGTCTCGGCTTTCGTCTACTCGAGTCCCCGACTCGGAAAGTCCAAAGCACCAATCTTTCCTTTCCTCCTCCTTCCCCCCACCGCCTCCTCCTCCCGGATCGGAACAGGAGACCGGGAGCTCCTATTCGGTAGCTTCCCCCCGTCGATTCTCGCCGCCGTAAGCGCGATTCCCCCATTTCCATTTTTTTGTTTCTTTCTCTTTTTGTTTCGATCGGGTTCTTGGAAATTAGGGTTCTTGGAGTTGGGATTGGGGTTGGTTTCTTTGCATTTCGGCGGGTCCGGGTCCGATTGATCGAATCGAGGTTTGTCCCCCTTCTCTGCAGGTTTTGCGCCGGGCATGCCCTAGCCCTGGCTGACGCCGTTGCTGCTGAGGGGGGGCCTGATCGTTTGCGATGTCGTGGGGGCGATTCCACCGCTCCCCGTTTCCGTCGGGGATTCCGGCGATGGCGAGGTGCTCCAGGCACCAGCCCCCCGCCCCGCCCACCGTGGTGGTGATCGATGAAGACGATGACCTAGGTGACGGTCCCTCCGACGAGGAGGTTTTCATAATCGATGGTGATGCGGCGAAAGGCCGTTCGACTTCTGGGTGTAAGACCAAGAGAGGGAACAGCTCGTGTAGTAATGTGATTAACTTAGATGATGATGAGGAGGAGGATAAAGAGGAGGGTGGTGGTGG
Organism: Oryza punctata; assembly: GCA_000573905.2. Classification (NCBI taxonomy): domain Eukaryota; kingdom Viridiplantae; phylum Streptophyta; class Magnoliopsida; order Poales; family Poaceae; genus Oryza; species Oryza punctata. The sequence goes on from CM002490.2 coordinate 35,674,705, forward strand.
TGATAGGGCAGGCCCCAGCACTGCCGGTGCCGCTGGTTCTCCAGCAGTGACGACGCCCGGCCGTGTTTCCCCAAGAAACAGATATGGACTGGATTGTGTTTCTGACAGTTATGAGAGTGATTCGTCTGAAGGACACTCTGACGAAGATGATGACTCGGATTGTGAGATTCTTGATGATGCCTCTGGGTCGGCTCGCAAACAGTGGGAGAAGGCTGCTTCGAGAAAAGGCATGCCTCAAGGTTTCCGGAAGAGTACATCCACATCAAGTGCTGAGTCAAGTACACAGCCAGGTGAAAGTGCAGAGAATGATGCAGAATGCGATATACATGAGTACATCAGGAAGTATTTTAGTGAAGATGTATTGAAGGAAGGTGGACCAATCAGTACAAGTGGTGCAAATGCTAAACCTTCAGTTCCAGACGCCCATGATTGTTCGAAGGGCAATGCTTCCAATGCAAATGAAGCTGAAGACTGCAATGCCACCTCCAGAATTGATCCTGACCCAGCTTGTAATGACGAAGCGACTCATTCCCAAAATGGTGCCGTGCCTGGAAAAACCGCAGAAAGAAGTCAATCTCCACACATAGATGAAACCTTTGAACCTGAACAATGTACAGACTACAGCTTTATCTCTGCCAACAGGGTTTTTCCTGCATGCTCCTCAGCAAATTGGAAGGATCAAAGTCCTACATTTGTCAGTACTCCAGAAAAGCTGGATGAAAAGTTATCTGATGGCACATATGCACGGAAGGATGAAACACCAATAAATGCTCACAATAAAAGTACCACAAAGAACAAAGAGATGTGTCCTGAACCAGATAATGGTTCTCTCAATGGTCGACGAACAGAAGATCCACCTCTTTCTAGCAGATGCGACTGCTCAAGGCAATCTGAGAAAAAATCAGCACATTTAGAGGCAAACTGTTATGCATCTGCTGCTACCTCCAATAAGAATCCTTCTGCAAATGTCATATTGGGAGGTTGCATTCCACCTCAGGAGGATTTAGTTGATGGTCCAGAAAAATCAGGCCAATCTGCCGTGGCTCAGGATGCTGCAGACATTCAGGATGGTCTAATTGGTGAACGTGAAAAGCACAAAGAATCGGATGAGTACAAACGGGCACAGGAGGAGGAGTGGGCATCCAGACAGCGTCAACTGCGAATACAGGTACGATTTGTGCCCACTTTTAGTTTAATTGTTCTAAAGTTGTACAAGAAGGATGTGAACTGCATGAATAGTAGAAGTTAATCAGTTCAGTGTTAATCTCAATGAGCATCATGCTAATGCACTATATCTTTGGAATGTTTAGTTTTGAGGACATTGCGGCGACAGTGTAATTATAAAAAAATAAATAAATGGGTAGCTGAGGGAAGCAAGTAGCACCTACAAATTCATGATGTTTCCTTTTAAAAATCCTTGCAGGCTGAGGAGGCACAGAGGTTGCGAAAGAGAAAGAAGGCAGAAGCAAAGCGATTGCTTGACATGGAGAAGAGACAAAAACAAAGATTAGAAGAAGTCCGTGAATCACAGCGAAAGGTATCTTGTTATAACCTCTAGCCTATTAGCAAATACTTACACGATTCTCTATTGTCCACCTATGTATTTTCAAGAGCGTTTGGTTGTTTCAATCTTTATATGCTATTGTTTAATATTTAGATTGTTCCTTTATTTTGTTGAATCAGAATGAAGAGGATATACAACTAAAAGAAAAATACCGAGGGGTGGTTAGATTCGAGCTTGAAAATATGGAAAGAAGATACATTGATATGGCTTCTATATTGCGTGCATTAGGCATTGCTGTTGAAGGTGGTGAGGTATATTATTCATATTCAACCTATCTCTTGTATTAAAGTTACTATTTGCTGCTGTTTTTCTTCTTGTTATATCTTATCTGTCTCTCCAGTAAAATATAAAATGCTTGTATCCCTACCCTTGCATATAGCTATTAAACTCAATACCTTATAACAGTATGCTTCATGAACAGTTGTACGTTGTCCATTTCATGATATCTGTCTCATTCTTGGACCAACACTAATTGATCTCTAATAAAAAAGATGAGGAAGTGCCATACATATTCATGCTAAACTGCAATCTGGAATGACTTAACCTCTTCTGAAACACTATGATGGAGTGAAAAATTTTACTCCCTATGTTAAATTTTTAGGCACTTCTAGATTTCATCTTGTTGATTGAAATGCACACACAATAAACTATGCAAAATTTGTATACACCACCTCCGGCTATCAACTTCCATGCTTTACATTCACATCCATGCAATTCATTTGCAAACAACACTCTATTTCGCATGAAGAGAACATTTAATGCAGATTATTACGGTATTACTACAAGTAGTTTGGTTTCTACCTGCTTTTGATAGTCTCCGTGCTTAGTTCAAAGATGCGTAACATATTTTAAAGCATGGATACTTGATTTAATAATGGATAAACATTGTGAAGCAACATTTCTTGGGAAAAATGACAAACATTATGAAATGGAAATAGTTATATTTTATCTATCGTATGAACCTAACTTACGAATCTGTTATTCGAGTAGATTAACTTAGTACTTGTTATTGTTGTGGCATATGCATAGATAAATATACGCTTGGAAATTATATTTCAATTTTCTATGGAGAAATCCCAGATTCGTTTGTTTATTTAGAAAAGAGATAGCTTTTCATGACAATTTTTGGAAGAAAGATTTGCCAATTATTGTGTCTAGCAGTCTAGGTGAGATCAATTACCACCTTATTTCATAAACAAATGTTCTGATGTAAGTCCATAAAATGATAGCCATAAATATAAATAAGGAATTATTGATCTCTTCCCCCTGACACTTGTTTAATATGAAACTTTTTTCAGGTTAAAGCTGCCTACAAGCAAGCTCTTTTGAAATTCCATCCGGACAGAGTATCAAGAAGTGATATGTATCAACAGGTCAAAGCAGAGGAGACATTCAAGTTCATTTCACGCCTGAAAGAGAAGATGCTTCGAGTTTAATACTAGCATATCCCTGTTCAGTTAAATACAACCTCTGACCAATATCTTTTTGTTAAAGTTATGGCTAGTTTAATTTATTTATAGGCTGAGTGCTCATCAGCAGGCACAAAGTCACACTTCTGAATGTCATTCTTAGAACTAATGCTTAGCATTCGTTATCCTCCCTTGAGGATTTTTAGTGGTAGGGGAGTCATCTGTGACAGTGAGCTTTGGCGCCTTGGTATATTACTTGGTTTTTGTAATGGGTAAAATGTTTGTATAGGAGTGATGGCAAAAGATCATTATATACAAGATGATCTCCCATTATTTAACTTACAGAGTTGCATGCCTTATTTTCTATGTAAACAGTCGAAAGATTTATGCCTGTTCAACTTGTTCGCATACAATTTTCTTTATGCGGTATGCGCTCAATCGGCTCTGCCGGTATTGTACAGATTCAGCTCAATCAGCGAGACAACAGACTTAATTGTCTACAAAGTTTATTTATCTTGCAGTATCACTATGCACATGCTGAAATTTAGCTATTCAAGTCATATGACACCGATGGAGATGGTTCGAAACCGGAAATTTTGTTCATGCTACTCGCATATATTACATGGGTAAATTACTGGTGGGAGGAAGACGGTGCTGGACGAAGCCAAAATATACACAGTGCAGCTTGCTACTAATGCTGAAATTTAGGGCTAAAATGCTTTCCTCGTCTCGCAACCGCAAGGTGACAATAGTATTAGTAATAAACCAGGCCGAGCAGCAGGAGACCGGACCGGATCAGATTGCAACTTGTGATGAGTACCCACGGATTACTGATATGGATCTGAAGCCTCCTTACCCGTTGATGTGGCTCAGCATCCATGGTGGCAGCCCAATGCGAACATGCTGCGGCTGCCCTGCTGCTACATCCTCTATCCTTTCGCCAGCTGCCGCAGGGTAGTTACTGTGAAACCAAGCAGCAAAACTCTTAGCTATTCTCTCCGTCCATATTATAAATTGTTTTAACTTCTTTTAATCAATCTTTTTTAATTGATCAAGTTTATATAAAAATTTAGCAACATCTATAACACCAAATTAGTTTCATTAAAGTAATATCAAACATATTTTAATAATATGTTTATCTTGTGTTCAAAATTACATTGTTTCTATAAACTTGATCAAACTTATAAAAAAATTGATTAAGAAAAAAAATCAAAACAACTTGTAATATGAAATGTCATAGGATGAAACGGAGGGAGTACATCACCAAAATGACAAGAAAGAGCCCCATAGCGTCTGGAGAACAAAAAAAGTAGATTTGGCGTGTTTTCAGACAAAAAAACAGCTTAGAATTCTAAGGTGCGTGAAAAAAAGGCTTGATACTCCCTCCGTCACAAATATAAGTGCAACCTAGTATATATAATTTCTTAGAACTACGAATCTAGACAGACAATTGTCCGGATTCGTATTCTAATATATGTCACATCTGAACTAGATTGTATTTATATTGGGTCAGAGTGAGTAGTTGTTGGCCTTGTAAGAACGTACTTTCGGCCATTTTGGTTTGGTGCTAAAATATACCCTATTAAATTGTTGGCATTTTTAATCGTACTAATGTTTGAATTGCTATCAAAGTATACCAATAACTTATATAAGTAGGTAAAAAAAATACTTCCGAAATATGTCTTGTTTTTGTATTGTCAATATTTTGATATGGTAGCGAGCCAAACAAGTCATTTGTTTTTGGATTTCTTATAAAGCTGGATCTAATGATCTTCAGTCTCAAAAGGTTATTATTGGTCTGTACTACATAAGGACGAAACTAACTTCAAGCTGCTAGTCACTTACCTTGTTGCAAGGGCTTCCCTCATCATGAAGGAGGAGGATGACGAACTTGTTTGAGGTTGTGTCTGGTCCCATTGCACTTGTTGCTTCTGGACTTTCTGCTTCTCCACCAGCTGTAGGAAGAAGCAAGGGTTCTGTCAATTTAACTTGATTGATGTTAAAGAAACCAGGATCAGCTGAAGCATGGAAACTAGGGGGCATCAGGGCGATCAGCCTACTTCTTTCTGAAGAACTTTATTTTCCTCCTGCAGTGACTTCTCCTGCAGCAAGAATCCGGTGTGCATATTAGAAAATGGAATTGAGGACAGCATTTGCAGTCATGGTGCGGACTTATAGGAGAGTGAAACATAACACGCAATGGTATCAACTGATGGCCGGCCAAAGATTTCATGAGTTTTGACAAAGGTTATTTCTAGCAAGTCCAAATAGTCAATTAAGGTCTAACATGGTTGACATCATTACCTTCCGTTGAAGCTCGTTAATGGACTCAAGCATAAGTTGGCTCTGCACATAAAAGGAGATTTGTATGTCAGCTTCTGAACATAAGGAAATCTATACTTAGCTGTATAAAAACCATATAAGTTTAGCACATATTGTTTATATCAGCCTTGAATAATTCTCATGACAAATACTACCTTTCTGGATCTGATATGTTTCAATGAATTTTCCAGCTGCTGCTCTAGTTGCTGCAGTTCTTTGAGATTCAAAGATTCAAGATCCTCTCCCATGAGATGCCTGTAGGATTTACAGGCGATCAATTTTATATCAACAATGCATAGTACATAGTGGCACCAGCTTAGAGTAGTCTCTACTTACTTTTGACATTTCTGTATTGTTTCAACCTTAGCCTTCAGTTTCCTATATTCGTGGCACCAGTTTCCCTATACAAGCATAGAAGAATTGCATTAGTAAATGGGAGTAAATAGGAAGTATCACAGTTCTATTTATACATTAACTGATATTGACAAAATTGCCAGGAAGAACTGAGTGCAAATGATTGTGCCTTTTGGAGTACCTTGAATTTCTATATTAATAAGTGTAATTTAAATCGATTTTAGCGATGGATAGCTAAAACTATGGACACCTAGAACTGTGAGGTACCTCCGTGAAGATTCTGGAGAATTGCTTGAGTACAGTGTATAATGAATAAATGGATTCACTTCACTTGTGCTTGCAGTAAAATATTAACTTTGTCCCCCCTCCACGCATCAAACTAGATCCACTGGTGGATGTAAAGTGACCTCCACAATTCTAAGCACAGAATTACTAGTGTTGCACTTTTAGAAATTTAATGTTGTGAAGAGTACAATAACACGATCTAAAATCTATAGAGAAGGGCTCTAAGCAGATAGAGAAAGGGAACTATAATGTATGTTGCCTTGACAATTCATCAGCGTGGTGACTACCCCTCTGTTCCAAATATAAGGAATTCTAGGATTCAAATTTTGTGCAACAATATAAGTGCACTAATTCTCATAATTCCCATTATTTCAATAATTCAAAAGCCAATCACATGCTTAGAAAGGGAATCTAAACAATTCAAAATTTAAAAAATCGACAACTGAAGTGACTAAAAGGGAATCTTTTTCATCTAACCTTAGTATTTGCTACGCAACCTAAAAATCCTTATATTTTAGAATAGATGGAGTATATTATATAGGTGTAGCAAATATTTCTACTAAATGATAACAGGGTTACATTCTACCTAGTTGAACTTTTTGAAATATCTTGATTGGAAAAATCTCAATCTCAGTCTTCGTAGTATGGAAATGTAACTTAACTATTGTCTACATAACTACATTAAGTTCAGTCAACAATGCTCATACAAAGCAACTTCTTACAAAAATATTACAAACAATGCATATGCATGTCTACATGTGTATCTAACCATAAAAGAACTTTTGATTTTGGTGTACACCATTAGTCCACTCCCAACTAAAGAGTAAACATTATTCGTAACAAGTAGAGAAATGGACTTCTTGATCGGATAACATACTTGACCGAGTAACTCCCAGCTAAATGAAAAGGACTACTTCAGGTTCTGAACTTCTGATGAGTCACACCACAAGTTCCAAAACATTTTTCTTTTGGTTTTGTTTGATGAAAATATTTCTGTGATATGCTTGTGGCATACGAAATTCCATGAGTTCGATGTAGTTATGGAGTCAAAATGGTGCTATTTCTAATTGGAACACCGGTTCCCCTGGGCAACAAGAAGTTTTTCATTAGGTAATAACTATCGAAATTTTAAGGGTTTTGCTCAAGTACTCCACAAAAGGTATACTGAATCTTAGTGCAAAGTGTTTGAATAAGAGGAACTGGCAGAGCTGCATACGTGTAAACAATCATGGAAGATATATTTGATCTTCCAATTTGTGAGCAAAAAATTACTTACCGAATGCAACAGTACCTGCACTTTTTAAAGTTCTGACCTGAGATAGCCTAATTAATCGCGCTAATATGAAGAACAGTACAGTTTGACTTGTCAAGATTTAAGACAACAAACAGGTTTAATTGGGTTGGGATGCCTTATGGTCAGGACATGTAACAAAAAAATATGATTTAATTTAGAATATATCTACATATTTGATAAGTACACCGAAGTAAGAGATTATTGTTCAGAGATATGAAAAGCAATATTTGCTAAAAGTTGATCAACACGACAGTGGAAAATTGCCCTTGCCTAGTTGATTTGGGTCCAACTTGAGAAGAGCTAATATGTTGGATGATACATTTTGAATGAGTCATTGCGAATAAAGCTCGATCAGAAAAACAAATAAGATATCAAGATTTGAGAAACAATGGAATTTATAGCTCGAGAAAATCGTTACTTTATTTTTACCTGAGTGTCAGATTCAGCTGAGATAAGGACCTTTTCTGCATAGGAGTAGCGCTCATAACGTTCAAGGATTTTGTCCATACTGTGAAAAATGAGGAATATGCATTTCATCATTTGAAGTAATTGTAAACATAACTAAGCAGTGTACACAAACACACACACACATATATGTATGTATGTATGTATATGTATATATATTCTTCAATCTCAATAACAAATGCACATATGGTTGTAAAACTTTTACATACAGTGTACCTTTTCATATACAAGTCAGATACATAAACTATATTTATGATCTATAGTCTCTTTTTTTCCCCCTGAAGTCGCTTTTTTTTTCCAGAACAAAGGATAGGAGTTTAACATGAAACATACTTTAATTTCCAGATATGAAATAAAATGAACCAAGAACAAGAAAGCTGTTACATATACACACATAAGTGTTATGACTACTGAAAACATGTAGTTAAGTGCGAATCCTTCTGTCTTAACATGAGTTGTTTTAGAAACTGTGTATGCAATATTATCAAAACGAAAGGGTGTATCACTGTAACGTAGTGAAGTCTTAACTGAAGTTGCATGAAAAAAAGTCTTAGTCTTAATGAATGGTGCCCATTGTTCTTTGAATGCCATAATACGTAAGTTAATGACTATCACCACGATGAGAATACAAACTAGCTAGATACTATTATATATTGTTGTGTTGAAATAACCTACATGATGTGTGGGAATATCAATACCATTTAACTTGGCATACATGTATTTACCAAAATCACACAGGCATCTAAAACTTTGGTGGCGTAAAACAAAGGTCCTGAATTAATAATATCTAGCTCAAAACATAAATTGGTTATCAATTGTCACAGTGGGTAATAGAAACTATAAGTCTACAACAAAATAACTGAATGCTCTGTAGCGTTATAAATGGCGACATCTACTTTTGTAGTTGATTTTTATAATATATTTTAAAGACAATTGGACTTATGTAAAATATAATATAGACTAGACTTGCTAATCTGCTTCTAACAAAGAGTTGGATTAATACTCCTCCTTCAAAAACAACAAATTGTTAATGTTGACTTCAAAATATGGAACTATGAATGCAGTTCATGATTTTATTTTTATTTTTTTGCAAAACTAACAATTAACATTTTGATATATCACGATCACGATGGTCAACTTTTAATGATAATGATAGCTAGGTATTAATCAAGAATAGAGGTAGCACTAATCTGTTTCATGTCCTAGAACATTATTAAGCCTTAGTTTCACTGTGTGCTCAAGTAATTTTCACGTTCTTATTTTGTTACTTTGAACAATTTCACTTTATAACTACAGGATACTTTATTCTTGTGGCACTTTGAACATGTTCACTTTATAACCAAGATGATACTTTCTAGTAGATACCAACCCTTCAAAAGTGTTTCTGTAACCTTTTGGGGGAGATAATATGCATATATAAAGGTATATATACCTCTGGGGCAAGGTCAAGTTAAAAATGTAACACACATATATAAAATAATTATTAAGCAACTGAACCACATCTCTCTTTTTTAAAGAAAATAGAAAAATAAATGAAACAGGACAGCAAGTGTAACAATCTATAGTGGATTTAAAACCCTGCCTCTACATCCAACATGCATGGATGTACACATCCAAACATAACTTTGTTGAGAGAGCAGATCTGCTGTGTATTCCTAGACAAGATCTAGTCGATGATAATCAAGTACGATCACATGTGATATGGGGTTGTATACATTGTTAATAACTTGAAATTAATCAACCTATGGAAATTAACAATATTATTACAAAAATGAAGTGCCACGAGAAATAATACAGTACTAATGCCTAAAACATACTGTGAATAATGCGATATGTGCATGTGAGGAATGTTCTAAATGTAAACTGGAAAAAAAATGCCATGAGTCGCGGATATAGACGTTGCTACAGTTCAGTCACTAGCAGGAATCAACTCCGTACTGTATAACCAAATAGCTGTACAGGTATATAATGGACTTATGCGTTTGTATGTCCTACGCGAGTTGGACCGTAGGCCTCCAAGCATAGTTAGACCAATTAATGCCCGCATATATATAGATCCATTTGATTGTTTTGGGCTAGCTTATAAGAGAACATTGTATTTTTCTGAATCAAGTAGACTAGAAGTCTAGAACCCTAATAGCGTGTGAGAGCCAGAGTTAACTTACTGCTGACTCATCTGCATACGGATAGATGCAATATATATATATTGCAAGAGTCTTGTAATGTAAAATTATTTATTCTAATAAAAAATATGAAATACAAATATATGATACATAACTAATATTTAATTTAAACATTTTATTATATTATTATTTTTTAATTCATGGAATATTTTAGACCTAAAATATGAGAGCACGTAATTCAGCAAAGCAACGTTTTGAACTTGGCTCATTGGGTTAAGATGGATAAAACCAGCTTTAACATTCTACAGTTTACATCTAAAAAGAATAAAAATATCTCCCGGGTCACTTCGAATGACTACTGTTTGTCTCTATATATGTAGACGTTCATCGTCCAAAGGGCAGTTGGAGATTACTTTACTACTACATTTGAAGTACGGAGAGCGTTTTCTAAATTTGCACCCAAACGATTAAGAAATAACTAGTGTTTTGCTACTCCTAAACGACAAGCATTTATAAATATTACCAGCGTACCAATGGAGTAAGCTAAATATTCTTATTGGCACAGTACATTAACTACTTGCTTAGTTGTTACAAGAAAGCCAATCTACTGTCTTGTGATGAACTGTAAGTGGCTTGTATTGCCGCTACGTATACCAGCTTAAGACACGCTAATTAAAGTAATATCTTAAGCTTCGAAGAGGATTTGTCATGTTTCCCAACTAGGTTCATGAAAGCATCTGCACGTTTAAAGCTAAATCTTGGAAGTCTTAAGAAGGATTAATTAGCATAACTGCAGTACCTGCAGGAACCTAGTTGGACTTCATTTCAAAAAAAGACGTTTCATGATTTACGAGAAACGAAAAAAAACAGATTAATCCATCGGCTAGTGAGTATTCCCACCCCAAACTTGACACCTTGAAATCCAAACACTGTTACCTCACGTGTGTACGTTAAGCTCTATGTCTTAACTCACTGATCAGTGGTCAGAGTGAGAAGAATTTGAAAAATATCTGATACTAATTACTCTTATCTAGAGATGTTGGTTGCTAGCATTATGGGGATGCCCAACACACTATACCCTTATTGGATTAATTTTATGGAGTTAAGTTAATCGGTCGTTCATTCATGGAATTAGAAGAGTATAATTAGTGAGGATAGGAAGGATAAGTAAGTGTTTAACTTTATATGATATAAGATAAGAACTGGAATTAGACATCAAAATCTAAGATTTGCATGTCTACTTAACAAAACTTGCATAACAATGCATTAGGAGTAAACAATTGTCGAAAACATTAAGAAGGATAAATATCCTTAAGATGATAAGGTATATACTGGAAGTCTGGAAGCATCCAACGTTTTGCTTCTTAATTCTAAACTTCTAATATCTGTTTCTTCATAAATCATGTACATCCCAAGAGAAGAACCTAACAGAAAAAAGGTGAAACCCAGCAACTAATGAACTAACTAGGATGGACTAATGACAGCCGGAAGAAGTATAGATTAAAGGCTGCGCTCTACCCCGTAACAGACCTCTGATGTAATGTTAACCTCTGTAGTTTGTACCTCCCCTTTGAACTAAGAATATCGATGAATTCAGATGGGAAAACTCTCCCCCACGATGACCTTTCTAAGAAAAGCATGGCGTCAGCAAACTGTCTATAAGCAAGCTAGAAACATGTCTGTTTCTTCATAAACCATACACATCCCAAGAAGAACCTAGAGCTAACAGGAAAGGTGGAAGCCAGCAACTAATGAACCATTAGGTTGAACTAATGACAGCCGGGAAGAAGTGACCTTAGCTTATTATAAGTTGTTAAATCTTTTCGTTCTGAAAGCATGGCATCAGCGACTAGTCCATAAGCAAACTAGAAGCAGACGAAGACGAAGTAGGAAAAGGGTCCAAGTCCAACAGTTTATATATAAGTGGACTCCTCCTGTCCTCCATCTCCCGATCGATGCATCCGGTTTCATCAACCTTAACATGTTTACAACAAAGCTAGCAGCAAGCGGCGAACCCAGAACAAACATTACTCCGGGTTCTATAAATATTAATTATCTAATTATTAACTAACAAATTAATTAGAATAGGATAATCTACCAACAGCAACACAGGAAGAACTACCTAGGAACGCCAGTTCCCATGAATTAAGTAAGGCACAAAAATCTTAAGAGAAATGGACGGACACAGAAAGAGAAGATTTAAGCGAATCCCAAAACTCCAAAAGCTAGGGATAGAGGCAGAAACAAGCAGCTGGTTCGGTAGAATAATTATAGATGAGAACAAGCCAAGGTCATTTTAATCCCCAAATAATCCCAGGTCCATCAAAGCTACGTGCTAAGATCAGTGCCTAACAAATCACCAGGCTTCCCCCTTGGGTGCAAAGCTAGCTTGTCGTGAAGCAAGCAGCACCCATCGGCTGGGCCAAAAAAAATTCCCCAAATAGAGCAGCACCAACGCCCTCTCCAGCAAAATCGGAGCATAAAATTACCCTCGTACGGGCACTATAGCTACAGTGCACAGATGCAACGCATCTCACGCCGTCAGCTCAAAGCCGGAAATAGCAAAACACGCTGCCTCCTCCATCGCCGGCAAGCAATCAACAACCGCAGCAGAATTCGAACAGATTGGGTTGGTGGGTAACCCCGAAACACGCGCAGCAAAATAAACGCAGGATTAATTCGAGCAATCAGGAGGATGAAACCGCGTGAGTAAATAATTAAATCAAGCACACGCACGTACCATGAGTCGGTGGCGTACTCGTAGAGCTTGCCCTTGGTGGAGAAGATGATGAGCGCGACCTCGGCGTCGCAGAGCACGGAGATCTCATTCGCCTTCTTGAGCAGCCCCGACCTCCGCTTGGAGAAGGTCACCTGCCTGTTGATCTTGTTCTCGATCCGCTTCAGCTGCACCTTGCCCCTCCCCATCCTCCTCCTCCTCCTCCCCCCTCTCTCTCCCTCCAACCAAAATTAACCCTACCCACCTAGCCCCTACAGCGACAACCACTAGCCTAGAGCCACCTATCCCCACACGGCAACTACTGGTGGTGGCCACTCGCTTACGCGATGCTCACGTGGACACGGCGAGACGGCGGCGGCGGCGGTGGCGGTGGCGGTGGCGGCGGCGGCGGCGGCGGAATGCGTCGCGGACGATGGATTGGGGGGACTGATGGATCGATCGATCGATCGAGTTGGGGGGACGACGACGACGAGGAGGGGAGGAAATGGGGGGATTTTAAAGGGAGCGCGCGACGGATCGGAGGAGGAGGCGGTTTGGCGATACCGGGGATGGTTTCGGTCCCTCCGCTGTCGACCGGCCATTGGGCGAGGCGGCGCCGGCCCGGGCCCCGCCGTCCGGCGACCCCTCGTGGGCTTAGGCTCTCTCTCTCTCTACTACTACTTGGTTATTACGGGCCGGACAGGAGGAGGCCGTCCCTTTTTTGGGCCGTCTCGTCTGGCCAGGGCGCGCGGGTGGGGTGGGCCATGGCTTTTGGCATCAAAACCTGCCCAATTAGGCCGCGGCAGCAAATGCGTGGTGATGGGACAGATGACTTCTGGCTTGCCTGGCTCGGCCGCAAACAGTGCCTCCGTCGTCCCCGTCGGCCGTGCCCATCAATGGCGTCGCCTGTCGCTCCCAGAGTGGATGATTGCCTGATTGGCACCCCTGCTTTGGGTTGAGAGCAGCAAAGTCATGTGTTTTTTTTTTCCGTGCTTGCCACCTTCGTGGATGGATGTACTCCCTTCGTTTTTAAATAGAGTTCATTTTCGACTGCTTTAATTTTGCTTCGTCTTACCAATAATTAATCTGTAAATCAAAAATATTCCTTAGCTAGTATTTCACAATAATGTATTTTCATATTAGTGAGAGATCATCTGATCTTTTTCTCTCACCACTAATTTGTTAACTTTGTTCTAAAATATAGTCTTTGTGGAGAGGAGGGAACATTGTTGACAGAAAACATGGGCCTACTCATGATGTAGGATAATTGATTGTTCTCCCTATGCACGGTGGGAATTTTAACACTGGCTTGTCTGATTCTCATGAAGCTATATAAAATTTGAGCTACATATAGGAGTAAATGTACAATGTTCTGAATGGGTCTTACATACAGACTTTACTGTGCATTCTTGAATGCATTGTAATAGAATGTTATTCCATTATCTTATAAAATTACAGATTTAATTGTACGATTGGATTTGTCCGCCTCTTTATAAGGATGCGGGCGGTGCTATCTTACATAAAAGCTCGTATGCTAGTTAATTTTCATCCACTAGTATATAAAAATGGATGAATAAAATATAACTGCAATTATGGTTTACCGGGCCTCAAAGCCCGCAAGCCTGTTGTGTTGGCATCCCTATTTTCTAACATTTACGTAATGATCCTATTTTCCCAACTACCATGTATTCTACCTTAAAACTTGACTTCTCGACGTATCGTAGCAGCATCTCTTTAAAATATGTCATATGATTAATGATGTTGGATTCCTCATGGGGAGAAGTATGTGTGGACAAAAAACTCGGCTAAGCTTGTAAGCCAAATGAGCCGAGCCCTAGCCTCTTTATAGCTCTTTTCTGATACGAGCCAGAGCTGCAGAACCGTCAATAATTTAGCATATGTTCAGTTGAAAGGGATTAAATGGGTCATGAGGGGCAAACCCATTTTCGGGGTGTTCGGTTCGATGACAGGTGGGATGAGATGGTTCTTGAAATGAAATATTCTTCTAGATCCAAGTCAGCCTTATATAAAAAATTAATGGACTAAGAGCCTGTTTGGATTGAGGGACTTTTAGTAGTCCCTGGACTTCTTCCTAGTAGTCCCTGGGACTTTTTTTTAGTCCCTCCTGTTTGGGAAGAGGGACTAAAAGGGACTTATTATAGGGTACAAGTACTATTTTGCCCTTGAGATGCTACCCCTGCCGCCCCTGCCAGCTCCGGCCATCGTCTGCTGCTGCTGCTCCTACTTGCGCTAGTGTCGTCGTTGGCTCCGGCCATCGTCTCTGCCGGCGAGAAGCGCCGGCGGACAAATCGGAAAAGGCGCCCCCGACGGAGCGGGGAGTGACCTGGGCGGCGGGCGGGGACGACGGTGGGCGGGGACGAATCCGGCGGAGGCGGCAACAAATCACGTGGTGGGAGGCGGGCACTACACGTGAAGAGGGGAGAGAAGAGGGGCAGCGCGTGGAAACGGGGAAAAAAATCCCTCCCCAGGGACTACACAAAAAAAGTCCCAAAAAAGTCCCTCCTGTTTGGAAGAAGAGAGACTTTTTCCTAGAAGTTCCAGGGATTTTTTTTGGATCCAAACAAGGTCTAATCCAATCCACTTCCTCTCTCTTATTGACATGCGGGCCACACCCTCCCTTTCCTTAAAAAAAATCATTATATCCCTTATACCAAAAACATAGATGGGGCTATCCCATCTCAGAAAACAGGGATGTACCTAACCACATATCCTACCTCGTCCCAAAACAAACACACGCCTACAGTTCTACATCAACTTGCAAATGCAAATGTAAATGCAAATACATTTGGTAGTTTCATGATTTATACGTGCAATACCTGTAGTGGACCCAAGGGAACAGAGAATCATGGGAAATGACTATAGCAGATGAACCAAGGGAATATATAGGACACATTAAAGTGTTGCTCAATACTAGAGATACCCCGAGAAATTCCCCTCTGAAATAGGGAACAAATGGAATTTAATTTTGGATGAGAGGATTGAATCCCAGATAAGCAAAGAGAACACGAACTGTGTTGTCACACTCACATGTTATGCTTTGGGAATTTGCTGTGATGACAAGGGAAGAAATACCAAAATGTAAGCAAAATACGAAGTATATATCTTATTAACCAAAGCTCAATCACAGTCCCCACCCGTCACACCTCACACCCCAAATCATACCTCTGGTCCCTGTTCGATTTTGCTCATGGTAGCATGGAAAACACGACGAATCATTAGTCTCCGATTAATTAAGCATTTATACCACGAATTTGAAAATGGATTTATGTGATTTTTTAAGAAACTCCTATTGAATTCTTTTTTCAAAAAAGTGCACCATTTATCAACTCGAGAAGTGAGCTCACAATAAACGAGAGAGTAGCTCATTCCATCAATCGAAAAGGAGGCCGAAACCCCTAACTGCTCCGTCTCACTTCCTCAACCTCACCAATGGCTATGAGCCTGTTGGCCTCTTCACGGTAAGCCCGCCCCTAATCGGGCAATCACAACATTAAAAAATAATTAATATTTATATTATTTAAGTTATAATTATTATCAATAGAAAAATGATCTTATTTTCTTTAAAAAGGAGGAATTTTTCCTTTTTTTATTTACCTTGAGCGAAGTTGGATCAAACTGGGTCTAATATTTTCTGTCTGTCTTACTTTGAGCCCCTCTTTCTCCCCTCCCTCCTCCCCGCACTAATTTTCACAATCTCTCCTTCATTATATACGACAAGCCATCCGACCAACTCTACCTAGCCACTAAATCTAACCATCTTGATTAGCTGGCCACACTACCTAGGATCCCTTCTTAGAGTGGCCCTATCAAGAGAAAAAGTGTTGACTTTTGGCGGTATAATAAAAAACACCGTACATGCATGATGTATAATGCTTGGTCATACCTTACCGAGATTGGTGGTTGTGAAGTTAGAGCTACAGCATTGGCGAGGAGCGAGATATATGACAATGATGACATAAGCGTAGGGGAATTGTGTTGGCACGGATCGTGTTGCTGATTTTGTTCTGGTACTTGTGCTTCTATGGAGGGGTTCGGAACCCCTCTCTTCTACACGTAAAACAGAGTGATGGATTAACGCATAACTAATTAAGTATTAGCTATAAAAAACTTGAAAAATGATTATGATTTTTAAAGCAACTTACTATAGAAACTTTGTGCAAAACACGTACATTTAGAAGTTTGAAAAGCGTGTGCGCGGAAAAAGAGATAGGTCAGTTAGGAACTCATGGGAAAGAACACATGAATCGCCCGATCGTGAGTGAGAAGGTGCTATGACGATGACGCCATGCCATTTGACAATGTGTGAAAAGCCTTGTTGTGCTTTGAACTTGCTAAGGTCTATGGCCGTGTAATCTACAGTTGTTAGGTACTCCCTCCGTTTCATATTATAAGTCGTTTAACTTTTTTTAATCAAACTTCTCTAAGTTTGATCAATTTATAGAAAAATATATTAATATTTTTAACCCAAACCAAACATATTATCAAAATATATTTAATGTTAGATTAAATGAAACTGATTTGATATTTTAGATGTCGCTATTTTTTCCTATAAACTTAGTTAAACTTAATAAAGTTTAACTAGAAAAAGAATCAAATAACTTATAATATAAAATAGAGGTAGTTAGTTTGTTGGTATGATCATTTTAGCCCGATTTTCTCTTAATTTTGAGACTAATCATCCGGTTTTGGGGAGGGGGTATCAGTTCTCTCCTAAAAACGAGTCACTTTCTTTTTTTCTTAAAAAAAAATATAATGCTGAAAAAACTGCCGTGATAAGTAGCAAGCAGATACTCGATATTGGAGAACAATGTGGACTTTATCCTATGTGTATTTTACCTCTACCGTTAATGCTTTATGCCGACCACGACCGTCAAATAGCTGATGAACGCACAACATGCAAACTTGGCAAAAGATTACATACTTTACAGTCATTAATTGGATAGTAACCACCAATCGACGCCCCTCGTGGATGACGACGACAACTTTCACTCTCATGTCGTGTCATTGCCAAAAGATATGGAAGAAACTTATCTTCGGTTACATGCATAGTGTCTGCACAATGGGTGAGATGCAAACATGTAATTATCTATGGCAATAGAGAATAGATAATTCATGTTACCGAAAAGCGACAAAACACATGTTGACAGAAGGGATAACCCACTATATAACATTCTTTCTGGCTCCTTTCTAGCAAACATCATCATGGCACAACTGCTCAACTGCTTAACCTGCTGTTAAACGTTTCTAGAAAATTTAGTGTTCTTCAGAAACATAAATCATCTGGAAAAAAATAAACTTCTATATTAACTCATGCACATTTCATTTTAGCATATAAGTGCAATACAGTACTACATAAACGATTTTTGTAGACGAGACCCTCTTTAGATTGCTGATGGACCATAACTGATCGTGCCTATAAAAATCGACTTGCATTTTCGCACATGACTCTCTTAAGAGACCCGCATGCAAAAATATATTTTCGCAGACGAGTCTCTTAAGCAATGGTATGTAAAAATGTGGGCATTTTCGCATGCGGTCCTCCTAAGGGGCCGCATGCAAAAATAGATTTTCGCATGCTGCCCCTTACGAGGATCGCATGCGAAAATACACTCCCTCCTCTTTTGATCTTTTCCCTTTCAACACTTCAAAATAATCCTTATCCCCTATCTTGGTCTCCATGTCTCTCAACTCCTCATCCTTATCTTGTGTCCTCCTCACTTTCTCTCCTCATCCTCTCTCACTTTCTCTCCTCTCCTCTCTCTCATTAGCCGACAGCGAGAGGCGAACGGTGGCGATGGGCGCAGGTGGCAGGTGGCCTCAGCTTGCGGTGGGTGGTAGTGGCCGAGAGCGGCGGTGATGGGTTCGGGAGGTCGCAGATCCGGTCAGGGCGGATCCACCGGCGGCGGGCGATGGCGGGACGGGAGCGGGAGCGGCCGGCGGTAGATCTGGAGGTGTGGGGCTCGGCGATGGCAGCGATGACAACCATTTGTGGCATGCGGGTGGAAGGGCAGGAGCGGTCGATGGTGGGTGCGGATCCGGCGATGGGGGGCTCGACGGCGGCTGATCTAGCGCGGGGGATGACAGGCTCAGGCTCCGGCGGTGGCGGTAGCGACGGGAGGGCGGATCAGGCGCCCCCTCCCCCTCCCGCGTGGATCCTTCCACCTCTCGCCCCCCACGCGCGCGACGACGATGATGACGATTCTAGCGTTTGGGGAAATCGATTGTCGGAATTTTTTTGCAATTTTCCATTTTTGCAGTTGGATGACTTAAGGGGTCGCATGCGAAAATCCAATCTTCGCATGTGGTTACTCTACTCGCATGCAAAAGTCCTATTCTTGTAGACCTTTGTTTGCATGCGGGCTACCCCCAACTGTTTGCAAAAATGGATTTTGGCCGTATGTAAAAATTGATTTTGTAGTAGTGGTAGTTACTCTTACTGAATAAATGTAACACGGGTGCTCGTATTAACGACTAATTATTCTTTCACTGGTATAGACGATAGTACCAGTTGACGGCAAGGTGTTCATGGACCCGGTCAATATCAAGATATGTCAACCCAATTTTTCAAATGTGCTCATAGAGATAGGGTGTGCGTTTATAGAGGTGAATGCGCACACGTTGTGCTCCTGCGTTTGTACCATGTTTCGAAAACAACCCATGTGCATATCCACATGTGACCACACCTTCCTAGCTGATACTGATACTCTCTCCGGTAAAAAAAAATAAGTGATACTTTGATATGTGTGCAGTCAACATGTTTAAAATTTAACCATCAATATAGCTTTGAATATTTTGAGTTCAACCTTTTAAATTAGTATGATTAGATTTGTCTTCGAAAATAGTTTCAAAATATTATACCTTTACTATAATTTTTCATATATTTTACTCTAGTAATTACCAACAAATCAAGTGTATTGATGACCATATCAACATCCAAAACGACACTTAGATCACTTACAATAAAATGGTATAAGGGAGCTAAAAGAGTTACCACACTACATCTATGATGCGTTGGAGAAGAGAACGGAGGAGAGAGTAGAGAAGCGAGCTTCTGCAGCTAGCTACAACATGAGATCCAAAAATCTTTAAGAGAATAAGTGTGCAAAGTATTAATGGTGCTACATGTTATAGTTAACTATTGTATAGGTAGATTATTAGATTAATTATAAATGATATGGTAAGAGCAAGTGAGCTATAAGTGAATTATATATATATACTTATGTGAAAGAAAAATAAAAAAATATGGAAAATATTAGCTCTCATGTAAGGGTTAGCTCTACACATGCTAAAATAATATGCATTAATTTATAATGAGAGAAAGAGAAAGGAGGGAAAAAAGTAGAGATAACTTTATAGCTAACATATTATATATGTTAACTATATAATGATTTTATAACCAATAGTAGTGATACTATTAAATTAAACAATAAACATAGTTGGCTAACATAGGGAGTAGTTAACTGTTTATAAGGTAAAAAAGACAGTAAATTAACTCTCATCGGTACTGTACATAATAACGTTAGGCGGAGAGCATAAATGCAAACAACGTACACGCTATGCAAATATTCGCAAGGATGGATCAGATGCAGATCTGCAGTGAAGGAGAAAAAGACGGGTATATATTTGTACGAGGCAGGAAGCTGCCGACGGGTATATATTTGTACGAGGCAGGAAGGTGCCGACGGGTCTGCCGGAGTCGCCTCATCACTCATCAGATTCCACCTGCAACCAAAAAAAAAAAATCTGTGGACTGTGGAGCATGGAGATCGACCACAATTAAATTCGTCAATAATTCCTGCCCAAAGCTAGAAAAACAACAAGCCAATATCAGGAGAGGCATATTCCTTGAGATTAGAACTAGAGCAGTTAGGCCACACATCACTCTCCACTTAGTACTCCATTCATCTCGTAATAAGTTTATTTTTAGTTCATTATATTTGTACCAAAATAATTTTATTTTTTAATAATTACATCAGAGTTTATGAAAACAGAAAATAATTAATTATATTGGAAGTATATAAGATGAGGAATAATTACATTGGATTTAATAAAATATAAGTATTTTAGTACGTGTGAGATGTACGAGATGAGTGAGATGGAGGGAGTAGGCCATAGCTTCGTGCTA
Source organism: Oryza punctata (assembly GCA_000573905.2). NCBI lineage: Eukaryota > Viridiplantae > Streptophyta > Magnoliopsida > Poales > Poaceae > Oryza > Oryza punctata. Next base: position 35,695,383 of record CM002490.2, read on the forward strand.
CGCGACATAGTTGATTAATTTGGAGATGAAGCTTGGGAGGAGGGCATAGACAGACAACGTCGTTGTCCTATCCACACGTACGACCGTGTTTGTCTAGTACCTCGTTTCCCTCCTAAATATAAGCATTTTTTATTCGTAGGTAAATGAAAATATTTTTTGAAAACAATGGTTATTTTTTATTTTGAATTGCTTTTCTATCCTTCCCAAGCATCTCATAGGCTAAAATTACATAGATGTTCGTGTTTTAGAATTATGTTGTGATGCAAATTTTAAGACGTAAAAATGCTTATATTTTGAAATATAGATAGTAGTACTCTGGTGCCCCACCTGGCTCCACGTGGCACCACTCTCATTCATTTCCTTTCCTTGTGGTAGTGATAGTGCGGGTGGTATTTTTGTATTTTAGTCACTCTCATTCATTTCCTTTCCTTGTGGTAGTGATAGTGCGGGTGGCATTTTTGTATTTTAGTCGGTCGGTGGATAGATCTCGACTGTGCCACTAATACTGTCCGCTAGTTTTTTAACCTTGCACGTGAGTGTTGTCTAGTCATCATAAACACACGTATCTCTTTACCTATCGATTATTATAACCTTTATTGATTGATGGGGTGGAATTATGTTGTCTCTTATAAGAATGTTTCGTACTTTTTTGAAAAGGTTTTTTTCCCTAAGGTAGCTACAGATGACAAAGGGAGTGCAATATTTCTAAAAGCAAGGTGTATTACTGTTGAGCACTACAATACCGTGGATGTATAGACTTGATGTCACAAACATGATGTAAACGCAAAAAGGATGGTTGTCCCGCTCTTGTTTTCACGGTACCATATCATGCACCTTACTCGAAGTGACAGTACTCACAAACTGTTCATCCAAGACAAACTATACATAGTACGTAGTACATTACACTGAAAAAAGTTTGGCAAGCACTTAGCAACAAATTGAAGAGGAAGGAGAGGAACTTCTGAAGCAACATAGAATCCATACATATGGCCAAACTCAGCTGATACTTGACCCTGATTAACTGAAGGTGAAACGGTAGCTATAGCTAGGCCATCCACTCAGGAGGATAACCGCCCGGTGGCGGCGCCGGCGGCTGGTTCACGTCCACGGCATGAAGCCTGCAAAAATTAGCAAGTGAATATATTTGCCATCAGTCCAACATGATTCATATACAACTATCACTTTGCCATTATTAGGACAAATCTTGATAATTCGTGGGAAAAAAACTAACTTGTTTGGTGCAAAAGCGGAATTTTCTTTTCTTCTAAATGAAAGCTCCATCATAAAAAAAGTATTTAGAAATATCCATCATGTAAGAAAAGTTTAGAAAAGAGGAAGAGAGTGCAATTCACACACCCGAGGGCCTGGAAGAAGTGCTCTGGTTGGGGAGGCTCACTGGAAAACACGCCGCCGCCACCACCGCCGCCATTGCTGCAGTTGCCGTTCCATGGAGGCTGTGGGGGAGCTGCCTCTACGTCGATCTCGTCCAGCTGAAACCAGGAGAGGATCAAACAACCAAATTAACCAAGAGAAGAGCAACGTTGCACTGCTGATCACTACAGAGAATGATCAGGATCATGAAACTTGTGTGTTCTCCAAATAGCATGTCAAGTTGATGCAGAGAGGTGACGAAGGCTGAGAAGCCGATGCATGCATTTTATACTGCTGCCATGCCACCAGTCGGGGGGACCTACCGACCTATATATACTTGGCCTACTTGTGCATCATCGCTTTCCAATCACGAGCCACGGCATCTACTTCAGAGGAGATCGAGCAAAATTCTTGGGGGTGGTCCATGAAGTGAGTCATGCGGTCCCTAACTACAAATGCAGAGAGAGCTTTTTCTAAGATTTCTAGGTAGCAGTTGAGTAAACGGCAATCTCGTACCTTCCTTTTCAGGACCCTGTTTGCATCTTGTAGCATTTGTTCCTGAAGAGAATATCAATATTGGATCAATTAAAAAAGAAAACGGATTTGCCACGCTGAAAGACGAACAAGTATTCAATGTAGTGTAGTGTATCGTTCGGGGACATTGAAGAAGATATTTCAGTGTTACCTTTCTCTTTAGGTCGCAGAGTTCATCAAGTAGTACCTGAGTCTGCAAAATATGCATGAAGTCATACACAGAAGAGTATTAGCTAAAGTCACCTAGCTTGGAGCAGCTTTTTGAATCGTAGAGAATAATATATTTCCCTTAAATTTTTTTCAATGGAAAAAAGGAAAGCAAATAGCTGCAGCTTTTCTAATCAATTGGCAGTCACCAAGAGTACAACAATGTATCAGTGTGGCAAATTGCACTTACTTGTTATTCACAACTCCTAGTCAGAAAACCCCACTTTTATTTTAATCCAACCTTTGCAAATTATTCTAATTAAGCTTAAGCAACTACTAAGGGTTAAGCCTCGTAGAACATTGATCTTTATCACATGGATGTTGGGTAATAAGCCAACAAATACAAATCCACATCACATATTACCACATTTGTATAGCTTCAGATATAGTGCATAGTAAGCAAAACATAATATATGTAACAAAGAAGATAGCGCAAGTTTTCGGATGAAATCTGAAAATTTTAATCGGTAAGTATACTATATATTTATACTTGAATGAGTTTCCTTGCTATGTTAATTTACCTTTCTTGATCTGATTTGCTTCAAGGTTCTGACTACTTGACTCTCAAGCTGCTCAAGTTCATTTGTAGCCAGTGGAGCTAAATCCTCACCTAGAAGATTCCTGCAACATTATCACCAGTTAAAAATATTTTGCAAAACAAAGGGAGCACTGGAGTTGAGCCAGTGTTCTTTAGACTAAAGTATTAGACCCAACAAAATTTAAGAACACATTACACATATACATATGAGTATGAACATAAAGAATCTATTACCTTTGTGATTGTTGCAGAATCTCAACATGTGCCTTCAAGTTCACATATTCCTGATAGTTGTTCTACATTATAAAGAAAAGCAAATTGAAAACAAGCTAAAATTTTAATTTTAGTTATTCTTGTCATATACAGCACAGAAGCGACACCAATGATTTACTGAAAGTGTACTAATAATATACATTTGTACTGTCAACGTTTGATCTATATTAATCTACATATATATATATATATATATATATATATATTGTATTGTATTATTAAGATAGTTTGAATGGAAGCTACCACGTTTGTTCTGGAGGCTAGAAACTATATTACTTGGAGAAAAAGAAAAATGTTTGCACCATTAGATCGTGGGGTCTAGCTCATTACAGTGTAGATTGATAAATATAGCTACATACAAAATGCAATTGTAGCAATAGAAAAAAAAAGCTTGGAATTGTATGACATCCAATTCTGTTTTTTTAAATCTATTAGGTAGAAAATACAATTGTACCTATTGAATAGAGTTAAAGTATTGCATATCAAATCTAACTCTACGTTTGAAATCTAGCACCATGCAATTTGCATGGACAAACACCTAGTTATATTAAGTGTAGGCCAATTAAGTTATATTTGCAGTGGTATAATAAACAAAAGATGCGAACAACATGGTAATTAAAACTAAAATGGTCCGCGTACGTAGAGGTGCATAGAGTTTCTGATGAATGTCAATAATTGATGGAGTAACAACGAAGAGATACTAAGACTATCTAGTGCACCCAGATCCCCATGAATACAGGATATGTTCAATAAACATTTATCACATTTACATCATGTATACGTCGCCCATATAACTAGATAAATACTTTGTTATCTGCTTCTTTGGGCTTGCAAGCAAATTCGAAGCTCCACAAGCTTAGCCAAACTGGAATTCAAGGAAGTGCACAGCGCATATTAGTATGTGCTTGCATGAGAATTGTTGAACAAAGAAATCCATAGAAGGTAATGCATGAAATGCACTAGGCCAACGGCCATCGATTTATACATGTGTTTCCCAATTTCCGGTGACTTAGGTATCTCTGGTCTTAATCCCGGTGCAAATTACAAATGGGCACAACTAATCTTTCTTTTTCCTTGTCAGAAAGTTAAGATGGCCGGTGAGGCTATAAGACGAGAGGAATCTTTGCCTTAAGAAGAGTCATTATATTTCGAGCTGTGGATATCTATGACTCTCAAGAATTTACTATTCTTTCTTCTCATAGTGAGAGAGAATAGTACGGTTTTTATGAGTACTTTTAAAAGTTTAATCTCATGAGAAAACAGTTTTCTAGTGTAAAGTATTGCGTCGCATAAATCAATCTCTAGTAGATTATAACACAAATAAAAATACTAGAAGCAATTACCTGATGGTTAATTTTGAAAACTAGGCGACATTATGCAAAAATGATTATTTCACTAAAAACTTCAACATATAATGTGCCATAAACTGAATAAAATCATCAAACCTGCATCTCATCGCTAGTTGGTGCGGCAGCATCTTGCGAAGCATAAATGTACCTCTGGTATCTCTCAAGGGTCTTAAGCATGCTGAAATATGAATTAGAGATAGATACTTAACTAGCACACGATACAGAAAACATGTTTCCACTAAAAGAAATAGTAAATTAATAAAGCTGTTAATTATGTCTTCCGATCAATTTGTGAATGTTTCATTGTCATTTTCTTCTTCAGAAAAAAAAATATCAAGCCTCCCTTAGGCTGCATTTTCGTTGGAGAGGACTGGGAGCTGTTTCCTCCCCGCACGCAAAACGAAGTACTGAACTAATGCATGGTTAATTAAGTATTGGATAAAAAAATAAAAAACCAGATTAATATAGTTTTTTAAAAGCAACTTTTCTATAGAATTTTTTTATAAAAAATATATCGTTTAGTAGTTTGGGAAGTATGTACCCGGAAAATGAAAAAATAGAAGTTGGAAAGTATCTACTAGAACACAGCCTTAGTCCATCTTAGGTGCTTTGATATGCCACCAGAAAATTGATTGTAACAAATTAAACAAGAAAAATGCAAATAAATATATGGAAAATATATGTTTAAATTGGTATGCCGCTCCATCTGATGTGTTTTCATCTTCCCTCACCTTTAGGAGAAAAATAAAAGGTGATCTAATTAACAAAGCAGCCCTAGTCTATGCCAAGCCACTAATTGTACATCCTTTTTTACTGAGGATGAAGGATAAAAATAAAACAATATTCTAGTGTGTTATAACCCAATATGCTCTACATCGTGTTTTTTCCTAGCAATATTAAAAATTATTAATATGAGAAACGTGTCTCTATATATGATGCATGTCACTTATAACATAACAAATTAACAGTTCACCAACGGTGAAATTTTGTGTCATCATCACATGAGGTAGCTAGTTAACACATATATCCTACAAAAACAAGGTAATGTGGCACTTGATAAAGAACCAATAATGGCAATTATTATATAGAAATCTCTTGTTCAAATACAGTAATTTGTCTCTATATATGTATGATGCCCCTTGTAACAACAAATTAACAGTGTTAGCCAAGGGTTGAAACCTGTGTGATCGTCATACGGCAGCTAGTGCGAATGCATATTCCTACAAAAATATAGTACATGTATGACACTTGACAAAGAACCAAAAGAAACAGACAAAAAATCTGGACCCTTATGGCAATTTACTGATTGATTGGAAAAATTAAATGTGCAATAATTCAGTAATAGAAACTACCAGGTCATTTGATTTCCCTCTATAACGTATATATTAATTGTAAGACTGTAGCATACATTCAAATGGGAAAAAAAGTCAAAACATCTTAACATCCCCATACAAACTATAGTTGATCACTAGCATATATTAACATGGTCAGTGTATTCTTTAATATGCAATTTTTACTAATGTGAGTTCCACATTTCATGCAACTGTCCCATATTTGAAGATTATACTGTACGGGTCAATTACACATTAATATAATAATATACTATAAATTAGCAATTCTACCTCAGAGAGTGGCTAAATATATAAACAGTGCATTTGCCTACAGTGAATTAATTATTTTATAGAGCTAAAAGTAATGTACAGTTGATCTTTTCCAACGTAGTTATAAGGTAACAGTATTTTGGTACTGTCAGATATACAAAGTCAGAGCTTGTACGTTAAAGTAGTTCTTGCAAAAGTTCCAAGCCAGAGATGAATTAACACATAAAGATGTTGGTGAGTTTAACTAGTGTGTTGTGTTCATGATATATTTATTGCAACAAGTTTATACTAATTAACCCACAAAGTATCCTTAATAATGTATATGTAAATTAAACGTCAAATTTTGAGCAGCTGGTACTAAAAGTGTGGCCTTCTTCTAATCAAATTATTTAAACTCCATCAAGTTAAATCAGCCAAATTTTAGGCTACTTCAGATTCTAACATTTGTACACGCCATGATATGCACATCAAATGAAACCCCTTTCTTCATTTTTCTTGCCTGCAGTGACACACACACACACATATATGCACGGGGTATATATACGCATATATGTACATGTCTGGATCTCCTGCTGAGGACAACCTCGGTTTTGCCTTGTTCGTATGTAACCTTTTTCACATGAACAGTAGCTTCGCCCAATAGAACAGAAAGAAAGGAACAGGCGTAGAAAAAAACAACACGTACGAAATCATGGCCCCCCATAAGTTCATGCACGGACGACGACGGATACAGTACACGCGAGAAAAATTCAGATCGGTCGTGATTTCTTGCTGATTGTAGTGCGCGCAAAGATCGAACAAATTGCGGTTTGGGGAGTGCAGATTAATAAGCAAGTTCAGAGAATTTGATTAGGGGAAGAGGAGGAAGCTGAGATGAGAGATGAGTAGTGAGAGCGAGTGGGTTTAGTTACTTGGATGAGGAGGAGAACTGGTAGAGGCGGCCGGCGTGGGAGAAGAGGACGAGGGCGACCTCGGCGTCGCAGAGGATGGAGAGCTCGTAGGCCTTCTTGAGCAGGCCGTTCCGCCGCTTGGCGAACGTCACCTGCCGGCTGATCTTGTTCTCGATCCGCTGAAGCACCACCTTGCCTCTCCCCATCTCTCCCGCTCGAGATCTCTCTTCCCTTCCTCTCTCTCTCTCTCTCTCTCTCTCTAGATCGATCTCAAGCAGACCAGCAAATCAACACAAACTCTGAAGAATTTCTTCAGCAAAGCTAGCTGCTAGCTCTCTTCTCATCCATGCAGCATCTGCATGATCGAGGGATCGATCAGTGCATGAAATCAATTCCGATTCCTTGCTCTCTCTCGCTACCTCTCTCCTACAGTCACACGCGCACACCGGCCTGCAGCTGATCTGCTCAAGCTGTGGCCTGTGGCTTAATTAGGAGTAGCCTTTTCTCTCTATGCCCTACTTAATCTCTCCTCTCAAGAGAGAGAGAGAGAGAGGCCTGGCCCCAGCCTGCAGCGCCCTGTGGTGGTGGTGGTGGTGGTGGTGGCCGATCTGCAGCTTAATTGGCCGATAGAGACTGAGCGCGAAAGAAAGGCAACGAGAGCGAGAGGCCGGGTCGACGAAGAGAAGAATCTTTTCTTTCGTGGGGTAGAGGCAGATTGGATTTGGATCTCATCTCATATTCTCGCCTCGCCTCGTCTCGTCTCGTCTCGCACCCTAGGTCACGTAGTAGTAGTAGCAGTAGTACGTTTCCATCGCCCCAGGTAATAGCAAAATTAATACCGCAGCCAGCGCTCGCGCGCAATCGCAATTCGCAAGCTTGTCACAGCGACGTACTCACTGATACGTACTGGAGTACATACGATGTGGACGGTGTGAGGGTGCGAGGGTGAGGGAAGCGACCGGGTCGTGGGCGGCGAACCCGAGGTGTATCACGGTGCGGGGCAGCAGCGCGCACAGAGGCGGAATCGCGACGTGTCGAGCGGCCGCTGGTGCCGCGGGCTTTTACGCCCACAGGCTAAGCGGAGACTAGCTTAGCTAGCCAGAGCCTGCCGCAACAAGCAAGCAAAACCAGCTCTCGTTGACGCAACAGGTAAGGTGGCTGTGGCTGTACGTACGTAGATGACTGCCTCTCTCCCCCCGCCGGTCCGGCCGCTTCCTCCCCTCCTCGACCTCGCCTCGACGCTGCCGCCGTGTTTCCTACGTACCCGACGCGTACGCACGCCGGGGCGCCGGGCGACACGGCGAGGCCGGTAGCTGGGGAGCGATACACTAGGCCGGACGTGCGTGTCGCCGGTTGGCAGGGTGGGGGGCGTTTCTTCCGGCCGTTCACAGTGCACGTCGCGTCGACCGGGAGGGGGGAGGCATGTCGAGCCATCAGGTCGGCGTCGCCTCACGTGACCACGTCCTTGGCTGGGATGGCAGAGGACAGAGGAGGAGGAGAGGAGGGATCGATGAGCGCGCATGAGCTCATCTGCACAGTGAGCGCAACAACTACTACGCCAGCACAGTAGCGGTAGCCTACCACTGTGTCACTCCTACAGTGGCTGCTGTGCTGGGCCCACCACGTAACCCTCGGTCTCTCGCTCTCGATCGGGGGGTGTACTGTTGCTGCAATCAAAGTAGTTGCCACAATTTGAAGAGCGTACAGTACTTGCTAAAACCTAGAATTAAACCAGTTAGATTTTGGCAAATTTGCTATAGGATATCTAAATATTGTGGTTTTGTTGCCCGTGGACATCATCAAAATGTGGATTGTCCGAGAACATTAATAAAATTTGGTAATTTGATGAAGAACACAACATTGATTATTTTATTATTTTCATCCTGTTTTATAGAGAAATATTTTGAATACCCCTCCCACTTGTGTGAACGAAGGAGTATATCTTGTTCGAACTGGATCATATCCCCACCTCCTAGTCTCTGTGCTCTCTCACTCAAAAACCCCAACTAGCAGACGGCAAGGCGATCACACGGATAGTGAGGAAGAAGTGGTGGGAAAAATAAACATTTCATATGTCCTATCTCTTATCAATTAAGTGGATATTACATTTTAATGACCGTGGTGTCCTCTAGTAAATGATTACATTTTTATAGTGCCCTATGACAAAGTCATACTTTTAACGGTATCCACCAGCAAAGACTATATTTTTATGTCTTGTAGTAAAATTTTCCTTTTACTTTACATTTCTTAGATTGAAGTTTTTTTTTAAACGGAAAACAGCACAGCAGTGCTTTTTCATTGAATATAAAAGGAGAACATACAACCCCTAGGGGTAAAACAAAAAGATCTAAAAAACAAAAAGATCTATAGGCTATACACTATACAGAGTGCGGGATGAGCTCACGCAACCTTTTAGTCCCAGCTAAGGCTCACAAGCTGGTCTCCTCTTTGATTTTTGCTAGGAGAACAGTTGTTGCCATCTCTCTGTGATCAAAGATTCGTCGATTTCGCTCCTTCCATACTTCCCAGACAACTAACAGGATAAGGGACCGAAGGCCCTTCTTTGGGATGCCGGGTGTATTAGCAACATATCGTCACCATATCGTCACCACCCAACTCTTTCTTTTAAATGTAATAATTTCATCGGAATTAGCTCTACTTGGATAGGACTTGGGGAAAATTCCAAAATTCTTAAGGAGAACACATGCGCTATTTCACCCACATTGTACATATGTGCTAATTACATAAACTAAACTATTCAAGATTCATATGATAGGAAACATTTTCTATGTTCCAAATGAGCCTTGAATATATTGGTACTTTTGTTCAGACATATGTTCACGCCATGACAATAGGTTAAAGCTGGAGGAATCTCTTTGAAATTTTAAATTGCGCACTAATAAAAATCTCAAAGTTTAAGTAAAATTCACACGTTTTGCATTTGAGATCCCGTAGTGGTATAATGTATTATTCATGTGCTTTACCTTTCCTAGCTAGCTCCAGCCTCTAGATAGGCTCTAATTTGAAAATGCCCTAATTCTTGATGTGTATTGAGTATATAATATGGAGTTAATTAAATTGCTATATTAATCTGCACAAACAGTGGTTGCATATATTGTGCATGGTCACACTTGTGATCTATTCTGCTCCATCTTGGTCGGTATACACATTTACACACACCGTACGTGTGCTCCCTTTTAACACATGATTGGCGGATATAGCACGGGGTAAATTTCCAATGAGTACGTCCAAGGTGAAATGTATAGGAAAACAAAACATAAGAATACACATGCAAAGCGAAATTCTACTATTCATTGAGAAAATACCTATAATACCTGAAGGTAACAAGTTTTATATTAGAAAATACAATATATTTTCTGAAGGATGGGAAAATTAACCCTCGCAAAATAGAGTAGAACAGGAAAAAACTTAAACTGACTGGTGCGGTAGGCTGTAGGCGTCCCCATGCATTAATGTACACCCTTGAAGTACTCCAAGCGCTCAAATGTAGCCTGTTGCGACTTGCGATGTCTGAGAAAGTGAGAATATATAGAGAGGTAGTAGTACGTGAGAAAGCACACGGCCTGCCCATGTCCGTTTCAATTGCTATGTTTTGATTTGTTCTTGGATTCTCTTTATTTTGTGTACCACTCCCATGCATGTCGTCTACAAGATCTTTTAGTGCACTATGCGAAGAAGCAATCCCAACCATATCTTCTCATCAGTGTCATTTATTAAACTGTACTTATCAAGTACAACGTTAGATAATTATGAATAAACCTGCATGGTCCTAAACTAATTCTGTTTCATATGCATGTGATATGTTCAGAGCTTTAGATAACCGATAATGTGAACGTGTTACACCGGTCCACTGATCCACTCATGCTGATATATAAGTTCAATCACCCAACTGTGTGTTACACAGTGGACAAGACAAGTGACCACCGGGAGTGAGGATATATACAGGCTCACATATGGCAAAAGTGTAAAGTGGGAGGCAATGTCGGCACCACATAAAGCCAGCCATATATGTATATATGAACTCGTGACAGAAAGTAGGACAAGATCGATGGAAAGGGAGGAGGGGAGACCAGGTTGGGTATATAGCAAAGCGGAACAAGGCCATATCTATGCAAACACGCATGTGACACGCCTTAGGTACATGCTGCGTTGTTACAGTCTACGCAGAGTCGAGTACCACGTTACATGCAGGAAAAAGGAGAAAAAAAAAGACGGGGTCGTAGTAGAGCTGTAGCCCTGTTGCTAGCTGGGCCGGCCGCGGCGGTATTCGGCGGCACGATCGCCATGTAGGGAACGGCATGTCGGGCCTCGTCGCGTCGGGTGCCGATCCATCCGTCCAGTCCGCGGCGCGGGTCACGCGGCCTCCGCTGTTACGACGCGCGGCTTTCTCTACGCGAGCAGCGTGCCGCAGGCGGCCGGGTGTTTGGGGCGAGGGGGCGCGCGTGTGTTAGCGGGTGGGGGGCGTCCGTGCTCGTGCTTGCGTCGCGCTGCGCTGCGCGGTCTGCGGGTTCCGTGGAGCCGTACAGTGCGCACGGCCGCACGGCGCGTCGCGGGCTCGAAACGTGGCGCCGGTGCCAGGAGCGCGCATCGGAATCGGCGAGTTGCCTCCCAGCTCCGTGCAGCTGCGGTGCTGGCGCTCGCCAAGTGGACGCCGGCCATATCACGTCGTCACCCCTCCAGGATCATATCTGAAGTGGCAGGGGTATTGAGTAGTACTACTTCAACTGGGGATGTACTCCCACCATCCCATAAAAAACCAACCTAATACCGGATGTAACACATCTTTAATACTACGAATATATATATATATATATATATATATATATATATATATATATATATATATGGAGAGATTATTCTACATCCGGGGTATAGAATAGTTATTCTGTACCCCCTCCCCCCTCCTCTATCCCTCCCCATTTTTCTTTTTTCGCTCCCCCTGGCACCCTCTCGCTTTTTTCTCTCCCTCTTCCTCTGGCGCTTCCTCCCGGCTTCTCTCAGGAATAAATCTTTTTTCTTCTTTTTCTAGAAAATTTAAAATAATTTGGTGAATAAAGATTGAACACATGATCTCATAGTTTATGGGAAGCTCTCCTAACCAATTCACCCTATAACACAACATGATTAGATATCATTATCTGTTTGATTTGTATATCTGTTGAAATTTTCTGAGAACAAATCAACTATGTTACTGTAGAAATCATATCTTGTTACTATGATTCAGTAGTAACGTTATCGAAGAAGTGCAGTAACATGGTACGTTACTGCAAAACTTATAGTCTATTACTACACTTCCGGCAGTAACATCATGACGAAAATCACAGTAACAGAGAACGTGTAACAGTAACAGCAGTATTACTGCTTGTGTAGATCTAAAACCTTTAAATCTTTAGAGAGTAATATCTCTCAAATCATATCTTGTTTTCTAAGCCATTTGCACCATAATGTTCATAAAAAAATGTTTAACGAAACCAGATCCATCATGACTATTTTTTTTCATTACTACGGAAACCAGTCGTGTTACTGCACATTGACCATCGTGTTACTACACCGTTCCTGCGAGACGAGAACCGAAAAGAGGTAAGTCTCTATCTTTAGAGAGCAATATCTATCACATCATATCTTGTTTTTCTAATCCGTTTGCACCATAATGTTCGTAAAAAAGTGCTTAACGAAACTATATCTATCATGACTATTTTTTGACATCGTTACTGTGGAAAGCAATCTTGTTACTGCACGATAACCATCGTGTTACTACACCGTTCTTACGAGACGAGAACTGAATTACTCCACAAAATGGAAGTGTTACTACATGACTATTAGACGTTACCACACGTTTATGCAGTAACAGTATCAAAGAATTGCAGTAGGACACTTTGTTACTGCAAAACTTAGTCTTTACTGCAATCTTATAGTAACGTTGTTATGAGATTGTAGTAACGTACAGTAGACAATAGTAACAAATAATGCTATACTATTACTACTTGTGGAGAGTTAAATTTCAAAAAGACCAACCTTTGAAAAATAATATCTCTCACGTGATGTATGGGTTTTTAAGACCGTTTGCACCATGATGCTAGAAAAAAATGCTTATCAAAAGTAGATCCGTCATGACTATATTTCAACTATATTTGAGTTTTGTTACTGCACGTAAGATATAGTATTACTGCACAATGGTCATCGCGTTAATGCACTGTTCCGCGAGACGAGAGCTGAGAAGAGGTGGGTGGTGGGGGGAGTTAGTAGGTGGTTTGACTAGGGTTTGACCGACGTGGGGGTGCTTTGACCGATCTTTGACTGAGGTGGGATGTGGATTTTGGGCCCTTAAAAGGGAGGTGAGGTGGGTTTGGCCCTTGGGAGGGAGGAGGTATAGAATAGTTTTGCTATATATATATAAGATTTATAGTACGAGGATATGTCATATCCGGTTCAAGATTCGTTTTTTATAGGATAAAGGGAGTACGGGCTAACCTGACTATGTATTTGGACACATACGAGATGTACTTGAAAAATACAGTGGTAAGGGGTGTGTGGTTGCAACCCCGAGATGCCGTTTTCACTCCCCAACATGCTTACAATTTCTTCTTAAAAAATATTTGGAGGGACATTTCTCCCTCCAAATCTCATATTTGAACACATATATGTCTAGGTTTATAATTAGGATTAATTTTTTTTAGAACAGATGGAGTATGAGTCATTCTTGCCACAATTTTTTCTTTAACCTCATTGGCATGGGGGTCAACATAGGAAAAATCTTGCTACAAAATGTATCTATGAACCAAACAAGCATCTTAAACTTGTCTAACTTGGCTGAGTTAGGCACTAACTCACTCCACTCGTTTTCCGCGCTCACGCTTTTCCAATTGCTAAACGGTATATTTTTTGCAAAATTTTTCTATACGAAAGTTGATGTACAAATCATATTAATCTATTTTTCAAAAAAATAGCTAATACTTAATTAATTATGTGCTAATAGACCACTTTGTTTTCCGTGCGGGGAGTTGGAGTTTCTAACTCCACCTCCCGATCACACATCCTTAAAGTTGTGGCAACCTTAAGCAAGTTGTGAGTGCCAATCAAACAATCCCGTAGATTCTAAGAAGTATCATAATCTAAAAAATGCTAAGTTTTCTATCATGTAGTTTATTTTTGGATTCTATAGCTTCTAATTCATGAATCTGGATAAAAATATTAACTATTTGAGAGAATTGGAGCTTTTGGGAAAAGTTGCAGTTACTATCAGCTCTCCAAATAAGACCGTTAATTGGCCAAGCTCTCAACGAGAATCATGCGGATTCTACTCAATTTAGTAGATTTAGCGCTACTTCATAGGAACATTGAGACGTTAGATTCGTGGCGTTCAGGAAATTACAATGTTGTAAAAATGCATTTTTCGAGAGCTCGAACGTTGCTTGTAGTAACAGGCTAACAACATACTATTAAAAAGCTCGGCGAACCACCTGTTTTAGTTTGCTAATCATGTCTGTTTTGAAGGGTGGACAAGAAATATTTTGCTAGGAGAACAAATATTTGGCTAGAAAATTACTATCCACCTCACGAAAATCGAACCAACCTGAGTAAATCAAACGCTCAATAACATAACTTGTATATTCGGTACTAGCTTGGCAAGGCAGAACGCATGCTGACAAATCAAGCAATAAGCCAGCCAAGTGCCAAGTGGTACATGGTGTTAGTGAACAAAAAAAATCCAGCGTTCATAACATTGTCGGAATAAATCTCCAGTGAATATAAAATCAGTAAAAACACATATTCGCACGCACACAAGAAGTATATATCCAATCGATCTTTGTTCAAGATGGTGGAAATCCAATCATCTCAAGCGAGCTAATCATGATCCGTATGAGTATTACACACCATCAGTGGAGAAGAACTGGGAAATGATATTATCCCATCTCCACACAAGGCATGTCACCAAGTAATTAACCAGAAAAGTTCATCTGTTCCCCTAGTGCATCTAGATTATTGTGCGATCAATAAGCAAATGTAAAGAAAAGAAGCGGTATTGAAGAGACATTTAAGTAGTACCAAAACAAGCCCAGCTTATGAACATGAAGTGATGTGATGACTGGCTGGTATAACTGATCTCAACAAGAAGTTTAGATGCTCCCACACCACAAAATTTTCTTGATATTTGTCTCTGCATACTGTCCTCCTCCCTCCATTTCTGGCCGATAGAACAATATACAACATCAGCAAGACAATAACGAGAATGAGTAGTGGTACCGGGTAAGTAGAAAATCGATATGACAACATAAGCAAGTATGAAATGCACAATTAAGAGGATGTCAGGTAGGAAACTTGTTGGTACTAGTTTCAGATTGTACGAATTATGCAAATCAGATGAAACTCTAGGAGAAAGCAACAAAACTGATTACTACTTGACTAACCCCCACAGTCAATTCAGCCGTTGATCAGTTCTCATTAAACTTCCTCTTGCCTTGGCCATGAACAACAAGAACAAGGTGCCGGCTCTGAAGGCACACAATTTTTTGCAGGAATTGTAAACAAGTATTGTTCCATCAACAAGCAAGAACATATGGTATGGTACCAATAAACAAGTATCAAAAAGACATTCAGGCAGTAGCAAAACAAACACAGCTTGTGAACATGACACTATGGCACTCATAATTTGATCTCTCAGATCAGCGGCCTGGCAAAAAAAAGTCTAGCCACAAGAGACTTTGTGTTTCTGCAAACTGTCATCCACTCCCTCCTTTCCTGGAAAACAACAAAACAATGCACAACTTAGATGGATGACAGTAAACTCTACACAACCTAGCTAGATGGATGATAGGAAACAATATACAACTTAGATGGATTTACTAATGCTATAGTAAACAAGATAATGAGTAAACAAGCACGAATTGCATATTCAAATCAAGATGTCAAGTAGCAAATTAATTACCAAATTCAGCAGTTATACATTGCAAATTCAAATGGAGCTGTGTATATAGTCACAAATCTGATTATCTTACTCCCTTGCGTATTCACTTGAGCAAATGAAATTCAATTAATTCCTTCCAAACAACTCATGTATAGAGATGTTATCATTACCTAACCAATCCTTCCTTCCTATTGCTATCAACAGGAGCAAGGTGGTGATTTCTCAAGGTAGCTGAAGAAGTCGGAGACCAACAAAGGAGCAGGAACGGCCATGAATTGGGGCCGGGAAAGACGACTGGACTTGAGCGTCTTGCTTCGCATGTCGAAGTGGCACATGTAGTGCACTGCAGGGGAATAAAGCCTCCTGCAGGGCTCCGGGAAGCTCGGCTCCTTGAAGTGCCACGGTACAACGGCCGGGAACGTGTCTTCCCACGGCGGTGGTAGCAGCGGCGGTGTTGGCGATCACAGGCATAGCACATCACAGTAGGTGCACTCCTTTTCTTCCTCATACTCCATGTTGCTCGCGATCTGGAGGAGGGTGTACTTGTCGTTGTCGCGCACGGGAGTGGGCTGGCGAAGTCGGGCCTGCGCCTTGCAGCAAATTAATGTCGGGTAGTTGAGGGATCATGGACATTGACGCGTGGGTGGCATTGTAGATGAGTTAGTACGTGCCGATAGAGTTGGAGAAGAAGGAGATGGCCATGGTGAGGACGATGAGGTTCTTGTTGGCGATCTCGACGTATCCGCCCACCTTATATAGCATCGGGCCTGCGTCGAAGTCGAATTCGTCGCCGGGATCCGCCAACTCGGTGCCATACGATTTTGCCTCGGACACTTGCTAGCTGTCAGAATCGAAATATTCAGAAAACGAAATGAACTCTCCCACTCTCTTGCTCAGATCTTGAGGCCGCCGCAAGACATGAAAAACTAGGGTTCTAAATTACTCTAGGAAACTAGTGATTTGCTTTTTTCTTAGTTTCTTCCCCCTCAGCGTTAGGTTATATACTCCCAATCGCAGCCATAATAATTGAGTTTAGAGTTACAGCCAAAACAGGGAAAAAAACAGAGTAAAAACAGTCGAGCTCGCTGGCAACGACAAAATTCAGACATGAATAGTACAGAGTAAAAACCAACGCTATTAGATGAAGCGATAGATTTTAAAATGATTCATCCCTGCCGTCCATCCCCTCCCAGCGACGGCACGCCCTCCTTTTCTCTGAACTCTCTGAACTTTTTGAATTTTCTCCATTTCTCTTCTCTGAACTTTCCAATTCTGACAATCCATTCCTCTTGAGATGGACCTTGTCCTCAAGGTCAAAATCTGGAAATATCCCTTGTATGAATGTGGCATCTTCCCATGTAGCTTCTTTAGGAGCTAAGTTTTCCCAATGGATTAACCATTGAGCAACTAGCTCATTCCTTCTTGGAATCACCCTTCTTGCTAGAACTGCAACTGGTTTAGTCTTCACCTTCCCATCTTCATCAACTAGTGGAAGATTTGGTAATGGCACAACTTTTCTTCCCACATGTTTCTTTAACTGTCTCACATGGAACATTGGATGAATCCCAGCCCCTTCAAGTAACTGCAGTCGGTAGGCAACTCTTCCAATTTTGTTCATAACCCGAAATGGCCCATTAAATTTAGCCCTGAGTTTCAGAGAGCCCCTCAACCCAAATGCATTTTGCCTATAAGGTTGCATTTTCAAGTAAACCATGTCCCCTACTTGGAATCTTCTTTCACTTCTGAGTTTGTCAGCATACCTCTTTATCCTATTTTGTGCTTTCAGCAGATTCTCCTTAAACCTGTTCATCATTTCTTCTCGTTGCTGTGCTGAAATCCTATTTTCTTCT
Source organism: Oryza punctata (assembly GCA_000573905.2). Lineage (NCBI taxonomy): Eukaryota > Viridiplantae > Streptophyta > Magnoliopsida > Poales > Poaceae > Oryza > Oryza punctata. Next base: position 35,712,922 of record CM002490.2, read on the forward strand.
GATACATTGCCGGGGATTGCCCTCTCTCCAATTTGAGGTGGGTGAACACCATACATAGCTTCATATGGGGTGACTTGCAAAGAGGTGTGATAAGAGGTATTATACCACCACTCAGCAGTAGGTAGCCATTTGTACCAGTCCCTAGGTTCTTGAAATACCATGCTTCTCCGATAAGTCTCCACACATTGATTTACTTGTTCAGTTTGCCCATCAGTTTGTGGGTGGTAGGAAGTACTGAACCTCAAAGATGTCCCCATAGGCTTAAAACACATTTTGGAACAGATCACTAGTGAAGATCCTATCCCTATCAAACACAATAGCAACAGGCATCCCATGCAACCGGTATACATTTTCCATAAACACCTGAATCACATCTTGTGTTTCATAAGGATGAGACATTGCAATGAAGTGTGCATATTTTGTCAACCTATCCACCACTACCAAGATAACATCTTTCCCTTGTGACTTGGGTAACCCCTCAATGAAATCCATTGATATATGTGTCCATGCCATCTCGGGTATGGGAAGTGGTTCTAATAACCCTGGAGGATGAACATGCTCTGCCTTGGATATTTGACAAGGACTCTCTGAGACAAACTTCTCTACCTCCTTGAGTTTGGGCTAGTAAAATACCTTCTTTAGTTTGTGGTAAGTCACCTTGATTCCAGAGTGTCCCCCAAATGCTGAGTTGTGAAACAATTGTATCAACTGCTTCCTGATCTCAGTTTGACTCCCCACATAAATCCTATTTTTATACCTCAGCAAGCCTACATTTAAAGTGAAATTGCTAGCTCCTTCATTCAATTCACCATCCCCTACTAATTTGTCATATTGAGCATCATTAAAATAGCTGTTCTTAACATCCTCCACCCATTCTGGATGAACCAAGGTAATGGCCATACAATAATTTTTCTCCCATGGCCCCTTGCCGTCTCTTCTAGATAGAGCATCTGCAACGGTGTTTTCCTTCCCCTTTTTATACTCAATGTGATAGTCAAATTCCAACAATTTGAGTAACAGCTTGTGTTGAATTCCCTCTGTCAACCTTTGTGTAGTCATATATTTCAGACTTTGTTGATCAGTCCTTATAATCACCTGGCCTCCCAGCAGATAGTGCCTCCATTTCTTCAAAGATTCCAAAATAGCAATGGCCTTCTTTTCATATGTAGAAGATCCAACAACCTTCTGTCCCAAAGCCTTGCTAAAATATGCAATTGGTCTTCCTTCTTGCATCAAAATTGCTCCAATTCCAGTGCCACAAGCACTTTCTCCAAAACAAAAGGTTGATTAAAATTGGACAAGGCTAGTACTCGGCAAGATGTCATAACTTCCTTAAGGTGTTCAAAAGATTTTTGTTGCTCTGGCCCTCAGTGGAAGTTATCTTTCTTAAGCAAGTCATGCAATGGTCTGCAGATAGTTCCATACCCTTTCACAAACCTCCTATAGTAGCCTGTCAATCCCAAAAATCCCCTCAATTTTGTGATATTGTTTGGTACAGGACAGTCTAGTACATCCTAAATTTTGCTTGGTTTAGTAGATACCCCATTACTAGATACAATATGTCCCAGGTACTCCACCCTAGCTGCTGCAAAAGTGCACTTGCTCCTCTTAGCATACAGCCTGTGAGCCCTTAAACTGGCTAAAACAACATGTGACTCACATGCTCCTTCAAACTCCTGCTATAGACTAATATATCATCGAAGAAAACCAGTACACACTTCCTTAGCAACTTTTCAAATATTTGGTTCATAAGGGCCTGGAAAGTGGCTGGAGCATTTGTCAGCCTGAATGGCATCACCAAATATTCAAAGTGTCCTAGGTGAGTCTTAAAGACTGTTTTAGGAATGTCCTCTTCAACCATTCTAATATGATGATATCTAGATCTTAGGTCCAACTTAGTGAAAACCTTTGCCCCATATAACTCATCTAGCAAATCTTCTATTATCAGCATGGGAAACTTGTTCTTGATTGTTTTAGCATTTAGTTGCCTATAATCCACGCACATCTTCCAATGCCCATCTCTTTTCCTGACCATCACTGCTGGTGAAGAATATGGACTAAGGCTTGGCCTAATTTCCTCTGATGCCAGCAGATCCCTGATAATGTCCTCCATTGCATTTTTCTGGTGATGTGGTACTCTGTAAGGTCTCAGATTAGGTGGTTCAGCCCCTAATTTGAGTGGTATAGCATGGTCACATTCCCTTCTTGAGGGTAATCCTTGTGGGTCAGAGAACACATCCTCAAATTCTTGAAGCACTTCCATTATAATTCAGGAAAATTCCTCTTCTTCTGCCTTAGTCAGAGCATTTATCTCTATAACAAACCCCAAAACTAGTAATTTCCCCTTTGGAAAACAGTGTGATCATGAAATCTGATCAGCTGTCCCTGATGTGTAACAACTAAAGTCCTTTGTTTCAAGTCCAGACTGATTGGACTGTGTTCATAGATCCAGTCGGCTCCCAAGACAATATCAAATCCTTTCAATAAAATCAGCTTGAAAGATGTTTCAAAATTTGTGCCCTGGATTTGATATTGAATCTTATCTGTCCTGGCTGTGGATGTTAACATCCCCCCTCCTACCACCATAATTCTGCTCTCCCTTGCATCAAGAATGTCACACTCACTTTTCATTGCAAAGTCATAAGTCATAAATGTGTTGGTGCTGCCACTGCCCACCAAAGCTACAGCTTTGCGGCCATTAACATGAGTAATTAGTGAAAAAGTGTGGAATCCACAAGTCCCCTGTGCTGCATTAGTCGATATTTGCATCATCATCCTTGGTTCTTTTTTGACAGGACTACCAGGAGCTGTTTGGAAATCCCCTTCAGCAGCATCCTCTTGGTTTTCTGGGATTATGTCTTCCTTATCCTCAACTTCCTCCATTATGTGTATGACTTTACCAGTCCTGCATTTATGCTGGCAATTCCATGGTTCTTTACAGTACCAGCATATCTTCTTTTCCTTCTCACCTCCAGAGTTGCTAGTCTTCTGTCCCCCTATTGTGTTTGCATCCCTTTATGCTACAACTCTGTTACCACTGGAACCACTTTGCTGAAACTGGGGCCTGCCTCTTGAGAATCCCAATGGTTGATTACCCCTTCTAGCTATACTGGCCTTCTCATATACTTTGGCATACCAGTATCCAGCTAGTAAACTTTGTGGCTTTTGCCCACACACATCATGTTTAATATCAGCTCTCAACCCCCCATTAAAACAACTCAGTATAAAAGATTATGTTGAGTAAGAGTGATTTCTCTTAACTAAAGTGACACAATCCTCAAACTTATCAATATATTGCATCACTATTCCAGTTTGTCTGACATTTTTCAACTGCTCTATAGCACCATGTGCACTAGCTTCAGTGAATCTGTCAAAGACCATTAGGTAGAACTGCTGCCAGTTGGTATAATACCAGGGAATTCCCAAGTTTCTGAACCATTTTCCTGCTCTTCCCAGTAAATGCCCTGAGGCTAGATTCACCCATTGCTCCACTGGAGTTCCAGTCATCTCAAAGAATTTCTCACATTGCTGCAACCACCCAATAGCATCTTCTCCATTAAACATAGTTAACTCCAACCTCTGACTCCTCAAAGTGACTTCAACATATGGATTTTGAGCCCCATTGTATAAGTGCCTATGAGTTTCTTGCCAATGAGGTATTCCATCTCCAGGAAAATGCAGTCCTGCACCGGCCATAGGTGGAACAGCAGCTGGGGGTCCTGGAGGATATCTCCATGGCTGATTAGTGTCTACTCCATAGTGATTCATGCCAAATTCTACCTGAGAATCATTCTCATGCAAATGAAAATTTCCAGTGGCAGGTGCTGATTGTGTCTTTACTGCAGAAGTAAAAACTGGTGCAAAACTAGGATTGATAGTGTTTGGCTCGATATGGAAGTGCACATTCCCTAATGGAGGTAAATTCACATTTCCCACAGGAGGTAGATTTCCAAAACCACTTCTTGCATTAGCAGGAAGAACATGTGCCAAATTTACCTGATTCCCAACCTCGCAGGCAAGGGATTGGATCCCATTGAGCCGCACCACTGACAGGTAGCGGGTTAAACCCAGGTGGTATTGCAGGCGCCAGAGAAACCCCCACACTGGTCACAGGTGTACCCCCCCACTGTACTCACTGTCTCAGTTTGCTTAGCCACGGTTCCCGCAGTGCCGCTGGTGCTCGTGCCCGTAGTTCCGCCAACTCCCGAAGCCACCCTGGGCATTGCTGAACATATACTTCTCAAAAGTCCCTTAATTTTCCCCATCTCCATACGCAAACTTCCCAATTCCACCATTTCTCGCCTGATTTGAGCAATTTCAACGCAAGCATCGAATCCATCCGCTCCTTCCAGACTGATAACTGATCCGGTGCGTGCAGGCATGTTGCCCTTGTCCAACAAGATCGGCTCGAGGGATTTACAGTCTTCCTACCCTGTCACGCCCAAAAATTTACCCCAAATTTCCAGACTATTTTGCGTATAAATCCCTGTCCAGGAATCAAGCCAGGGTACACAAAACGACAAATTAATATACAGATCCAAACGTAAATAAAGCGTAAATACTTAGAGAAGAGGCACTTAGTCTCACACCGAAAAGAAAACAGTAGCGGAAAAAAAGGCGACAATCCTAGCGGGGCTTCAGCTCCACTCCACAGGCAAAACTCAACTGGGGTATAAGCCTTGGTCTTCTAACTTCATCTTCAGCTCAGAAGCACTACACTTCTGAAAAGGGAAATAATAGCAAGGTTGAGTACAACCACCGTACTCAACAAGCCACACCAATGATGCAGACGTGCCAAGGGAGACAAGGAAGGTTTGTGGCTATTTGCATAAAGGCGGTTGTAAACATTTATAGTTGAAAACAGTAAAACCGTTGATTAATTAAGGCAATATTAAACATCTCCACTGATCAACGTTACACCACGTTGAACAGGCCCAACCATTCCACCTGAACTAAACCAGTTCATTAAGTCATGTTAATTAATAAAGTGGGACTAATCACGGTGAATCTGGTTGATCGCCCATAACCGCGGGCACGGCTATTCGAATAGTTTTACTCTGATCAGAGGTGTACAACTGTACCCACAAGACACAGCCCCACAACACGTTACCGTGCGCCAGCATACCACCACGGTATACCGGAAAGGAAACTGTGACAAGACCTTTCGCATAACCCTCGTTAACCAAGCGCACCACACCTCAGGTTTCGCCCCCACCTTTAATCCCAAGGCAGGTAGCCCCCCCTCGTGCCTAGGTGAATCCGGCAGCCGATCAACGGGTAAATCCCCCGCCGACCCAACTCCATCACGCCCACCCTTGCCTGGATGCGTCGGCTAAGAAAAGTTACACTACGAGTCAAGCTATTACCCACGCTAGCTTGTGGTAAGCACGGTAATTCTTCCAGGGTTTCCCGCGAACCGGTCCTTAATTGCCATGGGTGCGACTAGCAAAACCATACACCCACAGCCCACCATTAAACCATATTTTAGTTGGTTAATTACGACCAATGAAACCTGGCCGACATGTCTCGAGCCCGCAGCTCATCAAGATACTTGAAATAGATAATGTGATTATCCCATATTGTGAGCTAGTGGTGTTAAGCATGGCTAAGCGTAAAATAATTCTAGCTAGGTCAACATGAGACACAAGCTAGTCAAATTATCACCCAAGGTTGACAAAGAAAGGACATCAAGTAAATATGGCTTAAGCAAGCAGATAGGTAAACCCTATTCCCATGTAATTAGCAAAACATGCAATTTATTTGTAAACGGTAAAACATTTTATAAATTGGGATCAAAATGTTCAAGGGGAATGTGTGACTTGCCTTGCTTCTTCGATTGATCTTCCAAACTCTTTTCCTCGTGACCGCGATCGTCCGAAACGGCGGAATCTATACGTTGGCACGCAAAACGAGGAAAAACACTAATAAAAACCAAATAAACAGTACATAAAAAGTAAACAAATATGTAGAGCTCAATTTTAGATGCATTTTAGAATATGAACTATGTAATTACTATTAACCAAAAAACCTTACTCAATTGATATGTTTTAATGCCCGCGAACGGACAAGGTTGATGGAAAACAAACTCCGGTTAACGAGCCTCACGGGTCAGCGACTCGACGAGTCAACCTACCGTGGCACGGGACCACGCAAACGGTCAACCGAACCGGCGAACAGAACCGGCGGCTCAGAAAGGCTCTAGGGTTTTAGAACGACTCGGTACGACCAAACCGACAAAACACTACGCCACACTACGCACGAGCGTAAGCAGCGAGCGGCGAGAGAGAGCATACGTACCCCGGCGAGGGCACGGCTGCGGCTATGGCTAGGTGCGGCGGTAGCGAGGTCGGTAAACCGACACGGTAGGCGGCTGCTAGGTAGCTAGGGTTTTAGGCGGCTAACGACACGGCAAGCGACACGGCAAAGCGGCAGCAACACGGTAACGGGTCGGTAGCACGACTACCGTGTTCGACAAAGCGGCGGCAGTGGCACGGCTGCAGCAAAATAGCAGCGGGCAGCCGGCAGACGGAGTAGCGATGGCGTGCGGCACTAGGCAGCGGCAGCGGCACGGCACGGGGCGGTAGGGCTGGCATGGCACCGGCGGCTAGCGGCGGCAAGGCGACGCAGCAGCGACGCTACATGGCAGCAACGCGGCAGCGGTGGCGTGTGGTACAGCCGCGGCGGCGACATGACAGCGATGCGGCAGTTGAGTGCGGCACGGCAGCGGTGCGGCAAAGCAACGACACGCGCCTGCGGCTAGGGGTAGGGCGGCAGCAACGCGCGGCGGCGGCTAGGGCAGCAGCGATGCGCGGTTGCGGCTAGGGCAAAGCGGCAGCTAGGCAGCAGCGGCGGCACGCGGCAGCGCACAACGACGGCGGCACGCAGCAGCAGCAACGATGGCGGCACGCGGCAGCAGCACCGGCAGCGACACACGGCAGCGCACAACGACAGCGGCACGCGGCAGCAGCAGCAGCGGCACCGCACGCGGCTGCAGCGGCAGCGGCACGGCAGCAGCAGCAGCGACAGCGACACGCGGTAGCGCACAGCGGTGGCGGCACGCGGCAGCACATAGCGGCGGTGGCACGCGGCAGCAACGGCAGGCACGCGGCAGCAGCGGCAGCGGCAGTGATGCAGCACCGGCAACGCACGCGGCTGCAGCGGCAGCGGCAGCAGCGGCGGCGCGGCTGCTGCAAGGCAGCGCGGCGGCGGCAGCGGCGCAGCAGCGGCACGCGGCGAGGCAGCGGCGACGGCGGTGGCGGCTAGGGCAACCGGCGGCTAGGGCTAAGCGGTGGCAACCCGGCAGCGGCACGGCGGCACAGGGAGGCGGCGGCTAGGGTTAGGGGCGCAGAGGAGGGGACGGCTAGGGCTAGGAGGGTGCAAGGGAGGGGGTGATAGAGGTGGAGGAGGGGGTGCGGGTTGGGCTGGCCCAAGGAGGAGGGGGGCGCACGGCAGAAGGGGGAGGGTGGAGAGTGGCGCTCGGCAAGGGGGAGGGGAAAAAAAGAAATACGAGAGAAAATGGATGCCTGAAAAGGAAAGGTGGGGGAAACAAATGCGGTGCCATTTTGGGAAAGAAACAAGAAACTGAACCGGAATAGGAGTAGGACTTGGCTCGTCATACAAAACGAAACCGCGGCAACAAAAGGGGTCGGCGGATACAACGAACCGTGAACAGGGAGAGTGAACCGGGAACGGTTCACGACCAAAGGAGGGGAAGGAAGGAATTATTAATTCAAATCCTGACATTTTAAATTAACATTATTACTTCGTCTGCTCTGCATATTCCGCTGAAAATCCTGTCAATGATTTGAAGCAAAGAGAATTCGAAAAAGAATTCTCCTTGACGATTCCAATTATTACGCACATTGTTAATTTAGGGTTTGCTCCTGGTTAAAAAAAACAATTTCTTTTAGGCAATTTATTTTATGAATTTAGAGCTAGAAGGGGAAACTCCAGGGTGTGACATACCCTCTCCCCTTCAAGATTTCGTCGGTCTTGGTCTACCACCTCCTGAGTTAGACCCAAAGCTCCGGAGATTTTACAATGGATACACACAAGGTGATCCTCCAACCCTTGCTCTCGGATCCGCCTCACTTCTCACTGCCGCCAGTTCGATTCGCCTAAGGTTTCCGGGATTTTACGGCGAGAGATCCCAAGATCCTCCCCAACCTTCATCCTGCGAATCGAGAGCCAAGAATCGTCGTCGCTCTGATACCCTTGTCAGAATCGAAATATTCAGAAAATGAAATGAACTCTCCCACTCTCTCGCTCAGATCCTGAGGCCGCCGTAAGACATGAAAAACTAGGGTTCTAACTTACTCTAGGAGACTAGTGATTTGCTGGGTTATATACTCCCAATCGCAGCCATAATAATTAAGTTCAGAGTTACAGCCAAAACAGGGGAAAAAACAGAGTAAAAATAGTCGAGCTCACAGGCAACGACAAAGTTCAGACAAGAATAGTACAGAGTAAAAACCAACGCTGTTAGATGAAGCGGTAGATTTTAAAATGATTCATCCTTGCCGTCCGTCCCCTCCCAACGATGCTGAACCGGTACGCCCTCCTTTTCTCTGAACTTTCTGAATTTTCTCCATTTCTCTTCTCTGAAGTTCCCAATTCTGACACTAGCTTCTCGAGCTGCTCCTGAAGCATGGAGCGGTGGAACCGTTCGTCGGCGTGGACGGACAGGATGGTGCAATCCGGGTGTACGTTGGCGAGGCGCGCACAAAGCGTCTGACCCTCCACCATCAAGCAGCCGTACTCCCTGCATCCCTCGGACTTCTTTGTCTTGCACTTGACGGGAACCCACCCTTCTTCTGCCGTTGGTTCGCCGGCAAACCTGAGTTGAGGCACCGATTCGTTCTAGCATGACCCAGGACGGCAGAGGTCGAGGCGCCGCCATCGCTGATCAGGAGTCGGTCGAAGGAGGCGCAGGGGGTTAGAAACTTAGAATAAATCGTCGATCTGATTTCCGCCTTCTCCGGGGGAATTCGATTGGAATTAGGTGTGTTTGGGTTGGACATTCGGGCGTACATATGGGCTGGTAATTTGGTAGATGGGCCAGAAAAATGGGTGGCTGGGCTTCTGTTTCGTTGCGGATTTCGTCGCGTCGGTCGTTGGGCCGTCACATTTTCGGATGGTTTTGTGCAACGGGGGGATCGGAGGAGGCCACGCGCCGCCAGCAACGCAACGATTGCTACGTCGTCGTCGACGGCGGCGGTGTGCGGGCGTGGTTCCTGGCGGGACGTCGCAGTGCGTGGTGATCAGCGACATTGCGGGGTTCCGTCGTGCGCCGTACGACCGAAACCGTGCACGGTGCTACGTCTGCACGATCCATCCCGGGCTCTAAAACGTGGCACGGTGGCTGGCAGGAGCGCGCGTCAGAATTGCCTCCAGCTCGACAAAGTGGTCCGGAGTGGCGTGGGTACTGACTGGGTAGGAGAGTGATTTTTGTGAACTAGTGATCCGATAGCAGGGCTGCTGTTTTCTTTCTCTCTCTCTTTTTTTTTTGCGAGGAAGGGTTGATGTTAGATCAGGCACAGATTAACAGATTTAGCTAGTTCTCCCAATAGGTCATGTTTAGTTTCTTTTTCTTTTTCTTTTTTTGGATGCTAGTATATACCGAGGTTAAAATGCAATTAGTTTCATATATGTTTGGATGATAGTATATACTTAGTTCACAATGCCATGCCTAATTAAGCTAGAGCTGGGTCAGGCTAATTATATGTGTTATAGAGACCATGAGACTTGACCACAAATCGAGGATCAACCTGGAAATCCTGAACCTTGATGACAAACTGGAGGGGCACGACACAACGCTTGTTTAGCACAATCCCACGAAAGATCATCAACACGTAGGTGAAGAAGGTAAGATGATCTGGGCCTCTGGGGCCATCCATGGCGCCAAATCGAATCGATGTCCTCGTCTCCACAGGATGTAGAAACTATAACTTTCCAAGTATTCTCACAGTAAAAGACGGAGCATTGATTCAAGTCTCAATTACAAGGCGAGACAATCAAAGCTAAGCAACAGTTCCTCTACGACAGAAATGCAATTGATCAAACTATTGCTGCCTCTTCAACCGATTAGCAGCAGCTTCCTACACAACCAAATTATAGCCCATGTAGTCCATGAATTGCTGTTTTGCAGATTATTTACTACAGAGTACTGACAGCCGAATGAATCCATTCCAAATTATATCCCATGTATTCCATGACTTGCTGCTTTGCATATTATTTACTACAGAGTACCGACAGCTGAATGAATCCATTCCATTAGCCACTGAATGAATAACTAGATTACTATTGATATTTTAGACAAAGTCTGACATTTTCAAGTGGAAATATGGTAGTACTAATGTTATGGTAACAAAATACTATAAGTCCCCAACAAACAATCCGATCAAATATATCCATGACTAGTACGCTAGAAAATACATGTTGCATTGACTAGCATTATTAACACCACTATCACTGGTGCAGTAACTTATCATAAATAAACCCCTTCTTCCAACAAACTTACCAAGCAATGGCTGAAGTAACCATATTTCACACAAATCTTTGAACTGTCTGAAGAAAATCTTGAAACCAAACCTTTGCCACTTGATAGAACATTTCCAGTATCAGCATCCACAAATTATACACTTTATACTTTGTGAAACTAGATGTTTCTGTGAGGTTCCAAAATCAAGAGGTAGATCTGACGGAGCTAAATTAAAGAGTAATATATCTGTGGCTTAGCTAAGATTATATAGCCTTGATCCAAACAATAAGAAAACTAGTGTTTCTGCCTCTAAATGTAATTAAGTGGCTTCAGCAGCTATTCTGCAGGTATTGGTGTAAGAAAAGTCCAGCATTCAATACATGTCCGAACAAAGGAAAATGATTAATTAAGCTTTAGATAATACACCTCCTGCTCAGCTGCTTGATGCAGCAGCTGGCTGTGCACGGCTACTTCACTTGCTGCTTGGTGAAGCAGCTAGCTGCGGCAGCACAATATCCAAGCACCAATCTATCATGAATCAATCATACGTACATCCACAGATGCACTACCCAATGGATCTATCTATGTTCAAGAATCAAGATGATTGATAATGAAATTATACAAATCAACCAAAATCATGAGGCAGATACGAGCTCACACCATCTGCAGAGGAAGCACATCAAACTGAAAACACTATAGATTGAGCATGAGCCTTCTCGAAGGGAGACATATGAGTTCTTGCGAAAGCGTTAAAATGAAATAACCAGATAAATTCATGCTCCTTCAGTGCATCAAGATTGAGCAATCAATGAGCAAGCACATACTGGTAACCATAATAGTAGTACTAAAGAGACATGCAGACTGTAGCAAAACAAATCCAGCTTGTGAACATAAAACATGTCATTCAGAATCTGATCTCCTAATCAGCAGCCTGGCAAAAAAAAAGTCTAGCTGGCTCCCACACCATACGAATTACTTCTCTGATCTCTATTTCGGCATGCTCTCATCCACTCGCTCTATTGCTGGCCAACAAAAGAAGTAGACAACTCAGATGAATTGTACAGTGCTAATGACATAACATGCTTGCTACAGTTGTAAACAAGACAATGAGTAATTGTAGTAGCACAACATCAGCATGTGCAAAATGAACATCAAAATGAAGATGTCAAAGCAGCAACATTAATTACCAATATCAGCATGTATGAATTGCAAAACTTCAGAAGAATTAAGCTTGTATATGAGACAAAACTGATTACCTGACCACACAACCCTAGGAATTCACTTGGGCAAATTAGCATCAGTCCTCATTCAACTTCCTCTTGCCTTTGCCACAACCGGGAACCTGAACATGACTGTCAAGGTATCTGAAGAACTCAGAGCCCAACAAACGTTGCGGAACAACCATATCTGGGGGACAGGAAAGAGGGCTGGACTCGAGCCTCTTGCTTCTCATGTCGAAGCGGCACATGTGGTGCACCGCACGTTCCCCAAGTTCGCTGATTGGCCTGCACAATGACCTGGACAGCATGAAGTAGAGGACATTGTCTTCATCTTCCTCCTTCCTCAGGAGAGGGTAGATTGGCTCAGTCTCCGGCAATCCATTCTTCTTGAAGTCCTCCAGTTCCCACAGAGTTCCCAGGCTGAGCTCCTCACCCTTAGTCCATCCCCAAGAGGTGGTGTCCAGCGTCCACATTGTCATGGTCTTTTCAGCCACTGGCATAGAATCTTGGAAGGAGATGGAGACGAACTTGATTGACCTCCCAGAGGAGGTGCAACCCATGGTCCGGTACATCTCCGCTGGCCCAGTATTTGGCATGTCCAGGGCGTCACACTCGCACCCATGGGGCAGTTCGATGAAGCTGAAGTTCACGGAGTAGCTGTCGAAGAGGTCGCTGCAGCGGCAGCACAGGTACCCTTCTTGAGGTCAGCCCAGAAAGCATGGCTTTTGGACGTGAACCTCTCGTGGTGGTGGAACTGCGATGGCGTCTTCCCCTCCGGAAAGAAGGGCTCCTTGAAGTGCCACGGTTCAATGGAGGGACGCGGGGTGTCCCGCAGCAGCAGAGGCGGTAGCTCCGAGGATGGTGGCGGCGGCCACAGGCAGAGCACATCACGGTAGGTGGTGCATCCTTCTTCTTCCTGGTACTCCAAGTTCCGCGCGAAGAGTACGAGGGTGTACTCGTCGCCGTAGCGCACAGGGAGAGGGGCGTTCGGGAAGTAGGCCTGGCAGAAGGGATCAGCAGATACGTGGGGCATCGTGGAGAGCGACCGGAGAGTGGCATCGTAGATGAGGTAGTGCTTGTCACGAGTGAAGGAGAGAGACAGGGTGAGGACGAGGAGGTTCTTGTCCGCGATCTCGACATAGCCGGTGACACATGAGACGTCTTCGATCCCGTAAAGATCCATCTTCAGGCAGCCAGATTCGGCCCCGGATATTTGTTCCATGAGGAGCTCTTCCTCTATGACGGAGCGGATGACCCCGTCGTTTGCAGTGATGGCCAACTCTGATTGATCCAGGCCCCCGTCGGCGAGGCGCACATAAAGCTTCAAACACTCCGCCATCAATTGGCCATACTTCAAGGCTCCGTAGTACTTCTTCATAAAATCGACGCCTTCCACCCTTTCTCTGTTGGACTGATGCAAAATTTGTAGTCCGGCACGATGGGATCCAGCAGGACCCAAGAAGGCCATGGCGATGAAGGAGGCGGAGACTGAGACGCCGCCATCGCCGAGGATTGCGGTAGAGGAAGGAGGGGGGAATGGAAGGAGGCGGAGATTAGATGTGTGCACGGTGAGATTTGATGGGGGAATAGTTGAGAGAGAAACCTGATTCGGGTATCTATACTAATACTAATCTCGCAATTTGCAATCCTGGATCCAACACGATCACGCGCGGTGATCACACGTGGCGTGGGACCAACTCCTCCGCACATCCCCACACGCACCCCTGCGCACGGCGTAGAGAGAGAGAGAGAAAAACTAACCACCCGCTATGCCCGGCGCATCCCTCCATCTGCTCCGCCCCCGCACGCCTGCATCGCTTTCCTCCGCTCACTCCGCCCCCGCCACGCGCCGCGGAGTGGACGGCGAGATGGGCGAAGTGGAGGCGGCGGCACCTGCTGGGAGACCGTTGCGAGACCGAAAACAGGCCCAAGAAGCCCATTGTTAAAAACAGACCCAAAAAACAAGTTTTGAAGCACAATACTGTCCGAGCCCGAACAGACCAAAAAAGACCTTATCAAAACAGCCCTAAACAGACGCAATATTGCTGGAGTCCAAACAGTAAACAAAAAAAGCCCAAAATTTGGAGAAAAAAAGTACAAACATTTTAGAGCCCAAAATTTAGCCAAAAAAAACCCAAAATATAGATGTATTAACAAAGATAAAAACCAAAAAGGAAACTTGAGAACCAAGTTGATCAAAGTGAGGACCACATGTGTGGGATTACTTTTTCCAGAATTAAGTGAGTACCACACGTCTATCATGTGATAGCACAAACAAACTTCAGGTCCAATAAGAAAAAGAAGAAAATGACTAGTGCTTACATCAAAGAAAATGTTGCTATTTCAAATGTAAATTCATATACAAAATCAAAACCAAAGAAGAGATTGAACAATATTTCCGAAGATCAAGTTCAAAGTGTGAAGAAAGCTAGAGAAGATTATTCAATCTCTTCTTTGGTTTTGATTTTGTATATGAATCTGCATTTGAAATAGTAATCTTTTATTTGATCGGAGCACTAGTCCTTTTTCTTCTTTTTCTCTTCTCCTTCCTCCATCTTCACGAGATTGGATCTGGAGGAGTTTGTTTGTGCTATCACGTGATAGACGTGTGGTCCTCACTTAGTTATGGAAAAAGGAATCCCACACATGTGGTCCTTACTTTGATCAACATGATTCTCAAGTTTTCTTTTTAGGCTTTTGTCTTTGTTAATACCTCTATATTTTGGGTTCTGATATAGAAATTTTGGGCTCTAAAATGTTTGTACTATTTTTTATGCTTCAAATTTTGGGATTTTTTGGTTCCTGTTTGGACTCCAGCAGTATTGCGCCTGTTTGGATCTGTTTTGATAATGGACTTTTTTGGGCCTGTTTCAAGCTCGGACAGTATTGTGCTTCAAAACTCATTTTTTTGGTTTGTTTTTGACAATGGGTTCTTTTATCTGTTTTCGGGCTCAAAAAAATAAATCTGGGCTTCTAATATCATATATGTTTGTTTTTTTCCGTATCTATTTTTTTGAGGTGTTGGATTTAGATCCGGTGGCTAAAAAATCTGGATGATGGGAGTCTCAGAAATCATGCGAATCCCACATAGATAACCCTAAAAAAGTCCTGGTATATGTATTTTTGTTGGGGTTGGGACTATTTCTATATTGAAACTGTCTATTCGTAGGATTCCAGATTATAGCATTAAGCTTTCCCCTTCTAAATTAAATTGATGTGCCTTTTTCCACATGGTCTAAATGGTGTTTCCATCTGCTCTAGCTCGTGCCACAAAAATATTTGGTTAGCTGGGCTAAAAGAAAGACCCCTAACTAATTGATTCTTTTGTCACAACGAAGTGAGCCATCCCATGATTTATCCTCATGTCTTATCTAATAATAGTCTCTAAATGTGATATTTTTGTATATTTCTGATCATTCCGATGCCTAATGTATGATTTGTGCCAAGTTGTAATGCAGTGTAGGTTGTTCGTTCATTTTTTTATGAACGATCAGCACCATACAACGTGATAATTCATGGAATAGATGTCACGTCCCGATTTTCGTTCGGGATTAAAAATAATTAAATAATGCATTTCTAGAAATTATATTAAGGGTTAAACCAATTTAATCATGTGAAATAATGAGGGAATTAAAAATATCCTTTAAAAATCACGGCCGAAAATATTTTTGTAATATTCTCCGTGCTCTAATATACACTCTGAAATTTTCCGTGAATTTATGGAGCTCAAGAAAAATTTTAATCAAACGAACTTCACTTAATCATTTAAATAAAAAGAAAACGAATAAAATATTCCTCCTTCACTGTGGGCCGTTTTCAGCCCAAAATCCTTTCTCCC
The DNA here is from genome assembly GCA_000573905.2 of Oryza punctata. NCBI lineage: Eukaryota > Viridiplantae > Streptophyta > Magnoliopsida > Poales > Poaceae > Oryza > Oryza punctata. Next base: position 35,728,460 of record CM002490.2, read on the forward strand.
TCCCTCGGTCCGTGCGCCCCCTTCTTTCCTCTCTCCCTCTCTCCCGGGCCAGCCTTTTTCCTCCCTTTCTCCCTCTCTCCCAGCTCGGCCCGCCACCTCCCCTCGTACGAAGTCCACCTTTCCTCCCCATGCCGACCTCTCTCCTCCTCCCGGCCACCGACAGGTGGGTCCCACCTATCGGGGTCATCCCCAACCTCCGCCCGGGACCTTCTCCTCCACGTCGCACACGCCGGCACGACCGCTTTGCGCGCGACTCGCCAGCCTACTTCCGCTTGTGCGTGGGCCAGCCACATTGCTCGCTCCCCGCGCCCACTACCCTACTTTCCCCTAAAAATTGCGCCTGAATCGAGCTCCGCCATGCCCACGATGTCGCATCCACTCCGCCACCGATTACCACCCTTCTCGGCCAAAATCTCCACCTCCCGACCCTATAAAAACAACCCCCAAGATCCGCTCGTACGTTTTCCCCAATCCCCCGAGCTCGCGGCGCCCTTTCACGCTCTCCCCGCATCGCGCATGTCACCGCCGCTCGCCATCGATCTCCAGCCACGCGCCACCGCCGCCCTAGCCACCGCTGCCTTTGGCCACCGCCATCACCGGCTTCGTCGCGCCTTGACGCACCCCGGGCGCCAGTCCTCTTCCCCAATCCACCACCGAGCCGCCGTCTCCCCGCGAACCCAAGCCCACCGCCACTTTGCTACCTCCGGCCACCCCTTGCCGCCATCCCCGACCACCCCTAGCTACGTCACCGCTTTCATCGCCTTCGCGAGTCCCCTGATCACCTCGGCCACCCCTCTCCGCTTCCACCGGCGCCGCCGGAGCTCCGCGCCGCACCCCGGGACGCCATCGCGTCTTGTCACCGCCAGCTGCTCTCCCGCTCCGTCTAGTCGGTTGGCCCATCCCGGTGAGCTCCTATCCTCCTCTTCTTCGTGCGCTGCCGCCTTCCGTGTGCTTTGCCGCCGCCCGCGCCACTGGCCCTCACCGCCGGTGGCCGCGCACCGTGGCCCGCCCGGGCTGGCTTTGTGCCATGCCCGTGTCCAACCGTGTCGCCCCGTGGCCGCCCGATCGGCTTGGGCCGATCCGGGCCGTCGGTTCCCGTGGACCGGCGGTGGACCGCCTCGGTGGTCCCGGTCCACGGTGGACCGACTCCTTTGTGTCGCTAACATGCGGGGCTCGCATGTCAGTGGCTCGGTCCTCTCCTCCCGGAGAGCTGACATCATAATCTATGTTTTCTTGCTGTAATATACATATTAATTGCATCATAAATCGAATATAATTCCAGAAATTCATTTAAATGGCTTAAAACTTCTAAAACTCATAACTAATTCATTCGAACTCCAAATTGAGCCATTCAACTTACAAAATTCATCTAAAAATGAGCTCTACATGTTTGTTTACTTTCTATGTACTGTTTACTTGTTTTTTTAGAGATTTTCTTTGTTTTGCGTGGTAGCATGTAGTTTCCGCCATTTCGAAAGATCGCAGTCGCGAGGATAAGAGTCGGAAGATCAAGTGAAGAAGCAAGGCAAGTCATACATCTCCCTTGAGCATATTGTACCCACTTTATAAATGTTTTACCGGTTGCAAATAAAGTTGCATGTTTTTCTAATTACATGGGATTATGGAATTACCTATCTACTCGCTTGTGCCATGTCTACTTGTTATCCGTCCTTTGTTTAACTTGGGTGATAATTGGACTAGCTCGTTTCACTTATGTTGATCTTGCTGGAATTATATTATACTTAGCCATGCTTAATTACCACTAGCTCGCAACATGGGATAATCACATTATCTGCTGCTAGTATCTTGATGAGTTATAAGCTCGTGACATCTGACCATGTTATATTGGTCGTAATTAACCAAATAAATTTTGGTTTAATGGTGCGCTGTGGGTGCATGATTTTGCTAGTCGTACCTATGGCAATTAAGGATCGGTTCTCGGGAAACCCTAGAAGACTTACCGCGCTTACCACAAGCAAGAATGAACAACTGCTGAACTTGTAGTATAGCTCTTCCCTTTTTGACGTTCCAAGGCAAGGGTGGGCGTGATGGGATTAGGTCGGTAGGGGTTTACCCATTGATCGGCTTCCGGATTCACCTAGGCACGCGGGGGGCTACCTACCTTGGCTAAAGATGGGGGCGAAACTTGAGGTGTGTTGCGCTTGGTTAGGGGAAGTTATACAAAGGGTCTTGTCATAATCACTTGGCATGGTGACGTATCTGGCCTGACACGGTGTCATGATGGTGGTTGTGTCTTGTGGGTACAGTTTTGCATCTCTGATCAGAGTAAAACTATTCGAATTGTCGTGCCCGCGATTATGGCGATTGACCAGATTCACCGTGATTAGTCCCACTCAATTAATTAACTTGACTTAATGAACTGGTGTAGTTTAGGTGGAATGATTGGGCCTGTTCAACATGGTGTAGCGTTGTTCAGTGGATATTTAATCTTGCCTTAATTAATCAAATATTTTACTGTTTTCAACTATAAATGTTTACAACCGCCTCTATGCAAATAGCCACAAACCTCCCTTGTCTCCCTTGCACGTCTGCATCATTGGTGTGGCTTGCTGAGTACGGTGGTTGTACTCAGTCTTTCGATTATTCCCTATTTTCAGAAGTGTAGTGCTTCTGAGCTAAAGACGAAATTAGAGGACCAAGGCTTATACCCCAGTTGAGTTTTGCCTGTGGAGTGGATCTGAAGCCCCGCTAGGGTCACCCCCAAGTTTTCCATCTATCTACAGATGACAGCCAAGATCTGAAGTTATTTGGCCAATGGGTTGAATCTGGCTTGGTTTCTCCGAATGGGATACGATTGGTTTCAGCGTTGATGAAAGATGTTGGGTCTTCATCACCCATCGGTCCGAGAAAATAGTAGGATGGTTCTCTAAAATTTGGGATGGCAATCTGGTTTCTCAAGTGCTGTAAGAGAGAAAATATATGAGGAAAATCAAAGTGAACTAGGAAAAGAGAGATTCGATGATGAAAAATTGTGGCTAATGTAGAAGGGAACAGAGATAATGGGAGTTACCTGAGGAATATCTGTGTTTGTTGCCATCGGTCAGGGGAGGATGTTGATCGGAGTCACCGCTCGGGATCGTTGCGAAGAAGTGAAGTCGCCAAGTGGGTCACCGGAAAAGTTGTGGAGATCGCTGGAGCTCGGTGGGGAAAGTTTTTGGCTTAAGCGGTGAAAATGGGATTGACGGCATGAAATTTTCAAGGCAGCGGTTACTATTCAAAAGGGGAGCGGTTAACAGTCAAGTAGAGAAAGCCCTAGAAACTTGCGGGACTGGAGAGATAATTTCGTTGCAGCATATAATACTTCGGAATTGGGGGGCACGTGTTGACGATGGAATTTGGTAAGCATATGAATCGGAATCAAGATCCAATCCGAAGCGGATTTGAAGATATGCGGAAATCTCGGGAACAGAGTGCGCATCGGCTGGGAATCTGTATCGCCCGATGCCGAGTTCGATATGGTTAGCCGATGCAGCCGATAGTGGCAAGATTGGTTACGTGATCAATATCGGATTCAAAAGGAGGACTTCAATGGTATTGCTGGGCAAGGATAGAGTCCAAGATAGACAATTGTATCTATGTAATTTCTTTGTAGATATTTTCGGTAAGAGTCCGCTTGAGGGACTTGTTTGTCGGTTAGAGTTGTATTAGGAAAGTATGAGTCGTGTCTGTTGTGGACAAGTTTGTATATTCGGGTATAAATATAAGCCCGAGGTCTTGTAAATAATTAACATCAGTTGAATACAATCTCGGCACATCGCCAACCTTTTCCGTTATTTTGTTTCGACGAGTTCTTGCTTTCGAGTCGAGCTGCATCGATTTCTATCTTCGACAAAGAGGTAAAGCTTGTTATAGCAGTTTGCATTATCAGGATTAGTGCTTACATCTTTATGATACTCTAATCTTGTTTTTGTAAATCACCGAGTTATCATATATATTATCTAATCTAAATTGATAATGCTTTATACTTGCATCGGCCGATCTCTATCTAGGGTTTTATCGATAACAGCTAGATTGACTTGTTGACTTAGATTATATAATATATTCACCATCCTGAAAAGATGGCCATCAGCTTGCTTGTTTAGATATTATGCTTCTTTTCATACTTAGTGTTGCATCAGTTAAGTTTCATCTACTAAGGCTGTGTTCTTATCCCAATTTTCCCAACTCATCTCTCTCTTTTTCGCACGCACGCTTTTCAAACTGCTAAACGGTGTATTTTTTGAAAAAAAATTCTATATGAAAGTTGTTTTAAAAAATCATATTAATCCATTTTTCAAAAAATAATTAGTTAATACTTAATTAATCATGCAATAATACGTATTTCGTTTTGCGTGCCAGGGGAGGAGGGTTCCCAACCCCTCCTCCCGAACGAAGCATAAGTCGTGTTTAGAATCATAATCTCTAACCTGCTTTATGGTTGTTAATAAGGATAGTATCGGGGTTTCAGCCAATATTACCTGATATAGTTGTGTTATATAGATTTGTGTCTTGTTTAATATACTATATCTGCCCCTATATCAGGATCTCAACCAATATAAATATATTAAGTTTATTATCAATCTAGTCGATATTAGTTTAATATATTTACTTTCAGATGATATCCTAGTATAAGGTGGTATCGGAGCTATAGCCGATACATGCTTAAATTTGGACATCGGCTATGACATGAGCACGTGTAATCGGTATTTCATGTTACTTTGGATCTAAGCAATTAATACTGTCTCAGTTAAGTCTGATCTGTCGTAGTTGCTGATTCCAAGACAATATTGACTTATAGATTACATAATGTTGATTTCTATGACCGATGGACCAGGTTTATGGTTTATTTATTCTTATTGATATGCCTTACAGCCGATTCACCCTACATTGCATCGGCTAGGTACATTGCGATACGACATCGGCTCTCTAGCCGATCGGCTATCGTTTACTAACATCGTTTGCACGTTTTATCTTGTTGATTGCAGGATCAAATCAACTGGCACGCCCTTGAATCCGAAAGTAAGCTTTGGACCTGCACTGGAGTTAAGCAGATCTCCTAGGCCAGTGTGTGTTTTTTGCATCAACACGGCTGCATGTCCGCGTCCACGCCGACCATGCCTCCACGCACCACGATGGCCTCCTGTCTCCACTGGCCGCGCCTCCACGCGCCGCTACGTCCTCACTGTAGGATCGATATGTCAACTAGGGGGTGAATAGGTGATTAAAAATAAATTACACATAATCAAAACTAACCTAAGTTGCTAGGTTTGGTGAAGGATAAGACTAACTAAGCAACTAAGTTATGTTTTGCAATTCTAGGGTGATAAGGGCTCAAATATGTTTCTATAAATGTAAATTGCACAAATATAAATGCAATAAGTAAATAACACAAGAGACAAGTAATTTTTCACCCGAGGTTCGGAAACTCATCGATTTCCTAATCCTCGTTGAGGCGAGCCCAACTTCACCGCTCAAAACCACGAAGCTGCCGCAAGCCCCCTCCGTCAAGGGGTGGGCAAGGTGGGAGCCAGCACACGAAGTGGACTACCCAAGCCTCGATCACTAGGGTAGTTCTTCCTTCACTCTGAAGGTGGTGAACTCCAAACCACTCAGAAACCGGCACCGGGCCTTCTTCACAATCTCCTCGGAGAGGTCATCGGGCAACACCTCCACAAGTCGTATAGGAGGTGGCAACCTCCAAAAGTAACAAGCAATGACCCGGCTTGAAGATGATCAAGTGCTACACTAGATCTACATTGAAGCAATGCACTTGATTCTTGGCTCAAACCACTCTCTAACACACAAGGGATGAACTAGAGATCAAATGGGCATGAGAGTAGATGCAACGGGTGTATGCAAATGAAGCAAGTGCCAAGAAAGCCCCCTTGTTGCTGGTGGGGTAGTTTATATACCCCACCAACAAAAACTAGTCGTTAGGGGTCGAAATTCCAATTGTAACGGCTAGAAAACTAGCAGTTACAGTGCATTTAATGCACTAACAGCCGCCCGCCGGGGCATGGGCCACCCGATCAGACTGGGTTGGTTCCATTCATACCGCTAGCGGCTCGGTCAGACCGGCCTCGGCTCACATCGGCTCGGCCTTAAAATGCCGAGACGGTGCAAAGGCTACAACGGCCACCTGGTCAGACCAAGTGGCGTGCGATCACACCGGCCTCTGACCGCCGGTCAGACTGGCCGCTACACGTCGGTCACACTGACGTGGGCTCAAGGTCAGACCGCCTATGGTCAAGTGAAAACAGTGAATAAGCCAATGAACCAAGTAAAAACATATGATCTATTGCGATATTTTGATCAATTTTTTGTTTAGGTTATTACCCCTCTTGATAGTTCGGTAAAGCTAAAGAATAAATCTAGCACAAATTTGATCGCCAACTACTCGATCAATTAAAATAAAGACTAGGTTTTATCGTCTTGCTTCCTTTTCTTCGTGCCATCAATTTTGATCATCCATAATCATTCATAACATATACATCATGCGGTTATAGTTAGTTCACAATTAGCACTTGTCATTAATTACCAAAATTAAAGTCTATATCCTTCACTCACGCCATCGCCGGCCATGCCTCCACACCGGGCTCGCCTCCACGCGCCGCGACAGCCTCCCATTGTCGCCGGCCGCGCTTCCACGTGTTGTGCTGACCTCCACGCCCCGGCCACACCTGCACGTGCCACGCCGGCCTCCCGCCGCCGCCGGCCGTGCCACCCCGCGATCCACCTGCTCCTGCTGCCGCCAGCCGCCGGCTCTGGCCAAGGGGCTCCAGATTTGGCGGCACCCACCGCGGCCATTGCCGCCCCGCCACCTGTCACCCCCTTCTCCCCTGCCTCCACCTTCGCCTGGCTCCAGATCCGATGGCGCCCATTGCGGATCCAACGAAGCCTGACGCGATCATGGCTCTCCGTCGCCACTGCCGCCACCTCCGCACACGCGGCCCGTACCCCGCCGCTGGTCTCCTCCTTCCCCGCCTCCACCTCCAGCTGCTGCTGTCGTCCGCGCCTGCACCACCTCCTCTTGTGTGCCGGCCTCGACGCCGGTGTCGCTCTAGCTGGCCTCCACCTTTGGATCCACCCACGCCGGATCTAGGATGTCCACCGCCGTGAGCCCCGCCGCCAGCTTTGCCGGCCACTCGCTCAGGCGGCGATGGCGGCTAGGGTTTCCGCCGCTCGAGTCGCCCGAGCGGGAGGCGACACGGGCGTCTGTTCAGGTTAATCCCACCGATGTTCGTGGATATATCAGCTAATTGGCTTGTTATGGACAATCAAAGTGGTGTGGGATCAATGATGACAATCAAAGTCTTGGAACTTAGTACCAAGATGAAGGGTGATTGGCTGGTAGTGGTGTGATAAGGTAAGTGTTTCAGCACTAGTACACTGAAATTTGTTTTAGGCATCCTCTTCAATTTTGTGGTGTGACGACGCATGACATAATTGAGTAGGGCTCTAAGGTGCTACAAGAGAGGTCAGTATTCTTGATGAGCATCTATGCGCATATACTACTACAAGTGTTAGTGATTTGTTTGTTTAATCGTTGAATTTGGACAATCCCGCATATTTGTGACATGATCCAAAATACTTCCTTTTGTTCACAATAAAAAAAGATAAGAACTGATCTTATATAAAGCTTGGAAACAACTCATGTGATTTCCAATTTACATATTGTGGTATACATCCTATAGTTGGTGTGCCAAAGGTGGAATACATTCGAATGGCATCCAACTCTGCAGATACACCCAAGAGAGTTGTTGCGATGAAAGATCTAGCATAAGTACTTTTTACAGTGCATTGTCTACTACTTTTTATTATTCATTGTTTTTCGCATCTCATGTATTCATGTCAATTTTGTCATGGCTGCTTTTGCACCATTTGTCTGTGCAGAAATTGTGAGGTGAAGCTTGTTCTCTAGGGACAACACGCTCTAGATTTTGATGTTGATATTAGTCATGAGATTGGCCAGAAACATGCTATTGTTGGTTCTCTCATGAAAGTGTACAACAGTAAGTATCGTTTGTGTTCTCTTTCATACTTATAATCGCATCTTCGCTATTTGTAGATGCGCAACTAAAAATTTATTCTGTGCCTGTATATGAAGAAACTCTTAGTTAAGGACTGGCATGCAAATGGTACCTTAATGAGGATATACTAGAAATTAATGTGCTCTTTCATGGGTGAGTTAAATTCAGTGTCATGTAAAAAGCTCAATTATTTCTTACTGCTATTTCAAGTGTACAAAACAGTGATGTACTATTTATTGTGTTTGGATTAGTTTAAGTGACAACAACACTAAGGTTCAGTGGATCTCAGCGGGAGCTGAGGGCCTGTTTGGTAGAGCTCCAACTCCTAAATTTAACTTTAGGAGTTGGGTCTGGAGTGGAGTTGTGGAGCTGCCTAAACCCAGCTCCACCTCTCTAGTTCATTTTGTGAGAGAGCTCCATCCCAGTTTAGGTGGAGCTGAAACTGTTTGGCTGAGCTCAAGCTCCAGGAGAGGTGGAGCTGGAGCTGGAACTGTACCAAACACGCCCTGAACCTTTTGGTCCATCATGCCGCCCAGCCCACATAGAGCACAAGACGGTTGCTGAACTGAAAAATGTTGATCCGTGGGAAAATAAGATAATTTTACAGATATATTTCTTCAGCAAAACATGACTCTTACATTTAGCACTGACTTTTTCCCCCAATGGTACTTACAGTATACAAGCAATCAACTTTTTATGCACCGTCATTGTTGCTAGGCTGAGTCCGTCCCAGCCTTGGTTGTTTTTATTGTGGTCCATGTCATAGAACAGCAATTCAAAAGTAGGATTTCACACTTATTTTCTTGTTTCGTTATTTTTTGGTTCTTTTGTGCAATAGTTTATACAATCCTTTTGATTCTGTTTATATATTAGGTATCAACTATGTGTCATAGGCACCGATGGTACTGATTCAACTGAGTTTGTGATGTTCAGTTGTGTTGCTTCATAAGTAATTGGCCGTACTGTCATGACTCTTGTGAAGTTTGACACCAGATCGGACAACATTCCTTGAGAGATTGTCGCTGGTTTGTTATAAAAAATTATGTTTGCCGTATCTGTTACTGAAAAGAGCTCAATGCAGAGAAATATTTCTTTCCAACTTAATGCTATTGAGACCTTTTTCGGAAAGCAGGCTGGAATTCCAGAAATAAAATCTCGCAAGACTTCCATGGTTTTTTCGATAAAGACTTCCATGGTCACTGCAATCAATGCTGTTGTTGACGATTCAGCTATTCCAGAACATATTCACAATGAGCTTGATCCTTCTATTATCATGGTTGTGTTTCCTATTCAGGCTGCCTGTATATAGGTGTCAAGATCCTTTTACACATACACTGTTTATTGTATATAAAGATCCGACTGTGACTATTTGGCAGCTTCCACTATGTCAGTTTTCGCATGTTTCATGGCGTGCAAGCAGTGTTGACCACCGTTTATTAAGATCTACTAATCAAGAATAAATCTATAAATTGTATTATGTTCATACTATTACAAACCACTTAAAACTACTTACTTAGACAACTGTTTATAAGAGGCACGTCATTAGCGCGGCCCAGTCTCTTAAGTACTAGTAACGACAGTCGACAGACATGAAATGTTAAAAGGACATGCAGCCATTCAGGCAGTAGCAAAACAAACCCAGCTTGTGACTTGTGAGCATGAAGTGATGGTAAGTTGGAAACCTGATCTCTCTAACTCGCACCACACGACTGACTTGCTCTGAATTGATCTCACAAGTCTTCATCTGATCTCTGTTTTCGAATGCTATCCTCCACTCCCTCCATTGCTGGACAGCAAAAGAACATTACACAATCTTGATGGCCTCAGATTAAACTTGTTGGGCAATACTGAAAATAATATTTTGCTAGACTAAAAATGCAAAATATCCAAGGCTAAAATTCAGCTTACAATCAGTCTTACATGAACCCTTTTCGTGTTCCTAGTTCCTGCAATAGTGAATGGTGAATATTTTAATCTGAAGTAAGTCTTCTTTTGCAATGTGTAGAGTGGGATAAAAGAGAGGTACAGAGGTATAGGAGAGGAGAGAAGAAAATTTGGGGACGATAAGTAATTTGTTTTGGTTCAGCCTGTGTCACTTATCAAGATATTGGTCTATAAATTCAAGTTGTGATGATAGCTGAAACATTCCATGGTGTGCTAGAAAGATTTGAGAGGAGGATGTTAAGAACATAAGACCAACTGTAGGAGGGGAGGCTTAGAGCAGAACATATGTGGTTAAGTTTCGATTCAGGGCTTAAATCTGTTTTAATTCGATACATTCAATTGTAGCAAAAACACATTTTTAACATTTAAGTGCACAGAGGTAGTTTCAGTAGGCAGTGCCCAGGCAAAAGATTCATTAGACAAAAAACTCTAGTGCCGAAGGACGTTTGATACTCCTAGTTTTCTCACCTGAAAGATTGACTGCTATGTAATGTGGAAATCTTTAAAGGTCACATTTCTTAATGCGATAGACCGTGACAACAAAGCAACAGTTTTCAGTGAACCACCTATTAATCAAAAGGAAACGGAAAAAGTCTATATGGAGTTTTTCCTTAACTTAAAAAACCTGCTGCATAACAAAGAAAAAGGTGCTGAATCATCCAGTTTATACATACATGACTATTCCTGCAAACATGCTCGTTGTAAATAGGGAATTCTTTATTGGGGAGAGGTGCTATCTTCTAATCATCTCAAGGTTGAAATACGAGCGCAAGAACTTTTACAAGATTTTTCAGTTTAGTGCAACAGATTTTGCAGGGTTTTACACAACTATCCCTTCATTGCCCAAAGGCAGTCACTGTAAATTGTAATATATACTAGGGCTTTACTCCTACTCCTATATTCCAATATAAGCTAGCTACCACGTAGATTTCGATGTGTTCAGCAAACAAAGCATTTCAACTTCCTATAACTTGAAAACTACATAATTTTTCCCCACAAATATCTTTGTGAGAAAGCCATTTGTGAGAAAGCCTGACGTGTGATACTGTAGGTCCATGCTTTCAGGAATTTCACATCATTTTTAGGCCTTGTTCAGTTAACTCCTCAATCCCCTTGCGCGACGATTTTAATATATATCCAAGGATATTATGTGTGATTTGCAGGTCCAGAGATGCCTCCGGACAAATTCATGTATGCTCAAACTAACGTTTCTGCCTGTAGGCTGTAGCGGTTTCAGCAGCTATTCTGATTCTAGCGTTCAAAATATAGTCCTAACAAAAAGAAAAGGATTAACCAAGCTTTAGATGATTGCTCGGCTGCTTCGGCAAGCAGCAGCTTATATGCCCTTCGTAAATATCCACAGAACACTGTCCAATTCATCATACATGCTCCCACAGAATTGATATATAATGGATCAAGATGGTTGGGAATTCAATTGCATCAAATTGACCAAAATTATGACGCAGATACGAGTATCACACCATCCACAGAGATCAAGCACTAGGAATTGATATATGTACCAGCAAGCATCAAGCACGTCAGACTGAAAGCACTATAGAATGAGCATGAGCCATCTCCAAAGAAGGTATGCGAGTTTTTGCAAAAGCAGTTAACCCAAGATAAATTCATATTCCTTCAGTGCATACATAAGATTGTGAGATCGACAAGCAAAAACATACTGGTACCGATAAACAGAATTATTAAAGAACCCAGCTTGTGAACATCGAATGATGGAATTCAGAGTCTGATCTCCCTAATTAGCATTTGATCTCCCCACTTGCCTGGCAAAACAAATCTACCTGGCTCCCGCACCACACCATTTGCTTCCGTAATATATCTCACTGCATTCTTTCATCAACTTCCTCCTCCACTTCCTCCAATGCTGGGCAACAAGAAAACAGTACACAAGTCAGATGGATGACAATGCTAATGCCATAACATGTTCGCTACAGTAGCAAACAAGACTATGGGTAATAGTAGTAATTCACAACATCAGCATGTATAAAATTAAGAAAACAGTACACAAGTCAGATGAATGACAATGCTAGTGCCATAACATGTTTGCTACAGTTGCAAACAAGACAATGAGTAATAATTGTAGTAATTCACAACATCAGCATGTATAAAATGCGCAATCAAATTAAGATGTTACCAATTTCAGCATGTATATATGAACTGGAAATTCATTAGAAGCTGTGTGTATAATCACAAAACTGATTACCTGACTCCAGGTCGACCCAGGATTGCACTTTGCCTGCATCCAGCTTCCTATTGTCAGGAACAAGGCGCTGACTATCAAGGTGTCTGAAGAATTCACAGCCCAACAAACCAGAAGGAACAACCTTATCTGGGTGCCAGGAAAGAGGGCTGGACACAAGCCTCTTGCTTGTCATGTTGAGTCGGCAGACGTAGTGCACCGCAGGGTCCCTCCACCGCATGATTGGCCTGGACAGTACGAAGTAAAGGTCTCCACCGTCGCCGCCTTCCTCCGTGCTCAGCAGGGGGTACACTGGCTCGGTCTCCGGTAATCCATTCTTCTTGAAGTCATCCAGTTCCCACAGAGTTCCGAAGCACAGCTCCTCGCCCTTGGTCCACTGCAAGGTATCCATGTCCAGTGTCCACTCCGTCATCGTCTTGTCATCCTCCGGCACAGAATCATCCTCCGGCACAGAATCATCCGAATCATCCGAATCATCGAAGGAGATGGAGACAAACTTGATCAAATCCCCCGTGCTGCAGCCCATGGTTCGGAACATCTCCACTGGTCCAGTAGTAGAGTCATCAAGGGCATCAGACTTACACCCAGGGGGCAACTCAATGAAGTCAAAATCAACGAAGAAGCTGTTGAAGAGGTCACTGATGCGGCAGAACAGGACGCCCTTGGTGAGATCAGCCCAGAAAGCATGGCTACTGGACGTGAACTTGACGTGGTGGCAGAAGGACGCTGGCATCTCCTCCGGGAAGCGCGGTTTCCTGGTGTGCCACGGTTCCCCGGAGGGATTCGGGTACATCTCCCCTCGCGGTGGCGGTGGCGGCGGAGGAGGAGGCGGCGGCGACGTTGGAGGCGACGACGACTTTGGAGGCGACCACAGGTAGAACAAGTCAGTGAAGGCGGATAGTCCTCCTCTCTTGTAGTGAAAGTTCCTGGCAAAGAGGACTAGGGCGTACTCATCACCGTAGCGCACAGGGAGAGGGTTCGGCGGGAGGTAGATATAGGAGCACCAACTCGGGATGGGGATCATGGACATGGAGGCTTGAGTGGCATCGTAGAGGAGGTAGTGATTTCTAGTTGTGAAGGCGAAGAACAGAGAGAGGACCATGAGGTTCTTGTCTGCGATCTCGACACGGGCAGTGACACCTGAGATCTTGTCCATATTGACGAACTCGACGGCGCGAACCGGCAGATCGGCCGCCACCTCGAGGCCGGGGGGCCAAGATTCGGCGGCCTTGGACGCTCGCTGCTTCTTGAGTTCTTCCGCCACGATGTAGCGGATGACATTGTGGTCGGCGCAGACGGCCAACCGAGAAAGAGCCGGGTACTCCTCGGCGAGGCGCGCATAGAGCTTCACGCTCTCCGCCAACAAGGGGCCATGCCTCCCGCGCCCTTGGTACTTCTTCTTCTTCAAGTCGATAGACGCCCACCCTTGTTCTGTTGGACCGATGGAGCGCACGTAGTCGGCCACACGTGGATCCAGCAGGACGCACCGAGACGCCGGCGACGCCATCGCTAGGGTTTCGGTGGAACAAAGGGGACCGGTAGATTTTGATGGGAGAAGAAGAAGTGGTGGAGCCGAGGCAAACCCGATCCGACTATAGTACGAGCAAAGAGGAACGAGCGTTGAATCGTTAGATTTGAGGTGTCGCGGATCGTGAGATTGGTGGACGGTTGGATGTGTTGGCGTGATCGAACCAAACACCACCTAAGTGGGATGGGTTAGCTCCAAAAGGGAATATTCCACTGATATTCGGGTTCAGCTCACCCGTGAAAATCTGGCGGATCGATTCGACCCAGCTATATCGCTCGAGTCCCGTGAGGTGCACGTGCGCGGCCATTGTATCTCTCACCGTTTCCCTTCATGTTTCCACCTCTCTCGCCGTTTCTCATCGCTTCTAGATCGGCGCCCACGCGAGAAGCGGCGGTGACCGCGCGTGCGTGCAGGCGACGACGAGGTCGAGCGCGCGAGGTAGCAGCCATTGCAGGCTCGCGGCCTCCTCCCTCCTCCCTCTGTGCTTCCCCTCCCTCACCGGTTTCTCATCCAGGAAGTAGCGGCGACGATGGCGACGCCGACGCCGACATCGACGGTAGTGGCAGGAAGCAGCGGCGAGGTTGAGCGCGCGAGGTAGCAGTCATCGCGGCCTCCTCCCTTCCCCCTCTGTGCTTCCCCTCCCTCACCGCTGTCTCTTATCCAGGAATAAGCGGCGACGACGGCGACAGCGGTAGTGGCAGGAAGCAGCGGCGAGGTCGAGCGCGTGAGGGAGCAGCTGTCGCGGCCTCCTTCCTGCGCGCTTCCCCTTCCCATCATTCAAGTCACCAACAGAAATCAAACAACAAAAAAAAAGGTGATAGAGATTGATCTTCTCCATTCAAGTCACCATAGAGGTAGAACTACGCTGCTATACTACGGCATACGACACTTACATGGGGCGCGCATCCATGGCGGACGCTAGAGCCTAGAAGGGAATCGCCGGCGAAGCCTTGAGGAATAGGGAGAGAAGTGTGGGACGGTGGGAGTTGATGATTAGCGAGGAACGATGGATGATATAGGGGTAGCGTTCTTCTAAGGCCCACGAAAGCCCATAGGAACTGGGCCAGGAACTAAGAAATCAAAAATCGACACATTGAAAAGACCAAAAACAAAATAAACTACTAATAAACATGAAACAAGCTTGCAAGAATTCCACCTGAAATAAACGTGAACGCATCCGCTTACACAAAAATGGCAGTCTCCAAAAGAAAAAAAACAGTCAAAACCAGAGGTAGAACCGACCGGGCAGGGCACAGAGAGGCTTCGTCCTCTTCCATCTCCCACACACAATCCATCTCCCACACACAAAAAAGCAAAACTTATAAAGTAGAACAAAACGGGATGTGATTTTCATCCCTCGAGGGGATATCCACTCGTTGTTTGCATATTATCTAAATAGTTATAAAAAAATTGAAAAAAAAATTGACAAGATAGATTACTATGAGATATATCACTCCACCAACATGCAAGGTTAAATTCGACTTTAATAAGTTGCAACAAAAAGAACAAATTAAATTTAAAATAGTTATCGTGCATTCGCGTACATATTTGTTATTTTTGTTATAATTTATAGAAGTTGAATTCTAACTTGTATATTTGTGAAGTAATATATTTCATATTAATCTATCTCGCTAAATTTTTTCAAAATTTTTTATGACTATATAGGTGACATGTACGAAACGAGAGGATATCCTCTCGAGGGATGATTTCACTCTCCCAACAAAACGATGAAATAATGAACCGAGCAACCTTTGCTTGCAGTGGGAAAGACCCGACCAGCTCCCACGAGGGAGAGATCAGACCTACCCTTGTATGAAATCAGCAACTCCAAACACAGTGAGCAAACGCTCTATCAAGAAAACAACGACATCCATGTACGCCTGTGCGTTGATCAAGCACATGATGAGTAGTACATGTACATGCATGTCACACTACTTAAAAAAGACCTATTGGTACCGGTTTGTAAGGGGTAATAGGTACCGGTTTTGATCCCGATACCCTTTGATCGGCACCAATAGTGAAAGTTATTGGTGCCGGTTACAAAACCAGCATCTATAATATTATAGGTACCGGTTGTAAACATAGAACCAGCACCAAAACGAACAAAATGAAATGCTTCGAATGGGTGAGCTGCGTGTGCTGTGATATGTCTTGCTATCGGCCAGATCTAGAGCACCAAATTAAATTAACTACAACGCCAAAGAAACGGAGGATCAAATAACGGAGAAGAAAAGAAACGTACGACGCTCCGACCAAACACCCACGAACTAGGATAAGATCGGAAGCCTCGCTACATGCAAAACTGCAACGAAAAGCAGCAGAAAAACAATCGACGAGGAAACAAAAGCATCCAGAAGTATGCAAAATCCGTGCATACACACAACATGCAGAGGTAAAATAAACAGATCTGACCAATACAAGTACAGGAGGTCAGGAGCATAGTAGTAGACAGCATGCATAGTAGTAGACAGCATGCATGGAGTATACGTAGATCTAGGGGGTTGGGAAGGGAAGAAGGTGAGATGAGCTCACATCGTAGTGGAAGAGGTTGTTGTCGGCGACGTTGATGAGGAAGTGGTTTGCGCGGATCATCACCTTCTTCCCGGCCGCTCCAAACCCCGGCCACGCAGGGTGCTTCTTGGAGACCGGCACCAGATCCTTGTCCGACGCCACCGCCACCTCGCCAGCCGGCGCGGACGCGGCCGACGCCGCTGCTGCGGGTGAAGCCAACACGGTCTCCATCACGAACAGATTGTGCTCGAACCCCTTGGTCACGGCCGCTGACGACGACGAGGAGGGAGCCGGCACGGCCGCCGCCACCTGGCTAGCAGCGACCTGCGCCAGCTGGTACGGAGCTGGCGAGGGCGACACCGGAGGCTCCCAGATGGTGACGGGCGTGCTGCGCGTGTAGCCACCCAGAGGCGGAACCTCCGGCGGCGCCGCCGGGGGAGGACGACGAGAGAACTGCCGCGCCCGCGACCGGTGCCTCCCCGGGCTGGAACGCGCCCTGGTGCGACGCTGGCATTGGCGCCATGTAGACGACAGCCAGCTGGAGCTGCGGAGGCCCTGGCTGTGGGGTCATCCCCGGCGCTGCCTCCGCCCGCTGGCCCACGGCCGGGGTGGCCGCAGCCACCGCCTCCTCCTCGGCCTCCGCCACGGTATGCTGGTGGTTTACTCCTCGGCCTCCGCGTAGGTATGCAGGTGGTGGAAGGTAACTAGATTGAGGTGAGGGTGGTGGTGGTGGTGGTGAGGCTAGGATGGAAGGGAAGGGTGGAGTCAATCAAAATTCAGCCATGCTATAGGCAGGGCAGAACAAGTGTGTACAGCAGCATTTTTACTGCATTCTGCAACACGTATCAAGTTAATCACTGACCTAAGGCTAGTAACCGAGTTTGAGATGAGTAGCGCTATGACAAGCTTAGCGAGGTAAGCACATGGATGCATGCATGCATTTGCTGACCAGGAATGGAATGAGTCTCCTTTCCCATGCCGCTTTTCGCATGCAAAAAGCAACGGATCGGATCGTCTGGGCAAAATGCATACAACCAAACCACCGATATCTCTTTGAGCGCGTGTAGGGACCGAGGGGTGACCGAGAGAAGCAGGCATCTCTGCCGTGGCGCTACTCCGATGTAGTACTACTCAAATGATCATATCCTATCTGCAAAAAATAAGAGCATTAAAAGATGTGGTGTAAATTAAGGCAAGTACTATGAGTCCCGACATATTGTTTCTAAATTTATCGCATAGCATAAATTGATGAGGTGGAGGAAAGAAGTTATGAGAGTGAGAATGAACCACCCCTCATGTAAGGGGTAACCTTCACACATATAAAAAAAGTGCAAGATGGACAAATAATGTGAGTGTGAACTAATATTGAGTTTTGTGTATTATATGTGATATGTTGTATTTATTACATCTTATAATTAATAGGTAGATGATATGGTTTAAATTAGAGGTATGCTCTTAAACATGCAGCAGTGGTGGAGTGGACTGGCAGTGTGGGCCCACTGCAGCAGAATGTTGTAGGAGAGGAGCGCTTCACAACCAAAAAAAAGAAAGTTGTACTCGTGCAGTGAGTAGTTGCCAAAAAAATCAAAATTGCAGGAGCACCAGACTGAGGAGGCGAAGCCTAGTGTGCAGGGGCCAACGAGACGGCAACCCATGCATGTCACGTGATGGCTTCACCTATCAGGCTACTAGGACGTGGGACCCACTTGACTAGCACCACCCACTGTGCAGTACAGGCGTGCAGCCTACGAGGCTTCCTTTGCCGTTCATATTCCCTGCCCAGCTTTGCTTGTGCACAAGACGACGGATGGGTTGCACTTGATCAGTGTAAGGTGACCAAATCATCAAAGTATCAAAATATAATATCTTTGTTTCATTTTACATTGGATCAATTGTTTTAGAGATGATTAAATTGAGTTGAACATCGTTGCTAAGCAAATAGTCCATGTACGACCTGTTTCATTCTCACACGGGCGGCTTGGGGTGAAACCCTAGCCAGCCATTGCGGCCCCTCTTCTCCACCTCGTTGTCACTGGAGCATGCCGCCTTGAGAGCCAGGTACCTGGCAGGAGGGGGTATCTACCGAGGTGGCAAACCGGGATGGTGGTGGCTGCAGGGCCAAGTCCTTGCGACGCATCGTCTCTTGCGCGAGGGAGATGACGCGAAGCCCAGCAAGCAGAAGGTCGCAATGGTGAGCCCCCGATGTGGGGCTGCAGATTCGGTGTCGCCTCTAGCGTCCCCACGGCTAGGATCCAGCATCGCCTCGACGGATCTAGCTGGGGTCACAACCGACGCGGTGGGGGTGATGAAGGATAGGTCGACCGACATGGGTAGCCGCAGGTGACAACATCGGAAACATCATCACCATTGGCAGGCAGCGGCAGAGGGAGGCTGGCGCAACCAACGGCGCAGGCAGTGGCCGGTACGGCGCAGCTAGGGTGACGGGAGGCTTGCACGGCCGGTGTCGATGGCAGCAAGAGGTGGTGTGGGTAGCCGTGGGTGATGACATCGACAAGCAGGCGCGGTTGTAGAGTCTATATAGAAATATAATTTACAAACAACAGAAATTCAGAATTTTAAAAAAAGGAATATTGGAAGATTAGTCTAGAGTTCATATAGGAATACAATTTAAAAATAAGTGAAAATCAGGATTTGAAATAAGAAATATTGAAACAAGGGTTTAGAGTCCATATAGGAATAAAATTTATAAATAACGAAACTTCGGAATTGAAAAACAAAAAATATTGTGTGGTCTCAGGGTTGTGGTTCTAGCCTTCAACTAGGCTCGGAATTCGGATGCCAGGGTGGAGCTTCATTTGTGTCATTTGTGTTAAGAGTGACCTGCAGATGTTCCAGTGGTTTGAGGATAAAAGCAATGGTTTGGGGAGAAAAAGAAGGAAAGTGTGGTCCGGGCTCCTTCCGCAGGCATCCGAATAGAAAGTGTGAGAGAGAGTTCACCTTCTCGACGTCGGGAGGACTCCCATCACCACTGCCGGCGACCTAGAGCCCAGATCTAGCGGATAGCACACCGGCGGTGGGGGAGCGAAGGGAGCTCGTCGCCAAGCCGCCTTCACCAGCGCCCGCAAGCACGAGGCCGGTCCGACGAGCATGAGATGGATCCGGTGAGCTTGAGGCTGGATCTGCGCAGCTAGTTCGAGGCGGTGACGGTGGTGGAAGGGGAGAGACCGACCTCATCGCCCTCCGCCGCGCGGAGCTCATCGGTGTCGATCTCGTCGCCCTCCAACGCTCGAAGCTCATCGGTGTCGATCTCGTCGCCCTCCAGCGAACTCGCTGTCCTCGACACCGCCACGGTCCCTCTCGTTGGTGAATAGGGGAGAGAGCTCGAACTCGAGCAACTCATCCAGAGGAAGGAGAGACGGCGATAGTGATTGAACCGGTGGAGAAGGGGAGGGGAGAGGCCGGCAATGGAGAAGGAGGCCGGCGCGGTGGACGGGAGGAGCGAGGGAGGCGGAGATGGGTAGGCGGTGGCGGCGGTAGCTAGTATCGGCTTTGTTGTCGAAGAAAACAAGGGATGGGGTGGGAGATAGAGAGAGGGAAAGAGAAGAGGGGTAGAAGAGGTTGACAGCGGGTCCTCATAAACGAGGGGACATATGTACTTCTTTTTATTGTAATACGGTCCAAAATATAAAAGTTTTATTAAATCGATAATAATAATAAATATCAAAGGGATGGTATTCAAATCATTAGGGGCTAAACTAAAAAATGCACTTAGGTGGTCTTCACCCAATAGTGTGTTTTATATGTGATCTTATTCTATATGATATGTTGAGACCATGGTAACAACGGCCTCCATCGCAAATATCCTTAAGGAATATGACTATTTTTTTTGGAACAGCAAGAAGCTCACGCGAACGCATACTCTTACACAAAAATGGCAGTCTCCAAAAGACAACAAAAAAACAGTCAAAACCAGGGTAGAACCGACCGGGCAAAGCACACAGAGGCTTCGTCCTCTTCCATCTCTCACACACAAAAAAGAAACTTATAAAGTAGAACAAAACGATGAAAAACTGAACCGAGCAACCTTTGCTTGCAGTGGGAAAGACCCGACCAGCTCCCACGAGGGAGAGATCAGGCCTACCGCCTACCCTTATATGAAATCGGCAACTCCAAACATGGTGACCAAACGTTCTATCAAGAGAACAACGACATCCATGTATGCCTGTGCGTTGATCGAGCACATGATGAGTAGTACATGTACATGCATGTCACCAAAACGAACAAAACGAAAGGCTTCGAATGGGTGAGCTGCGTGTGCTGAGATATGTCTTGCTATCGGCCAGATCTAGAGCACCAAATTAACTACAACGCCAAAGAAACGGAGGATCAAATAACGGAGAAGAAAAGAAACACGTACGACGCTCCGACCAAACACCCATGAACTAGGATGAGATCGGAAGCCTCGCTACATGCAAAACCGCAAACGAAAAGCAGCAGAAAAACGAACTTGCAATCGACGAGGAAACAAAAGCATCCAGAAGTATGCAAAATCCGAGCATACACACAACATGCAGAGGTAAAATAAACAGATCTGACCAATACAAGTACAGGAGATCAGGAGCATAGTAGTAGACAGCATGCATGGAGTATACGTAGATCTACGGGGTTGGGAAGGGAAGAAGGTGAGATGAGCTCACATCGTAGTGGAAGAGGTTGTTGTCGGCGACGTTGACGAGGAATTGGTTCGCGCGGATCATCAACTTCTTCCCGGCCGCTCCATACCCCGGCCGCGCGCAGGGTGCTTCTTGGAGACCAGCGCCAGATCCTTATCCGACGCCACCGCCACCTCGCCAGCCGGCGCGGACGCAGCCGACGTCGCCGCTGCGGGTGAAGCCAACGCGGTCTCCATTACGAACAGATTGTGCTCGAACCCCTCGGTCACGGCCGCTGATGATGACGAGAAGGGAGCCGGCGCGGCCACCGCTGCCTGGCTAGCAGCGACCTGCCAGCTGGTACGGAGCTGGCGAGGGCGACGCCGGAGGCGCCCAGATGGTGACGGGCGTGCTACGCGCGTAGCCACCCAGAGGCGGAACCTCCGGGGAGCGTGCCCGGTACACGACCGGCGCCGCCGGGGAGGACGACGAGAGAACTGCTGCCCGTGATCGGCGCCTCCCCAGGCTGGAACGCGCCCTGGTGCGACGCCGGCATCGGCGCCATGTAGACGACAGCCAGCTGGAGCTGCGGAGGCCCAGCTGTGGTGTCATCCCCGGCGCCGCCTCCCCCGGCTGGCCCACGGCCGGGGTGGCCGCAGCCACCGCCTTCTCCTCGGCCTCCACCACGGTATGCTGATGGTTTACTCCTCGGCCTCCGCCTAGGTATGCAGGTGGTGGAAGATAACTAGATCGAGGTGAGGGTGGTGGTGGTGGTGGTGAGGCTAGGATGGAAGGGAAGGGTGGAGATGGAGTGGGTGTGATCCTGTGGGGACGGAAGGGGAGGGGCATTTTATAGGCAAAGGAGGCGAGCAGGTGATCGACGAGAAACCCTAGACCGGTGAGACTGATGGGGAGAATTTGTTAGCTTTGTCCCAGGAAACAATGAACTAATGGAGCAGCAAACTCACGCGTAGTATGAACACAACACACAGTAGCAAAATTGAGTCACACACACAAGAGATTTTGGCGACGAACACCGGGCGAAGACGCACGTCTGGCTTTCTGTATTGTGACACACACACCCTGACAACCAAGTGATACACGGCTTAAGTAGCCTCGTGTACATACATACAGCTCCAACGGTTTGGCCGAGTCATACGCATGCATCAGCCATCCTCGCAAGTCACACTCCAACGTGCTCCACTCATATGCATGCAGCTACCGATTCCACCGCGCACACCACTGGCTGATCCTATAATCTAGCTAACAACCTGAGACTCACTCCTACTACACATGCAGCACACGCACATGCAGTTACTAGCTAGCTAATTAACCCATGCTTGCACACTAGTCCAGTACATGACATACTTGAATACTACTAGATGCCTAATACGTGAACACATCACATTGGTTTTGGAGCTGATCCAGTAATCTCTTCATCTCTTCTCTTTGCCCTTGTTCAGCTGCTCTATTGTTATGGGCAAAACATTATCCTCTGTGACTTCAGTAATGTTGCCTACCGGGCGTGCCAAAAGCGTGTTGATGCAAAAGACACACACTGGCCTGGGAGTTCAGCTTAACTCCAGTGCAGGTGCGAAGCTTACTTTCGGGTTTAAGGGCGTGCCAGTTGATTTGGTCCTGCAATCAACAAGATGAAACATGCAAGTATTATTAGTAAACGATAGTCGATCAGTTAGAAAGCCGATGTCATATCGTAATGTTATATAGCCGATGCAAAGTAGGTTGAATCGGCTGTAAGGCATATCTATAATACTAAATAAATCCTAAACCTAGTCCATCGGCTGTAGAAACTAACATTATATAATCTATAAATCGATATTACTTTGGAAATCAGCAATTGGGATAGATCGAAATTAACCAAGATAGTATAAATTGCCTATATTCAAAATAACACGAAATAATGATTACATACGTTTATATCATAGCCGACGTCCAAATTTAAGCGTGTATCGGCTATAGCTCTGATACTACCTTATATTAAGATGTCACGGTATACATTTTGATATTTTTTGTTGAAAAATGTGGCATAAAAAAATATAGCTAGTCATGATTAATATTACTTACCAGGCTACCAATTAAAATAATCTTAGCAAATCGTTTCTCCATTTGATTCAAACCAGTATAGTTGTCAGCTCAACATGCCATCCTAATACGACTTTGAGAGAAATTAAGAAATAGAGGAGGTTATTCACTGACCACGGACATAAAGAAAAATTACTCACATCCATGGTATAATATACTCAAATTTATCAATAGTGTAGTAATGTTATTAAAATTTCATAATTTTAACACACATTTGTTCTTTACCACAGTGCAGGTAAAACTAAAAATTTATCCTGAAATTTTTCTGTTATACCATCTTCTTCTTGTTATCTTATTCTTCTCTATTTTTAATAATGATAGTGCTAGCTCTAGCCACCATACCTTGTAGCTAAACACTACTAGCTACTTTATGTACACACGCTATGTAATGTATATTGTTTATACCTTTTAATAATTTAGTAGTAATTCTCATGACATATTAATAATATTAGTTAGTAGTAAATTTTACATGAGTTACTATGAATTACGTGACTTCCAGGTTACTTAACTATTATTAAAAACTAAAAGATATTTTTCACCAACATAATCTTGAATTCTCTTAACTAATAATATAAGAAGATAATATCCAATGCTATATAGTCATATAAATATCTATAATTTAGATGGATAAATAATAGAGTGACATTTGTTATGAATCTAAGGATCATAGTGCACTATAAATATTGCTCAAGAGAATTGTGATTTTTACTATATACAATTGCATGTCTTATGTTGTGTTATATAACTTAAAATTAATTAGATAGGTATAACATTTATTTGTTATTATATATGTCAATATGTGGTTGTTTTGTCAGTAACTCACTATGATTTGTGTTAAGACCTTGTACAACTGATAATCGAGCTAGCTGTATCAGTGAACTCATATGAAGTGTTGCACTGCACTGTTCAAAGTTCAATATAATTAATTAAAACGCTAGAAGTGCATGCATGTTAGGAAAAAATCATATTGAAATAACTATAGCTAAGCGCATCTCCTCCTTCCAGCGAGTCGATCTCGAATTGCTGCCATGCAATACCTGTATTATCTTGCACCATTTTGTTATCGCCAGCGAGTTATCATCGGAGGTTAGTTCTTGTCAATCAAACAAAATTAAGCCATGCTATAGGCAGGACAGAACAAGTGTGTACAGCAGCATTTTTACTGCATTCTGCAACACGCATCAAGTTAATCACTGACCTAAGCTAGTAACAGAGTTTGAGATGAGTAGCACTATGACAAGCTTAGCGAGGTAAGCTGTTGACGACCAAATTTGGTAATTCAAGTATCGGAGATGAAGATAGAATCGAAGAGAATCGAAGAGATTAGATCGTATCGAAAACAGAGTGAGAATCAGTTGTAGTCTAAATCGGCTGTGGACTGGATCGGTAGAGTTAGAGTCAAACAAGGTTAGCCGATTGAGCCGATTTCGGTAACATGACTTGGTACACGTCATTGGGTTGTGTTAGTGTACTTCATATGGATTGCCATGCACGGATAGAGTCCTGAAGAGGCAATTATATCTATTAATTAGGTTATTTTATGTAATTTCCTTATAGATATTCTCAGTAAGAGTCCGTCTAAGGGACTTGTTCGCTAGTTGGATTTGTATTAGGTTAATATGAGTCGTGTCCGTGATGGACAATGTTTGTATTTTCGGGTATAAATATAATCCCGAGGTCTTGTAAATAATAACAACATACGTTCAATCAATCTCGGTGCATCGCCACCTTTGTTTTCTACTTTCGACAAGCTTGTGCTTTCGAGTCGTGCTGCATCAATTTGATCTTCGACGAAAAGGTATATCTTGTCATGGCGATTTGCATCATTGGTGTTAGTGCTTACATCTTTATGACACTCTAATTCTATCTTGCAAATCTCCGAAATTGTCATATATATCATATAGCTTAGATCAACGATGCTATCTCTCGTGTCGGCTAGATCCGTTTTAGGGTTTCGTCAACATCAGCTAGTTTACTTTGTTGATTTATGTTATATGATGTATCTACCATCCTGGTTTAATAATTATTGGCTTGTTAGATGTTATGCTTCTTTTATGCTTAATGCTGCATTGGTTAAGTCCAACCTATTAAGTTGTTTTAGAATCATGATCTTTAGCTTGCTTTACGGTTGTTAATAGGGATAGTATCGGAGTTTCAGCCGATCTTATCTAATTAGGATATTAAACATAGTTTTGTGCTTTATTTAATGTCCTATATTTGATTCTCATTGCTTTTTTATAAGATTATATCGGATTTATGACCGATATATGCTTAGATCTAGGTATCAGCTATGACATTGGTTTTATGTAGTCATTATTTCATGTTGCCATAGACTTAAGCAGTTTATACTGTCTCGGTTCAGTCCGATCTATACCAATTGCTTGCCTCTAAAGCAATAATGATCTTTTGAATACATAACACTGATATCTACAGCCGATATACTAGTTTTAGGGTTATTTTCATCTATATCCTACAGCCGATTCATGATTTATTGCATCGGCTAGGCCACATACGATATGAAATCGGCTCTACGGCCGATTGTCTATCGTTTACTGATATTCTTTGCATATTTTTTCTTGTTGATTGCATGATCAAATCAACTGGCACGCTCTCGAACCTAAAACCCTAATTTTGAACCTGCACTAGAGTTAAGCAGATCTCTCAGGCCAGTGTGTGTTTTTTTCATCAACATAAGCACATGGATGAATGCATGCATTCGCTAAGCTTGTAGAAGACCAGGCAATGGAATGAGTCTCCTTTCCCATGCCGCTTTTCGCATGCAAAAAGCAACGGATCGGATCATCTGGGCAAAATGCATCCAACCAAACCACCGATATCTCTCTGAGCGCGTGTAGGGACCGAGGGGTAACCGAGAGAAGCAGGCATCTCTGCCGCGGCGCTGCTCCGACGCGTGGCGGTTTCCGCGACAAGGAGGAGAAGCCAGCTGTGCGTAGCAGACTGTAGCAGCGTACACTTCAGCGAAAAGCATGCAAATGCAAAAGTGGTCTCCTTTCACAGCAAAAGGCCGGGTTGGTATTGGCAAGAGCTACTGGCTGTAACCACTAACCGTACAACAGGTGATCTGGTGTGTAATGCATGCGTGTATGTACAGTTTTGAATTTTGAACTGGCAGTGCAAAACTTAACCGCAGTAAATTCGGCAGCGTACACCGCGGTGAAAAGCAGAGAGGCCATGCAACGGCGCAAATGGGTAACCCATGCACGCGTCTCTTTGTGAGACGGGACACAACGGGTTGGTAGGTAACGTTGCTTTCTTCTATGTATTGTAAGTAGTACTACCTCCATCCCATTTTGTAGGTTTTCATGTCTAACGTTTGACCATCTGTTTTATTTGAAAAGGTTATAAAAAATTAAAATAATTAGTCACGCATAACAACAAAAATATTAATCTTAAAAAATTTCAAATAAGACAGATGGTCAAACTTAAAACTTCTAGGATAAATGTAGTACTACTCAAATGATCCTATCCTATCTGCAAAAAAAAAGAGCATTAAAAGATGTGGTGTAAATTAAGGCAAGTACTACTATGAGTGCCTACATATTATTTCTAAATTTGTCGCATAGCATAAATTGATGAGGTGGAGGAAAGAAGTTATGAGAGTGAGAATGAACCACTCCTCATGTAAGGGGTGACCTTCACACATATAAAAAAGTGCAAGATGGACAAATAATGTGAGTGTGAACTAATATTGAGTTTTGTGTATTATATGTGATATGTTGTATTTATTACAGCTTATAATAAATAGGTAGATGATATGGTTTAAATTAGAGGTATGCTCTTAAACATGCAGCAGTGGTGGAGTGGACTGGCAGTGTGGGCCCACTACGGCAGAATGTTGTAGGAGAGGAGTGCTTCACAGCCAAAAAAAGGAAGTTGTACTCGTGCAGTGAGTAGTTGCCAAGAAAAATCAAAATTGCAGGAGCACCAGACTGAGGAGGCGAAACCCAGTGTGCAGGGGCCAACGAGACGGCAACCCCGTGCATGTCACGTGATGGCTTCACCTATCAGGCTACTGGGACGTGGGACCCACTTGGCTGGCACCACCCACTGTGCAGTACAGGCCTGCGAGGGCGACGCGAGAGTCGCCCAGATGGTGAGGGGCACGCTACGCGCATAGCCACCCAAAGGCGGAACATCCAGGGAGCACGCCATTTTGTTATCGCCATCGAGTCATCATCGGAGGTTAGTTCTTGTCAATCAAACAAAATTAAGCCATGCTTTAGGAAGGGCAGAACAAGTGTGTACAGCAGCATTTTATCTGCATTCTGCAACACGCATCAAGTTCACTGACCTAAGCTAGTAACCGAGTTTGAGATGAGTAGCGCTATGACAAGCTTAGCGAGGTAAGAACATGGATGCATGCAAGCATTCACTAAGCTTGTAGAAAACCAGGCAATGGAATGAGTCTCCTTTCTCATGCCACTTTTGGCATGCACAAAGCAACGGATCGGATCGTCTAGGCAAGATGCATACAACCAAACCACCGATTTCTCTCTGAGCACGTGTAGGGACCGAGGGGTGAGCGAGAGAAGCAGGCATCTCTGCCGCGGCGCTGCTTCGAGGCGTGGCGGTTTCCGCAACAAGGAGGAGAAGCCAGCTGCGTGTAGCAGACTGCAGCAGCGTACACTGCGGTGAAAAGCATGCAAATGCAAAAGTGGTCTCCTTTCACAGTAAAAGACCGGGTTGGTATTGGCAAGAGCTACTGGCTGTAGCCACTAACCGTGCAACAGGTGATCTCGTGTGTAATGCATGCGTGCATGTACAGTTTTGAATTTTGAACTGGCAGTGCAAAACTTAACCGCAGTAAATTCGGCAGCGTACATCACGGTGAAAAGCAGAGAGGCCATGCATCTCTGCCGCGGCGCTGCTCCGAAGCGTGGCGGTTTCCGTGACAAGGAGGGGAAGCCAGCTGCGTGTTAGCAGACTGCAGCAGCGTACACTGCGGCGAAAAGCATGCAAATGCAAAAGTGGTCTCCTTTCACAGCAAAAGGCCGGGTTGGTATTGGCAAAAGCTATAACCGTACAACAGGTGACCTGGTGTGTAATGGATGCGTGTATGTACAGTTTTGAATTTTGAACTGGTAGTGCAAAACTTAACCGTAGTAAATTCGGCAGCGCACACTGCAGCGAAAAGCAGAGAGGCCATGCAACGGTGCAAATGGGTAACCCATGCACACGTCTCTTTGTGAGACGGGACACAACGGCCCGTTGTAGGTAACGTTGCTTTCTTCTATGTATTGTAAGTAGTACTAACTCCATCCCATTTTGTAGGTTTCCATGTCTAACGTTTGACCATCTGTTTTATTTGAAAAGGTTATAAAAAATTAAAATAATTAGTCACGCATAACAACAAAAATATTAATCTTAAAAAATTTCAAATAAGACAGATGGTCAAACTTAAAACTTCTAGGACGGATGTAGTTCTACTCAAATGATCATATCCTATCTGCAAAAAATAAGAGCATTAAAAGATGTGGTGTAAATTAAGGCAAGTACTATGAGTCCCTACATATTGTTTCTAAATTTGTCGCATAGCATAAATTGATGAGGTGGAGGAAAGAAGTTATGAGAGTGAGAATGAACCACCCCTCATGTAAGGGGTAACCTTCACACATATAAAAAAGTGCAAGATGGACAAATAATGTGAGTGTGAACTAATATTGAGTTTTGTGTATTATATGTGATATGTTGTATTTATTACATCTTATAATTAATAGGTAGATGATATGGTTTAAATTAGAGGTATGCTCTTAAACATGCAGCAGTGGTGGATTGGACTGGCAGTGTGGGTCCACTGCAGCAGAATGTTGTAGGAGAGGAGCGCTTCACAGCCGAAAAAAGAAAGTTGTACTCGTACAGTGAGTAGTTGCCAAGAAAAATCAAAATTGCAGGAGCACCAGACTGAGGAGGCGAAGCCCAGTGTGCAGGGGCCAACGAGACAGCAACCCCGTGCATGTCACGTGATGGCTTCACCTATCAGGCTACTGGGACGTGGGACCCACTTGGCTGGCACCACCCACTGTGCAGTACAGGCGTGCAGCCTACGAGGCTTCCTTTGCCGTTCATATTCCCTGCCCAGCTTTGCATGTGCACAAGACAACGGATGGGTTGCAGTTGATCAGTGTAAGGTGATCAAATCATCAAAGTATCAAAATATAATATCTTTGTTTTGTTCTACTTTGGATCAATTGTTTTAGAGATGATTAAATTGAGTTGAACATCGTTGCTAAGCAAATAGTCCATGTACGACCTGTGTCATTCTCACACAGGCGGCTTGGGGTGAAACCCTAGCCAGCCATTGCGGCCCCTCTTCTCTACCTCGTTGTCACTGGAGCATGCCGCCTTGAGAGCCAGGTACCTGGCAGGAGGGGGTATCTACCAAGGTGGCAAACCGGGATGGTGGTGGCTGCAGGGCCAAGTCCTTGCGACGCATCGTCTCTTGCGCGAGGGACACGACGCGAAGCCCAGCAAGCAGAAGGTCGCAATGGTGAGCCCCCGATGTGGGGCTGCAGATTCAGTGTCGCCTCTAGTGTCCCCACGGCTAGGATCCAGCATCGCCTCGACGGATCTAGCTGGGGTCACAACCGACGCGGCGGGGGTGATGAAGGATAGGTCGACCCACATGGGTAGCCGCAGGTGACAACATCGGAAACATCATCACCATCGGCAGGCAGCGGCAGAGGGAGGCTGGCGCAACCAACGGCGGGGGCAGTGGTCGGTGCGGCGCAGCTAGGGTGAAGGGAGGCTTGCACGGCCGGTGTCGATGGCAGCAAGAGGTGGTGTGGGTAGCCGTGGGTGACG
Organism: Oryza punctata; assembly: GCA_000573905.2. Taxonomy (NCBI): domain Eukaryota; kingdom Viridiplantae; phylum Streptophyta; class Magnoliopsida; order Poales; family Poaceae; genus Oryza; species Oryza punctata. The sequence goes on from CM002490.2 coordinate 35,758,229, forward strand.
ACATTGGCAAGCGGGTGCGGTTGTGGAGTCCATATAGAAATATAATTTACAAACAACAGAAATTCAGAATTTTAAAAAAAGGAATATTGGAAGATTAGTCTAGAGTTCATATAGGAATACAATTTAAAAATAAGTGAAAATCAGGATTTGAAATAAGAAATATTGAAAAAAGGGTTTAGAGTCCATATAGGAATAAAATTTATAAATAAGGAAACTTCGGAATTGAAAAACAAAAAATATTGTGTGGTCTCAGGGTTGTGGTTCTAGCCTTCAACTAGGCTCGGAATTCAGATGCCAGGGTGGAGCTTCATTTGTGTCATTTGTGTTAAGAGTGACCTGCAGATGTTACAGTGGTTTGAGGATAAAAGCAGTGGTTTGGGGAGAAAAAGAAGGAAAGTGTGGTCCGGGCACCTTCCGGCAGGCATCCGAATAGAAAGTGTGAGAGAGAGTTCACCTTCTCGACGTCGGGAGGACTCCCATCACCACCGCCGGTGACCTAACGCCCAGATCTAGCGGATAGCACACCGGAGGTGGGGGAGCGAAGGGAGCTCGTTGCCAAGACGCCTTCACCAGCGCCCGCAAGCACGAGGCCGGTCCGACGAGCATGAGATGGATCCGGCAAGCTTGAGGCTGGATCCACGCAGCTAGTTCCGAGGCGGTGATAGCGGTGGAAGGGGAGAGACCGGCTTCATCGCCCTCCGCCGCGCGGAGCTCATCGGTGTCAATCTCGTCACCCTCCAACGCTCGAAGCTCACCGCCGCCAAAATCGTCGCCCTCCAGCGAACTCGCTGTCCTCGACACCACCACGGTCCCTCTCGTCGGTGAATAGGGGAGAGAGCTCGAACTCGAGCTCCTCATCCAGAGGAAGGAGAGACGGCGGTAGTGATTGAACCGGCGGAGAAGGGGAGGGGAGAGGCCGGAAATGGAGGAGGAGGCCGGTGCGGTGGACGGGAGGAGCGAGGGAGGCGGAGATGGGTAGGCGGCGGTGGCGGCGGTAGCTAGTATCGGCTTCGTTGTCGAAGAAAACAAGGGATGGGGTGGGAGATAGAGAGAGGGAAAGAGAAGAGGGGTAGAAGAGGCTGACAGCGGGTCCTCATAAACGAGGGGACATATGTATTTTTTTTATTGTAATATGGTCCAAAATATAAAAGTTTTATTAAATCGATAATAATAATAAATATCAAAGGGATGGTATACAAATCTAGGGGCTAAACCAAAAAATGCACTTAGGTGGTCTTCATTGTGAATAGTGTGTTTTATATGTGATCTTATTCTATATGATATGTTGACACCGTGGTAACAACGGTCTCCATCGCAAATATCCTTAAGGAATATGACTATTTTTTTGGAACAGCAAGAAGCTCACGCGAACGCATACTCTTACACAAAAATGGCAGTCTCCAAAAGACAACAAAAAACAGTCAAAACCAGGGTAGAACCGACCGGGCAGAGCACACAGAGGCTTCGTCCTCTTCCATCTCTCACACACAAAAAAAAAAACTTATAAAGTAGAACAAAACGATGAAAAACTGAACCGAGCAACCTTTGCTTGTAGTGGGAAAGACCCGACCAGCTCCCACGAGGGAGAGATCAGGCCTACCGCCTACCCTTGTATGAAATCGGCAACTCCAAACACGGTGACCAAATGTTCTATCAAGAGAACAACGGCATCCATATACGCCTGTGCGTTGATCGAGCACATGATGAGTAGTACATGTACATGCATGTCACCAAAACGAACAAAACGAAAGGCTTCGAATGGGTGAGCTGCGTGTGCTGAGATATGTCTTGTTATCGGCCAGATCTAGAGCACCAAATTAACTACAACGCCAAAGAAACGGAGGATCAAATAACGGAGAGGAAAAGAAACACGTACGACGCTCCGACCAAACACCCACGAACTAGGATGAGATCGGAAGCCTCGCTACATGCAAAACCGCAAACGAAAAGCAGCAGAAAAACGAACTTGCAATCGACGAGGAAACAAAAGCATCCAGAAGTATGCAAAATCCGAGCATACACACAACATGCAGAGGTAAAATAAACAGATCTGACCAATACAAGTACAGGAGATCAGGAGCATAGTAGTAGACAGCATGCATGGAGTATACGTAGATCTAGGGGGTTGGGAAGGGAAGAAGGTGAGATGAGCTCACATCGTAGTGGAAGAGGTTGTTGTCGGCGACGTTGACGAGGAAGTGGTTCGCGCGGATCATCAACTTCTTCCCGGCCGCACCATACCCCGACCGCGCAGGGTGCTTCTTGCAGACCAGCGCCAGATCCTTGTCCGACGCCACCACCACCTCGCCAGCCAGCGCGGACGCAGCTGACGCCGCCGCTGCGGGTGAAGCCAGTGCGGTCTCCATTACGAACAGATTGTGCTCGAACCCCTTGGTCATGGCCGCTGACGATGATGAGAAGGGAGGCGGCGCGGCCACCGTTACCTGGCTAGCAGCGACCTGCGCCAGCTGGTACGGAGCTGGCGAGGGCGACGCTGGAGGCGCCCAGATGGTGACGGGCGTGCTGCGCGCGTAGCCACCCAGAGCCGGAACCTCCGGGGAGCGTGCCCGGTACACGACCGGCGTCGCCGGGGAGGACGACGAGAGAACTGCCGTGCCCGCGACCGGCGCCTCCCCAGGCTGGAACGCGCCCTGGTGCGACGCCGGCATCGGCGCCATGTAGACGACAGCCAGCTGGAGCTGCGGAGGCCCTAGCTGCGGTGTCATCCCCGGCGCAGCCTCCCCCCGCTGGCCCACGCCGGGGTGGCCGCAGCCACCGCCTTCTCCTCGGCCTCCGCCACGGTATGCTAGTGGTTTACTCCTCGGCCTCCGCCTAGGTATGCAGGTGGTGGAAGGTAACTAGATCGAGGTGAGGGTGGTGGTGGTGGTGGTGAGGCTAGGATGGAAGGGAAGGGTGGAGATGGAGTGGGTGTGATCCTGTGGGGACGGAAGGGGAGGGGCATTTTATAGGTGAAGGAGGCGAGCAGGTGATCGATGAGAAACCCTAGACCGGTGAGACGAGAAACCCTAGACCGGTGAGACTGATTGGGAGAATTAAGGGGTGGTGATCTTACCCTCTCGGTGACTGTATGCTTTGTCTGTACGGAGGGGTGCTTAGGCTGATGAAACTTGCTTCCCAAGATTATTCGTCTGGTTTTGAACGGCTAATTACTTGATTAAGGATGATTAATATGTGGTTGTTTTGTCAGTAACTCACTATGATTTGTGTTAAGACCTTGTACAACTGATAATCGAGCTAGCTGTATCAGTGAACTCATATGAAGTGTTGCACTGCACTGTTCAAAGTTCAATATAATTAATTAAAACTCTAGAAGTGCATGCATGTCAGGAAAAAATCATATTGAAATAACTATAGCTAAGCGCATCTCCTCCTTCCAGCGAGTCGATCTCGAATTGCTGCCACGCAATACCTGTATTATCTTGCACCATTTTGTTATCGCCAGCGAGTCATCATCGGAGGTTAGTTCTTGTCAATCAATCAAAATTCAGCCATGCTATAGGTAGGGCAGAACAAGTGTGTACAGCAGCATTTTTACTGCATTCTGCAACACGTATCAAGTTAATCACTGACCTAAGCTAGTAACCGAGTTTGAGATGAGTAGCGCTATGAAAAGCTTAGCGAGGTAAGCACATGGATGCATGCATGCATTCGCTAAGCTTGTAGAAGACCAGGCAATGGAATGAGTCTCCTTTCCCATGCCGCTTTTCGCATGCAAAAAGCAACGGATCGGATCGTCTGGGCAAAATGCATACAACCAAACCACCGATATCTCTCTGAGCGCGTGTAGGGACCGAGGGGTGACCGAGAGAAGCAGGCATCTCTGCCGCGGCGCTGCTCTGGCGCGTGGCGGTTTCCGCGACAAGGAGGGGAAGCCAGCTGTGTGTAACAGACTATAGCAGCGTACACTACGGCGAAAAGCATGCAAATGCAAAAGTGGTCTCCTTTCACAGCAAAAGGCCGGGTTGGTATTGGCAAGAGCTACTGGCTGTAACCACTAACCGTACAACAGGTGATCTGGTGTGTAATGCATGCGTGTATGTACAGTTTTGAATTTTGAACTGGCAGTGCAAAACTTAACCACAGTAAATTTGGCAGCGTACACCGTGGTGAAAAGCAGAGAGGCCATGCAACGGTGCAAATGGGTAACCCATGCACGCGTCTCTTTGTGAGACGGGACACAACGGGTTGGTAGGTAACGTTGCTTTCTTCTATGTATTATAAGTAGTACTACCTCCATCCCATTTTGTATGTTTCCATGTCTAACGTTTAACCATCTGTTTTATTTGAAAAGGTTATAAAAAATTAAAATAATTAGTCACGCATAACAAAAAAAATATTAATCTTAAAAGATTTCAAATAAGACAGATGGTCAAACTTAAAACTTCTAGGACGGATGTAGTACTACTCAAATGATCATATCCTATCTGCAAAAAAAAAGAGCATTAAAAGATGTGGTGTAAATTAAAGCAAGTACTATGAGTCCCTACATATTGTTTCTAAATTTGTCGCATAGCATAAATTGATGAGGTGGAGGAAAGAAGTTATGAGAGTGAGAATGAACCACCCCTCATGTAAGGGGTAACCTTCACACATATAAAAAAGTGCAAGATGGACAAATAATGTGAGTGTGAACTAATATTGAGTTTTGTGCATTATATGTGATATGTTGTATTGATTACATCTTATAATTAATGGGTAGATGATATGGTTTAAATTAGAGGTATTCTCTTGAACATGAAGCAGTGGTGGATTGGACTGGCAGTGTGAGCCCACCGTGGCATATTGTTGTAGGAGAGGAGTGCTTCGCAGCCAAAAAAGAAAGTTGTACTCGTGCAGTGAGTAGTTGCCAAAAAAATCAAATTGCAGGAGCACCAGACTGAGGAGGCGGCGCCCAGTGTGCAGGGGCCACCGAGACGACAACCCTGTGCATGTCATGTGATGGCTTCACCTATCAGGCTACTAGGACGTGGGACCCACTTGGCTAGCACCACCCAGTGTGTAGTACAGGCGTGCAGCCTACGAGGCTTCCTTTGCTGTTCAATTCCCTGCCCAGCTTTGGAAGTGCATGAGACAACGGATGGGTTGCACTTGTTCAGTGTAAGGTGATCAAATCATCAAAGTATCAAAATATATTATCTTTGTTTAGTTTTACTTTGGATCAATTGTTTTAGAGATGATTAAATTGAGTTGAACATCGTTGCTAAGCAAATAGTCCATGTACAACCTGTGTCATTCTCGCATGGGCGGCTTGGGGTGAAACCCTAGCCAGCCATTGCGGCCCCTCTTCTCCACCTCGTTGTCACTGGAGCATGCCACCTTGAGAGCCAGGTACCTGGCAGGAGGGGGTCTCTACCGAGGTGGCAAACCAGGATGGTGGTGGCTGCAGGGCCAAGTCCTTGCGACGCATCGTCTCTTGCGCGAGGGAGACGACGCGAAGCCCAGCAAGCAGAAGGTTGCCATGGTGAGCCTCCGATGTGGGGCTGCAGATTCGGTGTCGCCTCTAGCATCCCCACGGCTAGGATCCAGCATCGCCTCGACGGATCTAGCTGGGGTCACAACCGACACGGCGGGGGTGATGAAGGATAGGGTGACCGACATGGGTAGCCGCAGGTGACAACATCGGAAACGTCATCACCATCGGCAGGCAGGTGGAGTCGAGGACAATGACAGAGGGAGACTAGCGCAACCAACGGCGGGGGCAGTGGCCGGTGCGGCGCAGCTAGGGCGACGGGAGGCTTGCGCGACCGGTGTCGATGGCAGCAAGAGGTGGTGTAGGTAGCCGTGGGTGACGACGTCGACAAGCAAGCGCGGTCGAGAGCAGTTGGACCTAACGAGTGTGTGGCTTGAATGGTCCCTATTCTTCAGCAACACCCAATTTCCTCTCCATGAAACTCCTCCCCTATTATAGCCGATCCCTCCGGTCGCGGGGAGCTCTATCGATGAGGAGATGGAGGTGGTGGTAGGGTAGGGGCATCGACTTGCGTGGCACGGGGCTAGCACTTCGTCGGAGCTGCGTTGTGCCACGAGATGACAGTGTGCGGTGGCGAGGTGCTAGTGGATGGGTGTTGGTGTGGTGGAGGTTGGGGAGCGGGAGGCCCCTGTTCTATGTCTTGGAGGCGGATAGTGGTTGTCGGTGGACAGACGCTGTTGTGGCGGGGTTCGCATGTTGGTGGAGGTCGGATTGTGGGAAGTGTTGGGGTGACGATGTTAGGGTGCTTGGAGGGAGGTAGAAGGTGAAAGCCTAGCATAGGTTTCTAGACCAGCAATGACGACGTCTTGGGACATTGTCGATCCGGTCCCCTTCCCCACCATGGTAGGATCCTCCGGGTGAAAGCCTTGTCCATATCTTGGACAAGTGATGACGATGTTTCGGTGACGCGACTTCTGTGGGAGCGTCGTCTAGGAGATCACGTCCTTTTCCTTTCTTGCCTTCATTTAGTTTGACTGCAGCGACACTCTTGGATATCTTCATCAAGTTTCATGAGGGACGAGTGGATCATCTTCTTTCTCGCCCTCTCCCTCGATAACCCTTCTCTGTGGGGATGTTCAGGAGTTCAATGATGCTCTTCTGCCTGGAGAAGAGTAGGGCGATGCATTTGTTCCCCCTTCAATGGGTTGATGGTGATCTGTCACGCATAGCAGCGGCCGGCTGGTGTTAGCTCTATCCTCGAGATTGTGTTCGGGATGCCAACATGTGGTGGTGTGGGTCTTTTTTAACTTTTTGTTGATCATAATCTCCAAGGACTATAATCTTCTGATTTTTTCTGCTATATCAATGCGAAACTTCGTATTATCTTGTTCTGATTGTTTAAAAAAAAGTGAGTTGAACGAAATTCAAATAAAGTCAGGGTGGTTAAAAAAAGATATAGGACTTCACTTTGGAATGCCATTCAATTTCTTAGTCAGTAACGCCACTAGTACAAAATAGATTTTCCCAAGCTGTCCTAGAAGGTTTTCGCGTGCGGTAGGGCTAACTGCACACGTCCAGGGGTCTGGAAAATCGCTATTTTTGCGTGCGGGTGCTTATGCCGCCCGCAAGCAAAAATAAAAGACCGAAAAAAAATCAAACCCTAGCCGGCCGGCCGTCGCACCAGATTCGTGCCGCCGCGGCTACGCCCGCTGCGCCAGATTCGCGCCGCTGGCGCCCAATCCACGCCGCCACGGTCGCCCGCCACCTGCCGCCAGCCATCGCCCGATACACGCTGCCGCGGCGCCGTGCCCGCCGCCCGCCGCTGAGCGCCGAGCCCCCAGCCGCCGCACAGCGAGCCACCCTTGCCGCCCTTGCCGCCTGCCGACGCCGTCACCGGAGCCGCTCCCAGCGCCATCGGATCCGCCGCCCACCGTTGCCGTAGCCGCAGTCGCTCCCTAGGGCGGCAGATCCGGCCCTGCCGAGGTCGGTGTCGCTGGATCCACCGCCCTCGCCGCCTGCCGCTGCCACCCGCCGACACCGTCGCCGCAGCCGCTCCCTACGGGGGTGGATCCGGGCCTCCCGAGGACGGAGCCTCCAGATCCGTGGCCCCTGCTCCCGACCGCCGGTGCCATCGCCGCCCCTGCTCCTGGCCGTCGGCGCCCGTTCGGAGAGGGAGAGAGGGAGGAGAGAAGAAAGAGAGAGGAGAGTAAATAATTAGGAGAGAGAGGGGGAGAGGGAGGAGAGGAGTTGGAAAAAAATTGAAGTGGTGAGGAGGGAAAGAGAGAGGAGTGAAAAAAAGAGTGACGATTTTTACATGTGGACAACTTAAGCGTCCACATGTAAAAATATATTTTTGCATGCGGCTCTCTAAGAGGACCGCATGCGAAAACAGTCATTAAAAAAATTAATTTGAAAATATGAGAACTTCAAATCGAATTTTATGATACTAAATGAACCCATTTGAAAAAGTTGTCAAAAAAATTATAGAACTCATTGAGATCTATTAATTTTCTTTTGGCCATTTCTCCATCCGATTTTAATTAAACTATAGAAAATTTAAAATATAAGAAATTAAAAAAAATCAGGTATTAAAATGATTTCAAATAGAAAAATTGTCAATAACAAAGTTGTATAACACATCAAGATCTACAACTTTTGTTTTGGTCATTTTTCAATATGACTTTGTTTCAACAGTTTTAATTTGAATTTCAAAATATATGACTTCAAACAACATTTTCAAATATTAAATAATTTGAACTGAAAAAGTCATCAACAACAAAGTTGTATAACTCATCAAGATCTATAACTTTTATTTTGATCATTTTTTCATCCGACAAAGTGATAGTAATATTATTCACAAAATTTCCATATCTCTCATATGGTTTTATTAACTATAAGAGAGATATGAAAAATTTGTGAACAATATTACTATCACTTTGTCGGATCAATAAATGATCAAAATAAAAGTTGTATGTCTTGATGAGTTCTACAACTTTTATGTTCGTGACTTTTTCAGCTGAAATTATTTACTGCTTCAAAATATTATTTGATGTTTTGAAATTTAAATTTCTAATTGATAAAATAAAGTCACAGGAAAAAATGGCCAAAATAATAGCAGTAACAACACAATAACATAATAGATCATGATTTTAGAAACATTTAGGAAAAAGAATCGTCCAATTTGGAGTTCATATGAGTGAGATAAACTAGTTTTAAATTTTCAAATTTTATTTTCGCATACGGCTCCCTAAGACGATCGTATGGAAAAATCGATCGTATGGAAAAATAAGCTCATTTTTGCATACGGACCTATTAAGTGGCCCGTATGGGAAAATCGATTTTTCCATACGGGCGTCTTAAGGAGCCTTTTGCGAAAATACCGCTCGATTTTCTCAGACGCGGTAAGTTATGGCCCATATGCAAAAATTATGGGTTCTCGTACAGAGAAATCGTTTTGTTTATGTAGTAGTGGGTACAGTTAGTCGAAGATGATAGAGAACGCACGCTGCCATCAGATTAAATGGTTAACTTTTAGTATATATGGTAGTACTACGATCATACTACAATACGTGGCCGATTAATGATTGAACATTGCAGCACTCCTATAATTTTACCCAATAGTATTCTCTCTTAACATCATCATGAAGTCCTGTAAAACATATGTGAACGATTAAGCCTGAAGGTATATAGGAACTTCAGTAAAACACCATGAACAACGACAGAAGTGCTAAGACCCTTTGGTTAACATCTGTGATCCTGTGAAGGCCTTAAAAGTTAGCATTTCATTTCGTATATTTAGGAAATAAATAGAGAAGTTTACAGCTAAAACTGTAATTGGAGTTAGCTTTGACAAGGTTAATATAGCAGGGTTAAGGAAAGAAAGTACCAGTCACCGCGTGTGCATGCAAGAGCTGATTAAATGAATTGGCTAGGTAGGGTATACCATGTGATGATCACCTGACACCTGAGCGAGGCAAGCACAGGAGCTGAGGCGCCCTGTGCCAAGGCAAGCCAAAGCGAAAAGAAGATTCTGATGCAAAAAATGATCCGTACATGCATGCACTCGCCTAGCTACACTGGGTTGGGCGTGACGTGTTTGGGTTTGGATCACTGGTGGCCTCTAACTAGCTTGTTAGAGTATATCTATATGTAATCCGTGTGCTTTGGATAAGGATGGCCGGTAGATTAAGCTATAGATTAGCTGAGGTTGTTGTGATCGATGTAATTAGGATCCGGCCGTTCTATCCATAGCGCACGCATATATGTATTCTCTCCGTCGCCGTTTTGTGTGATACAGATTAACACGCATCGTCGACCCGAGTGGAAAGGGGCGACGTTCCAATCCATCCTGTTTTCCCATATGGTATCAGAGCGCTGAAGTTAGATCCCATCTACCATGGCTAGCTCCTCCTCTTCCACCTCCACAAATCCCTTGTTCGGCTTCAATGTTTCTGAGAAGCCGAACAAGCAAAACTATCAGCTGTGGTGCGCATAAGTGCTGACTGCGATTCGCAGGGCACGCCTCGAGGGGCATCTAAACGGCAAGACCGTCGCTCCCACCGCCCACATTGAAGCAGAAAAGAAAGAAGATGACAAGACGAAGATCAAGACCATGATCGACAACCCAGCGTATGAAGAATGGTTTGCCGCGGACCAACAGGTTCTCGGCTTCCTCTTTTCATCGCTGTCACGGGATATATTATCCCAGGTTGCAACGGCAACCACAGCGGCAGATGCCTGGAAGATGATCCAGGAGATGTTCAACTCCAGGACTCGTGCGCGCTCCCTCAACGTGCTGCTATCTCTCACCAGCACTAGGAAAGGAACCCAGACCATCTCAGAGTACTTTGCCAAGATGAAGGCCTTAGCAGATGAACTAGCGGCGTCAGGGAAGCAAGTCGATGCTGAAGAACTCACTGCTTTTATTTTAAATGGTTTAGATGATGATTATGATTCTGTTGTATCGGCTCTAGCGGCCAAAACTGAACCTATTACTCTGTTAGAAACATATGCCCAGCTATTGAACTTTGAGAACAGGTTTAATCTACGACGAGAAGGCAACATGACGTCCAATGCAGCTGGGCGCGGCCGCGGCAACGCTCCGAGCAACCGGGGTGGTGCCGGCCGTGGACGTGGTGGTCGCGGCGGCTTCAATGGTGCTGGCACAAATGCTGGCCGTGGAGGACGCGGCTCTGGACAGCAGCAGCGCTCCGGCAACAACACACGACCCGTGTGTCAGGTGTGCTACAAGCGGGGACACGTCGCAGCAGATTGCTGGCATAGGTATGATAATTCTTATGTGCCGGACGAGCGACACCTTGCTGCAGAAGCCTCCTACACCTACGGAGTCGACTCCAATTGGTACATGGACTCAGGCGCCACGGACCACATTACCGGTGAACTGGACAAGCTCACGGTTCGCGACAAGTACAAGGGGAACGATCAAGTGCACACCGCCAATGGAGCAGGTATGAAAATCGAGCACATTGGTCACTCTATATTGCAAACCCCTATGCGCAATCTCATCCTCAAAAATGTTTTACATGTTCCACATGCCACCAAAAATTTAGTTTCTGCATCAAAACTTGCCTCCGATAACTCTACATTCGTTGAACTTCATGGAAAACATTTTTTGGTTAAGGATCAGGCTACGAGGGCAACAATGCTTGAGGGACGGCGATACAAGGGACTCTACCCGCTTCCTCCTTCATCTCCTGCATCCTCTCCAAAGGCTGTCTTCGGGGTGGTGCCATCTTTTGCAAGATGGCACGGTCGGCTAGGTCATCCTTCAAGTCCTATAGTGTCTAAAGTTATTAGCACAAATAATCTACCTTGTCATGACAAGGCAAGCAAAGAGTCTGTGTGTGATGCGTGTCAGATGGCTAAGAGTCATCAACTTCCTTATAATAGATCTACTAGTGTTTCTCAATTTCCTTTGGAACTCATTTCCTCAGATGTCTGGGGACCTGCTCCTATTTCTGTTGGTAGACATAAAGATTATGTGAGTTTCGTGGATGATTATAGTAAGTTTACCTGGGTTTACCTTCTTAAAGCAAAATCCGATGTTTTCCAGGTCTTCCATGAATTCCAAGCTCTTGTTGAGAGAATGTTTAGCCGGAAAATTATTACTATGCAAACCGATTGAGGTGGAGAATATGAGAAACTCCATTCTTTCTTTCGGCAAATAGGCATCTCTCATCATGTATCTTGTCCGCATACTCACCAGCAGAACGGGGCAGTAGAATGTAAACACCGTCATATAGTAGAAGTAGGTCTATCTCTTCTTGCTCATGCATCTATGCCACTAAAATATTGGGATGAAGCCGTTTTAGCAGCCGCATATATTATTAACCGAGTTCCTAGCAAGGTTATTTCCTTTGTGAAAGTGCATCTAGGACCCCTAATTTGTTTTGGTGTTAATGACAACACAAATAGAGGTACACTAATGTTTTGTTGAAGTGGATGCAAGGATGAAAAGGAATGGAACTGTGATTAAGAGCTTAACGGCGTCACATTTGTGGTAATCATGTTGTGAACCTTGTAATTGTTGTGTTCTTGTGTTTAGGATGCCGTACTATTAAGAGGGATACCACATGCATATGATTGGTACAACACTAGTGCTCAAAATCTTTTTCTTAAGTGTTGCTGAATTTTCTTGTCGGACTATTCGATGTGAAGTCGGACTATTCGATCATCGGACTATCCGAACTGTTACAGAACTTCACTCTCTGTCTGTGTACTGAGCTCTGAGTTAAACGTATTGGACTATCCGATGTGAAGTCGGACTATCCGATCATTGGACTATCCGAAATTTCACAGAACTTCACTCTCTGTCTTGAACTGTTTTTTATTCATCTTGAGTGAATTTTTCTAAGTACCTATCGGACTATCCGATGAACCAGAAACTCCGAAGTTCAATGGAACTCGAGTCCCTGTGAGATGATGAAGTTCTTGGTTCAAAAATATCGGACTATCCGACATGACTTCAGACTATCCGATCGATCAGATAGTCCGAAATTCTTCAGAACTTTGCTCTCTGTCTCTGGCTTGCTTGGGGGTCAAAAACATCGAACTATCCGATGTCATCTCGAACTATCCGAGGTGGGATGAAAAGATTCTCTCCCAACGGCCACTTTTTGGGGATCTATAAATACCCCCCACATAACCCTGTTCTAGGGTTACCCAACTCATTCATTCTCATTCACATTTGGGTTGAGCTTGGTGCTTAAGTGCTTTTGGATCTTTGAGCTCTTTCTCCCTCTCTCAAATCCCTCCTCGTTCTTTGTGTGGTGAATCTTGGTGGTTGTGGATTTTGTTGTTGAGGGCCTGGTTTGCGTTTCACTCGATCTTGAGCACTAGGGTTGTTCCAAGAGTTGTGTGGTGTTTGTTACTCTTGGAGGTTGAGAACTCCTAGACGGCTAGGCGTCACTCTTGAGCCACCGATCTACTTGTGGTGAGCCAAGAGAAGTTTGTGAAGGTCGGATCTCGCCTCCGAAAGGAAAGAGATACCTCTAGTGGAAGGAGGAGTGCTTTGTGCAACATCTTGAGGACAGGGTTAGCAAAGACCCGGCTCTTTGTGAGCTCCTCAACGGAGAGTAGAATCCCCTCAATGATTTGAACTCCGGGAATTACTTCGGCAAGAAATCTCGGTGATATTCGCTTTCCTCTCTCCTCTACTATTTGCCTTGTTGTGTCTCTATAGCCTAGTTGTGCCTGTGCGTATACTCTTGCTAGTATTGCAGAATTGTGGTTCTTGCATTCCTCTTGAGTCAGACAGACTGATCCAACATCGGACTATCTGATCAGATCGGATAGTCCGATTGTGGATCAGACTATCCGACCTAGTTTTTGTTTTTAGCTTCCGTTGTTTAATTTTAAGTAGCCTATTCATCCCCCCTCTAGGCTCAAGTGACCCTTTCAATTGGTATCAGAGCCTAATCTCCTTATTAGGCTTAATTGCTTGGAGAGATCATGTCGGGTCAAACAGGGGATGGCAAGGAGTGATAAGGGAGCTAAAGTTCCTTATGACTACTCCTCTACATCTACATCTACATCTTATGTGAGCACCTACAGTGGTAAAGCTCCGTACTTCAATGGTACGGACTATGCCGCTTGGAAACATAAGATGAAGATGCAGTTGAAGTCTATTAACCCATCTATTTGGAGAATAGTCGAAAACGGCTATGTTTTGCAGAGACCCGAGGATCCCACCAAGGAGGACGACGAGAACGAGCACAAGAACGCTCAAGCCGCTAATGCGATACTTAGCGCCTTGTGTGGAAGTGAGTTCAACCGTGTGGACGGCATTGAGAGTGCCAAAGTGATTTGGGACACACTTCGGAATTTGCATGAAGGCACGGACAGTGTTCGCGAGTCCAAGGTGGAGATCCTCAAAGGGCAATTTGAGCGATTTGTGATGTTGGATGGTGAGAGCCCAAGCGACATGCATGATCAATTGAGCAAGATTGTCAATGAGATCAAGGGGCTGGGTTCTAAGGACATGACCGATGAGGTTGTGGTCAAGAAGATGGTTCGAGCAATCACTCCAAAGAACTCTACCTTGGTGACCATCATTCGTGAGCGTCCGGACTACAAGACTCTCACACCTCATGATTTGCTCGGACGCATTCTTGCCCATGACATGCTTGAGCAAGAATCCAAGGAAGTCATCCAATACATCAACCAAAGCTCAATTGCTAGCATCAAGAAGGAAGACTTGGCATTGAAGGCGAAGGAAGAAGAAGAAGAAGCAAGCCGCAAGAGGAAGAGCAAGGAGGAGATCGACGATGAAGAGATGGCTCTCTTCGTCAAGAAGTTTGGGAAGTTCATGAGGCGAAGCGGCTTCTTCAAGGGGAGTCCTTCCAAGCGCTCCATCGACAAATCAAGTGGGAGGCACTCCACAAGGAAATGCTATGAGTGTCATGAACCCGGACATTTCATGGCCGATTGCCCCAACCTCAAGGAAGAAAAGAAGAAGGGCTACAGAAGGGAGAAGCACAAGCATAGCAAGCGCGAGCGACATGGCCAAGCTCACCTTGGGATGATCTTCGGTTCCGATTCCGAGTCAAGCTCAAGTGATGATGAGGGAGCGGCCACCTTCGCCGTCAAGCCTACATCACCTCCTACACCTAGGCTCTTCAACTACTCAAGTGATGACGATGCTCCCATTTGCCTCATGGCAAAGGAGCCTAAGATACCTTCCTCTCTCAAGTCCATAAATGTTGATCTTGTTAGTGATGAGGAGAATAAGGTTGATGAGGTTATGGATGAGGACTTGTTCAAGTCCATAACTAAGGAATCAATACCGCACTTGAGTGAGTTGCTTGGGAGAATCGAGGATCCATATGCAACCCTCGAGAGGCAAGAGACTTTGCTCATTCGTGAGAAAGAGCGAGCTCATGAACTCAAGGTTGAGCTTGCTAAGGAGAGAGAAAAAAATGAGGCTTTGGTACGGCTTTACAAGCAAACCAAAGAATATCATGCTAATCTTGAGGTGGCGAATGCTCAACTTCAAGAGAGAGTGGATGGCTTGGACAAAGCTTACCTCTCTCTTGAAGAGAAGTTCGAAACCTTAAAGAGTAGTGTCTCTCTCCCTAGTGAGGCATCTTGCTCTAAGATTGTCCCAAGCGATGAACCATGTGCTAGGTGTAAGGACATTGATATTGATGCTTGTACTACTAATTCCATATCTTTGAGTGCCTTGCAAAAGCAAAATGAGAAGCTTATTGGACTCCTTTACAATGGCCTTCTAAAGTGCCACATGGGTAGTAAGGCCCTAAAGGAGTACCTAGGCTACCAAAGAGATAACTTCAACCGTGAAGGCCTTGGGTATGTTCCTCCACTGAAAGGGATGGTGGATAAAAGTGTAATGCTCAAGAAGCCTCAAGGTCTCAACAACTTCATCAAGGCCAAAAGTATCCTTCCTAATGATTGTGCTTCACAAAATTCATTTGATGCCTCTTATGTTCTTAAGAAGAATGCTAATGGTCGTGTTGTAGCTAAGTACGTTGGCCCAAGGGGAAAGAACATTTCCATCAAGAGAGTGCTTTGGGTGCCTAAGGCACTTGTTACTAACATGAGAGGACCCAAGCAAGTATAGGTACTTAAAATTAGAAATTGATCTCTTGTAGGAATACATCTCCGGTGGGAAAAGTTGGGTGATTGATAGCGGATGTACAAATCACATGACCGGAGAGGAGTCAATGTTTTCTTCCCTTGATCCAAATGGCACTTCACAAGACAACATAGTTTTCGGGGATGATGGAAAGGGAAAGGTAATGGGTTTAGGTAAGATTGCCATCTCAAATTACCTTTCCATTTCCAATATCCTCTTGGTAAAATCTCTCAACTACAATCTTTTGTCCGTCTCGCAATTATGCTCTTTGGGTTACAATTGTCTTTTTACCGATGTCGATGTGACTGTTTATAGAAGGAATGATTCCTCCGTAGTCTTTAAGGGTGTCCTCAAGGGAAAGCTTTATCTTGTAGATTTCACCTCAAATAAAGCTAAACTTGAGACATGCTTAGTGGCTAAGTCCAACACGGGGTGGCTTTGGCATCGGAGGCTAGCCCATGTTGGTATGAGGAATCTTCACAAGATTCTAAAAGGCGATCACATTCTTGGACTAATAAATGTACAATTTGAGAAAGATAGGGTGTGTAGCGCATGTCAAGCCGGGAAACAAGTTGGAGCTCACCACCCGATCAAGAATGTCATGACTACTACGAGACCATTGGAGCTTCTTCACATGGACCTCTTCGGACCCATTGCTTATCTACGCATTGGAGGTAATAAATATGATCTTGTTATTGTTGATAACTTTTCACGCTTCACGTGGGTGTTCTTTTTGCACGACAAGAGTGAGACTCAACCTATCTTCAAGAAGTTTGCAAGAAGAGCACAAAATGAGTTCGAGCTCAAGATCAAGAACATCCGAAGTGACAATGGCAAAGAATTCAAGAACACGTGCGTGGAGAGCTTCCTTGATGAAGAAGGCATCAAGCATGAGTTCTCGGCTCCGTATTCACCTCAACAAAATGGAGTAGCCGAGAGGAAGAATAGGACTCTCATTGAGATGGCAAGGACCACGTTGGATGAATACAAGACATCGGACCGCTTTTGGGCCGAAGCGATCAACACCGCATGCCATGCCATCAACCGTCTCTATCTTCACCGCCTTCTTAAGAAGACTCCCTATGAGATTCTTACCGGTAACAAACCAAATATCTCTTACTTTCGTGTTTTCAGTAGTAAGTGCTACATTCTTAACAAGAAGGCGAGATCTTCAAAGTTTGCTCCTAAAGTGGATGAGGGGTTCTTACTTGGGTATGGGTCAAATGAATGCGCATACCGAGTTTTCAACAAAACCTCCGGTATTGTTGAGATCGCGCGTGATGTGACATTCGATGAAACTAATGGCTCTCAAGTAGAGCAAGTTGACTCACATGTGTTAGGTGAAGAGGAGGACCCAAGCGAAGCTATCAAGAGGTTAGCCCTAGGGGATGTTCGTCCTAGGGAGCCACAACAAGGGGCCTCTTCCTCAACACAAGTCGAGCCGTCTACATCAACCCAAGCCAACAATTCCTCACCTTCACAAATGGATCATGGTGAAGGAGACGAGCACGTGCAATCTTCACCAATCAACCTTTCACGCCCAAGGATTCACCAAAGCATTCAACGAGATCACCCCACCGACAACATTCTAGGTGATATCAACAAGGGAGTATCCACTAGATCTCGAGTTGCAAATTTTTGTGAACATTACTCTTTTGTGTCTTCCATTGAGCCACTAAGGGTAGAAGAAGCACTCGGTGATCCGGATTGGGTGATGGCAATGCAAGAAGAGTTGAATAACTTCACCCAGAATGAAGTGTGGACATTGGTGGAGAGACCGAGGCAAAACGTGATAGGTACCAAGTGGATCTTCCGGAGCAAACAAGATGAGAACGGCGTGGTGGTAAGAAAGAAGGCAAGGTTAGTGGCTCAAGGGTTCACCCAAATCGAAGGATTGGATTTTGGTGAAACCTTTGCGCCGGTAGCTAGGCTTGAGTCAATCTGCATTTTATTAGCCTTTGCTACTAACCTTGATTTCAAGCTCTATCAAATGGACGTGAAGAGTGCCTTCCTCAACGGTCCAATCAATGAGTTGGTATATGTAGAGCAACCACCGGGGTTCGAAGATCCAAAGTATCCTAATCACGTGTATAAGCTTCATAAGGCACTCTATGGGCTTAAGCAAGCCCCTAGAGCATGGTATGAATGCCTTCGTGATTTTCTCGTTAAAAACGGCTTTGAGATTGGCAAGGCCGATTCTGCTCTCTTTACTAAAAGACATGATCGTGATATCTTTGTGTGCCAAATATATGTCGACGATATTATATTTGGCTCTACTAACAAGTCTTTTAGTGAAGAATTTAGTACAATGATGACCAAGCGGTCTGAGATGTCCATGATGGGTGAGTTGAAGTTCTTCCTCGGCCTTCAAATCAAGCAACTTAAGGAAGGAATGTTCATTTGCCAAACGAAGTATTTGAAGGACATGCTCAAGAAATTCGGGATGGAGAGTGCCAAGCCAATTCACACTCCTATGCCGTCAAATAGACACCTAGACCTCAACGAACAAGGTAAAGACATCGACCAAAAGGTATATCGTTCTATCATTGGGTCATTACTTTACCTATGTGCATCTAGGCTCGATATCATGCTTAGTATGTGCATGTATGCAAGATTTCAAGCTGCTCCGAAGGAGTGTCATCTTGTGGCCGTGAAAAGAATCCTTAGATATTTAGTGCACACACCTAATCTTGGCCTTTGGTACCCTAAGGGAGCGAGATTCAACCTCATTGGCTATGCCGATGCGGATTATGTCGGGTGCAAAGTGGATAGGAAAAGCACATCGGATACTTGCCAATTCTTGGGTAGGTCCCTTGTTTCTTGGTCCTCTAAGAAGTAAAACTCCGTCGCCCTATCCACCGCTGAAGCGGAATACGTTTCGGCGGGGAGTTGTTGTGCTCAACTTCTTTGGATGAAACAAACCCTGAGAGACTATGGCCTTAATGTGAGCAAAATTCCACTCCTATGTGACAACGAGAGCGCAATCAAGATAGCCAACAACCCCGTCCAACATTCCCGAACCAAACACATTGATATTCGCCATCACTTCTTGAGAGATCATTCCACAAGTGGTGACATAGACATTCAACATGTGAGAACCGACAAACAATTGGCGGATATTTTTACCAAGCCTCTAGATGAAGCTAGGTTTTGTGAGTTAAGAAGTGAGCTAAATATCTTGGATTCTCGGAATGTGGCTTGATCTATTGCATGCATTTTTGATTGCCAGAATAAAGTTGTAGACCACCTTGTGACAAAATGGACATTCAATTAATGGATGGACACTAGTTATTTTTGTGGATAATTTGAATCTATGTGTTCGGGGATCTCATTTTTCAATGAATCTTGGTCCTTGCACAACTTGAAATTGGTTCAAACATTCCCTTTTTTGAGGGTGAATTACCTTGTCTCTTGGCAATTAACTTTTTTTCAAATTGCTTCACTTATGGTTTTAGTTTGATTGCTTGGTTGCTTACAAATCATATGTGAAGCAATTGCCAATGTGTTTGTCTAGTCATCAAGTTCACCTTGTCACCTACTCTGTTTGTGCCATCCTCTTTATCTCTGGCTGCCACAAAGGATGTCGGATTGTCTGACTTTAAGTCGGACAATCCGACCACATCGGATAGTCCGATCCCACATCAGACTATCCGACGTGGGCCCAAGGGCAAGAGGACTTAACCTCCCCGGGGTAAAATTTTCTTACCCCTCCTATCATTTACCTCTTTCACTTTTTCTCTCCTTCTCTCCTCTCCACTCCAACCCTGGATCTAGGCTACCAAAATCTTCACTTCGGACACTCCGATTGCATCTGCATTGCTACAGGGAGGTTCATCTCTTTCAACTCCTTCCAAAATCACTGGGTTTTTCCCGTGGTTTTGGTCTCTTTTTGAGGTATTCTCTCGGTTCTCCGATCTCTATATTCCACCATTATTTCAAGATTCCCTTTGGTGAACCCTCTTGTTTTAGTGTCTAGAACTAGTTCCTACAAGATCCTTTGATTCCATCGGATATTTTTGTGTGAATCGAAATTTTATGTTCTAGGGCAAAATCTGTCGGAGTGTCTGATTTCATGTCGGACAGTCCGATCTACATCGGACATTCCGACATAAAATCGGACTATCCGACCTATTTTGCTCCTGATCACAAAATTGTGCTCTCACACTCAAATGTCTTTCTTCACTTATCCTTAATGTCACGCCCTGAAATCACTCTAAAATTGTATCGTCTAAATTATTTCTAGAAATTGTAAAACCAATAAAATAGCCTTCAATAATTAAAACTCACCAAGATTGATGTCAATTTGGCTTGTGGGTATTTTTAATAAATTCCCCATGCTTCAAAATGCTTAACCAATTTTTACTTTAATTTTCAGAGCACTGTTGACGACCAAATTTGGTAATTCAAATATTGGAAATCAAGATGGAATCGAAGAGGGTTAAAGAGATAAAGATCGTATCGGAAAGCAGAGTGAGAATCGGCTGTGGTCCGAATCAGCTGTGGACTGGATCGGCAGAGTCAGAGTCGGACTGGGTTAGCCGATTGAGCCAATTTCGGTAATATGACTTGGTGTACGCCATCAGGTTATGTTAACGTACTTCATATGGATTGTCATGCACGGAGCAAAAACCTAAAACTACTCTCTCCCTTTCCTTGGGCCATTTTCGGCCCATCTCTTCCTCTCTCCCCCCCCCGGCCCGACCTGGCCTGCTCTCCCTCTCCCTCTTTCTTCTGCCTTGGGCCTTGCCCCTCCTTCCCGACCCAAGCCAAGCCGCCCCCCAGCCCAGCCGAGCGGTGGCTGCTGCGCGCCGGGCACGTGCGCCACAGCGCGCTCCACCGTGGGGCCCGCCTGTCGGAGCGTCTTCAACCTCCAGCCGCACCCGTCTCTCTCTCTCCCGTGAACACATGCGTCGCCGTCCATCCCGATCTCCCTCCTCGGTGGATTTCCGTCCAAATTAACCGCAAAAATGGGTTCGTCTCCTCTTCCTCATCAATTCTCCCAACAAATCCCACTCAATCCCGCATTATTCGCAGTGGATTTTGATGGCGTTCATCAATGGCGAGCTCCACCATGGCCGGCGTCGATCTCCATCCCCGGCGACCCTCTCCCTCCCCTCCGGCCTATAAAAGGCAGCCGATTCGGACTCCAGCCGATGCGCACTCTGCTTCCGATATCCTTGCATATTTTCAAACCCACTTCGGACTATGTTGTGTTTCCGATCCTTGTAGATAGATTTGTTTACCAAATTTCATCGTCAACAGTCGTGTAGACAATGCAGTTCCGGAAGAGCCGCTCTACCTCGAGGTTGACGTTTAAGATTTTTGTAGCGAGCAAGGCAAGTCATGCCATTTTTGATCATATTGTTATCCCAACTTACAAAATTATGTTTATTTGAATTATTGCATTTCGCTTTATTAATTTCCCGCGCTTATCACTGTTTTATTTAGCCCGACCGATTCTCCTTGTTATAGCCTTATTATTTGTATTATTATTATCCTTGTTTAACCCTAGGAAAAATAAAACTAGTGAGGACTTTATATATGTGATGCTTACTAGTAAATTTAGGAATATGCTTAGCCCTGCTTAAATAGAAACAATTAGATATTTTCCAATAATTAGACTTGGGCATAACTTGTAAATAATGGTAATTTTGGCTTAGTAGCTGTTTAGCCATGACACAATATTTCCCCTTCAAAATTCCCCAAACATGATTTTCGGCTGGGCTCGGGGTGCTTGGTTTCGCTAGTCGCACCTCGGCCGTCATAAGGACCGGTCTTCGGGCCTCTATTGCAAAGCATACTCCGTACAACCACATATCTAATGGGTAAGGCTTAACACATCGCCTAGAACGGTCATGAACGAGGAAGGCACGGATAGGGATGGATGAAACCCTTGATGGGGTCGACGTCTCTGGCAGTGCACCCGGGGGCATAGACTGTCTGCTCGACCCAGGACGCCTGGCGGGGGAAGTCTATGTCGGTCTTCTTTGTTTAGGGCGGTACTGTTGACGATGAAATTTGGTAAGCAAATCTATCTACAAGGATCGGAGACACAACATAATCCGAAGTGGATTTGAAAATATGCGAGGATATCGGAAACAGAGTGTGCATCGGCTGGAGTCCGAATCGGCTGTGGACTGATCGGCAGAGTCAGAGTTGGACAAGGTTAGCCGATGGAGCCGATGTCGGCAATATGACTTGGTGTACGTCGTCAGGTTATGTTAGCGTACTTCATATGGATTGCCATGCACGGATAGAGTCCTGAGGAGGCAATTGTATCTATTAATTAGGATATTTTATGTAATTTCCTTATAGATATTCTCGGTAAGAGTCCGCCTAAGGGACTTGTTTGCTAGTTGGATTTGTATTAGGTTAATATGAGTTGTGTCCGTGATGGACAATGTTTGTATTTTCGGGTATAAATATAATCCCGAGGTCTTGTAAATAATAACAACACACGTTCAATCAATCTCGGTGCATCGCCAACTTTGTTTTCTATTCTCGACAAGTTTGTGCTTTTCGAGTCATGCTGCATCAGTTTGATCTTCGGCAAAAAGGTATATCTTGTCATGGCGAGTTACATCATTAGGGCTAGTGCTTACATCTTTATGACACTCTAGTTCTTTGTTGTGATTCTCCGAGTTATCATATATGTTATATAACTTAGATCGACAATGCAATCTACCTATATCGGCTAGATCCTTTTTAGGGTTTCATCGACATCAGCTAGATTACTTTGTTAATCTAGGTTATATAACGTATCCACCATCCCGAAAAGGCAACCATCGGCTTGATTCTTTAGATCTCATGCTTCTATTTATACTTAATGCTGCATTGGTTCAGTCGAACCTATTAAGTCGTATTTAGAATCATGATATCTAGCCTGCTTCATGGTTATTAATAAGGATAGTATCGGGGTTTCAGCCGATCTTACCTGATATAGATGTTTTACATTGTGTTATGCTTTGTTTAATGTTCTATATCTGCCCCTTATGTCAGGATCTAATCTAATGTAAATATATTAAGCTTAATATCAATCTAATTGGTTATAGTTTAATATATTTATTACTAGAGAATATCCTAACATAAGGTTGTATCGGAGCTATAGCCGATACATACTTAAACCTAGATATCGGTTATGACATCAATCTGCATAATCATTATATCATGTTACCTTTAGACTTGGGCAATTTATACTGTCTCGGTTCAGTCCGATCTATCCCAATTGCTTATCTCTAAAGTAATATTAATATATCGATTATGTAACGTTGATCTTTACAGCCGATATACTAGTTTTAGGGTTAATTTTATCATTGACTATACCTTACAGCCGATCCATGCTTTATTGCATCGGCTAGGTCACATACGATATGAAATCGGCCCTATGGTCGATTATCTATCGTTTACTGATATTCTTTGCATGTTTTTCTTGTTGATTGCAGGATCAAATCAACTGGCACGCCCTTGAATCTGAAACCCTAATCTTGGACCTGCACTAGAGCAAAGCAAACCTCTCAGGCCAGTGTGTGTTTTTTGCATCAACATGCTTTTGGCACGCCCGATGGGACTCGTGTCATCATGTCTCCAAACATCACCGAAGTCGCAAAGGACAACATCATCGCGGTTACACCCGAGCAGCTGAGTGATGAACAAAAGGAAGAATTGCGACAACTGCTGGATCAACTCCAAAACCAGTATTTGCATTCCTTCATAGTCACCCGGCAAGGTACGGTCGTCCAAAGAGCTAAAGTACAAGTACCGACAATCGTGAAGCAAGACCCAAGTACTTCTGGACCAAGAGAAGAAAAGGATAAACAAGTGAAAACCGAATCGAGTAACGAAGAATTGCACACATTACAAGATCGCATCGATTCGGCTGTACATCATGCGCTAGTCAACCAGTCTGGAGTACTTGTCAATACTTTAACAAACATGATCAAGTCGGTAGTCGATGGAACGATAGCCGAGGAAAAAGCTAAAGGACCTATTTATCTACCAGACGGCGCGTTCCCAGCATATAGAACCGTAAAGACAGAGATCGGCGGAAGTCAAGGAAATCAACAAGTACTTCAAACCCAGGCTCCATCGGCTCCTTTCTCAAGTTCAAATATTCCATCAATTCTAACCAGATCACAGCCGATCACTGGGGGGCAAGCATCAACTCAATTAACACCAGAACAATTGATGAGTATTCTTCATCCAAAACCGCCAGCTGTTGACACATCTTACCAAATTCCTTCGGTTCCACAACAGCCGATTGGAATTACGCAGCCGATAAGCCAGCAATACAGTACAGAACAACTTCCTTATGTGCCACCACAAGGTATATCGGCTGGCTTCAATAATCTTTATCAGCCTCACTCACCACGACCTCAGCCGACCCAATACGGCCAGATAGATCCAGTACAACAGCAGTATGGTGGAGCAACACCTCATCAATCCTGGGCCGATATGATCGCTGACGTCATGAGGGAGCAATTTGGACTTAAACCGAAAGATAATGGCAACATGTATCGGCATCCGTATCCAGAATACTTTGATCGGGTTCCTTTGCCAAGCCGATACAAGGTGCCAGACTTCTCCAAGTTCTCAGGACAAGATAATATATCAACCTACGAGCACATTAGCCGATTTCTAGCTCAGTGTGGTGAGGCATCGGCTACAGAAGCTCTCAGAGTTCACTTATTCCCACTCTCGCTATCTGGATCAGCATTCACATGGTTTTCATCATTGCCATATAATTCAATCAGGAGCTGGGCCGATTTGGAGAAACAATTCCACAAGTACTTTTTCAGTGGAGTTCAAGAGATGAAGCTATCGGACCTCACAGCTATTAGACAGAAATCAGACGAATCAGTTCCAGATTATATTCAACGATTCAGAGACGTGAGAAATAGATGTTACAGCCTATCTTTATCGGATTCTCAACTAGCCGATTTAGCTTTTCAAGGTTTGCTGGCGCCGATCAGAGAAAGGTTCTCGGCTCAGGACTTTGACAGTTTGGCACATTTAGCTCAGAAGATATCGGCTCACGAAACAAGATTTCAAGAGGCTAGGAAATTCATCAAAAAGGCTAATAATGTAAACAATGTCTACAATTATGATTCTGACTCTGAAGATGAAGACCCAGATATCAATGCAGCCGAATGGGCTAGGAACAAGAAGACGGTGGTCTGTCAATGGGCTAAAAATTCGGCTACAGAGGAAAGGTTTGACTTTGACATTACCAAGGCCGATAGGATCTTCGATCTCCTTCTTCAAGAAAAACAGATTCAACTGCTGGCAGGACATGTCATCCCATCGGCTGAAGAGTTGAAGAAAAGGAAGTACTGCAAATGGCACAACACAGGATCTCATCACACTAATGACTGCAAAATTTTCAGACAACAGATCCAGTCGACTATCGAACAAGGAAAAATTAAGATTGATGGATCTAACATGGTAAAGAGGCCGATGAAGATAGATGGACACCCTTTTCCAGTTAACATGGTGCATCCTGGATACAACAAAAATACAGCCGATGGAAATAAAAACTATACTAGGAGTATCAGATCGGCTGGTATGATCGGCAAGTATCAAAACAGGCGCCAAAAGGAGGAGTCATATCCCAATGAAGAAGAGAGATATTTTGATCCCCATTGGAGTTGTGAATTTTTCAGGTTCTGCTGGAACGAAGTTATGAGGCTACCATCTATCGAAAATTGTCCTGGCTGCAGTGATCCTGATGTCCAATTCATCCAAGAACCAAGCCGACGACATGCAATTACACATCGGCCAAGACAATCAAGGTTGTTAGTGCATGAAAGACTTGGTCCGATGCATCAAGATGATGATGAAGATGACTCACGTAGAGAATCCAAGCCAATGCATCCCCAATGGTGTCCTTCTGGGATATTCACCAAAAATCAAAAGAGAAGAGTTCAACGGATGAGGAACAGGGAGCAATTCCAGGAGGTTGAGGTGCAATTAAGCATCGGTTGCGGCAGAAAACGAAGAAAGTATGGCGCATGAAGAACAAAGTGTTGCCAGCCGACGAAGTCGAAGTCGATCACAGCAAAAATCAACAACGCAAGGGCAAGAAAGTGATGTCATCTGAGATAAATATGGTCTTTATGTTGCCAGCCGAATATGCAGTAGAGCAAGTTGTCGAGCAAGAAGAAGATATGCCATCGACTAAATTGATGTTATCTCCACAACAAGCTGTTTTTGAGAAGCCCGAAGGAACAGATCATCGGCACCTCAAGCCACTCTATGTTAAAGGATTTGTCAATGGTAAGCCGGTGTCAAAAATGCTAGTCGATGGAGGGGCAGCTGTTAATTTAATGCCTTATACAACATTCAGAAAGCTTGGGAAGAATTCAGAGGACTTGATCAAAACCAACATGGTTCTGAAGGATTTTGGCGGGAACCCATCTGAGACCAAGGGAGTTTTGAATGTGGAGCTAACTATCGGCAGTAAAACAATTCCAACCACGTTCTTTGTTATTGATGGGAAGGGTTCCTACAGTCTGTTGTTGGGAAAAGATTCGATCCATGCCAACTGTTGCATCCCTTCAACAATGCATCAAAGCTTGATTCAATGGCAAGGAGACCAAATCGAAATCGTGCCAGCTGACAGGTCAGTCAATGTAGCTTGTGCCGATCTGTCTATTTGGGAGATGGAAGGAATTGATTGTTTATCTGGCAAAGTTTGGCAAGGAGATTACTTAAAAATTTCTGATGATGTCATACAGACAACAGGAGATGGAGAGCCCCAATTCTTGTTTTGAGGGCGTCGTGGAGGGTTCCAACCTATACACAGAAGACACTATTGATGATCTCGACGGCAAGCTTGGGCAAGGTTTTATGTCGGCCGATGAATTAGAGGAAATTGACATTGGACTAGGTGACAGGCCTAGGCCGACATATATTAGTAAAGATTTACCAAAAGAATTTAAATGTAAATTAATTGCACTCTTAAAGGAGTATAGAGATTGTTTTGCCTGGGAATACTATGAGATGTCAGGACTTAGCCGATCGATAGTTGAACATCGACTCCCTATCAAACCAGGCTATCGGCCATACAAGCAACCCCCAAGACGTTGTAAAGCTGCGATGTATGATGCTATTAAGGCCGAAATTACAAGACTTTATGATGCTGGTTTCATCAGACCATGCCGATATGCTGAGTGGATTTCCAATATAGTACCGGTTATCAAGAAAAACGGCAAGCTCAGGGTTTGTATTGATTTCAGAGATCTAAACAAGGCTACACCGAAAGATGAATATCCAATGCCAGTAGCCGATCAACTTGTAGATGCAGCATCTGGGCATAAGATTATCAGCTTCATGGATGGTAATGCTGGTTACAATCAGATTTTTATGGCCGAAGAGAATATTCACAAGACTGCTTTTAGGTGCCCTGGTGCTATCGGCTTGTATGAGTGGGTAGTTATGACTTTCGGCTTGAGGAGTGCTGGTGCTACATATCAGAGAGCCATGAACTATATTTTTCACGATCTCATCAGCGCATTGGTCGAGATATATATAGATGATGTGGTGGTTAAATCCAAGGAAGTTGATGATCATATAGCCGATTTGAAACAGGTCTTAGGAAGAGCAAGGAAGTATGGGTTGAAGATGAATCCTACCAAGTGTGCTTTTGGTGTATCGGCTGGTCAGTTTCTTGGGTTTCTGGTTCACGAGAGAGGGATTGAAATTCCTCAGAGGAGCATCGAAGCAATTAAAGATATCAAACCCCCAGAAGATAAAACCAAGCAACAGTCATTGATCGGCAAGATTAATTTTGTTCGGCGTTTTATATCAAATCTGTCTGGCCGAATCGAGCCATTTACTCCTTTGCTAAGGTTGAAAGCCGATGAAGAATTTGTCTAGGGAGAGAAACAGCAGCAGGCCCTGGATAATATCAAGGAATATTTGAGTACCCCTCCAGTTCTCATACCACCACAGAAAGGGATTCCATTTAAACTTTATTTGTCAGCCGATCAAAGTTCTATCGGCTCAGTCTTGATTCAAGAGGTTGAAGGAAAAGAAAGAGTTATATTCTATCTCAGTAGACGCCTGTTGGATGCAGAAACAAGGTATTCACCTGTGGAGAAGTTATGCTTATGCTTATATTTTTCTTGCACAAAGTTGAGGCATTATCTATTATCCAATGAATGCATTATAGTTTGCAAGACCGATGTAGTAAGATACATGCTATCGGCTCCAGTGTTAAAAGGACGAATTGGGAAGTGGATCTTTGCTTTGTCAGAATTTGATCTTAGATATGAATCGGCTAAGGCAGTTAAAGGGCAAGCGATAGCCGATTTCATAGTTGAACACAGGGATACCAGTGTTGATAATATTGACATCATGCCATGGACTTTATTCTTTGATGGATCAGTTTGTACTCATGGTTGTGGTATCGGCTTGGTGATAATATCACCTAGGGGGGCAAGTTTTCAGTTTGATTTTACTATTAAACCATATTCAACAAATAATCAAGCGGAATATGAAGTTGTTCTCAAAGGGTTGCAGTTATTAAGAGAAGTCGAAGCCGATACTGTTGAGATCATGGGTGACTCATTGTTGGTGATAAGTCAATTATCTGGGGAATATGAATGCAAGAATGCTACCTTAATAATCTATAATGAGAAATGCCGGGAGCTGATGAAGACATTCAAGATGGTTGCTTTGAAGCATATTCCTAGGGAGCAAAACGTTGAAGCCAACGATTTAGCTCAAGGCGCATCAGGATATAGGCTGATGTTACAAGAGATTGAAGTAGAAGTGGCCTGTATTCCAGCCGATGACTGGAGGTTTGATGTTTTTGAGTATCTAAAGAATCCTTCAAGGTCAGTTTCAAGGAGATTAAGGTATAAAGCTCTTAAGTATGTTTTGTTGGATGATTCATTATATTATCGGACGATTGATGGAGTTCTGTTGAAGTGCTTGAGTATGGAAGAAGCTAAAGTTGTCATGTGTGAGGTTCATGAAGGTATTTGTGGGACACATCAATCGGCTCATAAAATGAAGTGGTTACTTCGAAGAGTTGGATATTTTTGGCCGACCATACTGGAAGATTGTTTCAGATATTACAAGGGTTGTCAAGATTATCAGAAGTTTGGAGCAATTCAGAGAGCGCCAGCATCGGCTATGAACCCTATTATCAAGCCGTGGCCGTTCAGAGGTTGGGGTATTGATATGATCGGTCAGATCAATCCACCATCTAGCAAAGGACATAAGTTCATATTGGTTGCAACTGATTATTTTACTAAGTGGGTTGAGGCTGTTCCTTTGAAGAAAGTTGACAGTCAAGATGCGATCAATTTTGTTAAGGAGCATATTATATACAGATTTGGTTTGCCACAAACAATTACAACTGATCAGGGTTCTATATTTGTATCGGACGAGTTTGTTCAGTTTGCTGATAGCATGGGAATTAAGTTGTTGAATTCATCACCATATTATGCATAGGCCAATGGACAAGCTGAGGCATCTAATAAGAGTTTGATTAAGTTGGTCAAGAGAAAGATAGCTGAATACCCTAAGAAGTGGCATACTATTCTAGCTGAGTCATTATGGTCCTATCGGATGGCTTGCCATGGTACAATTCAAGTACCTCCTTATCAACTGGTTTATGGGCATGAAGCTGTATTACCATGGGAAACCAACATCGGCTCTAGGAGGATTTCTTTACAGGATGAGTTAACAGCCGATGATTATCATAATTTGATGGTTGATGAGTCAGAGGATTTGGTTCAAGTAAGATTGCGAGCTCTTGAGAAAGTTCGACGGGATAAGAAGAGAGTTGCCAGGCATTATAACAAGAAGGTTGTAACCAAATCTTTTGAGGAAGGAGAGCTGGTTTGGAAATTAGTGCTGCCGATAGGGGCCAGGGACAATAAATTCGGCAAGTGGTCACCAAATTGGGAAGGTCCGTTTCAAGTTCATAAATATGTTTCTAAAGGGGCATACATGTTAAAAGGGCTTGATGGAGAAGTATTTGGAAGAGCACTTAATGGAAAATACTTAAAGAAATATTACCCAAGTGTTTGGATTGGTTCATGATCGGTTATGGTTTGCCGGTTGATGGTTGACAGCCGATGTGTTTACATCGCCTTTAGATGGCCGATATTTTTATCGCCCTTAGACATATAAGTTTGCAGCATTGTGTTCCCTACTACAAACTTGGGGGGCATGGAGGAGACAATTTAAAGTTGGAAATTTTTTTGAGCAAGTTGGAGATTTTTGAGCACAATTAATAGCATAAGGTACTCCAGTATTGGGCTAAGTATAAGATCGGCTCAATGGCCGATACATATATTGCAGCTAAATAATGTTTCAGATGATTGTTAAAATATTACATCAACCCAGAAAGTTTTGGACTGTTGTAATCGCACGCAGGCGAATTTGCTCGACTTCATCAATCATTCTGGCGTCTGCGGCATCAGTTCCTGGTACAGGCTTGAGGAATTTGTTGAGAGAAGCCAGATGTTTGATGGAGGACTTCAGCTTGGATTTTTGTTCTTCAATGGCTTGAGGTAGATCGGCTATTCTTTTCTCTGCTTCAGCAATTTTCACTCGGCATTGACGAAGTTGGGTTAAGAGATCAGATTCTTCTTGCTTGAGCCTGTCTAATTCTTGCCGAGTTGAATCGAGGCCAGCCGTCAGTTCATCTAGCTTCGTTTTCTCTTCATTTACTCGCTGTCGGCTGACTTGGATGGTTGCTTCAAGGGCTTTGTGTTCTAGCCGGTCAGACATCCTTTGCTTTGCTCTTTCAAGTTTGAATTTGTATTGCTCTAAAAAGACAGCAGGGGAGATAGAGTCGATCAGGTCTTCTGGAAGTTGGTCTTGAATTTCTTGAAACCTGGATCTGATTGAGCCACAATCTGCAACTAGACTGTCCAGCGATGCATTTAGTCGGTCTGCAATATCGGCTAGTCTTGTTTTTAGTTCATCGGCTACTGGGGACTTTGCTTTGCTTGCTGTTTCTTCTTCTTCTTCATCCATGAATTGCCTTATGTCAAAAGAGAACATATCGGCTAGAGCCTAGAGAAAAGGAATGTAAGTAGGATTCATGAGGTTGGCTGATATAAGTTATGGTTGATAGTGATCTTACAGGGATTGGAGGAGTAGGGGTTGTTGTAGCTATGTCTTCTAGATGATGACTTCCTGCAGCCGATGCTGTGTGTTCACTTGATGCTTGATGAGGAGGTGATATTGCTCGGGTAGGCTGAAAGTTTTCAAAAAATTATGTAGGCAATGGGAGAACTTGAGTTAAATAGAATTGAAAAGAGAAGAAAAAGTTTATGTACCTGAGTTTTTCGAGGACGACGTCTGGGAGTTGGAGATTTGGCTGGGTTTGATGGATTGACTTGTGGTGAATCGGCTCGAGAAGTGGGACTGGATATACGGCCGGATTCACTAATTTCAACAGCAGCTTCATCTATGTTCTTCCTCGATGATTGCTTCATCTAGGAATTCTTCCACAGAAGGATCAAGTGGGGTTTCATCGGCTGAAGATTTTTGCTTCTTGGAAGGCAATTTCTCATTTGGTGCAGTTGGCTTGATGGCAGATTTCTTGGTTCTTTTCCTCTTGATAGCTCTGGTAATCGGCTGGCTAGTTTGACCTTGAAGAAGATCTTTGATGGCTGGGGCATTGAAGCCGATTGAAGAAGGGATCAGATCTTTGCCAGATAACATTTTGACAGCAGCATAGTTAATATCTTTGCCACTATTGCTTTTGGTTGGAGGAGGGGTGCCAAGACTCTGAAAGATGCAAAATAGGATATTTAAAAGATAGAGAGGAATAATAATGAGGAATGTAATGAGGGGTATAAGGATTTACCTGTGGGCTGATAGCTGGATTCATAGTTGTCAGATAGAAACCGGCTGGCATGGACAAGAACAGATGTGTTTTCCATTCGCCCCACCATCTGTCAAAAAGTTGACTTCTTTGTATAATCAGGGATATCCGGTTGATGGGTCCTAAAGGGGGAGTTTCAAGATTCAGGAGTCTGTCCATAACTAAAGCTGATGGAACAATGCCCCTTGTTTGAATTCTGTCTGAGAAGTAAAAACCAACAGGCAATTGACCCATACCAAGTTGCCTGGCAGCAATCATTGGATAATAGAATTCGTATGAAGACTGTATATATCGGCCTTGAGATACACCTGTTGGCAGTATGCAAGGAGTGATGGCCGATACAAAGATATCTCTGAAACCAGGGAAGTCTTCGTTGTTCAATTCATTGAGTCTGAGATCTGTTGGTAGTTCATAGTTGCTGAAATCTTCATAGGGAAACCAAACACGAGACTCATGTGAGAATCCATCATAGAATCTTTTGAACCACTCACAGAACTGATCAGCCGATGCACCCATGCCAGGGTAAGATGATGCTGCTTCTCCAAAGGATAGGCATCGGCGTGTTGAATCATCATCGGTTAGAGATGGGAAGGAGAGGTCATCCAGGGGGGTTCTATCTGCAATCTTGATGGTATACATATTGAGCCAAATCTGAACAAACCACCAGGGGCCTCCGTAATTGGTGGAAGTGTCCATGAGGAGTTTAGCCGATGTATGGCTCAAGGTTTGGTATACTGTTCCGAGAAGATATTTGCCCAAAGGGATGGATTTTTTGGACACTAAGGCTTCTGCCAAATGTTGCCAGTTGGCTGTTGGACCATAGGTTGAGCCACAGAACAGAAATTTATCTAACCACATCATTAGGAAAGTTGTGTGTTCCCTGGGAGAGACAGATCCTGTACCCATATTCTCAGTTATAAAACCAGACCATCCTCCGATATTTTTGGTTTGAAATTTGTGGTCACATTTGACTTTGAAACTGAAGGGATTAGCTGATGAGGATATATCTAAGCCTGTTAGCATTTGGATATCCAATAGTGTGGGGGTCATAGGACCATGGCTAAACAGGAAAGCATTTAGGGTATCGGACCAAAAGTAGGAGGCAGCCGATAACATGGGTTCATCTTTCTTTGTATCGGCTAAAGAAAGTGAGAGGCATTGAGAAATACCTATCTCGTCCCAATGGGATTGTTTGCTGGCCGACATCCTCTTATACCAAGCCTTCCATCCATCTACGGCCGATGGCCAAGATCTGAAGATGTTGGGCCAATGTGTGGAGCTAGGTTTGGATTCCTTGAAGGGGATGCGGTTGGTCTCGGAGTTGATGAACGCGGTAGGGTCTTCATCGCCCATCGGCCCAAGAAAATAGTGGCCCGGTTCTTTTTCGATGGGGATCGCGATCAAGTCCCTTAGGTGCTGGAAAGAAGGGGAAGAGGAAAGAGAGAGGTTAAGGTGAAGATGATTTAAGTTCACAGATTGGACTAAAATAATGATGGTTGGTATGAGTGGGGTTGAGAGAAATAGAATACCTGGGGGATGCTTGTGGTGGTCGCCATTGGATCGAGGAGCTGTTGTTGTTGCCGCTGGGGAAGGTGGTCGCCGGTGAGGTCGCCGGAGTGGAGAGAGAAGATGTTTGCCGGAGTTCACGGAGGAATTTGGTGATTTAAGCGGTGGAAGTGGAGCTAACGCTGTGAAATATCCGGAGGAGTCGTTGGTATTTAAAGAATTAGGTGCATAACGGTCACGGGGGTAACCCTAGAATTTTACCGTTGAGAAGAGATAATTCCGTTGCATTATAAATACTTCGGAATTGGGGGGCATGTGTTGACGATGAAATTTGGTAAGCAAATCTATCTACAAGGATCGGAAACACACATAATCCGAAGTGGATTTGAAAATATGCGAGGATATCGGAAACAAAGTGCGCATCGGCTGGAGTCCGAATCGGCTGTGGACTGATCGGCAGAGTCAGAGTTGGACAAAGTTAGCCGATGGAGCCGATGTCGGCAATATGACTTGGTGTACGTCGTCAGGTTATGTTAGCGTGCTTCATATGGATTGCCATGCACGGATAAAGTCCTGAGGAGGCAATTGTATATATTAATTGGGATATTTTATGTAATTTCCTTATAGATATTCTCGGTAAGAGTCCGCCTAAGGGACTTGTTTGCTAGTTGGATTTGTATTAGGTTAATATAAGTCGTGTCCGCGATGGACAATGTTTGTATTTTCGGGTATAAATATAATCCCGAGGTCTTGTAAATAATAACAACACACGTTCAATCAATCTCGGCGCATCGCCAAACCTTTATTTTCTACTCTCGAAAAGTTTGTGCTTTCGAGTCGTGCTGCATCAATTTGATCTTCGGCGAAAAGGTATATCTTGTCATGACGAGTTACATCATTAGGGCTAGTGCTTACATCTCTATGACACTCTAGTTCTTTGTTGTAATTCTCCGGGTTATCATATATGTTATATAACTTAAATCGGCAATGCAATCTACCTATATCGGCTAGATCCTTTCTAGGGTTTCATCGATATCGGCTAGATTACTTTGTTAATCTAGGTTATATAATGTATCCACCATCCCGAAAAGGCAACCATCGGCTTGATTCTTTAGATCTCATACTTCTATTTATACTTAATGCTGCATTGGTTCAGTCCAACCTATTAAGTCGTATTTAGAATCATGACATCTAACCTGCCTTATGGTTGTTAATAAGGATAGTATCGGGGTTTCAGCCGATCTTACCTGATATAGATGTTCTACATTGTGTTATGCTTTGTTTAATGTTCTATATCTGCCCCTTATGTCATGATCTAATCTAATGTAAATATATTAAGCTTAATATCAATCTAATTGGTTATAGTTTAATATATTTATTACTAGAGAATATCCTAACATAAGGTTGTATCGGAGCTATAGCCGATACATACTTAAACCTAGATATCGGCTATGACATCAATCTACATAATCATTATATCATGTTACCTTTAGACTTGGGCAATTTATACTGTCTCGGTTCAGTCCGATCTATCCCAATTGCTTATCTCTAAAGTAATATTAATATATCGATTATGTAACGTTGATCTTTTCAGCCGATATACTAGTTTTAGGGTTAATTTTATCATTGACTATACCTTACAGCCGATCCATGCTTTATTGCATCGGCTAGGTCACATACGATATGAAATCGGCCCTATGGCCGATTATCTATCGTTTACTGATATTCTTTGCATGTTTTTCTTGTTGATTGCAGGATCAAATCAACTGGCACGCCCTTGAATCTGAAACCCTAATCTTGGACCTGCACTAGAGCAAAGCAAACCTCTCAGGCCAGTGTGTGTTTTTTGCATCAACAGGTACTAAGCGATGGGTTATGTCATGGCTTCTGTCTATATACCGTGGTGGTATGTGGCACGTGGTAACGCGTGAGGAAGACGTGTCTTGTGGGTAAAGATGTACCCCTCTGATCAGAGTATAATCTATTCGAATAGCCGCGCCCTCGGTTATGGGCAAGCTGAGCAATGTACCCAAGTTAGAGTTTAATTCTACTAAAACTGGAATAACTGGAGTTAGGATCTGTGGGCCTGGGATAAGGCAAGACCGTGTTGGTGCGCGACTTGTTGATAATTTGATTAGAGATAGGATCGTGTTTTATTTAAATGCCTTTAAAAGTTTAAATGCTTTGAAATGCTAGTTTTCTGCAAAATAGCCCTATAATGAATTCTTTGTACTCCTTGCATTATATTTGCATTTTTCCGGCCTAGTTTGCTGAGTACGGTGGTTGTACTCAGCCTTGCTCCTTTTTCCCCTTCCAGCTGAGGAGTTCTTTGAAGATGAAGGTTTTGTTGTCTAGCTCGTGCCTGCCGTCAAGCGCCTGTGGTGGCCCGTCGTAGTTTTCCTGCTTTTATTTGTTTATCTTTCAGTGCTGGGCCTTTGGCCGCCCATGTAATAAAGTACTCGTTTCACGCTTCCGCTTATATATACTCTGTTATTTACCAACTTTGTAATGTGTACCTTGCCTCCTAGGACAAGGATTTATGCACTCACAAACGAAATATAGTGTTCTATATTCCGAGTGTGACAAGTTGGTATCAGAGCCTCCTTTGACCCTAGGACGAGCCAGTTAACCCCGAACCTTTAGCAGCTAATTTGATAAAAAAATATTTTCCCTATTTGTGAAAATTTATACTCTGTCTTTCCCTGCTCTTCCATTTAAAAACTCATTTTCTGACCTTGTTTGCTTTGTTGTTTAAAATGTTGTAGATGGCCCTCCCGTTGACTCATCATGGACATGGACAGTTGGGCTTCGTCTTGGAGCTGCGTCACCTTTGCCTCGCCCTCGGCTACTCTGAGGAGGTGGAGTACACAGGGGTGAAGCTCCCGGCCACCGGTGATGACGATGCTCCCCAGGCAGCATGGGAGGTCACCGCCACGCTCCTCCATGACAGCCTCGGCTGGGGGAGACACGTTCGTGGACGCATGCCAGAGCGCGGCACTCCTGTTCATCGGCATGCTGGGGATGACGTACGACAACGAGCTGCAGCACACCCCGTACCGCTACCACCCTCGCCGCATGGACCCGAAAAACTACGCCAACTTCCGGGGGACAAGCTTGGAGGACGACACCTCCCTTCGCCATCTCGCGCGAATGGTGGAGGCCTACGACATCGCCCGCGTCGACTTCCACCATCTTGTGAAGCGTGGACTGGTGGAGAACAACTTGAGGATCGTGAGTCTGCGCCAGGAGAACCTAAATCTCAAAAAGGAGCTTGACAACTTGGAGGAGGAGTTGCGCTAGCTCAAGCTCGCCCAGGGCCAGGAATGTCCTCCCAAGCGTCGCCGCGTCTGTCACAGCTTGAAGATCACCGCCCGCAAGAGTACCTCCCGCCCGTCTCTCATCCGCAAGGCTCTGGCAGAAGGCAAGGTTATGGCTCCGAAGCCTCCTCCCGGCCCCGCCTCCAGCAGCGATAGCAGCCCGGCAGCAGACGAGTAGCCTTAGGGCGCGAGTGTTTTTCCTCGTTTGACTTTTGGCTCTTGTGGTGTGCGTGGGCGTGGACTATACCGGTTCGTTGTGGTATAGCTCCGCCCGGGTGTCTTAAAAACTTGAAGTAACTCACCAACATCAGTCCAATAAAAATTTAAATAAGTTGGGTTATTAGTCTATCTTTAGTGTTCCTTTCTTTCTGTATTCTTATCATCCTTTCCTCGTCTCCGTCAGATGGTGAACACTAGGAGATCAGTTGGTAATGAGAACAGGACAGAGGGCAGTGGACAAGGTCAAGGGAATTCACCACCACCACCGCCACCACCACCACCTAACCATGAGATCCTCACACAGATTCTAGCCCAGCAAACCAATATGATGGCTGCCCTACTCCATCATATCCAGAATCAGCCTGCTGTAGGCGCTAATGCTCCACCACCTCCCCCACCGCAGTCCAAGCTTGCAGAATTCTTGCGTGTTCGACCACCCACTTTCTCTAGCACCGCCAACCCCGTAGATGCTATAGATTGGCTGCACACCAACAACAAGAAGCTTGATCTAATCCAATACACCGATGCCGAAAGAGTTGCCTTCGCCGCTCACCAGCTCCAAGGACCTGCTTCTGAATGGTGGGACCAGTTCCAAGCCACCCAACCCGCAGATCATGCTATCACTTGGGCTCACTTCACGGCCGCATTCAAGAAGTCTCACGTGCCGACTGGTATCATGGCCTTGAAGAAGAGGGAATTCCGAGAGCTAAAGCAAGGCAACCGCTCAGTGACAGAATATCTGCATGAATTCAACCGTCTTGCCAGATATGCTCCAGAGGAAGTGCGTGAAGATGAGGAGAAACAGGAGAAGTTCCTCTCAGGACTTAACCCCGAGCTGTCAGTGCAATTGATCTCTAATGACTATGTCGATTTTCAGCGTGTGGTGGACAAGTCTATCCGCCAGGAGGCCAAGAACAAGGAGCTCGACACTCTCAAGCGTCGCATGGTGAATTTCAAGGCGCAGCAAGGTCCAAGTCAGAAGCTTCGTTATACCACTCCTCATCATGGTGGTTCTTCCTCCAACTCACAGTTCCGCCCAGCACCCCACATGCAGTATGTCAACAGGCCCCCTCGCAGCAGCAAAATCAGATGGCAAACCGTGCACCTCGCCCCACTCCAACAACAGCACCAGGTGGATCAGCTAGCAAGGATGGCAGTGGAAAGATCCTTCTCTGCTTCAACTGCCATGAGCCGGGGCATTTTGCCAATAAATGCCCAAAGCCGAAGCGCCCACAAGGTCAAGCACTGGTCCGCAACAATGGTGGCAGCAATAACATGATCAGGGGACGTGTAAACCACGTCACTGCGGAGGAATTGCAGGCAGCTCCCGAAGTTATCATCGGTACGTTCCTGGTTAATTCTATTCCTGCATCAGTCTTATTTGATTCTGGAGCTACACACTCATTCATATTAAGAAAATTTGTGGGGCAACATAACTTGAGGGTAGAAAGCCTTAGCAATGCTATGATAATTACTACCCCCGGTGGTCAGATGCCAGCTCGGCAGTTTAGTCCATCGGTGCCCATAGAAATCCAAGGGATTCCTTTTCTGGCCAATCTCATCCTTCTGGACTCCAAAGATCTGGATGTCATCCTTGGAATGAACTTTCTCACTCGCCATCAAGTGGTCTTGGATTGTGCCCACAGAACTGTCATGTTGCACAACGGTCCGGATTAGCCAGTTATCTTTTATGCTCATCCCACCCTATCTTGCCAACAAGTTTTGCATCAGATTCGTCTTGAAGAAATCCCAATAGTCAAAGAATACCCCGATGTTTTCCCTGAAGACTTGCCAGGAATGCCTCCCAAAAGAGAGATCGAATTTCGGATTGATCTGGTACCTGGTACCGCATCTATCTCCAAAAGACCGTATCGGATGGGCGCCAATGAATTGGCTGAAGTAAAGAAGCAAGTAGAAGAATTGAAGGAGAAAGGGTACATTCGTCCCAGCGCATCTCCATGGGGAGCACCTGTAATCTTTGTTGAGAAGAAAGACAAGACCAAGAGAATGTGCGTCGATTATCGTGGCCTCAATGAAGTCACCATCAAGAACAAATACCCTTTACCACGGATTGATGATTTGTTCGATCAATTGAAGGAAGCCACTATATTCTCCTAGATGCATCTCCGATCTGGCTATCACCAGTTGCGAATCCGCGAAGAAGATATCCCCAAAACAGCCTTCACCACCAGATATGGTTATATGAATGTACAGTAATGTCATTCGGGTTGACGAATGCTCCTGCCTTTTTCATGAACCTGATGAACAAAGTATTGATGGAATATTTGGATAAGTTCGTTGTTGTGTTCATCGACGACATTTTGATTTATTCCAAGACAGTAGAAGAGCATGAACAACACCTGCGTCTGACTCTGGAGAAACTTAGAGCTCACCAATTATACGCCAAGTTCAGTAAATGTGAATTTTGGTTGTCAGAAGTAAAGTTTCTTGGCCATGTCATTTCAGCGAAAGGAGTGGCAGTTGACCCCACCGCTGTTGAATCAGTTACCAAGTGGAATCAACCCAAGACCGTCACTCAAATCCGCAGTTTCCTCGGACTAGCAGGATATTATCGTCGGTTCATTGAAAACTTCTCAAAGATAGCTAGACCAATGACCCAACTATTGAAGAAGGAAGAAAAGTTTGTGTGGACCCCACAGTGCGAGAAGGCATTTCAATTGCTCAAAAAGAAACTGGTATCCTCTCCAGTCTTGGTTCTGCCGGATATTACCAAAGACTTCCAAGTATATTGCGATGCATCCCGTCAAGGTTTGGGTTGTGTTCTCATGCAAGAAGGAAACGTGGATATGTTGGACCATACAAGATCCTGAGCCAAAAAGGAGAAGTTGCCTATCGGCTCAACTTGCCAGCTTCTTTAGGTAGTGTCCACGAGGTTTTCCATGTCTCCCAACTAAAGAAATGCCTGCGAGTGCCGACAGAGCAAGCAGATCATGCACAGATCGAGATCCAAGATGATTTAACTTATGTGGAGAAGCCTATGAAAATTCTAGACACCTCAGAGAGACATACACGTAGCCGTGTCATCCGCTTTTGCAAGGTTCAGTGGAGCAACCACTCAGAAGAAGAAGCCACTTGGGAGCGCGAAGACGAGTTGAAGTCGGCCCATCCCCATCTCTTTGTCAGTGCTTCCGAATCTCGGGGTCGAGATTCTCTGTAAGGGGGGTAAGTTTGTCACGCCCTGAAATCACTCTAAAATTGTATCGTCTAAATTATTTCTAGAAATTGTAAAACCAATAAAATAGCCTTCAACAATTAAAACTCATCAAGATTGATGTCAATTTGGCTTGTGGGTATTTTTAATAAATTCCCCATGCTTCAAAATGCTTAACCAATCTTTACTTTAATTTTCAGAGCACCCTACATAATTTTATAGCAACAAAAACAATTAAAAGAATTTTATAAAAAGAAAAAACCTAAAACAACTCTCTCCCTTTCCTTGGGACATTTTCGGCCCATCTCTTCCTCTCTCTCCCTCCGGCCCAACCTGGCCAGCTCTCCCTCTCCCTCTTTCTTCTGCCTTGGGCCTGTCCCCTCCTTCCCGGCCCAGGCCAAGCCGCCCCCCCAGCCCAGCCGAGCGGCGGCTGCTGCGCGCCGGGCACGTGCGCCACAGCGCGCTCCACCGTGGGGCCCGCCTGTCGGAGCGTCTTCAACCTCCAGTCGCGCCCGTCTCTCTCTCTCCCGTGAACACATGCGCCGCCGTCCATCCCGATCTCCCTCCTCGGTGGATTTCCGTCCAAATTAACTGCAAAAATGGGTTCGTCTCTTCCTCATCAATTCCCCCAACAAATCCCACTCAATCCCGCATTATTCGCAGTGGATTTTGATGGCGTTCATCAATGGCGAGCTCCACCATGGCCGGCGTCGATCTCCATCCCCGGCGACCCTCTCCCTCCCCTCCGGCCTATAAAAGGTAGCCCCGACCCCTCTGCTCTCTCCCCACAAACCACCGTCCT
Organism: Oryza punctata; assembly: GCA_000573905.2. Lineage (NCBI taxonomy): Eukaryota > Viridiplantae > Streptophyta > Magnoliopsida > Poales > Poaceae > Oryza > Oryza punctata. Next base: position 35,798,640 of record CM002490.2, read on the forward strand.
CCCCCTCCTCTCTCCCTGGCCGCCGCGCCATTTTCTTTTTTTCTCGTACCGCCGCCGTCGTGCGCTCCGGCCACCCGTTGGCATCAGCCTGGACGTCGCCGGGCCTCGGCAAGGCCACTGCCGGTTGCGCCGTCGCCTTCTCTCCCTCAGCCACGCCTTCTCCTCCCTCGGCAAGCCCCGGAGCTCCGTTCCCGACATCCACCGATAGCCGGCCTCCACTATTCCGCGTCATCAAGCTTGTCGTCGTTGTCTCATTGCTGTACCGGTGAGCATTGCCGCTACCATCTCTCTCCTTCCCCTCTGTTTATATCTCTTTTCTCTGTGCACGTGATTTTCTTTAAGAAACATTAATTCACAAATTCGTAAAACGACAATTAAACAACACCTAAAATTCAAATAGCCATATCTTTGACTATTTGAACTCGGAATTGATATGTTCAAATTGCTAATTGTGCCCTTAAACAGTAATTAACCCATTTTATGCTTTCTTTATGCATCTTATATGGTTCTTATTTTTGTTTGGCCATTTTTCTTTGCGATTGTCATTGTTGATGTAAAAAACACACACTGGCCTAAGAGGTTTGCTTTATTCTAGTGTAGGTCCAAAATTAGGGTTTCAGATTCAAGGGCGTGCCAGTTGATTTGATCCTGCAATCAACAAGAAAACATGCAAAGAATATCAGTAAACGATAGACAATCGACCATAGGGCCGATTTCATATCGTATGTGACCTAGCCGATGCAATAAAGCATGAATCGGCTGTAAGGTATAGTCAATGATAAAACTAACCCTAAAACCAGTATATCGGCTGTAAAGATCAATGTTACATAATCAATAAATCAATATTACTTTAGAAATAAGCAATTGGGATAGATCGGACTGAACCGAGACAGTATAAATTGCCCAAGTCTAAAGATAGCATGAAATAACGATGATGTAGATTGATGTCATAGCCGATATCTAGGTTTAAGTATGTATCGGCTATAGCTCCGATACAACCTTATATAAGGATATTCTCTAGTAATAAATATATTAAACTATAATCAATTAGATCGATATCAAGCTTAATATATTTATATTAGATTAGATCCTGATATAAGGGGCAGATATAGAACATTAAACAAAGCATAAAACAATGTGAAACATCTATATCAGGTAAGATCGGCTGAAACCCCGATACTATCCTTATTAACAACCATAAAACAGGTTAGATATCATGATTCTAAATACGACTTAATAGGTTGGACTGAACCAATGCAGCATTAAGTATAAATAGAAGCATAAGATCTAAAGAATCAAGCCGATGGTTGTCTTTTCGAGATGGTGGATACATTATATAACCTAGATTAACAAAGTAATCTAGCCGATATCGATGAGACCTTAAAAAGGATTTAGCCGATACAAGTAGATTGCATTGTCGATCAAAGTTATATAACATATATGATAACTCGGAGAATCACAACAAAGAACTAGAGTGTCATAAAGATGTAAGCACTAGCCCTAATGATGTAACTCGCCATGACAAGATATACCTGTTCGTCGAAGATCAAATTGATGCAGTACGACTCGAAAGCACAAACTTGTCGAGAATAGAAAACAAAGGTTGACGATGCGCCGAGATTGATTGAACGTGTGTTGTTATTATTTACAAGACCTCGGGATTATATTTATACCCGAAAATACAAACATTGTCCATCACGGACACGACTCATATTATCCTAATACAAATCCAACTAACGAACAAGTCCCTTAGGCGAACTCTTACCGAGAATATCTATAAGGAAATTACATAAAATATCCTAATTAATAGATACAATTGCCTCCTCAGGACTCTATCCGTGCATGGCAATCCATTTGAATCACGTTAACATAACCCGATGACGTGTACCAAGTCATATTACCGACATCGGCTCCATCGGCTAACCTTGTCCAACTCTGACTGCCGATCCAGTCCACAGCCGATTCGGACTCCAGCCGATGCGCACTCTGCTTCCGATATCCTTGCATATTTTCAAACCCACTTCGGACTATGTTGTGTTTCCGATCCTTGTAGATAGATTTGTTTACCAAATTTCATCGTCAACAGTCGTGTAGACGCTGCAGTTCCGGAAGAGCCGCTCTACCTCGAGGTTGACGTTTAAGATTTTGTAGCGAGCAAGGCAAGTCATGCCATTTTTGATCATATTGTTATCCCAACTTACAAAATTATGTTTATTTGAATTATTGCATTTCGCTTTATTAATTTCCCGCGCTTATCACTGTTTTATTTAGCCCGACCGATTCTCCTTGTTATAGCCTTATTATTTGTATTATTATTATCCTTGTTTAACCCTAGGAAAAATAAAACTAGTGAGGACTTTATATATGTGGTGCTTACTAGTAAATTTAGGAATATGCTTAGCCCTGCTTAAATAGAAACAATTAGATATTTTCCAATAATTAGACTTGGGCATAACTTGTAAATAATGGTAATTTTGGCTTAGTGGCTGTTTAGCCATGACACAATGTTTCCCCTTCAAAATTCCCCAAACATGATTTTCGGCTGGGCTCGGGGTGCTTGGTTTCGCTAGTCGCACCTCGGCCGTCATAAGGACCGGTCTTCGGGCCTCTGTTGCAAAGCATACTCCGTACAACCACATGTCTAATGGGTAAGGTTTAACACATCGCCTAGAATGGTCATGAACGAGGAAGGCACGGATAGGGATGGATGAAACCCTTGGTGGGGTCGACGTCTCTGGCAGTACGCCCAGGTGCATAGACTGTCTGCTCGACCCAGGGCGCCTGGCGGGGGAAGTCTATGTCGGTCTTCTTTGTTTAGGGCGGTACTAAGCGATGGGTTATGTCATGGCTTCTGTCTATATACCGTGGTGGTATGTGGCACGTGGTAACGCGTGAGGAAGACGTGTCTTGTGGGTAAAGATGTACCCCTCTGATCAGAGTATAATCTATTCGAATAGCCGCGCCCTCGGTTATGGGCAAGCTGAGCAATGTACCCAAGTTAGAGTTTAATTCTACTAAAACTGGAATAACTGGAGTTAGGATCTGTGGGCCTGGGATAAGGCAAGACCGCGTTGGTGCGCGACTTGTTGATAATTTGATTAGAGATAGGATCGTGTTTTATTTAAATGCCTTTAAAAGTTTAAATGCTTTGAAATGCTAGTTTTCTGCAAAATAGCCCTATAATGAATTCTTTGTACTCCTTGCATTATATTTGCATTTTTCCGGCCTGGCTTGCTGAGTACGGTGGTTGTACTCAGCCTTGCTCCTTTTTCCCCTTCCAGCTGAGGAGTTCTTTGAAGATGAAGGTTTTGTTGTCTAGCTCGTGCCTGCCGTCAAGCGCCTGTGGTGGCCCGTCGTAGTTTTCCTGCTTTTATTTGTTTATCTTTCAGTGCTGGGCCTTTGGCCGCCCATGTAATAAAGTACTCATTTCACGCTTCCGCTTATATATACTCTGTTGTTTACCAACTTTGTAATGTGTACCTTGCCTCCTGGGACAAGGATTTACGCACTCACAAACGAAATATTGTGTTCTATATTCCGGGTGTGACACTTAATCATCATCCTCTATTCTAAATTAGTGTATCCTCATGATCAAGGGCAAATTCAAGAATCAAGTTTACTCTCGCAAAGGATCGATGGATCGAGGGCGGTCTCCTACCTCCAAAGCTCATCATGCCGTTCGGCGAATGCCCCAATCTCGCAGAGATGCACTTCAAGGGCAATCCACGAAGGAAGATGTGGCCCAAGTGGCAAATGTGGAGCGAGGCGCTCCCCTTCCCCCTCGCCGGAGCCGTGTTAGTGAAGAAGGCTCCAGTGCACCGGCAAGCAAAGTTCGCAAAGGGAATCCTAGTGATTTCTCATATCAGACTGGAGGCAGTGGTGATCCCAATCGCTCTTTTGATGAAGAAATTCAATTAGAAGAGGACTTGGCCACTCAGTAGGCCGCGGAGGACGAAGGCCCCTTCTTTGTCTCTACTCCCGTGAGGGATCCCGCCTATCCCAGGAGGGTGATTAGGTGGAATCACAAGTGGACTGAAGTGGAGAAAGAACGCAAGAAGGATCCCTACAAGTTTCAGCAGCTCTCTTCTGATCTCCGGTTTTGGAATTTCTTTCAGCAAGATTACTATGAGACCGTGATTGCACCAAAGAAGGGAGATATTCTTATGCAGTGGATCGATTGGAAGTACATGGAGGAATTGCACGATCCCATCATTGATGACGTGATTGAAGCATGCCATCGGCAGAACTTGAAAGAATTAATGGGGTTGCAATACCCGTGGTGCAAGGAAATCATCGCTCAGTTCTATGCAACGGTCTACTTTGAACCCAAAATAGACAAGACCATTCATTAGTTGACAAATGGAGTGAAGTATTCAGTGACATATGCTAAGTGTGCGGCCATCTTGGGGTTCCCGGCTCGTTCTCGCCTAAACCGTGTCAAGATCCATGATGAGAAGCCGTTGGACACTAATTCCCTTCATTTCCTGTACCAAGATGTGGACTATGAGTTAGGCACCATCAAAGGGCTCCTCCCCTTCTATGCCTATCAAAACAAATTTTTGCGCAAGTCTTTCAATCCTAAGGAAGGGGATGCCAGCAATGTCCTTGCTTATACACGGAATATCCTCCAAAAGATGAAGGCAAGGCCGTAGTTGTTTGATGCTTTTGACTTCATTTTTGAAGAAATCCGGCTCATCTCCATGATGCCTAAGCGGGGCCTTGGCTATGGACCATACATTATGAAAATGATTGAGATAGTATCCAAGAAAAAGTTTCACAAGGAAGTGGCCCACACCGGTTACCAAGTCCGCCTTATTAAGGATGCTCATGCGGCGGCTAGGCGGAGCACTCGTGCCTCAACTCGTGCCGGTCCTTCCTCTAGTGTCACCAAGACGGACTCCTCCTCATCCTTGAGGTTCTTCAAGTCCATCTTTAACTTATGCAAGACCATCTCCGTCCGCCAAGCCAAGGAACACAAGGCGAGAAAGAAGGACACCCGGCGGATCAAGCTTCTACTTCACAGTTCCAACTTGCCCTGTTCTCCTGATGGTTCTAAGGTTGAAGAGAGTGAGGAGGAGGTTTTTGAGGATCCTTTTGCTGCTGAGGTGAGCTCCTCTCGTGGTGATCGTGGCAAGGCTCCTATCGAGGAAGAGGAAGAGGAAGAAGACGAGGAGTCCGGTGAGGAGGATGAGGATTATGATGAGGATGAGTGATCTCTTCCTTTCTTATTCCCCTTTTTGGTGTCTTGCTGCCAAAGGGGGAGAATTATCTCTTTTATCTTCTTTGATGGCTAGTCGAACTTATGGGCAAAATCTTATGCGTCTTTAAAGTTTATGCTTTTTATGTCATGTTGAACACTTTATGCTTGAATGATGTAATGCGCACTTATCTTTCATCCATGCTTAAATGTGTGATATATCCTGTCATATGCATGTGTATGTGGTTATTTTATCATCTTGTGATATGGTGCAAAGATTAAGGGGGAGCTCTCCTATGCATATCAAGCATATATTTAGGGGGAGTTCAACCAAAATCTAGTCTATATCGTTGTTCTATTTGTGTTGTCATCAATCACCAAAAAGGGGGAGATTGAAAGTGCATCTAGGACCCCTAATTTGTTTTGGTGTTAATGACAACACAAATAGAGGTACACTAATGTTTTGTTGAAGTGGATGCAAGGATGAAAAGGAATGGAATTGTGATTAAGAGCTTAACGGCGTCACATTTGTGGTAATCATGTTGTGAACCTTGTAATTGTTGTGTTCTTGTGTTTAGGATGCCGTACTATTAAGAGGGATACCACATGCATATGATTGGTACAACACTAGTGCTCAAAATCTTTTTCTTAAGTGTTGCTGAATTTTCTTGTCGGACTATCCGATGTGAAGTCGGACTATTCGATCATCGGACTATCCGAACTGTTACAGAACTTCACTCTCTGTCTGTGTACTGAGCTCTGAGTTAAACATATCAGACTATCCGATGTGAAGTCGGACTATCCGATCGTTGGACTATCCGAAATTTCACAGAACTTCACTCTCTGTCTTGAACTGTTTTTTATTCATCTTGAGTGAATTTTTCTAAGTACCTATCGGACTATCCGATGAACCAGAAACTCCGAAGTTCAATGGAACTCGAGTCCCTGTGAGAGGATGAAGTTCTTGGTTCAAAAATATCGGACTATCCGACATGACTTCAGACTATCCGATCGATCAGATATTCCGAAATTCTTCAGAACTTTGCTCTCTGTCTCTGGCTTGCTTGGGGGTCAAAAACATCGAACTATCCGATGTCATCTCGAACTATCCGAGGTGGGATGAAAAGATTCTCTCCCAACGGCCACTTTTTGGGGATCTATAAATACCCCCCACATAACCCTGTTCTAGGGTTACCCAACTCATTCATTCTCATTCACATTTGGGTTGAGCTTGGTGCTTAAGTGCTTTTGGATCTTTGAGCTCTTTCTCCCTCTCTCAAATCCCTCCTCGTTCTTTGTGTGGTGAATCTTGGTGGTTGTGGATTTTGTTGTTGAGGGCCTGGTTTGCGTTTCACTCGATCTTGAGCACTAGGGTTGTTCCAAGAGTTGTGTGGTGTTTGTTACTCTTGGAGGTTGAGGACTCCTAGACGGCTAGGCGTCACTCTTGAGCCACCGATCTACTTGTGGTGAGCCAAGAGAAGTTTGTGAAGGCCGGATCTCGCCTCCGAAAGGAAAGAGATACCTCTAGTGGAAGGAGGAGTGCTTTGTGCAATCTCTTGAGGAAAGGGTTAGCAAAGACCCGGCTCTTTGTGAGCTCCTCAACGGAGAGTAGAGTCCCCTCAATGATTTGAACTCCGGGAATTACTTCGGCAAGAAATCTCGGTGATATTCGCTTTCCTCTCTCCTCTACTATTTGCCTTGTTGTGTCTCTATAGCCTAGTTGTGCCTGTGCGTATACTCTTGCTAGTATTGCAGAATTGAGGTTCTTGCATTCCTCTTGAGTCAGACAATCTGATCCAACATCGGACTATCTGATCAGATCGGATAGTCCGACTGTGGATCAGACTATCTGACCTAGTTATTGTTTTTAGCTTCCGTTGTTTAATTTTAAGTAGCCTATTCACCCCCCCCCCCTCTAGGCTCAAGTGACCCTTTCACTTTGAAACACCCCTTGAACGCCTGTTCCATCAAAAACCTGATTATTCTGCTCTTAGAACCTTTGGGTGTGCCTGCTGGCCGCATGCATTTGCGTCCCTACAACAATCACAAGCTCCAATTCCAGTCCAAGCAATGTGTGTTCCTTGGTTATAGCCAGCTTCATAAAGGGTTTAAGTGCCTTGATGTTGCTTCTGGGAGAGTTTATGTTTCACAGGACGTGATCTTTGATGAAACAGTCTTCCCATTTTCTCAATTAAAATCAAATGCAGGCGCCCGCCTAAGAGCAGAAATAGCCGATTCCATATCCAATTCGATGCAGCATATTGTTATCAATTGGATATCTTGATTTAATTCCTATTGGATCTGGATTAGGTCGATTTTCATACTTTGCTTCCATCTGACCTTGTAGCGCATGATCAAGGGGGAGAGCAACAGAGTGATCATGTTCTTGATTTTCCTAATATCGCTAATGAATTTTCTGGTAGCAATTCAGATGATTCGGGTACAGATGAAGGTGTGGACCTAGCATCACCAACACCGACGGTGGAAGCAGCGCATGGCGTAGGAGAAATCACTCCGGGATCGGAGCCTGACGTGACACGGCAGACAGCACAGACACCGGCGCAGCAGACGCACGGCGCGGCTGCTCCACTCCACTCAGGTGGTGACACGTCGCCGTTTACTTCACCAAGTCCGGCGCCGCACCAAACCAATTATGTGCCGAGCCATGATGAGACCGGTACGGGAGCTGACACTAATGATGCAGCCATGCAGGACACTGAGCAGAGTTCTGATGTCCAATCCGATGCTGACAAGCCTAGAACAAGGCTACAGGAGGCATCAGGAAACCCAAGGTATATACAGATGGTACTGTGCGATACTCCTGCTTCACTTCTACAGGTGAGCCAAGCAATTTGGAGGAAGCACTAGGAAACAAACAATGGAAAGATGTAATGGATGCAGAGTATTCAGCATTAATGAAGAATAGAACCTGGTATCTTGTTCCTCATCAAGAAGGTAAAAATATCATTGACTATAAATGGGTATATAAGGTTAAAAGAAAGGCTAATGGAAGTCTAGACAGGTATAAAGCTAGACTAGTAGCAAAAGGTTTTAAACAACGGTATGGCATAGATTATAAAGATACTTTTAGTCATGTTGTTAAAGCTGCTACTATCAGAATTGTCCTGTCTATAGCTGTGTCCAGGGGTTGGAGTCTACAACAACTGGATGTTCAGAATGCCTTCTTGCATGGAGTGCTAGAGGAGGAGGTGTACATGAGACAACCCCCAGAGTATGAAAACTCTTCTAAACCAAACTTTATTTGCAAGCTGGATAAAGCCTTGTATGGTTTAAAACAAGCACCAAGGGCTTGGTATGCAAGGTTAAGTGGAAAATTGCAACAGTTAGGTTTTAAGCCATCTAGCTTTAAGCCATCTAAAGCAGATACATCTTTATTCTACTTCAACAAAGGCAGTATAACCATGTTTATCTTGATATATGTGGATGATATTATAGTTGCTAGTTCTACCAAGGATGCAGTGTTAGCTCTTCTTTGTGATCTGAAGGAAGATTTCGCGTTGAAAGATCTTGGAGAGCTTCATTATTTCCTTGGCATTGAGATTAACAAGGTAAACAATGGTTTAATATTGTCACAGGGCAAGTATATATCTGATTTGTTGAAGAGAACAAATATGGTTGATTGCAAACCGGTAAATACACCTCTGTCAACTATAGAAAAATTGTCTTTGCATGAAGGTGACCAATTAGGACCTAATGATGCTACTCGGTATAGAAGTATAGTAGGAGCTTTGCAGTATCTGACTTTGACTAGACCAGATATATCTTTTGCTGTTAATAAAGTTTGTCAGTTTCTTCAGACTCCTACAACAGTTCACTGGGTAGCAGTCAAAAGAATTTTGAGATATTTGAAACATACAGCAAGTCGGAGCATAAAATTTGATAGATCAGTATCTACACTTGTTAGTGCCTTTACATATGCAGATTGGGCTGGTTGTCTTGATGACCGGCGATCCACTGGAGGGTTTGCTGTTTATCTTGGCTCCAATCTTGTGTCATGAAGAGCAAGGAAACAAGCTACAGTCTCCAGGTCCAGTACAGAAGCAGAATATAAGGCTTTAGCAAATGCTACAGCTGAGGTAATGTGGATTCAGACATTGTTGGATGAACTCGGTATCCGTGCACCAAGATCAGCAAAGATTTGGTGTGATAATATTGGGGCCAAGCATTTGTCTGCTAATCCTAGCAGTTTTTCATGCTCGCACTAAGCATATTGAAGTGGACTACCACTTTATCAGAGAACGGGTTCTGAACAAGTTACTTGAGGTTGAACATATTTCTTCAGGAGATCAGGTAGCTGATGGATTTACCAAGCCTCTTGGAGTGAAACAGTTAGAGATGTTTAGAAACAATCTAAACTTGAGAAGTTTAGATTGAGGGGGAGTGTTAGAGTATATCTCTATGTAATCCGTGTGCTTTGGATTAGGATGGCCGGTAGATTAAGCTATAGATTAGCTGAGGTTGTTGTGATCGATGTAATTAGGATCCGGCTGTTCTATCCATAGCGCATGCATATATGTATTCTCTCCGTCGCCGTTTTGTGCGATACAGATTAACACGCATCCTCAACCCGAGTGGAAAGGGGCGACGTTCCCATCCATCCTGTTTTCCCACATAGCTAGCCTCTGGTCTCTCTGCAAATAGATCAGCCAAGCCAAGAGCCCAAGATCGTTTTAGCTGCAAGAGCCAGCGAGCAGCGAGACAGAGGCCACACATGACCGACCGGTCGTTTCACGGTGCCGCGCAGCTGCTGGCTGCTGGCTTGCTGCTTCTGCTTCCGGTGGAAGGCGCAGCTGCTGGGATATCGATAGTATCATACGGGAACAAGGCAACAACCACGTTACGAACATATATGCGAATATGTGCGTCCAAACGGGTCCGCCGCCCAGCTCAATTAGCTCATGTATATCAGTATATGCATGCGTTCTTGCAGCGCATGCAGACCGCGTTCGATCAGCCGGTGTTGCCCAAAAGGAAAAAGGAAAAGGTGACTGGCCAATCGGAGGGTGGGCTATGCACGTACGATACTGCTTTTTGATCGTATAACTCTTGTTCGCGCGCTGCATCTCTCCGAACCTGCAAGGGTTGATCTTTCTTGAAGTCGAGTTGGGTTCTGTATTTCTGATCAGCAATCATATGTACATGCATTCAGCCAACCAGATGAAGAGATTTTTTTTCCTTTTTTGTTTTTTGTGGGGTAAGAGAATTCTGCTTTTACAAGTAGTAGGTGGAAGGTGGTGGTAAGGTTACCATGCAGCAATTGATCACCTCGTCCTCGATCGCCTGTGCCACTCTCTGCGTCGTCTCAATTGGGCGCGCGGACCCACTGTCTCTCTGAGCCACGTGAAACGTGGATGGGTGGGATTCGTAGTGGTCAACCGATGCCAAGTCCAACCATCTGGCCAACCACTTGTGCTGCTCGCCTTGCTCTGAGGCTGTTTCTGGGAGACCAGCTAAGTGCGATACGTCAGGTACGGTATCTCAAAAGAAACAACGGTGTACACTGCGGAAAAACCAAAATGAGCGTACCCTATGGAAAAACCAAATATGTCGTTGGAGTATGCCTCATTCAAGCATGGTATTGGAGCGCTATGTTGTACCATAGTATTAGGCTTAGTTGCACAAACCAATACAAACCATTAACGTATAATTAATTAAATATTAATTATTATAAATTTTAAAAATTAGGTTTAACTTCCGCTACGATGGAGCGGACGAGGCCGTCATCCGTGGTGACGGCTAGATCGGAGTGGTCCATTGGGCTGTCGGCGAGGCACACGTAGAGCGTCAGGCACTCCGCGATGAAGCGATCGCCGCAACACTCATTCGCCTTGCAAAACCGCTCCGGTGTCTCCTCTGGGATGAGTGGTTCCCTCAAGTGCCACGATTCATTGGAGGGATACGGGTACGTGTTCCTTGGTGGCGGCAGCGGCAGCGACGACATTGGTGGCGACCACAAGCAGAGCACGGGAACATAGGTGAATCCTCCTCCTTCTCCCAAGTACACAGTTCCTCGCAAAGATGACTAGGATGTGTTCTTCGCCATCGTAGCGCACAGGGAGAGGGTCCAATCGGAAGGGGGTAATGCTGCAGCAGCTACGTGGTATTAGGAATTTGTGATCATGGACAGAGACGCGAGGGCGGCATTGTAGACGAGGTAGTAGTTGGATCTTCCTTCACGATGTGGCGGATGATCTCCTCATCGACGCAGATGGCCAACCGGGAGAGATCCGGGTGGTTCTCGGTGAGTTGTGCGTAGAGTTTCAGACTCTCCGCCATTAACGAGCCGTACTTCCCACGTCCATGGAACTCCTTCTTGAACTCGATAGACACCCACTTGTTCTAGCAAGTACAACTTGTTCCAGAAAGACCAAGGAAAGCAGAGGCCGAGGCGCTGCCGACACCACCATCGCTGAGGATTCCGTGGTGGAACGACGGCGACGACGAGGTGGCGGCGAAGGCGAGGGTTTAGGGAAGACGAGATAGTAGTTTGTTGGGTTGGGTTGGATTTCTTTTCTTTTGGGCATACATGGGCTGTTAAATGGGCCTGAGACGTGGGCTGTCGGGCCGTCGAGTGTCACCAGAAGTCCAGAACCCTAACGAGGTAGCAGTCGCTGTTCTTCTTCCGCGGCAAGCCGTGGTAGATTCGTCTCGCTCCTTTGTGATACTTGGCCGCCGCCGATTGGGCAGGTAGAGAAGAGGAAGCGGCGGAGCAGGGGAGAGGGAGGAGGAGATGCCGACGCTGACGAAGCTGTACAGCTTGGAGGAGGCGGCGCGCCACAACACCGCCGACGACTGCTGGGTCGTCGTCGACGGCAAGGTAAGCTTTCGCCTGGCGCCACCCGCCGCGCCGCTTCCTTCGTTCCCCGTCTTAGCTCGCCTCGCTGCTGTTGAAGCAACACGTGTAGGTCGTCGGGAGATAGGTGGGTGGGTGGGATTGATTGGTAGAGGGTGCGAAGCTCGCTGCTTGCTCGACCAAGATATCGCCCGTAACCTGTTCGACGGAATGGCTACTAGATCGCGTGCTCTATTTCCTTGTGCTAAACTGCAATTTACCATCTTGCGATGCAGTAATGGTACTTGTTGTCAGACAACTTAGTCAGGAGTAGTGATATAGTGCCCTGTGGTTATAGTGCGGGCTATCATTCTTTCTTGCGGAAACCCGTCGTATTTACCTGTATTGAAGGCTTTGGTCAAATTGTGTGCTAGGGTCACTAGAGAATTAGATATGGGATTCATGGCTACATGTTACATTGTTCTTACCTACTATTCAGACAAGCTCATGCCGTGTCAATGAATGCACTGCAGATTTATGATGTCACAAAGTATTTGGATGACCATCCTGGGGGTGCCGATGTTCTGCTTGAGGTGACCGGTACTGATACTTCTCCGTTAATCTTGTGTTTGTTTCATTGATACCTAGTTTATTTAGGTGGACTGATCATATCTGATTGTCTGTTATAAGGTAAGGATGCCAAGGTGGAGTTTGATGATGCGGGGCACACCAAGAGTGCCAAGGAGCTAATGCAAGATTATTTCATTGGGGAGTTGGATCCAACACCCAACATCCCTGAGATGGAGGTTTTCAGGAAGGAGCAGGATGTGAACTTCGCAAGCAAGCTGATGGCCAGTGCAGCACAGTACTGGCCCATTCCAGCAACCGTAGTCGGGATATCAGTTGTTATTGCTGTACTGTATGCACGCCAGAAGTGATAAATCCTTTGTGACATTGATTGAAGGGCCATTTGAGGCATTGAGGGAAACTGGCCCATTTTACTTGCTCGTGGATGGTGATATTGCATTTCTGTCCAGAGCCCCAAAAGTTACAGCATTGTGTCCTTGGGTACATTAATTCAGATATTTGTCTGAAATTGATGAAAACTATTTTTGTCAAGGTGACAGCCATTTGATGAATTATTGGATTCAATACCATTTAAACATCCTTGCAATGCAAGCAATCATGAGCCAGCTGATAGCAAAACAAATTTCCATGGAACTGCTGTTGCTATTGAATATCAAAAATCTATATTGCTTTTTGTCTGAACCACTGCAGTTTTCTGTTATTTTCTTTTCAGAGTTTGTACTATGCAATGCTGAAGGTACAAGAGAACATAATTTATTTATTTTTTGGATTGAGATTTATCAACAGCATTCTTGTGTTCCATCAGATGTTTCCTCCATTGTTAACTCATTTTCTTTCAGTTTATTTCCTCTGTTGAACAATTTGAAATTTGAATAAGGTGGAGATAGTTGAGCCATAGATCTCAGAAAGATGTAAGGTAACTGTTGTCAGTCTTTTTTTTCCCTCCCTTGATGCTTCAGCTTCAACATTACTTGGTAAGAGTTGGTGAATTTTCATTCTTCATGACTCTACTGAGTCCTGAGTAACTCCAATTAGATGACATTGCTTCAAGGCAGAGCAAACAACAAACATGTGGAAGATGGTCAGGGTGCTGAGCTTCAAGCTGTGTTTGCTTGGAAGTGCAACTGGCTAACAAACCAAAAGCTACGGGCGAACCATATCCGCCCTTCCATTGCACTGCATCTTTCTCTTCTCAAGGGTATATATTCCATGCCATGGACAGCATATGGTCTCTGATCTCTGAAGGTTTCAGGATCCCGAGCAGCAGCTCTATGAAGCTTTGCACGAGCCAAAACATGGAGCGTGTTTGAGGACCTGAAACCAAGATCATCCATGAAGGTAAGAGTGTTTCAAGGAATTTATGTTGCTATGATGTTGTGATGAAGTTCTTGCAGTAGTTTTATGTTTATTGTACTGGTCTGGAGGTCTGGTTCTCTTTTGGAGAAGTGCTGGAGTAGATAGCTAGTTCATCTAGCTTGGTTAATGATGATTAAATTTGTCCTAAAGTTGGCTAAATGACTGTAGCTTTTCCAATGTAAAAAATAATCTGCGATGATTCTCTTCATGAGTCATTTAGGAATGAGATCTCCCTCTCATAATACATGTTTGCATCTCAGATGCTACAGTTCCAAATATTGTTGTTGCTCGTTATGGTTTTATGATCTTCGGGTTACAATGTTACATGTTCTTTCAGTCGTTCACAAGAGCTTTTCAAAAACCAAAAAAAAGAAAAAAAAATCGCTTCCTGCTATCTGACAAGTGAGAACTGACATCAGTTTGGTATCTTAGCTCAATATACCAGAGGAAGAAAGAAAAATAAATTAAATGATCTCACTCAACAGCATCCTTTCTGTTCACAAAATCTTACAAAACGTCATTATGGAATCTATACATGTACTACAAGAAAGGAAGTCATATAGTTCAATTAAATTTCTGGGTTGCTATAAAATACAAAAGGTGCAACTGTGATTACCTAATTTGCAGTATCTAAGTTCACCAAAGTGCTGTGCCCAGTATATACCAAACAAGAAATATACTTTGGCCCTTTTAACTTACAAAACACACATGTATCAGCTTTCCTCAGCGTGACAACATCTTTGCTCTGCAACCAGGGAAGTGAATGAACAAATGAGCTGTTGCAGTATACACCGTGGAACCTGACAACTTGAATCTCACTAAATTTCTTGGTCTCACTCATCATGCATAAGCCAGCAAAGTAGCCAACACAATCCAAAATGCCAAGAGCGAGAGCGTCAATGGTTGTTTTGTTAGAGGGCTTGCATTAGGCAACCATGGATATGCATCTGGAGGTGGCATGACACAATTGTCACCATTGAAGTACACACGGCGGGGGAAGGCCCATCCCTTGTCAAAGGTGAAAGTCATAGAATCCTTCCGCAGAAGTAGTTCTGACTGCGCATTTCCAAGTGGGCCAGCTTGCATGAGCAAATCGTTGTAAAACTTTACTCCCCAGAACATTGCAGTATCATCTAAAATAGAAGGAACAAACTCTGTCAGAGAGGTTGAAGGGGGGAGAGGCATGTCACAGGTGCATTCTATTATTTTGAAAATTAAGTATAACAATTTACTTACTTATTCTGCCTCCATATGGAGTAAGTGGTTTGTAGTTGAAACTAAACAGCTGGGTGATATTGTCGAAGTTAGGATGCTGAATGACCAAGTTCCATTGTGTGTAATTCATGCGGTAGTTGAAGTTCGTGATCGTGACCTTTACTCTCCAGTATTCCTTGTAGTTGAGCTTCACATGCCAGTGGATTCTTATCGGGCACATGTGGGAAGTGCATTGGACAAGAGGTTGGCCTGTCCATTTGCCAGGGCCATCGATGGCAGATTGTAAATAGGGTGAATTCTCACTGTGGAAATGAATGGAACTTGTTAGAACTTTTGCAGAAAATTAGGGCCTCGATAGGAACTGAAGTAAGAATAACAGCTTAGTAACTCACTTTACACAGCTCCCAGGACTAGTCCCATTGTTTTGGCAGCCACAAGAGCATGTCGGGCAGTTCACAATTGTGTCATTGTAAAATGATGAGAGAGATACACAACAGGTTGGAGTCTTCTGAGAAAGAAATTGTGAATATGTGCAGGTCACATTCCATGTCACTGCAAGTAGAGTTTATCTTGTTAAGAACCAAAAATAAAGAGAAATTTCTGCTATAAGACTTAAAAAATAATTTAACTTCTCATAACGCCATCACGATGCTTATCTGCATTTGGCATACATTTTATGCTAGACAACAATATTAACTGAATTATGCTACATTCTATGAAGCCTAGCAACAACCTACAACAAACAAATGTTCCTAGGTAATGAACTCATCTCACTTCGAGAATGATCTCTTCTCGTTCAACTGATTACATTTTCTTACTAACCCTACAGATACGGTAGCCTAACTTAAACATGCAAGATTTTTGTTTGTTTAGTGCAAATGCATTTACTCAAAGAGTACAAGCAATTGATATCAGCCAGTAAAGAGAGCTACTTACTTAGAGCTTGGGTTGCCCTGCGCCCATCATTGGTGAAAAACTTAGTAGGCCTGACAATCATAGCACGCCCGCATGTGTACCCAGGACCTGGGGCCTTAAGAGTAAAGTTCTTAGGCAGCTTAACTGTCTTATTTGTAGTCCCAGCAAGACCTACACTGATCTGGAAGGATGAAGCAGCGTTTGATGGGTCCTGGTTAAATGTATTTATAACTCCTGCTTTGCAGCAATTGGCAATTTGCATGTTGTATGGGGTGCCTGGAAGCAGATCAACAATCGTGGGATCTTTCTTGCAGCAGTGGGGTGTGTTGCCCTTGAACTTTGAGCAATCACCCTGCTCAGTGGTCTGTGCCCCAACCATCGACCAAATGACCTCCTTCTTCGCCCATGTCCACCCCAGCTGCCACCCAGGTGCCTGGATGTGCCGGAATTGTTGAAAGTTGAACATTGTGACTACAGCCTGCACAGGAGACATTTGGGGGAAAATCACATACATACAGGTTAACCAGATATCCGTACAATATCATTACATAAATCTGTGGCACGTATTTCTAATCAGCTGTTAGTTATACCATTAATTTTGTACTACAAGAAAACTTCCATAAAATAAAATTATGGCTCAATAATAGGTTGAGATGCAAGATATAGATGGGTGATGTGCTACTTACAACGTAACCATCAGGAGTCCACTGCATAACGTCCCATTTTATCGTGATGTTCCCATTCGGATCCAGCGAATCATAAGCCTCTGCAAGAAAAAAAAAAGCACATCAAAATCCCAAACAAGAGAATAAAGCATCGGTGAATTGGCACACCAGATGAAGCCTTAGTTACATCCTGATTCCAATTTGGAAGGTACACACGTAATAAGAAGTGAATTAGCGGTGAATTGGAATTAATAAGAAAGTTGCACTAATTTGCCTGTCCTGAACAGATCTATCATCACGGAAAAGCTTGAGATGAAGATTCAGCAAAGATAGCAAAGACTGGTGCTGGTTAGAGTGACAAGGAAGCTCCATGTGTGCTCCTCTCAATTGCCCCAAGCTACCTAATTCGTGCAAGCATGAGAGAAATGGACAAGTCACTAGTGAATTGGAGCCCAACCGAGAGGACCAAAAATAGAAGCCAACGACACCGAACTGGAGCCACCGACACTGTCAGCAAAACTGCACAAGCAAACCGGGAGTCGCATTGCCCACACACGCAACGGAATCTCGCGGCCACCTCGTCTCATCCTCCTCCCTCCTCGGCGATCGGGAGCCTAACAGGCTCGGCGGCGACAGCGACGGCCGACGGACACGGCACGAGCAGAGAGCGAGATGATACGGGGGGGGGGGGGGGGGGGGGGGGGGGAGCCACTCAACATCAAAAGCCACGAACACGAACCTGTGGCGCTCGGCGCGGAGAGGAGCAGCGCCGCCGCGAGCAGCACGGCGCAGCACGCGACGGATCTGGAGCTCCGACCCACCGCCATCATCCCGTGTGGTAGGTAGGTACAGACAGCCGCTCGCCCGCCGATCTCGCGCGCCGCCCGCCACCCCCCGCGGAATGCGCGCGTCGGCGTCGCCGCCGGCAATTGGGAAGCGAGGAGCGGAGGTGGTGGGAGATCTGGAAGGCGGTGGTGGTGGGGAGAGTGGGGCTTAAAGCATGTGCCGGGTGCGGCTCGCTGCCGCCTTCTCCTCCCCTGTTTTTCTTTTTTTTTTTATTGCGACGACGACGCCGCGTGCGTCAGCTCGTCACTCTCACTCCCTCCCCCGCGCGGGTGATCTTGGGGTGGAGGTGGAGGTGGAAGGGTATATTGGGGCACTTTGTTGCGGTGAAGCCGGTGATAGCGTGGTAGATGGATGTGGACGCACTAACCTCTGGGGGTGATTTTTACGGGGATGCCCCTCGCTCACATAGATGTTGATGTGTTGATTTCGCCATTCGATTTCAGAGTTCAGACAGACAGGGACGACCTGAAAATCAACTACCCGCAGCAACTGATTGTCTGATTGAGAGGTTAATCACAACATTTTATGGAAATGTATGGCACAGTTCTTTCCTGATGAAGATGCATGAAATCAGAGGTACTAATGCAGAGGATGAACAGTACTGCGCATTAGGGGCACTGTAGACCGTCCGATCGAGAACGGACGGAGCAGATCGTGTGATACATTAAATTCGATACAGTACTAAACAGTGCGCTCCAGTGTTTTCAATCATGTAGCTACAGTAAAATTGTCGCTGTTTACGGTATTAATCCACTGTTTCCCGCACATGAACAGTACTTCTATGCAGTGCTGTAGATGATCCTAATCCGAAAGTGTATAATCACGTTGTTTTCTAATTAAGATATTGATTCTACGTTGTTTTTTATTAGCATATTTTTTAAACTGCTAAACGGTACGTTTTTGTGTGAAAAATTCACTCTAAAATATCATATAGATCTAATTTTTTTAGTTTATGATAATTAAAATTCAATTAATCATAATCTAATGGGCCCTTAATCATCATCTTCATCCATGTCAAACGGAGCCATGTCTGTGTTGGTAGTATGTGATTGCTAGTGTGATTCAGCTATTATAAAATGAGCATAGTACTGACTGTCTCTTAACTGTTCGTACAAGTTTAGAAGGCAAGGAATTTACAAAAAAAATATCAGTATACGCATCAAATAAATCATCGAGCCTTATGAAATAGGAAAACAGTTGGTATTCAAAACAAATTTGATCAATCACTCAATTATTCGGTGTTGCGTTTACTTAATGGTATGGTGTTTTTTTTAATGTTAACAGCGTCTCCTGAAGTCCTGATACGAGGCAATCATTCCAAAGAGAAAGGTTTGTTACACTCTCACTTTCACCCAGCTGCAGCCTGCAAGTGATAATAGACTACTATAATAGCCAGTCACAAGGGGCAAAACCGGAAACACTCGACCACGACTGAGCTTTACCAGTTTTGTTAAAATAATGACAGAGGCTAACTGATGACTTTGATTAGAGAGAGGCAAGCCACACATGCAGCCGACACTGCAGGGAATAAAGAAGAGCAGAAGAATCAGTAGAGGAGAGAGAGAAAACGAGGCTGTTTAGTTTAGTCATGGCGCTAATCAACCAGCGATGATGCACGCGAAAGTGCAGCTTAATTAGGACGGAAGAGGCGTGAGCTCGGTGCACCAACTAACACCGTGGACACTGTCGCCATCACACTAGTTGGTGTCAGGGTTAGCCAAACCGTACGGTTATCACGGTTATCACGCACGGTAATATTTTCAGTTTTTAAAACCACGGTATATCTCATTGTTACTGCGCGGTTTTCGCGATAACCACACGGTTACCGCGGTAACCGCTAAACCGTGGGATCGCGGTAACCGCGCCGCAAACAGTTTAGCTAACCCTGGTTGGTGCTACCTTCTGGACGTGCCAACAACCAAATCGCGATCGTCCATGCCATTAAACAATTCAGTATAGTTATGCACTTTTCTTTTTTGTTTTGCTCATGGCTAATTAATTCATTGTATTTGCATCGAGATCTTCATCTGTATGTGTAGTCTGTAGCTAGCACAGCTCTAACAACTTCCATGTGTTCTTTGCTCTTTTTTTCTTTTCTTTTCTTCATCGAAAGCATGAGATGAACGAGCTGGGTACATTGGTTTTGGCCCACATGTCAGTAATGGAATGGATGGTTTTTGTTGATTTTCAAGACTCGGTTAAGGTTGTTCAAACGTCTGCATGGTTGAATAGTTAAGCTAAGGAGAGATTGGTCGTGCAAGTATTTTTTTTTTAGCAAGGAGATTTTTGCGTACATGCTCATAGAAAATATCTGAACAGTTTGGAGATCGAATGAGAATCAATTAATTATTTGCAAGATTCAGCACTATTTAACCTGGAAAGTCCCAAACATGCAAAGCATGCGGGTGATCATGTACCATCGAGCGACGAATGTGCTGAATCTTTGGTCCCTACTATTCATAAGTTAGTGACGCACTGACGCCTGACAATGAATAAACACTCCATGATTTGAAAGGAACTCTACTCTTCATACTATTTGCTACCCTTTTCTTTGAGAACATTAATTTTGTTGCAACAAGTTCTGCTCCTTTTTTTTCAAAAAAAAAAACTTCTAGGCATGGAACCAGATGAACTGAATATGAAGGTATTGGAGGGCTCGAAATATAATGAATTACACGAAATGTAAGGTTGCGTTCGTCACCCACCTTTTCCAACTTCACCTTCCCTTTTTCCTCCACACGTTTCCCAAACGGTTGAACGATATCTTATTTAAAAAAAGTTCTATAGAAAAGTTATTTAAAAAACATATTAATTCAATTCTAAAGTTTTTTTAAGCTAATATCTAATTTTTTTGAACGGAAGCTAATATCTAATTAGTTATGTGCTAATCTGCCACTTCTTTTTTTTTTGTCTTTTGGGGATTGATTTCCAACCCACATTTACTGAACACACCCTAAAGCATGACATGTTATGAAGCTTAACTATTCTCCAACGAAGGTAATTTTGGAGGAAAACAATATAAGAACATATTTTTAACGATATCCCATTGCGTCAAAGGAGTGGTTCACCAGTATATCACATAGCAACTGCTCGACAGAGTTGTACTTTTGTGATCATGTGAAGTTTCATTACCTTTGGATAATGATTCCCTGAAAATCATCTTCTCTTTATTACAATTTGAACGGGAGATCATCCTGTTAAAGATGCCGATTAAACTTATGGCACAATTTCATAACTCAATGTGAGCAGTTGAGCTCATATTTCTAAAACGTGTAAGCATTGTATTTCCAACGATATACCGTACATCTTATTCGTCTAATTCTCTCAAATTTTAGCAACAATAATTATAGTGAAAAACCACAAGCCTCTATCATCCAATGATTCCAATCCCCCCCCCCCCCCCCCCCCCCCACGCCAAAGAAAACGAGTACAACGTGTCAAAATACTACATGGGCCGGAGTACTGCCTTAATGGGCCTAACTCGCGAGCCCAGTAACGGCCCACACATTTTATTTTCTTTTCTTTCTTTGGGCTCAAGCAAAAAGTGGAAAACGGGTAGAGAGAAAGAGGAGGAGCCCCAATCCGGGACGCCATTGACGCCCTCCCAGGAAGGTCAGAGTAGAGGAGGCGAGGAACACATGCCCTCCTCATCTCCTCTCCTCGTGGAAGAGTAGCAGTAGTTGGTGTTGCGTAGAAGAGCACGGAAGCGAGACGCGGCGGGGAAGAGAGCAAATCAGCCGGGTGGCCGTTCTTGCCGCGGCGGCGCCGTCGTCGCGGCCCTTGGAGATCGCGGATTAGAGGAGGAGTTGGGGGGAGGAGGAGGGTTTGGGGACAATGGATACTACCACGAGGGCCAAGATCCCATCCCTCCACCACCAGACGGAGATCAACTGGGACAAGTAAGCGCATCTTCTTCTTCTTGCTTTCGTTCTTTCACCCCCCCCCCCCCCCCCGCGTTACGAATTGTGCTATGGGAAGTTGTTCTTGTAACTGGATGAAGCGTAATTGAGGAAGATGTGGTTGATTCTGGCTTATTGGTTAGCTTTCTAGATCAGCGTTAGAGATTGTGATATAGGAAGTTGTTCTTGAAACTGTATGAAGCATTGAAGCGTAAGATGTGGTTGATTCTGGCTTATTGGTTAGCTTTGTAGATCAGCGTTAGAGATTGTGATATAGGAAGTTGTTCTTGTAACTAGATGAAGCGCAATTGAGTAAGGTGTGGTTGATTCTGGCTTATTGGTTAACTTTCTGATTCTTGTGTTATTCACAAATTGCTGTATCTATTTACTTGTTGTAGCCTCGACAAGACTAAGCTCTATGTGGTGGGAGCCGGGATGTTCAGTGGCGTGACCGTGGCGCTGTACCCTGTATCGGTGATCAAGACCCGGATGCAGGTAGCCACTGGGGAAGCCGTGAGGAGGAATGCCCTGGCAACATTCAGGAACATTCTCAAGGTGGATGGAGTTCCTGGGCTGTACCGAGGGTTTGGAACAGTTATCACAGGGGCCATCCCTGCTAGGATTATCTTTCTTACGGCGCTCGAGACAACGAAGGCTGCCTCACTTAAGCTTGTTGAACCATTTAAGCTGTCGGAGCCAGTACAAGCAGCCTTTGCCAATGGCCTTGGCGGTTTGTCGGCATCTCTATGTTCGCAGGCTGTGTTTGTGCCCATTGATGTGGTACGCCTGTTGGTTTCCATTTTTCATGATATTATAGAGATTTGTGTTATTGTTGCTAATTTTTAGTAGACTAGTAAAATGCATTAACCATGTTCATTTGGTCTGATCAGGTTAGCCAGAAATTGATGGTTCAAGGATATTCTGGTCATGTTAGATATAAGGGTGGACTTGATGTCGCTCAAAAGATTATAAAGGCTGATGGTATTCGGGGGCTGTACAGAGGATTTGGCCTGTCTGTTATGACATACTCACCATCTAGTGCCGTGTGGTGGGCAAGCTATGGGTCTAGCCAGCGCATAATTTGGAGGTTAGCTATTATCTGATTGGCTTATCAGTTATCAGTATATTCTTCTCAGTTTCGTGCATTTTATGATGCTTAATTGTATAATGCCTGGACAGTGCTTTTGATCGTTGGAATGATAAAGAAAGTTCTCCTAGTCAGTTGACAATAGTTGGTGTCCAAGCTACAGGTGGGATTATTGCTGGTGCAGTGACATCCTGTGTCACAACTCCAATAGATACTATCAAGACCAGACTGCAGGTGCTGTTTTACATTTCTGGTTATTGCTGCTTATTCTGCCTACTGGATGCAAGCATTTTTTTTTGCTAGACCTACTCCTGTCACTAGTGTTTTTTTAGTTTAACATTGATACCAGTCATATGCCAGTAACCTGACTCCATTAGCAATACACTTGTTGGGACTTAGGAACATGAAAACTGTGTGTTGAAAGCTTATTGATGTCAGACTAAAGACATAAAAGATTGATATATTGGTATATGTATACCAAGAAAATAAACTGGAGGAACACTGTATGTTAGGCAAGATCAACTTCTTTGATTCATTCTGTCAATTTATTAGGTACTTATCATTATGAGATTGGAAAAGAAAGCTTCGTTCGGGAAAGTTCATTGATTAGCCACTTCGCTTTTTATAGGCGAGTAGCATATAAATGCTGCATTTCTTTACTGACTTGGAGAGTATTTCAGCGACAGCATGCATTCAATCCACAGTCCATTTTTCTTACTGTTACAAGTTGCATCTTTATTGGTTATTCATCTTGCAAGTTTTGAATTCTTTCTTACTTTCCATTGCAATCAACTTCTTGCTCTTAACCATAGTATTCAATCTCCTTTCCTTCTATTTCTATCTGTTTATATATTAGCTTTCTTCTGTTTTTCTTTAAATACCAGTACAGCAGATGCTCTATGCATTTGCAAGATTTAGCATTTGTGTTATTTTGTGATGTTTATTGTACTTGTGCATACTGTCAATATTGGTTTATGTCAGTTTGACCAAGTTTTCTTTTTTTGCCAAATAGGTTAATCAAAATAAACCAAAAGCCATGGAAGTAGTTAGAAGATTGATTGCTGAAGATGGATGGAAAGGTTTCTACAGAGGTTTAGGTCCAAGATTTTTCAGCTCATCAGCTTGGGGTACCTCAATGATAGTATGCTATGAATACCTAAGTAAGTCCATCTCTTTCTTTCCAGGTGTTGGTATAGTAGTGTACTGTATGTTCTAACCTTGAAACCAACATTACCGATGCAATTTGCATCCATATATTATTACGGTTCATGCGATTAAATGTGACATGAAAAATCTTAAACTTAAGGTGTATGTTCTCATGTTGTTGGCTTGTCATCGTCAGTGCTAAAGAAACCTTCTTTTCTTCTGACGGAGTGGTACTAGTGTGGTGTTTCATGAATAACAACATGAAGTATGCAAATTAATGCTTTCTTCTCAAATTATTGGCAAATGGAATCTAACTGTATATTGCTTCTGTGCTTTTTTTTTTCCAGAGCGCTTGTGTGCTAAAGTTGAAGAGGTCTGAGTCAGCTTAAATCTATCTCTGATGCTCGCGGTGGTGGAAATTTTGTAGCAAAAATCCAATAATGCTGTATGCCAACAACTGTGACCGATGAGGAAGCTCTATTTCTTGCTGACTTGATACTAGATATCTTAAAAATTTTAGTGCTCTTGAGGCTATTTCGAAAATGCAGAGGCTCATATTGTTTGCCTCTTAACGATGAATATGGATTAGGCAGAATGTTTTACATGATATATAAACGAAAGGTTAGATATGTTCACTTTTCATTCTTTTTAGCTCCAGCCTCCAGGGCTTGTAATTGTGAGGCCGGAGTATTGAAACCGGTTTCGTTGAGGAGCAGCAAGGATTTATACATTTGCTTGTTTCTCTTCGATGTACTCAAAATATCATTCTTCGATTTTTTTTGCGATGGTTCTGGTCTTCGTTTTGTATCGAAGCGAAGTTATTTTTTCCCGATCTTTGTTCATATTCAGGACTGTATGCCGTTGATGTGGAAATTGTGCAGTGTTAAATCTCTCGTTTGTGCTAAACACTGCACGTCCGGTTGAATTTCCGAATTTGCACCTTTTCTTATCCATGGTCATTATTTCAACAGAAAATTGGTTATATTTATCACCAAAAGGTCACGTATTTGGCCAAAATTTTGATGAAGTAAAGCACTCCCATCGTTTGGCCTATAACCAATGGCGATGAAAGAACATCAAATATCAGTTCTAACATCAAGATTTAAAATCTAAATTTTGGTCTTGTCTGAGTTCCATAGTGAAGAAAACAGTAGCGGTTCGTCAGTCCAGTACTCCATTCCTGTTCAGCTACTCCGAACTCGCCGCAGGCCGAATCCGCCGCCGCCGGAGACGAGAGGAGAGGGAGAGGGAGAGGACGAGGACGAGGGCGAGATGGACGCGGCGGTGCAGGAGGCGAAGCTGCTGCGGCAGGTGAACGCCCTCATCGTGGCGCACCTCCGCGACCACAACCTCACGCAGGTCGCCGCCGCCGTCGCCGCCGCCACCATGACGCCCCTCACCCCGCCCGAGCCCGACGACCCCGTCCCCGCCAACCAGCTCCTCCACCTCGTCGCTAAGGTTTACTATCACTTCGCCTCGCCCCTGCCCTTCCCACGCCCCTTCGGGTGGACGGGGTTCGTGCCGTGCAGCGGCATCCGGCCTAAACCCTCGCTCTCGCTGTCGCTGCTGGTTCGCAGGGCCTCGCGGCGGAGCGGGAGGAGACGGGGAGGGGAGGAGGAGCGTTCGACTCTGCCGCCGCCGCCGGCGGATACGGTGGATTGTTGCCGCCGCTCGGCACCAATGCCGTGGATTTCAGGTGTTTTAATTTGCTCGTGGCTCTGGGCATTGACTTGTTAATTGTATGTATTTTGTAGCTGCTGATCATGTATGAATTTGATGAGTGGTCGCTCTGGTGCTCTGTGCAGTGTGCAGGATGTTAAGGGCTCGTCCAAGAGCTTCCCCAAGCATGAGGCCAGGCATGTATCCGATCATAAGGTGCTGATGATTAGAGTTCTCCCTTGCGTGATGTGCCATATGAATTCATCATTTGTGCCATTTCCTTTTATTTATCTGAACGAAATCTGAGATCAACTGAGCAAAACCATATTTGTTTAGCATAAACATGAGTTTACTGAGTACTTAAAAAAAGCAAGGTATAGAATGGCTCAGACATTCAGGAAGAAATTAGGTGCATACATCTGGTACCATTTGCAATTTGCATTTGCCACGGATTTTGCTACACATAAATCTTGCTGTAGATCCCAATATTAACGGATGGTATCTTCATTTGCTTACTCTTATGTTGTGTAGAATGTTGTCCGATGTGCAAAATTTAGTCCTGATGGGAAATATTTTGCATCTGGGAGTGGTGACACATCGATTAAGTTCTTTGAGGTGAGATTGAATTGAAAATCAAGTCTCTAGCAGGACAGGATTTGTTAGGTTTTACTTGTTGCTCATTAGTATGCTTTCTATGCAGGTTGCTAAAATAAAACAGATGATGCTAGGTGATTCCAAAGATGGTCCTGTCCGGCCTGTGATTCGTACATTTTACGATCACACACAGGTGAGAATGTCATTCTCATGCATGATAGTTGTTTGTACTACCACTGTGCCCTTTGTTAGCAAGTATACTTATTTAATTTATTGCAGCCCATTAATGATCTTGATTTTCATCCTGAGAGCCCCATACTGATATCTGCAGCAAAAGACAATACAATAAGGTATGCTTAAATTGGTTCCTGCCCACCTTTGGTATTTTTGTTGCGATCTGAGTTGTCCATCTGGGGTTAAGAATATTCAACCAAATGTTCACAAATATATTATGCAATATTTAATTATGTATTTCCTTGATATACCTGCTCAACAGGTTCTTTGACTTCTCAAAAACTGTTGCAAGGAAAGCATTCAGAGTTATTCAGGTGGTAAAATACTTATTAACATTAAATTCAATCTTGCAAGATATTCTGTAAAATGTGTGCTAGCTGCATCCAGTCAGGCTCATATTTTCAACATTTACTTGAACAGGACACTCATAATGTTAGATCCATATGTTTTCATCCTTGTGGGGATTACCTTTTAGCAGGTAGTACTATTATCCTTTCACCATATGGACTTTACCTGTAAACTTGCTCTGTTGCTCTGGTTATGAGGTTGTTGTATTAATTTGGCTAATACCGAACTTTTCTTAGCCTTTCTTTTCTGGACCAAAGATCAATGAGAGGATCGATCCAGCTTTATGAAAAGCCAACAGAGTCTTACAGCAGAAAACAAAAGATAGCGGGCGGGTTTTCCAGCTTACAAGCATGAACACTGAGCCAAAACTACCCACATCTAGACTGAAGAACTACCTAAACACATCACCACTACTTCCAGTTTACTTGAAACTCCACCAGTTAGATCAGATAGCTATCAAATTCAAACATCACATCTGCTGCACAATCATATGTCTTCAGGCAAAATCTCCCTAGGCTTCAATTCATTGAGTTTTGGCATGATATCACAGCACCACTTGTCCACCCGCTCGCGATCCTCGTCCGTTTGAAGCTTTTTCCAATACTGGAAAAAAGGAGATCAACTTATAACCCACATGCAGTGGAGATTTAACTAGTATCCATTCAAAAAAAAATAATCGTTTTTGGTAGCTACAACTCGTTTTTGCCACATTTATCTGTTTAGCAGTACATCTGTTTAAGTTAATCATAAAAAGGAAATCCTCTATGGTTCTCGGCAAGACATTTAACTTACATACATCCCTCACAGCACTCCAAACAGAATTGCTCAAGGACAATCAAACAGAATGTGATTAGTAGTTTCTTTTTTCTTACACAGTTTGCAAAAGCTTTAGTCAATTTCTTTAGTTTCTTTTGTCAAATTTTATTTTGTGCTGATGAACCCATAGTACCTACATTTGAAGTTGGTTTCATATCATACCTTTTCATTGTATCTGATGTGATTGTGAAGTGTATAACTGGTCAATGTGCTTTTTGGTATCATCTGGTAAACTCTTTAATTTGTTATTGAGTTTTGGCTGTTCTTTTGGCCTGCGAACTCATTAGTGCTAAAAACGTCGACGTTCTGTATTAAGGTCTAGACTGCTCAAAATTGCTTATGCACTTAGTGGTTTCTTGTTTTCTAATGAAAATGAGGAACCAGGGTCTATGTCCTTCAATTCTAAAAGCCCTTTAATTTAATTGACTGAAACTTCTTGACGTTCTAGACCGAGGATTTCAATTTTGTTCTGGAATGAGGCATTCTTTACTTCTTTCATTTGATGTACTCTAATAAATCGGGAGAAACATCTTCTGTGAGAGGTTAAACATCTTCTGCGAGAGGTCCGACAACAATTATTTGGGGTAGAACCACCCTAGTTGATAGAGGCACTGATTGGGCCATTACCAAAGAATAACTGATTGGAGGAGAGCATGGCAGGAACTATTGACTTGTGGGTCAATTCATTTCTGTTTGCGTCGTCTAATGCCAATGCACCCCTTTAGTGAAGACGCTCATAGCAAGACTGCTAACAAACTGATATAGATGGTAACACAAATATTCTATCCATTAGCTGTTTTGATCATGCAGTTGATTGAGATAATTTGGACAGTGCCATCCTGACCTGACAAGCATACTACTGCCCCTTAGTGCACATATGCTGCTCCTGATGCACCTTCTGTGCACAGACTTATGATGCCACCTGATTCCTTGCAACACACACAGCTCAGCCCATGCTATTGGTGGCCCAGTCAGCCAGTCTGAACTACCATGCACCTGTTATTATATTCTTGATATTCAACAAATATCACAAGTCTAGTTTCTACAGTTTTCTCTGTATTCCTGCTGGACGCTAATACTACCACATTAATATTCAAACAAGTGATACGGATATAAACATTTGTAGGGACTGATCACCCAGTTGCTCATCTATATGATATTAACACTTTCACATGCTACTTATCGGCAAATTCACATGATTGCAGTGCTGCCATTAATCAGGTATTCATTTTGTGTGAAAGGACTTATCCTGAACTTTTTGTTATTTCTAGAAAGAGGTATATTTACTATCCTAGCCTTACTCACTCATGTTGGTGCTAGGTCCGATACTCTTCTACTGGGAGCCTGTATGTGACTGCTTCCAAGGATGGTTCTCTGCGCATCTGGGATGGGATATCCGCTGAATGTGTCCGACCCATAATTGGAGCACATGCGTCTGCAGAGGTTACTAGTGCAGTTTTCACAAAAGATGAGAGGTTAGCATGCTGACTCATGTTATAAACGAAACCATGTAGCATTTCTATCTGTTATGATGGCCTACATTGTTCTTTCAGGTATGTCCTATCATGTGGGAAGGATTCTTGTATAAAGTTATGGGAAGTTGGCTCTGGACGACTTGTCAAGCAATATGTAGGCGCTGTTCACAGACAATTTCGATGTCAGGTTAGCAATGTGCTTCATCCTAATATCTTCTCTGATTTACACCATTACACATGTGGCATTGTCAGCTAAGAACTTTGCTGTGCTAATAATTTCCTTTTCTTTTTAGGCTGTCTTCAACCAAACAGAGGAATTTGTACTATCAACCGATGAACAAAACAGTGAGGTAGATTTCAAATTCAGACTAGTACTAGTATTTGTAACTTTCTTTCAGCATTGTCAACAGAAGCATGAGTGCTTGACTGTAATACTACCTCACCCTCAGGTTGTCGTCTGGGATGCACTTACCGCTGAAAATGTAGCAAGGTTGCCCTCTGGCCACACCGGTGCCCCGAGGTGGCTTGGCCACTCCCCTGCAGAACCAGCGTTTGTTACATGCGGCAACGATAGATCCGTCAGATTCTGGAAACAGACCGTGTAGAAACGTAGATCCACCAACCAATCAACCCAGAAGTTGGTGGTAGAATTAACTAAAACATTGAGATTAAAAGAACTTGTTCATGTGCTGTTCCTTAATTATTTGATTAGTCGTCACTTGTACATGTTACTGAAGTTGTACATTGATGATACTGTAGCCAACTCGGTAGGAAATTTTTGTCTCATATTGGCATTCGTGTAAGCAGAATTCAGAACTTGAACGCATGTTCTTTTTTTTATTGTTGCCATGATAATAGAAATTGGCGCTCATAACACACTTACACTAACCATTATAAACGCACACACGTACATTCTATCTCTTTAAGCATCTTAGAAAGACTAAGTTGATATATTAATGAAATTATCATAAGCGTCTCGCTGTCAACTGCTGCTACTGGTATCGTGAACCCTTGTTCAAAAGAGAAGAACATGGGAAGAAGTTGAGCCCAGTTTTGCGAGCCGGGCCCATACCAGAAGGCCCATTTGGGCCCAACCCGTTAGATTCGAGTGAACTGGCTCCAACTAAACTAATTTCCCCATTTTTTTTTCTCTCTCTCCTTCCGACGAGCACGTTCCCCGTCCTCCTCCTCCGCCCCACCTCGCGTGGCACGCCATGGCCTTCTCCCCGCGCTCGCCGTGGTCGCGCCCCAGGAAGCCCGACGTGTACTCCACCGTCGTCGTCCACGGGGACGACGACGACGACGACGCCCGCGGCGGCGGCGGCGGCGGCCATGCCCTCGCGGAGGATGACGACGAGGAGGACCCGTCGTCGCTGCCCCCGCTCCTCCAGCGCCTCCCCAAGGACTTCGGTGGCGGCGCCTCCTTCGACGAGTACGACGACCCCTACTCGTCGGACCTCGACGACGCCTCGCTCTCCGCCACCGTCGTCGTCAAGCGCGGCGCCCCCGCCTCCACCTCGGCCTCCTCCCGATCCCCGTTCCTGGATCTGCGCCGCTCCAGTCCCCGTGCCGCCGAGGGCGACCCGTACTCCACCTTCGTGGTACACGGCACCGCCCGCTCCGGCGGTGCCTCCAGCCCGCGGGAATCCGCATCCGGCACATTCATCCGCCGCTCCGGTGGTTCCTCCAGCCCCCGCGAGTCCGTGTCCGGCACATTCATTCGCCGCACGGGCAGCCCCTCCAGCCCCCACGAGTCGATCTCCGGCACCTTCATCCACCACACCAGCGGCGCCTCTAGCCCCCGCGACTCTGCCCAGGGTGGCGGAGGGTTTGGTTCCTCGTTCTGGAGCCCTGCGGTGGGGCAGTCCGAGGAGCACCGGCAACCGGCGCTTCTTGTGCAGCAGCAGCACCAGCAACAGCAGAATTCGAGGCGGAAAGCATCGGTGAGCTCTGTGCCGGAGAGTGTTACCAGGGAGGATCCTTCCACTAAGTATGAGCTGCTCCATGAGCTTGGTGCGCCTCTTGCTTTTGGCATTATATTTCCCGATTTACAATGCTTCCTAATTATTCCGAGCTGTTTGCATAAGCACAACTCAATTGATGATTGCAGGTAAAGGTTCCTATGGTGCAGTGTACAAAGCAAGGGATCTCAGAACACAGGAGCTTGTGGCTATCAAGATCATCTCCTTGACAGAAGGGGTTGGTTTCTCTGTTGATAAATTTCAGTTGAGATTGTAAATAATGTCATACTAGTTAGCTGAACACGCGTACGGAATATTCAAATTATAACGTGTATGAAATAAAAACAAACTAAATAGTCTGTCTAGTTAATAATAGTCCCTCTGTTCACGTGTATACCATGTTCGTTTGTTTTTTAACTTATATTTATTGTCTCTAATGCAAGACTTCTACTGCACATTGTCATGTAATATGTTTGTTTGTTGGTTGTAAACTCTCCTTAATATAAGTTTGGCCGGCATCTACGCTGGCCCAATGGAAAAGAATCATTGTCATGTAATATATTACATGATTACATTTGGCAAGATGATTCCAGTAGCATTATTTTCATGTAGCTAATCTATATACTTCAATCACATTTTGAATTCTAAAGTTTAAAACATTGACCACACATGCACGAATTCCACAAAGACCTACCTATATTAAGAGATAGAGGGAGTACTACCCATCTAGGATGGCTACAACAAAAACACATTTTAATAGAAAAAGTTTATCAGTATTTATTTTCATGACTTCTTTGCTTCCTACTCTGCCTCACTTTCATATTGACATCGTGTTGTGACTTGTGAGCATTTAACCTTCATGTATTAAATTGTGACTGACAAAATATACACAAAAGGATATCCCATTATGACCCGTTGTATTTCTTTAAAGTCTAAAACCTGTCTTTGTTATCAGGAAGAAGGATATGAAGACATACGGGGAGAAATTGAGATGCTGCAGCAATGCAGCCATCCGAATGTCGTCCGCTACTTTGGAAGCTATCAAGGAGAAGAATACCTTTGGGTATAATCCAATATCCTGATAATATAATCTTTCATATAATATTTTGAGATCTTTTTTATAATATTTGTCTACTTGTGAACTCATTAGTTATGTTGTTGCGTGCTTCAATTTGCAGATAGTTATGGAATACTGTGGTGGTGGAAGCGTTGCCGATTTGATAGGCATAACAGAGGAGCCTCTTGATGAATCCCAAATAGCTTATATATGTAGAGAAGCACTAAAGGTTCATTTGTTCATACTTCATATGACTCAACTGTATGTTGAATTTTACTATTATCTTAAGTAGCTATGAGCTTTCCTACTTTTATTGCAACAAAAATTCACCATCAGTTTTAATGGTATTTTATTAAGCCAGAATAATGCTATAGAGAACCTTTAGAGGCCCAACAAAAAACTGGGCACCCTTATGGTGATCATTTCCAGATATTTTACTTGCATATTTTCTGCTGCAGGGTCTTGCTTACTTGCATTCAATTTTTAAAGTTCATAGAGATATTAAGGGTGGCAACATTCTGCTAACTGAGCAAGGAGAGGTGAAGTTGGGTAAGTCAAGTTTCTCTGGACCTCTAGTATGCTTCAATTAAATTGTTAGGGCTTGTTTGGATATGGATAGGATGGGTGGGATAAGGATGGAGGTTTATACTGAAGATTGGTGAAAGACGGGGAGGATTACCAACTTCCATTTTCTCAATCCCTGTCCCATGCCTCTATCCCTGAATCCAAATACCCAGTTAGTGTTTATTTGAGCCTGCACTTGTGAATTTTACAAGACATCTCACCAAAACGATGTTTCAAACAGGCGATTTTGGGGTAGCTGCCCAGCTGACGAGAACCATGTCAAAGCGCAACACGGTATTCTTCTCGATTGTGTTTGTTTTGCTATTGTATATCCGAAGCTGCAGAGTCTTAGTTATTGATTGCTGCTACAATAAAGGAAGTGGCTGATACAATTACGGTAGCAGTTACCATAATTGGAGCTCCCATTTGTGTATAGCCATTGATTACTATGTTAATTTGATGGGGGAAATGTACTCATGTTTATTTTGGATAGAGTATTACTCCAAGCTAGTTATGTCGAGTTTTATACCACTTGGGTTCCATCCTATTATAGATGGAACAGGTGAAGTATCTATTTTCTCTATTTTGTATGACCTAATTCCTTGGTACTCATTCGATCCTAGATTGGTTGAACCCAACTGAGCCCAAGCAAATCTAGCACCAGAAAGATCCTCACTGCCTCTTATTCCCCTCTGTTTGCGATGGCTTCTTGTCCCCCAAATATCACATCATAAGTACCCTCACGACCCTTCTCACATGTTTCAAACCATTCAGCTATTGGCTGTGCTTTATTGCTACGAAAATCTATTTTCTGCCTTCAGGCGTGAAATGAGAGAAGGTATTTGGGGAGGAGTGGGAGAAGATGGAGGGGAAAGCATGGCACAAGCATGTCCAGTGCACAAATTTTGAACTTTATGGGTGTGTACAAAAGGGTGACATTAGCTGTCTATAAGAGATGTCACAGGGGATATTTTTTTATGAGGGGAGAGAGAGAGAGATGCTACAAACAGCTCTGTGTGGATATCTTCTGTATTATGTGGCCTTGATTTTCTAAGTTCGTGCCATAATTAGGATCCTTTACAGGCTAATTGATAGCTGAGATAATCCATTGTATTTATTTTCTAAGACTTAGAGGGTTAGTACAGACCACAGCAGTCATGCGCCATTGTACATGCCATAAGAATATGCCATCTCTTTTATCTTTATGACTATGTTTCAGTCCTTTTTTCATAGTGTCATTCATCTATTTTCTACGAGCAGAATAAGCAGCCACTTCTAAAAAACACACACTGACTTTGTCAGATTTGCATACCATGCGCTAAGACTGCATGCCTGCATATATCAGTTTGCTTATTGCCAACTTTGAATACTTGAATGTTGACTTGCTAATCTACTGACATCAAAACACAAAGATGTACAAAGTGACATGTATATAATTCTATCAGTGCATGACAGCATTTTGCTAGCTGATACTTATCTGGGGTGGCATTTTCACAAAGCATATATCTTAGTAGCACACATACTGTTTTTTGTAATCCAGTGTTTAATGTTTATGCCTGTCAGTTCATTGGCACTCCACATTGGATGGCACCTGAGGTTATTCAAGAGAGTCGATATGATGGAAAGGTACCGTCTCTCGCACACATACACACAGTCACAATTATGCACGTGAGTGCATTGCTTTCCATTGTGTTTATATAACTACTAGATTGCTGGAGATGGTGCATTCTAGCAATATTTATGTATATTGCATTCGGAATTAGGAGCTTCGGAGTCTCTGCTTTGAGATTCTTTGTAGGAATTTTTGCCTACTTGGGTTTGACATAAAAAAAAATCTTAAAAGCCACACGAAAAAGTTGTACCTTGGGTTATGGACATATAAGGTTTTTAGTTTGTACTTTACTAAACAAATTGCTGTGCAACCCTGCCCAGACATGTGATTTTTTTTTTTGGTTCTTTCCTTGATGGTTCATGAAGTGAAAAGTTATTATCTGATAGTTTAAACTTCTAAAGGAACACAACAATGTCATAGCGTTGAGGAAATCTTGACAGTTTGAATTTTCTCCATTTTGTTCTTCCACTGTTGTAGCAAAGCTAATCATGCATTTTTGTTTTTCCCTTTTCAATTTCCAGGTAGATGTGTGGGCATTAGGTGTATCTGCAATTGAAATGGCAGAGGTAGGAAATATATTTGGTTCTTCCTTTTGAAACTGTATAGTTGTTCTTTTAACCTACTAGTTCTGTGATGCATAAATATTTATCCTTTTATCATTTTTTTTGGTGTCTCTGACTGTAGGGTATGCCACCGAGATCCACCGTGCATCCAATGAGAGTAAGCAGAAGACTTCTTGATTCATTTAATTCTCCACACTAAAGTGCTTATAAATGTATCAAAGCTACTTTGATGCAATGTGCTTTGAATATTCTATGTATTATGGTTTCTTAGATGAGTTCTCCTGCTAGTAGTTATTTCCTCTCTTTCTCCCAATAATGTTTCATGCATCATTATATTTCTTTTAACTATTTGGTTGTATACCATGAATGCATGGATATATTCTTGAATAAGCGAATCGAAGCTGTTGTGGTTCCTGAATCGTTTGTTTCTTCACTTCATCTTGCTAAATAGTACAATCTTTTACTCCATCATTCTGCTTGAAGGCTTGAAGCATTAGCAAATTACATATCTTTCGCCCTTACTCCAGGTGATCTTTATGATATCTAGTGAACCCGCACCAATGCTTGAGGACAAGGAGAAGTGGTGAGTGCCATCTAATGCACCATGAACTGTTTTGCTTCTCTGAGTAGCGGTAACAGCTGATAAGACCATGACCATAAAACTTTCAGCCCAGCATTCTTTTCAAGGATCTTGTTTCTTTTGCTCTTCAAAGAAATTATAACAGTGTCAGCTGTGATCTATTATCAAGGAATTACTATAGTGCATTTGCAGGTTTCAAAACTGAGGCTTGAATCAATTGTCTGTTAGTTATCACATATTAAACCTATGTTGTGATTAAACCCTAGAGCAACCTTATGAGCAGAACCATTTGGAATGAGCTGGTGGAAAACTATAGTAGAAGCATCAATATATGGTTCCTTTTTTATTTTATACTAATTGAGGTGACACTTTGTGAAGTTCTTATATGCTAATTTCCTGCCTCTATAATCAAGTGAACTCTGTCATGACCAATAGAAGTTGTGCCATCTTGTATGAATATTTTATTACCTCAGCAGCCTGAGCCTTTTGAATTAGGAGCCCATCACATACAGTTTGACACAGTTGTACCCAGCAAATATGGTGATGCTGATGTAGTTAACACAAACATGATGCATTTCAGTCAACAGTATCAACCATTGACTCCTTTACCTAATGTCTATTTCATTCCAATTTCTTAGATTCACATGCTTTTGAGTGGATAAGGTGGCTACTTTTATCTTTGCCTTTTAAACTATTGTAGGTTTTCAAACTCAGTCTCAGGTATTTATGTCAAAATTTAACTAGAGCATAAACAAACAAGAAGTGTATTTTAAAAGTAGTCACACTTTAATTTCACTCCCTTTGCTCATCCACTAATTCTTGTTATTAGCTATTTCTTTGGTCAAGGGCATCCAGTGAAACTTCTTGAGCATTGGTTGGTCTAAGTTTTTGTTACCCTATCCTTCAGGTCCCTTCTTTTCCATGATTTTATTGCCAAATGCTTAACAAAAGATCCAAGACTTCGACCAGCTGCAAGCGAGATGCTTAAGGTACTTCATTAGTGCTTAGGTCAACTTTGTTATTTATTTTCATGATTATTTGTTTCTACATTTACTTATGTCACTCCCTCGTTCTCTTCTGCCAATTCCTTATGCAGCACAAATTTATTGAAAAATGTAACCCTGGAGCTTCGAAAATGTTGGCAAAAATCAAGGAAGCAAAGAAGATCAGAGCAAAAGTAGCTGCGGAGACCGAGCTATCTGGCCCTGACGGTGTATGTTAAACTCTATATATTCTGTGCATTGATTTTTGTCAATGTGGTCTTCTGAGTTTGCTATCTGTAGGGAATGCAAGACGCAACTGTTAGAATTAATGATGACTTTGGAGAAACTGTTCCAACAAACCCTCAGCAACAAACAAATCACGAAACATATGATGGTGGGGCAGGTAACTGTAAGTGATAACCGCGCAAGTATAATAAATCTGTATCCCCTTTATATGTCCTACACATCAATTTCGTTTTTTCTTCTTTTTTTTGGGCCTCTGTTGTTTCATTGGGACTTTCCTTCTCATGCGATCTTTCTTCAATTGTTCCATTCTCCCTCTAGGACGCTAATGATAAACAGCAAACCCTATACATGAGGTTCATGAGCGTTAGTTACTTGTCCTTATGACTCTTCTGTGAAACAAAGTTTCATATTGATTGAGCACACAGTGTTAGTGCTTGCTTCTTTTCCCCAGTCTTGTGCTCTCCACTCGAAACAACCACTAAATTGTTTGTCCTTACAGGTGATTTTGGGACAATGATAGTTCATCCTGAAGACGGCGACGAAGTTGATGAATCACCCATTTTCCCAAATTCAGAATTCATACCAGGCCTTGGGAGCATAAACTCTTTCACACATGATCCAAAGAGGGCTGAGCTTATTTCAAATTTTTGGTATGATAAACAGAAAATAGTTTTGTTATGAATGTTTTTTTCACTCAGAAAGCAACATAGCGAAAAGCGAAAAGCGAAAAGCTTTCTCCCATCAGAAATAAAGTTTATGTATAACATCTTTATCAGGGCAGAGAACACGGCTGATATTGAAGCCAATAAAGAGCAATATCTAGATGAACATCCTGATATGCAGGAAGCAAAAGCAATGCCACCTTCAACTGGAACGGTTAAAAAGCTTAAAGTTGCAGAAGGGACTATGCCACGCCATGGTAATCAAGTTAGCGCTGCCTCACCAGGTGTTGCTAGCACAACGACCAAATTAAACAGCAGCCCCAGCCGTAAAGCATTTTCCGTTCAGGATAAGGTATACTTTGTGGTTGGTCACTCATGCCTCAGATATTTAACATTATTGTTTTGAACCAGACCAAAATACTTAGATTAGTAATGCAGCTGTACACCCTTCTCCCTTTCACTCTCAGCATAAATTGAAAATGCCTCTATATTTTCCTTTTTGTAGCTCTGGTCAATTTATGCTGCCGGCAACACCGTGCCTATACCATTCCTCAAGGCAATTGACATTTCACCGCTAGCTCTAGTATCAGATAGTGTAGTTGGAAATGGCCTGGCTGGGTCAAATAGAACTGATGCACTGGAGGCAGTTAGGGAGCTTTTCAGTGGTGATGGGCAGACAAAGAAAGGGCGCAAAGGGCAAAATGAGGTATGATTCAGACTCTATCTAAAGTAACACTAGCTTTCTTGCCCATATGCGTCTCTGATATTGGGTTTGCTTGCATTAGGTTCCTCTTCCTCCTGGGGTGCACCACAGATTGACCACAAGCCCCACATTGATGAACCTGGCCCAAGCCCTTGCTTACCACAAAACGTGAGTTGTCTGCACTGATGTTTGTTGATCTTTCTTTTACACACAAAAAATTAAAGCAATCGGACAGATTTTTATACATTTCTTCCATAAATATTTGATATAGGTGTTACGAGGACATGCCTCTGCAAGATTCGCAAGCAACACAAGAGCAGCAGACAATACAGAACCTTTGTGATACACTTCGAACCATACTGAGACTGTAGTCTGTGGACATGCATGAGTAAAAGATACGACCTTGGAGCATACCGAACACCGAAATGCCACGCCGAGTCATGGCCTGATTTTGGCTTCTCATTTTGATGGTGGGGTTGATCCGGCCAGCGTGGAGTCCCTGTAACCAAAAGCAAGCACGGCATGGTGTCCACTGCAGAAGAGCAGAGCAATGCTGATGAAGCTTGACATTAGTTTATAGATGCTGGGTGACCTTGAAGCTGGATGATAGACGGAAGGAATTCTGTTTTGGAGATGGAAATTTTGTCTGATGTTAATAGCAGGTATTTTCTGTGGTTAGTGAGATTGTATTCGACCTTTTGCTAATCAAATTTTGCGGCTCAAATGGTGACGTGCGCTCAGGCCCTGTATTTTTAACATATTTCATTTGTTTTTTTCTCAGAATAAAGAGAAATCGTATTAATTACTACTAGTATAGTATTATATCCGTTGCCAGATGAAAAAAGCATGAGTGCTGTACTGCTGCCCGTCTAGTCATGTAGTACCCTGCTCCTGCTGATCGATGGCTTGAATGCTGTGTATATTGACCGAAATATATACTGTAGTTGACCAAAATCTGGAGCGGCATGGTTCTTGCTGTTACGAGCGTCTCCGGCACGAAGTCTACTGGCTCCAGCTTTCTTGCAAAGAAAGATGTACAGAGACGCGAAAAGTCTATGGTCTTTTGTTCCACTTCCACAAAGTTGATGCAAAGCTTAGACAGTCTTTACCCAAAGCATACTGACAATTTGTATTCATGAAGCATACCGAAACAGTTTATTTGTCAGTACAAAACTTCGTTCAATGTCTCGTTTAAAATGGAGAAAATGAAAGATAATTTTTAGAGATTTATTAGTTAAATTATGTGGATATATTGTAAAATTCCTACCTTCCAAAAGATGCCTTAAACTAACGAGAGATGAACTGAAAAGCTTTCGGCTTTCCGTTAATCCCATAAGAAAATAATTGGAAGGGACTGGGTGTAATTTATCCTGCACCTTCAATCCTTTGGAGACAGGATTAACCAAACAAAGCCGTAATGATCATATTTTATACCTACAATTACTTGTGTTGGGGGGAGGGACACTACTCTGATTTAGACTTATTACTCTGATTTAGACTTATCCTATGCCAAAACAATTTGCCTCCAAGGGTATGTTATGACACAAATTTGTGAGGCGCACATGCTATCCCAGTCACTGTTTTGTTAGATACTTCTAATATTAAACGAGAGACATTCGTACACTGTGCATCATGGTGGTAGCCTTAGTAGGATCCCGGTTCACCTTTAAAAAAAAAAAAAACTCGAAGCTTTTCCAGTGGCGACGCAGTGCAGTACGCGGTGCGCCGTCTTTACCCACCGGGATTGGTGTGGAGCCAGGTGATACCTGTCTCGGTTGCGCTCGCCCTCCCCCACCCCACTTGTCCTGGGCTACGCGCGCCGGTGCGAGGCTGCGACTGCGAGCGAGCGCGCCATGCCATGTGATCGGCGCACGCCGCAACAAGCGCACGCCACGAGGCGAAGCGATACGGTACAAAAGGCGCATCCGATCCCACTGTCTCGTTCTCGTCTCGCCTCGCCTCGCCTCGTCTGAATCCCACCCAACCCAAGTCAGTCTCCCTCCCCGCGCGCGGCCGCGCCCCCACCACCCACACAAGTGCACGCACAACCCACCACCACCCATCCGTTGCCCACCGGCGGCGGAGGGCGGCGGGCCGGCGGCCATGGGGAAGAACCTGCGTATCAAGACGGGCAGCCGCGCCCCGCTCCTCGCCCAGGGGGTGGGTTCCCGTTCAACCGCCTCTCTATTTCCCTCTCTCTCTGTGTCTCTTCCCCTCTATGCTTTTGCGCGCCTAATTCTGCTTCGTGCTGCAGGAGACGTCGAGGGCGCTCTCTGATCTCGAGGAGGGCAGCAACGTCCAGGTTCGGAGCCGAATCCCACCTTAATTCCCGCTTTCCTCGATTGCACCGAATGGTGCAGCTGCTATAGCGATGGCTAAATGGCTAAATTGATTTTTTTTTCCCTTCGTCTGATTGTGATCATCTCAGCCAGCGAACGTCGGGTTCTGTCGGGTCATCAAGTTGGTGAGTCCATGCTCTGCACTAGACGAGGAAAAAAAAACATTCTGGTCATTTCTGATGATACGGTTGGTTAATCGCTGAACACGTGAGCATGTGGGTTGTAGGCGAGGCATGACGCGGGGAAGCTGGTTCTTGCCACCATGGCGCTGCTCGTCGCTTCGCTCAGTAACATTCTCGTTGTAAGTACTCACCACTTGTTGATTGAGTCAGAGCTAATTTAAGCTCTATTGTGTTGTTCTGATGCCGAAACTGCCAAAGCACGATACATTGGTTCTTGTAAGCAAAGGTCTTCATTGAACTGAATTAACTCAGCTGTACCTTAGAAAAAGCTGGAACATGACATAATTATGGGAGTCTCATTTGATCTTTGACCTGCAATGAAGTTAACACTATAACAATCTGAAGAGTTATTTTTATAACTGAAAAGTGTAGAGCAGGATCAAAGGGTGTTGCAGCTCTTTTCTCAGTATCATGTTGCACATTTTTCTTGTTGTAATGTTTGGATCATCTTGTGCTATCCCACAGCCGAAATATGGTGGAAAGATAATTGACATTGTTTCAAGAGATGTTCGGCGTCCAGAAGATAAAGCTCAAGCCCTAGATGATGTGACGGGCACAATATTGTATATTGTCATAATCGTTGTAACTGGGTATCTTCTTGAAAACCTTGAATTAATATTGTAAATATGCACTCTGTCTATGGCATTACCTACTTTCGTTTGTTCAGTACAAATTTGGTAGGTCTAACATGCTGCATTTTTAATTAGTAATTATTAAACCATTAATATCTAATACTTCACGTTTGTAGAAAGTAATTCATGCTAATGTGATAAACAAAAGTGGTATTATTTACGGAAATTTCATCAGCCAACTACCCCTGTTTCAGTTCAGTTTGCACAGCGCTTCGGGCATGGCTATTCAATTCTGCTAGTGAGAGAGTAGTTGCTCGACTGAGGAAAGACTTGTTTAGTCATCTAGTAAATCAGGCAAGTACCTTAGTTCCATCGAAAATTTTTCATTGTTAAAAAGTATTGCATGCAGCTATATTCGTTCTCAACAGCTTATCTTGTGCAAACACAGGAAATAGCGTTTTTTGATGTCACTAGAACAGGAGAGCTATTAAGCAGGCTTTCTGAAGATACACAAATAATAAAGAATGCTGCTACAACTAACCTTTCAGAAGCATTGCGCAATATTACTACTACATCTATTGGTCTTGGTTTTATGTTTGCAACTTCATGGAAATTAACATGTAAGTTCATCAATTCCAAATGTTTTTTGTGCTATATTTAAAGAACTTGCTGGCATTTTATTTTGGTTTTGTGAGGCTTAATTATGCACTTTGGCTTCATATGCTTAACTGAACTTTTCAGATGAGCATTATTTTCCTTTCAAATCACTAAAGTGTGTTCGTCTTTTGATTTATACAATTACCGTATCACTGTGTATGTGTGTTCTCTGTAAAATTGAAGTAAATCTCCTTACTACTTTCTTCACAGTGCTGGCACTTGTAATTGTTCCGGTTATATCAATTGCTGTGCGCAAATTTGGACGCTTTCTTCGTGAACTTTCACATCAGACACAGGCAGCAGCTGCTGTAGCTTCATCCATAGCCGAGGTTTGTAGCATCAGAACATCCCGTTGCAATTTATTGAGAATTTGGGCATGTTAAGTGGTTTTATTGAATCTTTTTTTTTCTTTAGGTGCTATCACCAAGTATAAAAACCAAATATGTGTTCTAGTTTGATTGCTAGCATATGGTAGAAGTAGAATCCTAGGCTCTTCATTTGTGTTCCTTGACAAATCTATCTAATTGTGTTCAGGAATCTTTTGGTGCCATTCGCACAGTAAGATCGTTTGCTCAGGAGAGTCATGAAGTCTTACGATATGGTGAGAAAGTAGAGGAGACACTGAAACTTGGTCTCAAGCAAGCTGTGAGTACACTACCACTAATGTAAAATCAGCAACATATTGCACAGCGATCTGATTCAATGCATTCTTTTGTAGAAAGTTGTTGGCATGTTTTCTGGAGGGCTCAATGCAGCATCAACCCTATCAGTGGTCATTGTAGTTATTTATGGCGCTAACTTAACCATCAACGGTTACATGACAACTGGTTCTCTCACATCATTCATTTTGTACAGCCTTACAGGTACTGTTCAGTTTTGTTGGTATTGTGTTGCTGGACCTAATGATACCATATATTATAACTTCACATCTAGAAGTCGTCACTAGCCATCATGTTCAGTATGCTATGATCTTTCTGAACAATTATATCTCTTGTGTATGCAGTTGGATCATCAGTCTCCGCCTTGTCAGGACTATACACAACTGTAATGAAAGCATCGGGCGCAAGCCGTCGAGTATTTCAACTTCTGGACCGTGTTTCCTCAATGGCAAATTCCGGGGACAGATGCCCAACAAAGTATGTTTCTAATGGTATATCAGCATTCCTGTTCTGTTCTACCTATTGTCTTTGACATTTTGTTTATTCTAGTGAAAACGATGGGGAGGTTGAGCTCAACGATGTCTGGTTTGCATATCCCTCTCGGCCTTCTCATATGATTCTGAAGGTAAAATATTTTCTCAATGCTTTACTTTGCAGACTCACAGCTGATATCAAATATTCTGAAGATTTGATAATTTGCCTAGCATGGTGTGGACATGTCAAGAAAAAGCTAGCCACTGAAATTGCATCGCTTATAATTCTTGTTCTTCTAGTATCATTGGTTCGTTTTTCTGAAAAGAAAAGTTTAACATTCCGTTTCAGATCTTTTACCATGTTTTATCTGCAACATAACAGCAATATCTACTACAAACTTTACCAAATAGAGTATTAGTTTCCTGTCATTGTAGCTGTTTTATATGGAAAAGAAACGGAAGGTTTGACTTGAAATATCTGAGAGTTTTTAGATTGCATGTGGGTTAAA
This sequence comes from Oryza punctata, assembly GCA_000573905.2. NCBI lineage: Eukaryota > Viridiplantae > Streptophyta > Magnoliopsida > Poales > Poaceae > Oryza > Oryza punctata. The sequence goes on from CM002490.2 coordinate 35,841,795, forward strand.
TAATTATATGCTTGAACTCATAAAAAATGTATACATTAAAATGATATGTATACAATTTTTTAAAAGGTTTACCATGAGTATAGAGCATTTTTTTTCAACTATGGCAAAATCCACTTTGCTTATATCAGCTTAAGATTTTGTCTAATGCCATCAATTTGCAGGGAATAACGTTGAAGTTAGCACCAGGTTCAAAGGTAGCTCTTGTTGGGCCAAGTGGTGGTGGGAAAGTAAGGACTGCTTTCCTATATGCCAATTACTTGGCATGTTGTTTGACCGATGAATTTGTTTTTCAATTGCACCTTACAATTTTTAACATCACATTTTTGCAGACTACAATAGCAAATTTAATTGAACGGTTTTATGACCCTCTAAAAGGAAGAATCTTGCTTAATGGAGTGCCTTTGCCAGAGATTTCACATCAGTTTCTCCACAGGAAGGTATGTTGTGCAACTATTTGTCATATAGTGAACTGTTTACTTGTTATAACACGGAAACAAGTATTTCTACAGTAACTTCACATATGGTTGTATTGCTAGGTTCACATTCTTAATGTCTGATTTGATAGTACTTCAATCTGCGGCCGTAATGTCCATTGAATCCAGGAATCTTGTAGATCCTGTAAACATGGTTCAACAATTTAGTCCAGAAGTACTTTAGATTAGAATTTAATAACACTCATTTCAATAAATTCGGAACCTCTTACAATTAGGAGCTCGTGATAGAAATAGATGTGCATGGTTATCTTAGTTCAGAAAATGTTTGTCTGATTTCAGGTAAGCATTGTTAGTCAGGAGCCTGTGCTCTTTAACTGCTCCATCGAAGAGAATATTGCTTACGGATTGGAGGGCAAAGCCAGCTCTGCTGACGTTGAGAATGCAGCTGTAAGTACCTGTAGTACAACTACTAATAACGCTGGAATTTTTTTTTTGGAATATCTTACATTCTCACTAGCTAACTTCTGGATGCAGAACATGGCAAACGCTCACAATTTCATATGCAGTTTTCCAGACCAATACAAGACTGTAGTTGGAGAGCGGGGCATCAGGTTATCAGGTGGGCAGAAGCAGAGAGTTGCCATTGCAAGAGCTTTGCTTATGAACCCTCGAGTGCTCCTCTTGGATGAAGCTACCAGTGCGCTGGACGCCGAAAGCGAGTATCTTGTTCAGGTACCTCTATGGCTCTATCACTCCACCGCTACTAATTACTGACCTGATTCCAACCAAAAAACAAGCACAGCAGTTATCTACTTATCTTTCTTCGATGCCTGATGCCTCTGTACCCATCCAACATATGATGATATGAACATACTTGATCTCTTGATTGGAGAGCCAGAATGTGACATGATTCTTCCTTGATGCCACAGGATGCAATGGACTCTCTGATGAAAGGGAGGACCGTGCTTGTGATAGCTCACCGGCTGTCCACCGTCAAGAGCGCCGACACCGTCGCCGTCATCTCCGACGGCCAGATAGTGGAGAGCGGCACGCACGACGAGCTCCTCAGCCGCGACGGCATCTACACGGCCTTGGTGAAGAGGCAACTGCAAGGGCCAAGGTTCGAAGGCACCAGCAATGCAACAGCCGAAATAGAACCCATTGGCAATGGACAATAGACAAAATTATAGCTTCTGCATACTCCGGGCAGGTGGATACCGTCTCCTGATGATCCACTGAATGTAACTGATCTGAATGCATATCCACTCTGAAAATGCCACGCAGTCCCGCAAAACAGTACAACACATTCTAATTGTCACGAGCTGCTACTGTATCTTACTCAATTAACTCGCTTTTTTTTTAGAATGTAATTATGCCTTGAAGGCGTAATGTTGGGCGGATGGGTAATGGCCGCACTCATAGTGTGTTGCTTGATTGCTTCTCACACGACAAGTAACTGTTTCTCTCCATACGCAAATATAAGTATATAAATATTTTTAGAAGTTCTAACACAAATTAAGGTTAAAACGAAATCACTTGGCATCCTTGGGAGTTTTCCTTCACTGGGAAAGATAACGTTAGGTGATGCGACTATCAAAAGGCAATAAATACAGGAAATCATCAGAATGACAAATTTGGGAAGCAGTATTCTTGAAATACAATATTTTGAACAAATTTAAAATGCTAGAAATATTTATATTTATGAATGAAGGGAATGTAATTGTTTAGGGGAAAATGAAAATAGCTAGCAGCCTAGCACGCGCACTCATGATTTTTTTAACCTTTTTGAAATTTTAACTTTAAAAATAAACTCTAAAATTTTAGATTAAAAATAAATCTTTTGGTCATGCCATTTGAGCTGATACGGTAGGATAATAGTTACACGGTCACACCATGTCAATGGCAATATGCCACATGGTGTTATAAAAGCCCTTTGCCACACTACGATTTTTTACCAACTTGAAAAGGTTGCTTCGATCCACTCTATGGTTACAAGTTGGGATTCGGGAACAAGTCTCCAAGGGATTGGGTGGCGTCTAATCTTGGTTATGCAAAGATAAATATCGATGGATTTTCCTATGTAGAATTCAGGAAGCAAGTACGGTGACAAAGCACCTTTTAATGGTTTTTGTAATTCAATTTCAGTAAATTAGCCAAGGCATAAGGTACATTTAGACGAATCATCCCTATTTATCACTTTTGCTACCACTTGCATATAATCTATCATATATCATAAAACGTTGTGCACAAAGGATTTTTCTATTAATAATTGGGCCAACCAACCAAATAGTAGGTTTTTTTGCACGGTGCGGGAGTAGGTCTCTCCTCTATCTAGGAAAAGCAAAAGCTAGACGATTAAGTGAAAGTAGGCTCATATTCGGTAAAGTACATCACGCCCAAACCTACATTGTTCCATTTCAACCTAAAGGTGTGCTGCTACCCTTATGGAATTTTTATGTCATGGTGCAAATGTGGAACAAATGAAGCTACTAGTTTGTTGAGAGATGCTTGCATTGACTATAGAATGGATTTGGAAAAGGTGAATTGCTTGTTGGAATAATCTCTCGGCTAAGGAAACGAGAGAGAATCACGCGGTCCGTTTCCACCCATTGGCCCACGTGATTAACACACATAACTCATGATTAATTTCCTTCAAGCGCGACGTTCGAACGTGTGGTTTTCCTCCGAAGGACTCGCCCCCGATTCCCTCACCGCACACAAGGTGACGACTAACATACGGATTAACCAAAACTAAAACCCTCATACTATCGATCCTAAGGTGCGGTGAAGGGGAACGATGGACGAACTCCACAAGGTGATTTCTATTGCCACTGCCGCATGGTGATCTGTATCACCGGCGCTCTACGACCATGATGACTCCTACACTGACACAAACGATGACTTAAGGCGGCACTAATGGCTTCTCAATTCACCGGTTAGTAAACCACCAAATTTCATACAAGAAATTAGGTGATCATGCATTGCCTAAGATTATGTTTATAAGAATTGGATCCAACATTGTTGAGTCAGACTAGTGGTGTGCGACTATTAAGGACGCAAAAGGATCAATGAACCTTATTTTTGAAGTGTGAACATGTTATGTAATTAGAGGGTACAATACTATTGCGAGTGAACTTGCTAATTATGTGGAGGATGAGTTCAATGGTTTTATCCTTTGAGATTGTGATTTTTCTATATAATTAATAGCAAATTTTACTACAAAATACTTTAAAAAGTGATTTTTATTGAAGGGCACCATAACGGCAAATTTTACTTAAAAATACTTTAAAAAGTGATTTTTATTGAAAGGCACCACAAAAGTATGGATTTGCTGGTGAATATTCTAGCTTCTTTGTTTTTCTTTTCTAACTATACGCATAGTTTCCAATAACTAAGAACTAATAAGAGGATAAAGTAACCACCAATAAACCTGCACTTACGATATCTCATAAACATTTATCTTAATTTTACCATATATAAAACGAAGATTGAGGTCTAGATAAAAAAAACATATAAGTTTTGAGACGGTTTCTTTTTATAAAATTAAAAATACAAAAGGGTTGAATTTTTTGTTTTAAAAAAATCCACCGGGTTTGTCGTTCTTCAGTCGACTCGAATAGACAAGCTCGAGCCGGAACCTCAAACCTCGGTCGACTCGAACCCTGAAAAAGTCCAAAAAGAACCGGTGACTCGACCCACCCTGCCACACGGACACGGTACGCGCACCTGTTCCGCTTCCTTCCGCCGCGCCACTAGGATTTCGGGGAGCACGACGCAATACCCACGCAAAAAGCATTTTTTCTGACATTTGCTCTGCCCTGACGTTAACGACTCGCAAATTCGCAAAGCTCCTCCTCGTCTCACTCGCTCCCCCCTCTCCCCTCTCCTCGTCTCTCCTCCCCACGATTTCGTCTCCTCGGGGCCAGATCTGGAAGCCGCCGCCGCGCGCCGGCGGTGAGGGATGGCGATGCTCCAGGGCGGCGCCGCCACCACCGCCGCCTCGTCGTCGTCGAAGCGGCGGAACCAGCAGCGCAGGCAGCGGCGGAAGCGCGCCGCCGCGAGGAAGAAGCGGGGAGGATCCCCTGGCTCAGGTAAGTAACCGCGTCGCGACGCGCTGTCGTTGTTGCTCGCTCGGGTTTCATCTCTCTCCCGCTAATAATAGACGTTTGTTCTGCGGTTCGATCAATCTAGAGAGGCAGCCTAGCATCCGTGAAAGCGAAACCCTCTTGTGTGAGAAGACACACTTTGCTTTTCTGATATCTGTTTGAGTCTCAGAAACCTATGTTTCAAAATTTCTTGGTTTTAATATTAAGGTTGAAGGCTACTACCTGATTAGATACTTTTTTTTCTTTGCAGAAAACAATGGAGAGGAACACGCTGATGCTCAAGGATGCTTACATGACATCTCTGTTAGCAAGTCTGAAAATTGCGAGGAAGGCGGCTTTTCAACTAAAGGAGATTTGCCCCGGAAAGCAGGTTGTGATTTGGAAGCAAATTTGTGCGTAGAATCAGTGCATAGTTCCTCCAGTCAGTTGGTGTATTCAAGTGAGAATGGCAAGCCGGAGTGTCCAGAAGTGAAGAATGCTAACTCAGCAGGGAATTCAGAACATTGCATGCTCGACACCGGGAAAACTACAGATCATGATACATCTTTCATGCCATTTCAAGGTTCTAGGTTTGATGCAAATGTCAGGATCAATGGCCTACACTCCACAACTGAAGAGAGAGTTTGTCAAAGTACAGTTGGTGACGGTTTTACTGGCATGTCAAGTGCTGGTTACTACCCTTACAGTGTACAGGAGAACCAGAGGATAGGACCTTTTATGAGAGAACCTAATACCCTGCACAGCCATTTTCTGCATCCATCACATGTTAGGGGTTACATAGGCAACCAGTTTATGGGTTTTCCTCCTGTACACCCAATGAATGCATTCAATCCATTCAATCAAGGTTTTAACTTCTTCCAGACAGGAAATATGCCCCCTTACGGTGTATCGGATGTTCATCGTGATCTGAACATTTATGGATTAGGTGCCATGGGGAAATGGGAATATGATTATGGAAGATATATGGATTATACCAATATAGAGAGAAATGAACTGCGCATGAAAGAAGAAGCTTACTTATCAACACACAACAGTGTTAACTTCATAAGGCCTTCAAGTTTACCTCAGGCGTATGAGCAAAAGCCTCCAGTCACCTTGTTACCAAGAGTATCCTTGACAGGGTTTCGGAAGAAAAAGCTTCTTATTCTAGATCTTAATGGTTTGCTTGCGGACATCAATCAAGATTACCACAATTCTCATATGGCTGATGCAAAGGTTCGAGGCAAACTAGGTGAATTTACTTGTACAATCATCCATTATTATCATTTGCAAAATATTGTTCTAGAGTTGTTACACAAGATGTTAATGCTCAAAATATACCTCCCTACCAGTCTTCCGAAGACCTTACTGCCACGATTTTCTTAGTTTTTGCTTACAAAATTTTGAGCTAGGCATATGGTCCTCGAGAAAAAAGTATGATCTCTTGTCCATATCTATCTTTTATGACTTTCCCATCATTGCTTCAACGGTACTTACTATGTAACTCTCATTTCTCCAGGCAAAATGTTGATTCAGTCATTGATATCATCATGAGAGATTTCAAACCTTCCCTACAATTTTGTTGGGTAGGTCATATCTAACATTTTGGTGTCTGTGTCTCTATTGCAAGTTATTATTGCTCTGGAACCTTCATGATCATATCTAACATCATGGGCAGGACATGTCTAAATGCACATTTACTGGACACAAAACATTGGAGAACATTCACAAACCATTGGTACTGAAGGAATTGAGGAAACTGTGGAACAAGGAAGAACCTGATCTACCATGGGACCAGGGGTACTATTCACCTTCTAATACATTACTTGTGGATGATTCTCCTTACAAGGCGCTGCGCAATCCGGTATTAGCTTTATTCTCTTTCACGTGCTACTTCATTTGAACAATATATTTGCCTTACTAATTTTGTTTTTCATGTCTGTGTTCTGCAGCCATATTCTGCCATTTTCCCTCAACCCTACAGTTATCTTAACAGCAATGATAGTTCATTGGGTATGTGATCATTTCATATTTGTAGATGCCTTATCTTCCAGAGTAATACAGCTTATTCATGCTGCAAATTGCAATGCAGGCCCTGGTGGAGATCTTCGTGTTTATCTGGAGAACCTCGCAGTTGCAGAAGATGTCGAGTGCTACGTTCGCAACAATCCATTTGGCCAACCTTTCATCACACAGAGTGATCCAAACTGGAGCTTCTATGCCCAAATAGCTAACTAGTTACTCTGTTTCCTGAGTTATAGGAATATTAGTTCTCTGATTCTTTCCTGTCCATGGGATATTTTTGCGAGGTATAGGTATTGCAGTGCTAATTAGAAGGTATGTACCTACTTGGTAGAGGTATTATATACCATGATTAACACCCATTGTATACCTCTGCCTCTTTATACTATCTCCCAAGGACCAAATTCTCCATTTAATATAGGAATTTGCACTACAGCTTGTATGTCGATCTTCTGTTGGTTTGTTCCAACTCCAGACCAGGCAGAAAGTTATACTCTGTTATGGTACCCTTGTATACGCTACTTTTAAAAGCATATTGAAGAAAAAATGAAATCAGTGTACTGAGGATCAGAGGATTTTGCACCATGTTCTAGCTTTGTACGATGATCTTGAATGAATGAATAGTGTTACTCTGGCACTGACCAGTGCTTCAATGTTCATGGCCGCTCAATGTTAATTCAGTTGTATTATCAGGAATCCAGCATGAGATGTGCCGATTTAGTCTCTTGCTCATCTACCTGTACTTCGATTTTTCCTTTTGAACTGTAATATTGAACATCAGAAAAAAGGGGGAAAAGCTATACGTACAAAAATTTTCTTACAAACGCTAATGTGGCAACGCTGTGACGTGTGAGTAAATCTAGATATCCTATAACTCCAATCTAGTTAAATCAAATGGTTAAGAAGTTTGTTTATACGAGTTCTGTAAGATTTTTTGTAGCAGTGGTAAAATGTATGTATATCTTTCCAAACTGAAAAACAAAAATGTGCAGTTGTTTGAGATCAATTACCTGCCGATGCAAAGAGTAGACTCAGCTCATCTGGACATTTACTGAACAATTCAAACAAAAAACATATTTCCAAACTAAAAAATAAAAATGTGTTTTTTTCAATATGTTTTTCACTTTTTATAGTACAGTTTGAAATCAATTACCTGCCATGAAAAGAGTATAAACTCAGATATCTAGACAGACGAAATATGATAGTTAGGCCATGAATTGTAACAGAAGAGGCCCACAGCCCGGCCCAATAAGGAGCGCAAGCGGACACCCTAACCGAGAGGATCTATAAATAAGAAACCCTAGCGTGTCACCCTCTCCCATTCCGCCTCCACCCCCGCCACCCTCCAAACCCTAGCGCTGCCGCCGCCGCCGCCGCCTCCAGGAGAGAGGTAAGTCGAAGATGGTGTCCGGCTCCGGCGTGTGCGCGCCGCGCGTGGTGGTGGACGCGCGCCACCACATGCTCGGCCGCCTGGCCTCCATCATCGCCAAGGAGCTCCTCAACGGGCAGCGCGTGGTGGTCGTCCGCTGCGAGGAGATCTGCATGTCCGGCGGCCTCGTCCGCCAGAAGATGAAGTACCTCCGCTTCCTCCGCAAGAGGATGAACACCAAGCCCTCCCATGGCCCCATCCACTTCCGCTCCCCCGCCAAGATCCTCTGGCGCACCGTCCGCGGGTAAGCAAGAAACACTGAAGCTGCAGATCCATGGATTTCTCTCCGTTTTCCCTTGTCATTTCGATTTCTGTTCTGATATCGTGGCGCTCGGTGAATCCCCGCAGCATGATCCCGCACAAGACCAAGAGGGGAGAGGGGGCGCTGGCCAGGCTGAAGGCGTACGAGGGCGTGCCGCCGCCGTACGACAGGACCAAGCGCATGGTCATCCCCGACGCGCTCAAGTACGTGGGATTCGCTTGTTGTTTGGATCTTTTTTGTGATTATTGTAATTGTGCGCGAGTGATTGGTGTAATGGTGTTTGTTTGGTGCCGTATTGTAGGGTTCTGAGGCTGCAGCCTGGGCACAAGTACTGCCTCCTTGGCCAGCTCTCCAAGGAGGTTGGCTGGAACTACTATGACACCATCAGGGTAAGCTAACATCCCTTTCTTTGTAGTTATGATTGGATTGATACCAGTGGTAGATTTATGGATTTGGCCGTTCATTAGTTTTAGCAATGCATGTGCCTTAGAGTAACTGGATACCTTTATGAAATGGAGCTTATTAGGTAAGGCATTAGCTTGTTTTGTTTCAACTGTGATGATCCATCGTTTGTTAGATTGCCTTATCATAGTTGCTAGTTTTTCCGTAGGTAATTTACACAGTTCATATATTTCTTTTGTGTTGAAATGCACATGATCTGGGTGATGAAGAAAATCAGACGGATTCCCATTGATATTCCAATATGATTTTAACAACCAGCTACTTCTGACAGATCATGCCATTTCTGACTCTAAATTTTTATCTTCCTTCCTGTAAAGTTTCATCATTACCAGTTGTGTTGCTTGCTGATATGTTGTTGTCTTTTGAGATATATTTAGTCCACTAGCTACAGATGATTCTTTTGAATCAAACATTAATTGTGATTGCCTGATTTTGACATGGGCCTGTGATGTAAGCTAAAATATTTGCTACTCTTGATGGGGATTCCCAGTTGATGATCTCATACCACCAAGATCTCTGAGGCCCATAGCACTATCCATGTTCTTGAATAAAAACCCCTTGATGTTAAATTGCTAGTTTGAGGTGTCTAGCTCCCATTTTGGATGATTTCTTATTTTGTTTTCAGCTTTGGGACTATTGTATCACTAATAACTGTCATCTGGCTAAGTTATCAAATCTGTGCTATGCCAGTTGATTTGATGGTCATTTCTCACTGCTTTCATTGTCAAATTTCCAGGAGCTTGAGGAGAAGAGAAAGGAGAAGGCTAAGGTTGCCTATGACAGGAGGAAGCAACTGGCGAAGCTGCGTGTCAAGGCTGAGAAGGTAGCTGAGGAGAAGCTGGGTCCTCAGCTGGAGATTCTTGCTCCGATCAAATACTGAGAAGCTGTGCTTTCGTGCATCATCAGTTTTGTGAAACATGTGCCCCCTTATTCCTAGTAGTTTGGTGACTCATGATAGTACAATCGAGGTGTTTAAACCGTTGTTATGCATCCCAGTTCTGCTACTCCTATTTGAAATTTTCTAGTTGGTGAACTGTTTCTGTTTGTCAAATGTGTGCATTTGGAGATTCTACCGATGGCTGTCATAGTCCTATATTACAAAGTGGTTTTTGTTCACTTATTTTCCCTTTTTGAGCGTCCGTCGTCAAGTGCATGTTTAAGACGAGCTTTTATCTGATCGATAGCTCATGCTGATTAGCTTTCTGGATAAGACTGCGGTGAGTGTGTGCGCTTGATCTCTCTACTAGTTCGAATGCATTCCTGTGGCTACACTGCTCGTCTGCTGCCCAACTCTTCTTAACTGCTTTACTTCTTTCCTTGTGCATACTCGTCTTAGAGCTTTTCCTCGTGCATGTCCTTCTCGACTTCTTTCCTTGTGCATACTCGTCTTAGAGCTTTCTTTGTCGGTAAGCATATCCGTCTGAGTTTCGCTAACCATCTCGGTAAGATATCAGCGTACTATTTTTCTCCATGAAGCTGAGGAACAATTTATGTACGCACATTCCACTTCTCAATAGCCATTGTAGCAAATCTTTGATGGCAGTACGGGGTAGTTAAGCTCATGATTCATGCTAGTCAAGACATGGGTGCACGTTGTGTTGAAGTGTGCATGATTCTGGTTGATGAAGAAACGAGGGATTCCCATCTATTTTCCACTATGTTTTAACAACCAGCTACTTCTGACAGATCACGCCATTTCAGATGATTAATAATAAACTTCTGTTCATAAAAAATGCTTTATAACGTGTTCATTTATGATTATTAACAGTGATTTCACATATATTCCAGGAACGGTATATGAGAATATGAGATGATATGCCATAACGGTGTGCTCTGATGTGAAATTGTAATTTTGTTTTAGATAATGGGCATTTTAGTAAGCACGTGAAAATGGGCCTGTGATGTAAGCTGAATACTAGTTGGTAGTACTCTTCATGGTGGTTTCCCAGTTGATGTCTAACTACCAAGATCTCTGGTAAATTTGTATGTTAACCGTTGGTCAGCTAATGAGGTGCAGCTTTTTGTCTGCCGTGATGCTGTTCTGTAGCAAGTTTTTGTTGTCTTTTCCCTATGATCATGTGCATTTTCTTCCCAGTTCTGCTTGCTACTCAGTACTATACAATTGATTTCATGATTTGAACCTACTATTTATTCTGTAGAATGAAAGTATCATGATTTGTATGCTTGATATGATTGTTATGCTGACGGAGAAACCAACTTGTAAAAATACATGCAGAATTTACCAACAACAAGACTCCGTGGCCCAATGGATAAGGCGCTGGTCTACGGAACCAGAGATTCTGGGTTCGATCCCCAGCGGAGTCGTTTCCCTGATTTTACATTTTTTGTGTGTCATCTTTTTTTCACCTTTACTACTATTTCTTACCTGACCTGATCCACTGCTATATGCTGGGCACTAGCGGAGTCGTTTCCTGTTTTTACATTTTTTTTGTGTCATCTTTTTTCTCACCTTTACTACTATCTCTTACCTGACCTGATCCATTGCTATATGCTGGGCACTATGTACACTGGAGAACATTTTTGTGTCATCTTTTTTCTTTTCACCTTTTGCTACTATCTCTTACCTGATCCACTGATGTGCTGGACACTATACACACTGGAGAAGAGCTTTCAGAATGCGCTCATGCACACACACCTGGTCTTCTTATGTGTAATTTTCAGCGGTAAAAAGATAATCCATCCTTTTCACATTTGGTGGGAAAAAAGGCAAAAGATTGATATAATTTACCACTACTATATGGTAGTACAGAAATGAGCAAGAAAAGACGGGCACCCACCGGACACTGATGAACACCTTTCAACAAGTGAACACTCCAAGCTTGCAAAATCATGATGGTCTACCAAAAGCGAAGGCTTCTCATGAACAATCTTCCAGTCATCCATGAGTCGCTGACTTGCGATACAAAGATTGGCTATCCCGTAACACCATCAAGGGTTGCTACTGCTGGGGCGTGATTAGTCTGTACCGCTCGAGTACAGTGGGCTAACATAAGATCCCCCATTCAGGCCAGCGGTCAAATCTTCCATGGATTGCCAGTTTGCTAGAATTTCAAGCATTGCCACAAGGAATTCTGGAGATGAGTTGGACTGCAGAATTTCCAACAAGAAATTCCATCGCCTCACCGCATCACGACAGTCGGAGAACCACACTTCGCAGTTCGCAAAGCGTACAAACCTATCTTCTGTAAGCTTGACTACGTTATGCATGCCTTGTACTGCATGGGTGAACAAGAAAAAGAAGTGCCCGCATGTTAGGCAACCATACATACGATCAAACCAGGTAAAGACTCAATTAAAGACTAACATCTCACCCTCTCAGAACAAAAGGTACTACGCTTGTAGGACATGCTAGGCACAGCCAGACTCCCTCAAACGTCCCCTTCCACCGAGCAGCATTACTTAGTTCCGGTCTATCATAGTCACATGGTAACAAGGGTTCAACCGCCATGCATCCTACTTGATCAGCAACACGGTATCGATTTACTGGCATGTGGCCAGTTTGTCCATTAATTTGCTTGAAACATCATTGGCAGTTGTGACCAACAGAATCCTCCACAGCCTATATATGAGAAATCAATAGCTTCATAAATGTGCATTCATATATCATACAGAAAAACTGCACTCTACTCTAATTGATGAAATAACGTGGCATCACATTGGACATGTAATGACAGAATTTACATAACATCATACAAGAAGAAATCAGTTATGGTCATCTACAAGAAGGAAAATGAACTTACTCCGGTAGCAAATCATCTGATCAAGATCACCAACTTCATCTCTCTGATGTTCCATTGCTTCCTGCAGATAAAATTACATCAATAATATATCCAAGAAAAATGCACTATTTCATGATAAATGGCCATACGATGAATCAACAGTGGATTGAACAAAGAACAAGAGAAAAAAAATGCACTGTTTCATAATAAATGTCCATAAAATCAGCAGTGGTTTGAACAAAGAGCAAGCACTTGTTCTAACATATCAAGTTTACATGAGGGAACCAATTGTGATTCAAGTTGTTTCTGCAAACCACTAAGGCACTAAGCTTCTTGGGTTATCAAGTTCAAATAAGATAGGATGGTCCAATGTTCACTAAGCTTCTTGGAGTATCAAGATGGTTGATTACATGAAAGATACAGATGATCGAAACTTGCGATGATCCAGGCCCCACAGAAATTTCATATGTTCATAATGCACAGCACAATTATATCGAAAGCTATCATACAGTTCTACAATACTAGTATAAGTTGACAGGGTAATTTAATGAAAGTAGGAACCACAGTCCACATATATTAAAATATGCTCTAAAAAATGAACATGGATATCACATGGAAAGACTTGTATTGAACCGCGTTTTTACGATTTCTTAAATACAAACATGTGTGGAAAAACAGTTATACTACAAATATTCCAATCATAGTTTAGTTCCATCATTGTTTGGTAAACAAAAGCCCAGTAAATTTAACACATATGGAAAGTTAGCTCATAGACTCATAGTACCTTTTTCAGTTTGCAGACATTGGATTATCCTTGAATTGCTATTTCCTAGTAAGAAGGCGGTCTGAGTTCCTTTAGTCGTCGAACAACTTGCTTCATTGTGGGCCTAGATGAAAGAGAGTCAACAGTACACTTGATACCAAGGTGAAGAATCTCAACTAAGTCATCATGTGGGGCCACATCCCACAGCCCTTCTATGAAGAACTCACGGGCTCGACCCTTCTGCAGGAGCATGCATGCCCAGGCAACAATGTTGAACCCATTCCCATATGGGGAAAAAGAAGGGTCCAGTGCTTTCTTGTCTGAAATAAGCTCAAGAAGTACAACTCCATAGCTGTACACATCTGCCTTGTCAGAAACACGACATGTCATGGCATACTCTGGAGCAACATATCCAAAAGTACCTGCTACACCAGTTGTTGCATGTGTTTCTGAATTCCCAAGCAGTCTTGCTAATCCGAAATCAGACAGGTATGCATTGTATTCATTGTCGAGTAAAATGTTGCTTGGTTTCACGTCTCGATGCAGAATCCGGGGGACACAACTATCATGAAGGAATCCAAGTGCACGTGCAATATCTAGAGCAATTTTGTGAAGCATTCTCCAATCAATTGGTCTCTTAGCCCTTTCTTGTATGAACCTTTCCAAATTACCACCGGGCAGAAAATTATATATAAGAAACATCTCTGAATCACTGAGATGGTACCCTATGAGTGTTACAAGATTTGGATGGCGGCACCTCCCAAGAGTTTTTACCTCTGCTTGGAACTGCTGAATACCTTGGAACCTTCCAATCGCGAGCCTCTTTATCGCCACCAGAACTCCGGGTGCAATCTCAGCTTTGTATGTTGCTCCAAAGCCACCACTTCCAATGCAATTGCTTGCATTGAAACTTCCAGTAGCACGAACAACAGTCTCATACGTCAATGGAGCACCAATATCCACAAAAACAGTCACTTCCCTTCTCCTGAGTGAACGTCTTGACTGTCTTGATGCACATTTCCGTGTGTAAATATATAGGATAATCAGAGCCAGGAGAACTGCAACAATAGCTGATGCTGATGTAATCGAGGCAATCTCTATTTTGCTGAAGCCGCCACCACTGTCAGCAGTTGCACTATCTGATGGTGGAACATCTCCCTCTGTGAGTGCTCGGACCTTCATTGATGTATTTGAGAGTGTATACAAGCCACAGGGCTGGAGGGATGGATTTCCTTGAACACTATTGCATGCCAACGAGTGCATATTCAAAGGCAATGGGCCAGATAAGTTATTGAATGAAATGTTAAAAATGGATAGTGATGCTGATGGGGCAATATCAGGAATGTTTCCAGAAAGCTTATTATTGCTCAGCAAAAGTGCAGTAAGATCTGTCAGTGTCACAAGATTCCTAGGGATCTTCCCAGATAGGGAATTAGACGAGAGATCCAAAACCTCCAGTGATCTCAACTTACCCAAACAGGATGGTATGGTGCCATTGAGATTATTCCCAGCTAATGACAGAAATTTCAAGCTCTTTATATCTTTGAAACTGGCAGGAATTTGACCCTCAAGCAAATTTCTACTGATGTCCATCTTGACAAGAGCACTCAACAAACCAATGTTAGCAGGCATCACTCCTGTTATTCGATTGCCAGCAACATCCAAGGCTCTGATAGCACCGCATTTTGTATTCATTTCTGCTTTGAGACCACCAAATATCTTGTTGTCCCGGAAACTGACAATCAGCCCCTCCACATTATTACACTGTTCCAGCAAAATTTCATTCAAAGATCCTGTGAAGTTATTGTAATCAACATGAAAAGCATACAAGATCTTGTTTCCAAATCTGTCTGCACTAAATGGCAATGATGTAAGGTGGCCTCCAAGATTGTTATTTGCAAAATTATGGTATACAACAGAACAATTTCCTGAGTTGCAATACCCCAATGATAGCTGTGCTAGAGTTTTGGACATGAAGGGTGACGAATAACGAGATGGCATGTCATCCAATAACTGGGATGCACAACCTTTGTTAGCACATGCTGGAATTGTGCCGGATAGTTTATTTCTGCTGACATCAAAAACAGCCATACAATGCGGACAAAGACCGTTATCGATAGAACCGGACAATTTATTCGAGCTGAGGTTGAGAAACTTGAGGTTACTGCACTGCCCTAGCTCCCTTGGAATCACTCCAGAAAGTAAGTTCCCCCCAAGGTTAACCATTTCCAAACTATGGCACCTTCCCCAATTGCTCGGAATGTTCCCTTCAAGACCCGCACTTGGAGCCCATAGCATCTGAAGCTTTGGCAAAGCTGTCACACTTTTCGGAATTCCTCCTTTAAACCTATTGAGCTCAGATAAATTCATAGCATCAAACTGGCTCGACAATACGAGTACCGACAAGTCCAAGCAATTCCCTAGTTCCATTGGGACCGGACCGTTCAATCGGTTACTTGATATGTCCAAAACCTGCAACCTCCTCAACCTTCCAATCTCTGGTGGAATTGAACCTTCCAGCGAATTGGAGAACAGCAGCAGGGAGCGGAGCTCCCGGCAATTCCCCAATTCCGAGGGAATTCTTCCTGTAAGAAGGTTCCAGGACAAGTCAAGCTGCTTCAACTTGGCCAAGCTGCCAAGAATTCCCGGCACCGAGCCGGTGAGGCGGTTGCCCGAAAGGTTCAACCTCTCCAAGCTCTTGCAGTCGGAGAGAGAGCCCTGAATCTCACCATGCAGACGGTTGGAGGCGAGGTCAAGCACCCTCATCCGCGGCGGGAAGGCGGGCGGAAGCGCGCCACGGAGAGAGTTCCCCGCGAGGTTGACCACCTCGAGCTTCTCCAACCTCCAGATCTCCGCAGGGATCTCGCCGCGAAGGCCGCGCGAGGGTAAGGAAAGCTCCCTCAGCTCGGTGAGGAGCCCCACCGCCGGAGGCAGCTCGCCTGCGAGCTCCGAGCTCCCCAAGGCGTGGGGCGCGGCGACGGCGACGGCGACGACCCGGCGACTCGCATCGCAAGTCACCCCGGGCCAGGAGCAGTGGTCAGCGACGCCGGAGACCGGAGACCACCGGCCCAGCAGCCCGGCGGCGTCCCGGAGCTGGAGGAGCACCGATCTGTCCCGTTCTTGGACACGGTCGGAAGAGACGCGGACGGCGAGCACCAGCAGGAGGAAGAAGAAGGAGGAGGCCGCGCTCCGGCGAGCCGCCACCATCTCCGCCAGCCGAGAGCGCCGACGACGGAGACGACCTGGCCCTGGAAGGACGGCGCGGCGGAGGAGGCGCGGCTTCCGGTAGGTGGAGAGGCGACGACGAGGTGGAGGAGGAGGAGGAGAAGGGAGACGACGACTCACATGGGGAGGAGAAGGACTGGAAAGTAATTAGCGGCTTTCCCGAGGGGGAGACACGTAATCTGGCTGTTTCCTCTTCTCTCTCTATCCCTTCAGTTCTTCTACTCTTCTGCTTTGGTTGGTGTTGGTCTTTGCATTTGTTGCTTGCTTTGTTGGTCATCATCTTCTTCTGCTCGTTTTTCTAGTGATTATATTTTTTTATTTGTTTTTATTATTTTTTAATGGTGCTTTTCATTCTGTGGAGGTTGTTGGGATTTGACGGTTTTGCCCTTGGAAAGATGGGTTTTGTTTGTTGATGGGTGTGGCTGTCGGCTGTCCCTTCCTGCTCAAGTGCCCATGCTTTTTGAATTTTGACTGGTTCTTGCCTTTCCTGGCTCAAGTCTTTGTGAGGAAAAAAATTAGAGAAAGGTAGCAAATTAAGCAGGAAGTACAAGGAAAATTAGTGGATTTATTGTAAGCAAACCTGTTATGGAAGTTCAGTAAATTGTACTAAGAGGTTATAATTTAACTGGATATACTAGTGGTAGTAATTGAATTGAAGACGAATTAACCAAACTATGTTGCATATTAATTAATCACAAAGCAGAAATAATAAATCACACATCACTCCTCGTGCACCTTGCATCCCCATCATCAATTTTCATTTCTGATATTGGCTCCAAATTAAATGATTTTTCTGCCTATATTATTTATTTATGCATCCACCTATCATTCATTTCATTTCATTAACTCCACCTCCACTGACTCGTGGGGCCCAGCCAGGGAGGGGAGACTGTCTGGGAGTGCGACTCGGTCGGGGTCGTGTGGCCCTCGTCCTTTCGTGGACCCCACCAAACACAGCGCCGTTGAGCCACATCGATGGATATGATGGTGCCTGCAGCCACCACCTCTTTCCTTGCACTTTCCTCCCTTTCACCGTATTTTCTCTGTACAGATTGCTGTGTTATTTTCCCGATTTTCGATTTATTATTAGATTTTTTTCTATTATTTAATCTCCTAATTTAGAGAGAAAAAAACTCGAGTATCAACAGTTTCTATAGACAAATAATTTTATGAAACGATGAGTACTACTGCTAGAAGAAGCCTTGAACTATGTCACTCATAGTAGAAGAAGACAACATGACGTGTATGAAATTTAATTTTAATTGTGTATAAACAGAGCGGTGTGGGGTGTGGCTGCGTGACGAATGAGCAGCCGCGAGATAGCGCAACCGAGGGCCCCAACCACCTCCAGGCTGGAGCCCACCGCGTGACACTGAGGAGCGGGGCCCACGTGCCAGTAGCTCACGCGCGCATGGTGGTGCAGCTCAGCGGCGAGGGTGGGGCCCACCCACCGAGCGTCGAGTCGTCGAGGAGCGTGCACGAGACGGGTCAAGACGGTGCCAACTCACCGTCGCCTCGCCGGCCGCCGTCGCCGTCGACCATGTGGCATACTGGCATTCCCCGCGCGGCGGCGGCGGCGGCGGCGGATGGGACGCCGGCGTGACGCGGCCGGCCGTCCACGCGTAGTAGCAGCAGCGGTGGCGGTGGCGGTGGCGCCTACGTGCAGCTGTTCGTAGGAGACTGACTCGTGTCCGTTGACTCGATGATGACACGTGCCTTCTCTTTTGGTATGCAAAATGCAGGCAGATGATGGTGGGGAACTGGATTTCAATTGCAGTAGGAGTAGAAAGTTAAAACCGGCGGGAGCACTTGTAAATTTTGCAGATGTGACTTGTATATGCCCCAAGTTCGTATCTTTCCGATCGATGGTGAAGAAGAAAAAAAAAAGCAGCATCTTCTCCCCATGAGACGATGGAGGGGGGGGGGGGGGGGGATCGTGGCTACGAATTTACAGACTACGGTAGCAAGAATTCACAGTATGGTAATACTACAAACTTAGTTCACTAGTTGCCTACATTTCAAACAGCACGGGAACG
Source organism: Oryza punctata (assembly GCA_000573905.2). NCBI lineage: Eukaryota > Viridiplantae > Streptophyta > Magnoliopsida > Poales > Poaceae > Oryza > Oryza punctata. The sequence goes on from CM002490.2 coordinate 35,860,253, forward strand.
ACTTGATCGGGTTGCTCATATAATTTCAGTCACACAGATGATCTGCTAATGTCCCATGGAAACGGATTTGTAGCCCACGAGTGCTTTTACATAAAACTGGTATATCTGAATTGGGCCATTGAAATAGGCACTTGCTTTACATTCCATTTTTGTTCTCAAGCATTTGTCACGAATTCTCATTGTACCTTTTATGCATCTAAGTTATAAAATATTTATTTTCTTTTTAAAGCAAAAGAATATCAAACTTTGGGTAGAACACGTGTACATGCTCATAGACGTCATTCAATTGCGTACAGTTCCAACGTTCTGTATTGACGACAAATCAAGGCTATATAGGGTTGTCAAGCCTTATGCCCACCAATGATCTCGAATGATGCGCTTACAGTTGTTTTACGTGATGCCAGGCTGCCAACTCACTACAAACGATAATATTTTTGCATTTAACATCTATTGGTATCCCTCTGTTGTATATGACGTTATTCTCTGTAATTAGGCTATCTTTGTTTTGTCGTCTTTATTGGAAAGTCATTTTTGTTTTTAATGCAAAATGTAAAGATTACATCTATTGTGAATTATGACGACATAGAAAGACACAGGAGGAGCGTAGGTAGTTATGGAGCTCAAGCGTCAATAGAAACAACGCGGGAACGATCGAATATCGGGGCTTACATCACGGACTAAAGAGTAACAAGAGTCATGAAAGCAACAAATGTAGTCCTCGGTTTGGCGGGAAAATATATTATCGGCAACATATGAATAAATGAGGTGTTGGATATAGATCCACCAACTAAAAAGTTTTCGAGAGAAACTTGTGAATGTCACACAAACTTATTTCTGACACAAATTTGTAAGAACCTTTTTCACAATTTTCCGCAGCAATTACTGTACAAGAAAGCCCGTTTGTCCAATCTTTACATGAAGGAATTTGTTCATTTATTCAAGTGCTATATACGTTCAGGCCCATTTAAAAGTGCTAATGGATGATGAATGAAAATTAGTTTATGGTAATTATTCGAGGGTATAAAGGTGTTTTTATTTTGTGGGGAGAGGGTACAAGTGAGTTAATAAGATATTATAAAGTTCATAAGTTTTTTTCAAAAGGAAGATTCTAAGAAATAATGATGAAGAAAGTTTTTGAAAAAACCACACCTTTTATGGTGGCCATAATCAGAACAAGCCCAAACAGTGTCCTCCTTTCAAATGATTGAGAATTCAAGACGTTGCCATGCAGAAAAGTCGCCCAGGACTAGGATGTATATGGAATTATGGATCTGATGTGTGCAAAGAAAATTTGCTGTTCAGCTGACTAATCGCTCACTTCTTGCATTAAACAATTCCAAATGGAACTTTCAGAATTGTTGGTGACGCACCGCTCTACAGAAAATGGGAGCAGAATTACGGAGCCGGCACTGGCCCAGAGTCACCGTCTCATTAATATCAGATCACTCGAAGCAACTGCCTGTTCTGGCATTCTCATTTCATGCACAAAATTGCTCTCCTTGGATTTTGTCAACCAAAACACAATCCATCCCTGTCGTATCAAGAAACGAAGGCAATATTCGGGCTTGTTTGGAACGCATGAATTCGTACTAGGAATTTTGCAGGAATTTCGCATAAAAACGGCTCCAGAAGATGTCCTACCCACCATTGATCAGGGCAACATGCACAGGAACTACTGACCATGAAATTTCACAATAGCACTACCATCAATCACAGCACTCCATTCAGCATCATCAGAGAGAGATTCAGAGCAACCATGCTGCATAGGACAACTGATCTTAACAAGACATGAAACCTCCCACCTAGCATGAACTAAAAATTTACAGCAGAGATAGCAAAAAAGGAGGAAATGGCAGCACAACAACATGCAACCCGTTAGGGTCTCAGCACTACCAAATTCTTCACCAGAATGGAATACCATCATTGTCATCAAAGGGTTCTTTTTCTGCTTGCCACCACCATTACTACCACTAGAAAGAAAAGTGCAAGAAACAAGACCCCTGAACAGTAGGGGGGAGGAGGGGGTGTCTTGTCTCCTCATCACACCATAAACTCTAACTAAAGTTCAAAGCCATGATTGAGCAAGCGAGGATCAGTATCCACATCGCCGTTCCAACCTCCAGGAGGATGCTGGCGCCACTGTTATCGTTGAAGCTTGAAGGACCTAGCCCCATTCCAGGAGGGCCATCCACGCCGGTGCTGCCCCCGGTGCCGCTTGTTGGTGTGCCTGTCCCAGCGGCGCTGCAAAATGGATGCAAAAACAGTTAGCAGTGTGACAAGAGTTCATTGAGCTGGCTTTCTTTGAAACTTTACTGTCAGAAGAGGTGATCACTAGCATATCAATGTGAATCAGATATTGTGACTTAAACTAGACCCACTTAGAAAATAGCAGTTTTATGTATGATATATCATGGAATCATTTCCTTCAGGCTTTATCATGATGTACTTTCCAGTGATCATATTCAAAATGTGGTGTTTGCTGAGTGGATGCTCACTCTTAATTTATTGCCAGCATTGATAGAAGTCTGAAAAGAATGCAGTACATTCTTGCACATGCAGACTTATTTACTTACAAAGTCTAGTAGTACCATGGTGGGGTTAGGAGCACAAGAGAAAAGGGGACCATATCATATCAGCCCAGAGACTTCAGACTAACCAAAAGATTGGAATCCATTCTAAAGAATGCACACATGTAATGACCCAGCAAATCTCTAGGCTCTTCTAAATACTAGCTCTAGTTTGAAAAGGAGGTGTTATCTATAGAGTAATGCTGAGAATCTGCATACAAACAAAAGTGACAAGAAAGGGACTCCATCATCTAGCTCGGAGATGGAACCTCAAGGGTATAGGATTCCCCTAAAAAGACTCTCTGAAGACACAGTTGTTCATCGATGCAGCCAAATGTGGGAAAAGGAACGGAACCCCACGCGCAAAATGACCTTTATTCCGAGATTTCCAACCAAAGAACAACAACACCACCGCCCGGCCACTGAATGCTCCCACATGGCAGAAGGAACCAAAATGTGTTATCACTAGTAGGAATAGTACTTGCAAGGAGCCAGAGTTGCATTAAGTTCTCTTCAAGAACTAGGGCCAAAAGAGAAGATTGATTAGGTTGGTTGCTAGAGCCTCACCGAAAGATGTGGCATTTACTACTCAATCTGGCATTTACTAACCAATCTTTATCTTGATTCAGTCAGTTCAGAGAACGGCTGGAAATCTTTGTTGGTTTTTCCTATGGTTATTAGTGAATGAAAGGCAATGCATCGAAGTGACATGGAATGATTCAACTATGTGAAGGGGATTTATCACTTGAGTAGAACTGAAACAGCGACTAGGCCATGCATCAAGAGAAGAAACAAAAAATGGAACTTTGCAAAAACATCAATGCAGCGAAAGGATGGATTACCTAGCAGAGGCAGGGTACTGGCAGCCGTTGGAGCCTGCATCCAAGAACAAAACACACAAGAAACAAGAACCATTAGGAAAAGAAAAAACAAATCTGCACCAAGAAATAATATCTCATCAAACTCGTTTTCTGAACTTCTTTCTGCATGTAGAGAGAGGAAGCAATGAAGGAAAGAAAGAAAGAAAAGGAATCTACTTGGGTCGGTGGTGACGAGGGTGGCGGTGCCGGAGAAGACGCAGGCCTGGGAGTTCTGGTTGTTGCGCTGGTAGAAGCTGTTGACGGCGTAGGAGCAGTGGGCCTTGACGGTGTCCGGGCTGAAGCAGGCGCCGCTCTGCTGGATGGGCTTGCAGTCGGCGCCGTCGCCGCACGCGTAGTCCAGCGTCTTCTGCAGCGTGCTGTCCGGCATGTCCTGCCTGCAAATGCACCACGCCCCCTCTTCACCGCCACCCACAAAGAATCGTCAGCCCAAGAATCGCCAGGAAAAATCAAGGGTATACGCGAAGAGAAGATTAGAGGGCAAAGAACGCGTATTATATGTACCTGACCGGCCGGCGAGGGCGGCGGCCATGAGAGCCAGCAGCAGGAGGAGACGGGGAGCGGTCGCGGTCGCCGCCATGGATGATATGGGCAAGGAGCACGGTGGCGCGATGTGCGATACGAGGCTGCGCCTGTGACCTCTCTCTCTCTCTCTCTCTCTCGCTTCACCTCTCCTCTTGGAAGAGTGGGGGTTTAAATGCAGTAGGCTGGCTGGCTTGGCTGTTTTGCACGATGGATGGATGGATGGAGGAGGCGAGCGAAACACAGCGTGATTTCACAGCAGATTTCACGAGAGAAACGCAAAGCAGCAGAGGCGCCGTGCAATGCATGGCTGGCTGGCCGGGTCCAGGATGGAAGTGGCTAGCGGTGTGCGTGGCTTTTCACAAACGGTCAAAAAAAACCGCGTGACCAACGCCACGCCGAGCCACCACCAGAGTACTCCACTTCACTGCACGCCATGGCCGTGTGATGCTGCTGCTACTGCGCCACCCTCCCCTCCCCTCCCCCCTCCCTACCAGCGACACACGCAGCGGTAGAAAAGCACAGGGGAGGTGCAGGTGCTGCGTTGTCCAAGGTCTGCTTCTTCTTGGGCGTGGCGTTGTGGGGTGTTGGGTTGGGGGCCCAGTGAGCCGACCCAACCGCTGGACTATGGTCAGATGAGAGAGGTTTGCTCATCTCAATGATCATCAAAAGGCACGCGACATTGCGAACTGCTAATCTTAATTTACAGAAGGAGATTACAGTTACAGATCGGCTCGAACTGTACAGGTATAGTACTTTTTCTGTCTTAAAAACATAACGGATTTTGATCGGATGTAACACGTCAATAGAATCTGAGCAGATTCTCTATCCAGATTTATAGTATTATGATGTATCATATTTAATCAAAATCTTTTATATTTTAGAACACAAGTAATATACTAAAGTACTAGTTGTATTTTTGAAGTTGATCTACTTGTAGATGTAGTACATCGGATACAGGAAAAATAGCTGGGTGGTGAGTGGATGGAGGACTGTGTCCAGGGACGCAAGGGGTTGTTGTTTCGGCCCGTTGAGGCGCTGTCGTAGTCAGAACTCCCTTTTTGTCTAGGCTCACTTGAACTCTAGCTCCGTCGCAGCACAAACCGCGAAGGGAGAACGTAACGTGTACTAAACTGTAAAAGTTGGCACGCTCTCGTCGCGTAAGGAGTAAATGATCCTAGGCAGGCAGCAACAGCAACACCAGTACACCACGCCGTCATGAGCACAGACAACACAATGTTGCTATGCAGCTATGCCCATGCCCATGCCGAATCCAATCCAACGTAGGCTGAGAAGAGTAATGAAAGTGGCGGATGGACGGTGACACAAGGCTCTTGACCGGACGAACGGTCATGAGTCATGGCCTCGCGTCTCAAATCTCTGTACTTGGACTTGCTCGGGGGGCCAGGGAGAGCAACAGGTTGCAAAGGTCCGATCTTAAGTTCTTACAAGCAGAGTTTTTTTTTCATTATTTTTGAAACTTTATATTTTAAATTCTAAATATATATTATCTCAAATTTTATTTCTAATTCCGAACCTTTTTAGTTTTTAACCATGCCAACATTAGTGACATGCCATAACAACATTGCTCCCTCCATCCAAAAAGTGTAAGAACTATTTTAGTTTTTGATTTTTCCAAAGTCTAAGACTAATTTGTAATATCTATGTGCTAAATTAAATTGTTAACCGGAACAAAATGACATCTTAATAATTATTGGTTGCATGCATGTGCATAGTTCATTGGTTTTATCACATGGTAGATGTGTTAATTACTCCTCGATTTTGGTGACAAAAGAAATATGTCTTACACTTTTAGATGGAGGGAGGGAGTATGTGTTAAGGGCATCCTCAATTTTTATGTTCAATAGAAACATAAGATAGGACCCACAATGTTATGTTCTTTTATTGATCTTGAGGTGGGACCCACTGCTTCACCTAATAAAGAAATGGTAACATACATGTTGCAAATGCATAAAATACTTCTTTTATTTCTTATGGTCTAGCCTTAACTTAAGATTGCGCATAGCAATATTCCCTCTTAAGTTTGCGCATAGCAATATTCCCTCTTTAGCTACACTTCCAATGCATAAAGGTGGAGCAAATATACTATTTTATTCTCATTTTACTTGTAACATGTGGATGTCGTTTTATCATGCTAGCTAGGTTGACGTGACAAAAATAACACAGCACACCACCATGGGTGGCGTGGCAAAAAGATTCAGAATTAGAAATAAGTTTTGAGAGAAATTAAAATTTTAAAAGGTTTAAAAAATAATAAAAAATTTCATTATTATAGGAGTTGCTACGCAAGAGAGATCCGAAAGAGATGCATTGGCAGCATTGTTCTTATCTATGCTAAACAAAGACTGTTCGATGTAGTCGTATCATTTCGCCAACAACTAATTATAATCATTAATTTTTAAGTAGCTACTAAAAAAACTATCGGTAAAATTTTTAGATATACTCATGTTATTAGCAACTTAAAATATAATACTAAAAAAACTACAATTAAAAACATCAAAATCTTCTAAATTTAAAATTCAAATTTTGACCGTGGCCAATAAACTGAATATAGCAAATTTCCTCTAATTATCTTAAGCTTATCTAAAGCCAGGTCGCTTGCTCTTCTGAAAAAGAAACACTGAATACAGGAATTCTACTAGCACGATGATATGGTCGATGTCAGTCAAACTTCAAAAGTTCCTACTGCTACTGTTTCACAATACTTGTCATCATCAGACCATCTATTTCTTTCATATTCTTCCGTTCGGAGAAAATAAAGTTGTATGACTATATGTTACACATCCACCACAACGAAATATTTATAAATTTGGAGGAGTTACCACAGTTTGACCGGTTATAATGTGCTAAAATGTTGTGACAAGTGAGAATTCACACCATTACAAATTCACACCATTCCAAGAACACCAAACTTTCAACAGCATTTCGAGGTGATATGTATGGAATTTTTACGAGGCTACAAAAACGTAAATTCATTCATCAGGGTGATAGTTTCGTAGTTGTTAAAAACACCCTTTCTCATCCATTGTCTAAGTTGGGTTGCTAACCACCTGTCATAAAAGATACCTACTACAGATTAAGCATATCGATATCAATTTACATATTTCATTTGATTATAATGGTTGTTTACATACAATTTTCCCATCTAAGATTAAGTTCCAGAAATGAAAGCTACCATTGCAAATTCACATGAAAGTGGTCATACGACGTGGTATCTGCAGATCAATCCCAGTCAGCATCAAAGAATCCAGCATCTTTCATCTCTGAGTAGTACACGTTCTCTAGGAGCATATCTTCCTCCTACACTCACACATGAACCAGCATTTTTTTATGAAGAAAATGCTATAAGAACAAAAGGGCACGTAGAATATTCCCAATGTACAAGATCAAGAAAGCAGCGTAGTAAATAAGTTGATAGAACAGAAGAAAGCAGCGTAGTACCTGGAAAAAGTCTGCTAGGAAAGTCACATAGAGAAGCGGAAGGTAAAGAGAATGATAACATACACTGGTGAGATTGTACAACCTGTAACAAGAAATATTTGCTCAAATAATGCTCTCAAATGTTGAATTTGCATCACACTGAAATACTACAAAAGGGCTAGTGTTTACCATAAACCAAATCCAGCTCCAGTTGCAACAAGGAAACATCCAAACAGTGATATGCCATTCAGTAGTAACATTGCACAGACATAGTTATAATATGCTGGTTTTGCTGCAACAAAACAATAGCAAAATGCTGATTATGGAACAACAAACATACAACCCAAACATACATAACTGTGCTGTAAATTGTAAGCAATTACCAGGTAACCTGTCTCTCCACCTTGAGTGATACATGAACATAATCAGGCCATAGACACCGGTAAGCACCAATTTGTGTAGAAACCATAGGCCCCACTTCCCACCAGTTCCTTGGTCAACATCAGTGAACAAAGCGACACCAAAGCCAAAAACATATATAGTCTGTAGAAGGAGCAAATGTGAGTTCAAAGCTAACATAGTACTCTCATAGGCTCTATCTACAATATGATAACTAAAACACATAGCAACAACGAAAGGCATAAAGGTTCAGTCACAGGGCCTTGTTTTCTTTTGAGCAGTCAAATACTTCATCTACACTACAGTATGATGAGACGAGAGCAGGCAAGATCAAATATCAATAGAAAATGCACACTGAGTTGCAAACTTGCAATACAAAATTATGGAACACCAGAAATAGCATACTGCTGCATTCCAATAAACGGACATGATGGGCCTCATACATTAACAAATTCATATTTCTAACATATTGTTGTTCAGAAAGCAACATAACATAGCATTACAATTTTGTTCAGGTTATTAATAAAGTTGGGTGAGTTGCACAAGCTAAGTAAAGAAACACAATGCCATCACTATAACAACAAAGATATGTAGGCGGTTACTTCTACTCTGGGTCTCTGCCTTAACAATGGAGCAGTGCATACCTTGAGCAATACATCAGCAGCAACTACAGCTCCAGAGATAACAAATGTACGTGCCAAAGATTCAAAACCACTGGTTTCATTTCCTTGAAGCAGAAATGCTATGAGACTAACTTCCAAGAATAACATCCCTGATTTGGTAAACAGAGATAGCACATTCCATGAGAACGCCCTATCAGGCATACATTGCCACGCCTGCCAACAAAGAAATAAACCAGCTATTATACAAGAATAAGAGAAATAAGCATATGATAGATTTAAAATAGGTCAAAACTTGCTTGGTTCCATCACAAGTTCAAATCACACCCCAACCTCCACACACTTAATTGCCAAGTTTTATCAAGAAAAACCTAAATGCATGTTCACCAAAACAACTTGTCCAATGAAACACAACTATCCACCTAACTTCCATCCTCACTTATTCTACTTCGTAGCAAAACATTAACTAAACATACAAAAGTTACACTGCATCAAACCACATATTCTAATCCCCAATCAAATACTAACATATCCACACATTGCCCTGTTCATCAGAACCAGGAACACAGTTCACAGGGTGAATAATAATCAGCATTTCAGTACCTGCAACCTTCTCACAGATTGTTCTACCCCAATAGGCTAGTACACTAGCGTTACATCAAAATCATTTACCCTATCTTACAGGAACAACCCTACCCTTTGCTCATCGTTACTAGAACAACACGCATCATGTCACAGCCAGCAAGTCAATACTCTTAATCAAGCAACCAAGCAGGCAGTTCCATGACCCACCAATCCAATCGGAGACGATCAGACGAGGAACGAAAAGCGAACCTGCAGGAAGCACCAGAGGAGGTTGAGGACGGCGACGGCCCAGAGGAGCGCGTAGTAGGCGACGACGACGACGTGGGAGCGGCCGTAGCTGAGGCGGCGGAAGCTCCGGCGCGCCTGCCACGCCAGGAACCCGACGAACGCCAGCGACGGGAGCATCACCGCCAGGCTGTACAGCGTCCCGTGGCACCCCGACACCCACCACATCGAGCCCCCCGACGGCGGCGTCGCGCCCGACGAGGAATTCGCCTCCGGCGCCCCCACCGCCAGCTCCATCACCCCCTCCGCCAGCCACCTCCGCATCGGCGCACCCCGCGCGGGCGAGCGAGCGAGAGCTAGGGTTTCGCGGGGGTTGGGGATCGCGCGGAGGTTGCCGAAGCGGCCTCGCGTTCGTGGGTCGGTGGGGTTGGGTCAAAAGGGGGGAGTAGGACGATGCGATGCGATGGAACGGAGGGGGAAGACGATCTGTGGTGTTGTCTATGGGCTGTGGGCTGAAGGGTGGGCCCGGAGATGACGTGTTGGACGGGCCGACACGAGCTGGTGGGTTTCTTTCTTTCTTTCTTTCATCCGTTTTGTTTTCTCGTTAGGATTGTTTTTTTTTCTGTTCTTTTTCAGATTCAGACGCAGCAACAACTACGGGTGGTTCATGGTATCCATGGCTCGTGGGAAGTGACAGAAATCCATCTGAGAATGGTGTAGACATGTAATCATGGTGTTTGTCAATAAAATTGGACAGTTTACAATGATGTGGAAGTGTTCGATTAAGATGAAATCGAGAGAAAATCATTAGCGTATGATTAATTGAGTTTTAATTATTACAAACTTTTAAAATATTTATTTGATTTTTTAAATCCATATACCTAACTAAAAAATAAGTAAGCTTTCCGTTAATCTTTTCGTCCGTCGTTAAAGCATGGGCCCACGCGATGTTTGGTCGCTAATCCACAATCCGAAAACGTGACGACGATCTCTTACTCCCACAAATAAAAGAGAAAAGAAAAAAAAGAGCTAGCAAGCCGCCCAACCAAAGCAGTAGCAGGCCAGCCAGCAAAAAGTAGCCTCAGCCCAACAGCCAAACCACATAGCAGAGGAACTCCAGCCCAGCACACTACACACTGTAGCAACCGAGAACTGTAAAATCGTGGTACTGTAGCACGAATAATACCACATCGCTTTCCCAGCTTAAGAAGCACTTGCTTAAATAGGAGGTTTGCCTGAGGTTGTTAATTAGAAAAAAAAGGTTTAGACTTATACGAACAAAAGGAGTAAAGATGAACCACATGTCTTTTTTATAAAAAAACACACACATAATCGCGAACAAAATGAATTATTTTTACAAAATATCAAAACCAATCACATGCCTTTCTTTTTTTAATAAAAACATAATCACCAACAAAATAAATTATTTTTAAAAAATATCAAAAGCAAACATGTTTCTTTCTTTTTAAAAAAAAACACGTAATCACCAATAAAATGAGTTGTGTTTACATCGAAGATCTTTTTTCCTCCTCAATTTCTCGTTCGTAATAGAAACACCTAACCACATCACTTCTTTTCATTCATGGTACTATTTCCTTCTGATTTTTTTTAGAATGAAATATACTCTGCACTACATCACTTTTTTTCCATTCATCGTATGATTTCCATCTAATTTTTTTAGAGTAAAAGCTATTCTGCAATACATCACTTTTTCTCTTTATAATTTGCTTATGTTTTTTTAAGTGAAAGCGATTCTGCGATTGGAGTGCAGTGAGCTTGATCTGATAGCTAGCAAAAAAAATATTTCTTCTACTATGGCTACTCTTTACAATATGAAAAAAAGTGTTTATCAATTACCGAAAAATAACCATGCATTGCAACCAACTCATAATAATACATGACAAAAATAGATAGTATGTAATACATAATTTTATTTTAAAGTAGTATTAATAGTTTTCTTATAATCATCATATCAGTGGAGTTAGAGCAACAAATAATTATATTGTGTTAGTGTTTTTCTTACACTGGTAAGGTTCGATTTACCTATAAAGATCTCAATTAACATGGTGACTTTATGCTCACACATACTCACTACTTTTATGGATTCACCCAGTGCAACGCACGGGTATTTTGCTAGTAACTTTAATATAGAAAGTTTTTGCAAGAAACAAACTAAGATAAAATCTACATCTTAATTGAAAAGGAATTGGCCCGTTATGCCTCATGCCTTACAATATCTTCCATGTTTTGACTATACTAGAGGTTGGGGCGCGCCATTGGCGCGCCGCCTGTACGCGCGTGTGCCGCCCAATAAGCTGATAGCCAGGGAAGAACGGTTAAACAATGTTGGTGGGGGAAAAATAATGAAAGCAGACGGTAACAGATAAGTAGATTGTAGCGCTCACAACATACATATGTCTCATATTTGTAAGGTGCTGCAGTACCTATGATAATAATCTAAGGTGCAACACTAATTAACATAGCAGTGGCAGTAGAGGTCCTGAACACAGCCATCAAAAGGATTGCTCTAGTATAACTATGACTATTCACGTGTGGTCTACAGAACATCGATGGTCATTTGCATCTGGCGTGCCCTGTAGAAGTGGAAAATGCAGATCGATCCAACACGTATGCTATTCTTGGCTGCAAATTTTGCCCACCCTTTCTTTAGGATAGAAAGGATGGCACAAAATCCTACTTATCACATTAGCTGGGTAGGATGGAAATGCTATAAATTTTAAATTCCTGCACAGACACATAGCACATGAAACATAAGCTTTTAATAACGATAGTGTATCTCAAGTGCTAGATATATCCAAAGCAGCTGCAAGGCATGTAATATGAACAAAACAACTGCAGATAGAACGCTAGTGCATTAATATGATCCATAAAAGAAGGGGGTTTGCTGAACGAGTTCATAGGACTGACAGAGTACCATATGGACATGGACAGTCCTGGTTACAATACCAAACATACAAGCAAAAGATGGGGCGATGTGCAGTCGTATGGCAGCGTTTCATAGGAAGTCTCTGCTACGGTTATATGAAAAGCACACCGACAGTAAAGGGCGAAAGAGCAGCAGGTAGAGGACCAAACATGCACATGCATGGAGACAGTGGTGCCAGCAATCATGTAAACAAAAGATTGTCTGATAGGATGTGCCATGTCAAGCTGCATCGCCAACAGTAAGATTAAGGAAATATGTAGACATAGGGTGGGATTGCTGATGTAGGGTATTGTTCCCCTGAAAAATAACTTAAAGTGATCAGCAATCTAGGTGAAACAAATGTCACGCCCATAGATATATAACAGAATAGGATACTCACATCAGTACAAAAGCTAAGGTGACCAATTTAGTTCCCTTTCGGTACAGGAGGCTTAGTCTTGCGTGTGCCTGTAGAGCCTGGATCAACACTAAAGCACAGAGGAACACCTGGTTAATCTAGAAGAACCAAAAAGGGAGAGCAGTGAAAGCGAAATGGTGCAGTCTATTTAACAATGAATGTGACATGCTTGCACCGCTAGTACAAAAATAGGGATTTTCTTATTCGTTCTCAGCTGGAATATGTAGTTTTATGCCTTTTCTTTTTGGCTTCAGTTGGCAGGACATCTTTGACCTATAGAACGGGAATAATTAGGTTGCTAGTGTCACTAAAAAAATCCGACCACTGAATCAGCTGGAAAGTGGTGTATTTATGCTTAACCTGAGTATTTGGTTCAGCAGAGGCAGCTACAATCTGAGAAACATCAACCTCATGAGGCACAGTATGTTGCTTATCAGCAGCTTGGTCATCAGTGAGAGAAGAACTGAGAAATATAGCAGATAGCCATCATGGTCAGTAATATTAGATGATATGCCTATGCATAGTAAAAGATATAACCGGTAGGCTGCATGTAATGGTCAGTGGTAGCAAAAGATGGTAGGCCATATGCAGATCATTTTGGAGCGCATTACATCCCATATAAAAGATAACAAGTAAGCAACTAATCTGTCTGTAGTAAATAATGTTCTGTAGTTGTCTATGAGCATGTTTCTCTTGATTAGCTAGCAGGCCATGTCATAGTAATGTAAAGTGGTTCTATTTAGCATAGAGTCAATTTATATGGCGGAACAAAGTACAGAGTAGACCAGAGGTACGGAATCGTATATGGAAGCAAGAGAAATAGCAAAGACTTAATTAGGTCTATTAGGCCTAGGTAGGATGATTAGGAATACAGATCAACAAGGAACCTACATTAATATGTTCATAATGCATGGTTTCTCGCTAAATAGAATGGGTTGGATGCTTATATCTCATTGAAGTGGAGGGACTGACCATGCTCTGCTATGTAGCAGAGGCAAACCACATTTACTGTTGGCCATAAAAAAAAAGCAGATGTAACATAGAGAAAGTTTCAACATATAAGAAGAACAAGAAGTGTGGGAAAACACTTGTACCTAGCAGGAGGTTCAACCGGGCTGGTGTTTTCTTTGCTGGATGGACCTGTTTCAAAGGTCAATTTTTTCTGTGCTGCTAGAGGCTGGAATAGCAATCAGACATATAAAAAGAAGGGCCATAAAAAAAGCAACAGGTAATGTATGGGATATGATTGGAAGGGCGTACATGACGGACAATGGATTTCCGCTTCTTGCTGTCACCAGGAAGTTCATCGACTGGATCAGCAGTTGAAGTAGATGAATCGACCGGGGTTGACTTAGGAGATTGAGAGGTGTCATCCTTATCCATACCAGAAGTAGCAAGAGCCAAAGGAGTAGAAGGGCCTGCAGATGGACCCTGTTCCCTAAGCTGCGGAATAGAACCCTGTCTTCCAAAGAAAGTCTCAATTCCATTAACTTGAAAAGATATATTTCTATGCATAAGGCTCCGCTCAGAGACAGAGACAGCAAAGGTAAATTTTTGTGAAACAAGAGCAGCAATTTCTTTAGGAATATTGTCTGATCTGCCCTGAAATTTGATAAGATTCATAACAGGACGGCCAACAACTTGCTGCGCAACACGTCCAAACAGCACAAATTCTGCTGAATCAGTTCCATCGGTTCCTATTAGACAAAGACGGTACCTAACATATAAAAATGAAATCTCTGTCATAGAGGCCAAGCAGACATATAAAAAAAGGAGCTGAATATGTATGCTGTGGAACATTACTTTGGAATGGCAGTAATTGATGAGCAACTGCTGGAGCATTTATAGCTAGATCCATATGCAGTTGCGGCTCTATGACAACGGGAACAGGATGAAAACCACCATGACTGAGATGGGCTCAACTTAGCTATGGTCACAGTACATGAGAAGCCAGCAACCTGCACAGAAAGTGTTTAGCAATAACCTTGTAGACGAACTAAATGAAAAATACATATGCAAAAGCATATAATATGCTTTTTACAGTGATTACCGCAGCTTCCCATGGATCAATCTTTTTAAGGTCAGCAACAGATTTATGCTCCAACCGTGCTGGGCGTTGTGACGAACCAAAGGATTCTGCTCCTGCTGATATCCACTGGATCTTTGGAGCACTATCACCCAGGCTAATCAAGGCATGGAAAACGACATGTTAGAGAAAGGGGGTATAACTCTAAAAAATCATTAACTTTGTTGTGAGGGGCTTTTACTAACCTATCAAAGAACTGGTTTATCTCTGGTATGTCCTCATTTAAATACCATTTGCAGGCTGATCCTCCACTAAGAGTTTCTTCATCTACATAATACGTAGGAGAAATGATTGTGGAGATAACAAAATAAACAAGTGTACATTGAAGATACAACACCGGCACCAGAAAATAAAGAGAGAACTAAACATGCAGAGAAGGAGAAAAGCTTACTATTATATGCTTTCATAAAAGTACCAACAAAGATACCAACGGCATTATCTTGGCCAACACTATGAACAGCATCAGCATCAAAGTCGAGAGCATGCTGTCCCCATAGGACAAGTTTAACCTCACAGTTCCTATTGGGAAGAATGAACAGTTATCAAAATAGTTGGCCATGCATTGGAGATCAGGGTCATAAACAACGAGCTGGTAAAGACGGGAACAACAAGTAAATTACGGAAGCTACGTACGCAAGATCCCTTAGAGCAATGACCCTCTTAGGTGTGTCTGACGTTTTAGACGCCATTCGGACATAGGCTAGTTTTGATACCCCAACGATCATACCGATCACATCTAAAAAGAATTAAGAATAGTGGTTGGTAAAATGATAAATGCTATAGATAGCATAAATAATGAAAAGTAATGGTAAAGGAAAGAACAAACCAGTGAAGTACTCTTGCATCCCAACGCGCAGGCTTAGATCTGAGAATTGAACCAAATTAAACACATGGGATGGGAAATCAGCAGGAACTTCATTGACCTGTTCCACGTTTGTCCATGGAGTAAGCTTGATCATATACTTGTTAGGGAAGGGCTTATATGCAGACTTGCTAGGCAAAACAAGGAACTTGCTAAAAGTGTAGACTTTCGATTCCTGAAGAAGTGGTCTAAACTTATCAGCCTCGACGCCTGGAATTTCAGCATACATTGCATTTCCCTACAGAAGCATTTAAATCGTAAGGAAATCAAATTGGACAGGGAATATAAAGGTGCCCTGCATAATATAAAGGTGCCCTGCATTCGGACTAATGAGATATACCTTCTCATCAACAAGCACCAGATCAACATGTATAGGAGGCAGATCATCAGCTGTACCAGTGTAGTCCCACATTCTTGCTATCCTTGCACGGATCTTCCAGCCTCTGCTTGCTGGGGATATGTCACACAGCAA
The DNA here is from genome assembly GCA_000573905.2 of Oryza punctata. Lineage (NCBI taxonomy): Eukaryota > Viridiplantae > Streptophyta > Magnoliopsida > Poales > Poaceae > Oryza > Oryza punctata. The sequence goes on from CM002490.2 coordinate 35,876,254, forward strand.
ATCGAAAGCCATCTATAGGAAAACAAAAAATAAGGTCATGCAAAAGGGCAAAAAAAGCATAAATAAGCAGATAAATATGCGGTGCATCACCTATGGCAAAGAGTATAGTAGGACAGCAAACAAAAGCGCAGCATAACCAGGTAATATACAGGATCCATAGAACAACATAGCAAACTTTTAGATATAAACAAAACAAGTATATCTGTACACCGCAGGAATAAAATAAACAAAACGACAGCAACCACTAACTATCTAAGAGCAGCGAATATTTCGCGATAAACGATGTTTCGAGTACGAGAGGTGCAATTCCCATTGTCATCTTCGATTAGTACTTTCAAGCCTGCACGGGAAGTGACACGAGAAAGAGCAACGTATAGTTAACCATGGGAAAATAATGGGCTTTTCAAGTAAATGCCAACTGAACGTAGACTCTGTCCTTGACTTTTATTTATAGTCATAGCATAGCACACACGAACAGGAAACTGACGGCGCTGTAACGTAAAAGGCCATTTTTTATTGTTTGCAGATAGAGTTATTCTTGGGATATAAACAGTCTGACCAATATTGGAACCAGTTATGATACGCGCCTCTATTACTCGGTCGCCTAGATTTGTAACAATCATTCTCGTTCCATTGCAAAGGCCAGCACTCTGATCTAGATTTCTCAAAAGCATTATGGGCACACCTTTTTTTAAGCACAATTGATGATCAGGATAATTGTTAACTTTAATTGAGTTCAAAAATTCGATTGGATACAAAACATCTAAATCATCACATTTCTGATTTGTTTTTGCAAGGGAATCAAAGCTTAGGTATTCTTTCATCTCGTCAGGGACAAGCTCTAGTACACGAGAATTAATAGTGCCACATATATCATTTGTAGGTGAAACAATAGCACGATCTTGTAGATATATAGGATCACTATAATGTTCAGCAAAATTAGTATAGACTGCAGATATAATGGCTCCAATTTTATCATCATTATCCATGACTAAGAGATCGTGTGGGATATCAACCCAAGTTGGTTCAGTGTCCGTATCACGAGCACTTGCAGCTGCTGTACCATCGCCGATAGAAAGAATCCAATCACTAAAGTCAGCGATTTCATGTTGTACCTCAGGGCTTAGAGAGCTAGAACGCAAATGCATATTGATTGATAGCTCTAAAATAGACACATATGACCAGAGAGGGGACCTTGATATTGCAGCATCAATTGTTTTTGATCTAACACCCCCTTCCACAACAGGTAAAATCTGACGAAAGTCCCCACCAAGCACAACAACCATACCACCAAAAGGCAATGATGCAGCAGAAGGATCATCCTCAGCAAGGATATCACGCAATGTCCTATCTAAGGCCTCAAAACATCGACGGTAAGTCATCAGAGCTTCATCCCATATAATAAGTGAAGTGGACTTAATAAGATCAGCTAGCATTGTACCTCGCTTTATATGGCAAATAGTTGATTCATCAACCTCTATTGGAATTTTAAACCGGGAATGAGCAGTTCTACCGCCGGGCAAAAGTAATGAAGCAACTCCCGATGATGCAACAACAAGAGCAATTTTTTTTGAGATCTAAGGTAGGTAACAATACAATTCCACAGAAACGTTTTCCCAGTGCCGCCATAGCCAGAAACAAAGTAAAAAGCAGGTGATTTCGTCATGACGTTTTGCACAATACGATCATATGCATTTCGTTGATCAACATTAAGCTGGTCATATAGCAATGGAGCATTCACACATAAATCATCTATATCATAAGACATTTCATCGTCAATCAATCTATTTGCTGATTGAAAGGAGCTATCACAATTGATGCTTGGCAAATTAAAAGAAGACATAGAAACACCGTTGCGAACAAACAATGTATGCAATTCTTGCAGAACCATATTTCTAAGCTGAGCATCAGGAACAGAGTATGAAGAGTTATTTAAGGCTTGTTGCAGATTAAATAGAATATCATCAGACATCGCATGCCAATGCTTCTCAAAAAACGCACTCTCATCAGCAATACCACAATGAACAATCATCAAAACAAAAAGTGATCTAAGCGGGCCGCCGGATGCCCAACTATCAGCCTCATCAAATGCATACGACCATTCTCTATCATCACCAAGCAACCCTCTAGCAGCACAAGCCTCCTTAAACGTATCATAAACAACGCCGTCATATGTTCTAATATCCTCATAACTTCTAGCGCCTTTTACGTACATGAGCAACATCCTCATAAAATATCCTTCGCCTGCAGAAGGATGAATGTAATACATCCTACCAATCTTATAGCCGTGCTGCCTTTTTTTCCAGCTTTTTAAATCATCTTCCCAAGTAAACATTGTAGGATATTCGCAGTATGTTAGGTGACGGCCTTGCGGGAACAGATCATTAGCGACAAACCACTCAGTCAATGTTGTTTTTTGTAAAAATGTATTTGAAACCATAGATGCTAAATTTGTGTCTGATCTAAAAGAGACCACGTTCATGTTCGGTAAATGGCATGCTAAACGTTCAACAGAAGGGTTTCTAAAATGAATATCATATGCATATAATCTCCATATAGATTCCTTATCACATAAATATCGACACGCAATAAACTCAGCTATCTCGTCTCTTGGCAGCTTAACAGTGAAATCATCACCACACATCCTTTTGCTAGAGCTTGGTGTACCACTACCGTCAACTGCAACCCGCCCTAACTTCCTTTTTCTTACTTTGGTAAACTTTATGTTGGCATGGTCAGACCCTTTTGTGACATATTTAAAAAGATATTTGATCATTTTAGATTTGTTGCATCACTCAACATTTATATGAGCCTCAAACTTACGCAGCAGCGCTATATTGTACGGAACAACCGAACGATTATCAAGTTTCACATTGTTTTTATATGCAAATCTACCATTGTCATGCCGTCTATAAACAATGAAACCCTTATCATCTACAGTTGTCTCGGAAGCAAAATCTTTTGGATATTTTTTAGAACAAACCCCATTTTTCATGCAAGCACACTTTCTATTGGCATCACCACAAGGACCATGCATCATAAATTCCTCAACAAGTAAGTAATCAAGCTCATTTTCATTAGGATCAGGAAGTTCAGCGCTGATGTATGTATCCACAACAGATGGTGTGGCGTCAGTGCTTGGTGCATCACGCCACACCAGTATATGCACGTGAGGAAGGCCCCTCTTCTGAAATTCCACGCTATAAAGAACTACAAACATACCATAGGCAAAACAACCAAATAAAAATCAATAAAACAATAGACCATAAAGAGCATAGCTAAGTTAAGGGCAAAAAAAGAGCACTAACCAGCACGCACACGACCAAATGAAACACCAGCCATAATATCAGAAACCATCTCATCAAGTTTCATTTTAAAAACTCTACAAACAATGTCAGAACGATCTGTCGAACGCTGGCCTGGCTCAAAGCGCAATGCTTCTTCAATCTCATGCCATTTCAGATTACAAGTAAAAGTGGTAAACACATCAGGGGCGCCATACACACGACAAATAGCAATCGCATCCTGATAATTTTGGTACATATATCTTCTCCCGCCAGTGAAGCTTGCAGGGAGAATTCGTCGCTTACCAACAGTATTACCGTCTAAACAACCTTTGGCGACTGCATCTGCAATGCCTTGAACGTGTTCGCATCTAAAATCGCCTTGGTGTTCATCTATAAATGTCAATCTACCCTCCTCAACACACGCAAAACCATCAACTTGACTTTGGGAGGACAAACGACCGCAACATAAATATGGGTTGAACTGGTCTCGACGATAGTGGCAACAGTAACAGTAATGTTCTTGCATGGAAGCCTTAGTACGTATATCAGTGCGATTTAAATCAACCCCCCTCAAATTTATACCAAGCTGAAAACCACGTTCACCATATGGGAAGAACAGTGGGTATTGTAAGGCCATGTAAGCAGGATGCAAGCTAGATACATGATGGAGTGGACCAGGAATGCTTTGCACAATTATATCACGTTTTACATTTTCCAATGAAAAATCACCTATAATTAACCCAGCTAGTTCATCGGCTGTTGGTAATTCATACTGAACAGGCCCTTCCTCATCAGCGCCTACAATCTTAATTGCTAATTGTTCATCACCGTGTTCAGCTAGTCGATCTCTCGCGAGCCTAAACTGCTTAACCAAAGGATTACAATTGTCTAGCATGTCTAGCAATTCAGCAGCTATCTCAGGATCTAGATCACTGCTACTATTCTCTTCACCAAGAACAGCAAGCATTCTGTTCTGGATCTCATTTTGAGTATCATAAATATATAGCTGAGCAAATTTTGGTGGATTATCTTCATTAGGCAAGAGCGAACCTATACGGTGATAGACCTGGCCATTTATTTTAAAGACATAAGGACCACCACCTTGGTTTAAACTATCGTCAATATCTGCACCCATCAAAGTGAAAGCAAACAGCGAATTGTACTGACGTATGTGCTGCAAAAAATGTTTACTTCGAGCATCTCCATCAAATTTAAGAAGTGAATTCAAAGGTTCTGGTGGCTGCGCAAATGGAGGGACAAAAATTTTCCCGCCTTTGCAACAAAGGTTGTAACAGACACGGCGCTTGGTAATAGCATAATCTTTTTTGCACCGTTCCTGGTACCAGAACTGAGCACCGCACATACGGCAGCGATACTCAGGAGGGCCATAATCGCACCTATCCTTTGAAGTCTCTATGCAAGCATTCAAAAAAAGAAATCTATGTTTAAACCCAGCGTGCTGGCATTGCAAACAAGGGAATGGAAACGAATCAGAGATGAAAGCAACCTCTTAAAAACTTGGCATAATCACTGTCAAACTTGTTGCAAGAGACAGGAGCAATACGACAAGGTTTTTTGCCTATAGGGAAGGAGACATAACGTCCATGTAAGCCATGTGAGCAAGAACATATGCAGAAAACCAAAGATCCAATGGAAAAACCTGCAGCCACCAATCGTTTCATGGCCAATTTTTTTGAACGCATTTGCCGTCTTTTTGAAGAATACCATGCAGGGTAGATAGGGAAAAATCCATCGTCTACCAAAGTGAGGAAAATATATGAGCAACGACTACATAAATATAAACAAGCCACAACAACAGTCGCACACAGATCAGTAAATCACATACCCTGACGGGGTGGAGCAACAGTCTCCCAAACATATTCGCTGGCAGCTGAATTAGAGGAAGATGCTAAACAACCAACAGACGATTTAATCTTTCTACCCAGGAAAAGATATAAAATCTAAAGCGTCTAAAAAAAACAAACCGCAACAAACCATACATCTAAGAGAAGCGCTGCTACGCTCTAGCAATCGGCGATCCCGTCGACGAGTAGGCCTAACGACACGACCCCCTTCCATATAGGAACTAAACGCACAGAAAAACAGAAATGTCCTGCACACATATAGAACATATAACCCACAAGGAAAAGCGCAGCACGAATAATCTATAGATAGCTGAAGCAACAAAGGCCAATTGTTATACCTTAACCGACATGTACGAGCACAGGAGATGCGGTCCGCAACCTGAAGGGAATAAGAATGTAATTTAAGCTGGATATCAGATAAAAGAAAGAACATACACCAAAGCACAGGGCAAAAATAAACTACAAAACAAAAAGGATGTCGGCGCCAAAGAAATAGCAAAGAAACAAAGCTCACCTGAACAGGAGCTGATGGTAAAGGGAACAGCAGCACAACAGCAACGAACGTAGCGCACGGACCTAACCGCAACGATAAGCACCTGTGCGAAAAAAAAATCAATGTGAAGGGACAAAAAAAAACATGTAAATGTACAGAGATGCACGTAAGGAAAGCTCAAAAATACAAATGAACCACATGGTTCTGCACGAAAAGAAAACACCACGGGACACACTCTGAATGGCGAAACATGATCCAATAATAATCAGAACCAGGAAAAAACAAACAATGATATTTGTCATTAAGTAACGAACGTGTGCTTCATCTATGTAATAGCCACCATCTATTTACTGAAAGAAGAACAACAGAGATAAGCAATGATCCACTGTCAAAAGGGAAACATGAACACGGGGAAAATCGCGTAAAACCTAAAAACTCTGTGATGGTAAACCCTGTGCAACAAACAGGCCAGTACAAGGCTACTTGAGATGCACCAAGCCTAATCATAGGATAAAAAGGAAACACACGGTACAGACACAGGAAGGCAGCTAGGCCAGATACAGAAAACCCACCAGCACACGCGTTCACCCCCCAGGGTCCATGATCGAACGAAGAAAGCACAACAACGGAGAATGGGCTAGAACGGACGACAAGAAGAACACCGAACGGGCACCAAAAGGCAATGCAAAGGAAATAGCGAAAAAGCAGAAGGGAAGAGAAGATTGGCAGGCAATGAGTTACTTATATACTGGTAAACAAAACAAAAAAATATGTAACATAAAAAACAACATACTCAGAGGCTGTCAATAGAACCCCACATACGACAGGGCCACCGGTCAGCCATAGCATACGGCCTAACACATCAGTGCTCTGACGGAGGCCATCCTCGAGCTCTCCGTGTTCGCCTCGAACGCCGAGCAGTAACACTGCGCCAGACAAAGGGCACATCGGCGGAGCCTGCTACAGCGGCCAACTGCAATTGGCATGGACCACGACTGCGTGGGGCCCGAACAGCAGCGGAGCATGATTGGCTATAGCCGTGGGACCGACCACTCGCCGGAACGCACACAGACGCCACCAACCACCTTGTAGCCCGGACGACCGGCTGCCATTGACCAGGCATGCTCGAGCTCTCCGTCCCACCCTCGAACGATGAGCGGTGGTCAGTGCACCTGACACTAGCCGCACTGGCGGGACCCTCCCGCAGCAACGAGACTCGGCTGGCATACACCACAATGGCCCAATCAGAGCATCTTGATTGGTGTGAGCGGGCACCTTGAGCGATCTGTACCATGCTCTGATATGCAGCGACAAGCGAGGAAGAACAGCAAGCAAACATCAGTTAAGGAAAATGTATAAGGAGAAAATGTATAAGCAAACATCCAATTAACTGGCCTGGCCATCCATTACCAGGGAGAAAATGTATAAGGATGAAGAAATCACACCAGGGTCCGCCGATGTGTCCTTTGTCCGGCGCAAAACGAAGCGGGGTAAGCAGGGCGACCGGAGGCAGGTGGGGTGAGAAGGGGATAGCAAGGAGCGGCAGCGGTGGCGCTCGGCGACGGCGATGGCGGTGGCGAGGTGGAGACGGCTGCACTCGGCGACGGCGACGACAACGGCGCGAGAAGGGAGGCGGAGGTGGACGCGGTGCTCGGCGGCGGTGGCGGCGGCGCCGGCGCCGGCAGGAGGAGAGGGAGAGGGTGAGACGGCGGGCACTCGGTGGCGGCGCGGGACAAGGAGAGCGGCGGCGGTGGTGGCGCTCTGCGGCGGCGGCGGCGCTTTGCGGCGGGAGCGACGGCGGCGGGAGTGGAGGCGGCGGCGCGAGGGGGCGGTGGCGGCGCTCGGCGACGTGGACGGGGCGAGGGGGAGGGGGAGGCGGAGGCGGCGGTGGCGCGGGAGGGGGGCCGGGAGAGGGAGAGGCAGCGGCTAGGGCTTTGGGGGGTATGCGGTAGTGGATGCTGTTTTGCGGAAAAGCCCCTCGTCTTCCACATATGACAAAAAAGCCCCTGTCCGCGATTTTTCCTCTTCAAACACAGGACACTAGGGGCCTATACATAATAACGAAATACCGGAGGGCTTATTCAAAAAATTTCCACCCCGCGCGCACTTTAGCTACTGTAGCAATGTCCGACGTGGACGCAGCGAGCGAGCGCCCATCCCGCCGTCCTTAATATTCTCCGATGATCTGCTATATGATGTGCTTGTCAGCTTGATGGTTCAAGCTTAAGTTTTGACTATACGTGAGGTTCAAGTTTTCGAGGGTTTTAAAAAGTTTTGTTTAACCAGAGCGAAGAATCATGGATAAATTTATGGGAACTCTTTATTTTATTTCAGGGAGTATCTAGTCGCAAGTTTTTTAAGATAAAAACTTTCAGAGATAACTATAGTATAATAATTAAAGTGTAATTACATTGTAACTACCCTGTAGTTGCTCCGTAATTACACTATAATTGTATTGTAACTACACTATAACTGCACCGTAATTACACTGTAACTGTGATATAACTTATTAAAACGTGTATTCGACAACATGACACGTGTGAAAATTTCTAATATTTTTTTCTCATTCATGCACAGATCTTAAGATGATCCGATGGTAACAAATCTGAAAGTTTTGGAGGAAAAAAAAAACTTACGCTAGTTTTCTAGCAAATCCCAGGGTGCACCCAATATTATTGCCTAACATGTATCATCATATCATCACCATTAACAGAATTCGGAGCGCATAAGCCAACATTTAGCACCAGCCTCTCCTTCGAACATGGATATGATCCCAGGTTTTCTTCGTGGAAATCACACGCTAAACACAAAGACACGCCTGACGCCCTCTTTTCTCTCCCCGACGCACCGATCGCTTTCAAATGAAAGTCTAAGCAACTCTCAACTACTTGTAGCTTTGTGAACTGGGACAAGTTTTAACTAAAAGCGAACACTTACAACTCAAAGCGAACAGCAAAGCTTCAATTTCCCAAATCCTATATAGAAAACAGCTTGTTTCAGATAGTCGGTGACATGAGTGTGTCACCTCATCAGAATTCAGAACTTAGAAAACGGTAAGCATTTCTGGCATTGGGCACATGCACCATTCATTAGAACTTTCACGGGCACATGCACCATTCATTAGATTGGTTGTCTGCTATCTCTATCAGTAATTCAGTATATACAAAACACTTCTAGTATCTCCCTGCATTAAGCTCTAAAGTCAGGATCGAGCAATGTCGATATTTCGACATATAACGAACTAATGTGAGTTTTCTTTCCCAAAATATGATACGATAATTTTAAGCAATAGATCACATATGAACTCCAACAGCAGCAGCAGCTGGACCTGCAAAACAGCAGAGGAAAGAGCAATTACTTGAGATTTGCAGTGGAGGCTAGAGAACTGTTTAGGTGGCAGAGTCCCTTACTGTTTTTCACTCGTCATCACTGTCAAAAACAACCGTCTTTCTACGATTAAGAGGCTTTTTCCTTGGTGGAGATTCATCGTCGGAGTCAAACCCTTTGCGCTCCTTTACATGCTCTTGTTCCTGTAATAGAAACAGGTTGAATGGTGACAACAAACAATCAAAGGCACAAAAAAAGTGAACGCACAGGACAGAAGTTCCAAGCAAAATATGAAATATTTGCAGGAGTGCGTCACTCAAAAAGGTCCATACAACAGATATTTGGTAGACATAATGAACAACGGTTGATCAACATCAGCCAACAGCCTTTAAAATGAATTATGATGACATAAAAGCTAGTAGAATGTTACTAACTAGCATCATAAGGCAGTTTGTTAGTCATCGTGTGACACAATCAATCAATGGAAAGTGCAGGTGCCATTGTGGAGTTACAAATGATGAATGCGAATAGCTGGTTCAGGGGCGGATCCACCATGGGGGCTGGGGGGTCTCGAGACCCCCCTACCGTCCCCGGGACCATGGAGACCCCCCTAAGCCCTCCCCTAAAAATTTCATCCATAGATACTCGGGATGTGGGGGCTAGAGGCTCTTCCTAGTTTATTCAGCCCTCACTATTATTTTTTTCTGGATCCGCCCCTGAGCTGGTTCAACCAAAGATTTTATCATCCAGTAAGGCAGTTCATGCTAGATATTATTGCTGATATTATTAGGGATATCAAACTTGGCAGCCAATGATAGTCCATAACTAGCAATTCCTTGAGTTATGCAAGAAAACTTCTTGTGAAATCCATCTGCACTTTCTTTCCAGGTTATCATGAAGTTCTTTTACAGCTAACCAAGAGTTTGAAGTCAACATTATCTCACCTCATGATTTTCATCAGACATGGAAGTATCACCTATGACTTCTTCTGGGTCTTCTTCCTCCTCTTCATCCAACTCATCTTCCCTTCCATTTGTTGGTGAATTATCTATATCCTCGCCATCTGTTTCATACTCTGATTCCTCCCTTTCACTATCCGAATACTCATTCACCTGATGCTTGTGTACACTGGGAGAAGGAACAGCTTTCCCTACATTTGCCTGAAATCATAAACAAAAATATATGGATAAATAGCAACAGGTTCATCAAAATAAGATGGTTCTGTCACTGACCTTCTTTACATTAGTTACGTGTCTCTTAGAAAGTGCTTCAGCCTCCAAGTCATCCTCAAAATGTGCACGGCCTGGGCCTCGGCGCTGATTACCAACACCAGGTGCCTCATCCTACAACCATCACAGAATTATGAATGCTTTTCCACCAAAAGACGCAGTTCCACACAACTTTATAGTGAAGTGGAAGGCTGAGACCAGTTTTATGAAGGGTAATGTGGTGGTGTCTTTAAATTAGTTAAGAAAAACCCTAATACCATGCTTCAACCTATCTACAGAGACACCCAACATTGACTACCTAGCTGTTTGCTGATTCCCATGCAGTTAGTTGAAGAAATGGCCGTGGCTGTGGGAGGGCACAAAGGCAACCCCTGCAATTGGAAGCAATAGTTCTGTTGCAGCCGTTGATCGAATATGCTCATGGCCATGTAGTGAATATGAAATTTATATCTCAAACAGAAATTTGGCATGTCTATCTAGTTAAATGCAAGAGTTACTCAAACATGGATGGCCAAATAAGTATACTTCAATATTGGTCACAGTAGATAAAGAAAGAAGTATACAGGGATAGGTTAGACAACATCATCTCTCACGTGAGGGCCTGAAGGCAAGACCATTGACAGAAAAGCACGAGGAATTGGACATAATGGGTTTAAATCTTAGGTTTTAGGCCATAATTGGTGGGTATCCAATCCTACGTTACTAATTTTCCCCAATTAATAACTAAATAACTAATTGGATTAACTTTATAGATTTGTGCACAATTATGGTGGAACAGGGTGGGAGCACCCTAATTACAGCATCACCTCTTAAATGAGCAAACTCAATACTAAAGCAAGAAACAAACCTCCTCTAATGCATCTTCCAGAAAACCAGGGGTAAGCTTCTGCCTTTGCCTAAGAGGTTGACTGTATTTGCGCTTCACCTGTTCTCTTTTTCGTTGGAGACTTGAACTAGCTCGAATATTTTCTCCTTCAGCCTGTGTAAATCGTATATCAGTAAAAAGGGCAAGCTCCATCCAAATCATTCCGACAAAAAAAAAATTCAAGTCAAAAGAGACAATTTTAACATAATGTTAAGAGCAATATCACAGATGGTTTGCATTTGTTTAATGAATGAAACATTGATACAATCCCAACATGGCATATAATATTTAGGTCCCAAAAAAGGGCCATGAATTATAGTTGTGTAGCCTAAAGAAACCTACCTCTACAGGCCTTTTCTTTTGAATATCAGGTTGGAGCAACACTTTCAGAGCAAATCAAATAATTAGAATAACTGGTGATTGTTGCTACAAATCATGTACCTGATGTTTATGGAATTCCTAAAGATTACAGCCAACTATTGAAAACAACTAATGGACAACAAATATCAGCTTAGAACCAGTTAAGAAGGTACACTTACAGGAACATAAATCAGATACATGCTATTGAGGCACTGTATATATATAATAGAACCTTTTATTACCTTTTCTCTTTCTTCCTTCACTCTCTCGGGATCATTTTCATCAATCCATGTTTGCATCTTGATTGTTTTCTTGTTTTGAGAATCAACAAGAGCAGTTAATAAGCGATGGGATCGTGAGGACAGTGAAGAAGGCATAGACCTCATCTTCTGTAGAAGCCTTCCTTGTGATTGCAGAAGCCCCTAAGAAGACGCCAATTGTGAGTTTATGAACATGGTGATGATCAATGGATAAAAGAGGCAGGTGAAGAGATTGTATAATTGCCTTTCCATTCCTCAGAAACAGGTGGGATTTATCATGATTTGAGTCATTTACAGATATATCAAGAACTTCATTGCCAATCAGCAGTTGTATGCTTCCATCTTTCCACTTTACGAAACGTGCATTGCTTTCATACTGCAAGAAACAAACGCTTAAAGATTTAACAGTAATTGGGAAGAATAGCAGTCATGAGGCACAACAGCTTAAAACAGAGCACCAATGACATGCAAGACCCTTGATATCTAATTCTCATGTACAAACTTGAATGATAGAACATAAAAATGTCTAAGCAAAGTCACAAAACTCTTTTCTCCTATCAGATATATATTCCATAGTAAAAACGAAAAAAATGTCATAGTGAAAAGGTGCAGACAACAGTGAGTGCAATACATTATGACAATGTGACAAGGTTCCTAAGGAATAAGAAACTAGAAAACATGACATAAAGAATATGGCATGAAATAGACTCACGGATTCAGTGCCATCAGTGTTCTTAACGATTTTCCAGCGGACAATATTATCCTCCAAGCGTATCTTTTTCCTGCCCCCAGATTCATCTGTCATGGAAGCATCCTCCTCCACATATGTTTCAGGATCAAAAGGTTTTGGATTAATCCCCATAATATTTGAAACCTTGATCACATTCATCTACAAAAAAGAAACCCAATCAGAAAGAAAATTCTATTTGTACAAGCCTACAAGGAGCTGAAAAAAATCACGAGCTTATAAAACAGGTATTATTGCTAACTATGAAAACCTTTGGACAGAGAACTATGAGATGATATTCGGTCAGATGTTATTGTTTCAACAGCGAGAAGCACACAGTCAAAATTGATTCAACAGCGAGAAGCACACTGTCAAAATTTTGATCTTTGGTCAAATAGTCCCTCCATTTTCAAATAATTGTCACTCTTGACCAAAACAATCATACCAAGGAAATTGTGCTTTTAATCTGTAGTGACCCAGAATAGCTCCTCAGTAGTATCTGACGCATGAATAACAAGGTGGAAAAGAAAGAGCCATGCATAGAAGTGATTGGGAAATTCATCTTCGGAAGCATAAGTGCAAAGTATGTGAAATCAAGAAGACTGATTAAAAGTGCCAATTATTCAAAAATGAAGGGACTATCTTCATAGATATGCTTAGATTGGCCACAAATATTGTAGATTAATGTAGTTAGAATGTTAAGTTGGTAGCAAAATGCATAGTAAAAGATATAGTTCACTGCTACACGTGTCCTATATTACAGAACTCACTCTATCAGGTTGACCAGGCGGCAGCATACGTGGAACCACCAAATTCAGCGGAGGACCATGTGGCTTATCTTTCAGTTCATGTTCAATATTTTCGTCCGGTTCATAATGCTTATCTTCATCAACCATGTCTTCTGGCTGTAATCCCTCATAGTGACCTACATCATTCATAAGTGATTCCTGCGAAGATACAGGATTGATTGGCTACGTTAAGTGATCCGCAAGGGCTAAAAACACATATGGAAACAGTAAAATAAATTTTCCAGTTGATAAAAGATAAGTAAGAACATAGATATACCACCTAGCCATGCAAAAGAATAATCATGTAGAAAAAGAAGTACCAGACCAACTCAAACAACTGGTACTTACCAGAAAGGAAATCAAATGAGTTTGTACAATTCCTTCCTTCTTCTAGTGTGCTATGTACAAAGTAGAAACAAAAAAGGAACACTTCCTTTATTAAAATGTGATGATTTAGGATGGCTGCTATCGAACTTTTAGAACTTATGCTACCAATATATCGTTGAATTTTATTTTGGATTACAGGATTGAATCAATTGATACCTCCGGGTTTTTCATGACAAATGCTTTCATGATCTTGTAATTTACTGACTTTTACATATATGCTACAATACAAACTAGTGGACAAATTTGTGTTTTTTCAATACTGTGCGGATGTTCAAAAGGTGACTAGTTTGTCACTGGATAGTGTAACACCTCTCTGTCATCTTTAAATTGTATGCCATGGCACATAAAACCAGTGATTTGGAAAACATGTATTGCTGACACCTCAATATCATCAAAATACACATAAAAGTACACAAAAACTGACATGGATAGAATAAAAAGTTATGCACAGAAATGTAAATTGAGTTAAGAAGTGAGTTCATTTGTTGTCTCACATGGGCATGTTCGTTGTCATCTTGAGAACCATATGGAGCAAGCTCATCTTCATCATTATCATCAAAAGCATCATGGAGAACTTCATGGTGTTCTTCGTCCTCCGTTGACCTGCCATAGGATTATATGTAAAGTTTTGCAGCATTGCTAGCAGCGAAGGCTGGAAAGGGAGAATAGTTAAGACACTGGATAAAATAGGTGAATTTTGTTGTCAGCAGAAGATGATTATCACTTGAGTAGACAACTTGAAAATGACAGATGTTATCATGCACATTAAAGAATAAATAAATCATAATAGTTGTCATCAAAGAGGCAGCAAAGAGTAAACCTTGTTTCGCTGGTTACTGTTCTCTTGACATGGCCTCCCTCTGCTCTATCCACGCCTTTTGCGTGAACTTGTGTATTCTGATTGCCAAGTTCCACATCATGAGAGTCAACCTCAATTTCCTGAGCCATGCCACTTGACCCTTGGCTTTCACCTTGCCCTTCCTCCTATACAAATAATCAGTGGTTTGTATTACAATACTACATTAGGAGGCAAATACCAAGTTAACCAAATAAATGCAGCACATGACGATGAGGAATAAGGAATCAGTGGTTAGTCAGTAACATAACATGGCAAGCAATCAGAATGAGTAACAGTGCAGCACCATTATCAACACATGCTCAGCAATTCAACTCAGGGAGTATTTTTGCAAAGTCCTCCATCAGGCAATCTGGGACACACTGCCAAAACGGCGGAACCTGAGCTTAGTATTCCCTGCAAGTGGCATATGCTCCAAATTCCAACGCTCCAACTCTGCTTAGAGTTTCATAATATAAGCTAACATTTTATGATTTGAAAATCAATGGAAATTAAGCATACATCTTATGAATCATGATACCCATATCCAACAATTCACAAGTCCTCCATGAATTTTTCATTGTGGGGGCAGAGGCGTCCAAAACCCATTGATGTTCTCATACTCAAAAAATTAAAAAATAACTCTACTTGACTACAAGATGCATCAACCATTTCGATAGTGTAAATTCGTGCCCCAAACGCAACCATAACGCGACAACTGTACCGCCGCAAACCGAGCGGACAAAACCTCAAACCGCAAGCACATTTCCAGAAATTTCTAGAACGCCTCAGAGGGAGCAAAAACCCTAAACCCCAAGCCGAAGCAGTAAACAAAACCGACATCACACGGGACGGGAGGGAGTTCATGTTACCCGTTGGTCGCCGTCGTGGCCGTTGTCCAACTCGTACTCCTCCTCCTCGACCACCTCCGCCGCAGGGGACGCGAGGCGGCGGTTCTGCTTCTGGCCCAAACCGCCGCGGCCGCCGCCGCTACCGCGATCACCGCCACTCGTCGCACCGTCTCTGTCGTGCGCCTGGTAATCCTCCGGGTCCTCCTCCTCCACCACCTCCTCGCCGGACTCGTCGCCGAAGATCTTCTGCATAATCTGGTTCCGCTCCTCCTCCACGTCCCCCTTCCCCGTGCCCCACCCGTCCGCCATGACCCCCTCCTCCTCCTCCTCCTCCTCCTCCTCCCTCGCGTTAGCGGAAACCGCCGCGCTCGCCGGGGTTTTGCACGCTGGCACCGGCGGCGACGGCGGAGCTCGGCGCGCCGGCGAGGTGGGTACTGGCATTTAAGTGCGAAACCTGCAGGGGTTAACGTGGCAGACGGCAGCGTCCCGTAGCGGTAGTGGTGGGGCCCATATTGCCACGTTGTCAATGGCTTATGGGGCACACGGTTCAGGCGTGAGCTCTCAGTGGCCAACGGCTGTGATCATCAGGTTTGCCACGATCTGACGGCTCTGAGTTTTGTTCCTCCCTCTTTTTTTTTTTTTTTGCCAAGGTGGATTTTAAAATCTCGAGAAGTTGAGAACGGTTGTTATCATTCGGTCTGAAATTTGAGTTCGAATTCTTCCGCTGATGACAAGGTTTGGCCAGCCGTGGACCCAGCTCTTAATCTAATTTTTCGAGAATGTCCTTGTGTTTTTAGTTTTTCAGCTTAATGGATTTCTCATTTTACGTACCCTAACTACATCTTCATTTACATTAACATTAGCGGCTTGTTTAGTAACTTGAGGGAAAAGAATTGGGAGTTTAGATAAGAGAATTAATGGTGAGATTGACCTGAGAATTTGTTTTTTTTCTCAATCTCTTGTTCGATAGAGGTGGTGGGAATTGGTAAGGAGTTTAGTTGGAGATTAGATCTTAAATGAAAACGGATGAAAACGGGTGGTTAAAGATTTGTTTAGACAAAATAAAAAAGGAATTCTCTCCCAATTACCATCCTATACTCAGGTAATGAAAAAGAGGAGCTCCTTCCTCAATTCTCCATCACCAACATAAAATAATTAATAATCTCATCCTTCTAGACTCGATCCGTTCTTTAAAAACTCCCTTCAACCAAATGGACTAACGGATCCTTTGATTCAAACATCAGGACATAGAGCCGTGCATGTTCAAATCAGCGACAGTCTGTCGCATACTACACCGAACGTTGGATAAAGGCGTGGGTATAGGTGAATACCATATTGACCGAAAAACTAGACCGTGTCAGTTTGTGTCACCCAATCAAGGAGCTTTTGCCGCTGTTATTAGCTGATGATTTGGTGGTAGTCCCGACTCTGCCATTAGCGTTATCACCATTTCGGTCGGTGAAAACGCCCCTAAAATGTAGCCAGCGATCAGGAAACAGCTATCACCGTTGATTCCACCACTGGTGTTATCAGTTATCACCGTTGATCGGTGAAAATCCAGGCTCTTACCACTAGCGTTAATTACCACCATTTGACCATACCCGTGAAACGTTCCAGCACCCAGTCCCGAGATTCCGCCACTAGCGTTCAGTTATCACCGTTAATCGGTGAAATATCCATGAAATGTTACCACTGATCTAACAATGTTCTTCATCGTGTAGGCCCGATGTCACCGCTGGCTCCGCCACTGCCGTGGAGGCGTAAACATCCATTCACCAGCTAAACATCAAGTCATCAACACATAAAGCTCCAGCTAGCGAGTGTAGGGGTCCGTTTGGGAGCTTAAAATTTTAAGAAACAGCTGATTGGTAGTTAGCTTCTGAGAATCTAAAAAAACTAGGTTTCCCAGCTTCTAGTTTTTAGTTTATTTTCTGAATTCTACAACTACATCTTCTCAGAATCTAAACAAAAACTAAATTGTTTGGAGGAGCTTCTGATTTTGGGAGAAGCTGCAGTAGCTAGAAACTCTCCAAACAAATCCTAGATAACTGCTGCAAATGGAAACGATAAAACTGGAAGTGGAAGTTAGTGCCTGTTTCAAAACTAGTTTGATAAATTAATCAATTCCAATATTATTTAATATATGCTAAAGAAAAAAAGATTACACATCAGTATATTAGAAGAAATCAGAGTTTCTGTTACAAAATACAACAGCCAGAAAGGCCATTGCCGGGGAACATGGAAAAAAAATGCTAAAGAAATATATTGAGTCTTCATTTGGTGAGCAAAAAATTCCATGGAAACATTTAGTAATTCAGAAACTATTTGAAAGGGGATTTTTTTTTACCAAATTCCAATCGAGAGGTAAACATCAATCAAAGATGCATAATTGGCTGGTCCATGTCGGTGATCCTATCAAGTTCAATGGAGTTTCAAATCAGTACAGTTTTCACCTATTTTAGAAATATTATGATATTGTACTGATTTGAGATTCTACAATATCATAACATTTCTAACTTTTTTTTTAATAATGGAAGCTTTATCAAGCTCAATCAATTACATCAAGGTGATGTAACCGTATTGAGAACACTCTCGTCCTCTACGTAACTACAATGCACATAAAAAAACACATGCACGCACACTAGTTATCTTTGAAAATAAAAGTAATACAGGAAATGCTTAAGGAGCAGCAAGCCTAAGACAAGGAAATTCTGGCTAAACATTTCCACCTGTACAAATATGTGGACATGAAAATTGGATAATTCACACTCTGGCTCCCCGGTGGACAGACATTATCTCAGGGTAAAAAGAACCGGAAGAACAAGATTCTTGAAGCTAGTAGATATTGCTTTCAGTACTAGTGTTAATTTCGTTTAGTAAGCATACTGTAGCTGTTCGCCAAAGGACATCAACACAGCTCCCGCGTCTAGTTCCAGAATATACAAGAATCAAGATATATATATAATCTCCTAGCAGGAGAAGGGGACCGTAGTACATTCTATGGTTAATATATGCTCCTGAACAGCCCGGCTTTACAACATGCACGGGCTGCGGAGTACAGGGCAAAACAGGGCTAGAATTGTTAGCTACTGACCAATTCTAGTTCAGGAGGCGACAACGAACACTATTCAACAAGTCCACTGGCACTTGATCAGGCCCAGCATGCTTCCGGATGGTTGATCTGCAGGGTTTGGGTCTAGTATTTGAGACATCATCCTCATGCAATCTAGAGTATCTATGCAACTTTATAAAATGGTGGAGAATGGACCACCGCTCCAAATCCCGTGTCTCGGTCACCAAATCTTGAAACGTTATTGCCCTCTCAGCTCTGAATACACAAATACACAGTGAAGGCCTATAAGCAATTCTGGCAGTGCAAGGTGCTGAAAACTAGAGGATATTATGCCAGAAATTGGGAATACAATTTTGGTGCTGTCTAAAGTGGGGTAAGGTCTATAGCTGGTCAAGATGTATGACAACATTAACATTGACAAGATTGCCAGTCTTGGAAAAAATATCCGTACCTTGAGAAGGAATTTTGCAGCTCATCAAACCTCATGGTGAAAGTTTCCAGAACTTCAGGTACAATTTTATTGTCTTCCTTTTCAGAAGTGCTAGTCCGATTCTGTGGCCTGGCCAAATACCACAAGAAGAATCTCGAGATCAATGCAAGATGGGAGTAGTGCCAATGTTTATGGATAGTAGCAATAAACGTACAGCTGGTTATGACATATATATACTCCTGGTCAGATATGTCATTTAATATATATTTGTAAAATGATTTCCATTTAATATATATTTGTAAAATCTAACAAATAATATTGTGGAAGTACTTTTTGAGATGAACCTAACCATATGGTTTCACACATATACGTCCTAACTATTAAAAAATATATTAATCTTGAAAGTTTTGACCAACGGTATGTCCAAAACAACAGGTATCTGTGACTGGAAGAAGTATTATAACCTGTTGGACTACAATAGGATTCATTACTTATCTAGATTTTTTTGTTCTTTTTTTTTTTGTAAAACTATCATTTTGAATTGTAGGTCTTAAGCTAAAACAGGGATAAAAATTCAAACAAAAATCTTACATGCTATCACTTGGCATGAAGGTATTTGCATCATTGACAGAAGATATAGCTGGGTTAAATGCGTCAGAAAGGGCCAGTCGAGAAGTGCGGTATACAATGGTTCCACAGGAATTAATAGCATTTGCTGCAAGAAGTCTATCTGGCAGAACAGGAAGTATGTACTGCATCAGCCTAGTTGTCAAAGCAAGTCTTTTCTGAGCTTGAGACACAAATGTGCTATTTTTCGTCGTCATATTTTCAGCATCTACCTGGCGTGGATAATAAGCTTGTCAGTCCAAGTAAAATGATACAGTACAATAGAAAGGGTTCTTATACAACTTGAGAAAAATGTACAACCATCTCAACCAATCTCCTGGTAGCATGAGCCCAATCCAACTCAGGTTTTCTGCTGAAATATTACAGCCATTATTAGCCTCTGTCAACAAAAGCAAATTCCACTGAAAAGCTAAGAAACATTATTGGTTATTCATATTAGGGTTTTTCTAATTAAAAATCATCACCTTGTATGATGTGTCTTGCTACACCCAGACATAACTTGTGCATGCCACGCTAGAAGACTTGGTGCCCTTTTTCGCTTTTTTTGCCGTGAAACCAGCTTACCATCAAACTTATTCGTTGGCAAACCACCGAAATGTGAAGCTTTATTCAGTGGGAGTAGGACTGTTTGCTGATTACAAGCAATCTGGCTATAATCATTACATTGGTATTCAGCTACTTTACTACAAATATTCTCGGCAACATTTTGTTCAAAAGATTTAGGGCGGATGATGCCCTTCCTTTCAGAATTATCAAGATCCAAGTAATTCTCTGTAGTGCTGTATGCTGCCATTAGCTCGGCCTTCTTAAGCTCTGTTCCTCCGACAAATGATGAGTTGGGGTTGTTGGACAAGTTTGGAGGAGGTAGTAGAACATGAGAAGTACGTGTCATGGGCAGCTCCATTTGTGGATGCCTGGCATGGCTTGAAGAACATACTCCGAGTGAATGATTTTCCATCACGTCACGGTGTCCTTTCCATACACCATTGGTTGCCACTAATCCATCATGGCATATATATGTTTTGTTGAGACTAGATTGACCATCCAAAATATTTGTGAACTCAAGAACAGGATTAGCAACATTATCAGTCAAATCATACCTAGTACCACAAACATCCCTTCGTTGCTCATGCAGTAAAGTATGGTCATCGGTAAACAAGTGATCTTCACCATTTGCCCCCAGGCAACTCACTGGATTGGACCCACAAAAAGGTAAAGGCAAAACAGAACTTGACGTTGTTGTCCATTGAGATGCTGAAGTGCAAAATAAATCAGTTACTTGAGAAGTAGATTTATAGTGTTGATGACAAGAAGATCCATCAGATATAGCTGACTCAGGAGCCCCAGCTGGCATATAAGGAACGGTGTTGCTGAAGCATGTGGCAGAAACACTTTCCTCTAATTTAACCTTTTTGTCAAGGCCAACAAAACTTTCACTGCATTTCATTAAATTTGGTTTATCAAAAGTTCAAGATGCAGAATACAGATGTACATAATTTCAGAACAACAATACTAATTCTATGTGAGCAGATTTCAACTTAAACTGGAAAATGAAATTGTGAACTTATTTCAGCAATGATATAATGAGATTACAACTGGGTTTACCTTTTCTGGAGTATTTCATATGTTTGTGAAAAAGCATCACTTGGTGCACTAAATGAATTAAGAAGTGAATCAATTTCCATTTGCTCTTCACATTCATACAGGCCATGTAGCTTTTCTGTGCCAGTACCCGCAGATCCATCTATATTGATAACAGATGAATTGAACTGTTCATGCAATACTTTGTTCTGCTTATCCTGTGCAGCTGGCATCAAATCAGAGTCTTCATTACCAGGATATGTTCCCCATTCAGCAGAATGCATTTCATCTTGATGTTGACAAATATGGCTTCTTGTTGCCCCTTTCTGTTGGGGCGCTCTGAGCTCAGAAGATGGTTTGTCTTGCTCGTTATTATTCATATCATGTGGGAGATCAATAAAATTTTGTAAGTTATAAACAGTGCTGGCACTTGTGAATGCGGCCTCAGCATCTCCAGGGAAAGGCAAAAAATTTGAGGTAAAAGATGGACTTGTTAAGCAGCCATTGTCCCAGACAACTTGATTTTGCATGGTATTCCCACCTGAAAACTCTGTATTACTGAAAGTCAAGTCACTGCAATCTTCATTGAGTCCATTGTTACTGTTAGACGCTTCCAAAGATTCTTGCATAAGAGCAGTCCAAGTACAGTCCTGTGTGTCTGAAATGAGGTTATTTCTTTGCAAAAGGGTAATATATGGATAACTTGCAGGTATTGCGCTACAGCTACTTCCAAATGAGATTGTTCTATCGTCATAACCATCAGTATCATATGAAGTTATTTCTTCTGCATGATCAAGACAAGATGCATTAGAAAGAATGCTGCGTTGGGTGATGTCTAGGCTATCATTTTGCATTTGCATTCCTTCACATTGTCCAGGCCGAAAAGGTCTTAAGAAGTGGTCAAATTGGTGACTATTCTGAACAAACTCTGGGGCCGCTGAAAAAGTTTTTTCTTCCAAGACTGGTCCAGGAACTGAATATCCATGTTGTAAAGCTCGGTTTGAGATTTCATAATTAGCATCTTGTTGAAAACCAGATGTACTGCAGTTGACTGACGTATCCTTTATACCAGATTCATTTACTTTTGCCAACATTTTGGTGCACTCACCATACCAGGACGGCAACAAGAAATTCACTGGTCCCCTGAAACTTGAAATGTAGTACTTTTAGTCAGCATGCTATAGTAATTGATAAAATTCTATCATAGCCTAACATTGCTAGGTCCCCATCGTTTCGCTTATTCAGTGAACAAGCCAAACGGCATATTTGCAAACGAAAAATAATTTGTGAATAAAACTTTTATATACGTGTTCTTAACGATCTACAAGCAAAGGTTGAAAAATAATCTTCGATGAAAAAACCCCAAAATCAACTCCAAATTTATGGTTGAGAATTTAAATTTTGGCTGATAAGCATAAGCATAAGCGAAAAGATGAGGCTGCTAATGGGTAAGAGTACTCCCTTCAGAAAAATGATGAGTGAGTGACAGGGTATTGAGTCGAGCTTACAGTCCTATCAAGTGCTATCATGTTGTGATCATTTAAATATTTAACTATGCCTACAGCACATTTGGACTGATGAAGTTCTTTTTTATTTTCAAACAACTAGCCAATGAGCATGTATAGCGTGGCAACCCAACAGTTAATATAATTGCATCTTACAGCCTAAAGTGTGTACCCATTGTTAGAAAAATTAAGGATGAGGTGCATCTTAATTGAAGAGAAGAGAAATGAGGATGCACAGCTATCCAACACCCTTAAAACAGTGATCACTTAATATGTATCCCCTTCAATTTACTAACATGTGAGTAACTGCTTGACTTGTGTACCATGTGGGATGCCAATAAACGCTAAGGTACATCTCTTCAAATGGCATGCATCACATGCCAACTACATCTTAATCACGAAGTTTGGACCAACTAAAATCGCATTCAATAATCAAATCATATCAAACAATGTACAGTAACTAGTAAGCTAGTAACATTCAACATCTTAACAAGGCAATGCTAAGGACAGTCCTTCAAAAACCATGGCTCGCGATCATGTAAAATTGCCGGTGAACCTCCACGCTTGTAGCCAGTTAGCTAGCAGCAGGTCAAAAAGAGATTTAGAGCGGAGCTCTCGAAGCTACTACAGTACTGCAAGAACTGAATGCAGTATACCACCAAGCAACAGCTAATGTCCTAATGCAGTAATACCAAAACCCCCAAAACCCCAAGCTCAATACGAATCTAATTAAACCGCAAAACTACTTGAGCTAATCACAAATACACGCGCACCCAGTGCAATTAGCAGCTTAGCACTAGAAACCCCACTTAAAATTCGCAGCTCAGCTTAACCGCTCAAACAGCCAAAGCTACGCTACCAAAACGAGCGTGCAAGCGAGCTGGAGCCAGCAATCGCAGGGTGCATACAGAATAAACCGCGGCGGCGGCGATGAGGCACAGCGCCGGCGCTGCTCCGACCTCCCCCGCGTCCCCCTCTGCGCCGCGGCTAGCTCAGGGAGTTAGGGTTTTGGAGCTCGCGAGCGAGAGCGAGAGAGAGAGAGAGAGAGGAGTGGGCGACAAAAAAAGAAGCAGCAGAGGGGACGGACGAAGCAGTGTGAACTGGAGGAAGCCGACTCGTGCGCCGCTTTGACTTTTCAGTGCTCGGACCGAAGCGGTGGGCCCGGACCGTGGGCCCAGCCCAAGCCAATTAACTATAAAATATTAGTAGAGATTAATTTTCCTTCCTTTTTTTTTTCGGTTTCTGCTCTTCTTCTCGCTCCAGTTTCTTTCTCCTCAGTTTTGTTTCGAATCAGGGAGAGGAGAGGAGATGAAGGAGGCGACCTCGTCGGGGGGCGGCGGCGGGAGCGCGGGGGTGAACGACCCGCGGCAGCCGTCGACGGCGAGGCAGTACACGCCGCCGAAGCTGTCGCCGCAGGACCTGCCCATCGACTACGCGGGGTTCCTCGCCGTCGTCTTCGGCGTCCTCGGCGTCATGCTCCGGGTACGGTATCGATTCGGTCTCAGAGCACCACGCACCACGCCCTCTACTACTCGTTGCTCCCGCCCTACGCTCCCGGGTTCTTGCTCGGGCTCCGATCTGAGTTTAACGCCGCGTGCTAGCTAGATGGATCTGCGCGAGAGGCTGCTAGATCTGTACTCCCGGCTTTGTGAATTGTGGTTGCTAAGTAATCGGTGGTGGCGATGTTTTGATGTATTGTTATTTCGCTCGGTTCTTGTTGGCTTTGTTTAAAAATCAGCTTGCTACTTGTTTGTTTGCAGTACAAGGTGTGCTCGTGGATCGCTATCATCTTCTGCGCGCAGTCTCTGGTGAACATGAAGAATTTCGAGAATGATCTCAAGCAGCTATCCATGGCTTTCATGTGAGTTCCCTTCACGTATTTGGTTTTATGCATTCAATTAGGGGTTTAACCACTAAGAAATACTACTCGAATCTCAAATCTAGTACTACTCGAATTTCAAATCTAGAGGAACATGCAGCAACATATGCTTTTGCGGTTAGACAATTTAATGGTCTGTATTAAACTAGAAGTTAGCCAGAATATTTATAGTCAGGAACTTATTGAGTACTTTTATGTGCTCTGGTTTCCCGTGGTATGATCTGAATGTCTGTTCACGACGATAAATTTATGGGACGTATTGTCTTTGCATTGGAAAGGAACAGTTATCAGCTTGACCCCAAGAGGAAATTATACACTATTGTGAAGTCCATTTCTCATAGTTGTAGTCATTATAACCTACAAGATTAGCTATTCGCATCATTTTCCACACTTTGTGTATAACTGCCCTGACTTGGAGTTTGTAAATTGTAATGCTAGTTTGGTACTTTATTAATGTGTTGAATGAGAAGTAAGGCAATAAGCACTGGGGAACTAATTTTAAACTTTGTGAGCGTTCTGAATGAATGATTGGACAGATTATGGACAATTGCTTATAGGGATGAATTAAATAATAAATATTATAAACCTAATGAACAGCTCAGAACAAGTTATCTACACAATGCTGATGTAGAAAAAATCGTAGTTTGTGAACTGTTGTGCCCATAATCCATAAAGACATAAGCTGATTAGAACACTCCTCTTAGATGTTAGCTACTTAGCTGATTCACTCAATAATTACTATTCTAAGTTTCTAACCATATTCAATGAGATACATTGCTTATCAAACAATAATTCAAATGATGTTTCTCTCTAGTGCAGAGGAATGAAATTCTATTAGTTGAAAGGATTTTAGGATGATAGTTTTTTTGTCGAGGATTCTTCTTAAACCTTACCTGCCTCCTTTTGGGACTTGTGTACTTCTTCGTCACAGTTGAAATAATCTAACTTTGCTTACCTATTATTAAACTTATTATTGCTCAAATCTGACATAGGTATAGTTATAGGTGATATGCTTGGTTAATTGGAGTTAAAAACAAAGTTACAAGGTTGATATATTACTGTTCTATGAAAACAACACTAAGAATACAGACGTTGTCAAATCAACTAAATATATCTACAATTTGGAAGGGGCCTATATACCACCTTCCCATGTTGTGCATTCTGTCGTTCTGCTTTATTTAAGAATATTTTATCAGAGGTATGTTTTCAGATTTCAGAAAGAGATCACCATCTGCTGAACTGCTCAAGTGCTCATCTCCGAATAAAATATCTAATACCCTCAACATGATCGTGTTGAGTAATGTTTTATTGACCAAATTGCATTAACAGAAATCCAAATTTGAGATATCATGCTATGTCAACCAAAAAATGGATCCTGTTTTCAATAGAAAGGAACAAGTTGTTAAGAAAATAAATTTCCTGATGGACTTATGGGGCTGATCGGCTCTGCTAGCTTTTGTAGTATCATAGTATCAGGATACTACCATAGTATCGGGATACCATCAGATTTTAGAAAGTAAATATTTTTATATAAAATATATAAATGTTGCATAATTAAAGCATATAATATTGATTTTGATAAATTTAATTGGTTTTTTGTAAACTTGAGCATATTTATCCATTATTTTCAATCCACCTTATTTTAAATAATATTTGGTAGGATCGTAGGGATCGAAGTATCGGGATACTTTCTAAGATTTCGTAGGATCGTGTGGAAATGAATAGTTAGATCAAGATACTACGAAAATTAGGATAATTAGGATACTAGGTGTGATCGGTATCGTTTCGGCTTCGTAGGATCGTAGTATCGTAATAAAACTATCGGGTTACTGACAACCTTGCTTACAACTGCTGAACACTATGTTCCCTTCTGCCAACTTTTGGTGTTTGATTTCCTATAATGTTTCTCTATGTCACCGGATCTTTCACTAGAAGAAACTCACCAAAATTTTGATATTGCCAGGTTTGCAGTTATGGGCTTGGTGACGAACTATCTTGGACCTCCTCGTCCAGGCAGTACAAAGCGCTAATCAGGATGCACACTATGCAACTGTATGAGAGTATCACTTGTACTTTTATGTTCCAGAAGCTATTGACCGCGCTCACATCTCTGAATTTCATCTGAGCATGTAGCTAATACAGTAATACACTGCCTCAATCATTAGGGGACAAGAATATGTATGATCCTCAATAATTTAATTGTGCGGTACTGGAGTAGTTCTTCTGGGTGTCATTTGCTTCTAGATTTCTTCCTCTCTTTTTTTAATTATTTTAGAGCGATGTCTGCATCAAGCACGTTGATCAGTGCTCCTTGAGCTCATGCATGCTCGAGAGTTGAGAATAAATTGCTGCATGTAGTGGCAAACAAATCTGATTGATTTGTTAGTTTTTTTAAAAAAAATATATATCCAAGTATCAGTTGTAGGGGCTGCCATCAGTTAGCCTTACTGATAGTACGCCATACCAATTACTGCTAATACGTCAAATGATGTATTAGCAATAAAATAATTTATTGTTAAAACTTTTCTATATGCGTTATTCGTGACTTAAACGTTAATATTAAAAAAGAAACTACGATGAAACAAAACTCAAAATCAACCCAACTCAAAATTTAAGTTTTGATATCAGCGTACATGATAGGGTAAAAGATGTGGCTAGGATCTTCCTTGTATTTCATTGCAAGCCTGAAGCACTACTCCTCTCGTATCAAAATAAATAATAGTAAAATATCTTCAAAATAAATAATAGTAAAGTGAGATATTTTCTAGTAAAGTGAATCTAAAAATATGTTCATCTTATTTTAGTTTGGTTTATTTTAAAATGAAGGAAGTAGGTAAAAAAAATACTGATAATAATAACAATGAGATAACCAGATATCGGGTGACAAGTGACAACTGACAAGTTTGTGGTGCCTGTCTTTCAGTTTCTTGGCGGCTGTGAGTTTGATAAGGCCATTCACAATGCACTGAGGTGTCATTCGGCCAAAACCGGCCAGCTCAGAGATTCCCTCCACCTCAGCATATTTCGGTGCCTCACCAAGAACGGGGAGCCAAAATATGCTACTCGTTCCTCACCAAAACTACAGCTCTGGGTCCACACAATTTCGTGTCCCGTGCCCCTCCGGGAAGAGAGAGAGGACCGGGTCGGTCCGCGTCGCTGCCGCCGCCGCCGCCACTGTCGTTGGGGGTGTAGAGGGCGCCGACAAAGATAGGAGGGGGAGAGGTCGCCGCCGCGTGAGCTCGGGGAGGCCGCCGCTACCGCGAGGGGTGGAAGAGAGAGGATCGGAGGAGAGGCGGCGAGGAGGAGGAAAACGGGAAGGGAGCGGCCATATCCGACCGAAGGAGGCTGCATCGACCACCGCTGAGGAGCTCATCGCGGAGGTAGGCCCCCGGCGGCGGCCCGCCTCCATCGCCGCTCCGCCGGCGGCGCTCTCGCCACTCGGCCCGCCTCCATCGCCACTCCGTCTACCTCCACCGGCGCTCGGGTCGCCACTCCACCGCTCGCCCCGCCTCCATCACCGCTCCGCCGGCACTCTCGCCGCTTGGGTCGCCGCTCCACCCGTCGCTCTCGCCGCTCGGTGCTGCCGCCGTCGTTCGCCGCGCCACTCGGCGCCGCCACCGTCCGCGGCTCCGGTGCCGCGATGCTCGGCGCCCTGCCACCTTCAAGAGGGGGAGATGGAGGCGACGGAGAGGAGCTCGGCGGCGACCTCTGCAAGGATGACTGTGCCGCCGCTCCGCCCGACTTCGGAACGAAGACGCGGAGGAGGCGAATCGGCGGTGGAGGCAGCGGCGGTGCGCGAGAAAAGGGGGCAAAGTCCACCACCGCCCGAGCTCCGTGTCCGTTGCTGTCGGCGGTAAGGGGAGGGAAGCGCCAGCGACGGGGATGCGGATGATGCAGGGAGGGAGGTGGAGCTCGAGGAAGGGGGAGGCGCGGCGGGCGGAGTGGGGATGCGCGGCCATCGGAGATGGACGGGAGGCGCGCGAGTAGTGGGGGAGGAGTGGCGCTGAGAGGATAAGGGAGAGAGAAAATTATTTTTTTATTTGTGTGAATCCCACTTAAGGTCACATAGTATTGTGAAACTTGTGGTAAATATGTTCTTCAGTCTACGTGACACTACGAAGCGTCTGAAAAGAGCGTGCTGCATTGTGAATGGCCTAAAAAGGAAAGCTGATGTAGCGCATGATTGAACGCACTGTTGTCGTTCTCGAGTTTTTTTTCCAACAGTTCGCGTACACACGGCGGAATTGTGCGCCCCGTGATCGCAAACCTGTTTTACTCAATCATTCGCTGGGGACTTTTCGTGCGTGCAATTTGTCAAGAACCCTTGTGATTACTGAACGGACAATCTTTTGGTCTTTGAATTACCGGGCATCTTTCAGGAGTTGTACTGGACTTTATAGTACTTTGTGAAGCATTAAGAAATAACAAGTCCACTGATAGGAGATATTGGAAACCAAAATCAAGTAGTACCTTGCCAAGGACTTCGAAATTTGTGGTACAAAATCATGCACCGTTTCATCCTCATTGATTATATCCCGGACGATTAACCTGTTTTGGGTAAGCTAGAGACTTTTAATTTCATGGGGAAGTGCTACTTCTGACCATATATTGAATGCATATAAAACTAGACAATCATTATGATTTCTATATATATGACCATTTTGCCTCTGAGATATTAGTGGTGTATATTGCAAGTAGGTGGGCATGCTATAAACAAAAACTTCTAGATTGTTGTGGATGGAAGTTGATTATTTAGCTTAGGGGTAAAAAGGAAAACTAAGCATTGGATTTCTTGCGAATTTGTGAATAACTTTTTAGTCAAAATTAATTATCAATGAAATAAGAACGGAATGAGTAATTACTAGTTTACTACTCGTTGCTCACCATGTACTACTGGTAATGGTTATACTCATCCCGTTGCTCACCATGTTATACTGGTAATGGTTATGAAATAAGAACGGAATGAGTATTAAGAAACTTTGTGTTAAAAGGCAAAACATTCTACCCGAAGGTCCCGGACACTAAATTGTTCCTCTACTTCACTAAACTTTCTAGTAAAATTCTAGTGCTCCATACTAACTCTCATCAAAATGCTAAGCACTTCTGTTTGTAAAACTTTCCACAACAGAAGACAAATTTCATAAAACAATAAATACAAAGTACTATTCACGTTGCATATATATTTGCGTGCGTTTCATCCAAACAATTTATCTTCTATCCGGGATGGGAAAGCAACTTGAAATCGCATCACCGGTTATTCTCCACCACATGTACGCGAACAGAACGGGAAATGAAAAAACTTATCGTTTACCTATATAGAATCAGCCACCATCAAATTAAATTTAAATTTTAACCTTAATTTTAAGGTTGATTTTAGGATATTTTCAACGTATTTTTCTAAATATTAGCTTATAAGCGCTAAAAACATATATATAAACATTTTAGTTTTAATTTTTAAATTGCTAATTAACCGTTTGACATATAATCAATTATTAACCAACCAATGGAGCTATACGAATGACATGGAAGTGTTCGTGCAAAGGAAGTCCACACAAGCGTGTGTTTTGCTTTTAGTTTTTTTTAGCGTGTGTTTGATTTAAGGGTTAGGATTAAGATGTTTGGTTTGTGAGGTGGGATGGGAAGCAGTATCGTCATAGTAATAACGATCGTACGGTTTAGTACGATTTCCGTATATAACACAATCACCATCGGTCTCTGATCAGCTGCAATTTTCCACACGTCCTACAGACCGCACGGTAGCACTATACGTCGATCGAGCTGGTTAATTAGATAGATTGATTGGACGATGGCCCAACGAAGAAAAATAAATCGTGCGATCTACAGTAACTCAACGGAACCGGATATGATTATGACTGATACATTGATATCTTACCCAATAGAAATATTTAAAATTTTCAACTTTAAATTTAAAATTGATTTTAGGTTTTTTCGTCGAAATTTATTTTTCAGGTTTTGCTTTTAGATGCTAAAAATATGTATATAAAATTTTATTTATAAATTACTTTTGTTTGTAAATATACCTTTTGGCTTATTCGTGATGGACCACCAGCCCTGACTAATTTACTAGTAGTACACCGTATATGCATTGTCTTTTAGCTGGTGACGTACGCATACGCTCAGCTTGTTAAAACTTATCCATCACCTGTGCTAAGCACTGTTGTTTGACACGTCCGCCGTGCGGTGGCTCCACTAGCACGGACAGTCATACTCACCGACGAAACTCCACCAAAATTTAGTATTGATAATGAGATTTCTATAATAAATACAAATTTTATTAAAATACAAGTTATATTGAAGTTTTACTGCTATCGTGCGAGGTTGCTACTGTTATACTGACCAGTGCCTAGTAAGCTAAGAAAAAATATATTATTTCTATTATCTGCTTGTTCACTTGTCAGCATTTAAATTTTTAAAGCTTATATTAATGTTTATCATAATTTATTTTTCAGCCTAAATTTTTATCCATAAATAACATAAATATAATAATTACACACCCCCCACACACACATATATATATATATATATATATATGTATATAATATTAGCCGTAGGCCCGTAGCTCAACGGATCAGGCGATCAGCCACACACCCAAGGCTATAAAGCTGCAACGACGTGCAGTTGCCGCCTCTATAACCACACACTCTTGCAGCCTCCACAGAAAGCTAGCCATAGAAGAGGAGAAGAGAGATTAGCAGAGATGGCTAAGGGTCACGTCCTCGTGCTGCCGATGCCATGCCAGGGCCACGTCATCCCGTTCATGGAGCTCTCCCACCGCCTCGCCGACGAGGGCTTCGAGGTCACCTTCGTCAACACGGAGGTGGACCACGCGCTGGTGGTGGCGGCGCTGCCGCCGGGCGGCACCGCGGAGCTCCGGCAGCGCCGGATCCACCTCGCCGCCATCCCCGACGGGCTCGCCGGCGACGAGGACCGCAAGGACCTCAACAAGCTCATCGACGCCTACTCGCGCCACATGCCGGGCCACCTGGAACGGCTCATCGGGGAGATCGAGGCCGCCGGCGGGAGGCCCAGGGTGCGGTGGCTCGTCGGCGACGTCAACATGGGGTGGTCGTTCGCCGTCGCCAGGAGGCTCGGCATCCGCGTCGTCTCCTTCTGGCCGGCGTCCACGGCGTGCCTCGCCATCATGCTCAAGATCCCCAAGCTGATCGAGGATGGCGTCCTCAACGAGAAGGGTGGGTAATTTAAACTTAATTAATCTCAACTTGCGTTTTGCTTTATTGACTGTAGCGTGGTTAGTCGTAAAATAGATTCTTTTCGGTTTTTTTTTCACTTGAGTGTTTGTTGACTAACCACCGATCAATCTCTGGTTAAAAAATTGTCCGAGGCTGCTAACACAAGACGTCAAGACTGCTGATTTGGCTGGTACAGTAAGAAAATTTGAGCATGACTTTTTAATAATTAAAAGGGAGATTACATCTCCGGCCTCTCATTCGACACGCTGCACTAACTTTTATTACTTCTATGAAATATAATAAGGAGTAAATATAGGGCGATGGGATAAATCTCCAGCTTCGCTAAAATGATGGCCAGCCTATTTAATGCTAAAAAAATCATATAGGTTTTAGTCAATAATTCTATAATAAATACTATGAAATCCAATTATCTATAGTGAAATAAATGATACTTTCATAGTATAACATCATATTGTGTACACTATTTTGTTAATCTTATGGTAATTTGATCATTAATCAGCTCGAAAATAAAAAGGAAGATAACAATGCATAGGGATAGAGATTTACTATTATCTTTTGACGTAATTTTTTTTATATACATGTAGGCGTAAAAAATACTATCTTTTTATCAACCGGACAATGATTAATCTGAGAAACAATCAACAATTAGAACTGACATGTAGAGGAATTGAAATTGCCAACTTGTAGCGATTCCTGGTATCTCACGAGCAAAGCACGTGCGAAACATTTGCAGGATGGCCGGAGCGGCAGGAGACGCTGCAGCTGGCGCCCGGGATGCCACCGCTGCACACGTCGCTGCTGTCGTGGAACAACGCCGGCGCGGCGGAAGGGCAGCACATCATCTTCGACCTTGTCTGCCGGAACAACAAGCTCAACGACGACCTCGCCGAGATGACCATCTGCAACTCCTTCCACGAGGCCGAGCCCGCCGTCTTCAAGCTCTTCCCGAACCTCCTCCCCATCGGCCCGCTCGTCGCCGACGAGGAGCTCCGCCGTCCCGTCGGCCACTTCTTGCCGGAGGACGCCGGCTGCCTGGACTGGCTCGACGCGCAGCCCGACGCCTCCGTCGTGTACGTGGCCTTCGGCAGCATGGCCATCTTCGACGCGAGGCAGTTCCAGGAGCTCGCCGAGGGGCTGGAGCTCACCGGCCGTCCGTTCCTGTGGGTTGTCCGGCCGGACTTCACACCGGGGCTGAGCAAGGCGTGGCTGGACGCCTTCCGGCGACGCGTCGGCGTCGCCGGCAGCGGCAGGGGCATGATCGTCGGGTGGTGCTCCCAGCAGCGCGTCCTGGCGCACGCCGCCGTGGTGTGCTTCGTGTCGCACTGCGGCTGGAACTCGACGCTGGAAGGGGTGCGCAACGGCGTGCCGTTCCTGTGCTGGCCGTACTTCTGCGACCAGTTCCTCGACCGGAGCTACATCACCGCCGTGTGGCGCACCGGGCTCGCCGTGGCGGCCGGCGAGGAGGACGGCATCGTGACGAGGGAGGAGGTGAGGAGCAAGGTGGACCAGGTCGTCGGCGACGGCGAGATCAGGGAGAGGGCGCGGCTGCTCAGGGACACGGCGCGCGCGTGTGTCAGCGAGGGCGGCTCGTCGCACAGGAATTTCAGGAAATTCATCGACCTCCTCAGTGAATGACAGTGACAACCGATCGACTGAAATTGGTTCGTCCAAATTAATACTTTTACTG
Organism: Oryza punctata; assembly: GCA_000573905.2. Taxonomy (NCBI): domain Eukaryota; kingdom Viridiplantae; phylum Streptophyta; class Magnoliopsida; order Poales; family Poaceae; genus Oryza; species Oryza punctata. Next base: position 35,909,542 of record CM002490.2, read on the forward strand.
TTTGTACAAGGTGAAGCTGAATGGGATATCAACTCCAAACTTACCTGCATTAGGGAATCCGCTTTGATGCAAAATTAAATATATATTTTGATTTTTTTTCCTAGGTTAATTGTTAGTTTCGACTTTGAGTTGTCAAGCTTTAATCGCGGTATTTTTCAAAATAACAGTACATTTGTAACCAAATTACTCCTAGTTAACTTTGATGTTACTTGTTAAGTCCTCGTATGATTCTCTCGGGAATGCTGCGAACCGGGATAGATTCTCTCGGGAATGCTGCAAATCGGGATACCAATGGATCTGAACCCTCTCCGAAAATGTTGTTTTTTCTCCTCTTTTTTTCCTATCTTTAAATATATTTTCTCCTAAACTACTTACCGTTATATTTGTTGTAACTAAATCTTTATAATAAGATATTATATGATTATATTATGTTAAAAAACATGTGTTTCAAACAGTTAAAACTCAATGTTTCATATAAGATAGTAATATGTTTCAATGCATGTCACAGAATTTCCGAAATTACTTGCCTCTACTCTCTCCTCTCTCTTCACCTCATTCATGCATGCATGTATACATTTAGTGACTTTCAGAACGTTTTTTCTCCTAAACTACTTATCTAATATATGATCCGATCACACCGTTGTATTCGTTGTAATTACATCTTTATAATAAGATATCGTATGATTATATTCTGATGAAAGAAAAACATATATTTCAGTCCATTAACACGCAATGTTTCATACGTGATAACGACATGTTTCAACGTGTGTCTCCACTGTGTTTCAAAAAATGTTAAATGTTTCAGCAATTTTTTTTATTTCACCATGTATAATTCAATGTTTCATTAGTGATCAACTGCAACATTTGACCGATCGATTTTTTTCGTGAAGATCGGGTGTTCGATTCAAAGATTCTTCCCAATTCTCTTGGTCTAATTTAGTAAGTACTCTTTTCCTCCGTTTCATATTATAAGTCGTTTGATTTTTTTTCCTGATCAAAGTTCTTTAGGTTTGAACAAGCTTATAGAAAAAAATAGTAACATTTACGACACTAAATTAGTTCCATTAAATTTAATATTGAATATATTTTGATACAATGTTTGTGTTGTATTGCAAATGTTACCATATTTTACTATAAATTTAATTAAACTTGAAAAAAATTAACTTAAAAAAACAAACGACTTGTAAATGTAGTAGGAGTATTAGCGAACAGAGTTAGCCCAGTCAAACAAGAAAAAAAAAGTTCTAGACCCGAAAAGGAAAGTTGTGGTCTTGAAACTGCGTTTATTTGACCCACTGAAACAACAAAATAAGCCATCGTCCTCTGCCGGTTGGGCCCAGTAATCTGGCTGGTTGCGGGGAGAATAAAGAGACGAGCCGGACTTGCCAATCGCCACTCCCAAATTTCGTTGCGACTTAATTTATTTATTAAAGGTTATTTAAGCATAACTTATATTCTGTTTTTTATGCTTATACCAGACTTTCGGATAAGACGAATTATATATTAAAAACCGAAGGAAGTATATACTATTATTGTATTAATTTAAACTTTTCCAAAAAAATCATAATCCATTTCCCACTGCCAAAACTTCGAGAAGATGTGTTGATGCATGGTGACGTTACGGATATGATTGGCTCAGCCTTACTTTACTGACTTGAAAGTTGAAACTAACCAGAGAAACGTATGGTCGTCGTTTCCATCCACCCCATCTCGCCTCGCCGGCCGGCGCTCTTGCCAAAACCCACATACTACATCCTTTTCACACGAATGACGCGATGTATGATCAATTATCTTATTAAAAATTTAGTTTAAATATATAAAAGTATAAGTTAATATTATATTTTATTTGATAATAAAACAAATCATCACAGAAAATAAATGATACTTATATAATTTTTTAAATAAAATGAATTGTTAAAAACGTTATCGTGAAAAATCAATGGCGTAAGTACTTGGCACGTCCGTCGTGAGAAGCCGCCATGGTCAATGGCGATGTCTCATGTGTTGGCCTTGCCCTTCCCGGCCCAGGGCCACGTCATCCCTCTAATGGAGCTCGCCCACTGCCTCGTCGAGCACGGCGTCGAGGTCACCTTCGTTAACACTGAGGTCAACCACGGCCGCATTCTTGGCGCCTTGGACGATGCCAACCATGGCGGCGAGCTTGGAGGGGTCGACATGGTGTCCATACCGGACGGTCTGGGCCACGGCGACGACCGGAGCGATCTCGGCCGGCTCACCGAGTCGTTCTTGTCGGCCATGCCCGGCGAGCTGGAAAAGCTCGTCGGGAGGATTAACGCCAGCGCGTCGGCGGCGGGCGGAGGCGGGAAGGAGGTGACGTGGATGGTCGCCGACGTGAACATGGCGTGGGCGTTTCCCGTGGCGAAGAAGCTCGGCCTCCGCGTCGCCGGCTTCTGCCCTTCGTCGGCGGCGATGTTTGTGACGAGGATTAGGATCCCTGAGCTGGTAAGGGATGGCGTTCTTGACGAAAGCGGCATGCCGCGGTGGCGCGGCGCGTTCCGGCTGGCTCCGGCGATGCCGCCCGTCGACACGGCGGAGTTCTCGTGGAACCGCGCCGGCGACCCCAGGGGCCAGCCGGCCATCTTCCGGCTGATCCTCCGGAACAACGCGGCCACGCACCTCGCTGAGGCCATCGCCTGCAACTCCTTCGAGGAGCTCGAGCCGGGGGCGTTCGCCGTCGTCCCGGGCCGCGTGCTCCCCGTCGGCCCGCTGGTCTCCGGCGGCAAGCCGATCGGCGGCTTCTGGCCCGAGGACGCCTCGTGCGCGGCGTGGCTCGACGCGCAGCCGGCCAGCTCCGTCGTGTACGTCGCGTTCGGCAGCATCGCCGCCCTCGACGCCGCGCAGCTCGTCGAGCTCGCCGAGGGGCTCGCGCTGACCTCCCGGCCGTTCCTGTGGGTGGTGAGGCCGGGCACCGTGAGCGACCGGTGCCTCGACGGGCTCCGCCGCCGCGCCGCGCCGCGCGGCCGCGTCGTGAGCTGGTGCCCGCAGCAGCGCGTGCTGGCGCACGCGTCGACGGCGTGCTTCGTCTCCCACTGCGGCTGGAACTCCGTCGTGGAAGGCGTCAGCAACGGCGTGCCGTTCCTGTGCTGGCCGTACTTCGCCGACCAGTTCCTCAACCAGAGCTACATCTGCGACGTGTGGAGGACGGGGTTGAGAGTGGCCGCGCCGGCGCCGCTCGTGGCGAGGCAACTGATACGGAGCAAGGTGGAGGAGCTGCTCGGCGACCAGGAGACGAAGGCGAGGGCGCTCGCGCTGCGGGACGCTGCTCGGCTCGCCGTTGGCGACGGCGGGTCGTCGCGCCGGAATCTCACACAGTTCTTGGACCTCATTGGAAGCTAGTTCGTGCTCCTTAGAATCTAAAGCTTTTCCAAACAAATCCATAGCTATCGCGTCGGAATCTGTCTTCTCAGAATCTAAAGCTTCTCAAACAAGTTCATAGACTGGCTCGACGTCTCGAGTCTCGACTAATTGCAGAACAACACGTCGAGAAGGAAGACACTATTTTGAGTGATTTGAGTCTGTGCGTAAAAGAATTTTGCAACTGCTGCTGTTGCCTTCAGAAATGACACTATTGTAAAAGAGCTTGAAGAAATTCTGTCCTGTCACAATTGCTGAAAAAAAAAATCAGTACCTGCTGGAAACCCGGTAAGCCTTCTGTCCATTTTCTAATCCTATATACCTATACAAGTCATCCGCATTAATTCTATTTTCGTGCTTTCTCGCTTTGCCACGTCATCTGAATTGTTTTAGACCGTTAGATTATAATTGTGCGGTTTGATCAGTGTGTTAAATACTAAGTTCCTAAGCTCCTAGCAGACTACATCTTATAGCATATGGGCCTGCAGTGAAGCCCATTGAAGTAACACCAGTCCAACCATCATGCAAAACAGATCGTTCTTTTCCCATAGTCATCAATTGGAACGGCTGGAAAAGAAAACATCGTGATCATTATCGCTCCCAGGGTGATGCCTTTCATGCCTTCTTCATGTGCAGCAAAACCAGGAAACTATCATCTACGCTTCATGACTGCCATGACACCGCCTTTAAATTATAGTGTTGCATCATTATATTATGAATTTATATATAATGGGTGACCATCACGGCGGGTGGCTTCCATCTAGAGAAGGTTCCTCTCCAATTCATCCTGTGGCTTCCATCAACAGCGTATATTGGTTGACCTCCACTTTTTTGCTAGGTAACTAATTGTGGCAGCACACTAGCAAATCTTATCTTTTGATTAAAGAAAAATTGCAGATTGGCTGATCTTCGTCTTGGTTTGGGATTATTAGTTACAAATGGCCACCGCTAATTCAGCCTTAGGCGACATCGTTCCATCGCAAACACCAGCTGAGATTCGTTTTTGTGTTTATGGTGGTCTCAACTTTTCTTTTTCTGTCGATCATCTTCAAGTTGGATTAGGTACATTCTTCTCCCCTCATTCTCTCATGTTGAGTCAATTGGCTTACCAAATTAAAACAGAAGTCTTATGGATGAGTTCATTGCATTGGGTGTGCTAACTTTTTCCCATATACAACTAACAATACTCCAGGTGTTCATCTTCATTCTGCCTATCTATTGGTGACACCGTGTATCGCTTAATTTATCCTTTACTAAATTTTATGTTACATTCCCCCTCCTGTCATGTTGGAGTGTTATGTTATGTATGATTCAGAAGAGAATTCAGTTTTCCTCTTCAATTAAAGTGATTATTTTAGAAATTTCAAGGCTGTATCGGTAACTTAGTTTCTTTCTTATTGCAGTATATTTGTTTCAGTCAAATAATGTAACACATCTCTTATCAATCAACCATATATATCAAGCTGAAAAGAGTATTATAGGTGGTCATTTATAGCAAAGTGCAATGAACTGGTTTATGATCATTGCACCTTTTCAGATTTTTATATCAGACAGTAATACTCAAAACCTTTCACGATCTCATAAGGTGAATTTCTGCTTATTGATTTATTTCCAAAATTTCTTGTCATGAAATTCCTTTTTCTATAGTAGATCAAATAAGATAAAATCAAAAACTCTAAAAAAGAGGGAACATTTGTTGTCATGAATTTCCTTTTTCTATAGTTGATCAAATAAGATAAAATAAAAAAAACCCTAAAAAAAGAGGGGTAAAATCATAATTTCACTTATTTGTTAGATAAATGTGATGGACCAAATACTCGTAGAATTTTGTTACATGTGATGGATCAAATTCTCATTGAATTTTACCTCTTTTGTGGTGTGCACTACATCCCGCAGCAACGTGCAGGAATCATCTAGTAATTTATACTCTTACGCAGCTTCGGTAGCCCTCTGTTCATTTTCTTGGTAGGCCATGTGATGGGAAGCCGGCAATTCTACACTAATGCTCCTATATAAATGGCTGCCACTCAAAACAGTTCCTTTTTAACAGCAAGTTGTACTAGAAAAAAGAAAGTAGATGTCTACAAGTCCAACAGGTAGTACAAAATAGGTGATGCATGCATCACGATCCGATGCAACAGCGCCGACTGTATCGCCTTTCTAGGCAGCTAAGTACATCCAGATCCACATTAACTTAATCTATCCAAAAGGAATAGCAACTGACAACTTTCTTCCACTCCCTCCATCCTATAATATCAATGATTTTAATTAAATGAGATATACTCTAATATTATAAATCTGAACAATTGTAGAATAGAGAGAGTATATATCACACCCCAACTTAAAATTCTTGTAGAGTGAAGTCATATACTAGCACACTCCATTGGCATCCATGGCGGCTCCTCCTCCTCAGCCTCATGTCATGGTGCTTCCCTTCCCTGCGCAAGGCCATGTCATGCCTCTTATGGAGCTCTCTCACCGGCTCGTCGACCTCGGCTTCGAGGTCGACTTCGTGCACACCGACTTCAACCGCGACCGCGTCGTCAACGCCGCCATGGCGGACGAGACGGGAGCGATCCCTGATGGGATCCACATGGTGTCTTTCCCGGACGGCATGGATGCTGCCGGTGACCGTGCCGACATCGCCAAGCTGGCCGACGGCTTGCCGGCCGCCATGCTCGGCGGCATCAAGGAGATGATCAGGTCGGAGGGGATCAGGTGGGTGATCGCCGATGTGTCCATGGCCTGGGTGACGGAGCTGGCCGCCACGGTGGGTGTCCACGTCGCCTTGTTCTCAACTTACTCCGCCGCCGTGTTGGCGCACAGGCTGCATGTTCCCAAGCTGATTGAGGATGGCGTCCTGGACGAAATTGGTAAGAACACATCAGTAATCATCCATTAACAGCAAGTGCAAATCATGAATTCTGCCTCTTACAATCACAAATGTCGTCTTGGAGTTGTTTGTTGTATTACTCATGTGGTTAATTGAGATCAAGAACATATAATCATTTCAGGGAATGTAAGGAGAAACGAGATGATCCAGTGGAGACCCACGATGCCGCCCGTTCTAGCAGTCGAGCTCCCCTGGGTTACCCTGAGCGGCACGCCTGACGGTCGCAGGATGGTCATCCAGACCGTGTTCAAGACCAACCCGACAATATCCTCTGCCGAGGTCATCATCTGCAACACGTTCCAGGACATCGAATCGGGGGCGCTGGCCCTCGTCCCCAACGTGCTGCCGATCGGACCGCTCGAAACACCAGCGGCGCCGCCGAGGTCAGCCGGCCATTTCTGGCCGGAGGACACGACCTGCCTGGCATGGCTCGACGAACAGGACGCCTGCTCCGTCATCTACGTGGCGTTCGGGAGCTTCACCGTCTTCGACATGTCACGGGTCCAAGAGCTCGCCGATGGGCTGGTGCTCGCCGGCCGGCCATTCCTGTGGGTGATCAGGCAAAACTTCACCAACGGTGTCGGCCAAGGCTGGTTGGAGGAGTTCAGGCGCCGTGTCAATGGCAAGGGGATGATCATCTGCTGGGCTCCCCAGCAGCGCGTGCTCTCGCACCCATCGGTCGCCTGCTTTGTGTCGCACTGTGGGTGGAACTCAACGATGGAAGGACTCCGGCATGGCGTACCGTTCCTGTGCTGGCCGTACTTCGCCGATCAGTACTGCAACCAGAGCTACATATGCAATGTGTGGGGGACTGGAGTGAAGCTCCAGGCGGATGAGCGAGGGGTTGTCACCAAGGAGGAGATCAAGAACAAGGTCGAGCAGCTGGTTCACGACAAGGAGATCAAGGCGAGGGCCGCAAAGTGGAAGGATGCGGCATGCACAAGCATAGCAGAGGGAGGGTCCTCCCATGAAAACTTGCTGAAGTTTGTGAATTTGCTAAGAGAACAGTAGTGTCTAAGGTCAAAATTGTTCTGAAAATTGAAAGGTCAGAATTAATCATTGAGGTGCTTTGGCAAATTCATGGGACTGGAAGTATACCTTCTTTCATTTTCTTTTTCTTTTTTTTCTGAAAAGTGTAATACATGGATCACCAGTGCTACTGCTAAATGTAATGCAATATAATGAAAACTACTACCTATGTTTTCAAATATAAGCATTTCAGGCTATGCACTGTATAGCTAGCCAGAAATGCTTATATTTGCAAACGGGAAAAATACTGTTTTTCAGATGGCGCACGGACAGGTATTGAAAGTGACAGCCAACAACTTTAGAGAACGACTTTTTAGTTCTCAGACATCAATCTGGTACCTTAAACACTCCAGCTAGGAATCGTGTGATATTATTAGAAATGAATGTCGAATGCTGCCATTTATACCAAGCCATGTAGGGCTGAGTTCATTTTTTTATTAGAAATGGAACCCAATTCTAGAAGTGAAGATGAGAATCAAGTTCAGCCAAAGTTTTAAGTAGAAACAACTCATCTATGGTGGACCAAGGGACAGATTTATAGTTCAGAAACATGTGGAGGAGCATACGGGTATACATATAGATCAATATTCATATTTTAGACTATGCAGCATATTCCATGATAAAACTGCTCCTCTTGCAGTAACAAATTGGGTAACGAATAGGTGAATAGTACCTGAACAAATGCAGGCACCAAGAAAACGGATGGGATTTTTTTGCACTCCCTCTCAAAATGCGAGCACTTTATACCTAATAAATTACCTGAAATGTCACCTTTCAGCTGGCAGTCTGGAGTACCATGACGAATCAAAATTGCCGAGATTGTTCAATGAGGCCGATGCCACGTCATGTGAATTATCTGTGAGCATACCGTCCATAAAAGCTTAGGTGAATAACAAGCCACTATTATTATTTTCACAGGTGAAAAATTTGCAGTAGTTCTCAATATCAACAGATGAGATTACCAATCAAAACCCAGATGTACCCATCAACAGCCAACAGAAGATACCATACATGAAATAACTTGGTAAGCATGAATTTCATAAGTGCTTAAAAATTTGTACCTTCATGATGGTATGGCTCCATCGCAGGATCAACATTCAGTTTTGGAAAGTGTAGGATCACAACAATTTTTAATAAGTTGCTCTGAAGTACTAAAGAATCAATATAAAACCAGTTCGGAATTCATCTTATTTTCCAGATGAATTATATGATCCTTGCCTTTTAGTATAAAAACTTTAGTTTTTTGAAAAAGAAATTTTGGAAAGAACTTCATGCTTGTTATTATGGGATAGCAATTTTTTGGACCTACACTAATCTAGTGAAGCTCTTTATGCATAATGGATAGGCCAAGCTAGTAGAAACTCAATAACGGGAATCTGTCACATGCTCACATGTGTATAAGCCTAAAAGATACGCATGTATGGTAGTCATTTCATAAATGGGACATGGCCACATCTAGGCTGCAGCAATCAAAAGCAGATCCTGTGCGACATCTCTTTGCTTAGTAGATGTTGGCTATTTTGCTTGACCTAACATGACAAAGACACCAACTTGGTCCGCAAGTTTGGTAATTTATTTAATATAAGTTATAGTTATATGAATGGTCATTAGATAACCTTTTCTATGAAAGGGAGGAACAGACAGTCAACATACCACATGTTTGCTGATGAAATAGGAATGGCCTGGTGGCCCTTGGTGTACACAGCTGTTGGACATATCAGGCTATATTATATCCTCAGGAAGTTCCAGTTTTTCATCTCATAAGCTTCTTGTAGACATAGACAATTCTAAGAAGACAACTTCCATGGCCGCTGCTACTCAACCTCATGTCATGGTGCTACCGTTCCCAGCACAAGGCCATGTCATCCCACTCATGGAGTTATCTCATAGGCTTGCTGAGCAAGGCTTCAAGATTGACTTCGTAAACACTGAGTTCAACCACAACCGTGTCCTCAAGGCCTTGGAAGAGAAAGGAACAATCCCTTGTGGAATTCGCATGCTCTCCATTCCAGATGGTTTGGGCCCTGCTGATGACCACACAGACATCGGTAAGTTGGTTCAGGTCTTACCAGCCGCTATGCTCAGCCCCCTGGAAAATATGATCAGATCCAAGAAGATAAAGTGGGTAATAGTAGATGTATCCATGAGCTGGGCACTAGAACTGGCTACCACAATGGGTGTCCGTATTGCCTTGTTCTCAACTTACTCCGCAGCTATCTTTGCACTCAGGATGAACCTTCCTACACTGATAGAGGATGGTATTCTTGATGAAACTGGTAAGGACAACTAAATCACCTGCAACAAAGTAATTTCTGTGTCAGATGCTTATTTACTTCATATGGTTTAACCAGCCAAACACATGCAAAATATGCAGGGAATGTAAAGAAGCATGAGATGGTCCAACTGATGCCACCTATTGATGCAGCCGAGATCCCTTGGGTCAGCCTTGGCAGCACCCAAGAAAGACGGAGATTTAACATCCAAAATGTCTTTAAGACCAACCGACTAATGGCACTTGCTGAAATGATCATATGCAACACTTTCAGGGAGATAGAATCCGAAGCATTGGAACTCCTCTCAAATGCACTGCCTGTCGGCCCACTTTTAGCACCTGCTTCGGGGCCAACAGGCCATTTCTTGCCTGAAGACATGACTTGCCTCACCTGGCTCGACACACAGGCCCACAGATCCGTTATCTACGTAGCCTTTGGGAGCTCCACCATCTTCGACGTAGCTCAGTTCCATGAGCTTGCTAATGGGCTTGCCGTCTCTGACCAACCATTTATGTGGGTTGTCCGACCTAACTTTACCAATGGAATCCAAGAAGATTGGTTCAATGAATATAAAGACCGTATCAAGGGAAAGGGGTTGGTCATCAGCTGGGCTCCCCAGCAACGAGTACTATCACACCCTTCAATCGCTTGCTTCATGTCGCACTGTGGGTGGAACTCAACAATGGAAGGTGTACTGCATGGTGTCCCGTTCTTGTGCTGGCCTTATTTTTCTGACCAATTCAGCAACCAGAGCTACATATGCAATGTGTGGAAGACAGGCATTAAGCTTTGCCGAGACAAGCAAGGGATCGTCACACAGGAGGAGATCAAGAACAAGGCAGCGCAACTGCTAAAAGATGAGGAGATCAAGGAAAGAGCGTTGACACTGAAGACCACGGCCCGTGCAAGCATCCGAGAGGGAGGGTCCTCGCACCAGAACTTTTCAGAGCTTGTCAATTTGCTGAGAGAACAATGATCTTTCAGGATTCAGAATACATCACTTCAGTCTTGGTGCAGTCAAAATAGGATTAATCGGCCAATAAAATAAACGGAATGCACACCGTAGTAAAGATTCCGTTGTTTGATGTACATTTACGAGCCTATCGTTTAATATAGAAAGTAGTATTGGATTATGAGCTGTTTAGTACCATCATGGCATCATTAGAGCAAAACATTTATGTGAGAGCTCAGAATGGGCTAGCCGACCACCGGAAGTCTAAAATTGACTCTATTAAGCGGAGTTCCCAATCTCTCCGAAGTGGCAGGAGAAAATCAAACGTTGGAAATGCGAGTTTGGTAATAAAACAGGGCACACAAAGGGTTTGCCGATGCACTAGAGGTGTTCGACGGAATGCCCAACGGCGGACTCCGGCGACGGAACGCAGCACACCACACAGAAACTGTCCCCAATGGCCGCCCTACCGTAAGAAAAACGAGCGCTAAGCGGGAGCTCACCAGATCCTTGCCGTTCTCGCGACCGCGCGGCGGCTCAACGCGCGGCGCGACCGATGCCCCTCCGCCCGCGCGCGCCACGGGGTTTGAGCGAGGCGGCTGGCTCGCCTCCTCCTCCTCCTCGAAGCCTCGGGCTCCCCGGCCGGCGTCCACCCAGGCAACCTCCCCCAACTCCCCGGGACTCCGCTGCCCCGCCGCGGGGCAGCATCAGCGTTCAGCAACGCAGCGGCAAATCTGGAACTGAACTTCTGTGCTTGTAACGGCCGGCCGCTCGCCTCCTGTGCTGGTAGCTGGATTCGTTTCCGTTTGGGAAAGTTGGGCCGGGTAGATTCAAGATGGGCTTTCAAATTCCATTGTGTACTTTTGGATAGGAAATTGGGGCCGTGTTGGTCGTTGGACTGGGCCTTATATGATATGTTAGGATAATCCAATAAGGAATAAGTTCACTTTGACTCCCTTAAAAGTGACCCGAATCTAATTCATGACGCTGAACCGCAAAACCAGATATCTTAACCCCTAAACTGATAAAACCGGTGCAATTTAACTCCCTCAGCGGTTTTGAAGGGCGATTTTGCTAACGTGGCGCCTACACGGCGGTATTGACCGGGTCTTCGTTCCACGTGGTGTTGACGTGGCACATACGTGGCATTAGAATTAAAAAATATGCGTGGGATCCATTAGTCATTCAAAAAAATATAGTGGGGCCTACATATCATCCCTCCCTCTCTCCCTTCTTCCTCCTCCCTCTCTCCCTTCTCTCTCTTTCTCTCCCCTTCTTCTTCCCCTTAGGCCGGTGGCGCGTGGCGGCAGGCAAGCTAGGGCGGCAAAGGCGAGCCCGCAGCGGCGGAGACGAGGTTGAGGAGTGCACGGCGGCAATCGTGTTGGGTGGTAGAGACGCGGTCGAGCTGGGCGGTTGAGGAGTGGACGGCAGCGGGCGGGAGCAGGCCGATGGCGGCAAGGGAGTTGGGCGGTGACATCAAGCGGTGCGTGGTGTCGGCGGTGAGCCGCCTTGTCCCCGCTGCTCCACGCCACCGCTCCTCGTCGTCGGTGGAAGGTGTCGGCGGTGAGCCGGAGATCTCTCGACGCCTCGCTGCTCTCCCTCGCCCACAGATGTGTTCGATCATTGGCCTAGCGACATTGACACTTTCCTCGTGCTCTACCGTGGCGTGCGCAAGGTCATGCTGCTCGCCGGGATCCCCGCTGTCACGACCACATCGCTCAGCCGCCGCTGCCCTGCGGTCGCCCACCCTACTCCTCGTGGTGAGCCACGCGCCCACCTCCTCCCCCACTCACTGGCGTCCCGAGCCCACCTCCCCCTTCCTCCCTCCTCCTCTCCACGACGCCGTCTCCAACGCTGAAATCCGCGTCTCCTTCCACTGCTGGCTCGGTGGCCCACGCCGCTGGGACCTCTAGGGGGAGGCCACCGTCTCGCTCCTCGATGTCGCCATACTCGGCAGCCTCCCGGCAAACGGTGGCCCGGTCTCGGCGTCGGTGTCGAACCAGTGGCGCACTAACGGTAAGGAGAAAATTGGCGTCAGGTAGATATAAGGGAGAGGGGGAGGAGGAAGAAGGGAAGGAAAAGGAGAATGGCATATGGGTCCCACAATTTTTTTTGTGTGAATGATAAATAGGTCCCATATATTTTTTTAACTTCTAATGCCACGTAAACGCCACGTGAAATAAAACCCAAGTCAACACTGCCATGTAAACACCACGCCAGCGAAACCACCCTCTAAAACCACCGAGGGAGTCAAATTGCACCGGTTTCAATAGTTCAGGGATCAAAATATCCGGTTTTGTGGTACAGGGTCATGGATTAGATTCGGATCACTTTTAAGAGAGTCAAAGTGGACTTATCTCATCCAATAAGGAACCACCAGGTCCAAACATCCATGTGATGATGTGAAGGAAGAACAAACCGAGCCGACGTGTTCGCGACTGCAAGCATGTACCAAATTTGTTACCAACATTGTGGTACAATTTGACATCATCATATTTTGATAGCGTTTGATGTATTTGGTTTGATTAGAGCTTTACCAAATTTTAGTGAAGTTTCCATAAGAGGAAACTTTTAGAATTATCAAGTTTTAATAGGGTAACCATGATGGGTCATAGGATTATGTTTAGTTTAGTATTCTAAAAGGTCGCGACAAAGTGAACATGTTCGAAATCTGTCAATCTGTGGCTACGATATCAGCAGCTCCGCGGCAATACATACACGAATTCCAAACACTCAAACAGTGAGCAGAACGTGGAAGCCGCAATCCCGCACGCCCCCACCGCCACCGCACCGCCGCAACGCATTCACCGTCGTTGGCTGGCTAGCACCTCGCGCGCCGAATCAGGAACCAGCACACGGCCACGCGCCGACTCCGCAAAGTCAATGCACCGCCCTCGTCGTCCCCGGCTGCTTCGGAGCAGGGGCGCGCTACTGTTAAAAAAAAAAAAAGCAACTCCTCAGTTCCAAATTACATGTCATTTTGATTTTTTCTTATAACATTTACCATTCATATTATTTAAAAAATAGTGCAAATATAAAAAAATAAATCATACTTAAAATATTTTTTTAATTATAAAGTAAGTCACAAACAAAATAAATAATAACTAGCTGGATGACCCGCACAATTACGCAGCTAGTACCCATACAAAATTATTTATTTATTACATATGATTTTACTTAAAACTTGTTAAATATCTATCTCGTTGCCTTAGGATTTTGAAAGACCGGACTTTATCATCCGCATATTTCTAATTTTATAGTTTTTAAAAGTCAGTTCGATCGTTACCCTTTACTTATTTGTCAGGCCTTTAAGTTCCATCACACAACGCCACCGTACTCCTCTACGGCCCCTCCGCTGCCTCATCTCTTTATTATCATTGGAATTTTAAAAATCAAACATAATTATCGTTTGGGTTCATTTTTTACTTTTCTAAACCGTTAGCGGTTTTGCCATTATACTTCTTTACGCACGATCCGTCCGCTGCCTATTCTTTTTATTATCATTAAGATTTTAAAAATTGAACATAATTATTATTAATTTTATAATCTTTTAAATTAGATGAATGGTCAAAATGTTAACCAAAGTCCCTACTCCTGTTCGTTCCAGCTCATTCACTCGACGCGTCCCGCGCCGCCGTCTCGATCGCGGCAATATGGAAAACGATTTGCCACGCCTCGTCTGTGCCGGGGCGCCGATGCGGTCGCGGTCGTGGACTCACGATGGCGTGCTCGCCTGCAACGACCGGTCCGTTGGCGCTTCTCTCCCGCGAGAGATCGACGCGCCGACGGCGTCCGCTGACTCTCAGGCTTCTTCCCACGTGTGTGCGTCCGCGAGGAAGCGTATGAGGATATTTGTATTCGGGTATTCCTGCCGGTGTCTTCTTGTTCGTATTCGCGAGCACGAATTTTGGTTCTCCACAGTGTACAGATGGTATGTTTGTGCTAATTTTTTTCAAAAGATTTGGCACACGATGACCGGAAGAATGTGTTCTTCAGTACAGAAACTTGAATTACACAGTACGGTACGTACAGTGCACGTGCTCCAGTTCAGACTTGAAAGAAACGAACCCTGCGGTACAAAAGAAGCATAATCCTTTTGGTTTCAACAGTTCCCACTTTTGATTGTTGCTGCTCCAGCCTCCAAGGGTACTACAAAAGAACCTGAACTTTTCTGTGCGGCTAGAATGATGATTTTCATCACCTCCCTGTTAGGTGAGCCTGGCTGCCCACATGTTCCCTAGCACATTGCAATGTGCCCAAAGTAGACAAGCCATGTTGGCAATCATAATTCACAAGAGAATAAAGGAGAAAAGAAAATTAAAATTCACCAAATGACTGTATAGGTTGTTGGTGCATGCCATTTTCTCTGCTCCCTCTAAGCCTAACTGAACATTGTTTTTTGTCAGCCTGATTGGTACCTTTCCTAACTTTGCCAAACTCACATCACATGTACTGCAGCGAGCACTCATTAGACCCGCAATTTGAAGGCCAACGACTTGCTAATATCACAGAGATAGCTACACATTTCTCCCAATTCTTGACGAAACTGTACCAACCATCCCGGCTCCAATCACGGACCGTTATCTCCCTGGTGTCCACTTTTAGGCAAGGATTTCGTTGTTGCTGTCTTGAGTGTGTGCAACAGTTCGTTAGACGATGCAGCTGGAGTATAGTGCAAGCAAAACTGATTTGTTTGATCATGTGTGATGTATGAATTCCGGTTTGTGTTTGAGCTAAATTTCCACAGTGCAACATTGACGGAGAACAAGCTACTTAACAGGGGACAGCGA
Source organism: Oryza punctata (assembly GCA_000573905.2). Lineage (NCBI taxonomy): Eukaryota > Viridiplantae > Streptophyta > Magnoliopsida > Poales > Poaceae > Oryza > Oryza punctata. The sequence goes on from CM002490.2 coordinate 35,924,854, forward strand.
GGATCCCCCTTTGTGAGTTCGGCCTGGGGCACGGAACGCGATTCGGCACTCCAATGCGATGGGGTCTGGAATGTTCAAGCACGAGAAAAGATCGCGACGCGAGGGATTATACAGGTTCGGGCCGTCAGAGAAGCGAAACACCCTACTCCTGTGTGGTTACTTAGAGATTGTTGTTTTTCAGAGATCCAACCCCCTTTTCCCTAGACCTGAGCCTCCTTTTATACTTCCAAGGGGACACTACATGGGCCAACCGGCTAAATCTCTAAAAGGAAAAAACCACTCCTTTACAATTAAAAGTGATCCTGTTGCTTGGAGCAGAAGTCGTGCGATGACGGCCGCGACGTGACCCTTATCAGGCCACTTATCCACCATGGGTAACGCGCACGTCATTCTTCATTTAATAGACGGAGACTTGCGGCTCCGTTCGTACCGTGCGACGCGCGCCGCTTAACTGGACGTATCATACCAACTCCGGCTGGATGAGAGAGCAAAAAACGGCTCCCGCGGCTCCGATGTGACCCAACGGGACATGCAGCGTACCTAACAGCGTGCAACCGTCACGCTCGGCACTGTGCCGCGTCCCATCGGTCATTCGCACCGGTCAGCCAACCATGACCGGTGTCAGACGCGCGCATGCGTGTCTATTCGCATTTAATGCGGCACGTGCGCGCGCAGGCACGCTCCGCCTGCACCACCATTAATGGGGGTAGGTGAGTGTTGGGGCGCTCACCTACTCCAGCACACGCGGCGGTAGCGCGAGGGGGTCGGGGGAGCCCGACCCCCGCTACAGTAGTGAGCGGGGGACGCTGAGAAGTAGAGAGGACGGCCGTCACGTTACCCTCGGGTCCGATCCCTCATCGGAGGATGGTCATGTGGACGTAAGGGGTCACCTCAAGTCCTAAATCAGTATACCCCTGGACCCAGAAGATCGACAAACATGCATGCTTGTCCGGTCGTCTAATTAGGATGCTGATTGGATTGTCTGATCTATCATCATTTCAACCCACTGAGTTGGGATTAAAAAAATGGAACCTGTTTTCAAAAGAAGCATTTGATTAGTGTGATTTCTTTTGCAATGTCAAGGTGTGAGTGCGCATGTGATTAATATCATGACATGCTGATTCTTTCCTACTAGACATCACTACCGTTTGATAGCAAGATATGAAGTAACCTTACCCCCTTACTTGCTTCACAAATTTAACATGTGCAACACCTTTAAGTAAACTTTTGTTAAAGATAATGACCTTTAAGTAAACTATTGCAGACATAAACACCAGCCTTGATCTGCAGTACAAAACAGAAGAGAAAAACTACTTCCTCGGTTCCTCCTGAACAAATTACACGGTGGTCGATCCAGTATTTTCACTAAAGTTTTCAGGTAAAAAGTATAGATAAAAATACTACCTTTCTGGAAGAGAAATACACGGCACCTAATTAAATAGACCTCAGAAAAAGACTCAAGCCAAAAATCTCCAAGAAAAAAAGGGGAGAGTTTTCTAACGACCAGACAACGATTGGCGTCGCTCTCCATTCCAACGTCTCCTCTGCTCCAATTCGTACTCGCCATTCTTCCACATTTTTGCGTGTTGAGGACGCCTGGATCCATCGATCCATCCGCCACCAAAACGCCCTAAATTCTGTGTGCTCGTTGATGCATTTCTTGATCACTTGACTTGAGTGGCACTCAAGAGTGAAATAATCACCAGCCTCTTAACCGAAATCTGATGGGGAGATGGTACTGAGATTGCGTTTTCTTTCCTTTGCTCATCTCCAATGTCGGTGGACTTGAGATGCAGATCAGGTACCTGGTGTTCGTTTAGATGTCTCTTGTAGAGGAACTTTCTCTTTATTTTGTTGCTGTCATCGTTGTTGAGATGGTGGTGGTTGTTGTTTTATTCTGTGATTGCTGTCTTGTGTTTTCTATGACTAGGTTGGTCAAAGAGGAAGCTGTATGCTATGGATATTTAAGTGAAATCTTGTTGTTTTATTGCAGGCTTATAAGGACTTGCTACTTGTTGGAGTTGTAGACTTGTAAACCATAACAATTTTTAAATTTTAAAACTTATTTTTTGCGGGGTTTTAGAACTTAATTTTAGGATTTTTTTGGGGGCTCATTGACATTTTTTACTCATCCAATACTAGAATAGCTTCTGGTTGCATCGGTTACATGCATTCACAACCTGAAAATTGTTTTGAGGATTTTATTTAGGTGGCATGGAATAGATGCTTGTGGTTTGTATAGGTCATGGTATATTGACTTTGTGTGTATTCAAAAACTAAATTGAACTTAGAGTTGATTTTTGTTGACTTGTTAGCCTGAGCATGTGACAATCCAGAATATTGGGCTATGTAAAGAAGAAACATTAGCACCTTTTCCCTTTCCTAGATGATGACTTCAGGAAGAAAATGAGAAGAAAGATGAAGTTTTTTAGTTGAAAGTAATCAAATAACAGCATATTATATTAAACCCTCTTTTGTTTATTCGGCTTCTCCAAAATTATGTACGAGTGACCCACACCGCCCATGTGTCACCGAAGATCAGATCCAGCGAGACCTCGCCGTGAACAAGTTAAACTGGGAGAAAACAGCAGCAGGTCAATGATGCGTTTTTGCAAACCTGTAGCAAATGCTTTGCTTGCTCTCATTTCCATCTTTTTGCTTGCTCTCATTTCCATCTTTTTTTTTCCCGTGAACGCAAATGGCAGCACGTGTAAAGTAAACTGAAAATTTCCTCTGTTCGATAATATAATTTTTTTTACCCCTTCTAGTTGTTTTATAATATAAGAGATTTTGGTGTATTACTTATCACATCCATCAACTTTAATTCAAATTTCTACCTATTTTAATCCCAAATACCCATACACTCACAAGCAAATCTCATTTAATAAAGGTATTATAGTATTTTTCTACTATCCTTAATATTAAAAAAAGAAAATAATCTCATATTATAAGATATTATAATAAAGGGAGTACAAGGATCCATCTGATGATGCCTCTCCTCGTTTTTACGAATGAAACTCACATACCTAACTACAAGCTGTAAACTCCCCTAACTTTATGTAGTTTACATCTGTACTACTTACATATGAACCATAACAAGTAGTAAAGCTTTTGTTCTTCCTTTAAAAAAAATAGCAAGTGAGACTCACATGACTATGACCTAACTACAAGCTGCACAAAGTCAAAGAATCCACTTCTCTTTTTACCGTTGCTATGTTGCCTGCGAGGGATCAGTATCCAGTGCAGTTGCTAGTATAACTGCAACTTAGCCAGTTGCTTCAGCACCACATGATGAGAAAGCAAAGGTCTTAGATCATCCTGTCACTGTAGCACTATTTTTTACTGTAGCAGGAAAATATATTTTTTTATACATCTTGTAGCGAGTTATACATCGTTAGATCAAAATATGAATGGCCCAGATTGCTTACAGTCCTTATGCAGTTGTATAAACTACCAAATACGTTTGATCTCAATCCGGCTGCGAGACCAACCACACCGGAGAAGAGATGAGCTGGAGCTGGAGATGGCGAAGTGCCGAAGTGCCAGTCCCCACAAGCTGCCAAGCTGACTCAGCCTCCGCCGTCGACTTGGCCCGGCGCTCCGGCGACCTCTGCACGTGGTAAGCGGCGGCTAGCTGGAGGAGAGAGCCTGGAGCTCAACAGCGACAAACGGTAGGTATGCTCAGTAGTACTAGGCTCATCGTTTGGCTTAATAAGTTAAAACAAAAGGTAAAATTTAAATTTTCAAACTTGATTTTAAAGTTGATTTTAAGATATTTTCAATGTAATTTCTTTTTAGCGCTGGCTTCTAAATCGTTACGAATAAATATATAATAGTTTTACCTATAAATTATTTTTTATTTCCTAATAAACCGTTTTGACTTATTAGGGAATAAGCCAACCGATAAAGCCCTACGTGTCTCCGCTCTTGTGTTGCCCTGGTCGATCTCATCTTGCCGACCATTCGGGAGGTAGCCCGACGTGTGGCTTCGCGTGCAGCGCGTGCAAAACCATCGTGAAGAGGCCATGCTGCCGATCAGGATCAGCGCCCCGTCGGTGGCGCACACGGGGGGAGAACCCGGCGGCATCACGATGGAGGAAAACGCGAGAGGTTAAAAATTCTGCCGCGCGCTTGTCTCGGCTCGCAGGGGTGGAGGGTTCGGCGCGCGCACGCACGCACGCACGCACCGTTGGTTCCAGCTGATCCACTCGGTGTCACCGTCTCGCGCCGCGTCGCCGTCTCGCTCTCGCGGAAGGAGGCGCGCGCGCGGCCCCAGCATCGTCGGCTCGTCTCGGATTCTTTCCGTCCGGGCGCGCCCCCGATGTCACCGGTGAATCGGCTGTTTCTCGTCACCACGTGAGCTGCGTGGCAGCTTCGAACCGAATGGGATTGGGCCCGTCCCGTCGGCCTCAGCTGACTCTGCCTCGTCATTTCTCACGTGCTAAACAAGTCAAAAACCCGTTGTATCATATATAGCTGCTGCTCACGTCTACAGTATAAAGATTTATTTTTGTACAATGAGCACTTGGGTGATCAAGCTTACAGTTCGATCGTTTGCCTTATTAACATCCGAAAAAAATTTGCATGTTCTTAACGAATTAAAATTAAAAGTCAATATTAGAAATGAAAACGAGACAATAAATTCTTAAAAATTAACTAGTATAAAATTAAAGTTTTAAGAATCGAAATACAAACGATTGGAGGCCGTACTGGTTTGTATCGTGCTCGTGCACGAGCTCATCCATCCAGTTCGGACTTCAGAGATATGATTTTTGTGCCGAAACAGTTCTAGAAAGACAAACCATGCATGAAGTACATCGTCTACGTTCTCTGTCGGTGCACCAGCAGTGGATTTTTTTTTTTTCGGTTCAACGCAACAACTTCTCCGTACTGTTGCTACTCCACGTAGTGGAAACTGAAAAAAAGGTTGGAAAGAACTTGCCCTTTTCTGCAGAAAACCATGAGCCCACATGTTGGGTAGCACATAGCAGTGCTCCCAAAGTATACACATATGCCACGTTGGCCAATGGTCATCATCATCATGACTCATGAGGGGGCTAGAAAGAAAGGAACATACACAAAAGAGTGAAGTGAAGTTGGTGATGCATCCATCACATTTATCTCTGCTTGCCAAGCCTAATTAAACCCGTTTCTTCCCGTTCCTTTCTAGCCTAATTGGCACCCCTCCTAACTTAGCCAAACCCACACCAAAATGCACTGCAATTCTGTAAACATTCACTAGGGCGGTCAGTGGCAGTAAGCTCACAGGATAGCTACACTTACCTCACGATTCTTGACGAAAGGCAAGTGATCACATCAACGATCCCGGCTCGGATCACGCGCTGCTAGTCCATTCTTAGGCAAATCTGTTTACTTTACCTGTGTGTGCGCGCAAGCACTTGATAAACAGGTTTGCAGCCTGATGCTGACCAAATAGCATGGAAAAGTTATATATAAACAATGTGAAGTAGTAGTGTCAAGTGGCACACGTTGTGATGCAACCAAGGAATATGTGTAGTGTTAGGTCAAAAAAAGGAATATATTTAGTGCAGGATCTTCACATTTACGTTTTTCCTTAAATATTTCCTTAAAACAGTGCCCTACAAAACGGTCACTCACTCTGCAAAAAAAATCCCCAAACCCAAACCAGATCAAAAGAACAGCCAAATTGACGCCGTCGCTCTCCTTCCAATCGATCAACCGCGACGCTGCAGCAGCCTGCAGGTAAAAACTGCAGTAACAAATCTGCGTGGGCTTGCTGAGTCGCTGTTGATGTTCTCTTTGCGTGTAATTTGGGGCGCTCGGATCCTTCCATTTCACCGGACGAGCGCCAAGATTTTACAGCGTTGTTCATGTGCGTGGTTGGGTTGATCGCTTCATGGGTTGATCTGATGCGTTTCGTGGTCGCTTGAGACTCACTCAAAGGCGAATCAATCGCTCGCTTTTTCTTTCTCTTTTCTCCGGGTGGTTAGCTTCTGCTGCGGTTGCAACCGATTCGGGTGGGGGAGGAGATGGTACTGCGAGGACGCTCCTCCTCCAATGTCGGTGATCTTGTGGGTCAATTATTGTTGGGGAAGTGACCTGGGATTCAGATTACTTAGATTAGTGTCTGTTAATTTGCTTAGTGAATTTAATGTCTCTTATTACTGAAGTTCTCTTATTTGTAGATTTGTTTTTAGGTGGGTGTGACATGTTTTTTTTTCTCTGGTTGTGTGAAAAGGTAGGGGAAAAAACACCGAACTTAATGAAGTGGACTATCATTTTCAAGAAAGAAATGTTGGATTTTTTTTGGCTTGCTTGCTTTGCTACCTGGAACATGTGACAGTCCTTGACTCTGATTGTGTAAACAAATGTCTCTCATTACCCATTTCCCCCCTCTAAATGATGCCTTAAGAAAAAATAGAAATTAAGATTGAATCATTATAAAGTCTTTAGTTTCAGTAATCAAATAGAAGTGACTTAACACCAAGAAAGTTCTCTCCTTTTCCTTTTTGTGTTTAAAGAAAGCCTAAAGAATTCTTACATGGACACTGAAGCTTCCCTATTGAACGGCAACTGTATCTTATTCAGATGACAGTACAAAAAATTAGTTAATCATACACACGTTTTGGTTGGTGAGAGTGTCACGTTGGTTTGCATCAGCATCACCTTCCCCCAATTTGTCAGTGTCTGTTGTCCGTCCTTGGAGGCTTCTACCGTTCTTCTTCATCTCGTTGGATTGTGCACAGGCGCACACCTTGACATTTCTTTACTAGTACTACTACTAGTATTGCATCCCAATTTACCGCTATAATCTCTGCATTTTGGTTAAATTTAGTACCTATGTACTAGTAGTACCTATGTACATGTCGCTTCATGGCCATTTCTGAAGTCTGAACTATTGTTCTCTGCACTGAACAATACTACAGGTTGTTACTGTATCTCCTTTTGTTTACTGTACTCCCTCCATCCTAGATTTTAACCTGGACACCCATATCTCCCGGTTCAAATCCATAATTAGTTTTTTTATGGAGAGAATGTGTTTTCATTTCCTAATAATAACGGGGTTAAAGGAGTAAAGAGGTTGGTGGTTTGTAGTGATGGAACCTTTGATAAATGCCGAGTTTGGTGTGGCCCATGGATTGCGTGACTTCAACTTGTCAGGGCCAACTCATCAGAGACCTGCTCGTGTAGTATGCTGGTGTCTGACCGGCCTTGACACAGTAAATTTCTCGAGTGGGGAGGGGTAGATCCAATTTAGAGTTTTAGACCCAATTCGGTGGCTTCAGTGGAGAGGCCAATATAAGGGGCAGTGGCATCCTCCCCTCTGAATACACACGACTTGTAGGCAGCTTCTCTCTGCATACAAGAAGAGGAGGTCTCCTTCTTCTTCAGTGACTCCCTCCTCAAGATCTTGCCCGAACTTGTTGAGATCTGGTGAGTGCCTTCTCACGATCCTGTGGATCAGTTGTGGTTTAGTTCCTAGTTTGTGTGTGATCTTGCAAAAGGTGTGTGTGTGCGCTTTCTTGATCTAGTAGCTGTGTTCGTTTTTGATTTCTCTGAAAGATAGATGCTTGCTGTCTTCGGATCTGGGAGATGGAGATGGAGAGATCTCATTTTCCTCCAGCCCCTTTCTGGATCACCGTTTCTTTGTTTTACCGCTTAAATTCGTGATTTTGGTAGCAAATTTACTTTCTTTAGGCAAAAAAAATAGTGTTGGAATTGTTAGCTGCAATGGATCTCGCCCCCTGTCTATGATTCGTAGTTTGATACTCTTCCCAAAACTACTCGATTTGATTGGGTGGATTTCTCAGAAACCTGCGTCATTTTTCCGTGTTTCTTGCGAGATCCCGGTTCGTCTGCTCGTGATCCGCGAACCCCGATTTGCTTATGTTGACTTGGTAGAAATGCGTTTCACTCCATTCAGTTTGCTAAAAATTGGACATTTTTTTGTTGTTGTTGTTGTTGGGTTATGCAGTATAAGAGCAGAGACGCTAAGATGGTGAAGATCTGCTGCATCGGAGCTGGGTACGTAGGCGGGCCGACCATGGCGGTGATCGCCCTCAAGTGTCCGGCGATCGAGGTGGTCGTCGTCGACATCTCCAAGCCACGCATTGACGCCTGGAACAGCGACCAGCTGCCGATCTACGAGCCTGGACTCGACGAGGTGGTCAAGGAGTGCAGGGGCAGGAACCTCTTCTTCAGCACGGACGTCGAGAAGCACGTCGCCGAGGCCGACATCATCTTCGTCTCCGTCAACACGCCGACCAAGACGCGCGGCCTCGGCGCCGGCAAGGCCGCTGACCTCACCTACTGGGAGAGCGCCGCGAGGATGATCGCCGACGTGTCCAAGTCCGACAAGATCGTCGTCGAGAAGTCCACCGTGCCCGTCAAGACCGCCGAGGCCATCGAGAAGATCCTGACGCACAACAGCAAGGGCATCAACTACCAGATCCTCTCCAACCCGGAGTTCCTCGCCGAGGGCACCGCCATTGACGACCTGTTCAAGCCCGACCGTGTCCTCATCGGCGGCCGCGAGACGCCGGAAGGGAGGAAGGCCGTGCAGGCGCTCAAGTCGGTGTACGCGCACTGGGTACCCGAGGACAGGATCATCACCACCAACCTCTGGTCCGCCGAGCTCTCCAAGCTCGCCGCCAACGCGTTCCTGGCGCAGAGGATCTCGTCGGTGAACGCCATCTCGGCGCTCTGCGAGGCCACCGGCGCGAACGTCTCCGAGGTGGCTTACGCCGTCGGCAAGGACTCGAGAATTGGCCCCAAATTCCTCAACGCCAGCGTCGGGTTCGGTGGCTCGTGCTTCCAGAAGGACATCCTCAATTTGGTGTACATCTGCGAGTGCAATGGCCTCCCCGAGGTTGCCAACTACTGGAAGCAGGTGATCAAGATCAACGACTACCAGAAGAGCCGGTTCGTGAACCGGGTGGTGTCGTCCATGTTCAACACGGTGTCCGGCAAGAAGATCGCCGTGCTCGGTTTCGCGTTCAAGAAGGACACCGGCGACACGAGGGAGACGCCGGCGATCGACGTGTGCCACGGCCTTCTCGGCGACAAGGCGCAGATCAGCATCTACGACCCGCAGGTGACCGAGGACCAGATCCAGCGGGACCTCGCCATGGGCAAGTTCGACTGGGACCACCCGATGCACCTGCAGCCGACGAGCCCCACGGCGTTCAAGCAGGTGAGCGTGGTGTGGGACGCGTACGAGGCCACCAAGAACGCCCATGGACTCTGCATCCTCACCGAGTGGGACGAGTTCAAGACGCTGGATTACCAGAAGATCTACGACAACATGCAGAAGCCGGCGTTCGTGTTCGATGGCCGCAACGTCGTCGACCCGGAGAAGCTCAGGGAGATCGGGTTCATCGTCTACTCCATCGGCAAGCCGCTCGACGCCTGGCTCAAGGACATGCCCGCCGTGGTGTGATCTGTGATCGATTGGTTTGGTTTCGATTCTCTCAACCTCGATCGAGAGCTGCAGGAATTCGACATGGAAGAAGAGCAAGATGGTTGGCCACTTAAATTCTTTATACTAGTTCGTTTTTTTTTTTTTTTGCAGGAGACGACACTACCATTTTCTCAGGCATAAAAAAGTTGTGTTCGGTTAGTAAAATCATCGCCATCGCTGTTGAAGTTTTTTCATCGTTTGCACTGTTCTAGATCACTATAATCACCCCCTGTCATCATGGCTCTTGCTGTTTGAGAGCCATCTGAACGAAAATTTACTTGTATTATTCAGTGAACTTGTTATAGCAGATTGGTTATTCCATTGTACTATTCCCAAATATCACTTACTACAAACTTGTGCCCTTAACATTAACAAACCATACAAAGAGTAAGTATATAATTCATCGAAAACGCTATCTTTTCCCCTTTGACGCGGCCTCGGCTCGGCTCCATGTGGTGTCCAGCCCAACCACCGAATCCGCCGCGAATCATGCAGCGCGGCCCAGCTATCAACCACCTCCTCGGCCCCATCTCCCCATGTGCTTTTGCCGGCCCATCTCCACGCGGGCCGCGGGCGCGATGCCTGTGAATAAACGTGTCGTGTTGTTCCCGTGCCAAACGAGACACCGGATCCGAGCGTCGCGTGCAACGGTGCAAGTGCAACCAACGTGGGGAAAAGCTGGACATTTTTTCCGATTACACAAAAGACGCGTGTACCCACCACACTTACACGACCACAAGAACATCCTCTCTAGTACAGGTTCAAAGAGAGAAAGATCAATAACATTTTATTATTTAATATATTATCATAGTAGGTGACTCTTCTATTGTTTTTCTTTTAAAAAAAAAGATCAATGACATATATCTTATTCATTAACTTTTTCATTAAAAATTTAAAATCGTACTCGCTCGTGCGTAACATATAGTCATAGGCAAAATGGATTATCTTAGGGGTTGTTTAAATTATAGCTAAAATAAATCTTACCAAATTTTGGTCATATCAAAATTTTAGCAATTTATCAATATTACCAAGTTTGATATAATTTCTCATGTATTTACCAAAGTTTATGGATGTATATTTTTAATAACTTTACTTAAAAAATAATATAGTTTAAAATGATATTAATCCGAACAACCTGTAGGCTAGTTTAACACTCTTTGGTCTGCCACTATTGCCGTAACCGGTTTGTGCCCAAGACGTGGTGAGTAAACGATGGTCGCGGTTGTGGCCGGCACTAGCTAGCTTTACCTCCATGTGTGGTACAGCTATACCGATACAAGAACGGAAGTCTAGTGCAGTGGTCACGTCAAACAAATGTGAACGAATCTTCAAAGTAAAACCTTGGTATACCTTCCACATGGACACAAACTCTGGCGTGTCATGCGGTGCAACCGCGGGCATCTGCGAGTGCTAGCAGAGTACGTGCGTGCATGGCCGCACATATGCCGGCATCCCTGCATGTGTCATACGGCGGTGAGATTCCACAGCATGGAGAGGTAATGAGGTATAGCTAAGCTAGCTGCTTTCCACGCACTTTCCCACCGACGTATAGTAGCTAGCTAATTACGCGGTTTCAGGTCAGGTCAGGTCAGCGCCCCATCAAGCTACGGTTCACACACTGTTTAAAAAAAAAATTTCGAACGCGTAAAAGTCTTACCAAAACATCCGTCGAAGGTTGAATTATATGGTTATTAAAAAAAGTTGATGGTGGAACTAAATGAAAGAAGATTGTGATTGGTTAAGAAGAAAATGTTTATGAAATTTGAATGGTGGAAGGTTATGATTGGTAGAGAAGAGTACGTAGGTGTGGAAATTGTTGTATTTTAGGACATATTATGGAAACTATTTTAGGACAAATTATGAAAACTACAAATTGTTAGTATATTTTAAGACAAAGGAAATATATATCATTCTAACAATATACTAGCAAGAAAAAAATTAACTACCACATAGTGATATACTCCATTCGTTCCATAAAAATAAACTTAGCAGGTGATTGGATGTTTTCTATTATAATAAATGTGAACTCATCTTATCTTATATTAATTTTTTATGGGATGGAGGTAGTATATTATGAGGTTAAGAAGAGAAAGGGCACTCTTTAATTTTAGCAAAAAAAAAGAAGTAATTATATAAAGAAGTACCTTTGCTGGCTTGCTGCCAATATGCCATGCATGCCATAGTATAATACGATTTGCTATTGTGGTTGCTATATATACTTTGGTTACTTTAGTGAACAGTACCAGCAAAGAATTGATGCAAGCTATAGATGTTATACGGTGATGTACTGATGCAACAGACTGACAGTCCGTGTAATACTGGGTCCGGGATCTCACGTGCCCGTACAGCTAATATAAAGGGATTACTGAACAAAAAGGGAACATTCCATCCACATCAAAATTAATTCAAAGTTGGTGTAGATGGCATTATTGGCATATGCCTATGTCTGACTGCTTGCACACAGCTTTATCTTTATCTTTGTACTCTTATGTTTTAAAATATAAGAATTTTAGGTTGTGTTAATTAATACTTCACTAATGCAAAATTAACCACCACTAATGCAAAATTAATATAAAAATATTATCACCTTCACGTTTGTATCACTTCAACAAATATAATATATACACCCAGTGGATTAGAGATCTTAAGGGTGAAAGACTTAAAAAAACAAACTAGGAGGATGCATACTAGTTAATTACATTATGCATGAGTCGCTTTATATTGTGAAATATTGAAAAAATAGTTGTCTTATATCTAAAATGGAAGGAGTACTAAGGTTAGGCCAAAAGATTTCTTTCTAGTCGTTTGAATTGTCAATCTTTAAATTTTGTATTGCTTAGCTGTCCAAGCATATGTTTTATTTTGGAATCAAAATAATAAGAATAATAGAAAATAGTGCATGGATGTTTATGTCATGGTATAAAATGTAAATCCTATAAATCCTTATATTTTAGATGGATGGAGTATATAAAATGACCAAAATTATCACATTGTTACTGAGTATTAAAAACTCTAAAACTGATCTCAGTTGAAGTCACTTGGAATAAAGAACAAAAGGTTGAATGATTGTCATTATACTAAACTCCAGCACAACATTAATTTAGCAAAGTGTACATAGATAAAGCTAGTATATATCTACACCAACCTACATACACATTAATGCAGAAGTAGTTAACATAGGTAGAGATTCTTCTGCCAAGAAGATACAGTCAGGGAATGTCTAGAGCTGCCAACTTCATACACAGACTACGGTTAATCGGGCACATAAAAGTTTGCCATGATAAGTACTCCACCGGCTGACCTGCCAATGAGGTTCGCAATCACTTGTAAGTCTGGTCATTTGGATAACTAGCTCTCCATCGTTGCAATAAGCTTAATTACTATATACTCCTAGCTAATTTCCAAGCCATTTGGTAGGTAATGACCGAGACGGTGGATTTCAGCAGGAGCTAATTAAACAACCCTTGCTGCGTGATTTGCCTTCCTGCCAGCTGCCTCCATGTCGATATGAGATGTGACACTTCATCAAATATCTAGTGTAGGGAGACAAGTCTGCAATAAATGTACATTTGAATTAGATTATGAATGTAAAAAAATGCGTATAAGTATGAAACTATGAAGGCGTGCATACACATCTTCAAATAACCAATTAATGAATATACGTATAAATATTAATGCATCTTTGCAATAGGGTTGTTAACGTTGGAAAGAGTACTATGCAGCATTGTTGTCAACATTTTATTGTCCAATGAGTAAACTACTAATAGACCAATTGTTCCTGCATGAGAAAATAATCCATCCGAACTTAGGAAATAAGCAAATAATAATCGTGTGTGTAGATCCAAAAGAACTTGTCAAAACTTGGGGGATCATATTATGCGTTGTCCTAAACACACCAACTATGTACTACCATGCAAAAGTATCTATATCCAGAGAACTGTGGCAAAACAAAATAATAAGGATATTAATTCAAACAAACAAGGCTCTACTTATCTTAAAACAAATGACATAATACATATACATCCGCAAAACAAAAGAAACTATTCCTTAAGATCATTGTCTTCAAAATTAAATGTTAATTGTTCGTACTTTTACACGGCACTATTGTTAAGATAACTGAAAACAAAATATATACTAAAATATGTCAAGCAAATAAAACAAAAATAATTTGTGACACAAAACAAAATAATTCGTTTTGCTATCCACTAGCAGAATAATTATTTTTTAATGCGAGGAAGAACAATTATAAAATTTGATTCTGTTAACGTGCAGTCTTATATATAGGAGTAAGAATCAACTTAATCTACGAGTGTCTAAAACGTTAATTTGCGTGAGTTCCAACTTCCAGATTTCATTAGCTGTATCATAAGTACATATCCAATTTAACATCTGCTAAATGTGCTAATTCTAATATGGTCCATTATGTAGCTAGTTAGGAGTACCAACTTACCATGCATGCATGTATATTGAATATTGTCATCCAAGTCTAACTCCAGGAGGCACAATATCATCAAGTAGCCCCTTGTCAAACGAAACAGCCGGAGGCACCGACGACGACGGCGACGGCGACGGCTGCGCGATGGTCACCGCCGCCTGGGGGCTATAGCCAGGGTGTTGTAGCCCCTCGCCATTGTTCAGCTCCTGCAAAGACGTCGTCGGCATTGAGCTGACGACGGTCTCGGAGGAGGACGGCGGGTGCAACCGGGGTAAGCTGTACAGCATATGCGGCGGCGGCGGCGCCAGCGGTTGTGGCGCCGAGACGAACGCCGACATTTGCTCGGCGAGGGCCACGGCCGCCGCGCCGTGGATGTGCGCCGCGACGGCGGCGCCGCCGACGCCGCGCTGGAAGGAGGCGGTGTGGTGGCAGTGCTGGCCCTCGTAGGTGGTGATCACAACGGAAGGGTCGTCGGAAGACCGCTCCACGCGCTTCTTCACAGTGCATTTGCTGTTGGTGCACCTATAGTAGCTCCTGAGTCAAGCAAAACCATTTTGTTATGTGTTGATTAGTTGAGCCTTGAAGAAATCCATGTTTAATAATGATGGCATGTATGGATATGATGGTGGTGTCTTGGTGATTAATTATAATTAACAAAGTTTCTAATTTAACAAACTATAGCACATCAGCACATGCATGCATGGATATAAAGTTTTAGACTATGTAATACTAGTACTATATAAAGGGAAATATAATAGAAGATATATACCATATATAGAAGAAAATTCTCCAATAAAAGAAGAATGTTCCATTACGACATATGAGATATATAGTTGCACAGATTCTGTCATATGCCCCACTACTAAAAAAAACTGCACCTTAAAACCATGGGTTTTGGCATATTCAGTTCTAATATAAGTAGATAATATGTAAAGGCCAATAAAATATTGTACTATTATATATAGGGAAGAACTAGATGAAAATAGGCTTGCTAAGAAAAGCCATTAAATGGTTAACTGATCAGGGAAAAAATACTCAGATTAATTAATCCTATTAATACTCACTATAAGCTAGCCAACAGCCACATACAGACATACTTCAAACAATATGCAAACTGTTTATACTATATAGAACACATTAGAACGAGCATTCTTTGACACAATGACTGCATGAACTTGATTGTTTCAAAAAAGCTTTTGTTGACAAAAATCTAAACCAAATGACTAGCAGTTGTTCAGAAAGATTTTTCACTTCACGTACACAACACAACAACAGTATATAGAAGTATATATAAAGCAGGATAGAAGAAAGAAACAAGCAATCCAAGCTTGCCCCATGCTTGTGAGAGCTGAGAACACACACGAGCTATGATCGATCGAGGGATGGACAGGAACAGGGAAGCGATCGATCGATGTCACGCGCTCACCTTGGGAATGGGCTGTTCTTGACCGCCTTTTGCCCATACTTCCTCCACCTGTAGCCATCCTCGAGGTGGTCAATCTCGCTCTTGGTCATGAACGCGAACCGCGGCTGCCTCGCCCTCTTCTGCCCCTTCTTCGCCGTCGCTCCCGCCGCCGGCCTGACGCACACACAAACACACACATGAACTGTCAAAACCTATCAAAAAAAACAATCAAGAAACCGCAATGAAAAACTCAAAAAACACAACACACTTTCTTCACTGAAACCACCAAACGTCATTTCATATCATATCCTACTCCTACCGCTCGCTCGCTGCAAGCTGCAGTTAATAAATGCAGTGTGGGCTGGAGATCGATGTGTTTAGATCGATCGAGTGCAGGGTTTAATGAGTGCTTCGATCAAGTTGGCCAAGGTAAGACAAAGAAATTGGTCGGTCGGTCGTCAGGTCAGTGCTCCAGACATGGCGATGTACAGTACTACGTGTGTGACCAGCCAGCATACTCCAGTAGATAGCCCCACTACTGCCCCTCGCCGCCAACCAGCGTCGCTGCAGCTGACATGCAGATTTCAGACCACCGATGCATCGAAATTGCCAAAGAGACGTTCTATATTTACTCCCAATCTCGATCATCCCATCTAAAAGAAGATTTTACAAACATATGCATGCTCATATATGGAAGAATGATCAGATCAAGATTCAAGGATATAATAGTAACAAACTGAAGAACATATTTGGATTTTGGATGCAAAGTTGAATCAATGGTGGAGTACAAAAATATACGCGTATCCGTATTGGTGATGATAATATACGGATGATTTAGGATTCGGGCATTATTAATTTATTATATACGGTGGTAGTAGTACTTGACTATGACGATGAATAGTGTAATGGGCGAAATCAAAACGAGGCGAGGAGGGGAAAAGAACAAGAGAAACCGCGTGAAACTTGGAACAATCTACGCACGCAAATCGCGGCGTGAGAGACGACGCGGCACGCGGATCTGCGCGAGCGTGCATTTTTTTTCCTTTTTTTTTACCAGATTGCCCCTCCCCGACGCGTAATCCATGTAAACGTGTTGCAATTTGCAACGAGAGAGAAAAAAGAGAAACAAAAAAAGAAAGAACTCGCGTGAGCTAGCTCCGCCGCTCGCCGGAGAAGCAAGCGAACCAAACGCCGGCGACGAACCAACGCATGCACGCACGCAGGACCACGTGTACTTACGCTGCCTCGGCGGCGGCCGGTTGCTTGTCAGCGATCTCCGGAGCGGTGGGCTCACCGCTAGAGCTCGACGAAGCGGCGGCGGCGCCGTCGCCCGATCTCGCCGGCGCCTCCTCCTCCGACCGCGCCGCCGCCGTCCCCATCACATCCTCGGCCAGATCCAGCGCCGGCATCATCATCCCCCCACCCGCCGCCCATCCGCCGAGCTCGGCCAGCACTGCCGACGAGTACTCCGCGAAGGCGTCCCCATCGAACGGCGACCACTCCCCTCCGCCACCGCCACCTCCAACCCCCTCCTCCCTCCCGCCCGCCGCTCCGGCCATGGCCACCGATCAACCACCGTGCCGGCTACGGCTACGGCTACTGATATCTTCTAGTAGAGGAGAGTGCAGCGGGTGCAGTGAACTGCGGTGCACTGGGGGGTCTGGATTTCTAGGCGTGGTGGCGATGGATTATTTTGGGCGTTTTAATCTGGGTGATTAATTAATTAACGGGCGGGGTGGAGAGGGAGGGGAAGAAGTAGCTTTCGTGATTTTTTATCGGTGTCTGGACTATACGCGTCGTCTCGGAGGTTAAATTTTTTTTCGGAGGCCTTCTCTCTCTTGGTCATGGTGGGTGTAGGGGTAAAACTGTAAAAACAAGGGTTGAACCGTGGTGTGTTGCTGCACTTTTTTTTAATAAGAGAGAACCGCAAATTTGTAAAGGTTTGAAAAACAACTCGTAATTACTCTTTTTCATCCTAAAATAAATAAACATAATATTAAATGTGACATATATATATATTAGTAATGGAATAAACAAAATAATTCACTTTAGCTTTTGATAATGGAATTTAATAGAAATTTCTTTTTGTCAAATCGACATGATTTCAAACCGTTTAATTTGTGGATGGTAAAGAGTTAAAAAAAAAAGTTTGTGGATGGTAAAGCTGTGGTTGATCTTCCCTCTCTGTAGTAGGTCGATAACCAATATTATAATGGGTTTCTAGTATGTTTTGGGGTTTTATCATCATGAATTCCAATGTTTTATTTCTTAAGGAAATTAGTCATACACTGTGGGTAGACTTAACAGAAAGAAAAATTGATCTAAATATTCTGTTGATGCATTTATGCAACAAGAAAAATTTTAGACCGTGTGGGACGAATTGTTCTCGGTAACTTTTTATAGACAATCTCTTACTGATCAAATTGTACGTTTCTAGTGGTTTAGCCCAAACATGTAAACATATTAGAAAAAAATACATCAAATCAAACTCAAAATTGTAATTTGTAGTTCTCAATAAATAGAGTTTAGAGAAGGGGATGTACAACCAACATGCCCACCGCCCATTGACCAATTCTCTTACGAGGTTGGACGTCATAAAGAAACAACGAAGTGACTACTGCTTAAATAATTCTGCAGGTCGCCTCTCGGCGCCATTAGCTGGATTCCTACATGATTACAATACTGTTTTACGAATTGATGAAAGGTTAATTAGGCCCCACACCGACGCTTCAGTTAGTATTATAACACACCTTGTAGCCACATGCATACAACCAACTGATACACATCCAAACTGTTCCATGAAAGGAACCATTGAGAGTTAAGTTCTCGAATTAGATAACACCATTTGTGGCCGGGATTCCATCAAGATAAACGTAATTTCCCAGTTAAACATTTGCTTAAATCGCTTATTTAAGTGGTCCATTTTTAGGGTTACGATTGACTTAATTGATGTTGCAGCTACCATTTGCACTATGGTTTTATAAGCCGCTACTAAATTTAAATTTCAAATTTTAATTTTGACGTTTTTATCTAAATTTTTTACATTGGCTTTTAAATTACCATTAAAGCCATACATATAAACGTATTAATCATACCTTGTGGTAGTTGATAATCAGTTTTAGGTCTAACCACATTCAATATGTCATGTTCTTTTATCCTGAGTTATTTCCCCAACTTTAATTTCCAACTCACCATCTTCGTGTTCCACGCGTACGCATTTTAAACTACTAAACGGTGTATTTTTTACAAAAATTTTTTATATGAAAGTTGTTTTAAAAAATCATATTAATCTATTTTTTTAAAAAAATTAGTAAATACTTAATTAATTATGAGAAAATGATCACTCCGTTTTACGTGCGCGGAAGATGAGTTCCTAACCTCACCTTCCTAACACAGTTTAGCTCCTCATCTCATTCCTTTTTTAGAAAATAAAGCTGCATATATTTAATTTCACATGTCCGTTTCCATTGCATCGTCGAACAGTCGATTTGAATGTTCTAACAAGATCTGTCGAATCGGCAAAGTAACCTTTAATCTTTTTAAAAAGTTTTCACAAGTCATGGGTGAATTAATTAACTGCTTAATTACTTTCAGAATTATCTTTAAGATTAATTACCACCGTCGATTACTTGGTTACGAGGGTAGAGAAGAGACTTCACCCTGGAAAGGACGATGGTGAAAAGAGAGGGGAGAGGTGCGTGTGGGTCCCAGAAGAGAATCATTTTTGCACCTAACTTGGCCTGCACGAAACCACCACTCCTGTCCCTATATCGATTAAACCCCATCAAAGGTTAATACTATTCTTTTCCGTCAAATTTAACACATCAAATTTACACTGCAACAAAATTAGTTCTGCAGTTTACATTGAAATAATCAACTCTCCAAATTTTGTGACTATACCAAAAACGTTTTCTTTTTGGCCTTGCAGATGGATATGTCGAATACAATAAAGATATATATAGTAGCAGAACATAATTAAGAACTTATGCACCTGTATGATACTATTATGTACCTTTGTAAAATTATTGTTTGTTTGTTTCCCCTCTACATAGCGTGTGATGGCGACCAGCATGTCGCACACAACGTAAAATAGGTCTCACATGCATGTGAGGATAGGGGACACCATCTCATTCAATGTGCACACCTAACCATATATTCATGCATCTCCCTAATTTTGTATGACAGATGATAAAAAGTACTATAACTGCTCACTTGTAATTGCCACAAATTAACGCCCATGTCTGCATTTTTCAAGTGCTATTATCTAAGCTGAATGTGTGATTCAACTGACCACTTACAAACTCCTCAGGCAATATAATCATGCTTAACTGCTTAAGCATAGGATTAAAATTTAAAATCCAGACATGGGCGATAATTTGCGGCAATATTAATTATAGGCAATCAAGCTGAAAGAACCCCTCCGGAAATCATGCTTAAGCATAGGATTAAACGGTGTTATTTTCTACTTGATGGAATGGTTGGGGAAAATGAGCATGTTTCTCAAGCTCCTAAATGATGCGATCTTACTTAAAAGACATTAAATTAGTGTGATTTTATGAGAATACTACTATTTTAAATCCATTTTACATAATATAAATATTTAATTTGTTTGTTTGTATCTCAAGTATTTATCACAAATTATTCAGCCATTCAGATAAAAAAAATGCTAGTCGACGAACTATATATGAGGGTAAACAATGGTGTGCCTGTTGGCGCACTTAGTTTATAGCCCGTGAACATTTTAATAGTACCTCTTTTAATTTGCTGTGTTTCTCTTCTACAAAACTGT
The DNA here is from genome assembly GCA_000573905.2 of Oryza punctata. Classification (NCBI taxonomy): domain Eukaryota; kingdom Viridiplantae; phylum Streptophyta; class Magnoliopsida; order Poales; family Poaceae; genus Oryza; species Oryza punctata. The sequence continues at coordinate 35,944,925 of CM002490.2, forward strand.
AGTTTTGGGAATAGTAACATGTTATTTTAGATGGCATAAAATTGACCTGATAAATTCGAATGACTGACGCAGAAAAAAAAAGTAGGTCTTTAAAATTTGAGGTCAAATTTGAAGTCAATTAATTTGTTGTAGTATGAAAATAACTTGAAATATATAGAATGTACTACTTCAAATAGCTTAAAAAATTGCAATATTAAATACCTAAATAAATTTGGAAGCTTTCATGAACCAAAAAATTCCGGGCACATGAATTTTTTGTACTACAGAATGAATTAAAGTTTAGTTAGAACTTAGATAAACCAGCCAAGCGATGTATAACAGTTTTTCCTTTTTGAATGGAAACATAAAGGACAGGGTAATTTGTCAGGGCAAAAACCAAGGTGCTGTTTTCGGGATTTATTCCAAATCCCTGTCACATCGGATGTTTGGACACTAATTTGAAGTATTAAACATACACTAATTACAAAATCCATTCCATAACCTTGTACTAATTCGCGAGATGAATCTTTTGAGTCTAATTACGTCATGATTTAACAATGTGATGCTACAGTAAACTTTTCATAATTATGGATTAATTAGGTTTAAAAAATTCGTCTCGCAGATTAGTTCTCATTTATGAAATTAGTTTTTTTATTAGTCTATGTTTAATATTTCAAATTAGTGTCCAAACATGCGATGTGACATGAACTAAAAAGTTTTAGCCCCATCTAAACACCCCTAAGCATGGGGTTATGTAGCTCCAATTGTCGGATTTATTTTTAAAACCCAGCTTTTCATTATGTTCCTTCTCAGTGCAGTGCATGCTGCAGTTGCATGGTACCTGCGCTAACTAGCTAGCTAGTGATGCTGTTTTGATGGCAACATTTCGGAGACGGTGGCGTGCCAATTTTCGATGATTTGAAATGCATCAACTGTACGGTGTATGGAATATGACTGACCTAATTTCTTTCTGATCATGGCTGAACACTATAGGACAATTCAAATCCAGGTTCAGATTTTGGGCGACGAAAAAAATGCAGGAGAGATATCGATGAGATCAGAAGAGAGAAAAAACTGCATAATTTAAGCAAAGCTACACTCGCTCTCTCCAGCTATCTCAATTTGAAGACGTAGTGGGGGCGAGAGAGAGGAGACAAATCATCCGAGAGGGGAACCTTTTCTTTTTCACCTTTTGGCCTAAAAAAGGCAGAGACCGTCGGTAGATAGATGGTGTGGTCCATTGAACTCGATGGCCATATCTAATCCTCTTATCTCTGCCCCCATATCTCATATCTAATATATGTATGTAGCTGGTACATTTGTTTAAGATCAGTCTATTCTATCCTTGATCCTATCCTTCGTTCTAGTATATCCCTTTCTTCTCATTTTGGAGAGAATAAGAGGAAGAAGATGCATGATGCTTGACTGATTTGTGATCTTAGGGGTGATTAATTAAAGATGGCACTAATCAAATCACCCCCACCAATCGAGATTGATCTCATTAAGAATGGTGGAGAATCTGGAGATGTCATCCAGAGTAGCAACCTAGCATAGCACCTTCTTATCTTTTCCTCTAGGACGGGATCACACGGCAACTAACACGTCTAACACCCCCATCTGAAAGAATTGAAGTGCAGAGACTAAAGCCCCGTCTATAGAGTTTCTTACGACTAGCTTCTCGCAGAATCCTAGAATCTTAGCTCTTCTAAACAGTACTTCCTCTATTCAAAATTGATCATCATATTAGGTTTATACAGTAATACCATGGGAAAATTAAATAAAAAGCAACTAGCATGATGGCTCGCGCAAATTACACGGCTAGCATCCTTACGTTTTCTCTCATATAATACCATATATATTTTCTTACCGTATTATTAAAATATCTTAAAATAATAACATAATTTAAATTTTGTACTAACTTGAACAAATGTGTAATATTCATATTGTATTGTATATACGTGATAGTTATTAATTATTTTTAATACCGAATTCTAGTTATTTCTCAATTATATTTCTGTATGGACTCTAGACTCCTCTTCCAACATTCTTTATTTTTTTAATTATGAATTTCTGTTTTTATAAATTTTATTCCTATATTTCTTATTTTAAATTCGAAATTTCAATTATTTCTAAATTATACTCCCATATGAACTCCAGAATCCTCTTCCAATATTTCTTATTTTTCAATTCCGAATTTCCGTTATTTATAAATTGTATTTCTATATAGATTCTAGACTCTTCTTCTAATATTGCTTATTTTTTAATTCTGAATTTTAATTATTTCTAAATTCCTATATGGACTCTAAACTCATCTTTCAATATTGTTTATTTTTTAATTTCGAATTTCAGTTACTTTTAAATTGTATTCCTATATTGACTCTATACTATTATTCCAATATTTATTTTTTAATTTCTAATTTTAGTTATTTCTAAATTGTATTTCTATATATCCTCTAAACTTATCTTTCAATATTTATTTTTTAATTCTGAATTTCAATTATTTTTAAATTGTACATTCTATTTTCTTCTTCCAATATTTCTAAATAGTTTCTATATGGACTATGACCTCTACTTTTAATTTTCTTATTTTTTTAATTCCGAATTTCCATTAGTTATACTGTATACCGACATGATCTCTAGTGTTCTTTTCCTATATTCCTTATTTTTTCTATATTCCTTATTTTTAAATCTGAATTTCAGCTATTTTTAAATTGTATTCCTATATGAACTCTGTTTTTTCCTTTTCTTCGATTAATATGATAATTTCTAGGCTATGAGAACGACGTGGAGGCTTCTTTTTTTATTCTTTTAATAAATTAATAGATTATCATGCACGCTCTAGTTCGGTGGATGTAATGCCTATTCGGTTCTCGTGCATGCCACCCAAATGACCAACCATACACGCATGCATGTTGTAAAAAAAGGAGTGAGTGCTTTAACTAATTTCGGTAAAATCTTTCACAATTAAATCCCCGCATGCATGCATGCACCCAATAAAAAAGGGAATTCACTTATTCCCAGTGTAATGCGACGATCAAACATGATTTTTTTTCATTTTGATAATATGACGATCGACGGGAAATGAAGGAAGTATTAATTTTTATCTAAATTTTGAAAATCAGTACCTATATAATAGAATCTACAAAATAAACTAGTAAAAAAAAGAAATCCTAACATTTTCATTAGCCATTAGGGCAAGTACTATAAGCATCTAAGTACAAACCCATAAATACCACATATTAGTAAGCTTAAATGATGAGGTGCATGAGAGAAAAGAGAAGAGAGAGGATGAGCCACCCCTTATGTAAGGAGTAACCTATTTACAAAAGAAAGAGAAAAAAGTAAGATTGATTGGATGAGAGTGGATAAAATAAATAGCTAATATATTAGAGATAATGTGATGTATGATAAGCTGTCCCTAGTAAATTAGTTGATGATATAGATAATATTATACATGATAATCACTTATGCTGTAAAACTTGCCCTACTGGCTACTCAATAGCCGCTTCTCAAACGCTCGAGTTCCCTAGACAAAAGGCTGAGATTGTGCACGAACTTTCTCGTGAAAAGCTAGGAAGGAAGGAGATTGCAAAAGGCTCAGGTGAAAATGGGCTAATTGGGCTCTGTGTTTCAAGCACGTGAGTATGCTTTGAGCCCTAGTGCGACCGTGCAGTGGCCCACTTGCAGTGTCCAGGCCCACCTGTCCAAACCATGCGACAACTGGGGGAAGGCTTTTGACCACCTTTTTCTGTGGAAGGCCAGTAATACATCGGTCAACTGTGGTCCATGGCTCCTAATCCCTATGACCGAATGACTCCAATCTGCCCTTTAATCCCTTCCGCGTATGACATGAACATATTTAAGTTAAGTCTATTCTATCCTTGATCCTCGCCATCATTTAGTAGATCCCATTCTCCCCACTCGCAAAAAAAGAACATATCAATGCTAGTGATCTCGGAGATTGTAAAGGATGCCACTAACCGATCCCTTTTAACTATGGTTCACTTCAGAATTCCATAGAGCACATGAGCTGATCAGCAGAAGCTGCTACACATTACAGGTAAAACAAGGGTGTTCCAGGCTAGGTAAACACGGCTACGAGTGCATAGTTCCAGCGTTTTATCGAAGCCTCAAGCCTGAACTGAACTTGCTTCTGTCTACGCAAAACTGAGAGCAAGCGAAACCTTCCTGCCAAGGAGCTGGGAGGCAGATGCTGTCATCACCTCACCGGTTGCTCGCACCTTGGCTCTGAAGGTCGCTGGCAGGGAGTTGCTGGTGCTTGCCTTGTCTGTCTAGGGCAGGATGACAGGCTTGATGTCCCAGATGTCCTTGGCGTACTCGTGAATCGTCCGGTCGCTGTTGAACTTGGAGGAACTGGCTGTGTTGAGGATTGACATCCTTGTCCATAGCTGCAGGTAGAGAGATGGATGTGTGAGTAGAAAGGATAGACAATTTGAGTACCCATGTGTTATTGACAATGTTAACTGAAATCGGAATATATGATGCTATAATGTGAATGTAATGAAGGCTATGATGATCTGATATATCTTAAGAAAATGTAGTGCCAACTGCCAAGCAGGGAAAATAGAAGAGAGAAGAAACTTAACAGAGCAGTGCATTTTATGTTTATACCAGAAATGAAGTGGCGGATTTCAAAACATTCTTTCGGTGTTAGAGAATTAGCCCCAACATTCCCATAAATTGCTTGGTTATTTTTTTAGGTTTTTAGGGAGCATAGGAGCACTTGCCCGAAGTGAATGGCCAGCTATGTACATGAAAGCTCATCTAACAGCAGGTCTAATGGTCTATGCATAGAAAGAGAACATAACCAGCGACACTATTTTCTGACAGTTTACATTGCTCTTTCACCATATCTATGCTTATGGAATTTGTTAATTCATGCTTATAGTAAAACACTAGTTTGAGAACATAACAGTCACAAATTCACAAAACAAGAAGAGTATGTAATAGTCACATGCAGTGCGCAAAAGAAGAGGACTTACTTTCTGATCGCGGTATGCTTTATCAACCTTCTCCTGGCATTCAATGTAGCTGGGGAAATCTTTACCAACAAGAAAATAATCTGCACGCCCATAACCTTCGTTTCCTTCCAGAGAACCCATCAAGTCATCGTAGTTGTAAGTTCCAAAGACCCCACTGCGGACATATCTCTTAACCTCTTCGAATCTTGGGTCAGGCACAAACTACAAGTGAAAGAAAATGACATGGTTATAACGTTGCTTGTACTACTCTGGCTCACGCTATCTTTGTGAGTTGATCATAAGCGAGGCTGCATGAACAAGAGTGATATGATGATCCAAAAAAAAAAGAGTGATACCTTTCCCTGGGCTCTCTCTTTCCTTAAACCAGCAATTTCATGTGCCTCAGCACCAAAAAGGAAAAAGTTTTCGTCTCCAACCTCTTCTCTGATTTCCACATTAGCACCATCCAAAGTTCCAATAAGGATACATCCATTCATTGCAAACTTCATGTTGCTAGTTCCACTAGCTTCCATTCCAGCAGTACTGCGTGAAATTAAATTTGTAGAAACACTTACAATTGGCAGTCTGGCAAAAACTCTACATTCTAATAAAAGAAGAGGTACATGAAAATCCACTTCAACCAATATAGGCAGGAGAGTTTTTCTGTGAATCTGTAGACTGAAATGTAGCCAGATTATTACCTGATATGCTGAGACAATTCACTGGCGGGGATTAGCGCCTCAGCAACACTAACATTATAATCTGGAACAAATACAACCTGGACAACAAGCATATCACAGTTAGTTCTCTGATTGCAGCATAAGGAAATTATTGAGTTTTCAATACTGAATTCCTCTGTTCATTTTCTATAATAAGAAAAACTAATAGAATCAAATTCATGGATATACTACGACCTCTGTTATGGTCCCATAGATAAAAATGCCAAATTTCTATCGTCGAGATCAACAAGAAAAAAAATCGTCCATAGATAATCAAACTATCAGATGCCATTGGCAGCTGGGCTATCAGTCAAAGCCATATTGCTATGACCACAGATGGAAATGAAGATGACAGGTGAATTTAAAGAGAAAGAAAACACCTTCAATAGATCTCCAATTTCTGGATCATGGTTTACAGTAGCTGCAACATCTGTAATAAACTTCACTATCCTCTTTGCCTGTATGTAAGTGGCAAATGCTTTCCCACCAAATATGCATACCCTTGGAACAAAGCTCTTTATTCTGTCTTTTGCACTCATTTCTTTCATCTTCTTGTAGCGATAAACAATTCCAAGGATATTTAGCAGCTGTCGCTTATATTCATGGATCCGTTTAACCTATGGATCCAGGTGACAAAAACTAAGTGAACCAATACATGATAGAAGGGAAGTGCTTCATATTTTGACCGGAAGGGAAATGTGTCATATTAAATATACCTGGACATCAAACATTGCATCTGGACTGACGATATATCCTGTTTTTTCTCTTATGAGAGAAACAACCTTCATCTTGTTAGCCTTTTTAGCAGCACGCCACTCTGATTGCAGATCCTCATCATCAGCAAACTGTAGCAGGATGAATATCAGCAAAAACATAGCAAGATGAATTAACAGAAATATATAAAAGTAAGGAATAGGTAACAATGAAGTGAATGAACTATTTAAAAAGGTGCATCACTGAAAATTGCAAAAAGAGATAACTGAATGTCTAGAAGTACCTTCTTTAATTCAGCAAGTTTATCAGTGTTCAAAACCCAATCATCAGAGCCTATCCATTTTGAAATTATTGTGCTTAATTCAGGATTACAAAACCGAATCCAACGTCTAGGAGTCACTCCATTTGTTTTATTTTGAAATTTGGCGGGCCACATCTGTCAGCAAAATGGGAAGATGATGAATATCATATTATTAGATGATTATAGAAGCAGGAAAATAAATGAAAAAGGTATCCCAATTCCAAATAACACCATGTAAATACCTCATAAAAGCTGTTGAATACGTCTTCTTTCACAATCTCGCTGTGAATCTCAGCCACACCATTAACTGAATGCCCACCAACAACACAAAGGTTAGCCATTCGGACAACTCTAGGTAATTTAGGATCTGATTTTACAAATGGATCTAACTCATCCTCAGAATCCTCATTTTCTGCCTCCACAACTTCTTCAGAGTCTACCTCCACCTCCTCAGAGTCCTTGTTTATCTCTACTCTGGACACAGTTTTCTCCTCAACCACAGCACTAGGCTCCAGAGATTTGACAAGCAATTTATCTTTCAATTTAGCAGGAGATTCTTTTTTCTCTTTTGGTTTCACAAATAGTTTGGCAATAGAATCTGGTAGGTCAATGTTGTCTAAGATCCTCATTTCTTTAATCTTCTTTTTTAACAGTGAAGTATCTGCTGTTCCGTATTTTGAGATGATGATGTTCATCAGCTGTTTCAAAACAAGAAAACATAAGTGGGTCTACAGAGCATAAAGGTAACTGTGTAAGCTTTGTGCACATGTGGTACCTCCCCATCAATTTTTTCTATGATTTCAACATGTCGAGGAAGAAGTTTCTGCATTATGTCCAAGCTCCACTTCTCCAGAGCTTCAGGAAGCACCGTGTGGTTTGTGTATGCCACAGTTCTGGCGAATATTCCAAAATTAGTACAACATTCAATGGAGGATAGATGAGGAAGTAAATTAGGGCTATTTGGACTGATGGAACACTGAAACACATCAAGCTGCAGTCTCTAATAGGTTTCAAGATTAGCTAATTTGGTGGTGAATACCTTTCTGTGATACTCCAAGCCTCATTCCAGCTTAATCCTTTGACATCAATCAATATTCTCATTAACTCAGGAATGCACAGTGTTGGGTGAGTGTCATTCATCTGCACTGCAACTTTAGAGGGGAAGTCCTCCCAGCTGAGAGAATCACCAGCTCTCCTCTCAAAACGAGCAATAATATCCTGTAGTGAGGCTGAGCATAATGTATATTGTTGCTTCAGGCGAAGAACTTTCCCCTCTGGTGATTCGTCCCCAGGATACAGTACGTGACATATCTGGCATGATACAAAAACAAGCAAATCAAACTTTACCTATTAAACAACTCATCAAGTTTGACCACAGTGATGGCAATGAGCAATACTACAAGTTCACAATGTGGCACAATAAACTACTGTATATCATATAAAAAGATATTGGTGAACATGTCGAGGAAAAGCCAAATTTGACTTACAGTTTTTCTTTTAGAACCAGCCCAGTAACACATGATGTTTTTATCCACACCATGCACAAAATATACGATAGTTGAGAATGAATGACACAAATAAGAATGCGGTAATAAACACAATTCACACGCCTTGAGGTATGGGGCTTCCACTTAAAAATCCATTTCACCATGTGATAACTATTTTCAAGAGAAAAGAACATGTACTAACTAGTCTAGTGGATGCAACCATATCCCATCAGTCTTGATCTATTGATTCAGAGGAGCAATATACATGGATTTACTCTTTGTGATTTATTTGAATAGTTCTTAAACAATTGTTTGAATCAAATCAAAATGTTGTTGGGTGCATGACATATCTTTTAGCCTTTCAAATAGCCTGACGAAGAGTTCTGCTTTGTGCTGAAAAGGAGAACATGGGAAAATAATACCTTTTCAGCATTTAGATGAGCTTCATATGCACTTGCATGATCTCCAGCATTAAAAGCTTCCAAATCAAAATCTTGTGATGGTACTGTTGTTGACCAAAGACGAAGATTGTTGGTAGTTTTAGTCCTGTAGCCAGGAATAGGGACATCATGAGCAACAACCTTGATATTTTCTCCTCCAATCCAGTGCATCCTCCCATCAGTGCCTTCAACCACTTTACCGTAGAACTTCACAGGATAGGAGACATCGCTTCTTACGATCTCCCAAGGATTTCCCATCTGGAATATAAGTATGAAGTCGTAAATGGTTAGCCACTATTAACATAATCAAAATTCTGGATATCAAGCAGCAAAAAAATGAGAAGGCATATCGGTACCTCAAGCCAATTTTCAGCTACCTCCTCCTGACCATCCTTAGTTATGATTTGCTTAAAGAGGCCATGTTTGTATCGAAGTCCATATCCCCATGCTGGATAATTTAAGGTTGCTAGAGAATCCAAGAAACAGGAAGCTAGCCGGCCTAGACCACCGTTACCAAGGGCAGCATCTGGTTCCTACTTGATTGCAATTACAAAAGTAGCATATGCAATCTTAATATTTCTAGAATAAAGGGAACTCTATGCATCAATAAGCTATTGGTGAAATTTAATATAGTCACATAATCTGATAGCTACATGAAGAACATAAGTTAGGCTGTGAATCATGGTAGAAAATGAGCTTTGCCTTTGTAGATAGTTTCAGAATATAGGGAAGGAAATGAATTAATAAAAAATGCTACTTTTCGTGCATTTACATAATAAATTGCATGAAACAAACTTGATATGAACAAAGATCCAAATCCTCTTCTAGAAATTTCTTACCTGGGTAGCAACATCCTCTAGGCTGTGTCCAAGTTGTTTTAGTGCTTCCGCGTATTGTCCAGTTAGCTCAAGGTTACCAACAGCATTAGTGAGAGCTCTTCCCTACAATACAAAAGACCAACCAAATAAGATGCAATGTATTCACTGAAAGGTGATAGATGAGACTTGAGGAAGCAGCATGTGAGACCTGTAAAAACTCCATGGACAGGTAATAAGCTTGCTTGACATTCGTTCTGTCGTAATAGTCATATGTTGCATTCCAGTTCATTATCAGAGTATCAAGAACACTTTTAGCAGTTGCATGGTAAGCCTTCAGGGGTGAAAAGTGCTCTGGAGAGAACACTGGTGTGAACTCTGCATGGTGCTTAATGTTTGATGCAATTGTAGAGGAATCGATGGAATTTAGCACACTTGAAATCTCTGCATTACAAGAACAACAGTTTTAGCATCCAAAAATCTATTTATTAAAAAACACGGATAAAAAACTTAGCAATAGTATGCTTAACAGTTAACAAAAGAAGTATAAGAACATAGTTGTGTTAATGTGAATATTCTTAAACTTCCAAAACACCCTGGATATTTAGCACTGCCCACAAGCCCACAGTACTGATGTTCTAGTCTTGACAAGTTGTATGCTTGAGTGGTCTAGGGATTTAGTATTGTATTAAACTTTGCCTTTTAGGCTGTAATTCTTATTCTGCTGTCCTTTTTGCTTGATCAAGGGACAGTGATTGGGAATGGTGCAGCTTTTGCATGCTCCAGTTGTTATTTTCTTCTCTTGAAATAGAATGACGTTCAGATCTCCTACTTACTCTCAGAAGGAAAATGCCATACTTTATCAGTTTATCCTTTGCCACAAAAATTGATGGTTGCTATCAAGTATTGTTGAATCTTCTGCCTTAATTAAACGTTTCAACCACCTTATAGGAAATTAAGACTCAGTATATCGATCATCGCTTGATTATCACTTTCATTTGAAAATCAGTTTTGCTACTGTGTTAAAACTACCTTCATAAATCACTCAGCATTGAAATCTAATAATTGGGAAGATCTTGACCCAAAGAAATGGCTTCATGACTGATTTTCTCTCTGCTTTTTGCTGTGGTTTGGAGTCTGGCTCCTGATCACTGATAACTTGTAGAACTCCTACACATCTGGTAATAGAAATGGAGGGCGTAGTCCCTTTGATCGAAAAAAAAGTGAAATCTAATAATGTAATTTTCGGCTGCAAATTTAGAGGATTTTGTAAGACATCCTCCAGACATATTCTACAGTAATAGTACTGGAAACGTTCACAGCACCATCGCACGAAGTCGCGAACAATTAGAATGCCCCAATCCCACCTAGAAGTTTCTCAGAACTTACCATTCGAGATACAGAAATAACAGAAATCCCATTTTACGCACTCAATCATTACGGTTCAGTCAAAACAACACCCAGTTCATCTGCCCGCGTAAACTCAGAGTAATAGAACTGTAGAACACACATTTTTCAGTTCATTCGCAAATGCCGCAACCCTCTAATCTGAAAACCCTAACGACCGAAAACAAATACCCATCAGAACCCCCACGCCACCACAATTCCGACCACGCAGCCGCACGCGCGCACGAGGATCACACGCATCCGCATCGCAGCGACAGCAATTCGAACCACATTACGACCAACCAGCACCGCGGGAACCAAAACCACCGGGGAGGCCCAGCCGCGTACCTTCCTCGGGCGACACCGACCCCTGCACGCCCCGATCGCTCGCCACGCTCCGCACCGCCAACCCCCGCTGCCGCCGCGCCGGTGGCGCGCCCCCGCCGCGGGCGCCACCCACGTGGAGCCCCCCGCCTCCTCCTCCGCCGACGCCGACGGAGAGCGGCCGGGACGCGGTGGCCAGCTGCAGCGGCGCCGAGGCGGTCGCCATTGTCGCGCACGCGCGTGCAGTGTTAAGTGTGTCTGTATCTCAGAGCGAGAGAGAGAGAGAGAGAGAGAGAGAGAGAGAGAGAGAGAGGAGCGATGCGATTTGCGAATGCGATGAGACTAGAGGAGGAATTCTTCTTCTAATCGAGGTGGTGGGTTAAAAATATCTGGGGCGTTGCCGTGCCGTGTCAACGAGAGGGGGTACACGTGGTGTGTCACTGGCTGGTGGGGCCGTGTCACCCGCGTGGTTCATGTGCCCGCGCTGTGGCACGCTTGTTGCCTTGCGCGAGGTTTCGACGGCTGGGAATTAAAACGGGCTCACTTTTTTTTGTCGCATTTTTCGACGGCTGGGAATGGCCCTTGTTGGGCTTTCTGTTTTTGCCTAAAGCCCCCTTTTTCTTGGCGTGTTTATTAAGTTTTTGGGGTTTTTTTACTGGTAAAGATTGGTCGTACTACTCATTCACGTGACAGTATCACAGGAAGACCCGAGTGTAAACCAGAAGAAAAGATTAGACATAATTGCAGTGTAGTCCTGGAATTTGTGTAATATCATACTTGTATGCTTGTTTTTTGTTCGTGCAAGTGATAATGCACGAGCTCTGTGGTGAATGAACAACTTCAAATCAAATAGGGTTCAAGTGTTTGACTTGGATCGTCGTATTTACTGTTTCAATGATAGATGATGTACTCATCGAGTACGAAGTGTTCATATTAACCTCGTCAATCTAACATATACTAGCTCAGCTAAAAATATGCATATAACAGCTCAGTCTTCAAGATAGGGGTGATTGCTCACGCACGCATATGAGCGTACACGTCTGTACTGTGTTTCAAAAACGGAAACTAATACCACACAACTAAATAATTGAGGGGTCAAATCAATAAAATTTGAATTCATGGGATTAATTGCACAACACATTTTTTCCAGGGTTTATGATGCTAGTTTGCCGTAAGGAAAAGAATCATGGGACCTGTTTTGTTTTGTTGCCGCTTGCCTGACGTGTAGTGAACCGCAATGCATGGTCACCCTTGTACAGCCACCACTGCACAGCCCAGCAGGCCGGGGGGCGTGTCGTGTCTTGTTCCATCGGCGAGCGGGACCATCTTTGGGTTCTTGACAGCGGAGGCGCCTCATGGATGATGTGATTTTGATCTGTTCTCATGATAATTACTTGCTTGGAAATGGACGGTTTGTAGTTGATTTCGTGTTGGAACTGAACTGATCGCTTTATGACTCACTACCTCTGTCTTTGTCTTCGATAAGCAAGGGACATTCAGGTGAAGAAACCTCCTCCTCATAAATGCTTTAATGTCTCAATGCCTTTGGTTAGGCATGGACAAAATCTGGAATGGTTGCTTTGTAGTAGGAGATGATAAACCTCTTTTGTATTTTGTTATGCCTTTTCTAGAAACATTTTGTTTCTTTTTATAAGGCGTACCTGAAAAAAATGTCAGGCCTGTTTGCGCAGGTATCTCTGAAACCTTGGTACAAAAACACATGGCCCTGTACCGAATTGCAGAACCAAATTGAAGGCCATGTCCAGCTACGCCCACCCTACTACTGCTTTTGGCCCAGACACAACCTCTCCAGCCGGGCCCACCGGCCCACTCAGAGTATCAGGTGTTCAAACGCACCATGGGCCAAACACCAGGCCCACCTGTACATGTTTACTCTGTTTCTCTCGCGTCTCTCCGCATGGACCGGGTCCACGAAGCGGACCACCTCGTTAGAGGCTTCCAAGGCCGCCGCTCTCCACGAGGACCATGAGATCGCGACGTCGGTCAGCAGCAGCCTCTCGTATCGAAACGGAACAAAATGGAATAGATGAGAATATGAGATGCCTCTTCCACTGCGTATACGGTCACATCCAAAATACGTATACGTACTTATCTCTCTCCAGAAAACACCAGTAGAGACTAGAGAGTGACTCGATATATACCTGCCAAAAAAAAAAGAGAAGAAAATGTAAGGTAAAAAGAGAGGGAAAAAACCAAGATATTGCTGCTTTCAATGTCTGGTTAAGGAGGGGAAGCATCATGTTAAAAGTTCGGTACCATAATAAATATTATATACACAAAGATATATCTCCACTCGAATTCGGTAAGGTCAAGGCATCAAATGCTAGACTTATCTTTTTAATTGTGTTAAGGGTGTACGTAATACATTCACATGTATATGAATGTATTATTCACATCTATGCAATGTGTGCAGGCAAATACGTTTTCCGTGTAAAATTTGGCAAGATCAAAGCATTCGGCGCTAGGCTTCATTTGAAGGGTACACATTTACAGGTGTATATATATATATTGTGTATGTTATTTGTATTTTTTTTGAACGTGCAAAAGGATTACACTCAATATATTAGAAGAAAAAAGATATTTTTACATAACGCAATTGGCTAGATCGACCTATGCCAGGGGAAAGAAAAAAGAAAAACAAAACTACAACTAGGGAGGAGAAACTACTGAGAATAAATGCTATTCCAAATAGCGGGAGGGCGGGGCAGAATTCACATATATGCAATGTGTGCGCGTGTATGTTTTCCGTGTAATCGTAAAAAGGTGTCTGAAGTACTCTCTCTATTTCATAAAACAATATTTGATCGAAGTTATAAATAATATAGCAATATCTTCAATACAAAATAAATATATTATCAAAATATGTTAAGTTTTAGTATTAGTCAAATTAATTTGATGTTATTAATGTTATTGAATTTTCTTATAAATTTAGAGAAATTTAACTAGGACGGAGTAGTAGTTCTACGGCGGTGTTTGAGACGGTAGGTAGACGCGGTGCAGCCGCGGTCGGGTGCATGGTGGCGGTGTGTCCACGTACGGCCCACGTGGACACGTAGGTGGGACCCATTACAGTTGTACCGTCTCCAGCTCTCCCTCCACGTCACCCTCTCCTCTCTATCTCATCATTCGGAGAGTCGCAACGCCGCCGCGGCCGCTGCCGTACGCACGAGGCAGGCAGAGCTCGAGCTCCGTCTCCTCTGCTCTTCCATACGTTTCGAGCTCCGGCCCTTTCATGGTTTCCGCCGCCGTTCATGGGCCATGCCTTCCCTCTCCTTCCTCCGCTTCCTCTCCGGGAGGTGAGGGCTCTCGATCTCGCCGCGTGGAGTTTGTTCTTGGCAATGGCGGATTTCGTGATTTGGTCTTTGTTGAGAGAGGTGGTGATTGATCGTGTGATTTTTTTGGTTCGATGTGAGTAGGTCGCTCGTGGATGTGTGTGATGGGGTGAAGAGAAGGCTGGGATTGGGGGATGACGAAGGCCGGGACGAGGAGGTTGGTCTGGCCGAAGGAGGAGGAGGAGGCGTTGGGTCGAGCCGGGCGGCGGCGGCGGCGGCGGCGGCGGCGGGGCCTCCCGGTGAGTGCTACGCGTGCACGCAGCCCGGGGTGCCGTCGTTCCACTCCACGACGTGCGACCAGGTACACTCGCCGGACTGGGACGCCGACGCGGGCTCGTCGCTAGTGCCGGTCCAGGCGCAGGCGCAGCCGTTGGCGGCGCACCACGCGGCGGCGGCGGCGGCGCGGTGGGTGTTCGGCCCGGTGCTTGACCCGCGGAGCAAGCGCGTGCAGCGGTGGAACCGGTGGATCCTGCTGGCCCGCGCCGCCGCGCTGGCGGTGGACCCGCTCTTCTTCTACGCGCTCTCCATCGGCCGCGCCGGGCAGCCGTGCGTGTACATGGACGCAGGCCTCGCCGCCGCCGTCACGGCGCTCCGGACCTGCGCCGACCTGGCGCACCTGGCGCACGTCCTGCTCCAGTTCCGCCTCGCCTACGTCTCCCGCGAATCTCTCGTCGTTGGCTGCGGCAAGCTCGTCTGGGACCCCCGCGCCATCGCCGCGCACTACGCCCGCTCCCTCAAGGGCCTCTGGTTCGATCTCTTCGTCATCCTGCCCATCCCACAGGTCGGTTCCATCTCCCATCACCATTTTCAATTCATCCCCCGTTTTCCCCCATTTTTACCATGGGAATCAACGATCCAGAACACCTAGAACGACATGATTCGTCTATATCACCATCTAACTATGTAGATGATTAGATGAGTGATCAAACGTCCCACAATTATTGGGCATTCGTCATGTCCGTTTCTGAGACACATCACAACTTCCTTGTCGAACATATTACAGTAGGAACTGTAGGAGGGCACACTGCATCAGAAAGTACATTGTAGGTACAGACAGTGTGCCAATAGCTAGTGAGAGAGCCCATGTGTAAACCTGCAAGTTTCTACACTACTTCACTACTTGTTCGTTCAATGTGACAATGTCTGTACGTAGTGACAGCAAGTGAGGCTCCGGCTTATTGGAAATACCCTGACCACAATGATGGATGAGTTAGCTACAATTCTGGCCGAAACTCAGTAGTTGATCATTAGAGTTCAATGAGCTTACGGAAGACGTACGAATGGATGAAGTTGTAGCACCAATGATTGGCAGAGGCAGTAGTACTAGTATTTGAAATATGACCACTGGTGCAGCGTGAAAGAAAAAGGAGTTTGCTTATAAAAGAAAACAGCAAGGAAAGTGACAGTTTCAAACATTTGACGGTTCGTACAACTATATCACCGTGCTGATGAAATCTCATTGTACGGTAGATTATTTGTATGGTTGAAGTTCTCAGGTGATCCACCTGATTGCAAGAAGACAAGATTTATAGAGAGTAGGGTGTAAAAATGTTGTGGTTTGTCCTGCAGCACAATAGATATTCCCCTTTCACCTCTGCCGCTGATACCTCTTGTGTGGCTGTCTTTTACGGGGGGGATTTGGCTATTTTCTGGTCGTGCCAGTGGAAATGATTTTTGTTGATTATGTGTCAGCCTGTCTTTCAAATGGCGTGATCATTTTTTAGGTGGAGCAGTACATGTTAGTTCTCGTTTTGCATAATTGCAAATATTTTTCGCTTTTACGTGCCAGCATTGGATGTATGCATGGCCACTTAGTGCTACATGTGTCCTTTGCATATCATGTGTGGATTATTGATGAGATGATTTGTCCATTGTCATGAATGATGAAGATGAATTATTGTTAAAGGTGACTGCTGAATAATATTCAATATGCCTAGTACTTTGAGAGCTCAGCCACAGCAGTATGTTAGACAGTTAGAATAAGGCATATTCGTCTTACATGAATTAAGTTCATGTTTGTATTCCATAATTGTGTCTCTAATGTTTTCCAATGTATGCAAATAGATCATGGCAGTGGGATTGCGATAAAAAAAATCCTGGATAATTTATTGTTCGAAAATTTGATAATAAGAAACACTAGTGCTTGAAAAATATCATTAAAAAAATAAAGATACAATTTATCCATTATGTCTGTGATGATGTATTAAAAGAAGTAATCATCAGGACATATTAGCATCTGGTCCCAAATTATCGAAAGCTTCAGAAGACAGAATTTAAACAGTCTTATTTCCCTTGTCGCTCGATTAGCTTTTATGGTGTTTTAGGGTGCTTAGTGGTGAAATATAACAAACATATATTAGGTAAGAACTAAGAGCATTCGAACTAAATAATTCTGAATTGTCCATTACTTTAAATATTGTCCATTACTTTAAATACTTCTTGTTGATCAACAAGCTGATCCATCAAAATCTTCAGGTCATCTTCTGGCTGCTCATACCGAAGTTAATCAGAGAAGAGCAAATCAAACTTATCATGACAATACTGCTGCTCTTATTCTTGCTGCAATTTCTCCCCAAGGTGTATCACAGTATTTATATCATGAGGAAAATGCAGAAGGTGACTGGTTACATCTTTGGAACGATATGGTGGGGATTCGGGCTTAATCTTTTCGCCTATTTCATTGCTTCTCACGTGAGTATTCCCTCCTTCCATTAGTTATTTGGAAAATCTAATAAACAATAGACGTATAATCATTGAGTCTTCCTTCTAGTCTCACTTAGTGCAATCGAAATGCCAATCATCGAGATATCTTGTTGTTAGTACTTTCGAAAGACCAATATCGGGTTGTTAGTATGTCAATGATGTTTTGAATTTACTAGTATTTTCCAACGAAATCAAGTGTTGGTGTGAATATCTGCAAATAGTGCTGCCTAATTTCAAGGGAAAGTGCCAAGCTATTTCTGATGTGTATCGTATTTAAATATTAAGTACATAGATGAACTGTTCCTATTCAGGATGATATCTATTAAATAGTGAAACAGTCCCAGACAGTACATGTCATATTATTGCTGAAAACTGTTGAATAATAGAAGGCTGATGGTCCAGGGACCAAGATGCACACTAAATTCTGCAATGACCACAAAGTTCATTTGAAGA
This sequence comes from Oryza punctata, assembly GCA_000573905.2. Classification (NCBI taxonomy): domain Eukaryota; kingdom Viridiplantae; phylum Streptophyta; class Magnoliopsida; order Poales; family Poaceae; genus Oryza; species Oryza punctata. Next base: position 35,962,581 of record CM002490.2, read on the forward strand.
AACAATCTTGAAATTACCTACCTAAGCGTGCTTCCTATAATTTCCTGATTCCTGAACTCACCAGGATATTAATGTTGATTGAACTACATAATACTAGATTACTCTTGCTAATGCTGGCCATTGATCATTTTTTCTGTTGCTTGCAGATCGCAGGTGGATGTTGGTATGTCCTTGCGATTCAGCGTGTCGCCTCCTGCCTCCAGGAGGAATGCAAGATAAAGAACACTTGCAACCTAATATCACTTGCTTGCTCCAAGGAGATGTGTTTTCACCTTCCTTGGTCAGATAAGAATGGACTGGCATGCAACTTGACTTCTTTTGGCCAACAAAACATTCCAGCCTGTCTAAGCGGCAATGGGCCCTTTGCTTATGGAATCTACAAAGGGGCTCTGCCTGTTATTTCCAGCAATTCACTTGCTGTTAAAATACTCTACCCTATATTTTGGGGACTCATGACTCTCAGGTAATTTTGGTCATGAGTTGATTTCCTTGAGGAAATTGTTTGACTTCCAGATATCTATAGCTCAGGTTATCATTCTATTTGAGTAGCTAGTCCTTGATCCCCACACTAATATTTTCTTTACTACCTATTTTGTTTTATCTTGGCAGTACTTTTGGTAATGATCTTGAGCCTACAAGCAATTGGCTTGAGGTGATTTTCAGCATAATCAATGTACTCAGCGGGTTGATGCTCTTCACATTGCTGATTGGAAACATACAGGTAAAGTACTAGGATTTTTTTTGTCTACTGCATTTGTATTAAGTTAATATTTTCCTAATAAGATTGAATGATTCGTGTTTTCAGGTCTTCTTGCATGCTGTCCTTGCAAGAAAGCGAAAGATGCAACTGCGATTCCGTGACATGGAATGGTGGATGAGGCGGAGGCAGTTGCCGTCCCGCCTGAGGCAAAGGGTCCGGAAGTACGAGCGTGAACGCTGGGCGGCCATCACGGGAGATGAGGAGATGGAGATGATCAAGGACTTGCCTGAAGGGCTCCGGCGAGACATCAAACGCTACCTCTGCCTCGAGCTGGTTAAACAGGTACACAGCCTGCTCAAATTTGAGTTACAGGCGATAACCATTCTGGAGAACATTTGAAAATGATATAGTATCAGTGTAGTCTTTAGTAGCATCAAGCTACAATAAGTAAGTCAGTGTAGTCTTTAGTAGCATCAAGCTACAATAAGCAAGCCATAACCGCTGCTGCAGCACGTAAAAATTCGTCAATTTTCCTTTTCAGGTTCCTCTGTTCCATGGCATGGACGATCTCATACTGGACAACATCTGCGACAGGCTGAGGCCTCTGGTGTTCTCCAGCGGCGAGAAGGTGATCCGGGAGGGCGACCCGGTGCAGCGGATGGTGTTCGTCCTCCAGGGGAAGCTCCGGAGCACGCAGCCGCTGGCCAAGGGCGTGGTGGCCACGTGCATGCTCGGCGCCGGCAACTTCCTCGGCGACGAGCTGCTGTCGTGGTGCCTCCGGCGGCCGTTCCTGGACCGGCTGCCGGCGTCGTCGGCGACGTTCGAGTGCGTCGAGACGGCGCAGGCGTTCTGCCTCGACGCCCCCGACCTTCGCTTCATCACGGAGCAGTTCCGGTACAAGTTCGCCAACGAGAAGCTCAAGCGGACGGCGCGCTACTACTCCTCCAACTGGCGGACGTGGGCGGCCGTCAACATCCAGCTCGCGTGGCGCCGGTACAAGGCCAGGACGACCGACCTGGCGGCGGCGGCGGCGGCGCCCCCGTCCGCCGGCGGGACCGACGACGGGGACCGCCGGCTCCGCCATTACGCTGCCATGTTCATGTCGCTCAGGCCACACGATCACCTCGAATGAGAGTGAGAGCAGCCGTGGATTGGGACCGAGAGTGACGGGGCATGCAAGATGCAACCGTACGTGCATGGAGCGGACCACCCTGCACCGGCCATATCATTGATTTCGTTGTACGATCGTATCCTGCTGCCGGTCTTGACAATTGATTAGCATTTGTCATTGTAAGATGACCAATAATGGAGATGGTGTAGTTCCAACAAAATAATGCATTGTGCTCCTTGGTAGGCGCGGCAAATCGGATCATGAGAAGGACATCGCTGGGATATTCGCCGATTATTCTGGGAGTTGAAAAGATCTTAGGTGTCCTTTGGATGGGAGAATTTTTTGTAGAATCGAAACTATTCCCTGCGAAAAATTTGCGAAATTCCAGCATTCTAAAACAATCTAAAAACCATATAAAATCCTGTCAAAAAAAACTCCGTACATATTCCAAAGATGTCTTAACCACTCCGTCTCGAAGGTGTTGTTCTGTAGTAGTATAGCCGACAGTTCTGATCTTCTCTTCATAATTGTCACGAGATAAGATAATATGTTCATCTTTCCTGGGTTGTTTCTTCTCTTCCTTCTGCTTTTCTGTTGTTGGTTGTGTGCATCGTCGATGCACAACTGTAGAGATAGGATGTTTTTCATTAACTAATGAAATATCTTTGTTGGAGGCATGTTACGAGGGTCTTCGATCGAGACTGCCAAAACCGCTTCAGCATGGACGAAGCAGCTAGTTAAAGACCACGAAGTTCACCCTGGATGAAACAGGAGGCGAAGCATGGGAGTTTCAACGCTAACGGAGGTGCCTTCGCCCGAGAGCCGAAGAGAGTCATAAGGCTAGTTAGGCTGTTCGCCTGGGACGGCCCAGGTTAAGGCCCATCTAGAGGCCTAAGATAAATTAGATTAGTTACTCTCCTAGATGTTCTTATCATGAGGATACTCATGTAAATTTCCCTGTACATATTAATTTTATGGTGCATGAACTTCTACTAAGGCTATAAATAGCCCCGTAGGGACTTGTAAGGGGGATCCAAAAAAATTATATTAATACACATTGCTTTACTTTCTTATTGTGTGAACCACGTCCTTCGACGTGCGCGGTTGTCATTTTGACAATAATTCTACTATCTATTATATTATTAAGAGAGCTCGACAAAAGTACCATGTTCGCTGTGCAGATTAGAAATTTTCACATTAATCGAAGAAAAAGAAAAGAAGAGTCCAAACAGAAATACAATCTTAAAATAACTAAAACTCGGAATTAAAAATAAGCAATATTGAAATAGGAATCCATATAAGAAATTAGAAAAACAAAAATAAGAGTTCAACTAGAAATACAATTTATAAATAACTAAAATTTTTAATAAAAATAAAGTCTATTGAAAGAATAGACCATCTAAAATATATAACGAGATTAATTAAAATTTGGAATAACAAATAAAATAAATTTCGAAAATAGAAAAAAAATATAAGAGTTCAAGTAGGAATATAATATACAAAAAAAAATATTAAAATGAAAAATACGGACTTTTTGAAAAGAATAGTTCTTCTAAAACACAACGATATCAAATGATAATAAAAGAGGGAAAAACAATAGGTATGTAAAGGAGTAAATTGGTGGTAGGATGGGACATATAAAACCTATAAACATATAAATAAAATCCCAAATAGAATCCCAATAACAATTAAGAGGAGGAACAACAGGCAAGCCATTAAGCAGCACGATCACAACAGTTGGTGGGATTCTAGAAAGTAAAAAATTAAACCCCAATGATAATGATGTTCAATTTTTAAAATCTCAATGACAATAAAGAGCGAGGCAGCGTGCGCGTCGCGCGTAGAGGAGTACAGTGGCAAAGTCGTTGACAGTTTAGTGGGACTTCTAAAAAGTAAAAAATGAACCTAAACGATAATTATGTTCGATTTTTAAAATCCCAATGATAATAAAGAGAGGAGGGAGCGGAGGGGCCGTAGAGGAGTACAGTGACGGAATTTGATGGAACTTTCAAAAAATTATAAAAACAAAACCCAACAAGACAATGAACTCTGAAAACTAAAAGGTCTAATTTTAAAGGTTTCATGATAAAGCCTGAACTCCACTCGATACACTCGATCTTTCGGTGAGTTGATGATAACTACGATTTGGGAGAAATTTTGGTGACTCAACTACACCCGTGCGAGATGTTGTTGTGTTGCACCTTAGCGATCGATACACCTTTCCGTGGGTTGTTGATCTTGCCGGTGCAGATCAAACTTATTCCTGCAAGCAAATCAAAGAAACAAGCTGTTGACGTAAAAACAAACACGATGGCCTGGGAGATCTGCTTAGCTCCAATGCAGGTCCAAAAAAATGATGAGATGCGGGCGTGCTAGTCAGTTTGATCCTGCAACTGACAAGATATATAAATATGTTGATCACCAGATAACCGATCGACTGACAAGCCGATGCCGATACCAGCCGATATTGATAGAGTTTTGAGCAATCGACTATATATCCAATGTAGATAATGACATAAAAATGATTGGCTGATGACAATGTAATGAAACAATAATATATTCACTAGAAACCAATTGACTAGTAATGATAAATTGAATAAGCGTTGATCGAAAGGTCAAAGTATACATCGGCTAGAGGTCCGATGTCAACAAATCCAAAAGATTAGATAAACAGTGAAACATTGTTGCAATCGGCTGAATCCAACTTATATGCAATCTTTATAAGCCGATGCAACGTCCAGATAACTCATTGGCTAAAATCCCGATGAAACCCTTATTGACAATTACGAAGCAGGCTAGAGATTATGGTTCTAAGCACGACTTAGTAGATCAGATTTAACTGATGCAGCACTAGGTATGAAAAGAAACATAATATCTAGACAATCAATTCTTTGACTGATTCTCAGGAGGGTGGATAAATTATTCAATCTAAGCCAACAAAGTAATCTAGCCGATATTGATAAAACCCTAGATAGAGATCGGCCGATGCAAGTAGAAAACATTGTCAATCTAGATTATATAACGTATATGATAACTCATCAGCTAGCACTCCGATAAAACATTAGTATGAAGCTATCGACCTAACAAGATTTATATTATCAACAACAATCTAGTAGGTCGAATCTAACCGATGCAACACGAGATTGTGTATGATAATTTAATACTAAATGAGCCGATAAATCTGTCTAATGTGATGGATATAATAAATCTATTTAAAACAACATTGTGATTGTAGAGATATATCGGCTAAGATAAAAGATCAGACCTAACCAAGACAATTCCAACTAAAACGATGCGTCTCTAAACACAATGTAATTAAAATAGAATTGAGATATCAGGTAGGCAAATATAACAACCGAACCAGAGTGATCCAAGAGATCAAAGCGATGCAGCCTTGAACAACACCAATGTAGCCGATATATTCACCAGGGCCGACGGAACGTAGTGCTTACCCCTTCGCCGGAGATCGAAAGCTGATGCAGCCCCACGTCAGGTACCAAGTTCTACCGGTTGATAAGTAAGAACCTCAGAAAGAGGGTGGCGATGCGCCGAGAGTTGTTGTATTGATCGAGACATGATTTACAGGGACCCTGGGTGTACATATTTATACCCATAGGTAGATACTAGTCCATATCGCACACGACTCAAACTTTTCTAAAGATAAAAGGAAAAATATAAAGTCCTTATTGGACACTAAACACACTTTCCTAAAGATAAAAGAAAACTAACAGACTATTCCTAATTAATAGATAAACTGTCATGCCGCATCCTTCTTGAACTCGGTCTCTTTTGGATAAACTTCCTTTAATAGATTAATTTCCTTAACCGAATTTGGTAAGAATCCGATTGTTGGCGATTGATAGCTCTCATCGGCCGATTCTAGAACTCTGAAGCTGATACTGACTTTAGTTCGATGATAACTTCGAGGCTTACCAAATTTCATCATCAACACAAGCAAGAACAAGATAAAACAATGTGAATTGCAAATATGAATTGAATACAAATGATAAGTTGGGATTCCACAACGAGCAAACCGGCGATCTAACCGATCACAGGATTACACGACAAAATAGCGAAGCTAAACTTTAATCTAAACAAAAACTCGAGAAATCCTGAAGGGATACCTAGCTATTTAAGAAGGTGAAAGGATGACCAAGGGGTCCCTAGGTTCATGCTCCACCTGGTTGGGGTGCACCCCACATGGGCCCCACATGGGCCAGGGTCCCAAATGAAGTTACAAACCCATATGTCCATTATAGGTGACGCAACATCTTATTTCTGGGGGTGTTTAGATCCAGTGGCAAAAAAATTTGGCGGGTCACATCGGATATACGGACACACATTTGAAGTATTAAACGTTGACTAATACCAAAACAAATTACAGAATCCACCTGTAAACTGCGAGACGAATTTATTAAGCCTAATTAATCCGTCATTAGCAAATGTTTACTGTAGCACCACATTGTCAGATCACGATGAAATTAGGCTCAAAAGATTCGTCTCGTGATTTACACGCAAATTGTGCAATTGGTTTTTTTTTCATCCACATTTAATGCTCCATGCATGTGTTCAAACGTTCGATGTGATGTGGCAAAAAAATTTAGCGTGGGATCTAAACAGGCCCTCTGTAATTACGGTCAACTGAGATAAAATTTGGAGATGAAGTTGGATCCATTAAAAAGAGGACTCTGATAGCTTTCCATCAAGTACTCACGGGCCAAAAACCAAGCTCGTATGCAGATTTGACGGCCGTTTAAAGTCAACGCTGCTGTAGGTGGCCGACTTGGATTCCAAAACTTGGACTGTTTGATCTTGATATCTTCCGGTTGAATTATGATGTGAGAAATAGTTGTATACATAGTAGCCATATTTACAATATTTCATGGCAGATAAATATAAATTGTGATAGATCGACAAACAAATAAAAACCTGACTGAGTAAGGGGTAGCGACTGAAGCGACTTTTAAAAACTATAAAATTATAAACACGTGGATGATAAAGTTTGATCTTTCAAAATCTATAGATATTTAACAAAATTTAAGTGAAATCATATGTAAAAAATAAATAATTTTGTATGGGTGCTAGCCACGCAATTACGCGGACCAAGTTATTAAAAAATATCCCATATATCTTAGTACTCCTATATCCAAGTAAGGCCTAATGTCTCCTGGGCCTATAGCCTAACAAGGCCCGCAAGCCGCAGTTGTAGCATAGTACGAATACGCCTATTCATTCGAGACGCGTACCAGATGAGCAGGGTTTTGGGAAAACGCGACCCCAATTCTCGAAGCGTCTTTCTGTTTTGCGCGTTCGCCTTTGCCTAAGCACGATGGCTGCTACCATGGACGTCGACGTCGACGTCGCCGGCGCCGGTGCCGCCGCGGGCGGAGAGAGACCTTCGGAGAAAGAGCTCTTCAGCGCGGCGGAGTCCGGGGACGCCTCAGCCTTCTCCTCTCTCACCCCCGCCGACCTCGCCGCCTCGCTCGCCCTCCGCAACGAGGACGGCCGGTCACTCCTCCACGTCGCCGCCGCCTCCGGCCACGCCCAGGCAAGTGCCCCGTTGTTTCGATGGGATCCTCTAGGACTCGATTCTTCTCGGCCCCTCTGGGTTTATGGTTTTGACGGCATCACCCCCATGTGCTGGTTTAGGTGGTGAGAGTGCTTGCCGCGGTGGGCGGCGACGCCGCGGCCAGCGTTGTGAACGGGAAGGACGAGGAGGGGTGGGCACCGATCCACACGGCGGCGAGCAGCGGAAAAGCTGAGATCATCTCTATCCTGCTCGATCAAGGTCCGGGGACATACCAACATCCACCTGCGATCTGCAAGTTCTACTGTCATTAAATGATTTTTGGGGAATTATATAGGATGGCTTGATATTTTCGCATGTGAGTAATATGTGTTAAGTGCAGTAGTAGGGCTGAATTGCGAGCATGCTCTGTGAGACAGGAGAATTTGTTATTGCTCACTGAAAAATGTTCTTTCTAGTTACAACGATGATATAGCTTATCTCAGATATATTAGATATACTAATATTGCTAGACTAGATGAAGCAGGGGTTCATGAATTTTGTAATTCCTTTGCACTTGCTGAACGTCCTTTGTAGTAATGTCTGTTTTGGGGAGAGACCAGTGCTCATTACCGTGCAGTGCTTAATTTGTTCAAGGTCAAAACTTGCCATGGATACCAAAGTAGGTTACTAATGCTGCGCTAGAGCTGGCATGCATAACCAGAACAGACTGTTTTGTAGAGGAATTTTGACATGTCTATCTGAATATACTGTTCTTTATCAAATTACCTCAGTCACCATGTAGTAGATCTGTCATCAGTATCAAGTATTACAATGGCATCTTTGCTTTTCTTATGTTTAAAATGAGTTTGCATCTCTGCATTAGTTCTAACATTTGAATAGTCTTGTATATTTATTATCTGTATGTTACTGACTGGTGTAATTGATAAATTCGTAATGTCAGGTGCTAATGTTGATTTGACAACTGATGCTGGCCGGACTGCTCTTCATTATGCTGCTAGTAAAGGACGGCTAAACATAGCAGAAACACTGATAGCACACAGTGCAAATGTCAACAAGAAAGATAAGGTCTCTTAAACTACTACTCCTAACAATCGAGGAGAATATTCCTGCTATATCACTAAGTCTTTCCTGAATAACTGCTCGGTTTCATTGGTCAGAAAACAAATCAAAGAAAGAAGGAAATGTTGTATAGTTAGGGGTGTGCTAGTATGAATTAATGAACATCAAGTTTACCAAGAAAACTGACAAATGCTGTAGACATCTGCCTGTACCTAAGAATATAATTTGGATTCTTCTATATCTGAGGATATGTTCTGTAGACAATACGTATTTTTAAAGTATTTCATCATATTATATGTCTGCTAAGTGGGCTGATCCGCGAACCCACGTATAGGTCATTTTAAGTGGGTTAACATGCTAACACGCAAAAAAAAAAAGACTTGTAAGTGGGTTGGCGGGTCAGCGCACTTACACCCCTAGCTACTGTTGCTGCGTATGCGCACTACTTCATGCATTGTCACTGTACTGCAATTGAATTTTCCAAACATGTAAACATCGAATTATTCTCTTGTCAGTTTGGGTGCACACCCTTGCATAGAGCTGCCAGTACTGGAAATGCTGAACTGTGTGAATTCCTGATTGAGGAGGGCGCTGATGTTGATGCAGTTGACAAGACAGGACAAACACCACTAATGCATGCCGTTATTTCTGAGGACAAAGGGGTAATCTCCCTTGCCTCCCTTGCCCCAATATGTTGATATGCATAGCTTTTGTGATGGTCTTCCAAGTAGTATCAAATCCTCCGTTCTTATATTATATGATGTTCTGCATGAATACCCCTTAAGTACATATTTATGTTTCTTTCTTTTTGCGGGGAACATTTATATTTCATTTAATAATTCCTGTCAACGTTCTAGCATTTTCCACTGACTTAAAACCTACTGTTTATTAGCAACACGATTGCTTCCAAATGTCAAGTAATCTGACTCTCCAGTAGTTTGTTTTATTGCACAATAATAAGGACCTGGTTGATTGCCTCTGGTTTCCAGAAGTATGTGGATGTAGATTATAACTTACTTTTGTATGGCAATCGCTCTGTAGGTTGCTCTTCTGCTAGTTAGACATGGTGCTGATGTTGACATTGAGGACAAGGAAGGCTATACCGTACTTGGTCGAGCATCTGATAGCTTTAGACCTGCACTTATTGATGCAGCCAAGGCAATGCTTGAAGGTTGAAAATGTTATGCTGCGCAAAGGTAAACGAAGGGGAACAAATTTTGGGATCGAAAACCTGTACTACTTTTTTTTGGTTGAATCCTGTTTTTTTTTTTTATGTAAGAACCATTCCAATCTAGAGATTTGATCAACTGGACCATAATTCATAGCCAAGAATTCTTGTAGTAACTATCATGTCAGTTTGCTCTTGCGTTTCTTTAGCTATTTTATCAAGTTCTCCACTCAAGCTCAACAATCATCATAGTTTTGGACAAAATAAGAAGCCCAGCTAAACTTCGTGCTACTTCCACTGTACTGGTAGCTTCATACGGGCCATTACTCCCATTACACGTGGGTAATTCTGGCTAACCTAGAAAAAGATAGGCAGGAAAGTACCAGCCTTTTCTCGATCTGCTGATAACTTCTTGATAAGACTTTAGACGGGAAGTAGTACTACGTTGAAAAACTGTTTCCAGATAATCCGCATCATACGCCTGTAATGTGCCGACCATTCATTCAATGATCTGTGCTCCACTGAGCTAAAACAAACGCAATGTGTCGCTGACAGTAGGTGTGGGCATTCGGTCTGACCGAAAATTTCGGTCTTTCGGTCAGTTCGGTTTTTAAAAAGTGAAAACCGAATTTCAACGAAAAATGTTAGGACCGATAAATTCAGTCTCGGTTCTAATCGAAATTCAGCAACATTTTTATATATGCAAAGAAATAATGGAAATTTTCAACACAAAAATCACAAAGAGAAATTGCAAACACGTATGAGTAAAGGTTACATGCCTAGAAGAAGTAAGGATGTGAAAATTGGTGTTTAATCATATTGAACTTAGTAGATTATGTTGCATTTGGATTTTTTTTATTATTTCGATCTTTTCGGTCTATCCGGTTAACCGAGGAGACTAACCAAATTGACTGAACTACTTTCTCGATCTCAGTCTTTTTTTTCTCGATCTCGATCTTTTCGGTTCGGTTTTTTCTGGCCACCCCTAGCTGACAGTAATGATACCTGGTGTGCACCGTCCACGCTGGAGGAACGCAAATCGCGCAGCGATATCGGCGGCCACTGCAGGGAACCGTGCAAACCGGATGTGCCTTTATTGATGTCACATGATTAGTAGTAGTACTATCTTTCATTATCACTTGGATAATTATAGTTAAAACTACTTATGATCGGTAATTCGATGTGCCCCTTTGCTATCATCCATGTTACTATCCAGCTTCTATATTTTTCCTTGCACTCCCAATAAAATGCAGCTGTTTTCCTTTGACGGTCTGCTGCATCAGTGCATCTACACACCATTCCTGTTTTCCTTTTGAGTTCGTACTTGCTAACCTATATTTAGAACAAATTTTGGTGTTTATGGCACATTCGATTCAGGTCGGCTGGGTGGGTGAGGATTTGATTTACGTTTAAACAAACTGTAAATGCGAAGCTGCATCGCACAAGGTAACCCTGGTCTTCTGTCTTGGTGTATCTTCCTGCTGTTTTCTTCTCCTTGTTTGCTCTCCTGAGATCATAACCGTCCTGGTCCAGAGATGAAACGGAAATGCAGTATCAAAAATACGTGCAATCTGCATTCAAACAAGGGCACGTGATGTCCCACGCAGATGCATGTGATTCGACCACATTCTGCCCACTGAGCACACTGGCTCGTCTCGTCTCGTCTGGATCCTGATTTCCTGACCATCCTGATGCCTGTGGCCTGTGGGTAGCTCTCTCATTGAAGACGAGCAGCAGCTGCTCGAGCATGTACTCCGCATTTATCCACGGTGTTTAGCGCATGTATTCTTAGGTGAGAAAAGAAAACGTTAGTGGTACGCAAGAAGTTTGGCTCCTAAATAATCAGATTATCATCGAACTAACAACACTGTTGGTCTGTTGCAGCTTCTGAAACAGTCTTCTCGCTTTTCTGTCAACTAGGAGTAGTATCAGTGTATGACTGAACAGCCAGTGGCCCAAGCCAAGCACTGCATCGGATAATTCTACTCGTGTAACTGCAGTTGCCGCAAGAACCAAGCCAAGTGTTGCGGGGTTGGTTCTTCCGTGCAAAAAACACGGAGGCTGTAGTTACGGACAAGCCAAGCAAAATCGTTACGCTTCTTAATCCGCGAACGAACTATCGAGAATGTCTTCCCATATACTAATCCACTAGCAATCCTGCATTCCGAAGATACCCCAGTAATACTACTAGTAAAGTGGAAAAGAAAGAGACAAATGGTGAATTAAAAATGTTGTTCTCTCCAAGATTCAAGATGCAGAGTTAAAAACTACTCCGTCTCTGAACTTGCAGAGTAGCTCTGAATTTCTTCACACTTGGTAGGAGTAGAGTAGAATTGACTGATTAATCTTTGCTCAATCTGACAGCTTACGGCTTACGCAAATCCACACCACTAATCGAGATTCTACTAAAATTTCCAGGGTTCCAAACACACTAAAAAAAATCAGGGGAGGAGCTCCAAATCAGACGAAGACAACGCTACTACCAGCAGCTAAAACATCCTGAGAAGCGTGGCGTGGACGGCGACGGCGGCGAAGAGGAGCGAGGCGGGCGAGGCGGCGAAGGGTGCGGCGGCGGACTTGTCCTTGGCGGCGGCCGGCGGCGACGGGGGCGGGAGCTTCTCGGTCTTGATGGCGAGGCGCATGCCGCCGAAGCAGTAGCCGTAGCTGCAGATGAAGTAGTAGGTCTTGGTCTCGTTGAGCTCGAAGGCGTAGTTGCGTCCCTTGCTGTAGTTGGAGATGGCGTTTGTGGCGTCGCACTTGTTGTACCCCGCCGCGTCCACCTGGATCACGTCCGCCTGCCCCGCCGTGTAGTAGAACACTGCCCATCCCAAATCAATCCGAACACGAACCAAATGAGAAATCAAGCATTTCATCTGCCAGATCTGGGCACGCGGCAAGAAGAAGCCGGAGAGGGAGAGGGAGAGGGCGAGAGAGAGGAGCACCGAGCCAGTCGCCCTTGTAGAAGGGGCCGTGCTTGGCGGGCCAGTCGGAGTAGTTGGTGTTGGGCTGCCAGTTGATGGAGAACTTGTTCGCCGTCGTGGTCGCCGGCAGCGCCGCGCACGCGCACACCGCCACCAGCAGCGCGCACACCGCCTTCCTTCCCGTCTCCATCGCCGTCACTCTCCTTCCCTCTCCTCCTCCCAAAAAAACCCAAACCGAGTAGAGAGAATTCGCCTGCTCTCCCGCTCTCGCCGGCTGAAACGAGAGTGGTGAGCTGGCCGGCGTGGCGTGGCGGGGGGGAGCTCTCTCTCGCCTCGACGCGGCGGGCTTAAAGAAGAAGGCGTGGGGGGAGGCACATGGGCTGCAGGGGTGGCGGTGCAGCCACCGTTGGATCGCGACCGTCCGCGTTGGGGGATCGTACGCGGTCGGGGCCCACGTGCGCGTCGTTGGGGGGCGGGAGGTCACCTGTGTGGTGTGAGACCCGGCTGACTGTGACGGTTCGTGGATGTGGATTACTCGGGATCGGGATGTCCCGTTCACATCACACACAAGACCAGACGTGTACTCTCCCATAGTTTACAAAACCGATTAAATTTCGTGTAAATTGATTGGTTTTCGTGAAACCGTTAGATCTCGGTTTATGAAAACCGATCGGTATTAGCTGGCTTTCGTACGGTGTTGATAAAAAATCATCAGGTTTTACCGGTTTTTGATCGGATTTCGATAAACATGTGAGGAGCGGTTTTTACTTCAAAATTGAAACGTTGAACCATAGTACTCCCTCCATCCAAAAAAACAATCTAACCTCATTGTACCATGTTGTGTCCCAATCCCAACTAAATTATTTTTTTGAATGAAAGGAGTAGCGGTGTGCCCTAGCGTAGAGGGCCTGCACAGACACTCTTCTTTTTGCCCCCATGGATTTGTACCAGGTTCACACAGCCGTTGGCTAAACGAAATGGATTGGATCATGTTCCGGTGCATCGGCGCAGTATGATCCGAGCAGAGGGAAGATTGTGCTGCCACCGCCATCCCCTAGACTGGCATCCCTACTGAGCTGAAGCCATCTCCTTGGAGTCACTGCCATGCCGGAGCTTTAAATGTACTGGGCCTGTTCGGCTGCTGGTTATGCGTCGCACGCACGAGGCGTAGCCACAACCAGTTTACCGAACAGGCCTATTAGTACCGAACAGGTCGCACGCACGAGGATTGTTGGATTTATTACGTAAGTGAAGTATGGGACAATTGTATTAGGATTTGATAAAGTTACAATATTCTAATCTTTTTCTTTTCTGTTGGTACGTATAAGATTGGTGAAAAATGAGCGGGACAAATGGAGGGGTACTTGATATCAAATTGTTCAAGATGAGATATTATACAATAGCTACTCCTTTAGTAGAAACCACTCGGTAAAATTTAGAAAAAAAATAGTAAACCATATAAATCGGTGTGAGATTTTTTTTTCTTTTTACGGTTTGGTTGGCCTACCAAGCGTTTTGTCAACTTTAGCGTGGCCGAAACCTTAAGATTTCATAAAAATCTGGTGCATTTCGTCGGTTTATTTGATACCCTGAGTCGTAGTAGTACCATCAAAACAGAAAACAAAAACATTATTCTTCCATTATACAAGGATCTTATAATAGACGACTATATGTCAGTAAGGTAAAGTTACAACTAAACTTACATTTACCGACATCAAACAATTATGGTTGGAAGGAGCAGTTCTCCAGCATTCTTCAATGCCTAATTGCACACTATCCTTCGATCGAAGGGTCATATATCAAACACACGGCCTAAAAACGTCGTAATTTCAAAAGCATAATATGGGTGACGATTCAAATCTAGCGAAACCCAAAGCACTCCTACCAGATCTGGACGCTTGGCTAATCAAAGCGCAAATGCTGCTTGATTTGAGAGCTTTTTTTCTCTTGCGGTTCTTTTCGCTTTGGCTGCTTTTTCGCTCTATCCCATCTCTTTGGGGGTAGGTGGTAGGTTCCACGTCATCGCGGCAGCTCTCAGGGCGGGCATTGCTTGGTTCCAGAAAGGGCTTTTAGCTCGTTCTTGCATTTTTCTTCCAAAAAATCACTTATTTCTGATTCATTCTAGCATTATCATCTACCAGACTGAAGATGGTTGTGTCAAAGAGCACGGAAGCCAAGGAAGATCGAGCAAGATCCAGAGCGGCTACTTGAGCCATCCTTTTTAAAAAAAGGTATTCGGTAGGTCCGGAATCTTTATGCAAAACTGGTAGATCTTCGTATGCCTGAACGTTGTCTATGTTCGTGCCGAAGCCCCTAATAGATCCTATGTTGCCTTGTAGTTCTGCGAGTAATTTTTCTCATGGGGGGCGGGAGCCTAGAGAGAGTCCTTGGTCCGAGTGGATGAGGTGCTGGAAGATGAAGTGCTAGTGCTATATTTATCGGATTAGTCGGATTCTTATATGTATGGCTGCTCAAAAACTCTTATCTGGGGATTCGAAAGGAACTTAATCTTCTTTCACTCTACTAATTAGAGATAGTAGATTTATGAGAGGAGGCACGACCGACCTGACGTTCCGAGGAGAAGAAGGAATGGTTGTATGCATGCGCCGGACGCCAATAAAAAAGTAAAAGAAACCATGATACTGAACAGAATCTATGGCATTCCCCAATATCTACCCAAATAAGTAGTCCTCGTGACCACCTTATACATTTCCCAGCAAGCCCAGCACAGGTTGAGAAAGAATAAGAAGAGTGCACAAGAGAAGGAAGACCGACTTAATTAAGTAATATTAGCTTCCAATCCTCTGGATCAAGACTCAAAATAGGTGCTTTGCATCAAACCAACCCGGTGGACTCAACCTTAGCTGTAAATCCATTTTCTTTATAAGCATAAATTGCAAGTCCTCGCTAGCAAGCCAAATTGGTAGCAATTTGAGGTTGACACTTATCTATAAAGCGCTTATAGGCCTGATACCAAGGAGCGCAAAAACCCTGATTCATTCTTCAAAATAACTCAGTTAGAGGGAAGATGTCATGACAAACCTAATAGTATAGTGAAGTTCGATGACTATGCTCATAAAACTCTTCAAGCCAAGCGTCCCTTTGGTAACCCGGTGAACCACGTTAGTGGCTACATCCGGGGGTCGAACGACCTGGATTATTCTGAGCACTTCGCACTTCAGAAAATCGTATAAAAATGTGTGGTGGAGAATGCGCTAACGCGCAACGGCTTTCGCGCTGCTCAGTGCTCAGTCAGTGGCACACTTGCAGTGCTTATAGTTTGCACCCAATTGGGCCGCTAGTAGCAGTGTGGTCCACATACCACAGTCTTTTCTATCTGTACCCCGTCCCTTTTTGTCTCTTGCAAGTTGCACCCAGATTGGATCAAAATCTGGGCCTTGTCATGGGCTTTATAAAACCGAGAAGCCCATTCAGCCAGTGCCTGATTTTAGATTGAAATCAGATTAAACAGGCCTCCAAGACAAACACTACTTTGGATTTAGTAGATACACGCCCATAACTATAGACACATTGTACCATCTATCTAAACTTTCTGCACTCTTCTCCCTCCGTTGGAAAATACTCTATTTGTCCCAAAATATAATAACAGACATATTCTAGTAGAACGAATCCGAACATGGAGAACTTATTCAGATTCGTTATATTAGGAAGAGTCAAATACTAAGTTATTATATTATAGGACGGAGAGAGTATTTAAACTAAAATTTGACAACTAGCAATCAATTAGCAAAATATAATTTTAGTGATAAAAAATCGTATGGTTGTATTCTTATTAAGATGTACATTCATTTTCATATGATATAGCGCTACCTCCGTCTCGGGAAAACTTCATCGTTTTTATACACAAATTTGGACAAATATATTTATAGATTCATGTCTAAAAGTGAATTATTTTTGGAACGGATAAGTAGGTCTTACTACCAATGACAATATATACTTTGAAAAAACTAGTGGTTAAAGTTCGATGTTAGTGACCGGAGAGCCCTTATTTACCAATGGAGGGAGTACCTTTCTTCTTCTTCAACAAATGGGTGAAAAATATCCAACCTTCTCTTTAAGGACAGGACCAATAATCAGAGTAGAAAAGAAGATGACATGACAAGCACTGAACCCGAGACGATGAGTTGCTCCAAGAACAGGGCAAGATCGATCGATCTAGACGGCCAGTTTTGTTAAGTGATCATCATTGGCCGATCTAGACGCTAGCTAGCGTTGTTAAGTGTCGGACGTGAGGCGTCGCCATCATCGAGTTCTCCGGATCACCACGAATAAAAAGCTCTATCTGCACTGTCCGTCGATGCCCCTGGGCTGTCTTCCAATTCCATGCCGTTCTCTCAAAATTGTCCGCATCCATTTCTTACAGAGTTCACCTCTGTCCATAGCCGTGAAAACATTTGTTTGTCATGAGTAGCAGTCGATCCAAATTGATTCCTTGCTCACCTTGTTGCAGCTTACACGCATCCATGGAGACTTTTTCAAAAAAATTTCAAGTCTATCTTTTTATCAGAGGTTGAATCGATCATCGGAAGAAAAATTAGGATATGTTCTGAAAAAAATGGAAATTCCCTACTATAAGAGAAGCAAATGTAATGTTTTTATAAAAATTCTCACTGAATCGACAACTTCGGGGATTCAAACACGCTAGAATCCAAGCATTTTTACCCAATCAGGTACAGCAGCAGTACTTACAAGTACTAGAATTCAAGCAATTCAAATATTAACCATGGAAGTAATTGAAAGGAAATGTTTTCGTTTTTATCTGAACTATTTACACTCCTAACAGTTTAAAAGTATATTTAAGAGGTAACAGTAGAGGAAAGCAGAAGGACAAGAACTGCAAAATTATTTGGTGTGATCGGCGGGTTCAGGATTAGTGCAGCCTTTTGCAGTTTTTTTTTTCTGCACAGGGCTGAGACAAGCAATGCAGTTGCATTGCAGCACAGGACCGGAGTACCGTCTGAAACTCTGAATGACTGAACCGTTCAGTTGTTGACCGGGGTACTCTACTCCCTAGCTCACCACAGTAATCTTCAGAGTTCTCTCTGTGGCCGATGTGTGTTGTGTGTGCGCGTGTCGCTGGACAGGGGCAGTGCAGGGACAGAGAGGCATTAAATGCGTAACCTAAATTTGCCAGTTCTAATCTGGCAGGGTGGGGCCCACACGCGCCCCCTGTCATGTGAGAAGTCTAAAAACTTTGCTCGGATCTCGTGATCCGTATGATTGCACACTCGCCGCCTACTTGTTGTTTGATTAATAAGTGAGTGTTAGCTAAAGTTTGTGTTCGTTGCCTTTCATGTTACTCCAAACCATCAATTCTTTTAGGTTTGCAGGCTTGTTTATAGAGTTGTAGTAGCAGTAGTGCTTGTAAGCATTTTGAGAATGGGTTATTATGGACTATTTTCCTGTTTGATTTAGATTATCATCACGAATTATTTAACTTAGTTATAAGGCTAAACTAAATATTTTAAAATAAACTAAATAAATAGTTTAAAATAAGTGGTCTAAGTAATGATGTAAAAAAGGTTTTTTAAGGAAGTATATTGTTTTAAGTGTAAAACAAATAATCTGCTTTTAGTAATCCCGTGGATAAGATAAAAATTTTGTAACAAAGTTTCCACCCTAGTATGACTTACACATGTGTTTTCTTGAATGAAAACATTACAATGGACAATCCTTTTAAAATAATACGTTTTTTAAATATATATTCTGAAGCACATGAGCCCTACAAATCTATCGTGTTTGACCCTTTCGGTATCAAAATCTTACGCAACCGCTGTGTTGAAAAAAAAAAAAAAGCAGATCTGAACGTGACCTTTGATCAGAATGAGTATCTTGCAGAGGAGAGATGTGCCGACAGGGCAATTAGTTAAGAGTCCTCTAATTCCACAATCATTATCATTTCCATTACTGCAAAGGTGTCAATGCAAAACCAAGTGACACAACTTCTGAAGAAAACCAGTCACACAGCTGCTGCTAGATCCTTTCTCCCAATGGACAATTCAGAAAGAATGTCACCCATTCTACCACTACCATGTCACATTGGAAAAAGGAAATAAAGCAATTCATCAGAGCACTCAGCAAAACGGCAGCAATTCCTGGATAAGATCCAGGGCTTTCTTCAGCAGCCACATGAACCCTAGACTTGGAGCTTTTCAAGCCAACCAACAGGAGCTAAAAGTCTTAAAAAGGAGGAGGATGAAGAAAGGCTGCAAAGCTACTTCTCTTGTCATCGAGTGTTTGCTTGCCTGTCTGTCTGTGTCACTGTGTGTGTGTATGTGAGTGCCACTACTGTTTGATAGTATATGTGATTAAATCAGTCACTGGCCAGATAAAGTTGTGAGCAGGGTAAAGCTGGTGCTTAAACATTGTTGCTTGCTATACTTTTCTTGTGACAAGCTTTTTGGGTTCTCCTCTCCCCCTGGACTTTTGGGTTTCCATTTGCACATCTCCAAATGTGCAAATGCTACTCCTAGATCACAAAAGATCAGTACTCCTACTCAAGTACTAGACACTTGTAGTTTTTACTTTTTTAACAAATCCCTTGTTGAAAGTAGGAGGAGCATAATAAGTGCACCGTACGTCATGTCGTCATGGTGTGATGATAATCTTCGGTTTATGGTGGCACTAAGATGACACGTTTTTTAAGGTATGGTAAAAAGGAAATAATAACTTTAGCCCTTTACACTAACTAATGATACATATAACCATCTCTAATTATAACTTAGTACGATTTATGTCAATCCAGCTCAGAACTATAAAATAGTTTCCATATTTACCATATCATATATACACTATTATAAAAACTATATATCTAATAAATTTATCTTCAAATTAAATTCTTATCCAATCACCTCTCTCCTCTGTTCTTTTATCCACCTATCCCTTATTTTCATTTTTTTTCTTGTGTAGAGACGGTATTTTTGCATGAGAAATATCGTTTTCATCTTTATCTCTCTTATCATTAACTTTCTTATCTTATCAGATTTTTATCTCATGAGAAATATCGTTTTCATCTTTATCTCTCTTATCATATTAATTTTTTTAAAAATAGCTAATACTTAATTAATTACATACTAATTACCCACTTCATTTTACGTGTTTGGAGTAAGAGTTCCCAACTCTCACTACCGAGTACTAATGTTTTTTTCTTGAAACTGCTTTTCACGGCACACTGGCTCCCACACCGGTTGAAACGTTACAGCTTACAAGTACAACTGGCAGCACCATAGTTGGTAATCTTTAAATGGGAAAGAAATTATTATCACGTGGAATATTCTCCATCCGTTTTAAAATATATCAATCTAAAATCGAACTAGATGTAAGATATATTATAGTACTAAAAATTTAAACGTGGAATATACTCTCTCCGTCTTAAAATATATTAATTTAAAATCGAATTATGATATAGTATAGTACTAAAAATTTGAACAATGTTAGAACGAATGGAGTATAAATTAACACAAACAGTTCGATTGCCGTAAGAATCAGTACATTTCTCGAGCTCCAAACGGGACCTGATACCTCTTCACCACCAACCAACCGGTTGGCGTTTTCCCTGGTATAACAGCCAGTTGTTTTGGGATAAACACATTGCCAACCACGCCAGCTACCAATATTTTCTTACTGTCAACTGCATATCACATAATCTAATCTAATCTCATCCAAATAACTATGCTAATCTTGTTCCCAATCCCATCATCCCATGATAATTAACAAGTGGGTAGTACTACTACTCCAGCAGGGGCATCTGGGCCCAAAGTTCCAAGAGAGTTGGTTGCTTTCACAGGAAATGGTAGGGTGCCAAACTGCCACCCGGCCACTAGATACTAGTAGTACCACCAGTACTTCCCAACATGTGTGTCTTTTTTTTTTCTCACGCGCACACATACGACCACAGCTTCTAAATTTAACTTCGGTATACAATTAGAGCGGTCTAATTTGGACCATCCTGGCAAAAAAAAAAAAATTCAGTAGCGAAGTTTGGATTAGAGTTATAGAACTATCTGAACCCAATTTCATCTCTCTAATTTATCTTATACTTCTTCCGTTCCAAATTAGTTATCGTTTTAACTTTTTTACATGTAACGTTTAACCATTCATCTTATTTGAAAAATTAATACAAATATAAAAAGAAGTTATACATACTTAAAGTATTTTTTATAATAAAGCAAGTTGCCAAAAAAATAAATAATAACTCTATAATTTTTTGAATAAGATGAATGACCGAACTTTATAAACAAAAACTCAAAACGACAAGTATTCTGGGACGGAGGTAGTATCCACTTTCTTTTTAGCTGGATCTAAAAATATTTGGTTGAACTCTATAAGGGCAGTAGCAGTGCATCCCGAGAATTTGCCGTTCCTCGTATGCCACGTAAATGAAGAACGTCCTAAGCTACGTGCTCCACAGTGCAAGTTGCTTGTAACCGGTACCATCTTTTTTTTTACTTTCCAACTCTCCCTCTCTATCCTCTCATTTTTTATTCCCTACCGCCTCCTCTCTCCTCTCATTGCGCCCGACTCTCCCTCCCTATCTCCTCCGCTCTCCCTCCCATCTCTCCGCCGGATCGCCGTCGCCGGTGGCTCGAAGGCTCGGCGGCACGGCGGCGCTGGAGCGAGGTCCTCTCTCCCTCGAGCGGCGCCGAGCGGAGGCGGGGCGGGGGGAGCGAGGGACGACGGGTGGCGCGGATCTGGCGCGGGCGCCGGTCGCCGGTCGCCGGTCCTCTCCCCCCGTCGGTGGCTCTCCCCTTTCACTTCTCCAGCGCCTCCTCTCTCCGGCGGCGTCGGGCGATGGAAGCTGGCGATCTCTAGCGATGCTCTCCTCTGTCCGGTGGCTTCGAGCGATGGAATCAAGGCGACGACGCACGAGTGTGGGCCCACCTGCAACGAGGAACATGTAGCCAAAGTTGGCTACGCGAACCTGAGGAGGCCGAGCGGCGTGCATACGTGACCATGAATATTCCGTTTTTTGGAGTGAGGCTGAACACCATGTCATCGCATTGTGAACGCCCTAAGTGGAGCTGAAGTCAGTAGCTATGCTAAACGGGCCTATACTCACACACATGACACTGGTGGTGGGACCCACCTGCAGGGACCAAAGGCCTCTCCTGGCTGTCCGTGGTAGGAGTATCTGCGTATCTCCTGCCCAAAAAATTTATGGATGTCATGTGTGTAGTGTAGTACTCCTCTTATGTACTACAGTACTAATTGTACGTACGATTTGTAGTGTTGATGTGGTATTATACTCCTCGTATGTATGGATGGATGTACGTACAAGTTCTGTAGGCAGGCACAGGCAGGATGGCATGAGCGTGCTCTTAATTTGTACCGTATCTTTTCTGTAGATACTGGGCCACTGGGGAAACATGTATCTTCTTTTGTTTGGGGAGCACTTGGGAATTTTTTTTGGTGCTGTTTTTTTCGCGTACTGTACGCTTTATTTATGCGTGTGGGTCCTGTGAAAGTGTGAATTAGTTTGCGTGTGCGTACGGTGGAACAGTGTGATTTCGCCCCGCAACAGGATGGAAGTTTAATTAGCGTAATCAAGTCAATCATTGTCGATGTACAGTACAATGCAAAAACAAATGTCCATGTATGTCAGATGTACACGAAACAGTAACTTTCCAGTATACTGTGTTTTACAGGTGCGTATTTTTCTCAAAGAGATTACATGTTACACTTACTCCGTTTCGTATTATTAAGTTATTATTAAGATGTGTCCCGTTACATATAAGATCTATTTATTTAAGATGTGTCACGTTACATATAAGATCTGTTTATTTAAGACGGACAGAGTAGGCACTCTCTACGGTACTGTAGTAGCATTACCATATTGTAGTACCAGAAACAATTGTAGCAATAGTGCTCAAAACTATGGCTTTTAAAGCTTGATCTGAACCGTCGACTACAGATCAAACGGTGCACAATAGAGATATTGACATGCATTGTTTCCCTCTGCAGGAGCAACATACCAGGGCAGAGCCCACAGGATACCGTTCCGTTGAAAAAAAAAATCCATGCATTGATTCATGTTTTTTTTAGGTATACATACTCTAAAAATATCACAAGTCAGCAGTATAATTCACTCCACGAATATAAAATTCACCACCACTCTGAACTTTGTTTTTAAAAACAAGTGTACTCTCTACGAGCGGTAGAATAGTTTGCGGATCAGCACATGACAAGGATACCATTTCCTCGTATCCTCCGTCCTTTTCTTATTATATATTTTAGGGTCAAATAAAAATGGTTTCAATAAAATAACGTAAATGAACTATAATTATCTTGTTAGATTTGTACTACTTAGTTAAAAGAGAAGAACAAAAATAGAGTATAAATTTATAACCAGTTATACCACAGACTCTAAAAATTATTGTGAGATAGTAAAGTGAGGCAAAGTATTATATTATAGTATGAATATATAGCTAGTAGCTAGTTAAAAGCTGAACTTACTAGAACAGGGAGCAATCGCTAAAACCTTGCTATTTCTCGTAAAACGGTGATAAATAATCTTATTAGCCCGTTTAGATTGCAGGGATTTGAAAAGAACAAGTTCGTCCGGCCAAATAACGTACCCTTTTCCAAAGGACACCTTTACAATTAGAAAAAATTAAGCTATAATGTTTTCAACTTTTCATCATGCATATGTGACGATGATCGAATTGCCGAATATTTAACAAGCTTTCGAAAAATCTTTTTTTTTTGAATTTTCAGAACATGCATTCCATGTGCACACGGACGTCCTTTTTCGCTTACGCATGGAGAGAGCGTGAAACAAGTTTAGAGTTGATTCTAAAGAAAGACAAAGAAAACAAAATTCTAACACATAACTAATTATAATACCCTATTTTATTAAATTACAATGCAATTATTTGTTTACTCCAAGTGGTAAACCCAAAACGAAAATTAGCGGGATCCTTGTGTTCATCTAACCAATACGTTTGCCGTTTCAGGTGTATAATGTAACTTGATTGGGGTGTCCCACATGGTATAAATACATACTCCCTCTGTTCTAGAATATAAACATTTTTAACAATTTTAGGATAACTTCTATTTATTTTTTTAGAGAAGGGTAATTTTTACCCGGTCTCTGTATCCAACCGGATCCTTGTGTTCATCTAACCAATACGTTTGCCGTTTCAGGTGTATAATGTAACTTGATTGGGGTGTCCCACATGGTATAAATACATACTCCCTCTGTTCTAGACTATTTATTTTTTTCGGATATATGCAGCGTTTTCAAACAGGAAACTTAGCCCTCAAATAACCCAATCTGAAATTCGCTCCTATGGAGATTTGAACTCAGGACTTTGGGTGCTACTCAGGTCACTGCAACCACTAGGCTACATGCCTTCACAAGATAACTTCTATAGGTTAAAAGTTATTATATTTTGGGACAGAGGGAGTAGATTATAACTGTAAAAAAAGATTTACCGGTATCGATTTACCGGTATCCAAGAACCTCTGTTGGGTCTTAGTAGGCACGCTCGTGCTCCCAGTATATTTATCTTCTATTTTTACAAACTCTGATAAAAATAATTACTAAAAGCAAACTTATTTTAATTCAAACAGAAAGGAAAAAAAATAAACTTGTCTCAGACAAAGGGAGTATACTATTCATAAGAAACGCACGTGAGCTAGGCGTGCCCAGGTCGCGTGTATGCACGGATCCTTCTGGGTCGGAGGAGTCGCGTGCAGTACGTCGCGTCAAGGGAACGCGACCCAGGCGTGCCCTATGAACAGTGACACCCGGCCGGCCTACCAGTGCTGTCTACTTACCGGTACATGCGAATGATGGTCAGCTTGTGTACAGCGCCATTAATAACTCCAAAAGAAAAATATGTGTACTGTTTGATGCACATATATACCGTGTCGTCAAGAGCTCGTACTACATCTGTTCAACCACACCAGTACAGTACACCGCAATTTAATTGATGGTCCGATCGAACCTTGTTTTTACACAGATTATTTACTGGTTATCACATCGGATTATTTCCTTCACTCTTCTATGGCCACGGATTATTTGCTCCACACATATAAAAATATGTTTTTAAGAAAATTTTGTGTTGCTTAAATCACTTATTTTAAACTATTTATTAAGTTTATTTTTTAAACATTTAATTTATCCTTATAATCGAGTAAGTGATCCATATGTCAATAATCCATTGTGCAATCTGATTCAAACAGTGCGTGATTTCTCAGAGGATTTTCTTTTACTATATTATATAAATCAGTTTTTTCTAAGTTATTTGTCAAGTGCATTCTTTCCTAATTCACCTATCTAGTTTTCCATCCGCACGCTTTTCAAACTGCTAAATGGTGCGTTCTTTGTAAAAAAAATTATATACGAAAGTTGTTTTAAAAATCATATTAATCTATTTTTTAAAAAAAATTAATAAATACTTAATTAATATCCGTTTTGCGTGCGCGGGAGGTGAGGTTGGAATCACCTCCCAAACACAGTCTAAGTATATGGACTAAGTAGTTCATATAAATAGGACCCACACAAGTGGTTTTTCGTTGATTTCATTTTCATAATGTATATAGATAGTCATTGATATTAAGATAGGACCCACACTCTAATAAATTTTACATCCAAATATCATGATTCTCTCATGGAGAAGAAGCAAGAGAAGATGATAGTATTTTTAAATCTATATGGGTGGTCTTTATAGTTATGGGTAGCTTATCATATAATTCTTCCTAATATCACCTCTCACAATAGCAAATGTTATATGGACTATTTTTTATCATACTGTGGATACCCTAATTGGGATACCCTAATTGTTCGTGGAACGGAAGGAATAGCTTATCCATATTTCATCTCATCCACGTTTCATCCCTTGGGTCTTTAGCTGACTAAATCTGGTTCAAGTCAGTAGATTAGTACAACAGATTATCAACGTAATTATAGGAATATATTAATTATGTATATGTTTTAGTTAAACAATACAATGAAAGAAAACTTTTAAGAAGTATGTTTATGAGACGTAGGCGAAATAATTCAACGCAATATTCCGATGAATCGGTAAAAGAAAGGGCCGACCTGCTAGGCTGTTACTGCTACCAGTACATGTACAAATGTGGTTGAAAAAGTACATCGACATCAATAAGACTATACGAGCCACAGGCTCTGGGGTGCCCGGCTAAATATCTTGAACTGTAGTGCGACCACATCAATTTTCATCCAGGTTTGCAATTCTGAGGAAATGGTATGGAAAAATTTTCTGTACTTTGTGCCTGTTAATAATGGCAGGTTATACCCATATCGGTGTTTTAAATACTCCCATCATTCCAAAATATAAGACACCATTATTCTTAACCTAAAGACCAAGAAATAATTATTATTACCTTATAGTTTAGATTACTTAATAAATATAATACGGTCACCTAGTAAAATAGAGATTTTGATGATGAAGGATTTAAATAATAATATTTTAGTGGAAAAGAGGCACTAATGAATGACATGCATGTACGTATGTTTTATATTATGAAACAAGTAGTTGTACGGAATGAAGGAAGTAAAAGGATCTAACAAGCCCCGTGTAATCTGTTATATTAAATATTAGGTGGGTAACCTGTTGAGTAACAGTAGTCGTCAATTCTTATGAACAAATGGGTTTAGCGCAGTGTTTGCAATGTCTCGAATATTAAGGTTTCTTCTTACCCGAACCATACAACAATAATGTTTGCAATATATCGTTTATCTTATAACTAACTCAGTGTTTACACTATCTCGAGTACCTGTTTTGGCTTATAAAGGTGCGAATATTAGGAAATGGACTAATCCTCTCTTTCTAAAGTTAACATAAGTTAACATGCAAAGATATCACATTATTATCCACTAACAATTATTACGTTTAAACATCATACACGCAAGTTATATTCTCTGTAATTTATTAAATTTTATGGTTTTTCAAATGCAAACATTTTAAATCATCATCTCACATAATTCACATTATATTTCAATATATGTGTCATCATCTTTTTTAGAATATCTATATACCTATATATATATACCTATATAGTCATCTTAACTCCTAACTTAGTTAATGTGCTCTCTCTTCTCTCGTTAAGCCATATCACATTAATTGTTTTTTATCTTGGATGATTATTTACGATCCAAATTATCTTTCTCATTTTCTTCTCTTATTAAATCATATTACCTTAATTATTTTTAGGCCTTAGATGACTAATCTATGATCCGAACTATCTCTCTTCTTTTCTTCTCTCATAAAACTACATCAATTTACATTTATATTTGAATACATACTATTAAAATTTAAATTATCATAAACCACATCAATTTATGTAAGGTTATATTATTAAGCTATCATACACATTACTATTACTTAGGTGCTGTTTGTTTGAGGGACTAATCCATAAGTCTCTCTACTTTAGTCCCTTTTAGTCCCTAAATTACCAAACAGGAGGGACTTAAACAGTACTAAAACAGCATATGGCAATAAATCTCTGGGGGAGGAGCTTATATGGGCTAAAAAGCTATAGCAGAGTGGTCCCAACCCTATCTCTCTTCACTCTCTCTCTGTCATGGATGAAGTACTATTGGGTAGGTCATTTAATGAGGTTTTAGTCCCTTTTAGTCCCTCCAAACAAATAGGGTAGGACTAAAGATGACTTATGTTTTAGCCATAGAACTAATTTTTAGCCCTAGAACTTATGGAAACAAACATGACCTTAGTACTATCATACTAAATTTCCGTAGCAACACGCGGGGTTTCACCTAGTATCAAATAAAAAAATGGGGTAAGGTTTCGAGTCCATACCGACTAACCCACCATCTTGTGAAGCTAACCGGAATACACTTGTGCGTTTCTCCTATTTTGCCTTATTGAAATTGCAATAATTCTTTTACCATTTTTTATCAGCAACCTTACACTTTTTAAGGTAACTGCGTTATCGCTGGATCCGATAACTCCCTCTTCGAGGTCATTTACAGACGCCATAGTCATGATTCTCGATTATATATCATTTTGTCAAATAAAAACCAACACTATTATATAAGAAGTTCTCCAAACTGTGCAGCAGAAATTTTCCATTTTTTCCTCTATAATTTCTTCCAGCATGATCCTGTTGGAGTGATGAACAATCAATGTGGTATTATCCCTTGTGATGGAAGCATTCGTTTGCCTCGCTGCCCCTACAGGGGACCGAGCTCTCTTTGTTCCAGGCACGTATTGGAACGAGACGCCTCTCCTACCTCTCACCTCAGCTCAGCTTGTGGAATCCGAGGCCGAATCGGCAAATCCCCACGCCCAAAACCGAAACCGGCCGGGTCTCCATCGCGAGGACGAGCAAGAAGAAGTTAGCAGCAAACGTAAGCAGCAAAAATATCTCTACAACGTCTCACGGCCGTCTGATCGGCCGGCTGGACGGTCCAGATCACGGAGGATGAGGAGATGACAATTGATCAGTGAATGAATCAGATAAATTGATCGGATAGTGAGTGGGTTATCTTCACAATTACGGATATACATTCAATATTTTGATAAATAAATCTAATACATAACTTAGATCCTATTTAGAAGAGTTTACAGTAGTTACAACTTTTCCCGGAATCTTGGGCTCATGAAACAACGCAGATCCTCACTTAAATGAATTAGTACCTATAGAATTCAAAAATAAACGATAAGCTGGAAGCTTGGAAATCTATTTTTTAGAAGCTTTACCATCTAGCTGCTTCCAAAAATTTAGAGTTCCCAGGATGATGTATTTTTTAGAAAGCATGTTTTAGAGAGGTAAATAGATAATCGATGATAATAATCGGTTGAGGTCACTAGTAGGGATGAAAACAGAGCGAATAGTTTCCATCCGCTCAAGATAAAAACGAATACGGATATCCTTCTGAGCGGATAATTATCGGAATAGTTCGGATACAGATACAAATACGAATATTTTCTACCGCATACGAATGGATATGGTATCATGGTTTTCGACGGATACGGATAGTAATACAGATATCCGGTAAACAATGCTATTCGGATATCCGCCGCGACCATAAGATATATCTCATTTCTTTATAAACCTACAACCTTCAATATACCTTTTTAGATTTTAATAGTAGCCCGTCTGTTAACACTACTCCACAGTATTAATATTATCTAAACTTTTAAATATTTTATAAATTATACTATATTTTATATAAAATGAGCTAATTATATGTGATGATATTTGTTTCTATTAGAAATTAAGGTGGTTTTCGTGTTCTCAGAAAAAAATCTTTTCGTATTCGTGTCCAATCATATTCGATCATCATTCGTATTCAAAATCATTCGTACTTGTTTCCGTATCCGAACTATTTGTATTCATTTTTGTATCCGATAAAAAATATAAAAATGAATATGGTATGAGCAATATTTATTCGTATCTGTTCCGTTTTCATCCCTGGTCACCGGAGAGATCATGGCATTTGCTCCCTCTTGGTGAGACTGACGGGGTGGCCCCACATGGCAGGAGCAGCTGCGTAGCTGAAACTGAAGGAGGTGGACACTGGACACTCGGCCAGATTGCCAGATTCTCTCAAGTCCCAATCCTCACTGGCTCACTGACCGAAAGGGACAGAGATAATATAACTAGTCTAGCTAGCATCAAGTTAAACAACAACTGTCTGGTCTGATCCTACAGGGAAATCAGATCCTTAACAAGACTCCCTCCATAATTAAATCCGGCTTGAAATCCATACTTTCACACCGAAATTATGAAAGAGACAGCAGCAGGTGCGCAGGAAAAAAAATAAAAAGGATGTTAGTAGGAAACATTAATTCTTATTGAGAGAGAAGGTGAGCGAAGGATAGAGAGAGAAAGAGAGTGGGTGAGGGTGAGAAGGATCAGCAGGAGGAGAGAGAGAATAAAAAGACCAGATGCCAACAAATCTGCTGTGATTGCTCATAGTTTAGAAGGAGGTCGTTCCATTCTCTTCCTCAGAGGAGAGAGAGAAAGGGACCAAACAACACCCATCCAAGAACCCCACAAAAGGAGAAATTTTTATTTTTATTTTTCGGGAGAGAGAAGGAGAAGAAGAAGAACAAGTGCGTCGTCATTCTTGAGGCAAAAACAACAGCAAGAACCAACCACCCCCTACTCCTCCTCCTCCTCCTCCTTCCTCTTGTTCTTCCTCCGTGGCCCATCGAATCCAATTATCCTCCACCTCGATCGGGGACACACACCCTCTCTCTCCCTCCCTGGAATTTTGGTCCGGATTTAGCCCATAAAAATCCTGCCTTTGAGGTCAACCTAGGACTCTTTGATGCTGGGTTTCTAGGGGGGGACATGGCCGTGGTGGTGCCTGCGAGGCTGTTCGTCCTCCGAATGCTGCGTGTCGTCAGGCTCAATCCTCTCCAGCGCGGTGCGGCGAGCGTCGTTGAGGTGAATGAAATGTTTTGAGCTGGGTTTTGCCACTTGTGTGATGCTTTGTTGCTGTAAAAAAGAAAAAAAAGTCTGCGGTTTTGCTGCCTTTTTCTTTGCTGTTCAAGGATTCTGCTTGGCAATTCGATTTTTCGCTTGGGCTTAGATGTTGGGTGAAAATTTCGGTTGGGTTTGGGCGTGAGAAGTTTGTAAAATTTCGTCTTCTTTTTGATGAACTGATGGCGATGGATAAAATCTTTCTTTCTTTCTTTTCTCCACTGAAAGGCGTGATTTTTAGGGGAGGGAAGTGACTTTGTCGAGTTGGTTGAGCTACCGCGTATCGAGGGGGGTTGACTTGTATTGTCTCCCGCACGACGACGAGCCGACAGCCGCGCCGCCGCCGCCATCCATGCATGTCTTCTCCGGCCGCGGTGGCCGCCGGTGAGGTCGTCACCCAGATCCGGCGTCTCGGTCGGGGCCGGCAGCCGCAGATCCAGTGGATCCATCGGAAACCGCCCTGGATCGAGGTCCCCGCATGAGGATTTCACCTGGCCTCGAGCTCTGGGACGCTGGATTTGCGGGTGGAGGCCACATCCCCGGTCAAGTTGGGGCTCCTGAGCTCGAGAAGGCAAGTTGGGCCGTCCAGATTTCGTGGGATTTCTTCGTCTCCGCCGCTCTCGGCTTCCTTCTCAGATCAGATGGCCTTGTCTGGGAATGCTTGAATTTGATCGCAGCATCGGCAAAAGAGTTGCAAACTTCCCTAGAAGCTTGCATTTGGAAACGAGTGATAGGACCACCTCAAGATCATCGTAGGCTTTAGTGGCTCACGGCATAGCTTAGTGTTCTTTCCTTGTGTTCTCTCCAAACTGAAATACTCTCCTTCAGTTTCTTATAACATAAGTGTTTTCCGTAAATATCGGGGCTTTGGTGCTGCTTCTTTTGATGCAATGTGCGTTTTTTGGGGGGAATATTAGATAGGAATGGTGAGCTTTGATACACTTTCGTATCTTGTTTGGTAGATCATCGTAGTACTAACTGCAGTATTTCTTGAACAGGATATTTCTTGAAGTACCATTCAAATTGGGAAGCAATATTGGTTGATCATACAGCTGGATAGGTTGAGCTATCCATTTGGCTGATTAGTTCAGAACAGTGAAGAGTCGCATTGTATATTTCCGTTGTGTCGACTCTCCAATTTTTGACTTGGTGCACTTGATGCGAACATTGCAAAATCCTCACAGGCTGGTTCCATTCTACGGCAACGGGGGATCGTATATGATCAATGCAGGCATCTTTTTTTGGTATTTATTCAATGGAATCTCGAAATAACTTCTTTTTGCATGTCTCTGTTTGACATTACTTAGCTGCTCTACTTATTTTGCTTGCTGCCAATTTTAAGTACCACAATTTAGCTGATTGGATCGTCTTAAATCTTATCAATTTTCCTTTGCTGAATTGTTGCTTAGGGTGATGCTCTTAGAATTACCTGTGAGTAGGTACTATGCTTATGTTACTTGTATTGAAGCTTTTGTGCTTCTCAAATTTAATGTAAGAAAATGTGATTTGGCATTATGCTTGTAAATGTACTACAAACCATGAAAGCGAAGTTTTGTCTTTCTCAGCGTTTATGGTTTGGCCATCGTCTTTAACTTTACCAGAAACAACTGATTATCGTGTTAGTTGCCAGTTTATTCTTTCTCTTTCCTTCTTCAAGAAAATTAAAAATGCACTTGTTGTTTTGCCATATTTGAGGCTGATATTGCAAAAGTGGTAACAGGTCTTGTTTCATTTTGTATAATTCAAAATTTTGAATGTTCTGTTGAACAGATTAGCAAGAATGGGAGCAAAGGTAGAAGGTGACAATTACATGCTTGGATATTATGCCATGGGGGATTTCAATATGGATACAAATGGTAGGTGGTCTCCATACCATGATGAGAAGACGTCGAATGGTCAT
This sequence comes from Oryza punctata, assembly GCA_000573905.2. Lineage (NCBI taxonomy): Eukaryota > Viridiplantae > Streptophyta > Magnoliopsida > Poales > Poaceae > Oryza > Oryza punctata. Next base: position 35,994,412 of record CM002490.2, read on the forward strand.
ATGTGCAATGGCTTCATGACAAAACCGGCAAATGGTTATTCAGAATATGACAAAGAGATGCTCACACGTACTATGCTTGAACATGAAGCTATATTTAGGCAACAAGTGAGTATCCTGCCATGACTTACATAAGCATCTTAATCCATCACTATAAGGCACACCAGCACAATAGTAATTTTCATTTCCCCCCTCATGTTTCCTTATGTCATACCTGACAATCCTGCCAATATCCAGGTGTATGAATTGCACCGGGTTTACAAAATACAGAGAGACCTGATGAAACAATATCAAAACAAAGATATATATGCATACCCAATGCTGGAAGATGCATCAAAGACGAATTCACCATCACAGCTTCCACCGAATGGTGCAAAGATGAGTTGGCCGATTCAGACACCTCCTATGTCCATAACACACAGAAAGGCTTCAATTGCAGAGCATGGTGTTATGAATCATCCGTTGAAGTTCCTTAGAGAAGGCAGTGTACAGTCCTCTCCAAATGGATTCCCCCCAAGCGATGTTGCTTTGAACGCCAAACAAGGCACTTTTGACCTTCAGCTTTCAGCTGATCATTATGTTGATGATGACAATGCATCAGATAATGGCCCTATAGATTTCCTTGGTGTAGCATCAGACAAAAAACCTCAGAATAATGCTGACCTCACATTAGTTAGTCCGGAAGGTTTAGGGAGGTTCAGTGATAATAGTTCAACCTCAGGATTGCATGCTACAAATAATTTAGGAGGCCGGCAAGTTGTTGACCTGAATGAGCCAATTACTGGCACATATATGGGTAGAGCTAACGGGTCAGTATCCAAAGGTCTTTCCTATACCTTGGAAAACTCATGGCACCAATCTATATTGAGACCAAGCACAGCTAACTTCAATTACAATAAAGATTACTCCAAAGAGAAACATTTGGATGAAGGAACAAGCTCAAATTTCTTTGCTGCAAATGCCAAGACAAAGCAGGAGGAGAAACAGTTGATTGATAAAGGTAATGATATGCTTTATGCAAACATATTTATTCATGGCCAGATAGTCATTTTTATGTTTGGACGATTAAAAATCTTAATACCATACTTACCAGATTTGTTTACTAGAAGCGAATTTGTGTGCGTGGTATGGGTTCATTGTGGAATTTGGGAGGAAAAGTCCTGTTGTCATGTACCATGATACTAGACTGACTAGATTCCAACGTCCTTGTAACTATGGTCAATACAGCACTACCATTAGTACATTTTTCTAATTTTCTAATGAAAATGATAAATATATTGAGTTTCAAGTTGCGTGTAATAGTTCTCTCCTATACATTCAAAACTGTGTTTCTCTTAACTATGCTAGTTTCTCATTCCCACACTATACTTGATTGTGGTGGGAACACCTTCAGGACCTTAAACCTTTCTTTTCGTTCAGTCAGTGCTTTGACCTTTTAGATGTGATATACTATTATAGCATGGACCGTATAGTGTGCAGGTTGGTTTTTTCTAGTCCTGTAGTTCTGCACTAATCTAGGAATTGATAAATTAATAGTCACTTCTTGTCTGTGGCTGAGCATTCTTGTTTTGTTGATTAAACTTGTAACCCTATTTTCTTTCTGATACTGTAACCTACTTGTGTTGAATGCACTACATGTCCGTTTTTGTGTATGTTTCATATGTTGCTCTCCACTTCTCTAGTCTCTACTACATGTGGACACTTGGTATCATCATGCATAGAGCCTAGGAAGCATATCTGGATGCTCTTTTCAGTAGCTGGCACATTTGTTTACTGGTATTTTTCTTACAACTGATTTGATCCAGTCTAAATGTCTTAACAGTTATTCTGTCTCTTGCTTCATCCATCAGGTAAACAGGTCAGCAGCATACATGTTTTCACACCCAGATACAGCGATGCAAATCCACAAATGTCCATGAAAGGTGTTGATGGGAGATCTGCAAGCAATAACCAGTTTTTTCACCAAGGTCAAAATGGTTCAATTGGATGGTTTGCAAGAAGTCCTCTGGAATCCCCTGCCATCAATAATTTTCCTAGGCTTGATCGCTCGCATCATTCAAGTCTTGGTGCACTTGCTGCTCCCATGTCTATTCCTCGCATAGACCATCCTTCAGGTGCTTCCCCGATAGGTTCCTGTACGGTAGATCCAAGGAGCAGTGCTATCAATAACACTACATTCCAACCAATTCCAAGCTTCAAAGGTTCTTCAACTGTGAACCAAAGCATTGGAACTTCGATTATTAAGGTGAAGAAAAATGATGACTTAGATGGCAGCTGTCCAGGTTTTGCACTTGATCCGTTTTGTGCATCAAGGTCACGGCATCAGGTGGCAATTTCAAGTGACGAGGAGCAAACTGAGTGCTTGATATTTGAACATTCAGCACGACATCGTGAGAATCCTCATTTTGCAAATGAAAAGGGCCCAAAGAACTTCAACTTGAATGAAGCATTATCGGATGGACAGGAAGATTGTCTTGTAGAACAAGATGGGGGAAGCGTTAGTAGCTTACCACAGAGTAAAGCCGGTGGGTTCCCGTGGCTCATAAAAACAACAGATACATGTACTCGGACATCAGATTTGCAAAATCCAAGTAAGGTTTTTGCCCATTCAAATAGGATTGTAATCGATCTGAACAACAATAATGATAGGAAAGAAACAGCTTTGACTATTCATAGCCTTTCAGATTCTGCTTCGACATCCCTAGACTGTGGGGTTAAGAAGGAATCCCTGGATTGTGGGATTAAAAAGGATGAGGCGTTCGAGGACATTACCACTAGAACTCAGGTGGCATGTAATATGACTCAGGAGAGTGCTACATGTTTACCTGTTTTATGCCAGAAATATGTGCCTGGAGATGATAACGCTGCCAAAGGAGTCAACAAGAAAAGCAGTGCTCCTGTGAGGAATTTCATTGATCTGAATGATGATGCACCAAATGAAGACAATTCAGAGTCGTCTGTGGTGTCACATGAATGCCATGTGGTCTCCTTGCAGGACAACCATGGTAAACGCAAATTTGTCATTGATTTAGAAGTGCCTGCTTGTGAAGAAGGTGCAGCCTGGGATTTTAATCAGGAATGTTCGCCTTCTGGTAAACTTGATGTAACTCAGGAGGCTGATGATGCACATTTTACATGCACTAGAATCGCAGCAGAGAGCATTGTTGCTTTGTCCATGCATGTGCCAACAATTGCAGAGACGCCAGATGATATGCTGCAGTGGTTTGCAGATCTTGCTGTATCAAGCACTGATAACCACGTTGAGCAAGCAGAAGTCCATGATTGCATCAATAATTCCAGTGATGATGGTCCAGATTCATTTGAATCGTTGACACTGAAGCTGGAAGAGAGCAAGATTGATGAGTACTGGAGCAGGCCACAGGCTCCTGAAATACCAAATGATGAACAAGCAGGATTGTCAGTGAACCTTCTCACTAAGCCAAAACGTGGCCAGCAAAGGAGGAGGAGGCAGAAGCGCGATTTTCAGAAAGATATCTTGCCTGGCCTAACATCACTTGCGAGACCTGAAATCATAGAGGACATTCAGTTACTTGAGGGGTTAGTACAGGCATCTGGTGGATCATGGCAATCAAGTTTAACTAGGCGAGGAAGATATGGTGGGCGGCCAAGAGGAAGAAAACCTCGCAAGAATCTTTCAGAAACTATAGAGGAAGAAGAAGTCCTGGTTAGTCCACCGGCAAAACCGGACACTGCAAAGCCAGATGCTGCGGAGATAGAAGCTAGTGATAGGGGGATCATTGGTTGGGGACGAACAACAAGACGTTGTCGCAGACCGAGGTGTCCATCAGGCTACAACATTTCTGCTGCATCTTGAAAAGATGCCGACAGAAAACATCGGATTATATTTGGATTTGTCGTAGAGATCTTGATGGAGTGGTATAAGAAGGTAAGTATAGCCATGAGTGCACATACCTCGTTGGCCTATTTGGGCTCCCAACTTTCATGCTTTGGGGTTGAGACATGGTGTACATTTTTAATAAGAAATTATTAAATTAGTTCATAAGATATTTCTGCAACAACATTGTATTAAGCTGTTCCAATGAAATATGGTATGATTCGTCATGAGAATTGCCAGGGATGTAACCCTGGCTAATATCTGAAGAATGATAGCAGCAAAATGGGGGTATAAATGGGAGTTCTAACCTTTATGAGTGTATGTTTTTAGCACGATATGGGTTTGCTGAATTGCCAATACTCAGAAACTGAAATACCCAACTGATACTCTTCCAATTCCCTGAATCTTGCAAGTGATGCTTCCGTATATGGTCATATGAAAAGCAGGTTAATAATGGAGCATAAAAACGTGTTCAAAGTGCCAATAAAGTTGCAATTTTGTCATCTGCATGTTGCTTTCTGTATTAATTGTTGAATTGTAGAGTCTGATCGTAACCTTTATGTGCTAATCACAGCTCTTATATAAATGCATTTTCGTCAACATATCTTGTCAATGGGTGGAATCAGAAGTATGTTTATCGCAATATATAAATACAAGTTTTTTTATATATAAAATGTGTGTTACATACCTGCAATGTCAAATAATTTGATACTGACTTCAAATATTCAATGCATGCGTAAACTTTATACAAACATTCCAAACCGGATCTCAATTTGGCAAGTTACATGCGAGACCAAAACTCCAAAAGGACCTCACAAATTCCATCAAACCGTCGTTGAAAGACCAAAAAAAAACCAAACTAATCGATGGAGCCCAAACACGAAAGCCCAACATTACTGGGCCTAGGCCGAATAGCAGGTGGGCTGCTTGGTGCGCCCCACGGACAAGGCAAGTTCACCAGGCGGGAAAAAAAAGAGCGGCTAAAAACTCAAAACTCAAAACTCGAAACACCACCACCCTCTCTGCTTTCTCCTCCAGTCTCCGGCACTCGCAGCAATCCAGCCTCGGCGGCGAACCGATGGGATGGCGGAGGCGGGAGGGCGGCGGCGCCGTCGCCGGCGCGGCCTCGAGGCTCCGGTTCGCGCCGTTCTCCAACCACTTGCTCGTCTCCTCGTGGGATTCAGTGAGATTTCCTCTCCTCCCCTCTCGTGATTTAGGGTGGCTTCGCCGTTTGGGTTGGATGGATTGAGCGCGTGGGTGCTTCTGGTTTGGTCCAGTTCGTAGGAGGAGCCTGGACGGGTTCTGAATTCAATCTTTTGCGGGGCTTCCGGTTTTGAGTTGTCTTATCTCGTGGAAATGCGAAATCGGAGGACGGAGAGGCCTGATTTTTTTTTTTTTTTTTTTTTGGGTTCCCCTTTTGGTGGGATTTGTTTTGTAGGGGCTGCGGCTGTACGAGGCAGACGCGTCCGAGCTCCGGATGGAGGCGAAATCGGAGGCGGCGCTTCTGGACTGCTGCTTCCAGGATGAGGCCGTGGCGCTCACAGGTGGCTCCGATGGATCCATAACAAGGTAACATTCCTATAAAAGTGGGCTGCAATCGGTGGTGTGGTGTGCATGATTAGTTAAGTAGCTTAAAAAAACTTCCAAAATGAATTAATATGATTTTTTAAATCAACTTTCCGGTACAATTCTTTTTGCAAAAAACATACTCCCCCTTTCATATTATAAGTCGTTTAACTTTTTTTCTAATCAAACTTCTCTAAGTTTGACTAAGTTTATAGAAAAATATATTAGTATTTTCAATCCAAACATATTATCAAAATATATTCAATGTTAGACTAAATGAAACTAATTTGATATTTTTTATGTTGCTAATTTTTTTTATAAACTTGATCAAACTTAACAAAATTTGACTAGAAAAAAATCAAACGACTTATGATATGAAACAAAAGGGAGTACCATTTAGCAGTTCGACAAATATGCGGGGTGGAAAACAAAGGATCCAATAGCTTAAAAAACTTCAAAATGGATTAGGGCCTCTTCGGATTGAGGGATTTTTAGAGGATTTTCAAAGGAATACTGTAGATAGGAATTAGTCCGTTCATCCAAAAAAACCAACCTTGGAGGGTATGTGATCTCTCCTAGTACAACGAATCTGTACAGAGGGTTGTCCAGATTCATTGACCCCTCCTAGGTTGTTTTTTCTAGGATGAAGGGAGTATTTCCTTTCCTATCGTTCGGTTCACAGGAATTGACCCAAAGGAAAATCGGAGGAAAAATTCCTTTCCGGTGGAATCAATAGAGAAACAAAGGAAAATTTCCATCTACTCCTACCTCATTTTTTCCATTTCCTACGTTTTTCCTTTGTCTATCTGAACACATGTTTACCAATCCTATCTACAGAATTCCTGTGTTTTTCAATCCTCTGTTTTACACATGCATTCCTATCATATTACTGTGATTTTCCTATTCCTACGTTTTTACAATCAGGTGATCCGAATAAGCCCTTAATATGTTTGGAACTCACCCTTAGTTAATATGCTCACTGCTTCATTTCCTTGGATGATCTTTATCTGCTGAATTTTGGACCAAGTTGAGAGTTATCTGCTCGTGTTCGCATGTATTGTTGTGGGGTGCATGACGGCACTAGTCCTATTAGGTTGTTTATACTGATATTGAATTCTATATGTAGCATTTTGTGCGAATACTAAGCAATGCTCCCATTCTCCATGTTATATAATTTAAATATGGAAAATTTATGTATTAGTACTTTGGGAAATGTTCTCAGGTATGACTTGCATTCAGGGGCTCAAGGTACTATTGGGCAACACCACGAAGTGGTTTCCTGCATCGAGTTCTCCCAGATAACTGGTAAGGAGCAGTTCATTGCGTTGATGATGGACGGTTGGTGTGGGCGTCCAATAGGTGAAAACTTATACACTGCCTGCCTATGTGTCCTTATTTGCTGAAAAGTTTTCAGCATCTGACACTTTCTGTATGCAAATAATAATAATGATACTAGGAAAGAAATTTATGTTAGTATGCGACTATAGTGTTTTGGTACTCGTAAATGGATTCCTGTAATAATTATCTATTAGCAAGTTCTTATTTTTTGCGTCGAGTCTATTTAGCGAGTTCCATAATAGAAATGGCAACCTTTACTTATTATATCTTAAATATTCAATTTAACCAACTAATCATTAGTTTGTGTTTATTATTGTGTCGTGTTCTTATCAGGTCAAGTTGTAACTGCTACCCTTGACAGAAAGTTAATGTTCTGGGATTCTCAAACAAGAAATGTGAGCCCGAACAGCATAAAAAAGTTGGATTCAGATGTGGCATCACTTTCAGTCTGCGACATGTATATATTAGCAGCAATTGAGAGAGAAGTTTACATTTATGACATGAGGAACCTTATAGGACCAGTAAAGGTAAAAGATTCCCCTGTGGAATATCATTTAAGAAGCCTTCACTCTTCTCCAGAGTGGAAAGGTAGGGTTTCTATTTATATTTATGAGTTCTTATATATTTTTCTTGATAGTAATGAAGGCTAAGACTAGTTTCCTTTCCCGAAGTTCTCAATGCGAACATGAAATCTGTAACCATAGTAGTTGTTATAAACATTTTTTGTATACCATTTGTTGTCCCACAATAAAACCTAGCCTAGAGTCCTCTTTGTTGCTCCTTCCTTAAAATAAAGAAAACTCCTTACCATTGATGGTCATCATCTTGTAGATGGTGATAACTTTTCGAGAATTGGGGCACCCATGTAACCTAGTATTAAAACATAAGATTTTGTTGATGTTATGTATTGAAGTCTCCATTCTCGTTTAAATCAAACATATGTACATTCAGACGTTTTCGTACTTATTCTTTTCTTTATTTTATATCCTTCCAAGGTGAGATGCTGCAAGAAATCAATTGTTTTTATTGTATTATTTGGTCTCTTAAAAGTACCTTCGAAGGGTATGTTACTGATTGTTTGTTTATCTGGAACAGTTATTTTTCAACAACAGATAATCCACTTTATGATTGGCTCTTTTTTCCCAGGATATGCAGCAGGATCTGTGGATGGAGTTGTTGCAGTGAAGTACTTTGATCGTGGAACCGATGGTGATATGGGGTAATTTTTTGTGCTTTCACTAGAGAAATCAATGACAAATGTGTAAAAGAAATAATCAATGATCGCTAATCACTATAAAGAGAAGATCATTTCTTATCTGAATAGAGATAGTGTGGAAATTTACTCACATTTTCAGGCCTCTTTTCTCAAACTATACTATTTGCTGTGATGTAAAAACTTATTCTAATCCAAAAGGCAAGAATAATAACACATAAATGTTGCATGATATATCTTTTTAGATAAATTTCTTATGTGCTGAGTTAATTTCTGTCCCTTTTTTTGTGAAAGGACCAACTTGGAACAAAAGGTGGTGATGCATGAATCAATCTTGACATCTTTTAAGTTTTATGTAGAGGAACCAAAACAAGCCCTATAATAATGTATTATGTATAGATGCCCAAAGTACTGATCACCCTCACAACTTAATTGAGATACTTGTATTTTTGCAGATATGTTTTCCGGTGCCATCCAAAATCTAGAGATGGAAGATCCAGTATGGTTACCATAAATAGCATCGGAATTCATCCGTTGTATGTTTTATATTTTTTTTGTGCATCTTCCTGCTGTCATGTCCCCCAAAGTGATGTTTTTTTTTTTGAAACGAACCTCAAAGTAATGTAGACACACTGGTTTCTGATTGGCAGTGACAGAACTTTTGTTACTGGAGATAATGAAGGATACGTCATTGCCTGGGATGCTCAATCAAAAAAGAAGCTGCATGAGGTAACATGAGATCATTGAGGTGAAAAGTGTATTGTCTGCAACTGTTTTGATTGTGGCAGTTTAAAATTGACTAAGAATGAAATGACTTACCTGTAGGCCCTTCTGCTAACTCTTCTCTCACCCTGCTTTCACTTATCTCTCCTATTGCCTTCTGTAAATACTGTTAGCATCTATTTTCTGAGGACTTAGTTGCAAAAGGATATTTCTAATGTTATATATAATAGAGAAATGTTACAGAAGTGTACACCTGCTTCAAATGTCCAGTGATCAAGATTGGATTGTTCTTAATTCCTATGATTCTCTGTGTTAAATGACTGATGCTGTCTTGAACAACTATAAATGAAACTTGGCTGTTGTACCCTGTACGCAATAGCAATTCAATTTTCCTACCACTGTTTAGTTATCAGTAAGTGTACCTTTTTTCTGTTGTTGGCGGGTTAATAATTTAGATCTGTATTTTACCTGTGCAGTTTCCTATCTACTCAGGCAGTGTGGCGTCGATAGCGTTCAATCATAATGGTCAAACTTTTGCAGTTGCTTCAAACAGCACCTATCAAGAATCAGATAAAATGTGAGTAGCTACTGAACCAGAAAATTACCTATTGCTTTATTGTCATCAATAATTGCCATGCATTCACTATTCATTCAGATGTGATGATAGAACATAGCTTCCTATCAAAATCTATTGCACAAGACGTTTCCACTTATAAATATCTAAATTTGGCTGGTGAACCCTTTTTTATTTTTTTGAGAAAGAGAGGGGATCGTCTCCCATTTTCATTACCAGAAATGAAGGTTCAGCAAGCACTAACCTGACAACCACGACTAAACCAGAGTCACCAAAGTGCTAATTCAGGTGCCATCTCACCATTATAGCACTTCTGGTGAAAGTTTTCTACTAAACGATCTACTGTCAGCTATTTTTAGGCAAATAGGAAAGCAGTTTCCAGCCTACTATGTTTAACCTATTACATTCCCAGAAAGAGTTTTGCTTCCAACATATAAATCACATGTGTGTTATACATGGAAGGTATGCATGGAGGGGTCTGGTAGTTGAGCGTTCTGATTATCTCATTCAACCAAGTAACCTTTCCATTGCTGCATACGTGCAGCAATCATTTCTTAGTTGTTCAGTACGCTGATTACTTGATTCAGATTTGTTTCTGTCTATAAGCTCCCAGTGCATCATAGGAACTAGAAAAAAGAGAGCTTGGTCTTCTGCCATCGCCTTCAATTTGTGGTTGTTTGTTTTGGAAAAAAGTGGACCACTGTCGTACCTAACTATGCTTTTTTTCTGATGAGAAGCCCTTCTCCTTCGTTCTCTGATATGATTACAAAGTGTCCTAAGCATTTGAATTTGGTTACTATAGTGATAGTATTTCATCGTTGTTGAATCGAAGTATCATGTTTGTACCCCCTTCATCATTAAGAAAACATTCAGTCTACCTACCGATCATCTCGCTTGCACGCTTTCAGGGTAGAGGAGCACCAGATATTTTTCGAAATGAAGCAGCACTTCTAAGGAGGGTGCCTCACCTTTTAGCAGGAGGTGCCTACCTTCATGTTGTACAACTAATCGAGCTAAACTTATTCGTAGGTATTCTTTTACAACCCATCATTTTGTTAGCTGCGTAGGATGCAGCTGAATGTTGTGCTATGCCGAAGCATTATTCTTATACAGATTATCAGGTTTTACCTATCTCAGCTTGCGTAGGCATGTGATGTGTTCTCAGGCAAGGGCAGTGTAGATATGTAGCGACTGTGTGTAAACTACATCATGGACTGTATGTTCAAACTGCCATTAGGAATTGTAACACATGTTATTGGACATGGATCTGGTTATGCAAAATGGTTGAAGCAAATTTGAGTTTTTCTTTTCTGCTAGTAGGAAAACAAGAGTAGGAATATCATCTTGAGAGAGGAATCTTTTGCTTCTCTAGCACATTTTCAAAAGTTGCTCCAGACATATTGAAGTGTCTCTTTTGGTGTTGCTCCAGACATATTGAAGTGTGTGTATCTGTTTGACTTGATGTGTTTGCGTCTGGAATCTTTGCTGCACTAGGGTGCTGTGACATCCAGCTAGTGCTATGTTGCTAGTATCTGGCTTTCCCTTATCTGGGTTTTTTATTTTCACCTTTTCATCTTTTAGAAAATTTATTTTACAAATAGGACTTAAAATACTTATCCTAGAAATGAAATGGATTATTTTCGTGGCGCCAGCTGTGATCCAACATAACGGTGCTAATCGTGTTAGCGCCGTGAAAAACATTTATTTCTTAATAATTTTTTTAGAAGTTTAATTTTAAGATAAGTTTTCCAAATAATCAAAATACGAAAAATCCAGGTCCCCTTATGGATGCAAATTTTCAGACAGTAACCTTGCTGCTTATTATGGAAAGGCTCGTCGGGGTTTGTATGGATCATGTCAAATGACTTGTGTAGAGCACAAGAGTGCTTTCCGGGGTTTATCTTAATCTTTGTACCGTCCATTTATCGGTAGGAGAACACGTGCTCTTTCTTGCTGGCTTACAGATATATCGTGACAGGTGACAAACACGCAAATGTACATTTTCAGCCGACCAAAAGAAATGTTGTATAGTGAACTGCAATCTGCAATTCTCATCGTGTACTACTCCTGCTTAGTGCACCACGACGACACGCAATCCCAGAAGAAGCGGCTTCTGCGCGCTACGAAAAGTCAATCAGCAGCAAAACCGCCCGCCCGCCGTCAAGTGGGCCCCACGTCTAGGAAAAAGGACGAGCCGCTTTGTTGCACGTGCGGCCGGATCCGGCTGGACCCTTGATCCGACGGCTACGCTATGCGCGGGGGGAGGCCGCCACCCGGCCGACCAAACTATCACGCCGGCCCGAGCTGAATGGGCCGGGGGAAAAATAGCCCATCACACGGCCCGCTCAGTGGACGCGGCGCCGCATAAATGTCTCGCTGAGCTCCGCCCGTGCGGAACCCTAGTCGCCGGATCGCTCTCCCATCCTCTCGCGCATCCTCCTCCGACTACCTCGGTGAGCCGCCGCCGCCTCCCCTCTCTGCTACTGTCGTCTTCTCGATCCGATCTGGGGTTCGGGGCTCGTGTGGGTTGTTTCCTGATCTGTGCGCGCGTGGTGGTTTGTTGTTGTTGTTGGCAGGTTGGGTTTGGGGTGCGGCTGGAGATGTCGGACTCCGAGGAGCACCACTTCGAGTCGAAGGCCGACGCCGGCGCGTCCAAGACCTACCCGCAGCAGGCCGGTACCATCCGCAAGAACGGGCATATCGTAATCAAGAACCGCCCATGCAAGGTCTGGATCCCCGTTTCTGTTCCCCGTCCCTTTCGCTTAGATTTGTTTTGAGTTAGGACTTGTCCTGTGTGTTCTTGTTAGTTGGTCTGGTCTGCAAACTCGAAAGATTAGCGCTGATTACTGAGGGATTCGGCTGGTTTGTTAGTTCCAATAATCTGTTAGTAGCTATTTGTAAATTTTTACCTTATATGTTCATACGTTTAGATTTATCTGTTTAGTCTGAATTGTGCTTATGCAATTTTCTGGATGGTGTCTCAACTGTGGGTTTAATTCCCCTTTTGCACTTCTCTTCTATTTTTTGCGTCAGCAGTGACCAGCCATTTTTGTTATACAGCGCTAAGTTAGTCAATTTTGTGTTGCATCGATTTTGTTTTGTTTCGTTCATTATAGAAATGATGTTTTTGCTATTGTGGTGTTTGCAACGAATGGTATTTGCTGATTTGGGCTGTGCACACTATTTTTCTTGCTGGGTGTATTTTCATCCATATATAGTCACTGTCATTGTTGTAGTGTGGATATGATTATGTTATCTCAAAAGCATAAGTACTGTTTCTGCGGGTGACTTCTTGATTGATGCTTTCAGTCAAAAGGTTAAAATGAAATTTTACATGCCCTTTTTAGCTTTTTGTTAGTGCAACGCTTTGCCTGTTACCCTCATTTCATCACTGCAATTCGGGCCTTAATTTAAAATACCTAATTTTGTCAATGCGATTTGTGACTTAATTTAAAATGCCTTAATGTGTTATCATATTGAGGGTTGCTATAGTACGGGATGCCGTTAGAACGGTACACTTTAATAAACCCTTCTCTTTTCTCTACCTACCTCTTCTCTTTCCTCTACCTACCCGAGCAACCACGTATAAAACAAAATGTAGCAGCAGCGCTAGAAGAAGAGCCAATGGAAGCAATGACATGTGTCCCCTCTCTCCTCGACTTGATACCAAGTACCTAGGGTACCAGGTATTAGATACCTAGGTACCATACCTTGGACCATTGTACCGAAGTACCAAGCCTGATACTTAAAGGTACTACCTATGATATCGTTAGGTATCATGCCTGATACCTGAGTATCATGATATCACCGATGTGATACTCTCTCCTCGACTTGATACCAAGTACCTGGGGTACCAGGTATCGGATACCTAGGTACCAGACCTTGGTACCCAAGTACCAAGCTTGATACTTGAAAGTACCACCTGTGATATCGTTAGGTATCATGCCTGATACTTGAGTATCATGATATCACCGACGTGATACACAAAAGTATCATGATACTACCGGAGTATCACTTTTGGATCTCCATATATCAAGAGAAAACTCAAGCCAAATCAACATAAAATAATTTCAATTCTAGAAAATCATATGTTTATCAAGAGAGAGCTCAATAAAAACCAATAAGGGAAACCGATTCCAGGAAAAAGTCGTCATATCTGTAGAAACACCCATAGAACATGTAGAAAACACCAAAACAAGCCAAGGCAGTAGCTTGAGGGTCACGAGCCCAGATCTTGGTCTACAAATTCGCACCACAAGGGGCCTTGTCCTTGTTCATGGTGACCTCGTCGACAATGGCCACCTCTTGGAACATGGTGAGCAGCTCCACCTCCGCCATGTGCTCGGGCACCTATCCCACGAACTGCTTCACGATCTCCTCCTCTACTCAGCCCAGACCTCGACCAACAGCCACGGCGGCGATGGAGACGATAGCTCCCTCAACGCCCGGCGCGCCTCCCCGCACGGCCAGCCGCCGTCGTCGCCTCCGAGCTCACGAGAGTGGTAGTCAGCTCATGAGAGTGGTAGTCAGAGAGAGAGAGAGGGAGTGTGGAGGGGAAGGGGAAGAGATAAAGGAGAGGATGGGATTAAATATGTGGTGTGAGGAGTGAGGGCTAGGTATTTACTAGTAGTAAATTATCCCATGGCTGCGGGACTCCGTTCCCTAGATTTTCTGTATCATATTTTGTGCTATCTTCTTGCAATTATTGGTTGGTGATGACTCCTGTTTGCTTTTCTTTGATGAATGTTATGGTGGAGTGGGAACCATGCTAGTCTTCTTGTTGATATGAAGGTTTGATGACCACATAATGCATTTATCTCATCTTATCATCTCTTTTTCCTTTGGTAGGTCGTTGAGGTCTCCACTTCCAAGACTGGAAAGCATGGACATGCAAAATGCCACTTTGTGGCCATTGACATTTTCAATGGGAAGAAGCTTGAGGATATTGTGCCCTCCTCCCACAACTGTGACGTGAGTATAAATCTGTAACCATGTTAAGACTACTGTCTGTTTGTACTGTTTGCTTTGTTCGTGCTGTGTGGTTTACTTGATCAGTTTTCCTCCTCCTGTGTAGGTGCCACATGTTAACCGCACGGACTATCAGCTGATTGACATTTCTGAAGATGGATTTGTATGTTTCTTTAGTCCTTTTAGCTATCTCTTGAATTGGCTCTTGGTATTGTTTAGTCTGTAATGCGCTTCTCACACATTCCACAGGTCAGCCTCCTGACTGAAAGTGGAGGCACTAAGGATGACCTGAGGCTCCCCACTGATGAGGCTCTGCTTACTCAGGTTAGTGATTTGGTCTTCAGCTGTAGCTTTGGCATCCACATCTTCTTTCCAGAATTGCTCAAACTCTTTTTTTTTTGTTGCTATAAGATCAAGGATGGATTCGCCGAGGGGAAGGATCTGATCGTTACTGTGATGTCTGCCATGGGTGAGGAGCAGATCTGCGCTCTGAAGGATATTGGCCCTAAGAACTAGAGCTACCTTGTTACCGCGTTTGGCTATCTGTCTGGTCGCTTTAAGTTTGGAGCTGGTCTTGAGATTATATATAAACTTTTGGTTTGAGCGTAAGTTAAAAAGACATGGGCCGTTGTTCCATCTTGCGGTTTATACCGAATGATTTGGATGTACCTTTGCTATCTGTAATGCTATTTTCAACCAGTAGCTTTACTAAAGTCTTTCTGGTTATTTACATACAATGTTCTTTCGGTTATATGCAAAATTTCTTGTAATCCATCCTACATTTTGTTGCATTTGGGTGCTCTTTGACTTAGTTTTCTTTCATCTTTTGTCCCGTTGTGTCGAAGTGATCCACTTGACTTCTTACGTATGTGTAAAGAGCATTCCATTATTTTGGTTATTGTGATAGAGTACTTCACTGGACTTGGTAGAGTATGAACGATTGCGAATTTTTGTGAGCCATGTTTGCAAGTCCTAAACGGTTAAATTTTGCTTTCCATATTCAAAATGAATCGCATGGAACTTAGCTATACAGGTGAAAATGGTCTCAGATGTTTGGTATAGTAGAGAAATCTTTGGAGTAAAGTTGGTATCGTTTCGTAGTGCGTGTGCGTCACTGACATATGGGGTCCTCTTTAGCGGTGCACAAAGTGATAAGGTTCCGCAACGCAACTGTGCACACGAGGGCAGATCGGCGCGCTCGCATCCCACTCCTCCTTGCCCTCGGAGCTCGCTCTGCTCTGCCATGGCGGAGGCGCTCGTCGCCGGCCTCCGGCTCCCGGCGTCCGCCGTCGCGCGTCCTCGAATCCGCAGCCGCCACCACGGCTCCTGCGCCGCGCGTGTCCCCTGCCTCAGCCGCGGCAGGCTGTGCGCGCGGGCCGCGGTGGCCGGCCCGCCGGAGGTGGACGACGACGATGCGATGACCATCGACAACCTCCGCCGCTTCTTCGACGTTAACGTCGGGAAGTGGAATGGAGCCTTCTACGTGCGCTCGCCTCCCTCTAGTTCTTCTTCTTCTACTTCTTCTTCTTCTCGTCAGCAAGACTGAGTGTTTGTTCGTGTGCCTGTGCTTATTCAATTCTTCTCGTCAGCAATTCGATGCGCATGGGAAGGTGCTGCAGGGGATCAGCACGCGGCTGTCAGTGAGCACCTACGGGGAGGACGACCTCATCAGCCTCCTGCAATCGTAATGATACTCCACTATTCATGTTAAATCCTTTTTGTTCAGTTCCAGCACACTTCAATTATCGCATTTTTTTTTGTCATTTTTTATTTAATTCAGTATCGATTCATGTGTTCCATGTTTATATCATATCCTTTGTGATTTTCAGTAATCAAGAACAATGTTTTGGCCGTTTTGTTGTGGCCAGGGATCCTAACGACATATTTACCTATTGTGTTCTCCAGTCTGTATATCAAGCAAGCTTCTTCTCAGATATCGTTTGTAGATGAGGAGGATTCTGAAGAGTGGGTGGAGTACAAAATTAAAGAGACAAACATGTTCACTGCTGATAAATATCAGCAGGTGCACTGAAGTTTGATGATCTCTTGGCCTCTTCAGACATTTTTTTAAAATTTGTGTAGTTCTGAGTATTTTTAACGAGTGGTGTTGTTTAGTCTACAGATAGGATTCTTTCATGAGGAAAAGGCATTTGCTCTGAGGTATCAGACTGCTGGAATGCTGGAGACTGTCCTTCGGGCTGGTGTGCTAGGAGAAGATGATACTGGTGAAGAATCCCCCAAGTAAACAATCTAGTAACATTATTACATGCTTACTGCATTGCGATGCTCGTATAATAAGCTGTTACTTATCTGTTTTGTACTTCACCAGAAACTTGAAGATCCCTTCTCGTAAGCCATCTATTGTATGTGAGAATTGCCTTTACTCTCTTGAAGGCAATGGTCGAGTAAGGGCTTTCCACATCATGGACCCAAAGGGAGTGCTCGATATGCTTATAATTTTCCATGAAAAGCAGGGATCTGAAGTGCCACTTATCTACTCTTCAGATGATGCAGATGTGAGTTCTTATAAGCAAATGCCATAGTTTCAAACGATCTGACAATGGGATGATGCTAAAAGTAGCCCTTTTCTTTTGCACTAGATCACCAACGATGATAGAATATCTCCACTACTGGGAAGATGGGAAGGTCGTTCTGTGACCAAGAGGAGCGGGGTGTATGGAGCAACACTTTCTGAAGCTGATACGGTGGTTCTCCTTGAAAAGGACCGCAGTGGTCAGCTAATTCTGGTATGCTGCAGAATTACATTTTACGTATCATTATTCCCCATAGACTTTTAACTATGGAGTATGGAAATGTACTTCTATAAAGATGATAATCCCAATCGGTATCTTGGCAAAAATTTACCTAAAATGCTGCCGTATACCTATGGGTGATGGATTTCAAAATTTGCATCTATGGGTGGACAAGCGGGTGTGTCTGCAGTAGCATACTAGCATGTGCATCAGCATATGGTGTTCGTTCTTTACCTTATATTTGCATTCATATAATTAGGTAGATTTATTGTTTTCAGGCATTAGGAAATTTCTAATCGGGTCAATCTTATGATTTATAAAAAACTATAAATGCACTTGCCTAAAAAGTGTTTCTTTTCAGTACACTATACCGTGTTCATAAATGTTGTAACATGTTGTTCATGCTGTTCATAGGATAACATGTCAACAAAATCTGGAACTAGCACAACAACAACTGTTCACTGGACAGGATCAGCAAATAACAACTTGCTTCAGTTTGATGGAGGATATGAAATGACCTTGTTACCTGGAGGAATGTACATGGGATATCCCTCAGACATCGGTAAGATTGTGAATGACTTGGATTCTTTTCATTTGGAATTCTGTTGGATGGAATCACCAGGGAAGAGGCAGCGGCTTGTGCGGACTTATGACTCAGCTGGTTTGGCTGTTTCATCAACTTACTTCTTTGAGACTAAAGTATGAAGGACAACTTTTACTTCAGTAATTCGTAGATTTTCTCCAATGATCTCATTGAGGTGTGCATACTTAGTCTTGCAGTTTGTTACTCAGTACGCGATAGCAGAGTATATATTTTCGGACAGTCATCCTAGAAACTTATGAAAGCAGTGTTTTGCTAAAATTCTACTAGCATGTCACATTCATATATTTCCAAGTGGCTTTTTTTCCTGGTGTGGCTGGGGTAGATAAACCTTTAGGTTTGGAATTTGTCTCCCCTTGTAAATGCCGATATCATCCTGGTCGAATTTGGTTTTGTTGAAAACAAGATCGTAATCTGTTTTGAAACTGAAAAATATTATATGCCCGTGTTTGCTCTTTATATTTCTGCTGCAAGACCTGGGAGTCAAAATTCTTGACTAATTCATTGTGGAGAAGGTGAAAGACCGGACTAATCAGGCTGTTTCAGTCAATTGTACCAAAGCCTATATGAAGTTAATAGACAGTGGAAGACGTACCTAGTAACAAAAGGTGACTTCTGTCTCAAAACAACTTCATATGTTACATCACGACATATTCTAGGGTCTATATGATATGGATGTAATATAAAGGTGATTAACTCCCTGGAGGGAAACCTCTGTTGGTAATCCAGGAATATTTTACTCTACATTTTACCGTGTTCTTGCTTTTGTCCTGTAGTACTCCAGTGAAAAGAGATATGCAGCTCGAAATTATTAAAGAATTAGATGTCTCTAATCAAGGAATTAATGGGTAATACTTGTTTGGCCACCAGTTGCGCCAGCAACCGCGTGGAAAGATCTTTACATAGAGCTGGAGAAAGCTGCTGTTCTATCAAAGAAATGAAATATGTTATTTGACCATGATGGTTGCAAAATATACTTTTGCCAACAGTTTGAAAGAAACGTGTAGCATTATAAAACTGCCTTGAGGGTTAGTGTGATACATGTACATATCTCATATTATAAATGTGCCAAGACATTTCACAGTCTAAGAGATATTGGTAAGTTTATATATTTAGCCTAAGCAAGAAGGGGGATTTTTTTTCGTCCTTGCTTCGATGCTGTAGAGAAGCTATGCTTACAGCCAATGAGAGCCGATTGGTCCACGTTGTGTACTGCCCCTCCACAATTATCCCCAACACCCAGCTCTCAAATCTCTGCTATTTGAGAAAATAATGCTGCTTAATTAGTTGTACACAGCAGGCAGAGGATGCAGCTAATCTCCCAGATAATTATAAACTGTAAACTTAAAAGCTAGCTTAAGCTAATTAATAGGAACACTCGATCCATGAGACCATGACTCCATATGTCACATCGTTGAAGAGGCTCTCAACCTCATCATCTTCGTCGCCGTGTCGGCGACCATTGCCCTCCCATGGCCGGAGACCTGATCTGAGCAATGCAATCGTGTCGCCGGTGAAGGAGAAGGCGGCGATCGCTTTTGACGCCGGCGGCGGCGGCTGCTGCTGCCGCGATCGATCGAGCAAAGTCACCGGAGGAAGGAGGCGGCTTCTGTTGGTTTTGGAACGGTTCAGCTCAAGCCGTTGGAGCGAGTCAGTCCAATCCCAACGCATCTCTCTCTGATCCCTCTCTTGGTCGGCAGCCGTCGTTGTCATCGGGAGCGTTGCCATTGCACGTTCAGCTTTGTTTGTCGCTTAGTAGAAGCAAGGAAGCTAAGGCGGGTGGCGGCAATGGCCGATCGGCGCCGTGGCGGCGACGATGGCGTGCATCAGCCGCCGTTCACGTCGACGGGGCAGGAGAGGGTGTTCGACGGCGGCGGCGGCGGCGGTGTTCCTGGGCAGGTGGCGCCGTATGGGAGTGATTTTGATCAGAGCTCTTACATGGCGCTTCTCGCTGCCGGCGCCGTCGGCGTCCAGCCGACGACGGCGCCGTGGGCTGTTGAGGAGGACGTCGCCGCGGCGCCTCTTGGGATTAGCTTGGCACCTCAGTTCTCCATGGTAATGTTGGTCTCTGGATCTTTTTCTCGTGATTAATTTGGTGTGTTGAGAACTTGAGATTTCTCGTTGCAGAAATCAATACTTTTGCTGTTGCTGATACTTACTTGATTAATTCTGAAGAACTCTTCTCGAAATTGGAATCCCATGATTTATACACATTTGATCAGTATTTGCTATTGGGTTATTTCATGATATTCTAATTGCAAACAAAAGCTTCGTTTTTTATGTGCTTACTGAGATTAATTTGCAATGTTTACTGTAGCAACTAATTACATAATTTGGATTACATCTGCCACTTAGTTTGACCTACTTGCATAAGATGTAGACTTGCATCATCACAAGCAAAAACGCAGTGAGAAAATTCACTAAAAAAAAAATTTGCACCTTAATTTGCACTCCATGGCTCCATGCACAGGCGAACTACGCGCCGCCGCCGTCGTACCAACATCCTGCAACCCTCGTCTCCCCGCCCCTCGCCGCCGGCCTCCACCCCTACCCGCCATACCTCCACGGAGTCGACGCGCCACCGCCGCAATGGCCTCCACGACCTGCGCCGTCTTCCTCCTCCCTGCAGCCGCCGCCGCCCAACTTCACCGTCCTCACCGCCGCGGCTCCGCCGCACGACCAGCACCACAGCATGCAACAGCTGTTCCTCCGCGCCGCCGCGTTCGGCGGCGGCGGCGGCGGCATGCAGGCGGCCGCCGCCCCGCCGACCACCACCACCATCGAGCAGCCGGCGAAGGACGGATACAACTGGCGCAAGTACGGGCAGAAGCAGCTCAAGGACGCCGAGTCGCCGCGGAGCTACTACAAGTGCACCCGCGACGGCTGCACCGTCAAGAAGATCGTCGAGCGCTCGTCCGACGGCTGCATCAAGGAGATCACCTACAAGGGCCGGCACAACCACCCCCGTCCCCTCGAGCCCCGCCGCGGGGGCAGCAGCTCATCCGGCATGGGCGCCATGGCCGCCGGTGATCACAATGCCGACGCCGTCGTCGAGGAGGACGACCCCAGCGACGACGAAACGTTGCACGAGGACGACGACGGCGAGGAGGAAGGCCATGACAGGTGGGTCCAGCGAGCGATCATCGTGACGATCGACGATTATCAACCGTCGGATCAAATGACTGTGTAGTTGATGGTCGTGTGATTTGGTCGTCAGGGGTGCAGATGGCGAGGTCGGGCAAAGGGTGGTGAGGAAGCCCAAGATCATATTGCAGACTCGCAGCGAGGTTGATCTGCTCGACGACGGCTACCGGTGGCGCAAGTACGGCCAGAAAGTTGTCAAGGGCAACCCACGACCAAGGTAACACATCTCTGCAAAAAATTTGTTCTTCCAAAACACGTAAAAACTTTGCACGTCAATGCATTTACAAAGAGGAAAAACAGCTGGAAAGTCTATTTAAAACTTAGGTGCACATGCACTCATCTTTTTCATATCATAAATGTTCCATCGTTTCATCTAGCTGATTATAACACGTGACGCTTAATAACGATCGAGAAAAGTTTATGGATAAAGTTTATATGTGTGTTTTTAGTGGGTTAAAAGCTATTGTTGGAAAATCAAACTCAACTCTAATAACTTTAATAATTTAAATTTTGGTTGTGACTGACAAATTAAAGAGGAGTTGATCATAACTTTTTTTTTAGAAAAACCAATAACATATTTTTTTAGAGGAAATCAACAATATATATTATAATGTTATATATCACTTCGCAAATATACAATACCAAACTCAATGCACACATCCCCACAGCAAAAAAAAAGTGCTATGGACATTGTTGGAACTATTCATGAATGAGTTTGTTTATTTTGTTTCTTGTTGTGTATATTGAATTTGGATTTGATTTTCTGCCAGATTGTAGATATATCATATATGTTAAATCAATGTGATAAAAAAAAAGGAATTCTGTATTTTTGTAATTATTATTAGAGAAATGAGTAAAATGACAAGCAAAACGAATACGTACGCATATACTTGAGTTGTAAAATCCATTTCCCGAAGGAACCCAAGAAATGAGCATTGCAATTCACAACTTCAGTGACGAACCTGACACGTTACAGCCTGAAACTCTGAACCGACTCCTGAATCCTGAACCGATTGTGCTGCGCAGGAGCTACTACAAGTGCACGGCGGACGGCTGCAACGTGCGCAAGCAGATCGAGAGGGCGTCGGCCGATCCCAAGTGCGTCCTGACGACGTACACCGGCCGTCACAACCACGACCCGCCGGGGAGGCCCGCCGGAGCTGCCACCGCCGCCGCCGCTAACCTTCAGATGCCTGGTCCGGCGGCCATGAGCTTGGCCGGCGGTGGCACGGCTCATCAGCAACCAAGCGGTGGCGCTCGTCAGATGAAAGAGGAGACATAGCCGGGAGGATGAATTAACACACCTGTGTTGCACGGATGCTTTTGTCTGGTTATCTGTGTGGTTCTTTCCGTTGTGTGAATAATACTTTAATTTGGGCAGGTTTTCTTGCCGGCTAGTTGTTGTTGTTGTTGTTCGTCTTTTTTTTTTCGCGAATACGCAAGAAAGGCTTGCGTATTATGATGGCTAGTTGTTGTTGTTCATCATGATTGATTAGATGTCAGTTGTTTTTTTAGGGAGGCTGACATATTGGTTCTGTGGCTGCAGTTTGTCTGTGGCTGCTTCCTGGCTTTGCTTTTGTATGGTTTGTACAGTAACTCTGTATATTTGTTGTTTTCCTTGCATTTTTCAATGGAAAGATGCTAAGGTTTGAGTGGTGACTTTTAACACCTCCAATGTAAATTGTAAATGGTTTCAGAATGCAAGTATTTTTTTTTTTTGTTTTGAGGAAAAGTTTCAGAATGCAAGTTATTTGATCAGCTGAAAATTAGACAATGAATTAGTGAAAAGTACTGCTTCTCACTGCAGAATGCTCCTGTTGTCATTCTTTGGCAAATAAATGAGTATTTACACGATGTTTATGCAGCTTAATGCATAAATTTGTGTTAGTTTCTACTTCACTCTCCCGATTTGTACAGATTTCTCTCTCTCTCTCTCTCTCTCTCTCTCTCTCTCTCTCTCTCTCTCTCTCAAAGTTAGTAAATTTCAGTGACATGAGAAATTTATTCGTCACTGGACATTATTAATGTTGGTATTTGTCCGCTGTCGGCAAAGTCGATCCTATTCAGCCTCATACAGCACAAGACATGTTCAGGAAGCTCCTCAGCCTTCTGTGCCTGCATCAAGATCAGAACATGCTTGAGTCAGATTTTCAGTCAAGAACAAGTTTTTTTTTCAGGCCAGTAGAAAAAGAAAAGTACCTGAATGGTCAGACCAAGATCAAGAACTCCATGTTTCAATCGTTCCCTGAAGGCCTCAAGCCCTTTCCTTGAAATGAAGCTGAAACGGTGAACATCAAGATCGATCTCGAAGTAGTTTGGCCCCTGCATTATAATGAACATATATTGATCTTTCAGTCAGAACTCGTAGCCGTAGAACATGAAGATTTCAGCATGTGTAATCAATTGATGGATAGATGGGATCAAGTCTGAAAATGTAGATTGCTAATACCTTGAAGAATTTGTGCTGGGGGCGAGACAGCACCGGTTTCTGGTTGTAGGTTTGCACAAGCTTCCTCTCAGCTGCACTGAGCTGCAAGTCGTCAGGGTTCACCAAACCAGCCAGAATTTTCAGCCTCTCTGTGTAGGGCACATTGCTGTCTACCGGAAACCCCTTAACTCTCTCCATTTCATCACTCATAAGTTTCTGTAGTATAACCAAGTAGCCATCAGCGATTTGGCCAAGGGGCACTGAAAATGGGTGAGATGAAAATGCAAGCAATCTGAATATACCTTGATGCTTTCTTTTAGTTGAGGAGAAATTTCCTTGTCAAAACTATCAGAAATCTTGAAATAAAGAACTAGGCTTATCCCATCGCCGTCGTTCTCGCCAAACACGGTTGCTGGATAGGTAGGCATCTGTTGAAATCGGTAGAAGTTGTTAGGTTCAGAAATAACCTAAGAAATTAACAGATGTTAGAAAAAGCAGTAGTCGAGTCGATCTGAATTTACCTGAATGTTCACAATGAGAAGTGATGGGAAGGTCTCATGGGTCTTCAGGGATGGAAGAGCGAGATGCTGCGCAATGTGATTTATCTTCCTTGTGCAGGCAAACATGTCTGCTCCAATTGGGATGTATGGTGAGCAGTTTGGAGCTGGGGATTTCCTCTTGTCTCTGCAAAGCATTTCAAGAATTCAGTCAAGGATACTGATGAACATCATGCACAATGTATGTTTATCGATGCAATTTCTTCTTACTTGAAGAAACCCTCTCCTCGAACTCTGAACACTGACGGCTCAATAGCTGACCAGCAACCATCTGACAGTTTTTCGCCGGTCGAGCACGGCAACGATGAACCGGCTCTTGGACGGTACAGATAGTTCGTAGAGCCACCTGCATTGGTAAATTTGTCAGCAAAGTGAAGAAAGATTGATCACACACATCAACACGAGATTAGCAAGCTGAGTGCTGAATTGCTGATGCTTTTTTAAAGTTGGATAAAAAAAATAGTGCTGAATTGCTGATGCTAAGACTCACTCATTTCAGTCATCTCGTCACCCTCGTATGATCTCCTCCTGAAGGAGAGCCTGACGACGGCTGATTTCTTCTTCTGGTTGTGCGGGCTGACGCTGACGATCGGCATCGGCTGGATCTTGTTGCTCGGAATCGGCGGCGGGAATGGCGGTCGTGTCGAGCTCGCCGCCGTGCCCTGCGATTCCTTCAGGCCACCGCCGCCGCTGCAGCACTCATCAGCAGCAGCAGCAGCAGCAGCAGCAGCAGCAGCGTTTGATTCTTCAGTTTTCCCGGGAGGATCATCATCCTGGCATGCCTCTGCGCTCGCGATGCTCCTCAGGCGATGCACGGCGTCGAGCAAGCTCGTCGACGTCGATGTCGCGTCGCTGCGCTGCGGTGGCGCGGTGACATCCGGGAGAGGATCTGGGTTTGGAACGAAACGCGAAAGCTTTGAGATGTCTGAAAACTCTGAAACTACGCTGAATTGTACTGAACATTGTGACAGTGTCTGAAGAAAACATTTACCTCCACTGACGCTGGCAAAATCGTTGTCGAGATCGTCGTCGTCGGAGTCGGCCGAGTCGAGGATGCTGACGGAGTCGTACCACGCTTCCTCACAGATCACTGGTTCGAAAAAAAGTTTCAGAGATTTGAGAAATTTCATACCGGGAAGATTTTAAAAAATTTAAGAAATCTGTATGCTATTGTTTACCACTGCCTGCATCCATCTGGCTGTGCTGCCACTGCAGCTGCGTGAGGTGAAGCGTCACGTTGGAGACGGGCGCCTCGACGTGGACGACCTCGTGGCGGGCGAAGCAGTTCGCCGCCGCCGCCACCGCCGCGTCGCCGCCGCCGGAGCGGGCGATGGGCGCGTCGGCGATCGCCGCGGACACCTTCCGGCGGAACTTCCTCGCCGCGACAGACAGCTTCCTCGACCTCCGCCGCCTCCTCGTCGTCGACACGCAAGAACCCATGGTTACTTCACCTCGCCTCACCTGAATCAACCTACCAAGAAACCAAGTTTACACCTTTAATTTGCAGAGTTAGCGAAAAAGAACTGTACTTTCAAGAACTCAAAGGACAAACAATATAGAATTATTGAAGATTACCGCTCGAATCAATCAACCAATCCAATAATCTCCAATAATCTCTCCCTCTCTTTGGATAATGCTACCTAAAACAAGAACAAGAATGCTTCTGCAAGCTCACTGACGCCAATATAATCCTGAATTTTCCAGCAACAATCCAAATACCCAATCCTGCCTGTGCCTTCCTCTCTACTACTTGTAACTTGCAACGCATCATCTCATCGACAAGAACGTGATGTGCATGCCATTAGTTAATCCGTGTATGGACTAAAGCGTGTTGATATCGATCTCTTCTGTCTGTCTCCGAGCTTTTCTGTTCAGCAAAGGCATGGCATACAAATCAAAGGAGACAGATAAAGAAATGGGGGAGAAGGAGAGGGTAGTACAGGTCGCTGTCACGCGTGTTTGAAGAACCTAGCAGCCTGGGGCAGCAACAGTACAACGACTTGGCTAAACTAATACTACTACGGCCATGAAGGTTCTAAAAATTCTTGCTTGCTAGTATTTGATGCTCTTGTATTTTTGTGGGTGTTGGGGACAGGGAATACTACTGGTTAGGTGAGACAACTGCAGATGCATGGTTTGATCTGGCCAGGCTTGGCACATTCTTAGTCAATGAATTGTAGGTGCATGTATAACATTCTTGGGTTTATTGTAAGAAAGAAAAAATGTAGGTGTATATCTTTTTTGTAAATCAACTTGACTCAAAGGAAAGATATTGGATAGAAGGAAAAGGAAGAACCAGTGGAGAAAATCTCAAATTGGTGATTTTGGCATGGCTTGCAAATTTCAGCAACGTATATTATACAGCGAGAGAAAATCTTCAGATTCTTTTGTTTGATGTGTGCAAAGCTAAGGGATTATGACTGGTGATGCAGACATCTATGGAAATATTATCAGAGTATCAATTGTTTGATTGATGCCTTTGTGTAAACACTAAATGCTCTCATGATTAATGATATGTTTATGCTTGTTCAAATTGAAAATAAAAAGGTCCCTTTTTCCTTAAGGAAGCTGCATGCAAACTGAGGAGGGAATTTTAGGGCGTGATAAACAAATGGTTTGTAACCAACTGCTGAAAAGGTCATCCAACCTGATCACCAACAAAGCTCAGGGCCAGTTATTTAAACGAAGAAACATTAAACAATGATGCAACCAGTCAAAGTGTGACCTTTTCAAATAGAAGAGCACATCATACTACCCTTCTTTATTTCCCTGTTCCCCTGTCTGTTGGTGTGCTCTCCATGTCGGAGCACGCACATAAATGATGTGTTGTCAAATCAATCTCCACTAAAAAGAAGAAAAAAAAAAAGAAGAACTGTAGGAGCAAGTTTAATATAAGTAGAGCTTACTACTTATTATAAGTTAGAGCTATCATGTATAATAAGTTAGTTATAAGGTTAGTTTTATTTTTTTATTCTCCCTCTTTCTAATTTAATACATATTTCTTAAAGATTATGTTGAGCTAGCTCTTACATGAGAGTCAATACTACTTATTTTTCTTTACCTCTCTCTTCCACGTAAGCATATAGCTTGTTTATAGCTCGCTATTATTCTTGCTCTAATGCAAACAGTGTCTATCGTACTCCACAAGAATGAAAGAAATTGCAAGCATGCAGACAGTCTATCAGCAACTGTAGCCAACATGAATGATATTAATGCAACTTGCTATACTCGCTGAAAACTTAACATATTTCGGAACCAAACACGGCATTAAAACCCAACAGAAACACTAGCATTATGATTTATGATTAAGTGAAAGAATTGACACTTCACCTGTTGATCACTATAGTATAGTAGTACTCCACTCCAGTAGAGTAGATGCCCTGCCAGTGTATGTGCTCACAAGAACCAGATGCTAGAAACGCCAATGCATCTGTGATAAACAGCTAGTAGGAGAACAAGTAGATGATATTTATATATGGACACTGCGAAGTGCAAAACAAGGCCTGGAGACGATCGATCAAGTCGCTCTCACAGTCAGTCTCGAGGCTTTTCGGCAACTTGGTGGCTGCAGGTACAGATGCTGTCTCTTGATGTTGCCATTGCACGAGAAGCAGTAGGAGGAGGAGGAGAGGAGGAGGACGACGGCCAATCGGCCATGGCTGGCTGATGGCCCTAAAAAGGCTTTCTCGAGACGGCGACGCGTGTGCAGTGCAGCCGCAAAGCGCCGCGCACTGCGTGGTGGATGGTGGCCGCGCGCGGCGCGGCCGGAGCGCGCGGGGAAGGGGTCAGTGGCCGCGCGTTTCGCTGTCTCGATTGGTTGTTCGCATCAGCTGCTGATGCGCGTTGGTTTCTCCTTTTTGTCTCGCGAAAACAGCGAGAGGTCTCGACGTCGACTGCTCCTCAGATCGATCGGTTTGGCTCCCGGCGTTGCAGAGAGCCAGAGACGCTACCTCGTTGGGGGAGCACGTGGCTGGCCCATTGCCATCGGATCGGAAGCGAGCGGTTCAGATCTTACCCGTGATAGGATGTATACTCCCTCCATCCCAAATGTATAGGAGTGTTTCAGAGGATATGATTTAGAGAAGATTAAGAATAGACATAAAACGAGGTGAACTATTTTAGTGTATAGTTAATTTAAACCTTGGAAATATGGATCAATATTTTTTTATAACAACTTTCTTATATATCTCTACTACTTAAAAAAACGTAGTGGTGGTGGTGAGTTCTGAATAATCAAAAGCTAAGATTGGTCGAAGGATCCTCCAATTGCATCTAACGATCCGGGCTCCTCCTCTTATCTCGTATCGCCGCGCTACTCCTTTCGCTCCTCCTTTCCTATCGCCGCTGCCACCCCCAAATCGGCCACCCTCGCCGCCGCCACCATTCCTCCGCTCTGCTCCACGCCTCCACCTCTCCGTGCCGACCATGCTCCGCTCACGCCCAACTACCTGAGGCAGAGATGGATCGGATACGGAGGCCACTCCACCACGGTTGAGATTCACTCGGGATGAAATACCCTCTCCGAGGCCCATCGCCACCTCAATCCGGAGCTTCCCATCACCGAGCTCGATCTGCAGCCTTGGTAGCTAGCATCCAGAGCGGTTCGGAGCCCACTGTTGCACATCCGTTTGGAGCCAACCAATGTCACTGACCGTCGTCCCCAATCGAACTCAATCCATCTCTAAGCCCGCCAATACTCGATATGTACCTGTTGCCCTGGGAAGGAGAAGGGGCACTTGAGATCCGTCTCTTCTTCATCGTTCAATCCTCATTTGGTTAGGTAATTAGTAACTACTTGCCTAATCGATCTTTTGTTGCTTTTGTTCTGGTTATAGTCTTCATACTGGTTATAATCTCTCTCAGCCCATCTAAGTTGCAATGTTAGTAATTAAAGTGTTGGTAAATTTCTTACTAATCAAAAGTTGTGGTTATAATCAGCCGATGTCGAGAGGACGAAGAGCCGGGCGCGAGAGGAGAGAGCCGGGGTCGCCGTTGGCCGCCATCGTCTCCAAGTCCACGCATGCTCACGCTACTCCGCGGTGCTCGTTGGCGCAGCTCGGGACTCCACCTCGTCGCCGATCCCGCCCACTTCCACTGGAAATCCATCGCTAGCCCGATGCAACGACATAAATGCAAGCTGCAGGCCTGTAGGTTATA
This sequence comes from Oryza punctata, assembly GCA_000573905.2. NCBI lineage: Eukaryota > Viridiplantae > Streptophyta > Magnoliopsida > Poales > Poaceae > Oryza > Oryza punctata. The sequence continues at coordinate 36,023,287 of CM002490.2, forward strand.
CGCTAATGCTCCCCATGCCCAAAAGGTGTTCGACAAAATGCTTGCTTAGACGTTGCAGTTGTGATGTTCAGGGAAACCACTTAGGTGTTAATCCTTGCTAATATAGCCTGGTGATATGCCAATATTTTGTCTAGGAAGAATTTACCAGGATGTTTACTACGCGGACATGATTCAGGTAGTCCTCTATGGAGGAACTTGTACATGTAGTGCCCTATTGATGTTTGCTAGCTTAACAGGATTGTCTCGGATGATTTGTAGAAGCAGGCTATATTTTACTCAACTTGTTTCTGCGTAGCATGCTGACAAACTGAGTGTCTGGTGGGTTATGGCACTACACAGCACTGTGATGAGTGAGCTATAGCCATTATGCTGATCATGGAGCAGCAAAGCAGAGACTACATGTTAAGGTGATGTCCTCTGTTCCTAAATCCTGAAATAATAAAGATTTGAGTGCGAAATTTGAGTCATGTCTTTTACTATAAATCTATTTATGTAGTTGCAATGCGTGCTTATGGTTTTGTGATTGGTTAGTGCAATATTTGATGACTAATTTGCTCCATCCATAAAGAGCTTTGAAATAAGATTAGTTAAATCTTATTTGAGTTTTAAATTTCAGTTTGTTTGTAAAATCATTAGATGTCTCCTTCAAATCTGTAGATCATTCAGATCTTATCCTAATTAAGATTATTATAGATCCTATTGTTTCTTGCCAAATTTATACCAATCTAGCTCCTATGAGCTTTCATATATATATGTTATCAGAATGCACCTTTTAATATTTATAGTTTCTAGAATTCAAGAATTACATACACAAAATGTCCAAATCTGAGAATACTAATGTGTTTATTTCATAATTGAGAATTACATAATCTTGGGTTAATTTTGTTTTTTAAATGTCCAAATATTGTAGAATTCTAATGAAAAAACACTTAAAATATGAGAGTTCATTATGCTGCCTCCTACAAAATATTAGGCACAATTATTGAACTCAAGCAAGTATATAACCAAAACATCGGTCTTTAAGGTACATAAACCTCTTAAAGTAATCAGCCACAGACTCATCTACTTGTTGCTCAACCGACGTCAATTTACATAGCCAAAGTTTTGATGTTGTTTTGTTCTTTAGAAAAACAGTATATACTTATGGCATATGTAATGGTTATCTTCTTTGTTAATTTTATTCTAGAGAAGATGAATATGTTTGTGCTGAACTGCAAACATAAAAACTTGTTTGCTGACTTGCATGTCCCAGCTTAGATAAAGTCGAGTTCAGTTTTACATATGAACTTGCATCAGTCAGCTATTTTTAGTCAACCATACGGTGATATGACTGTTACCATGGAGAACACCAATCAATTTTAAGTCCATACCTACCGGATTTGGTATTGCAAAATTTTGCTACCCTGTTCTGTAATTATACTCAAGACTGGCTGTCAGGACTTGGTTCTTAACATGGTCACTTTGTTAAGATCTAAAACCTTTTCCTTAGCTGATGCTAACTCATGCCCATGGGCACTGGTCAAGTTGTTCAGAAAACCTTCTTTATCCTTTTTATGCCATGGAGTAAACCAACAAAACAAACCCAAGAAATTGTTTCTACTACAGTTCACACGGGCAATTTTGACCTACAAGAGCAGCAGAAAGAAAATTTCATTTTTATTTTACTTTTAAAATAGTTTCTTTGCTAACATTTTCACCCCTGTACTCACAAAGAGCCTGTCTTGATAACAAGCTGAACTTTTGTTTGGATCAAATACATTAGTACTTTCATCATGCTCTCTCAAAACTGTTCGTTTCATGTTGTACTTCTAATAACTGAGCTAATACCTTCTCTAGAGATTAAAAATTGATTAAATACAAATATATGAAGCCTTTGACTTGTTGAGTTGTATGTGTTAGTTGCTGGCCATGCAGAGCTGGCTTTGTAAGGAAATGAAGGTGTTGAGGCAATTGTCAAGCACCAAACTTCTTCCGCAACAATCCTATCTTCCATGGGAACCATTCTGTTGTTTGTTTTGCTATGGAATGAGAACCATTGTGTAGAATTTTGTAAACAACTTTAACCATTGCTTCTCAGCATGCAAATGCAGATCCATTCCTTTTCAAAAGGATTAGGTACCATTTATTTTTTACATATATGATTAGCAATTGTCTATAAGCATTAGGAATGAGAAGCAGATGGAACTATAGATAAACTTTCCTAAGTAGTGCGTGAAAAATATAAAGTGTATCAATATGTGGTCGTTAATGTTCCGTTCCATTCATTAATTTTGTTATATGTGGTACTAGCATGTGAATACTATAAAGATGTGAAATTTATAAATATGTGACATAATTATTATTAGTTCTATATTAAGGTTTTTGCTACATCCGATTTACACTCAATGATTATTTAACATCATTTCACTCGGTGTGATTTTTTCCCGTTGCAACGCACGGGCACCCTACTAGTATTTCTTAAAACACACCGCTTAAGAAATGTGCATACGCAAAATGAGACACTTTTTCACTCAATAATCCTCTTCAGCCAAACATACCTAAGTCAACTTTTATATCTAGACTAGGACCGAGTTCTTTTCTTCGCTTTCCTAACTCACCTCTCTCATTTTCCGTGTGCACGTTTTTCAAACTACTAAATGGTGTATTTTTTTGCAAAAAGAATTTATACGAAAGTTGTTTTAAAAAATCATATTAATTTATTTTCAAATTATTTTTAATTAATACTTAATTAATTATGTATTAATGCATACATCGTTTTACGTGCTAGAGAGGATGGTTCTCAATCCCTTCTCCCGAATACAACCCTGGTTTATATACGGAGGTTGATTTATTTTAGAACGGGGAGAAGTTGGTTGGTAGTTGTACTGCTTTGGCGTTTCAAAACCCTAAACAATCGTTGAATTACTTAGTAGGGAAGGGCTTAATTGCATGGCTTGTAGATAGCTTCGTTATTAAGCATGCGCTATGATTAATCATAGGTTGGTTAACTTCAGAAATCAAAGTTAGAATCTGGGTTAACCGAGCCAGACCGCTGATTGATGCCGTATACTCGTCTACGGGTTGGTAAAATTCATCAGGCGTCAGGGAAACAGAGTACAGCTAGATAAAGCCAAATCGCCAATAGTGCAGCTCCTTTTTCGATCACTGCTGGGTCTTCTTTTAGTCTTCAAAAATTACTGTTCTTCTTTTTGGGAAAAAAAAAAAGGTTGAGAGTGAAGGACATATACCTGCAGGCTGCAGTGGTTGATCAACCCCACTAGTCCACTACTCTTTCCTTGATCTTTACACAGAAATTTCTTGTGGTTTTCGACAATATTGGATTCTGAAAAGCATGTATTTACTGTTGGTCAACATGTGTTGTCGTTGCCATGGGATCAAACCGCTCAGCATCACAAATTCACAACTGCTGTAGGAATTAGGATATACTGCCGGTTAAGTCAACACAGTTTGACTGTGCCCATTTCTTGTAGTGAATAATTGATCGGCTTCATAGGAAATATCTCCTATACGCACTTATCTATTAGGAAAGAATGAAGGATCGAGCATGAGTTTTTTTAGGTGAGGATAGTGCAAGAGTTAAATAAGACATTCCGTTCGTTCTCAAATAGATGGCGTTTAAAATACGAACAAACAAACCTAAAAGAATATAATTTAGTTCATATATATAAATTTACATTTGATATATGAAAATGTCATAAATATATTTAAACCACCTTCATTAGTTATCTCTTGAATAAACATTATAAATACATGATCAGAGAAAAACAATAATCAAGCATGTGTGTTAGAGATTGCTTCAAACATTAAGAAAAAGAATGGAGATATTTACTTTGTATGGGTTGGTGCTGTTCCCTTTGAAGCTTTCCCCCCTGTCGCATTGTAATCATGTTGATGTGGAAAGACGATGCATTATGATACCAACGACAGGTCTCCATCAGCATGTCCTGAGTTTGATGACCCATCCGTTAATTTTTAGGCTTACTTGGATGATAAGCTTAAGCTGTCCAAATCGATCCTTCACAAGATTATCCTTGTTCGTGACAGTAATTAACAAGAAGAGTTCCTCGGAATGTTTGATTGGTAGGTAGAGACGAGTTGATTGAGCAGCAGTCTAACTGTGGCGTTCCTTTGACAGGAAGACATCAAAACGAATACCTCAGTTCTAAAATATAATATAAGTATTATATTATATTGAGCATAAGTATTAATTAAGTTGATATGTAGGAATAATTGAAATAAGGTTACGGTTGGTTAGAAGAATAATATAGGTATAGAAATTAAATAAAGAATTCTTTAATTTGTTTGATACGAGAATGAAGAATAAGTTACTGTGCTAGGATTAATTTTATTTTAGAATGCAGGTGGTAGTAAGAAGAACGGTGTGAACGTCATCATCTCGTGTGCACGTGGTAATTAACTAGGACCGTGTGGACGTCAGGAATAACGGTACACTTGATTGCTATAGACGTAAACAAAAGAAAAATATATTTACTAGCAAAATGCTTTTGCGTAATCCATAAAAGTAGTACTGAGTGTGTGGGAGCATAAAGCTATCAGGTTAATTGGGATAAGGTAAATGTATCATTTTTGTCATGTATTATTATGAGTCAGTTACAATGCATGGTTATTTTTTTGTAATTGATAAACACTTTTTTTCATATTGTAAATAGTAGCCATAGTAGAAGAAATGTTTTTGCTAGCTATCAGATATCAGATCAAGCTCACTGCACTCCCATCGCAGAATCGCTTTCACTTAAAAAACAGAAGCATATTGTACAATGAATGAAAAGAGAAATGGGCGATGTATTGCATAATAACTTTCACTCTAAAAAAACTAGATTTGGATATCGTACGATGAATGGAAAAAAAATAATGCAGTGCAGGATATCTTTCACTCTAAAAAAATCAAAAGGAAACCATACCATGAATGAAAAAAGTGATGTGGTTAGGTGTCCTATTACCCACGAGAAATTGAGGAGGAAAACAAGATCTTGATGTAAACACGATTCATTTTATTGGTGATTACGTGTTTTTTAAAAAAAGAAAGAAATATGATTGCTTTTGATATTTTTTAAAAATAATTCATTTTGTTGGTGATTACATGTTTTCTTGAAAAAGAAAGACATGCGATTGGTTTTGATATTTTGTAAAAATAATTTATTTTGTTCGTGATTATGCATGTTTTTTTTAAAAAAGGACATGTGGTTCATTTTGATATTTTTCTAAAATAATAAAATTGCGTCTTTGCTCCATTCCATGGTTCGTGTAAGTACTTTGTTTTGGGTGTTAATTAACAGATCTGGGCAAGCTTTTTAAGCTAGTGTTTCTCAATATGGGAGAGCGAGGTTGGATATTCGTGCTACAGTACCGTAGCGCTACAATGCTAAGTTGCTGCAGCAGTACAGTACTGGGCTGGGCTGTAGCTCTGTGGGCTGGTTACTGGGCTGCGGCTGCTTTTTGTTGGGCCGGCCTACTGCTGATTTGGCTGAGCTCCTTGTTAGCTTTCTCTTTTTTTCTTTTTTATTCGTGGGGCATCACCAGATCACTGTCACGCGTTCGGATTCGCAGATTAGCGACTAAATATCGTGTGGACCCATGCTTTAATGATGGACGAAAAAAATAACCGGAAGCTTTACTTATTTATATACTCGTACAAACTTGAAAGATCTAGTATATATCTATTATATATGTAGGTAGAGAGTTTAAAATTTTGAAAACCAGCTAGTTAGTAGTCAGGTTTTGAGAATATGAAGAATACTATACTTCTCAGTGACTAGATATTAAAAATGGAGTTGTTTGGGGAGAGATTTTGATTTGGAACCGTCTGCAACTGCCAGATGCTCCTGATGTGTTGGGCTGCAGCTGACTGATGTGTCAGCCCATTCAACCGCTACTCTACCCACTAAATCGGCCTACAAAAGCCCATTCCACGGCCCATCTCATGCTATACTGCCCCACCGATTCCCGCAACCTCCCGCCCAAAAATTCCCAGACTCCCGCTCACTCCGCCGTTCCCCTTTCTTCCCCGCGTCGCGCTCGCGCCTCAACCTAGGGTTCCGACGCCCTCCTCCCTCGCGCCGCCGGCCGCCGCCGCCTCCTCGCCGTCCTCCTCCGCCATGTCCCAGCCCGCCGTCACGCCTCGCCGCACCACCCGCTCCTCCGCCTCCGCCTCCCCCTCGCCCACACCCGCCTCGCCAACTTCTCCGCCCAAATCCAGGCCCAAACCCTCGCCCAGACGCAAACTCCTCGCCGCCGCCGCCCCCCCGAAGGAGGATGGTTCCCCCGCCGACGCGCTCCTCGCCGAGCTTCCCGGACGCCGCGCGCAGGCGATGGATCTCCTCCGTCTCCTAGCGCCGGCGCCGGCCCTCCCCTTGATGCTCCACGGCGGCGCTGCCACCGGCAAGACGCGCGCCCTCCTCCTGGCGCTGCGGCACCTCCGCCCCAGCCAGCGACTCGTCTACGCCGCGCTCCGTTCCCTCCCTTCCCCTCGCGCCCTCTTCGCTTCTCTCCTCTCCCAGCTCAGCGCAACGCCATTCTCCACTTCCTCTCGCCACCGCGTCCCTGACAAGCCCTCCGACTTCGTCGCCGCCCTCCGCGATGCCCTTACCGGCGTCGTCTCCCAGGGCGAGGTTGTATACCTAGTGTTCGACAACTTGGAAGTTGTGAGGAGCTGGGATAAGGGTGGTCAGCTTCTCCCTCTCCTTCTCCGCCTCCACGACCTCCTGCAATTACCCCAGGTTGTGCTCGTGTATGTGAGTAGTGCAACACCTGATGCGTACTACTCCATGACTGGCTCCGTTGAGCCAAATTATGTTTACTTTCCGGATTACACAGTGGATGAAGTTCGCGACATTTTGATGCATGACCATCCCAACCCAAAGCTCTACTCATCCTTCCTGAGGTAAAGGTCGCTGAAACGAGACTACCTTTGTGTCAACTGTGGTTGAAACTGGATTATGGTTTATTTTGCACGGAATTGTAGCGCATGAGCAGCATGATTGGTTGTGATTACTAAAATGTGCTATTTTTTACTTGTGCTTGGCAGTGTGGCACTGAAGCCATTATTTCGCGTAACACGAAGAGTGGATGAGCTTTCAGCGGTGCTGGAGCCGCTTTTCAGGAGGTACTGTGAGCCACTGGGTGACTTGAAGGCAGTTCCTGATGAAGGCATGAAGAGGAGGTTGTTTGAACATGTTCAGTCGCATCTTGCAGTTGCGTTGAATGAGACATTCAATGTCCCCATGAGAGCTTCCATTGATGAAATCAAGGACGGTGGTTCTTCTGGGAAGTGCAGTGCTAAAAGGCAGTTTGCTGGTAAAGATGGTCTCTCCAGTGAACTGGAGTTCCATATGTCTGTGTCTGCCAAGTACCTTCTGCTGTCTGCTTTCCTGGCTTCAAGGAACCCTGCTACTCTTGATGCAGCTTTGTTTGATTCAACTGGAGGATTAGATAACCGCAAGCGCAAGAGAAAGTATGCCATGTTATGCCATCTCTGAGCTTATACACATTTTAAAGGCTTATTTCAATGACTCACATTACTGCTCTTTGATGTAGGAGCTCCCAGGCTTCAATGCATATGAAGGACACCATAGTTGAAGAGATGCTTATGAAAGGGCCTGGTACATTTCCTCTTGAGAGGCTCTTGGCTATATTTCAGTGCATCACATCTGTGTCAGAAGATATAATTGATGAAATTGATTGCCCTGACAATATGGCAAGTGAAAGTGGAAAAACTGGTTTGATGTCGGATGTTCTACTACAGTTGTCAACATTGTGCAATTCTAATTTCCTCTCTAAAAGCCGGAGCTGCCCATTAGAAGGCTCAGCTAGATACCGTTCAAACATTGATGAAGATTTAGCTCTCAAGGTGAGCATCTCACATCACTCAGCTGCAAGATCTCCAATACAATGACACCACAATTGCATAGTTTAGTATTTGCATCCTGTACTGTATTTTTTTTTATGAATTCATGCTTTTATTACTTGATAGGTCGCCAGGAGTGTGAATTTTCCCCTCTCAAAGTACATGTACAGAAGATAGCCTCTCGATATTTACTCTAAGCAGCAAAAACTACTGGTGATGGTTCTCCAGTTGCCTTGATTGTAGAGTATTGAGGCAAGTGCTAGATGCCCCCATTTTCCTTTTAGTTTCTTCTGTTGTTTCTCCTTCAAAGATTGAGTACTATAGCCAATTTTGAATTTAATGTTGACTGAGCAAGCTCCAGTTAACTGCCTTGGAAGATTCAATATGTTGGCTGTGTGACTTAACCACTGGTAAATCAAGGTTTCATACTGAAACATTTGACTAGAATGTAAGCGTATGTTCTTCAAATCGAAATGTAATGGCAACCGTCGTTGTTGTGTAATTCCATAGTTCTGAGCTATGACTTGATAAACCACTTCTGCAATGTCATATTTATTGGTAAGGTGGTAACTAAGTCAATATTTACTCCGTACACAATCATTCACTGTTCAAAATTACAATTGCACCAGTTTAACTCCTGTTGCTGTTTCCGTAGCCAAATGATAGGAGCTGTTTATCATTGAGCTGTTGTTGAGTTGCTCCTATCAGCTGAGTGATCATTAATTACAGTTTTTGTCTTTGTGGGCTATTATGCCTTTTATGTGCTCTATTTGAATGGATCCATATAGCATCTCCAGATGTATGGAAATTAGAAAGTTTATGTTTCCAAAGTATCAACGGCAAATCTTGAACTATACGCATCCCTATCTTTAGTGTGTTTTTCCTTCTTTTTTTGTGAATAATGAGATCAAATCTTCATTCAATATGCGCACACATGATGCTGAACAACCCTTATCCTACAAATTATTATATTATTTGCAGGATGATGGTCTAAAATTTACACATGTGAAATCTGGCATAATTAACGTCATAATATGAGCTATGGAGTATCTCATATCCATATTACTTGTACAAACTCCTTGACTGTTCCATAATGTATTACCACTGGCTATTCTGAAAGTTGCCAGTGGCAGATTGCAGCAGGGCTCTTCATGATTTTTCTCCCTTTGAATTCTCGGTTTATTACATTAGATGAGTATTTTGTATGTGCAATGAAATATCCTTTCTTATGTAGTTTTGTCTTGATAACTTCTGCCATAGAGATCTGTTACGTTTTACCTTGTTCCATTTCTGTTTAGGTGCATGCTTTATGATGATTCTATGTTAAGATAGCTATTTGCATGGTGCATAAACTTAGAAATATTTGACATTAGTATTGCGTTCAGCAGACGAGGGAGCATACTTTGCCTCCAAGCATGGAAAAATCATAATTATCTTCTGGTGTTATGTAATTTACAAACAGTTTGACAATGTTCTATAATTCAATAGCTGAAGAATATATTCTTAAATCATACAACACAATCACTACCTCTAGTTGTTCAAGTAAAAGAAGGCCATGGAGGATTTTCTGTTAGGAGCCTATCACCAGTTCATTTTGTAGCATATCAAGGCAAAGTTCTTTCTATTAAGGCAGTGGATATGTCTGCATGATATTGCACTACAAAATACACTACTACCTTAATGGCTAATGCCTTTGTAGATTTTGATGACTCATCTTCATCTTCCTTGGACATAAGATGGAACTACATTGCCAGATTTCTCCATGCTATCACCACTTGTTACTTCTAAGCTCTTCATTGGGAATTGATTGCTGGTTCCATCAACAATGTCACCCTTTTCTTGAAGTTGCAAGGCAAATTCGAGTTTCCATAACACATCACCCATTGATGGGCGATCGATACCATAGTCAGCAAGACATTTCTCAGCGGCCTCAGCAAATATTTCAAGTGAATCAGGACGGATTTGCCCTGAAATGTGGGGATCAATTATTTTATTCAGTTCTCCCTTGCGGTGCCATGTACGGGCCCATTCGGCAAGGTTCACCTGGTCTCTTGGAAGTGCTGGATTGATGGCTGGCCTTGCACACAATACTTCAAAGAGTACCACTCCGAAAGAGTATACGTCGGACTTCTCTGTCAGCTGTTGACGTCTGAAGTACTCTGGATCAAGATATCCGAAACTTCCTTTGACAGCTGTGCTGACATGAGTTTGCTCAAGGGATGGAGCAGCTTTTGATAAGCCAAAATCTGCAACTTTGGCTACAAAATTTTCATCAAGCAGTATATTGGTGGTCTTGACATCACGGTGAATTATGCCCTGAGCTGCACCTGTATGAAGATAATGCAGGCCCTTCGCTGCCCCAATGCTAATTTCCAGCCGTTGCTTCCAAGAGAGAGGCTTGATGTCTGTGCTACCATACAAATGATCCCTGAGCGGACCATTTGACATGAACTCATAAACCAGGATCATCTCATTGTTCTCATCACAGCAACCAATAAGTGAAACTAGGTGACGATGGCGAAGCTTTGATAACATTTGAATTTCAGTCAGGAACTCATTCATACCTTGATCAGAAGATGGATTGCCTCGTTTGATAGCCAGCTTTGTCCCATCCTCAAGAACACCAAGATAAACTTTTCCAAAGCCACCAACTCCAATAACAGCCTTTTCTTCAAAGTTTTTTGTGGCTTTCTGAATTTCCACAAAGGTGAAATAGCGCCCCAGTCCATATGCACTAGATGCAAAGATACTCGAAAACCCACTTTTGGTCCTTGTAGAGCCGAAACGATTTCTGGAGCTCAGCCTGCTGCAGGTGCTCATGAAGCTGGATTGTGTGGAGTTGAGTGGAAGGAACCAAGACTGGAAGCTATTTGTCTTCTGCCATCCAGGTCTATGGCGTCGCCTGCAGCACATGACTACAGCCAGAGCGGCGACCATTACCACCATTGCAAGCCCTATGCCAGTCATTGTATTCTTACCAAGCTGTGAACTTTTTTTTGGTGAAAATAGCCCATCTAAGCTGTTTGCTTGGTTGCTTATCTTCATGATCTCAAGGCCATTAAGAATAGCATTGGGATTGCTGGTGTCAGTTGTGCCAGGGCCAATTTGCACTATAAGGGTGGAGTTGATGATACTGGAGGAGTCAATGATGAAGTCTCTGTAGTAGGGTACTGCAAGCCCCAATGTCAGGCTCGACAAGTCGAGGTTGAGGACACCCATCATGCCATTTATGTATACATTGAAGTAGAGGCTGTTGAGTGCCTTGCTGACAATGTCACAGAAATGTAGGCGGACGAAGTAGCTGAATCCTGGCTCAGTCACCATTTCCCATGTTATGTTGAATCTTGAATCCGACGTGTTTGTTGAGGCCATCTGTTGTGCGGTTGAGTAGATGTTTGCAGGAGCAATGAGGGGCGTGTTGGTCTTGTCATCTGGGTACTTTATGGTTCTAGGAGGAACCCAGTCTGCATTTGCTGCTGCCTGAAGTTTCAGAAATGGTGCATCTGGCAGCCAGATTCTACCTAGTGTGTCATTGAAGGCTGTAACCAGTGGCCCTCCCATGTTCAGCCTGTAGACAACCTGCAACGCATTGTTGGAGATGTCAAGTTGGCCCTGAGGAGCCATACCGGTGGTGGTATTTGGAATAAGGCTTGGAGGGGCTGAAACAACCTCAATGGCATTGATGAATGCTATTGAGTCCTTTTTAGGGGTAAAAATGATTTTCAAGGTGTCTCCCTGTGTTGCAACAATATACTCCCTGAGGACTGGGTTAGGAGGAGTGGCTATAAAGGAGAAGTCGTGAAGAAGAACCATGTCATCAGTGGAGACAGAGAATGTAGCTGTAGTGAGGTTGTAACGGTCATCAGGGATAGGTAAAAAATGGAGACGGATCCAATGGCGACCAGGCTGGGAGATGAAGAAGCTATACGTCGAGATGTCAGAGAAAACTCTTGATGTAAGGTAGAGTTGGGATGATGGTGCACCTGAAGCCAGAGGTTTTTTAGCAGTAATCTTGATGTCCACCGGGGTGGAGAGAAAAGACGCTGAGTCGGGATCAGAACGGAACGTCCTGCCATCATCAAGCTGCACAGCAGCAGGCGCCCCGCAGCTGAGAAGGTAGTTGTCACGAGGTACGAACCTATCTGCTTGTGATGCAATTGCATAGGTGGTGACTATATTGGTGATGGAAAGTATGAGGAGGATGGAGAACAATGGTACTCTCTTCCACCCAAGCATGCTTCTTGCCATCTTTGCCAAAGTTGGTATCAGAAGCATTGGCCTGTAGCATGAACTTGGTGATCTCTCATGAGAGGGTAAGAAAATGCTCTCAGGATTGAAGAAGAGAGCAGAATATGCAGGGACGAATGGAGTCTTTGATGGCTTTTGGAGGGAAGGCATTGATTCCTAACAGGGACGATATATTGGTTGGATGCACGTTGGGATGATATCAGGTCTCCATCTAAACATCATGTCTAGTGACTAACCTTTAGTATCTGCTTGAAGCTGTTATACAGAAATGACAGGTGGATGCCTTAATGTGCTTTGCAAGGGAACCAGTCGACCAAGCCATTCGCTGCAAAGTTCAATAATCATTCTGTGGAATCAGTTAAACGACAACTGCCCAGGTATGATTCTTTATTTTTCTAATTAATTATTGCTGTATCACGGTGTTTTTTTCAAGTTCAGATATTTTAATCTTAGAGGTCTTGCGATTTTGTATGAGGAATTTTTCCGTGAGTCTGTCCTCTGTAGGATATTAACATGAATTATTCAACCTACCTCTCAATTGGGTGCTAGCGAGTAATTGCAATAGTAGATACGGAAAGCCTATAATGCCCAACTCTAAAACTAAATAGTACGGACGCTCCAAATTTTTTATTTAGTTCCCCTTCTTTGGAATTTTGTTTCATTTCATAATAATTTAGTGTTGCTCGCATGAGATTCGCATGAGAATATTATTACCTTGTAGTTCATCTTGCAAAGAATTAACACTGGATGCCCTGAAGATGTTATTCATTGATTTTGCTCCTTGTCTTGTCATGCGCTTAAATATCGTTAGAGCAGATTGTGTACCTAATTCAAGTTACTGCATACTTGCTTCTCAACGAACGACACGGTAGATGATCTGTTGGTTGGACTGAATTTTTATTCTCGGTAGACGTGGGAGCCTTGTCAGTCCAAATGTCCAATATCCTCCACCTGTTGGGACAGCTGCAGCTGCGGATCATGTAGTGGCTGCCCATTCTCTCCGGCCAGGTATTTCTATGCTTGACCAGCTAATTAGTGGGTCTCCAATAACTTTTGCTGCAATAATCTGTTTATTGTTTTCTCGCTCTGATGCTTTGACCAGAAATACAACCAAATCATATGGTTTTTATTCAATGTCTTCTCGTATCAAACATAATCTCTGATCATTATTAAAAGGTGAAAAACAAAGGTTGACCACCATTCGCTGTACGGGATTGAGTATAGTTGTATGCAAGTACTGCCATTTTATGGGCGAGCAGCTTTTTTTTTTTTTAAGGGAATGCCATTCGGCTAGCATCTGAAAAAATAGTTACATCGTTTACCAACATACTCAAAATAAAACCAGAGGGTTCATCGACCCAAATACATGAATTTTCGAAATAAAAGCAACCTTAGCTAACTCATGAGCAACTTTGTTGGCCTCCCTATTACAGTGTTCAATGCAAACATCATTAAAACCACTCCTTAAGAGACCACTCATAGATCACAGCTGAAGATGTTGCTGAGAAGCCTCCATTCCACATAGTCTCAACAACCTGCATACAATCAGTTTAAATAATAAAATTATTACTCCCGATGTGTTGAGCCAGCAATAACCCTTCCCTAAGCGCATACGCTGTCTAAGTAAAAAACAGGAAAGTAATAATCAAACAAAAAGACTTAAGTAGAAAAGAAAAGCTTACCCTGAGGCCCAGCTGCGCTGACTGGAACTTAAAAGTTGATGGCTTATGTCTACACCCGCGGTTGGGCCGACACTGTTACACTAAAGTCTGTTATGGGCCTTCTATACTGACTGGACCAAATCAATAATTGAAGTTGAGAAGGGGTGTGTCTTCCCTTTTAACAATTGTTTCTCTTTTCTTGGGTTTTACAGCATATAGTAACGTAATTAGTGGGAACTAAAAAAGTTGCCGGTGGAATCGGTGCACACCGGTTGTTATGCACCCAGAACTATACCAGTTTAAGGTAAAAAATGATAAAAAAATATACATACAAGTTTCATGCTTTCATGCATGAGTTTGATGTTGGTTAAGTCTAGACTTAGCATTTGCTGTTTAAATCTTTCATTTATTTGCATTTAGTAAATTAGAACAAAGAGCCATAGGTGTTCTGTTATCACTCTTCTTCCAGTCATGTACTCCCTCCGTTCTATAAAAAATCGATCTAGTACCGGATGTGATACATCCTATTACTATACTTTAGTCTAGATTTATTGTATTAGAATGTGTCACATTTGTTTTTTATAGGATGGAGGGTGGACACTAACGGAATAGGAGGCCCGTGATATATTGGACCATTCATGCACCTAAACTAGAGTACTAGACAAGGTAGCTCCAAAAAAAGCCAAACACGGTAGGCCACCTTCGGCGACCAGAACACAAGCGCAGACAACTTAATAGACTTGTCCTTTGGATTATGATGTCAACGTTAGCATACTTAATCCGTGCGACCTCGCTCTCATTCTACAAGGACCCTTCACGAGCACCTAAAATCATGTAGCCATGCCGAAATGAACGCCTATTGACTGTACTTTCGTTTGGTACCGTATGACTTGTTTTGTGTTCAATATAAAGGAAAATCTGTTGTGAACTCTTCCCCTTTGTCTTCAACAGAAAACTGAAGCAATATATATGCTTCTCATACCATCAGTGTGCGTTGTATTGTGCTTCTTGTTTCTTTATGGTAGCCAATCCAAACAAATGATGACTAAAAGGTATGAATAGAGTCTAATTTAGGCTTATTGATGCCTACATATTCGGCTGTTTCTGTCACAAGAAACGATTTTGGTTGTGTATTTTCCCTCAAGCCAATGATGAATGGACCCTTCTTTGACGATCATGACATGAATAGCTCATCTTGCAGGAGCATCCTTGGTACGGATCCTGCAAACGTACTATCTGGCTAATATTTTGAGAAGTCCTCCAAGCTTATGAAAGTATACGATTAGTATACATGTTTGCCTGTCAACGACCAATGGGTGCGAAATTGCAAAGGTTTTTTGACTGTGAGCATGAAGGGGTTCGATTTCAACATTCTTCCCCCGTCACATAATTTCAACAATCTTCTTCCACCGTATAATTATATAAGATACTACTCCTTTGTCATGTATTACGCTAACATTAGGCACCGCTATCTCTGGAGGTTTGTTAATGTTTGTACTCTTAAGGCTTTGTTGGGCTAAGTGTGTTGGAAACACATTAGTATCGTATGGAAAACGGAGCGACTCATTAGCACATAATTAATTAAGTATTTACTATTTTTTTAAAAAAGGATTAATATGATTTTTTAAAGCAACTTTCATATAGTAGAAAATTTTTGTAAAAAATATACCGTTTAGTAGTTTAAAATGTGTGTGCGTGGAATATGAGAGAGGTGAGTTAGGAAAGTTAGGGTAGCCTTAAGCTTTCTTTTTTCCAGGATTCGAATGGAAGATTCTTAATCCGTGGGGTTTTGTTTGTTGGGTAACTTTGCCGTCTCAGCTAGGCAAACAGGTAGTAGGAGCTAACCAGCCTAATGACCTACTCCTACCCTCCGATTATGATTTGACTCAACTTGGTGAGCATATCTTAACCATCCTCTCTACCTGTTTGGATTTCTAAGCCTCTAGCTTGCATTTTTTTTCCTGCATACTGCCATCGTTATTTTCCGTTGGCATCTTGCATTCTGCCATTGAGGTTTTCACTGATTAAATCACTTACTGGTATAGTACTAGCACACAGGAGTATGTCACTCTGCTGAGCTTCTCGTAGAGATACCGGATATACAGTAGTACTCCCTCCATTTTATAATATTATAAGTAGTTTAACTTTTTCCCTAGTTAAATTTTATTAAATTTATAAAAAATAGTAACATCTAAAATATCAAATTAGTTTTATTAAATTTAACATTGAATATATTTTGATAATATATTTATTTTATGTTGAAAATATTATTATATTTCTCTATAAAGTTGGTTAGATTTGAATAGAAAAAAATCAAACGATTTATAATATGAAACGGAGGAAGTAGTATATTAGTATATGAGAATACGGACGTATGGAGAGGCAGCCAGGGAGGGAGGCGACAAATCCAGGCGTGCTGGAGGGTTGGAACTTGGACGTACGAAGGCAGAGACAAGCCAAGCCAAGGCACGCCCTCTTCTAGGCCTTCTCGGGCACCACATGTCGGTTTTGACCCCACGGTTTCCAAGGCCCAATCAACACTGCGAGAACACAAGTGCGCGCATTAATCTCTACTTCCTCCATTCAAAATTATAGAATATTTATTTTTTTAGAAAAATTAAACTCAATAACTTTTAACTAATAATTATACTAATCATATCTATGCTTAATATTATCACTATATTCATATTTTAAAATATTTTTATGTAATGCTAATTTCATATTCATTGGAAATATAATATGGAATAAATATATAATCAAAGTATATCATTGAAGACTGTAAAAAATATAGTCCTTATAATTTGGGGATACAGGAAGTACTATACCTGCCTGCCTCGTAGTACAAAATTATAGAAATACACGTGAGGTAAATACAAAGACAGAAAGCAGTAAAATAATAAGCCCATGGATCACTCCGAGCCCACCTGGGGTTCGGCCCGATAAGATGTGTTGGTGATAGAGAGAAGGGGATTACAAATGCGAAATCCCAGTAAAGAAAAAGGGAAGCGACAAGTCCTACGCAAACATGTCTCCCCACCGTGGGCCCCGCTGCGCATCGCGGTCGTTGGTTGGTTGGTTTGTCGTGCAGGAGGCGAGGCGATGACGATGGTAAGGACAATGCTAGGGTTAAACGGCCGGCTGACCGACCAGAACCGAACCACGCTTTGCGCGGCTGATCATCGCATGGTCTTCACAGTACACACAGCACATTTGGTAAAAAAAAAATGACGATGGTAAGCTATGAACACGGTTTAATTCATGTGTTTTTCTCCCTAAAATTACTACTTCAGAATAAATAATTCAGGGTTTATTTGGAACCCAAGAATTTTACAGTGCTTTCTTAGAAATCAGTTCGGCTCAGCTCATATGAAAATCCTCTAAATTCCAAAGACGACATCAAAGTATAATATAACGACTTATGTGCTAGCATTTCTACTTTTGATTCTATTTGTTTGTGCTGTTATTTAGAAAAAAAAACATTACTTTAAAGTGTTTAAACCTTTCTTTTTCCAAGTTAGTGTGCAGGACGGCAAGTGATAGGACTATACATGTTGATGCATCGGTCAAAGTAAGAGGAAACTAATTAAAATGGGCAATATTTCCACTTGGGGCCAAACCAGAAACACGGTTCACAATCTATCCAACTTTTGATTTTCTTTCAAATCATTTTGCCCACTTCCCCTTCTCGTAGATGGATACTACTTAACATCAATGCAACACACATACATGGCCTGTGCATTTACCCAATAATGGTTTGGTATGTGCAGCTGACAAGCCTTCCCTACACCCATTGCAAGAGAGAGCCTTCCATTGTGTCATAATATAGATCGTGTTGCTGCCTGTGGTGTGGGCTACCCGGTCTATACATACAAAACGAGCCAGCAAGCGTCCCTGGTAGTGGTCCCCTTCCATCTGAGCTCCCCACCGGCCTCTCTCCAATCTTGAGCAGTTCTCTCTCTCAAAACTTAAAAGTGGAGTCGTGTGAAGAAGCCTTTGCGAGTTCTGCACTCTGCACACACAGACAAACGTCACAGAGCGGCTGCAGCGCTGCAGCTAATAGCGCGAAACTTCTTTGACCCAAAGAAACATCCCCGACTGGTACTACTAATCTTCTTCTCTCTTTTACTTCTAATACCCAGCCATGATCCACCTTGTTGTTTTTCTTGTGTACTCCTCTTTCTCCTCTAATGTGAGTGTGACAACTAGGTATCATGGTGAAGGAGGAGGAGATCATCACAGAGGCAGCGGGAGCAAGAGGTTACATGGAGATGCTTGGGCTTGGAGATGAGGCAGCCGACTACTTGATGTGCTTGTCTCCTTCCTCCTACCTGTCTTCTCCTGCTGCTTCCACCACCACAGCTGTGGCTTCTCCTACCTGTGCCTCCTACATGGCTCCACACCCTTACCACCACCTGCTAAGCTTCAGTGGTCAGGATCAGTACCACGGTGATGACGTCTTTGGCTTCCAGTATTACGGCGGCGATCATGTAATTCCGGCGGTGGTTCCGCAGAAGTCCAGCCCGACCACCGAGTGCTCCTCCTCCGTCTCGTCCATGTCGTCCTCGCCAACGGCCACCGCCATTTCCAGCTCTAAGTCACCGGCCTCCAAGGTGAGTACTTGTCAGTCAGTAAGTTACGCTTGGTTGCGACTGTACTGTTCTTGGCTTGTGCAAGTCAGATGATTTCTTGGAACGCCAATTTATTTGTAGCTGTTTCTTGTGTTGCCAAATTCCAACTGATGTTTTTCGGCTGCAAGTTTGTCATGGTTTTCTTGATCATTCTTGTGTTCTTGCATGGTTCATTAACTGTTCGATGGTTGATCTTGTTTAGAAGAAGGGATCGAGAGGTTGTGATCAGAGGAAGGCTACTGCTCCTGCTGCTGCCACAACCACAAACAAGAGACCCAGGGTGAGTGACGCTTCCTCTCTTCAACCTCACTATTAGCAGTATTACTGATTCTAGCAGTGACCAATCTTGGCTGTTGGTTAGGATGAGCTGCTTGTTCTGTCAACTAGCTCGTCCGGTCAACAAGACTCCTCGCTATCAGATATCCTGATATCTCTCCTTTGTGGTAGGTGAGGAGGGAGAGGCTCGGAGAGAGGATCATAGCGCTGCAGCAGCTGGTTTCTCCGTTCGGGAAGGTAAGACAGTGAAAAGGGCAGAAAAAGCCTCCATCTTTTGGCGATACGCTCTTTACTACAGCTTGTTGTACTTTGCCTTTCCATCCTCGTGTAGGTGTAAACTGTAACCATATGTAATTACTGGGCATTTCTTATTTTTACCAGTTGAAAATGTTGCTGGTAATCAGGTATCGCTAGTGTTTCTAGACACACACGCCATCGAGACAACAGATGGCAAATGCAAGAATAATTTTCGTTTTTTAAATTACAGTAGCAAAGGAATTTACCCTTAATTACTGCTAGTACCTGCTATACCCTGCAAGCTTTTTAACCTCCTTTCGTCCCTGAAGAGCATGGAAAGCGAACAGTAGCTCAATGCAAGATTGGCAGTACTGCTGCCACATTTAATACCCCAGGGAACAGAAGAAAGTGGTCAAAACTGAAAACAGTAAAGCTCAAAAGAAACAATGCAATATACACGTTGACAACGACATTTTCATAGATACGGGTAGATACGTACTTACATCTATATACTCCTATAGTAGTACTACTTAGCAATGGAGAAGACTGTCTCCTTTTGCGCACTCTCCAAAAAAATTGAGAAGACTGTCCAAATTTGTTACAATAGGTACTCTAGCAGAAAACTAATTACTTCCTTCGTTGTAAAATAAATACACTAAAATACTTGTAATATGTACATTTATCTTATTTATTTTGTGATGGAGGGAATACTTAGGCAGTGCAGAGCAGTGCAGTACTTATACCGTGCAACCTGTTGTTTTTTTTTTAACCTTTGACTGATGCATATAAAATGCATTGTCCGGCCTGCAGTCTGATACGGCTTCCGTTCTTCACGAGGCGTTGGGATACATACGCTTCCTGCACGACCAGGTTCAGGTGCGCCATCACTACTCCGTTTGCCCCTATCTCTGCCTGGTTTTCGTCTTCGATGCGCTCGGAAAACGCAGTACATTATACACAAAGAAGGCTTTTTGTCCTTTGTAATAAGCTGTTAATACTAGTAGTAGTAGTACAGTACTACCACCACTGTGTCCGGGACTCATTGCCACCGGCCGCTTTTCGTGTCAGGTCCTGAGCTCGCCGTACCTGCAGCGCCTGCCTCCCTCTGCTCGCGTCCCGGTAAGCAGCAAATGACAAGACCCAGTACCAGTACTCGATTACCTGTGCTTATCGATGGCTTTGCAGCCGTAGTAAAACCTTTTAATTGTAACTACCGCACTTGTACTTGACGCCTTGTGGCGACGTGCACCATGTAGGGAGTAGTAGTAACTGTGTTGTGTCACTGTGCACGCAGGAGCAGGAGAGATCGGCCGCCGGCGTGGTCGTGGCGGCGGCGGAGGAGCAACCGCCGGCGCTGCGGCCGAGCGACCTGAGGAGCCGTGGGCTGTGCCTGGTGCCGATCTCGTGCACCGAGCATGTCGCCGGCGGCAACGGCAACGGCAACGGCGCCGACCTATGGTCGGTGGCGGCGGGCATGGCGAAGGCGACGACGACTGTGACGGCCGCCGTGGAGAGGAGCAAGAAGGCAGCCGCCGCCACTGCCGCATTGCTGCGTGGTGATCGTCCCGGGCAGCAGCTGGCCTAAGCTGATGACTGCAATATACTCCACTCTACTCCACTTTCTTGACAGCTGCAGGGGGTTTAGAATTAAGCCAAATCTTTTGGGGGATAATCTGTCTTAGAAATCGACTACTAGTACCTTTTGCTGTTCTTTTGGAGGGTTTGCTGCTAAGTTCATGGAAAATTGGAAAGTGGCCCAGGGATCCACATTCCATCGCAGCAAGAACTGAAGTGTGTAAATGGAAGGGGGTTTAGCTGATTAAAGTACTAATGCTCCTGCTTAAGCTTTCTTTTTAAGCTTAGAAAGACACTTGATGCGATGATGCCGAGATGCATTGGACACGAATATCTCTGCGGCATCGAAAGGTACTCGATTGTGCTGGAGAGCAGTGCAGTTGGCAGGCTTCGATATCGGTGGTTTGTATAGGGGATAAACTCCAGATTATGCTCGCTTCCTTTATTGTCCTCGGTAGTCGGCTTGGCCATCCTTGGAAACTGCGCAACATGTTTTCTTTTTGTTTTTTATGGCATACGTTTTGATGCAAACCAGGAGTACTGCAATACTCTCCTGTTTCAAGAATAAATTAACTTTTATACGTACTCCATGTTAACCTCCTGTGTACCGTGTACGGTTCCAAAGAGTTTACTCCTACTGAGGTCACTGAAGTGAAATAAAACTAACGTGTGGGATGAGCAAATCAGCAAACGTTGCAGGCAGGCCTGAGCGCACGCAGATGGAAGCATGTACTCCACGCAGATGGAGTAGTAATAATCTTTTACGCAGAGCCGCTAGACGGGACACGAATAGCCGGTGGTTCCAAAAGACCAGGCAAGACGGCAATCATTCAAAAGGCCAGGGAAAAAGACTGTACTCTGAGCAAAATGGACGGTTCTTCAGGAGAGTTTCATCTTGGTATTTTATTTTTATTAATGCACAGTTTTTGGCACCTTTGAAAATGGTCGCTTCAAATAATTTGACGGTGTTTGATGTTACTTACTCAATCTTGGATGTATATCCAGATTTAAATCTAGAATTGATTTTTTTGGAGATAGGGAGAAGGTTTCTTATGGTCTGTTCGTTAGCTTTAACTGTACATATTTTGTAACTTAATTTTAGAGTTAATTTATGATATTTATTCATCGTAGGTTAATTTTCAATATTGATTTTTAATCGCTAATAATAATATATCAAAGTTTTACTTATAAATCATTTTTGGGTTTTGGTTACTTCGTTAAAGTTTTCTACAGGTTATCAGTTCCAGCTCAAACGATCCAAGCATGGATCTACAGTGCTTTTTAGAGTAAGGCTAAAATGACAAGATTTGGTACAGAAAGGATGGTTGGGGGTATAACTTTTTTTTTTTGGGAAGGGGTGTGTTGATCAGATGAGTATTACGATTGAAATGCTTATATTTATAAACAAATTTTAATTAGTCGAAATACCTCAAATTTTAATTAGTCGAAATACCTATATTTGTGGATAGAGGAATAGAAAACAAGTAGTCTAGTCAACTTTTTAATTGCCACAAAGTATTTTTAAAAATAAATTATTGATTTTATTTAGTGTCCCTATAAATAAACTGTAAAAGGCGAAGTGAACGTAACTTAACTAGCGTAGCTTAACTAGTGGTTGAGTTTCTTGTAGTAAAATCTATCCACATAAGTTTAAGTTTTGGACATGACATGGACACTCGCAGTTACATCTACTTGTTTTTTAGTGGTAGGTGACGTACCTGTCGATATCGAGATGTATGTGGTGATTTTTTTTGTTTTAAGATATGACCTGTCTTTCAGAGATGTTTATAGGATAGGAGGTAGAGTGTGCACATGTTAAGTTGTGAGCGTCTATGTTGATATTGTATCTTTTTAAAAAGTAGAATGTAAAAGGTAACCACGTGAATTCTAAAACACATTTACTTCCAATTATCTATCTCAAATCATTTTAGGGTCAATTGACAGTATATATTTGTTGCAAAGATAGTTGGGCCTACTCTGTTTGAAGAAAACCGTTCGGCCGGCTTGAGCGCTGGTCGTTACCCGTGCGGCCGTCGTCCGATTTGGACCGTACCGTAGAGCCCAAAAACAAGAAGCACAATCTGTAAGGCAAAAGTCCATTTTACACGCTCAAACTCATACGCTTATCTAAAATGCACCCCCGATATAAAACCATGTATAATACACTCGTGAACTGTCTATACCGGACACTTAACCCCCGCTCGACCCTTTTTTACCATGGCGAGGGCTAACGTGGTATCCGACGTATCAAATTTCGATCATTTTTTAAATTTTAATCTCAAAGTTTTAATTATTTAATAGAAATTAAGTCTTCATTTCCATTTTAGAAAAACAAGTACAATTTAAAAATTAAAAAAATATAGGCTCCACATTAGCTAAAACCAATGTGCAAACCACCTTGAGACCTATATTGCACTGTTTGACAATTGAGGGACCCGATGTATCTGATACTACATTTAACTCACTCAAACACACTCGCGTGCGTGCACACACACACAAAATTAACTAGGGCACCATGGTGACTGGGCTCCAAGATTCAAATTAAGAATATACCCAATTTGAATGAGTATGAATTTTTTGAAAAGTATTTAGGTACGAACATTAACTTCTTTACTAACAAATTCAAACAAGTTTGAACCGAGTTTGAACATTTTTTTTGTTAGATTTTGATTCTAGGTATATAGCATCCAAACATATAATTAGTTATGTATGTAATAATGGATTGTGAAATAAAGTTGAGTTTGAGTTGTTTTGCATCTAGGTATAGTTATGAATCAAATTCTTATACCAAGGTATATACTCACAATTTGAAAAATTTTAAAAAATTGAGTGAATTTGTGTATTTCATATATTGGTGCCCAGGAACAAATGTATGAAATACACAAATTCACTCAAAATTTTTAAAAATTTTAAATTGTAATTATATACCTAGATACAAGAATCTCATTAAGAACGAAAATCAAATTTTGGGCGGAGGAAGTAAGAACGAAAATTGAACTCGCTATCAAGTTAAGCAACCTAAAATGAACTTATATTCCATGAGTAAAATATTCGGAATAAGTTCACTTGAGGTCCCTCAATTTGTTGTCCAGATCGAAATTCATCCTTGAGCGCAAAAACAATGCAAACGAGATCCATCGGTAGTATTGTGTCTTATTTGGCTAACGTGGCGCCTACGCGGCTTCTTTTGACTAGGTCTTCGGCTCACGTGACATAGACGTGACGCTTACGTGGCAATTTGATCCTGGGAAAATAATTTAAACCGTGGGATCCACATATTAGCTACAGATGAAAAAATAAAAAATGGTGAAGCTCGCCATGTGGCCCCACATGTCATCCTCACTCCTTCCTCTTCTCTCTATCCCCTCTCTCCTCTCTCTCTTCTTCCTCATCCTCCCTCCTCCCTTCTTCCAGCAGCACGCTGCCGCTAGGAACCGCCTCCGCCGCCTCGACCTCGAGCGCGTCCCGGGCGTGGTCCTCCTCAAGCTCCGCAAGGCGTGTGGCCGGCACCAGTGGAGCAAAGGAGCGACGTCGAGAAGAGGGACGACTGCGGAGAGGGTGCCGACCTGGATCTGCGCGGATGGGAAGGACGGGCGGTGGATGGCTGGGTGGGCGGTGACCTCGGCGAGGCGGGGAGACAATGGCCGTCGTGAGGGCGGTGATGTGGTGGTTGGCCACCTCGCGTCACCGACGAGGTTGGGGTTGGCTGAAGAGGGCCACGGAGGCTATGTGGCATCGCTGTCTGAGCTCCCCCGCCAGGCGGCCCAAGTGGCGGACAACTTCCGGGAGCTCGCCCGCCGCCCACCACCGCTCCGCTCGTCGCCCCTCTGCACCGCCCACAACCGCTTTGCCCATCGCCCCTCTACGTCGCCCGTCGCACTGCCGCTCCACCTGTCGCCTCTTTGCACCGCCCACCGCCGCTCCGCCTTCTTCTTGCAGTGCAGGGGGACAGCGAGGATAAGAGAAGAGAGAGGAGTAGGAGGTGGAGAAGGCGAGGAGCTCACCCATTGCCTGCCGCTACTCCGCCTGCCGTAGCTCCCCTTCGCTCCGCCCGTCGCCCCTCTGCGCCGCCACCGCTGCCACTGCCGCTCTGCCCTTCTGTAGTGCACAGGAGAGAGAGAAGGGGTAGAGAGAAGAGGGAGGCGTGAGAATGACACGTAGGGCCACATGGGCCCCACCATTTATTATTATTTCCTGTGTAGATGACATGTGGATCCCATAGTTTTAATCTTTTTTCCAGGATCAAATTGCCACGTAAGCGTCACGTCAATGTTACGTGGGACAAAGACCTAGTCAAAGGAGCCACGTAGACGTCACGTCAGTCAAACCGAGCACAATACTATCGAGGGACCTCGTTTGTACAGTTTTGTAAGTTGGGGGATGCGTTGTACCTAGTTTGCGCTCAAGGGACGTCTTTCAAACTCAGCGATAAATTGAGGGACCTCAAGTGAACTTATTCCAAATGTTTCCCAACTCCACGGCCCACAGGCTCAGCCTGCTAATTCCAGCCATTCGGCCTAGTTTGCACGTAACTGTCGACATCTGTAGCCATTGCACGCATTAGACGGCGGGCAGTTTCGTCACCGTTTCGAGCTGTCTGATGACTCAACGACGAACACACGTAATATGTTCCTGCTCGGTTTCGTCCTCCTTGTCGCACAGCTTACATTGACTCGTAACCTTTCCTTACGTTTTAAACGAACCAACTAATCAGGTTACGAGGACTATAATGAACGAATCCACGGATCTTGCTGGAAGCAATTGAATAATCGCCCAACACGAGTTAATTTCTTGTTTCCAAAGCAAAGTCTCCTGATAGTCATACAGGTCTCGGTCTCACAAGAGCCGCACTGCGATTTGGCCTCTGGAATCGAAAGAGAGTCGCGGCAAAATGGTGGATAAGTAGATCTCGATCCACCACCAGAAAACGCCAAGCAGCACGACGACGACGACGGCAACGCCTTCCTGCCTCGCCAACGAGGCAACGAGACCCGTACAAGTACATGCAGCTATTGCATCCGCATTTCAGGCGTCAGCCATGGCGTATGCAGAGATGCCTGGATTGTCTCGCAAGATCTGATCCATTTCGCCTTAATCTTCTAGAAGCACAAGCGCCGCTCGGTATAAAGGCCGGCGCAATGTCACAAGTAGCTGCACACTGCAGTGCACCAGAGTCACAGAAACATCAAACATTCGTGAGCTCAGATCAGCTAGCCATGGATAACGCCTACATTGCCGTTCTCTCTGTAGCTATCCTCTTCTTGCTCCACTACTACCTCGTCGGCCGCGGCAATGGCGGGAGCGGGAGCAAGAAGGCGCCGCGGCTGCCGCCGGGTCCACCGGCTGTCCCGATCCTGGGACACCTCCACCTCGTCAAGAAGCCGATGCACGTCACCATGTCCCGCCTCGCCGAGCGGTTCGGGCCGGTGTTCTCGCTGCGCCTCGGCTCGCGCCGCGCCGTGGTGGTGTCGTCGCCGGAGTGCGCCAGGGAGTGCTTCACCGAGCACGACGTGACCTTCGCCAACCGGCCCAGGTTCGAGTCGCAGCTGCTCGTCTCGTTCAACGGCGCCGCGCTCGCCACGGCGAGCTACGGCGCGCACTGGCGCAACCTCCGCCGGATCGTCGCCGTGCAGCTGCTCTCCGCGCACCGCGTCGGACTCATGTCGGGGCTCATCGCCGGCGAGGTGCGCGCCATGGTGCGGAGGATGTACCACGCCGCGGCCGCGTCCCCCGCCGGCGCCGCGCGCATCCAGCTGAAGCGGAGGCTGTTCGAGGTCTCCCTCAGCGTGCTCATGGAGACCATCGCCCATACCAAGGCGACCCGCCCCGAGACGGACCCAGACACCGACATGTCCGTGGAAGCCCAGGAGTTTAAGCAGGTCGTCGACGAGATCATCCCGCACATCGGCACGGCCAACCTGTGGGACTACATGCCGGCGCTCCGGTGGTTCGACGTGTTCGGCGTCAGGAACAAGATCCTCGCCGCGGTAAGCCGGAGAGACGCGTTCCTTCGCCGTCTGATCGACTCGGAGCGGCGGAGGCTGGACGACGGCGACGAGGGCGAGAAGAAGAGCATGATCGCCGTGCTGCTCACTCTGCAGAAGACAGAGCCGGAGGTGTACACCGATAACATGATCACGGCTCTTTGCGCGGTGAGTTCATCGTCTGCTGTTTTATCTTTCTGATATCTGAATTCACTCATTGGTGCGTAGTTTTCTTTTGGTTATCATCGGTATAGCTTTCTTACTTTCTTAAGTACTCAGTAGCCTTACAATTATGAAAAAAAAACAATCAGTAGCTTTTTACATACATGGTTTGAGCCAGTTTAGTAGCAGTGTGGCACTATCAGAAGTATTCCTGTTGTTTGCTTATCACTATCAGCAGTATCTTTTTCTAGGAACTGAATTCATTATTCATTAGTACAACTTGTTTGTCTGCCTATTGATTGCTTTAATTTATTTCTTCTATGCAACCCTCTAATAGTAATACTAGTATACTCCCTCCAGACCTATAATTATTGATTTTTGATAAGGTTGAGGTTAAGTTTTTGTAATTTTGATTGTCAATGACTTTAAAAATATTTAACTTAAAGGAACTAGAACAGCATATATAGATTTATCTTTCAAAGTACTATAAGAATATTAAATATGCATTTATTTATTGTATATATTGTAATAGAGAAATAAAGTTAAAGATGTATTTTAAAGATCGTGTCATTATTCAAAACATTAAGAATTATGGAATCGGAGAGTAGTAGCCTTTTATATGAAGTATCATCAATAATTTTCTTCTCACTGTCAGTGTAGCTTTACTTTGTAAAGCACCTAATAAGTAGCCTTGGAGTAATATTTTGAAAGATCACCTAGTTTCCTTATAATTGTATAAAAGGAAAACAATCAGTAGCTTCTTACATGGTTGAGTCACCGAGAGCCTCTCTGGCATTAATTATCAGCAGTATTGTTTATCATGGTAGTAGCACGATAGACTATTCAATCCCGGGTGATTAACATCCTTCTCGTAATATTGTATTCTTTGTTTTTCCTTAAAAAGCTACCAAACTCTTGGAACTATCATAATTCATTTTTTGACAATTTGAAACTATTGTACATGATCCCCAAAAAAAAAAATTGAATTCTTAGTTCCATTCTCTTGCCATGCAGAACTTGTTCGGTGCAGGAACAGAGACAACCTCAACGACAACAGAATGGGCGATGTCGCTATTGCTGAACCACCCCGACACACTGAAGAAAGCGCAAGCCGAAATCGACGCATCCGTCGGCAACTCTCGCCTGATCACCGCCGACGACGTGACTCGCCTCAGCTACCTCCAGTGCATCGTCAGGGAGACGCTGCGCCTATACCCGGCCGCGCCGATGCTTCTCCCCCACGAGTCCTCCGCCGACTGCAAGGTCGGCGGCTATAACGTCCCGCGCGGGACGATGCTGCTCGTCAACGCGTACGCCATCCACCGTGACCCGGCGGTGTGGGAGGAGCCGGAGAAGTTCATGCCGGAGAGGTTCGAGGATGGCGGGTGCGACGGCAATCTTTTGATGCCGTTCGGGATGGGGAGGCGGAGGTGCCCCGGCGAGACGCTGGCGCTGCGCACGGTGGGGTTGGTGCTGGGGACGCTGATCCAGTGCTTCGATTGGGAGAGGGTCGACGGCGTGGAGGTCGACATGACTGAAGGTGGCGGACTCACCATCCCCAAGATCGTGCCGTTGGAGGCCATGTGCAGGCCGCGCGACGCCATGGATGGTGTTCTTCGGGAGCTCGCCTGATTGCGTGGTTTACATCTCCAGGATGAAACAAAGGTATCGAGCTTAATAGCCATAAGCCTCTTGTGAGCATACGCGTTTTGTGAATTTGTGAGTTGTGATATGTAAATTACATGTAGAGGATTAATTAGGAAGATGATGACTTCGCTAGCATGAGACATGTGCTTTACTGAGGGATCAGTCTGTATCAATGTGCAATAATCCTGTATTTCAATTTCCTATTACTTGTATGGTGTATACGGTCAAATATTATCACAGTCAATACAGGAGAACAAATTAAATTACTATGACCTTGTAGTTGTATGTACGACCAATGTGCAAAATATCTGTCACTCAGCTAGCCATTTAGCCAGCAATTAATATAGCTGCATTGTTGGTATCAGTTATCTGCAAAGGTTATAACTCCATAGTCTTTTAAGCCGGTAAACGGCTTACAGCAGACTGTACCTCTTTCAAACACCAATTTTCAAAAACTGCTGCTACAGCAGGGTTTTTTTAGATAATGACAAATGCTTGTAAACCAGGTGTTTTGTCCCTTGTTTGTGAGGAGAGGCTTCCTGGGCTTTTGGCCACGCAAACAATAGCCGAGTAAAAATGTAGCCCACCTAAGCATTCCGCGTGGAATTCGTATGGCTCTCAGTAATCGGGAAAGAACAATCTCACATTCTCGCAATGGATAGTAATGGCCCGTTTCCTATTTTCCCCACTGGAAATTCTCATGTTAGGAGGTTGTGATGGTAGTAATGGATAAATAAATGGCCTAAAACCATCCCCATCGGGTCCAGCAGTGGCGTGGATGATCCTCCATCCCTGCTTTCCGGTCCCCGCTAAGACCCGAACAGTATATGGAGGTCGGCCCATGAAAACATGGGCAAATGGCCATGGTATATAAGCATGTTGAGTTCATAACTTTAACAGTTATTCCCTCAGCCACATCATAGATTCTGAGTCCACCGTCGACACCTCCACCACGAGATTACTAGACCACGACCAAGGTCAACACTCAACCAAGAAGCCACTTCCCACCTAAGTGTTTGAATTTCTTTAAGATGAAGTTGAATAAAGATGAATATGAAGATTAAATGTTTCACGTAAAATAAGGTGATATTAACATGTAATCAATTGTGTTTTAATTATTGCAAACTTAAAAAATAGATTTATTTGATATTTTAGAATAACTTTCATACAGAAAATTTTTGCACAAAACGCACCGTTTAGCAGTTTAAAAAGCGTGCCACGAAAATCTGGAACTTAATCCAACAACAGCTGTTGGAGTTCCGAACGGGACCTTCAAAGAAACCACCCTAATTTCCCATCAATGTTGCTTGAGCTAACTGCCTAGAGTCTAGATTGGGACTCCAAGTTGAGTAGGTGTCACCAACCCACCACCCCTGTCTAGGTCTAAAGTCACAACATCTCATTTCCTCAACTTTCCCAACTCAACTTTCTCGTGTTCCGCGCGTAGCTTTCAAAACTGCTAAACGGTACATTTTTTTCAAAAAATTTTTATATGAAAATTGCCTAAAAAAATCATATTAATCTATTTTTAAAAATTTTTAGTAAATACTTAATTAATCATAAGAAAATACGTTTTTCCGTTTTACGTGCGCGGAAGGTGAGTTCTTAACCTCACCTCCCGAACACACCCCAAGTTCCTCATTGCCATTTCTAAGTTTGGCGTTCTCTTTAATGATCAACATCGTTAGCGATGGCGAGTACAAAACCGAGTACCACAAGATAAGCCGAACGTGTATGTGACGCCGACGGTTGTATCTTCCGATGTACTAAGGGGTTCTTTGGTTTATTCTCAAACTTTACTACACTTAAATTATGCAAATTTTGACTTTTAAAGGCACGGGTTTAGTTGGCTTCATCCATGAAGAAGACGAGCAGGTGGAGGAAGCTGGCCTTCGAACATGATGGACGGCGCGGCCGGTACGTACACATATATCGTTGTCGCATTCACGAACCTCCGGAAATTCGTTCGAATGCTTCCTCCGTCCCAACTGTGGTTTTACCGATCGGTACTGAAGACATCCTTAGTCCGATTCAAGCGGCGCGTCACCCGTTACCGGTGGTGCTCCGCCGCTGGTGACTCTGTAAGCGGTGAAAAATGAAAATGCATCAGGATGAGGTAATTAGTGCACAGTATAGGGCTAAAACAACTGTACACGGAAATTATCTTTTGAATAAAACCAAAAGTATAGGGCTAAAACATCCTGCTCCATCAATCTCGGGTCGACACTTCACATCACAAACGTGCAATGATTTGGCTAAAAAATCGTGGTCCGATGCAGATATCCAATTCCTGGACTCCATGACAGCAGCTATCGCTTCCATAATCCATAGACGACGACAGAGATGGCATATGCAACACTGTACGTAGTACTGTACCCACAAGGAAATATCTGCAGCAGATATATCTAACGCTCTGAGCTATAGCTAGCTGCTATCGTAAATCCAACTAAGTATCGACCTCTCTGTAACCATGGACAAAGCCTACATTGCCGTCTTCATCGTCATCCTCTTCTTGCTCGTCGACTACCTTCGGGGCGGCGGTGGCAGGAGCAATGGCAAGAACAAGGGGATGCAGCTGCCGCCGGGTCCACCGGCCGTCCCAATCATCGGCCACCTCCACCTCGTCAAGAAACCGATGCACGCGACGTTGTCCCGCCTCGCCGTGCGGTACGGGCCGGTGTTCTCGCTGCGCCTCGGCTCGCGCCGCGCCGTGGTGGTGTCGTCGCCGGAGTGCGCCAGGGTGTGCTTCACCGAGCACGACGTGACCTTCGCCAACCGGCCCCGGTTCGAGTCGCAGCGGCTCATGTCGTTCAACGGCACCGCGCTGGCCATGGCGAGCTACGGCCCGCACTGGCGCAACCTCCGCCGGATCGCCACGGTGCAGCTGCTCTCCGCGCACCGCGTCGGCCTCATGTCGGGGCTCATCGCCGGCGAGGTGCGCGCTATGGCGCGGAGGCTGTGCCGCGCTGCCGCCGCGTCCCCGTGCGGCGCCGCGCGAGTCCAGCTGAAGCGGAGGCTGTTCGAGCTTTCCCTCAGCGTGCTCATGGAGACCATCGCCCAGACCAAGGCGACCCGCCCCGACACTGACCCGGACACCGACATGTCCCTGGAAGCCCAGGAGTACAAGCAGGTCGTTGACGAGATTCTCGGGCGAATGAGCACGGGCAACCTGTGGGACTACATGCCGGCGCTCCGGTGGTTCGACGTGTTCGGCGTCAGGAACAAGATCCTCGCCGCGGTAAGCCGGAGAGACGCGTTCCTTCGCCGTCTGATCGATGCGGAGCGGCGGAGGCTGGACGACGGCGACGAGGGCGAGAAGAAGAGCATGATCGCCGTGCTGCTCACTCTGCAGAAGACAGAGCCGGAGGTGTACACCGATAACATGATTACGGCTCTTTGCGCGGTGAGTTTATCTCAAACTGTATACTGTCTTTCCAGGAACGGAATCCATTCACTAGTGCATGACACTTATCTGCCTGCCTATTGATTGCCCTAATTTATATTGATTGTTTGGATGTAATCCACGATAATTCTAACTAGCTGGGTGCACCGTGCAATTGCACGGCTAATATCCATACAAAATTATCTTCTTTTATATATGAGTTTACTTGATATTTGTTAAATAGCTGTCGTGTTATCTTAGAACTTTAAAAGACAGAACCTTATCATCTCTATGTTTCTAAATTTATAATTTTTAAAAGTCACATCAGTCGTTACTTCTTCTTTATCACCCATTTATTTGCTTATTCGATCTACTACGACTTCTATTCATCCACCTTGGAATTTTAAAATTGGATCTTATATTATAAATTTTAGAGTTAATTATCTTGTTGGTTTTCATTTTTATAATTTTTAGAAGTCCCATCAAACGCCGCTATTATACTCCTCTACGGCTCGTCCGCCGCCTCATCTCTTTATTGTTATTGGAATTTTAAAAATCGAACATAATTATCGTTAGTGTTCATTTTGAACTTTCTAGAAGTCCCGCCAAACCATCAACAACATTGCCATTATACTCTTCTACGGCCCGCCCGATACCTTTCCTTTTAATTATCATTGAGATTTTAAAAATCGAACGTGATTATCATTGTAGTTTATTTTTTACTTTCTAGAAATCCTACCAACAACCGTGATTGTGTTGCTTAACGGGTTGCCCGCTATCTCTCCTCTTAATCGCTCATTGAGATTTTATTTAGGGTTTTGTTTACCGTTTTTACACCCGCTACCTTGCTCTTTATTATCATTGAGATTTTACAAATCAAACGTGATTATTATTGGGGTTTATTTTTTACTTTCTAGAAGTCCCACCAACCACAGTGATCATGTTGTTTCAACAGCCCGTCCATCATCCCTCCTCTTAATCGTCATTGGGATTTTATTTGGGGTTTTGTTTATAGTATTTAAATATCCCATCAACCGCTGTTACCCTACTTTTTTACGGTCATGTTGTTTATCCCCTCTTTATTGTTATTTTATTATCGTTGTGTTTCTAAATGGATTGTGTTTTTTGAAAATTCCATATTTTTTATTCCAATACTATGTTATTTATAAATTTTATTCTTACTTGATGTAACGCCCCGGCACTCGTTAACCGATAACACCAGCTAACTCATGCCGAGGTGCTACGCATTACCTGTGAGATAGTACCAGTCCCAGGATACACTAGCTGGTACACACAGAATAAACATGGAATCAAAGTAGATTAATATTACATCACTGGGTTTTAGTCCTTACATAAGTTGCCATCCTGGACAGGCCCAAGGATGAGCAACGCAACAAATCAAAAGTCCATAAAGCAAAAGTCAAAAGCAGCGGCAGCTAAGCGTCTGGGCGACCGTCTTAATCCACAGGCGAGGGCTTGGGGCTAGGCACGATCCTTCTAGAAGTCCTCGTACTCGGCTTGCTCCTGGAGGTACTCCTCGGCGGTCGGGTCGACGTCTTCATCTCCAACCTCTAAAGATATATTATATAGCAAGGGTGAGTACTTTACGTACTCAGCAAGCCGGGGAAAGAATGACATGCTTGGTTAAGACAAGGAGAGCTAGGGTTTTATTTGCGAAAGCAGCCTTTTTGGCGAAAGCGATTTAGTTCACAAAACTCTAGTGAGTCAAAATTTTAGTTGTCGGGAGGGGGCTCACGCCTCGACCCATTCCACAAGTTGCTTTGCAACAACTTGTTACAAGATCAACAATTAATTGATTAACTGGTTTCCTCTATTAGTTTCTTTCTGCTTTCTCAGCAAAACCATCACATCCATAAAATCATCATTTCCTTATTTCACATAATTAACATCGCCATCTCGGCACAACCACACCTTCTCGGCCCTAACAACACCCTGGTGCCAAGCGACACCCCAGGTCACACAGACTCGTTCCTAACCACAAAGGTTAGCCGTCTGCCACATAGGCGGACTCTGGAAACGTAACCCTTCCCACCAACCACTTTCATCAAACATTTGTCAAACAAAACTACGCTATGAGAAACACCTTAAACTCACCCTTGACCGTGGGCACGGCTGTTCGAACAGTTCATTAAACTCTGCAGAGGTTGTACGCTTTACCCACACGACACGAAACTGATACCGTGTACCCGTCGGCAACGGAAGTTCATGACAAGTCCTTTCCAAAGTTAACCCATGAAAATCGCACACCACCTAGTTGGGCCAAATCTCTCAGCCGAGCATCAGGCAGTCGCAGCCGTCATCCACTCAGGAATACCGAGGATGCCTCCTACTCCTACTCGGTACCGTGTGCCACTTAGAGGCAACAAAACACCCAAAAGGGCCATAAGATCCAACACTTCGTCTCCTCATCCTCGGCATCCCACAACTATTGGCATACCAAACTCCCATGTGATAACCATTTACTTAGCCAGGGGTATCCCATAAATACCCGTGCGGTCGCACTATAACATGTTTGGATGAATTTCTCAAAGGAATCGGTCCTTAACGATAATACGCGATCGAACCACAAAGGCACGGTCTCGTATCATCACCATTTTCACAACTCATTTTATTTCGCAACACATCGGTACCACGTACCAGATTTTTAAGCATAAAGTTTGGAAATACCCAAGTTTCCCACACGACAGTACAACGCAAGCACGACTAAGCAAACTACCTCGGTAATCGTATCCAATGGATAGCGATATCGGCGTAAATATGTGTAGCTAACAAGGATAAAGGAATTTAACAACACCCTACGTATAGTGAATGCAACTACTAGGTCGGTCCGTCGGTCGCATAAGCGATCCAAGGCCAAATCAAGAATTATCGTGTACACCTAGCAATATACTTTTCAAACAAAAAAACTTGTAATTATAGGAGCAATGTGGTCAAGGAGGCTTGCCTTGCACAAGATGCGGGTCTTCTTCTTCGAAACCGGCGTCCGGAGCGTCCTCGTACACGTGCTCTATACGCGGAACGGAGAACAAATAAATAAAAAGGTAACAAAACAAGCTCAAATCAAATAAACAAGTGTGCCACTGTGTAGATCTCAATTTTAGAAAAATTTAGAAATTTGAACGAAATCAAACGGAGTTACGGTTGAATTTCTATGAATTTTCGAAGATAAAAGGGTTTTCCTGGAATTTTAGGAATTATTATTAAACGGTAACGGAATCCGTTAGGGCTGACGGCGTGGGGTGGGGCCCACATGTCAGCCAAGAGAGAGAGAGGAGGGGAGTGGGGCCCACCTGTCAGCCGGGGGAGGGGGGTCTTCTTCCTCCCTAGGCTTGCCCGGCTTGGGCCGGTGGTGGCGCCAGGCGGCGAGGCGGCCGGGGAGAGGGAGGCCGGTGGCCGTGGGCGGCGGCGGTGGCCGGGGAGCAGCGGCGGCGGCCGGGGAGCGGCGGAGGCGGCCGGGAACGGCGGGACCGAGAGGGGAGAGGGAGAGGGCGCCGGCGAGAGAGAGAGAAGCCGGTGAGGGGAGGGGCGGCGAGGCGAGGAGAAGGGGTTTCGGCTCCCCTTTTATAGGAGGCAAGGGGCGCGCTGATGGGACGGCGTCGTGGTGGCGGGGGGCTCAAGGTGGCGCGGCGCGGCACGTCGTGCGCGCGGCTCGAGGCCGGACGGGACAGCCGCGCGGCACGGGGCGACATGGGCGCGGGGCGCGAGGCGGTGAGGCGCGCGGTGGGGGCGGCGAGGGGACGCGCGCGCGGCGCGGCGGCGCGGGCACGGCGGCGGCGGGCGCGTGCGGCGCACGTGCGACCGGAGAAGGAAGATGGCTCGGTGGGCCGGGCCAGGCTGAGCGCGAGGGGAAAGGCCCGTGGGCCGAGAGAGAAAAAGAGAGAGAGAGAGCTAGGCCGGGAGAGAGAAAGAGAGGGGGAAAGGGATGGGCCGGCCCACTCGGGGGGAAAAGGGAGAGGGGGGAAAGAGGGGTTGGGCCGAGGAGAAGGGAGAGAAAAGGGGGGGGGGCAACAGAGGTTTCTTTCTTTTTTTTTTAAATTGGAATTTGAGGGGAAAGAAAATATGAGATCTTTTTGGCACAAACCAAGTAAAATCCAAACTTTAAAATCCAAAAAAATTTTAACTGAGATGTTTTTTAATAAATAAATAAATGAAAAGAGGTGTTACACTTGAGCACTTATAATTATTTTTATATTTTCAAAATTTAATTTATTTTTTTATTCCAAATTTTAATTAAACTCGTGTTATAGAGGTGTTACACTTGAGCACTTATAATTCCGAATTTCAGTATATTTCAAAATTGTATTCCTACCTGAACTCTTCCTTTTCTTTTCCTAATTTCAGAATTAATTTTATTTTTATTCCGAATTTTAGCTAATCTCATATTGGATTATTATATGGACTCCTCTTTCAATATTGCTTATTTTTAATTCCAAATTTCAGTTATTTTTAGATTGTATTTCTACTTGGATTCTCATTTTGCTTTTTCTCCAATTAATGTGGGAATTTCTAGCCTCCACAGCGAACGTGGTGCCTCCTTTTAAAGCTGTTTTAATAATATAATAGATATTTATCGCTAGAACCATTAATAGTTCATGGTTCCCTCCTTTTAAGCCGGGCTAGAATAGTTCTAGTCTTTATTGGTAGAACTATCAATAATTCATGGTTAACTTCTTTTTAGCCGGGATGGATAACAAACCACCTCGACTAGTTTAGCCGGGATGGATAACAAACCACCTCGACTTGTTAAAGCCTTGGACGATTGAAAAGGTTCGTTTGGTAGAGCTCCAACTCCTAAATTTAACTTCAGGAGTTGGGTTTGTAGTGGTTTTATAGAGCTGTCTAAACCCAACTCCACCTCTCTAGTTCATTTTGTGAGAGAGCTCTACTCAGCTCCACTCTCATATTAGGTTGAGCTAAAATTGTTTGGCTGAGCTCTAGCTCTAGGAGAGATGGAGCTGGAGCTAAAGCTGTACCAAATAGACCCTTAGTAAGCCAGCTTGGATCAACTCGTTAACCTTAGTTTGTTATAAGTCTAGCTTGCTTTGGCTCGCGAATTGGCTATTTAATAAGCTCTATTTCATTTATATTATATCATCTTTATGATTTCAAATTTATCATTTAGTTTTTTTAATAGTAGAAATGTATTTCTTTTTTGGGTCTTTATCATACAACACACAACCATTAAGGTCTTTAGTTGAAAAGATGGCCTAAGATGATGGGATAAAGCCCCAACTACCCTAAGAAATAATTCTACTAATAAGTATGTATAATACGTCACCCATAGTGAAATAAAACACCATTGACTACCAACTCCAAGAATATAGCACCATTACACATAATATCCTGGAGAGTCGTTGGAGCCAGCTATAATACATACCAATATTGAAGCCAACTAGAAGACATGATAATATTAGAGCCACCTAGAAGACATACATACCAATATTGAAGCTAGCTGGAAGATATAAAGATAACCTATATGGGATTAGACAAATTTTTGTTATTAAAAACTTTATCATTTCGGTGACATCAAATTGACCAACATGGTACATTAGATCCTAAAAAACCATTTTTTCAAGCATCTAGGCACTCCCCGAAGCCAGTTACCAAAAATATTTTTGGCACTTCAAGGATGAAATTTACCATTTGATAATATACACAGTAATAAACACATTTTTATCCAGATACAAAGCTAAAAAGTTGCTTTATTTTGTAACAAAGGTAGTAAGTAATTAAAAACTCACTAAAGACAAAAAATAGTGTGATGTAGTTAAAAACTAAGCACTAGCACAATATATATGAAGATATGGTGATCTCTTCTACTATCGAAGCTAACCGAGTTACTCGCGCGTTGGCTCATTAAGTTCACGATCTAAGAGTCTAACTTGGCTTAACTCATTATGACTAGGAGTTCTAGCTAATCCAAGCTGAGCTTGCTATGAGAATCGAGTTTTTTTCACCTTACCTATTTTCATTATAGCTTTCTTGGCTTCGGCTTTTTACACTTTTTTTTTGGTAAAATTTGCTCTAGGATACTATAGTTTTGTAGCATTTGCTCTTTTTTTGGGTTTGCCATATAACACTCTAGTTTTGTGGTTCTTTACTTAAAAAACACTCAATCCATTATTTTTAATATGTTCCCATTAAAAGAAGAAATAGAACTTTGCAAATGATGATTTTACCTTAGTCCACCTAGCATAATTCAAATTTAAACTTTTTTTTGCAGAATTTAAACATATTTTTTCAAAATTCAAAACTTGTCCCAATTTACTGAAATTAAATACATTTATTTTTTAAAAAATGAAATTTGAAATATTATTTTCTGAATTTTTTAAATTTTTTGTAAATTATTTTTGATTTCAGTAATTCGGGACAGCTTTTAAATTTTGCAAATATTTAGAACCAGCTAAAATTTGTTCGGATTTGAATATGCTAGGTGAACAAGGGTAAAATCATATTTTGCAAAGTTTTATCTCTCCATTTGAAGGGGATATATTAAAATAATGGATTGGGTGGGTTTTGGCAAAGAACCATAAAATTAAAGTGTTCTAAAGCAAATGCCACAAAGTTAGAGTGTCCTAGAGCAAATTTTGTCTTTTTCTTTAACGAAATGGCACTTGGAGTGTGACAATTTTCATGGAATAGAGTAAAATTTGTTATGCAAGTATGATAAAAACTATACAAGAAAAAAAAATAAAACTATGGAATGAGCTCTGAGAGTTGTTTGCTCCTGCTGCAGCCCAGGTTTTTATCTCCTTGATTTCGCCAAAGAAGCTATCGCCGAAAGTTCCTTACACTAGAACACTCGCTGCATATTACACTGTTTGAGTCGATCAGTCAGTGGCAGTGTGGCACTATCAGCAGTATCCTGTTGTTTACTTATCACTATCTGCATCTTTTGTAGTTGTAGGTACTGAATTAATTCATTGGTACAACTTAGTTTATTTCTTCAATGCAATCCTCGACATAATAATAATGCAGTACTACCTTTATCATAAAATTTAAGTATTTTTAAGGTAGGTATTAAGAATATAGATAGGGTAATTAGAGTGTTATAATTGGTGGGGAAGATAATGGTTGTAATTGGTTGGGAGGAGATGGTAGGTGGAGAAATAGCTTTATTTTAGGATAATTTATTGTGCTAGAAATAGTTACATTTTGGAACGGAGGTAGTAACTTTTATCCGAAGAATCATCAATAATCATCAATAATCGATGGGTGTATCATTTTCTTCTCGCTGTCAGTATAGCTTTCTCATTTTCTGAAGCAACTAGTAGCCTTATAATTTTTTGATAGATCACCTGGTACCCTTATAACTCAATTGTATAAAATTAACACTACGTAGCTTTTTACATGGTTGAGTAACTCTAATTATAAGGACTCAACGGTCTCTAGCATCACTGACTATTGTCGCATGCCACACATATAATCAGCACTTACTTTTTTTTCCTCGAAAAGTCAAAAACTCTTGGAATTATTATTAGGGAATAGCTATATTTATAGCGTTATATTTTTCACCGAAAAATAATCAGCATGTATTTATATTGTAAGTCCATAAATTACATATATAAATTTAGTGTATTTACAATGTAACGTTCAAAATTACATATGTAAATTCTAAAATTACATACTAATTATATATGTAGATGAGGTGTAACTATAAATTTTAGTGTATTTACAATGTAAGTCTCCAAATTACATATGTAAGTCCTAAAATTACATACTAATTACATATGTAACTGGTGTGTAAGTGAGGTGTAACTGTAGTGTAAATTTGTATAAAATATATTGTTAAGCGCACAATTTAATTTGCACTCTATTTTCTCTCTTGTCACGCAGAACATGTTCGGGGCAGGAACAGAGACAACCTCGACAACAATAGAATGGGCAATGTCGCTGTTGCTGAAACACCCAGAGACACTCGAGAAAGCACAAGCCGAGATTGACGCATCCGTCGGCAACTCCCGCCTGATCACCGTCGACGACATGTCCCACATCACCTATCTCCAGTGCATTATCAGGGAGACGCTCCGCCTATACCCGGCCACACCAATGCTCCTCCCCCACGAGTCCTCCGCCGACTGCAAGGTCGGCGGCTACAACGTCCCGCGCGGGACGATGCTGTTCGTTAACGTGTACGCCATCCACCGCGACCCGACGGTGTGGGAGGAGCCGGAGAAGTTCATGCCGGAGAGGTTCGAGGATGGCAGGTGTGACGGTAATCTTTTGATGCCGTTCGGGATGGGGAGGCGGAGGTGCCCCGGCGAGACGCTGGCGCTGCACACGATGGGGCTGGTGCTGGGGACGCTGATCCAGTGCTTCGATTGGGAGAGGGTTGATGGAATGGAGGTCGACATGACTGAAGGTGGCGGACTCACTATGCCCAAGGTCGTGCCGTTGGAGGCCATGTGCAGGCCGCGTGACGCCATGGGTGGTGTTCTTCGGGAGCTCCTTTGAATATTTTGGCGTCGTTTGCATCTTCAGGACAAACTCATGTGCTGAAGTACCAAAAGTAAGTAGCAATAAGCTTCTTGTGAGCATACACATGTTGTGAACTTGTGATGTGGTAATAAATTACACGTAGAGGATTTGGAAGAGAATGACTAAGCTAGCATTAGCTCTTTGAGAGGTGTGTTTTAATGAGGGGCCAATTTGTATCAATGTGCAAAGTATGATTATACACGCCAGGTATTTCAATTTCCTATTGCTTGTGTGGTGTATGCGTTCAAATACTATACAGTCAACAAAAGAGAAAAAAATTACTATGAGCTTCTACGACCAAGTGTTCAAAATAACAGTCAATCACTGGTCAGTAAAAATTAAAATTAAAAATATAGTCTTACAAATTCCTGATCTTTACACCCTTTCATCCAAAAAAACAAATCTAGGCTATGTATCTAGATATAGATTATGTCCTGATACATGATCAAAAGTTATTTTTTTTTATGGGATGAAGAAAATGTAGAAAATATAGATTGGATGAACGTCGACGGAGCGACGGTTTCATGTTAATTGATTAACGCTTCAATGGCGTAGAACAGAGTACATATATATGCATATAGAAACAGATCACCCGGGATCCTAAATACAAGGAATAACAACTTATCTCTAATCTACCGGGAGACCATAACTATATGCATAAGATAAGATTACAATTAGTTATAGCTTCTAACACTCCCCCTCAATTTAAACTTCGGATGTTGAGATTGTACTTGAACTCTTCAAATTGCCGAACAGCCAAAGGCTTAGTAAATCCATCTGCAACTTGATCTTTAGAAGAGATATACTCTATTTCCAGTAGTTTCCTAGCTACTCTTTCTCTCACAAAATGATAATCAACTTCAATATGTTTAGTACGAGCATGAAACACAGGGTTAGCAGACATATATTTGGCTCCAATATTATCACACCAAACCTTTGCAGCATTAGGTGCATTAACACCTAATTCTTGCAGTAGAGTTTGTATCCACATGATTTCAGCTGTCACATTTGCTAACGCCTTGTATTCTGCTTCTGTACTGGACCGTGACACAGTTGCTTTCTTTCTTGAACTCCATGACACAAGATTACAGCCTATAAATACAGCAAAACCTCCCGTTGACCTTCTGTCATCTATACAGCCTGCCCAATCTGCATCAGTGAACCCACTAACAAGCAAGGATGGAGATTTACTAATCCTCAATCCATAATTAACAGTATGCTTAATATACCTTAAAATTCTTTTAACTACAATCCAGTGAGTCACAGTAGGAGTATGTAAATACTGACATACCTTATTGACAGGATAAGCTATATCTGGTCTAGTTAATGTCAAGTATTGCAAAGCTCCTACTATACTTCTGTATTGAGTTGCATCATTTTGACCAAGTGGTGTTCCTTCATGAGCTGATAATTTTTCTGAGGTTAGCAAAGGAGTGCTTACAGGTTTGCAATCTTGCATTCCAACTCTGCGCAGAATGTCATTGGCATACTTTTCCTGAGTCAAAATTATTCCACTGTTCACTTTGCTCACCTCTATTCCAAGAAAGTAATGTAAATCACCCAAATCCTTTAAAGCAAAATCTTTGGTAAGATCCTGCAAAAGGGCAGAAGTTGCACTAGCCATAGAACTAGCAACAATTATATCATCAACATAGATTAGCACAAACATGGTTACATTTCCCTTATTATAGAGAAACAGTGAAGTATCTGCCTTGGATGATTTAAAACCTAGCTCATGAAGTTTTGTACTCAATCTTGAATACCAAGCCCTTGGTGCCTGTTTCAGACCATACAATACTTTATCAAGTTTGCACACATAATTTGGTACCTTTTCACTTTCGTACCCAGGTGGTTGTCTCATATAGACCTCCTCTTCAAGAACTCCATGCAAGAAGGCATTCTGTACATCTAGCTGTCGAAGGCTCCATCCTCTAGATACAGCAATAGACAATACTGTTCTGACAGTAGCAGCTTTAACAACAGGACTAAAGGTGTTCTCATAGTCTATGTCATACCTTTGCTTGAAGCCTTTAGCTACAAGTCTGGCCTTGTATCTATCCAGGCTCCCATCTGCTTTTCTCTTTATCTTGTATACCCACTTGCACTCAATCACGTTTCTTCCCTTTTCTGGTGGTAGCAGGTGCCATGTCTTATTTTTTATGAGTGCATCATATTCTGCATCCATAGTATTTTTCCAATTTTTATTAGTAAAAGCTTCATGTAAATTTTGAGGCTCACCTGAGACAGTGAAGCAATCCTATTTAACTGTGCCATCAGTGTACACTTTCTCCTTGCGTATTCCGCTCTGCAGACGAGTCGTGGGTCGTCCCTGTTGAACATCTGCACCTGTATTTACCTGATAGTGTATAGGTTCAGTCGCTTCTTCCTCGGTTTCCTCACCTTGTGTCAGATGGTCAATGTCAGGAGTTGATGGTGTTGGAGACAGTTGCTGCTGCGATGGCTCCTGCTGCTGTCGCTGATCAGAGGCTACCGGAGACTGCTGCTGCTGAGAGGAATGCACAAGAGAAGTGGACGTGGCTTCCTCTGCTGATTCTGCATCACTTTCCACCCCTGTGTTAGCTGCTACGTCTCCCCCAGCTTGTGTACCCTGCGCATTATTTTCTTCTGCAGAAATACTGTTAGCTAGGACATTAAACACATGATCACTCCTTTGTTCATCCCCATGATCAGTACTGGTAGGGAGCAAGGAAGGTGGCAAAAGTGATATCTCAGTGCGGAGGCGAGCGCCGGCGTTGGAATGGAGAGATGAAAAAGGAAACACATTTTCATCAAAGACGATATCACGAGATATATAAACATGACCGGTAGGAATATCGAGACATTTGAACCCTTTGTGCAGGTTGCTATACCCGAGGAAAACACATTGCTTGGATCGAAAGTGAAGTTTGCGATTATTATAAGGACGAAGATTGGGCCA
This sequence comes from Oryza punctata, assembly GCA_000573905.2. NCBI lineage: Eukaryota > Viridiplantae > Streptophyta > Magnoliopsida > Poales > Poaceae > Oryza > Oryza punctata. Next base: position 36,066,388 of record CM002490.2, read on the forward strand.
ACATGCACATCCAAAAATTCGAAGGAATTGATAATTGGGTGTTTGGTGAAATAGGCGCTCTAGTGGCGTTTCAAAGTTGATCACCTTGCTAGGTGTCCTATTTATGAGATAAGCGGCAGTGAGGAATGCCTCATCCCAAAACTTAAGAGGCATAGAAGCATTAGCTAGGAGTGCAAGCCCAACTTCTACTATATGGCGATGCTTACGCTCTGCTGATCCATTTTGTTGATGTGTGTGGGGACAAGACACATGATGAGATATGCCAATTTTTTGAAAGAATGGATGGAGTTTTTCATATTCTCCACCCCAGTCGGTTTGCATAGCAATGATTTTTCGACCAGTGAGTCGTTCAACAAGAGCTTGATATTCATGAAACTTTTGAAACACTTCTGACTTGTGCTTAAGAAAATAAACCCAAGTATATTTGCTATAGTCATCAATAAAGCTAACATAATACTTCTTATTACCAACAGAATCAGGGGCAGGACCCCAAACATCAGAAAAGACTAGTTCCAAAGGATGACTAGACACACTAGATGACCTTGAATAGGGTAATTGATGACTTTTAGCTTTTTGACAAGCATCACAAACCGACTCATTTCTAGACTCAGAACGACAAGGTAACTTATTGTGGCTAATTATTCTTGCAACAATGGAGATAGATGGATGACCGAGACGATTGTGCCATCTTGCAAAGGATGGCATGACACTGAGAGCTTCCTTGGAGACGCCGGGAGGGAGAGGATAGAGACCCCTTTGACGCCACCCTTTAAGAATTGTGTTCTTCGTGACCCGATCCTTAACCAAAAAATATTTAGAGTGAATCTCAAGAAAAGCATGATTATCTTCAGCTAGACGAGAAGCAGAAATAAGGTTCTTTTTGGCTTGGGGAACATGAAGAACATTTTTAAGATGTAATGTACGATCAGGGGTATGAATCAAAGCGTGACCAATATGTTCAATTCTCATACCTGTGCCATTTGCAGCATGTATTTGATCGGTTCCTTTGTACTTCTCCCGGACTGAAAGCTTGTCAAGCTCACTTGTGAGATGATCTGTAGCTCCTGTGTCAATATACCAATTGGTATCTACCCCATATGCATAAGCAGCAGCAGCAACATGGCGCTCATCTGGGACATAATTCTCATCGAAACGGTGCCAGCACTCAGCAGCCACATGACCCCGTTTATAGCAAACCTGGCAGACCGGGCGTGTGTCTGGGCGCTGCTGATTTCCACGCCCGCGTCCTGCACCAGGGTTGCCGCTGTGGCCACGGCCACCGCCGCCACCGCCACCATTGCCACGGCCACGCCCTGCATTGCTGCTTGTGTTGCCGCCGCGAGGAACAAATCCTCCACGGCCTCGGTTTGCCACATTTGCCGTAGTAGCTCCTTGTCGCAAATTCAATCTGTTCTCATAATTCAACAATTGAGCATACAATTCTGTCACCGTGATGGGTTCAACCCTCATCCCGAGTGAGGACACAAACGAATCATAGTCGCCATCTAGGCCATTAACAATATATGCTATAAACTCTTCCTCATCTAGAGGTTTTCCAGCGGAATTAATCTCATCTGCATATGCTTTCATTTTACCAACATATTCAGAGATTGTCATGGTACCTTTCTGAGTGTTGGTAAGAGCAAGTCTGATGTTGATGGAGCGCGCACGTGTTTGTGATCCAAACAGGTCGCCAATCACGCCCCATGCTTGTGCTGACGATCTTGCGCCGGCGACTTGGCTCAGTATGTCGCCAGACAGGGACGAGAGCAGGAAGCCAAGAACTTGCTGGTCGTTGGCAAACCACTCTTCAAAGGCAGGATTGGATTTCATCACTGTCTTCTCTCCTTCTTTTGATGTAATCTCTGCAGCTGGAGGCACGGTCTTGCCGTTGATGTAGCCTTCCAGACGAGCGCCACGGATGGTTGCCAGAACCTGTGCCGACCAGACGGCATAGTTCTGCTTTGAGAGCTTCTCCGAAACCTGTACGCCAAGAAGAGGATTCACAGCGCCGGTGGAGGAGGAAGAGGAAGCCATGACAGTCTATGTCGAAGGCTCTGATACCATGTAGAAAATATAGATTGGATGAACATCGACGGAGCGACGGTTTCGTGTTAATTGATTAACGCTTCAATGGCGTAGAACAGAGTACATATATATGCATATAGAAACAGATCACCCGGGATCCTAAATACAAGGAATAACAACTTATCTCTAATCTACCGGGAGACCATAACTATATGCATAAGATAAGATTACAATTAGTTATAGTTTCTAACAGAAAAATGTGCTTGAGATATGTGCTCAAGTGAACTTCCCTTGGATTTCCAACCACGGATTGACTTGGCAGAGGCACAGACTCATGACCCATTAGGATTTGGTAACCGGTTCGGTACCTACTCTATATCTGAAGCAGCGTAATGCCTTACCGCTTTACACCTTGCTTTGAGTTCGATCCACCTATTCACTGAATTGACTAAGTAAATCTCAAACCCTTATTATGTCAATCTAAACTGAGGTTTTTCCTTTACCCTAAAACACTCTAGATTTGTGGCATTTGTGACATGACACTCCAATTTTGTAGTTCTTTGCCGAAACACACTCTAACCATTATATATATATATATATATATATATATATATATATATATATATATATATATATATATATATCTTTGGAATGGAGATATATAACTATGCAAAATATGATTTTACCCTTGGTTCACCTTGCATATTTAATTTGAACAATTTTGGCTAAATTTAAAAATATTTAGAAAATTCGTAGCGATGATAATGTTAACAATCTTCTGGATGAGCTCATTGCTCGGACTCGCATATACTTGTTCTATGCTCTACAGGCCAGATCATGAATTAGTAACTGCATCCAATCTCCGAAAAGTCCCGGTTGTTTTGATTTTTGGAATGGAATATTTACGGAATCCCCATGAATAGGATCAAACTCTATTCCATGCTCTTCCAGCCGTAGACCTCTTACTCTTCTTCTAGCTTATTAACTTGTCTTTCCGCTTTGTCACTCTCGTATTCTGATGATTTTTGGGGGTGTGAATATCTGTAGGGGCGCAAGTTAATGGGTTCAGTACCTTCGGGGGATCGAATGAAGGCCCTCTCGACTGAGCATATCATCTAGGATCCACTCCCATATGCACAGTCTACTCAACTGAACAACACGTCCAGTCTACAAATGACTCCAAGATCCCTCTTATCCTGGATCCCTGCGCGACAACCAAAAGTTAACCCAAATTAGGGAATCAAAAATATTTTACAAAAATATTCAAATCCATATAATAACATTTCAAAGAAAAAGAAAAAAATGAATGTGTTTGGTTTCCGTAATTTGGAACAAGTTTTAAGTCTTATACAAAATATGTTCAAATTTAGCCAAAGTGTATTCAAATTTAAAGTATGCAGGGTCCTAGAGCAAATGTCAATCTAAAGTGTCGTAAAGCAGATTTTGTCTTAGGAGTTAGGGAAGAGATCGATAGAGAGAGGGGAAGGGGATGTCAGGAACAACGCCAGCAAGGTGGAACGAGATGGTGTCTAGAGCTGTGGCCAAGGAAGAGCAATGGCGGCAACTAGGACCGATCAAGAAAACTCTATATTTTGTGGACATAATCTAGGCTTTTGGATTGTGATCCAACGTGTCGAAACCTCCAAGATTCGGTTCCCAATTTTCTTACACATATTACATATTGATCAAATAATTGAATACTTCAAATACTTTCTTAACGACTTCTAACTTATTTGCTAGGAAGGGCCTTCTGCTCTTGGGCTCTAGGCAAACAACACAAGCAAAAGGAAAAAGTTCACTTTACTCCCTCAAATATATATATGTCTGAGTTTCAATTGTCCCTCGATTATAACCGTACCCTTAACTTATAAAACCACATCAGTTAAAACCGTCATCCAAGATAATCAAGAAACTTAACTTACATTGATTTTTAGATGCTCTGGATGCTCCATATCTCGGTTTTACGGTTAACGGATGCGATTCAAACTCGATTCTTATTTGAGGGACCTAAAGTGAACCAAGTAAAATGCGTTCGTCTTTTGTATGCTTTCATGGGTCGGGCCTCAGGAGAGAAAACTCCGAGCCTCACGGCCCACAGGCCTAGCCCACCAATTCCATTCGTTCGGCCTAGTTTCATACTCATGGAGAGAAATCTCCCCCGACAGTCCACCATTCCATGTCGGGATTACCTATACATTAGCTGACAAAAAATTCTTTCAAAAATTTGATAGGTATAATTATATTTTAACTTACATACAATTACAATGTAACTTACATACAAGTTACATATAAGTTATAATGTAATTACTTTACGATTATATTATAATTATATCTGGTTAAATTTTAATAAGAAAATTTATCGATAAATATATAGCAAAATTGTTCCACGTCGTTTCTCGTCCCCTCTCGACGTCGTAGGCGTTCCTCCTGCTCCGCTAGCTAATCGGGGTGAGGATTTGCTCTAATTCATTGATCAATCATTGAGATACATTCGGGTGGACACTTCACGTCACAAACGTGCACGGATTCTTTTTCTGAATGAAACCAAGCAAGTAGGAGGCCAAAACATCGTACTCCACCCGATGCAGATATCCAATTGTTGGACCCCATCACAGCAGCGATCGCTTGCATAGACGACGTCACAGGTGGCGTACACAACACTGTAACACTGTGTGCGTAACCTCTCAATATATGTAAGCAGCTAGTAGCCGCTATGCGTTAATCCAAGTAGGTATCCAACTAAGTATTTCCGTAACCATGGATAAGGCCTACATTGCCGTCTTCTCCATTGTCATCCTCTTCTTGCTCGTCGACTACCTCCGCTGCCGCCGCCGTGGCGGCAGCAGCAACAATGGCGAGAACAAGGGGATGTTGCAGCTGCCACCGAGCCCTCCAGCCATCCCGTTCTTCGGCCACCTCCACCTCATCGAGAAGCCGTTGCACGCCGCGCTGTCCCGCATCGCCGAGCGCCACGGCCCGGTGTTCTCGCTCCGGCTCGGCTCGCGCAACGCCGTCGTGGTGTCGTCGCCGGAGTGCGCCAGGGAGTGCTTCACGGACAATGACGTGCGCTTCGCCAACCGCCCGCAGTTCCCGTCGCAGCTGCCCGTGACGTTCTACGGCGCCGCGCTCGGCTTCGCCAACTACGGCGCGCACTGGCGCAACCTCCGACGCATCGCCACCGTGCACCTCCTCTCCGCGCACCGCGTCAGGGGCATGGCCAGCGTCGTCTCCGGTGAGGTCCGCCCCATGGTGTGGAGGATGTACCGCGCCGCCGCCGCCGCCACAGGGGGCGTCGCGCGCGTCCAGCTGAAGCGGAGGCTGTTCGAGCTCTCGTTCAGCGTCCTCATGGAAGCCATAGCGCAGACCAAGACGACGCGACCAGAGGTGGACGCGGACACGGACATGTCCGTGGAGGCGCAGGAGTTCAAGAATGTCCTCGACGAGCTCAACCCGCTTCTCGGCGCGGCCAACCTGTGTGATTACTTGCCGGCGCTCCGGTGGTTCGACGTGTTCGGCGTGAAGAGGAAGATCGTGACGCTGGCGAACAGGAGGAACGCGTTCATTCGCCGGCTGATCGACGCGGAGCGGCAGAGGATGGACAACGGTGTCGACGGCGGCGATGATGGCGAGAAGAAGAGCATGATTTTCGTGCTGCTTACTCTGCAAAAGACGGAGCCAGAGGTCTACAGGGATGAAGTGATCATGAATCTCTGTGTGGTGAGTACAACTTTCACCAAGTTGCAAATCATCTCCCTTTTTTTATTTACTCTTTTCGATCACAAATACTTGAAGTTTTAGATATGAACCAATTAAACTCACGTAACTTTTGACTATCGATGAATTTTTTGAATACTTAATTTGAAACCATAAAGAAGATATGTAGAGGTGTTCTATTTTTGTTTTAAAAATACTTTCACAATCTTATGTATCTTCTGGCTTCAATATGTATCTCTTGAGACAGAAGAGAAAAACCAGTCACTCAATAAATAGATGAACCCTTAAAAAAAATTCAAACGTCAATGAAGTGTTAACATCAATATATTGTTCAGTGGCATCAATCCTCTTTCAACCTACTCGCCTTCAAATTTCCTTACGTTTTTTTAATTGTTTCTGAAAACTACATGATCTCATTCACACCCCTTTTCTCTTTGGTGAAGTCATTATTTGCCGCTGGAACAGAGACTATAGCAATGACAATAGAATGGGCAATGTCGCTTCTGCTGAACCATCCCGAGATACTGAAGAAAGCACAGGCAGAAATAGACTCATCCGTTGGAAACTCCCGCCTGATCAATGCAGACGACGTGCCTCAGCTTAGCTATCTCCAGTGCATCATCAACGAAACGCTTCGTCTATACCCGGCGGCGCCACTGCTGATTCCTCATGAATCATCTGCAGATTGCGAGGTCAGTGGCTATCACATTCCAAGCGGAACGATGCTGCTTGTCAACGTGATCGCCATTCAAAGAGATCCAATGGTTTGGAAAGATCCAAATGAGTTCAAGCCAGAGAGGTTCGAAAACGGCGAGTCCGAGGGATTATTCATGATACCGTTTGGGATGGGGAGGCGGAAGTGTCCGGGAGAGACGATGGCTTTGCAGACAATTGGGTTGGTTCTGGGGGCTCTGATCCAGTGCTTCGATTGGGACAGAGTCAATGACGCCGAGGTTGATATGACACAAGGAAGTGGACTGACCAACCCTAGGGCTGTCCCGTTGGAGGCCATGTGCAAACCACGCGATGCTATGTCTGATGTTTTTCGGGAACTCTTGTGAAACATCTTGAAAGTATAATTAAGTTTGACAAGGGGGAACACGGTTATCATCCAATCTGCTGCCTGGATCTTCTTTATGAAATTTACGCAGTACATATGACCATGTGAGAATGAATTATTACAGTTTTTGTCAAACAATGTGTGCATCATATTCTAGCGGAAGTGCTGCTTTAGTGAACCTACGAAACCAATCCATCCGCGTGTTCTTTAATTACTGGAAATGTTGGCTTCTTGTATAGTCCGTGCTATCTAACCCCCCCCCCCCCCCCCCCCCCACCAAAAAAAAAAACTCACCATCAGTGTCCTTCAACGAGGACGAAGATGACGCCACGCGACCGATGATGAGATGAGTGGGGTCTGAGGATGAGGAACAGAGGAAGAGGATAGCGCATGGGTTTCACGTGTCAATGAGGTGGAGAAAAGAAATAGATGGAGTATTTTGGTCCATAAAAAATACGATATGAAAACATAATAGTCCAAAAACATCTCAGGCGTATATAACGAAGATCAAATTTTAGTTGTATTGGAATGGCATGTGTCGGCGTCATGAGTTCAGGGGTATGCTGACTTAGAGCTTGAGGTGGCCCCTTGCGCCCACGTGACCATCCCCCGAGGGGGGGTCGGGCCCGAGGGTGACGTGGTAACCGTCCTCTCTACTTCCCAGCTCACCCCGCTCACCGCTGTAGCAGGGGTCGGGCTCCCCCGACCCCCTCGTGCTACTGTCACGTGTGCTTGGGTAACCCCATTAATGGCAGGGTAGGCGTAGTGCGTCTGTGCGCGCGCGCGTGCCGCGTTAAATGCGGTTAGACACGCACGCGCGCATCTGACACCGGTCACGCCGGCTGACCGGTCTGTGACCGGTGCAAATGACTGATGGGACGCGGTACAGTGCCAAACATGTTAATTGCGCGTCGTTTGGTACGCTACACGCCCCGTTGGGTCACATCAAAGCCATGGGGGTTGCTTCTGCTTTCTTATCCAACCGGAGTTGGTAAGATAAGTCCAGTCGTGCGTCGCGCGGCGTACGGTACGGGCGGAGCCCGCAAGTCTCCGCCTATTGAATGGGGAATGACGTGCGCGTTGCCCACAGTGGATAAGTGGCCTGAAAAAGGTCATGTCACCGCCGTCACCGCATGACTTCTGCTCCAAGCAACAGGATCGCTCTTAATTGTAAAGGAGTGGTTTTTTCCTTTTCTCTAGAGATTTAGCCTGTTGGCCCATGTGGTGTCCCCTTGGATGTATAAAATGAGGCCCAGGCCTAGGGAAAATGGGGTTTTTTTCCCTGAAAACAACAATCTCTAAGCACACAGGAGTAGGGTGTTACGCCTCTCTAGCGGCCCGAACCTGTATAATCTCTCGTGTCGCTCTCTCTCTCTCGCGTGGGAACACACTCGATCTCTTGCGTACCGGAGTACCGAATCATGCCCTACGCCCCTAGCCGAACTCACAAAGGGGGACCCACACTGTCCCCTATTGAGGAGCTCACGCTCCATCAGCTGGCGCGCCAGGTAGGGGAGCGTATACGCATTTTCGGCTTCTACTCATTTTCGTGTGCGCCAAGTTTCACCGAGTAAGCCCTATGGCTGAAGAGGCGGTGGTGTACACCCAAACCCCGAGTGCCAGTGACGATGGCGGGGAACTGCACCCTCGTCATCGAGCTTATACCCCGTCGCCACCCCCTCGTCGGAGTCCTGGGCGGGAGAAGGCGCCGGAGATACCGGAGGGCTCCGCCACCTCGCCGCCACCGGGTGACGGAGGGCAGCGCCGTGGTAGGGCACGCCACCGTCTTGTCTACGACGACGGGGGCACCCCTCAGGGCGCCCTCCAGGCTGCGGGAGCGCTTTTGCGCCACCCGCCCATCGCCTCAGACCCAGAAGCCCCAGTCCAGCATTGGCTGGACGATGTGTCCAACCTGGTCAAGGCGGCGCAGCAACAGCTGGACGCCGGCGGGCGATCATCGACGGTTGGGTCGTCCGGCACCGCGACCGCTGCCTGTTCGTCTGTAAGGCGGAGAGCTCGACGGGCGGCGGCCAACGCCCGCCGTTCGTCCCCACTCCCCTCGTCGACGCCCACGCCGGTCCACGGGCGTCATGAGAGCATATACGATGAGCCGGATGCCCGACTCGATATCGAGCGCCGGCGCGACGAGCGCCGCGCTGCTCGTACGGGAGAGGGCGCCGCCTCCTCGGGAGTGCTGCGCACCTCCGGCCACAAGGGCAGGCCCCATGTATCTCCCGTCGTCGGGGCTGGATGCCGGGCGTTTGTGGCGAGTCTTCGGAATGTCCGATGGCCCCCGAAATTCCGGTCCAGCATCCCCGAGAAATACGACGGTAGCGTCAACCCCTTCGAGTTTCTCAATATCTATACGACTAGAATAGAGGCCGCGGGGGGTGACGACAGGGTCATGGCGAATTTCTTTCCCATGGCCCTAAAAGGCCAAGCGCGGGGTTGGCTGATGAATCTGCCACCCACCTCGGTCCACTCCTGGGAGGATTTGTGCCAACAGTTCACTATGAACTTTCAGGGCACATATCCGCGCCTAGGGGAGGAAGCGGACCTGCACGCTATACAGCGGAGGGACGATGAGTCCCTCCGATCATATATTCAGCGGTTTTGCCAGGTCCGCAACACCATCCCTTGGATCCCTACTTAAAAAGTGTCGGATAGGGATATGACAAGATTGCACTTCAAGTAAATAATTTACTCCCCTCTTAAAAGGTGCGGGGTGGATGCATCGTTCGGTTTCTACGTATAGTAAATATTTTATTTATAGTATACTATGTCATGTAGAAGGTGTTAGTAATCATTTACTATACGATATTTATGAAAAGGTGCCGTGGGTGGGTGGGTGGGTGGGTGGGGTGGGGGCGGAGGGGGGGTGGTGGTGGTGGTGGTTGGGGGTTGTCTCTGTGAGGAGTGTGTTTTAAGCTATGTTATATTCTTCAACTCCAAATTTCAACTTCCTCGTTTTTCGTTAACATGTTTTTCAAATTGTTAGATGTTATGTTTTTTAAAAAAAATTTATATATAGAAGTTGTTTTAAAAATAAATAAATCCATTTTTTAAATTTTATAATATTTAATACTTAATTAATTATGTGCTAACAAGGTTTCTCATTTTGCGTGCAATAAAAATCTATCTCCAAAATTGGAGATCGAATGGGGCCTTAGTTATCACGCACCCAGCTGTAGTTTAGTGCATTCCTATTAAACCTAATATATTTTATATATTAATGATTTCAGACTTACATGCACGTAGGACATTATCTATTTAACGAGACAGGGCTAATGATGTCAGGCAAGCAGCATCTTTTAAAAAGAAGAAGAAAGTTTTAAAAATAAGCCGGCCAATCCACATGCACATGTACTGTATTAAATATAAATGGGTTAATTGCATCCATGCTATTATAAATTTATCGGTTTGAAAAAATATCATTACTATTTAACTTATAGGAATGATGTCATTATAATTTTACAGGTGCTAGACATATACCATTGCATACCTCCTCACTGCATTTTCTAATTTTTTGGACCAAAATGCCCCCTTCTTCTTCTTCCTTATCCTCTCGGCTCTCTAGCTAGCCTACCACATGTTCTTCCTACTGGCGACATTGCCGCTAGGCGTGGACCCTGGCCAGCTCCGGTGGGGTTGTACTAGTTGATGGGGAGGAGGAGGTACGTCGTCACGCCAGCGGCAGAGCTGCGGAGGTCGTTGGCTCCGCCACACGGGTTGGCGACAGCTGCCGGAGATGGTGGAGCTCAACGAGGAAGCACAGTCGAGCTCGTTGTCCACCAGATCCAATATAGGCCGACCTTGGCAAGAGACAACCACCGTGCGCGGTCGAGCTCCTACTCCGTTGTCGGCCAGCCGTGAACTCCGTTGGCCTCCTTCTCCGAGAGAGAGGGGGAGAGGGATTGAGAGAGAGAGAGAGCAGCTGCCTTGCGGGGACCAAGCGTGGAAGGCACCCAAGACTCTCTCCCACCTCAACTCTCCCTCCAAGCTCGACACCACTATCGCCTTCCTCTCCGGCCTTGGCCTCTCGCGTTCCGGCATCACCCCTACTATCACCATCGACCCGAGGTTGCTATGCGCCGACTTGGGGAGCTAGGCATCTCGCGCTCCCAGATCGTGTCGGGTGGGGGCGACGGGCCAAGATTCGGAGGGGAGGCGCTGGACCCTATCACCCTCCGTCGGCCTCCATCTCCATCTCTCAATGGAGCTGATCGACGAAGAGAAGGCGCTGACTAGTGGAAGAGAGAGGAGGGGTGAAAGGAGAGAGAAATGGGAAGAGGAAGAAGAAGATGGAGGAAGAAAAAATTAGAAAGTATGGTGAAGGGGTTAGTAGTGGTATATCTCGAAGATATATTAAATTATAATGGCATGTTTTTAATTTCGTGAATAGTAATGATTTTTTTTTTCAAACCTACAAATTTATAATGGCATAAATCCAATTAACCCAATATAAATATAAGCAACTACTGGTTGCCACGGAGAATACAGTATTATCGTGGGTACCAGATCGATGCACAATCAAACTGGCTAGCTACCTCAAACATCATTTTTCCAAACCATGGTTAAGGCCTGTACATTGCCATCTTCTCCATCGCTGTTCTCTTCTTGATTCACTTCCTCCTCTTCCGCCGCCGTGGCAGGGGAAATGGCATGCCGCTGCCTCCGAGTCCTCCAGCAATCCCGTTCTTCGGCCACCTCCACCTCAACGAGAAGCCGTTCCACTCCGCGTTGTCCCGCCTCGGCGAGCGCCACGGCCCGGTCTTCTCGCTGCGCCTCGGCTCGCGCAACGCCGTCGTCGTGTCGTCGCCGGAGTGCGCCAAGGAGTGCTTCACAGACAACGACGTGTGCTTCGCCAACCGACCCAAGTTCACGTCGCAGCTGCCCGCGATCTTCAATGGCACCTCTCTAGGCAGTGCCAACTACGGCCCACACTGGCGCAACCTCCGCCGCATCGCCACCGTGCACCTCCTCTCCGCGCACCGCGTCAGCGGCATGTCTGGCATCATCTCCGGCGAGGCGCGCCACATGGTGCGGAGGATGTACCGCGCCGCCACCGCCGCCGCCGGCACGTCGCGCGCGTCCAGCTGAATCGGAGGCTGTTCGAGCTCTCGCTGAGCGTCCTCATGGAAGCCATAGCCCAGACCAAGACGACCCGACCAGAGGCCGACGCGGACACGGACATGTCCATGGAAGCCCAGGAGTACAAGCATGTCGTTGACAAGCTCAATCCGCTTCATGGCGCGGCCAACCTGTGGGATTACTTGCCGGCGCTCCGATGGTTCGACGTGTTCGGCGTCAAGAAGAAGATGCTCGCCGCGGTGAATAGGAGGAACGCGTTCCTTCATCGGCTGATCGACGCGGAGTGGCAGAGGATGGACAGCGGTGTCGACGGCGGCGGCGATGGCGAGAAGAAGAGCATGATTTCCGTGCTGCTTAGTCTGCAAAAGACAGCCAGCGGTATACACGGATACTGTGATCATGACTCTTTGCACGGTTAATGCTTTCACCTGCAAATCCTCCGTTTTCTATGTATTCCCTTCGATCCCAACAGATATGCATCTTCATATTTATAAATTCCTAGTTTATAAAATCATTAAATTCAGAGTCTACAAAGTTTCCAATTACGTTTCTATTTCACGTGAACTATTGATTCGATCTATGGCCACAATAATAACTTCATCTATTGGTCAGATCTTTCTGATTGATGTGAAAACTTTCCAAAATTGCTTACTTAGTATAGATAGATTGGTAAGATCACACCAAAAAAAATTCTTTGCATATTCTTCCTTTCATACCAAAAGAAAGGAGCGGTAGGGTATACGCTTGTATTTATAAAGATGAGTATATGTGTTTTGTGAGCGTCTATATTTGTATTGTGTTTCTAAAAAACAGAAAGGAGTATTCTTATATTCTTATAAGTGATCGAGAGGTTTAAAAAGATGATTGAAACATAAGAAACAAAACAATCACTCAACAAATAGATGAACCCTTAACAAAACCAAACATCAATGTTTTTTTTTACCGAATTTTGTCAACTTACCTGCCTTAAAATTACCTGATATTTTTTTCCCATTTTCCCTCTTTCGTGAAGCCATTATTTGCCGCCGGAACAGAGACTACAGCAATCACAATAGAATGGGCAATGTCGCTTCTACTGAACCATCCCGAGATACTGAAGAAAGCACAAGCAGAAATAGACGCATCCGTTGGGAACTCTCGCCTCGTCACTGCAAACGACGTGCCTCAGCTCAGTTATCTCCAATGCATCCTCAGCGAGACGCTTCGCCTATACCCTGCAGCGCCGCTGCTACTATCTCATGAGTCATCTGCGGATTGCGCGGTCAGTAGCTATCATGTTCCAATTGGAACTATGCTGCTTGTCAACGTGGTCGCCATCCAAAGAGATCCAATGGTTTGGAAAGAGCCAAACGAGTTCAAGCCAGAGAGGTTCGAGAACGGGGAGTCTGAGGGATTGTTCATGATACCATTCGGGATGGGGAGGCGGAAGTGTCCTGGGGAGACACTTGCTTTCCAGACAATTGGAATGGTGTTGGGAACTCCGATCCAGTGCTTCGATTGGAGCAGAGTTGATGGCGTGAAGATTGATATGACACAAGGCAGTGGATTGACCAACCCCAAGGCCGTCCCGTTGGAGGCTATGTGCAAACCATGTGAAGCTATGTGTGATGTTCTTCAGAAAATCTTGTGAGGCCTTGCGCAGCTGTGTAGGAGGGAGTGGGGCTATATGTGAGAATAAAGTAGTAGGTGCAGTTTTTGTCAAACAATACACGCATCATTGCCATCTTTTTGGCAGAAATGCTACTTACGGAACCTACTAAACTACTCCATTTCATACGCGTGTTCGTGAATATACATCATGAGATCGAGCTGGCTTCTTGTCAATTAGTCTGAACTCTGTAACCTCGTCCTGTATCGCTCACATAGGAAATGTGATAAGAAAAAAGGGAAATCAAGTAAACACAAGCAGCCAAGCATGCGGTGCCTCGTCGGAGCGTCTTATTCAAGCATGGCGAGAGTAAACGGTAGTTAACTAGTTGACAAGCCCTTTACCAGAAGAATTTCTGTACTGTTGAACAACAACTTAACTACAGAAACGTGCATCCACAGGCCACAGCGCAAGATAAGCTGAAAGAGCACCATTCAACAGTAAGCCAAAAAAAAAAAGTCACTGATGTACACCTGTCACCAGATGTGTAGGCGGGTTAATTTGGTAATTTCAGCTTTTGGGTCTTCTGCATCACAAGCGGAAGCTTATGAGCGATAAGATTCGGGTCTCCATATGCTGCGGAGTCGGAAGGATATCCTTTCTGTATTACATACATAAAAGATGAATATTAGATGGATGTATTGTATGCTTGAGATGAACTGGTTCAAAATAATTAGCAGGTTTTCAGATAGCATACCGCAGACAGACTAGCAAATGTTGCTTCCCTCCAGCAGCATTCACGCAGTACAACAGGTTTTGCTTCATCACTACCAAAACAGCAGTACACCCGAGTATCCCTCAATCTCATAAGTACACCATCAACCCTAAGCTGTTAACACAGAGGGAAAAAAGAACCCTGTTATGATATTGCCATTACAGTCTTCAACCCGAAGCTACATATGCTTGTAGGTTTTGTCTTTTGAGATTAAATCCTAGCTTTGAAATTTGAAGCCTTAAAAAAGGGGTGCTTTTCCTACATTTCAGAGGGTCAGTAAAGTTCCTTCTCAACAGGAAGAGTCAAGCAGTTTGTAAGTACATTACCCAGGACTAAACCTCGTTTGCCATGCTTTCCTTAAAAACTGGACTACTAGAAAATCACAGTTTAGGTATTTCATTCTTATGTGTGAGCAAATGAGTTATATCTGTGCTAAAGAGGCACCAGGGGTATAATACAGGCAGCAGATCATACCCAAAAACGCAAGAGAAGAAACCAAGCAGTTGGCATCACCCTCTGCAGATATGCAATCAAAAATCATATCAAGTGTTAACTAAAATTTAATGTAGACGTGCATATAGTCCAATTAGAAATAAAGTCAATTAGAAAACACTTACCACTCGTGCAGTGAGGAATGAAATGCCATTATCGGCTAACTCATCTTCATACAGGATAACCTAAAATATATTTTGTGAGAGGTAGACCAGTGTATAGAGCAAGCACGGGCAATTTGTTCCGTTTTCATACCTCATCGTAGAAAAGAATTGGTTCTTTTGCTGAAAGAGCAACAAGGTCAATCCGATCCTCAGTATCCTCCCAACACAAATTGCTGGATTCATCTAAACTTGTTTGCATCTGGAGAAGGCATGGAAAAAAAGAGTCATTTGTCCAAATGTGATACTAACCAGTAAGAAAACAGAACAATTCAGCGTCGTATGAAAAGCCAAAGACGAAAAAAGGTGAAACTGACACAATACAGAGATAAGGCACATACAGTTTCTGTGCTCTGAACCACAGCATCACTCCCACAGTATGGTGTCGTGAATGTATAATCATAATCAAGTATTACTTGATCAGAAGGCTTACTGCATGAAAACACCCACCGCAAACTTGCTCTTAGTTTTATCATTAATGAACACAGAGCACATCATTTTTCTCAAAATGATTCTATAAGGAAACAAACTGCAGGGTTATACTTTTATATAACTCATATGACAGACTAAGATGAGCATATAAAAAATGAAAAAAAAAGCATTACAGGAAAAGGTAGACAAAGCCATTGCAATTTTATTTCTTTATGGCATTCATAGTGGTACTATAAAGGTGATGCTGGGGAAAATTCCAACAGTTTTCACTAGAAACACTTCCTAGAAAGAATTAATTATAAACTTTGAAAGTAATAAAGTACAGTTATAGAAGAACCTCCTGAACTTCCACTTTGCTGCTGCAGGAACTTCAACAGGTGGTAGTGCCTCTTGTTTCCATGCCTTCAGAGCATCAAGTGGATTAAAATTCAATCTAATGCCAGTTTGAGCATGCTGAAGAGATAAAAAGCTCTCCCCAAAAACCATCTCAGGTAAATGTGTTGTTTGAAGTTTATCTTCAAAGCTGAAGAAGAAAAATAAGAAAGCAGATGTTACAATTCAGCTTTCTACATATTTTAATTAATTCATATAAAATCCTTCTCTGCGCTGACAGATCAATGGTTTACAACCAGTGGACAGGTCCAATATCTATTTTTTTGCAGAATTAACTCTTTTGTCATAAATCAACATAAGTCAGAATAGGTTATAGAGATTATATGACCAAATGTACCAACAGAAATAACTTATTTGTTCCAAGATACTTATTTGTTCCCAGAAATGTACCAACAGAATGCTAGAACTATTCATTACTCCATTTATGAAAACTTATTTGTTCACAGATACTTGCTCCATTCTTCGCTATGCATGTATTCTTATTCTACCATCTCTAAATTCCACTTCTTCCCTCACCAGTTTGATTAGTTCTCACCTTCTCATTTCTCACGAGCATACTGATAAGATTGGATAAACACGTATGTAAGTGTCACTGTCTAATGTTGAAGATATCAGACCTGTTTGATTTAGATTATTGAGCGGATTATCTACTTGATTATAGGGATAAACAGATAGCTTAAAACAAGGGGTCTAAGTAATGCAATAGAAGAAAAAAAATTTTGTTTGTTTTTTGAGAAAACTTGTTTTTTGACGCATGGAGCAAATAATAAGTTTCAATAATCCGGTGAATAATCTGAAAAGAAAAGGGCCAATTGTGGCGGATCCACAATTCAGGTTCCATGTTCCATTTAGAAGTCAACAAACATAATTCAGGCAGGGCCATAATAAACGAAGAAATCACCAAACATTAAGTAGCAATAAGTATTAACTTCCAGGAAGGGTAAACAGGAAGTGATTGAAAAGGTGATAAAAAAAAAGGAGAAACTAACAAAATTCGCAAGCGAATTGGTTAGATATATTCACGTATTCATGCAAGTAATAAAATTTGTAATGTTCTACCTCTAGTAACGCCGAAATCTTAATCTAAAAATATCTACTCAGCGAATCAAACTAACAAAGAGCAGAAAAAAAGGTTAGGGTTTAAGGTGGGGAGTGAATTCGCACAGCTGGAGCGAGGCGGAGTTGAGGATGGGCCCTTTGTGGGTCTGGATGACCCACCCCTTCACCCGCACCCCGCCGGGGATAGCCTCTGCGCCGGCCGCCTTCAGCTCCGCCGCCGTTGGGCCGTCCCACGCCTCCGCCGCCTTAGCCATCTCCCGTGGCGCGCTTCGTCACGACGGTCCTGGTTGTTTGGAACTTCGACGCCCCAGACACCGATCGAGTGGGTTCTCTTCAGGACTGCGCCTCAGTAGAAGCTTCCCCCGGCCGTGGCGGCGCAGATCGAGACGGCCGCGGCGGCGGTGGAGGTGGGATGGGGACGCCGATAGATCGCCGGCGGGGAGCGGAGGCGAGCCCGAGTACAGAGGCAACAGCCCGGTTTTGCGTATGGGCTCGCGTGAGGTGCAAACTGGTGTACTGGGCTTCCCCACCAAGAGGTGATATATTAGTTATTAGCCCAATGGGCTCAAAGGTTTGGAGGTTAGTCCCCATAATCCGTACACCGTTACTTTAATTGAGGCCCATTATGCGAGCAACATTTTCCTCCCAGTACAAGTACGGAGTTTTTTTTTCTTTTTTGCATTTTTGCTCACGTTTTACTCTTTGGTTTCAAATAAATAAACGAGATTGTCGTACGTGATGCAAAGCACAATAATTTAATTATGGAAAGCCGGATCCTAGAGCGATGATGTGCTGTTCTTCATTCGTTCTTGATCCAAGCAAAACCTGAAAGGAATCAGAGGACTGTACCGTCCAAGGCCCCAACAATGTGCTGCAGTCAGCGTGTGTCACTCATGTCATGCAGCCCCATTGTTCCATTGGTGGCGGTGTTTGTTATGAGAAGGGAAAGCAAACACGTCTAGATTCACCTTATGATACTCCACAGAAAGCTGCCCAAAACTAAACATCGCCGCACTCGCCTTTACAAATCACAATGCAAGTTGCAGCCCAAGGAAAAAAAGTATTGATTACTGTTTTAACGGCACCCGTGGATCGGTGGATGCGAAGCTCACGGCGGCCACTGAATTCTGCAACTTTTGCAGCGGCGAGTGACAAATCCGGCAGCTGAGCTCGCTGTCTGTGGGCCGCCGAAACGGGGATCCACCGAGACAGCGCGCCGCGCCGCCCACACAGTCCACAGCCCTTTGGGTGAAACGGTCCAAATCGATCAATAATCGATCATATTTACTCCATCCATAAAAAAAACAAATAGTACACTAAGATAATCCAACGAATCTGGATAGATTTTTTTAAAATTCGTTAGACTACGTAGTATTCTAATCTATCTAGATTTATTGGATTAGGTAGTACCCATTCCTAACTAGGTTGGATTTTTTTAATGGAGAAAGTACCATTTAAACTACTCTTATTGATATTAATATAATACAGAAAAATTAGAAAAATATTAATAAATAGTGAAAAACATGTACGATTGAAAACCGTACCACTTATACGAAAACGGCATGACCGTTTTCACCCCTCCACGCCACGCGCGCACGAACAAAATCCCACCCAATCCCCGCCTCTCACCCACACCTCCGCCACCTCCCAAGTCCACCCAACTCCTAAAACCCTAGAGCCCCACGCCGCCACAATGCAGGCCGCCGCCGCCGTCCACCGCCCGTACCTCCTCGGCGCCTACCCTGGCGGCGGCCGCGCGCGCCGCCCGTCGTCCACCGTGCGGATGGCGCTGCGGGAGGATGGCCCGTCCGTGGCCATCGTGGGCGCGACGGGCGCCGTCGGCCAGGAGTTCCTCCGCGTCATCTCCTCCCGCGACTTCCCCTACCGGAGCCTCCGCCTCCTCGCCAGCGAGCGCTCCGCGGGGAAGCGCCTCTCCTTCGAGGACCGGGAGTACACCGTCCAGGACCTCGCCGCGCCGGGCGCGTTCGACGGGGTGGACATCGCGCTCTTCAGCGCCGGCGGCGGGGTCAGCCGTGCCTACGCTCCCGCGGCTGTCGCCAGCGGCGCCGTCGTCGTGGACAACAGCTCCGCCTTCCGGATGGACCCCGAGGTGCCGCTCGTCATCCCCGAGGTCAATCCCGAGGCCATGGCGCACGTCCGGCTGGGAAAGGGGGCTATTGTGGCCAACCCGAATTGTTCTACCATCATCTGCCTCATGGCTGCCACACCTCTGCATCGTCACGCCAAGGTATCTCCGAACCACCTTTGTCTAGGATAGAAATGGATAATTCCTAGAGAAATTGTCTTAGATAGAAATCGATAATTCCTAGAGAAATCACTAAATCAGGAAAAAAAATTGCCTAATTTCTAGAAAGTGCTACCTTAGACCAATGAAACGTATCTAATTCCTCGTGCGTGTAACAAACTGATCTCACCCTTGGTATTTGAATGCTTAAAGCAAAAATACAAGTGCTATCTTTTACACAAATGATATCTTAAGCCAGAGGGAAAGAAAACACCACCTTTGTAAGAAAAGAAAACAGTGTGTGAATTCTAAAATTTGTGCGCTAGAATCAAGTATATGCATTAAAGTAGTGTCTGAAATTTTGGTTTGTGGTTTGATAACACTGCAACCACTTCATTTCCAGAACATTCACTTTGTGAATCTCCCATTAAAGCAGTTTGAGCAAACAACTATATGCATTGATCATGCTTCTGCATTTCAGAGTAAAAATGTACTTTCACATGTCAATGTAATTTTCTGAACTATTATATCATTGAGTTCTAAAAGATGAAACTTGGTCATGTCCTTAAAACGATTGATGGACCCATATAGATATCTTTTCTTATTTCTGCCTCATTTTCTGCTGAGTTCTTTGTTTGCAGTCTGTGAGATTGAGTGCTTCTAAAATATGCTTATTTCTGATTGAGGGTTTGCAAAGTATATTTGATGTGTAAAAGTTTGCTTGATTGGTCGACCAACAAACTGATTATTATCAATGTGGCAGGTGGTAAGGATGGTTGTCAGCACTTACCAAGCAGCAAGTGGTGCTGGGGCTGCGGCCATGGAAGAACTCAAACTTCAAACTCAAGAGGTAATATATTTTCCCTACTATGTTTCTCTTCATGCTAGTTCAGTACTTGATTGTACACTTTCTTTAGGTCTTGGCGGGGAAAGCACCAACATGCAACATTTTCAGTCAGCAGGTTCTAACTCTATATTATCCTGAACACATGCCAGCTTTTTTTCTATTAGCCCGTCATGCTGAATTTGCTTCTCCTTGTGCAGTATGCTTTTAATATATTTTCTCATAATGCACCAATTCTTGAAAATGGGTACAATGAGGAGGAGATGAAAATGGTGAAGGAGACCAGAAAAATCTGGGTAAGTGAGAGCCTAATCGATGTCTTGGAAGTCATTGCATTACTCCCCATCAACCTTTTCTCTTAACTTTAAGCAAACATAAATTCCATCCTAATGTTATGCTCCTCTATTCTTAGAATGACAAAGATGTGAAGGTAACTGCAACCTGCATACGGGTTCCTGTGATGCGTGCACATGCTGAAAGTGTGAATCTACAGTTTGAAAAGCCACTTGATGAGGTTAGCATAAATATTTCTTAATGATAAATGCTGGTTAGTATGAAGAATCATTTCTGCTTGTGGTAATCCTATAACCTTGTTTGGTTAGGTATTAATATGTTTATCAGTTCCATACTGTTTTCTCCCATCGATCGCCCTAATTGGAGTATTGAATTATTCCCTATTTTGCAGACCATCCTCTTTGTCATCAATCAGTAGATTGGTCATTTCATTTTACTGAGAATGCAAAATTTGATAAGCACCATCTTGTAGTAAAAGTTCTCTTGTGTAACTCGTTAGATGGGAAAGGGTGGAACAAAAAGGGTGGGGGTCTTTAATTGTTAATATAATTGATTGGATTATTTTCCTCCATGACAAGGACTTTAGAATCCAGTTGATTGGTCAATGATTTTGCTTGGAATTGTCATGGTCATGCTACTAATTCAAATTCTGAAACTGCTTGTGTATATACTCTAAAGGATACTGCAAGGGAAATCTTGAGGGCAGCTGAAGGTGTTACCATTATTGATGACCGTGCTTCCAATCGCTTCCCCACACCTCTTGAGGTAATTGGCTTCTCTTTTCATGAACATCTTATGCTATAGGGTACAGGATAACAGGAGGTACTGTTATCTATAATCATCATGTGCACTCCATTTGGTTTCTGTGTTTACAAATGAAGCATATGAATTTTGCATCGGAGAATTAACTCTTGATTTTTCAGGTATCGGATAAAGATGATGTAGCAGTGGGTAGAATTCGTCAGGACTTGTCGCAAGATGATAACAAAGGGTATAATCGTGTTTAATAAATTTCAATTCTGGATATATGATGATAAACACATTTGTTTTTTAAAAGCATTGTTTAGATAGCAATTAGCACCATGGACTTAACTAATTAGGTTTACAATTACAGGCTAGACATATTTGTTTGTGGAGATCAAATACGTAAAGGTGCTGCACTCAATGCTGTGCAGATTGCTGAAATGCTACTCAAGTGATTCTCTTTTCTGTACTTTTTCTCTCCTTGCTCCTCTTTGCTCTAGTCATTGCTTGACGGATGTACTCTGGTTAGTTTGAGATCAATTTTGGTCATCATCTTTTGTAATCTATGTTCCTAGTGAAATAAATGTAAAACAAACGGTTTTGCTCTATCTTCTGCACAAGTGTAGAAGAAATCTGAAATTGGGAAATTGGAGTGTGGCCCTTGTTCATCCTATGTTTTGCATCTTTACAATTTACTTTATTTTGCTTTAGGCTTTTATTAGTTTCTTGGTACATTAGCTGGCTCATCAATTTTCTGTGGAATGGAGGCTGAAAGAGGCCAACTAGATGTGCTTTCGGGTGCAAAGCTAGGGCCTGATGTAACCTGAACTAGAAAAGCTCTGGAAAACGCCTCCAAGCAGGAAGTTCCTGGTGCAGTTTTTATTGAAAGCAAACAGCTGGAGTAAACACTTCTGTCCACTGGTCTTCTATGGTTGCATGGTCAGCGACGTTGCTGTATTGGAATTTTACCTTTCTTGATTGATACTCCTGGATAGGGAAGTACCAGAGTATTTGTGCAGCTACAACTCAGTGAATTTAAGTGATGTGTCCTGTTCTTTGCAGTATTAGCTCTATAGATGCGGATGACACTGAAATGTCATCCTTTTTCATTCTTCACTGCTAAAATAGGTTGCACAAGAGGTGAGTGCATGTGCTTGCCTTGCCTGCATCTTGTCTGCGTCCTTTGCTAGAAACTGACAGCAAACTCTAGCTTTGCTCGCGAGGCCAGCAGTATTCGCCTTGAAATTACTCAGCCTTCTGTTTCCAACACACGTTAACCTGCAGCTTGCAATATACAAGTACAATGTAGTAGAATTATTATCTGCAACCATCTAGAAATGACATTTGTTTTTGGGTGCCACTAGCAATCTTCTAACAAGAGACCAAGTTAGGACCTGGAACGACGTACAGGTTCATCTGGCCATGGCGCCATGCGTTCTAGTTTTGACCAATGGTCCAAACTGTGGCAAACATAGCAGCCAAATTGAAGTTTGGTTCTCGCAAGCATATACATTGTGCTGCTACCATCTCTGTAAAATTTTAACACTGTGTAATGCATTTCTTCGATGTGAAGGGCTGAAAAAAATGACTCACAAAATCTTGCTGATGATTGACAGTAAATTCTAGCACTGGATGCCACAGTTTCCAATTTGAGCTCAGCCCTTGTATTGGATCCAGTGCATAGCACTGCAACTTGGAATAATTGCAACAAACTCAGCAAAGGCTTCATCAATTGCACAGTTGTTGTGGGGGCTGGGTGACGAGAGAAAAAAGAAATTCATCGATGCGTCACATTCAGTTCGCACTAGTTTCAGTCTTTCAGGAGTAACTGAAAGTGACTCGGGTAGGCCATCCCAGCTCACTTGCACCGACGCCCATTTCGAAATCGCACTCACTAAAATCTGCATGCTAATCGGCAAACTTTACTCCAACACTAAACTGAACATGTACTACACCAATTAAGCCAACACTTTATTACAGCACACACACCATTATTATCACCAGGTATGCATGTATACATTACATATCCGATGTCATATTCACATGTACATAGTAATTAACTAGCAGTACAAAGGAAAACCAAGAACATGGAAAGACTCAAGAGTCGATCCTCACACAAACATGCATACTTTGCATGGTCGATACGATCGATCATGGCAAGCATATGCATATATATACTACTCCAGCTCGATCATGAGCACGCATCATGCATGTAAGCAACTATGGATGATGGCTAAGCATCATGTAGCATGCATGATGCATATGGATGGTATAGGTGAATGGGTGAAAATGATCATGGGCACTTGGGCCTCTTGCGAGCGCCATGGCCGGTGGTCATGTCGCGGTAGCAGGGGCACTCGTCCTTGTTGCCGGCCGTCCCCGACGGCACGCAGTTGCAGGAGGCGCAGCACACGCCGCAATACTTGAGGCAATCGTCGTGCCTGCTCGCCTTCGAGCACCTCACCTTGCACTTGCCGTCGCAGAAATCTACCAAAACATTCATTATTTGAGCTCACCAAGTTAACACCAAGCAAGAAATCGTTTGTACTTGTACACACTATTCTGCTAAAAAAATTGCCTGTGAACTGACCTGATCCAGCCATGGAAACATGGAGGGAAGAGGAGGCCAAGAGCAGCAGCAGGAGGAGAGCCAGGGTGGTGGTGGTGTTGAGCTTCATTGTGCTTGTGAATGCTGGTCCTAGACTCCAAGCAAGCAGCTTCAGAGTTGGGGTGTCGTGGAGAGTGAGTTGGTGAGTGAGGTTTTGGGGTGATTTATAGGAGCAGAGGTTGGAGTAAGGATTCAGCGGTTTGTGTAGCTAAGCTAGCAGAGGGTGGTTGGGGCTAAGCTAGCATTGGGTTCTTTTGCTTTTGGGTAGTATTAGCTAACTTGCTCCTTTTTTTCTGAAATGGAAAAAAAAAAGAAGCAGAAGCTAATTTATTCCTTGTCACTTCTGGCCTGTGGGATAACACTAGCAACCCCCAGAGAGCACAGAGGAGAGACCACCAGGGCATGGTGATGTATTGATGAGCTGTGAGCTGGCATCCAAAAGGCTGACCTTTCTTTAAAGAGATTCATTAGCTTAGGTGTGGCCACACTACTATTTCTAAGCTCACATACCCAACATAAGCATTCTTTCTGTCAAATTTTGCTAGCTTTCTGCTAATCCCCAAGTATGACTGATGTTTTAACATTGCTCTCAGAAATCAGTGTGTTTCTATACCGAAAATGGAGAGAGGTTAGCTAGTGGCCGGCCATGAACTCAGGCAAAGTAAGGTTGATTGGTTACAACCATAATCAGCGACGAAGACAGCTCTCAGAGATCGGACGGCCGCTCAGACTCTGCTGTTACCGTCTCCACTACGAACAGCCGTCAACACTTATATACAAATAAGTTGATCATCAAAAATGATATTAGTCATCCGTGCTTGATAACGGTGCTAGCTCCGCCACCGGTCATAACTTAAGATTTTATTCTAATAATTAGATTCTACGCTTTAATGACTTAGAAAAAAATATGATAAAACTTTCTTAGGCTTCTTATTTTAAGCTCCTAACCTTAAAGATACATGTTATTTTAGATGTTAAGTGTGATAACTTTAGCTCATAAATGATGATAAACTATAGCTGGCAACCGTACAAACCCAAACGGCTCGGTGAGGAGCACACCGTTCATGCACCTCAGGCCGGTGCTCGAGTTGGGGACCGGTGGATCATCATGGCTCATGAATGCCAAGTTTGGAGTACGACGAGTCGACGACGACGGCCTTGCCGGGATCGAGATGAGCTAGCTTAACAAGCTAAGCTCCCCACCAATCAAGGATAACGCATGGCTTGCCTTTGCCGGACTGCTTCGATGTTTTAGAGGTGTCAGCACACAGCACGCAGTACTGTGCGCTAGCTGGCCTGCTGCCGACGCGTAACCATCATAGCCTCGAACGTTCCAGAATTTACTTTTCTTGCTCGCTGACTTGTGGGGTTGATGAGAGTAAAAGTTGATGCTGTTCTTACAAGGCAAGTAGGCAACCTCGCCTGTTTTTGTTGACGCTGCTAGTAAAGCATGTTCTTTCTTTCCAGGATAAGGTCGGCCTAGATACGCCCGGTACAATATCGAGCACATGATTGGCACTATAGCTAGGTTCACTTTCTTTTCTTTTTTCTTTCTTCTTTTTTTACTGTGACTTGACAGCGTCTCGTCTTTGTTTTTAATTCAGGGATATGGGCATGAAAATGAACACAGTCGCAGTGGTGACCGTGTTGGGTTAGTTTCTGTTTGTTGTTCGGCGCGTTTGGATCGCAGCTGTCGCGCGATGGAACGGCGAGAATCTGCACGGGCACGGGCGGCGCCGGACGGAGCGTGGAGCCGGCATGGGAGGCACGGGCGCGTCGGCTTTGGCGACGAGACGAGGCGACCCCGAGAGGTTTTCGCTGAGGTGAGGTGGTCCGCGTGCCGCGTGTACTGCTGGGGCGAGAGACAGACGGTATGGTCGGGGAAGGTTAAAATCATAAGAAGTAGCTGTTTATTAGTTAATTTTTGGGATCTGAAAAAACTACGTTTTTCAGTTTCTGGTTTTTAATTTATTTTCAGGCTTCTACAGCTACAGCTTTAACTTCTCAGATTCTGGATTAAAAGCAGAACTGTTTGAGAAATTTCTGATTCTGAGAGAAACTGCAGCAGTTAGAAGCTGGTAGTTGTAGGTTCTTGTAGAATCTCTCGCTGCTAGAAGCTAATTCAAACAGTACAAAAATTTAATCAGATTCTGAGAAACTGTATAATGAAAGAAGTTAGAACCTAAGTTTCTCAACTTCTCCCGATTCTTTTCTTAGAGTTTTAAATTTTCCAAACAGAAGACGATGACACGGTTTCACCATGTGAAGAACAGGAGTACCGAGGCGAATGGATCATAGGTACTCCCTCTTTAAAAAAACTTAAACTTTTTGTACAGATGAACGGAGGGAGTAAGAGTTGTTGAGAGATTTTGTTGGGATGTGTACTATGGGAGATTGGGAGAAGAGGGTGGTTGTAGTACGAAGGATGGGCTGGAAGCGTGTGCCGAAATAAGTAGCCTCTGCCTCGAACAGAACGGACCAATTTGCTGGGTAACCAATTTTGTGGTGGTCTCCCTTCAGGTTGGCGTTCTGAAGTCTTAACTGGTCTTGTCACATTCACTGTTAAGAAAATACAACGTTGTACAGGGTACCCTCTTGAACGGCCAACACCTACGGCCCAATAGGCAAATAGCCTCGGCTGTCCGAGAGATAGTTGTGGGAACAGTGAATAGGAATCTATCTATCTATCTATTATATTACTAAGATAGCTCAAAAAACATCACGTTTACTGTGGAGACTAAAAATTTCCAAATTAATCGAAGAAAAAGAAAAGAAGAGTCCAAGTAGAAATACAATCTAAAAAATAACTCAAATTCGGAATTAAAAATAAGTAATATTGAAAGAGTAGTCCATATAAGAATCCAATACGTGATTAATTAAAATTTAGAATAAAAAATTAGGAAAGAAAAAGAAGAGTTCAAGTAGGAGTACAATTTTAAAATAACTAAAATTCAGTAATACTGAAACAACAATTAATCCATCTATAACACAACACGAGATTAATTGAAATTCGGAATAATAAATAAAATAAATTTCGAAAATAGAAAAATAATTATAAGAGTTTAAGTAGGAATACAATTTACAAATAAAAAATATTAAAATGAAAAATATGGATTTTTCGAAAAAATAGTTCATCTAGAACACAACAATATCAAATGACAATAAAGTGGGAAAAAACAATGGACTTCTAAAGGAGTAAAGTGGTGATAGTTGATTGGACATATAAAAATTATAAACATATAAACAAAACCCCAAATAGAATCTCAATAACGATTAAGAGAGGGACAACGAACAAGCCATTAAGTAGCACGGTCGCGGCAGTTGGCGGGACTCTAGAAAGTAAAAAAAACAAATGATAATCATGTTCAATTTTTAAAATCTCAATGACAATAAAGAGGGGAGGTAGCGAGTGGGTCGTACGTAGAGGAGTCCAGTGGCAAAGCCGCTGACGGTTTAGCAGTACTTCTAAAAAAATAAAAAATAAACCCAAACAATAGTTATGTTCGATTTTTAAAATCCCAATGATAAAAAAGAGAGGAGGTAGCGGGGGGAGGGGGTAGTAGAGGAGTACAATGAATGTGTTTGACGGAACTTTAAAACATTTATAAAAACAAAACCTAACAAGACAATGAACTATAAAAACTAAAAGGTCTAATTTTTAAAGATTTCATGGAAAATAAATAGAAATAGTGATAGATCAACAAACAAATAAAGGTCTAACAAATAAGTAAGAGGTAGCGATCGAAATGACTTTTAAAAACTACAAAATTAGAAACACGTGGCTGATAAAGTTCGGGCTTTCAAAATCCTAACACAACAAGGTAGAAATTTAACAAATTTTAAGTAAAATCATATGTAAAAAATAAATAATTTTATATGGATGCTTGCCGCGCAATTGTGCGGACACCCAGCTAGTTCCCGGTGAATATAGCGTTGCAGACTTGCAGTTAAAAGGTTGGACCAAATCGAATTGTTGGGCCGACTGGAGCAGGCTGTTCAGTTTCCAATAAAGAAACTGATGTTCATCAGGTTGGTAATTCACCATTTCACGAAAGACCACACAGGAAACACATTACGATTGCATGCCGTTGGCATTGCGCATCGCGAGACGGTATCAGCAAAGCAACCCTACTATGGAATTTCCCAAACATACCGCTGCAAAGCAGAGGTGTACAAGCATTTGCATCAGCTGATCAGCATCTGAGTGGGGTGGGCTTGGCACGCTTGGATCCCAGAACACATCTCCACTTGTCAATACATAAACATGCATACGTGCTTTAATGTTGCTAAGAAGATAGGTACTAGTGTTACTACTGCCAGAGGCACACTACCATTGTCTCCAGAGAGCTAGGTAAACCTACGAAGTCGAGCGAGCTAACTCAGGCCAACAAAACCAACCTACTCATCCTTCAAGATCACTAGAAACCATCTAAGCTAACTCAACTCCACTGATGAGGGCAGTCACTTAACAAAATGTGGGTTCAGAAGCTTGGCGACCTCCAGGAATCCCACACGCTCTTGGCCAGCAAACAGGACCTTCAGCTTCTCATCACACACGATCACCTTCTTGTCCGCTGGGTCCTGGAAGCAAGGGGGGAATTGTTAATCCAGCAACATAAGAACAAAAGCAAACTAAGTAAAGGGCATGCCAATACTGGTCTGAACTACAGCATGTGGGACATGAGCAATCATGACAAAAGGATGTTTACAAGCATTACCAAATTTACAACCACATTTGGGACACAAGCAATCTATGGTGAGGGAATGGACCTCATTGTCTTTCCAAGCCCCTAAACGTAGCTTCATATTAGGTGATGAAAAGTACGAGCTCGAGTTGGATACTAATCCCTGGGAGTGTACTACGCAGAGTGATTGGGCCAATTCATGACCATGAAATCAACAAAACACTTATACAAAGAGTAATATAAATTTTGATGCATACGATTTACACATATCAGCATCTAGTACATTTTCACCTGATACGGCTCCTTGTACTTATTCCAAACGGAAATATCAGATCTGTTTCTGTTCTATGCAATAAAAACGCCAAGCTTTCATTTTTACTTGCGATTGCTCACCATCATTCATCACATTCAAGCCTACAAATAGAACCACAAAAACTGCACATGGAATATATAGGGTTGGGGGTTTGCTTGGATACCTGGAGGTTGTGCTGCTTGATGTAGGCCCAGAGGCGCTTGAGCGCCTCGGTGCGGGGGATCTCCGCGGCTCCCACCACCGCCTGCAGCGCCGGAGACACGGGCCGGGGCTTCGTCAGCCCGGTCGCCGCCCTCTTCTTCGGGGCCGCAGCCGCCGGGGAGTTGGACGCCGCGGCCGCCGCGCGCACGGCTACGGTGGCGCGCCGCGGCGGAGCGAAGGAGGCGGCGGGGCGGGGCGGGCGGAGGGCCACGAGCGGGGAGGGGGAGAGGGACAGCGACGCGGCGCTGAGCATGGAGGCGGACGCCATTTTTGGTCGGTGAGGAAAGCTTGAGTTTTTTTTGGTTTGGAACTTTGGATAATGGCTGCGGGAAACGGGAGGGTTTGCTGGGGTTTTGGAGACGGGGGAGAAAGCGTTTTAAGAACGGAGAGACGTATTCTATGAGAAACCGCCTTCTTAGTCAGGAAGCGGATTTATACTCAGTAAAAGCGTATAGAAACGACATCTCACATTCTCACCACGTCGTCCTGTATCCATGTCGATGTTTGACCTCCAAGCAAAGAAATGTTGGAATTGTCAGTCCTTTCCATTCAATTTATACAGTGGTTTCGGTGAACTACCTGGTGGGATTTACGTAGTATTTTTTAAAGAATACCCACGTCTCAAAATAATAATCCATGTGTATGCAAAACAATCTCAGGAAGTTACAGTGTAATACTATTATATCGCTGTATTATCTTGCCGCACATAAATGCCGTAATTCCGAATCAACAGTTAACTGCTGGTTCAGCAGAAATAAAAACCAAAGAAGAACAGCGAAAAATAATCTCTGCAATTAAATTAGCCCAAAAAGGAAGAAAAAAAATCAAATGATCTTCCCCACATCAAAATGCCACGCGCCGCTACTATTTATGTACATTCCCGCGTTTCTTCCGATGATGCCACTGCAGCTAGTGTTACTGATCAGCAGCTCTACAAGTTTTTTACTAATTAACAAGAAACCGTCATGATATTTGCAGGGAGGCGTCCAAGTCTTCTTCTACCAGGCGGGGCCCCGATGAGCTTGAAGACTCTCCACGGATTTGCCGGAGTTGGAGGAGTAGATGTCGACGGGGGCGTTGGTGCAGTTGCTGCTCGAGTCGACGACCCTGGTGTGACGGCGACCACGGTGGCGGTCAAGATAGACGACGATGACGCTGATGTCGTCGTGGAAATGGCGCCTCACTCCCTTCTCTATCGTCTTCAGATCACGGAAGCTGACCTCCCTCTTCCTCGTGGCTTCCTTTAAAGCGGCCTTTACCAATCTGTTTGCTATACCCTGCATGAATATTCACCGGAACTTGGTGTTATCTCATTGTGTAACTCCTCGTTCATTCACGGGGAATATACTCCCGGTGATGGCATGATCGAATGCTGTAGATGTTATCTGAACTTACATTTCTTGGATTCTTGAAGACAATCTGCACCGCAGCGTCATCGCTGAGATGCTCCCAGAGACCATCTGAAGCAAATATCAGGAACAGATCATTTGGTTTCAGCTTGCGAACTTGAATCGATGGTTCTGCGCTAAGAGCAGGCCGCTTCAGAGGAATAGGGGGCCCAATGCTACGAAACACGGGATCCATGCTATACTCTTGTTTCTTCAAGTAAACATCACCAATGGTTCTCGATACCTGACAGTAGAAGAGTCAAATGTTAGCCCATGTCTCTAGTATTTGGCAAGATGGGAGGAACTTCAGAATAAAAATCTTATGTTATCTTAAGATAATTAGATAAGTGAACCGAAAGATAAAGCCTGATCAAAATATTGAACCATGTCCAAGTTCATTACTTCTGCTAAGATACAATAAAAGTAGCTGTCATACTTTCACACTTGCCACTATAAATTGTGAAAAGTAAACTATGAAAAACAATATAACACATCATTTTTCATTAGTTTTCCTGAGATAAGCAACAGTAGCTGTCATACTATGTACAGTTGCCACTACAAATTGTGAAAACAAAAATACTAAAACTTGGTCATTTTTGCTCGTTCTAAAACAATGACAAAATAGTAGTCACAAGCTCACAGCATCTTCTAAAAGAACTGCATGCTGAACTGGTCCAAGTCCTGGAAACGTGTAGAACGACTTTTAAGTTGTGAAATCTTCAAAGCAAGAACTCTAAGACTAACAATTAGTCTAACACATATTCTGAACTGCACCAATCAAGCTATGCAACAAAGGTTGAGTAATTGACAGAAAGGAGCAATTTATTTTAACTCCTTTGGCAGTAAGTTCAGGATTTTTGAATTCAATTCTTATGAAGCTCTGATACATCATATGAGAAGTTGCAAAATACACAAATTCACTCTACCACAGAAAGCTGTGGATAAGTTTTATCCACAAGCAGCAATTTTTACCACCAAATCCTGGCATACATGCATCAAATTAATTAAGTAAAGAGAAGTGTTTTCTCATCAAACTCTCACCTGAATAATCCCCTTCACCCTCCACGCACCCCTGGTGTGCACCACGATCTGCCCATCGTCCGGGTTGAGCGCGGTGAGCTCCCGCCGCACCTCCTCGGAGGCCGCGTTATGCTCGTCGGTGAGCCGCTCGGCGACGGCCACCCCGCCCCCGACCACGCGGCGGCCGAGCACGGCGCGGGAGTCGCCGAGGTTGGCCACGTAGAGCGTGTCCCCGGAGATAGCCCCGAGCAGGCAGCAGGAGCCCACGGCCGCCATCTTCGGCCGCTGTCGCCATGCCTGCCTCACCTGCTGCAGGAACTCCTCCTCCGCCGCGCCGAACGCCCTCCGGATCACCTCCGTGCTCATCCCCCCCTGCTCCTTCTCGAACCCTGTCAAATGATCGCAAAATCAGAACCAGGAAACGCAAGAAGGCCAGAGACCTAGAGAGAGAGAGAGAGAAAGAGGGATCAACGTACGTTGGACATGGGGGAAGAGGCGGGAGCGGAGGAAGCGGGAGGCGTCGGCGCCGCCATGTCCATCATACACGCCGACGAGCGTGGCGGCCGGGGAGGCGAGCACCTGCGCCTGATCCTCCATGGCCAGGTTCGCCTGCGCCGCCGCCATCGAGAACTCCCCCGCCGCGTGCGGCCTCAGCTCCGTCTGCCACAGCATCCCGTCCGCCGCCGCCGCCCCCGGCGGCCAGTGCCCGCAGCACCTCGCCACCGCCCTCAACATCTCCTCCCGAACTCCGATCCAACCTCAAATTCGTCGTCTCCGGCACGCACACGACTACTACCACCACCTTCGCTTCAATTCTTCCGCGTCCAATCCTGTGGGCTGTGTGGGAGAAAATGGAATTGGGGGTTGATTTGGAGGAAGAGGAGGAGGAGGAGGGGTTAGGTTATGTACACAAAGCGTGGGGAAAGCGCGTTTGGAAGAGAGGAGTGTAGGAATGGAGGATGAGTGGAAACGGGCGGAGGGAAGAGGGAGGAGTCTACGGTGGTTATCCGGTGATGTGTCGCTTTATAGGATTGGGCGATTTGACTTGCCGTTCTTAGGCTTTTGAATATTTGCCGTTGGATTCGTATTTAGAAAATTGTTTGTTTCAGACAGGTGGCCTTGCCCTTGTAGTTAGTTGGGTGATAGGTGGCTGCCGCTATATGTATTTATTTGTTTTTATTTTTTTATATACTAGTATAATACAGATATAAAGTGTGATGTATATTCACTAGAGTACCACCGTTCTACAAATATTAGTAAAGATATAAGTTGTGACAACACTATATGTAGATGATAATCTAATCTTAAAGATAACATTGATACATCATTCGTAGCATGAAATGGTAAAAGTCGCATAAGTTACATGATAAGGGAGTTGTATCTAGGAGATGTGATGACAGAAACATTTGTTTTTTAAAAAAATAAAAGATAAGAGTTATAGATTAGCATGTTCTTAATACTGTACGGGGATACTACTTGATTACTTGCAATATACACTTGCTCCCACTAGCCTTAGATTCCGGAGCAGACGTGGTTTTCCTTCCTTTTCTTTATTTTTAGCCGAACAGCTGTATATGATGATAAGTGGACTTCCCGCCGCCGGCCTGAAACCTGATAGGCAGGCATGCGAGTGGCGACAGATATTTCCGTGCTCCGCGCGGTTAGCCCCAGCGATGGACAGCTGTCGCCCCCGCCGATGCTTCCAGAAAGGCAAAAGCGGCAGAGCTCGCTGCCAACTGCGACGTCGGGCGAAGGCCTCGCACCAACGCTGACGTCGCGCCGCGCCGCCCCGCCCCTGACGCCGGCGGCGGCGTCCCCGCCGCCGTGGGTCCCGGCCGCCCAGCTCCCCGGCGAGTTCACCTCGCCGGCCGCTGCACGCAGAAGAAGCGGTGCACAGCACAACTTGGGCGGCGACTCGGAGTATTGTTACTTGTACCGGTAGTAGTAGTACTCGTACTCGTACTTCTTTTTTTGCAATATGTACAGTAATTTTGGTAGTAGTACTCGTACTCGTACTTTTTTATGTAATATGTACAATAATTTTGGTACAAGTTCACGACCAAGATCTGCAAGTAGCAGCAGTGTTCATTGAACACGAGTAGACGACCGAGTGTAGAGACACGGATGCGCTCTCCGGGCTAAGCAAGTGACCAAGTGGTGCTCGTACACGATATCCAGTCCAGGTTGCCCCTTTTTTCCATGGACCACACGGAAAGGGACGTTTCTAGAAAGACCTAGAACTATCACACATGAGAAAAAATTGCTGCAGTGGATGGTGCACTAGCACTACTGCCATATCACGGGATGATGGTGCGACTGTTTGGTGAGATACGTGACTGCGTTAACTCCGTGTGGCTCCATACAACGCCAGTCGCGGCTCACAAAAGAAGTCAAAGGAATGTAGGAGTAACGAGTTCGAACTATCTTGTTTGCTGCATAAAGGATAACCGCGTCCAGAACAAGAGGACAACTGCGAAATCTTAGCTTGCTACTTCTTCCGTCCCATAAAAAGATAACCTAGTCCTGAAGATTATACAATACATAAATCTAGAGGTTCGTCCAGATTCTTAATACTAGGATATATCAACATCCCATACTAAATTACCTTTTTATGGAACGGAGGGAGTATGTTCTTTCCCAAACTTTTTCAACTCACATCCTCATTTTCTACACGCACGCTTTTCAAACTACTAAGTGGTATGTTTTTTGCAAAAAAAAAATTATACGAAAGTTACTTTAAAAAATCACATTAATTTATTTTTAAATTAAATACTAAATACTATATTAATTATAAGAAAATGCATTGCTTCGTTTTGGTGGGGTTCTAACCTCACCTCCTGGACACATCCGTGGGAAATTAGGTGTTGTTCCAACCTTCCAGAACAACGATCGACACGAGCGGCTTGGAACGAAAAAGAAAACAGCAGCATGAGCAGACCTAACAAACTCTGATTGTAACATCACTGCCAAGAAAACAAGTTTCAGTGAAAGTTCTCTTTCATTGGATACAGGCCACAACCGATAAGCATCTACTGGAGTAGATTAGTAGTAGATTGCAGTGGAAACGTCACATGCTGACATGCCCGATGGAAGTTCCGGCTCCGGAGATGGTGTGTGGAATTCAGAAACACGCTTGAACAAACATAGCAGCAGCCAAAGCAGCCAGCAATTGACGCTAGCACTATTTGCTGACAATTCATTGGGTTATTGCTCCGGTTCTGATTCTGCTTGGCAAACAGGGAGGTGGTACGTATCCAGTTGCCAGTATTTCTGCTTCACTCCATTCCATATTTCCTCTGAAAGACAATCTTTGACTGGGAGCGGGATGAACTGTGTTGAGTATCCAAGATTTGCCAACTCTAACGCTACGAGCTGGCAATACACTACGTGGAAGAATGCATTGTCGCCACATAGGCCATTGAAATACGAGTAGATCCCTCCAGGCTTCAGTAGCTTAGGAAGATGTTGGTGGAACTCTCTCATGTCCTCGTAGTATTCTCCATATGTATCGAAGAATATGCCTGCGTGTTATAGGAATTAAAAGGAGTTAGACTAGAACAAGATTTCGGTGTTTGGCAATGTCTCTACAGTTTAAGCAATCAACAAAAATAACTTATTCACGCACCAATCAACACGAATAGGATCAAATACTTTGAGTTTACATATCAATATCTACTAAAATACCAATTGAGAAGTGTTCTAGCTTATCAAACTCCGCAAAAATATTAAAAGTGGGCCACCAAAAAGTAATTAAGCTTGCGTCACCATACTGTTTAGTAATGAAATAAACATGAACAAACATTTTTGGATAGTAATGAAAAAGGAAGACCGATTTATCCAATGCAATGTTTTTATCAAGTATAGGATCATATTTATCACTGGCTGCAGAAATCTGAGACAAATCAAAAGGTAGAAATCCTGTAAGCAAGTTGCAGATCCTTTTCAGCAGACATAGCAAAATGCAATTTCCCAGTCACTTGCAGACTCCTTTCTTGCTTTACTATGCTATTGTCAAAAAAAGATCCAAGGAAAGTAAGCTTGGGCGTGTGTCACATGAGCCTGCGTGTGAGTGCACGTCAGAGTCAGGCATGGTTAACAGCACATGGTTTGTCATAGCCAACACCGTTTTGTACCGTGCACTGTTGTTAATCTGAGTGCTCACAGTTCAATGAATTACCATAAAGTGCACTAAGAACTGTAAATTGTCTTCATTGACAATTATGGTTTGCAACTTTCAGGATTAGCAACTTTTGCTGATGAAAAAGAAGTATGAGAAGACATTAAGGACAAAAATGCATGCACTCTTTTTTTTTTTGGAAAAAGAAAGATGTATCCGTATCATCTACTTTGAATAGAAGTAGATATTTTATATTTCCCTCCCAGGAGACCATGATAGGTACTAAGCTACTTGAATAGATTGCTACACTATTCAAAAAGAACCAACAAGCTTTTATTAGCAACCGAAATATCAACTAGTAATAGTTATTCTAACATAATTGCAGTTTAAATAGGTATATTTTTAAAATATGAGAATTACACTCTTTTTAAAAAATAAGGCCCCATTTCAAAATTTATTTAACTCCAGTATAAAATGTTTATGGATTGAAGTAAAGTTTTTTTTTACCTGGCATTGCAATGTTATTAGTGCAAAATACTAAAATAGAAACAGAAAATCCTTTTGCTTGTAAATGTTTCTAAGCAAGTACTTCGCCGATGCGAAGTCTCTAAAGATGCACTAACTTCTAAGGTCTAAAAAACTATCTAGATATAAATTCTTTGATTTTTTTCTCTAGAAGCAATGCTTAAAAAATATCATGTTACCAGCGATCATAAAATACATAATCATCTGATTAGATTTTTTTAGCATTTTGCTTTATTTATTTAACTTGTAAAACACATTTTGTTCTTACTCCCTCTGTTCATAGATATAAACTGTGCATGTACATCAAGATTCAAAATAAATAACTCTTGATTAAGAATTAGTCTAAAAGAAATTGATGGTTCAAAGTTTGACGGTGAAAATCATATCACGACTTATGACAGAGGGAATACGAACTTGGATAAGAAACAAATTACTAAACAAAATTAATGCACTAATCTGCTTTGCGATCCCTTCAAAACAAGAGACCAACAACTCTGACGCACCACAACACACAACTACTAAATTAAAAGAACTATCAAACATGCATGATTTAAAAAGCGGACAACAGATTTCCACAGGAATCCTACCAGCTCGTAGCTTTCATGTTTGAACATTGCTGCTCTAGCTACTACTCCTAACCCATTACCAAGATCATTGAAATGTTACTTTGGAAATAAACCCTGACATAACTATGACTTTGTGATTAAACCTGGAGAACTTATCCTAATAACAGCAACAACAATTTGGCAGAACAGCATCAACTATCCCTAAGAGAGAAATTTAACAATATGCCACTCAATAGAGGTGGCTTTAATAGAATGACACCCTCTAGAATGTCCTTATAAAAATGCCATTCAATAGAGACTGCTTCTTAATAAAATGTCACTTTGGACTGTTTTGAGACTTTTAATCACAAATGACGTGCAAAATGAAAAAATACCCCTACGAGGGCTAGGCAGGGGAGAACGGACGGAGGCAGAGGAGGCGAGCAGTGGAGGTGAGGACTCCTTCCCGGCGGTGGCGCTGCAATGGGGGCGGCGAGGCTGGAAAGTCGGCCGCACGAGGACTGGCGACGGCAGCGGCAATGTGTGGACGGGCGACGGCGGCGGCGTCGGGCCGGCGGTGGCGGCGTCAGCCCCTAGCACGGCCGGGACGGCGGCGGCGGCATCGGCTC
This sequence comes from Oryza punctata, assembly GCA_000573905.2. NCBI lineage: Eukaryota > Viridiplantae > Streptophyta > Magnoliopsida > Poales > Poaceae > Oryza > Oryza punctata. The sequence goes on from CM002490.2 coordinate 36,103,339, forward strand.
CTAGCGCGGCCGGGAGGAAGTTGGCTGCGCGCGGACAGGCGACGGCAACAGCAGCGCGAGGACAGGGCGGTGCCGGGCCGGAGGTGGCGGCGTCAGCCCCGAGTGCGGCCGAGAAGAAGTCGGCCGCACGCGGACGGGCGACGGGAGCGGTGGCCGGGCTGGGATGGCGACAGCAGTGGTGGCCGGCCGGACGACGACAACAGCGCCAGCTACTCGCATGGGTATTTTTAGCATTTTGCACATGATTTGTGATTAAATGTCTCAAAACAACCCAAAGTGGTATTTTATTAAGAAACAGTCTCTATTGAGTGGCATTTTTATAAGGGCATTCTAGAGGGTGTTATTATGTCAAAGCCACCTCTATTAAATGGCATATTGTTAAATTTCTCATCCCCATTGCCCAAGGGGCCAAACGAGCAATCAAAGCAATGGTTCCGAGCTCACACATTGCAATGCTGAACTTAAGCAAAGGAGAAATTTTTCGATATACCATCATAAGAGCCGAGCTGCGGGAGCACGTCCTGCCACCGCCCGAACACGACCTTGACGTTCTTCTTCTCGCCCCAACCGAGCTTGAGCATCCGGGCGTAAACCTCAGGGTGGGCCTCGACGATGGTGTGCTCCTCGGGCTCGTACCTCTGGATCGCCGCGTCCACGAGCCCCATCCCGAAGCCCACGTTGAGCACCTTGCCGCCGGAGCACACCGCCCGCGCGTGCGCCTCCATCAGCGGCCGCTCCCACTCCATCATCACGGCCTTGCTATCCGCGTCCATCACCCTCTCCTCGCTGAACGAAACCCTGGATTCGAGGTAGGTTTCGGCGGGGGCCTCCTCGGAGGAGTCCCCGGGGCGCGCTTGCCGGCGAGCGACGGTGCCGAGGACGAGCTCGGAGCGGAGGGCATGGTCGAGGAGGAGGTCGAAGGTGGAGGAATCGGAGGCGAGGTCTCCTGCGGAGATCCCCGTGGGGGATAGCGCGTTCCAGGGCGCGCCGGCGTCGAGGAGAAGCTGCACGACGGCGGCGTGGCCCCCGGCGGCCGCGTGCATCAGCGGGGTCATCCCGGAGGCATCGAAGTGGGTCGGTTCGGCGCCTTCAGCGAGGAGTCCGGTGATGGCCTCCGCGTCGCCGGACTCCGCCGCCGCGCAGAGGAGCTCCTCCGGCGATTTCCCCGCCTTGCTCTCCGCCGCCGCCGCCATTTTTGGTGTGCAACTGGATGATACCTCTCGCCCTCCTTGAGTTTTTTTTTTTCTCTTTTGAGGTTTCAGCCGGAGTTGGGCCCATTTTCCGGCCCATTTAGCTTTTCCCAGCCGATTGGTCTACGTGGGCCCAATGAGTGGTCGACGCGTGTACTCTCGGTGGAATCGAAAAGCTTCTCATCGAGGTGGTCGCACCCCTACGCTCGCAACTCGCATCGTCCTCCCGCCGCCGTCGCTCGCCGCCCCGGCTCCCTTCCTCCCTAGCGCCGGCACCATCGCGATCTACTCACTCACAGTCGCAGCCGCCGTCTTGCTCTCCACCATCCCCGTTGCCGCCTCTTGGAAGGAGGAAGTAATCACGGTATGGGAGGCGTTCGCCGCACCTTGTTGGAAGCACGCAAGGTGTTTGTTAGAATGCTTAGCAGCGGCGTAGGCGGCGGTGACGCCCTGGTGGACACCGCTGACCCTGCTAAGCGTTTATTCAAGCTGATCATCTCCTGCCGGAAGGCCTCTGCGGTCGAGCACGAGCTCGACCACAGCGGCCTTCGCGTCACGCCCGACGTCGCCGAGCGCGTCCTGGAGCGCCTCGACAACGCCGGGATGCTCGCGTACCGGTTCTTCGAGTGGGCGCGCAGGCAGAAACGCGGCGTCTGCGCGCACACCGTCCGGTCATACCACACGGTGATCGCGTCCCTCGCCAAGATCCGCCAGTACCAGCTCATGTGGGACGTCGTGGCTGTCATGCGCCGGGAGGGCGTGGTCAATGTCGAGACGTTTGGTATCATCATGAGGAAGTATGCCCGAGCGCAGAAGGTTGATGAGGCTATGTACACTTTCAATGTCATGGAGAAGTATGGTGTGGTACCTAACCTTGCCGCGTTCAACAGCCTGCTTGGTGCACTGTGCAAGTCCAAGAACGTGCGCAAAGCACAGGAGATCTTTGACAAGATGAATAACCAGTTCAACCCTGATGCCAAGACCTATAGCATCTTGCTTGAGGGATGGGGGAGAGCGCCTAACCTCCCAAAGATGCGAGAGGTCTATAGTGAGATGCTTGACGCTGGTTGCGAGGCGGACATTGTCACATATGGCATCATGATCGACTCACTCTGCAAGACAGGCCGCGTTGAGGAAGCTGTCCGTGTGGTGCAGGACATGACCTCCAGGGGATGCCAACCGACAACTTACATATACAGTGTCTTAGTGCATACTTATGGCGTTGAGATGAGGATCGAGGATGCTGTGGCAACATTTTTGGATATGGAGAAGGATGGGATTGTGCCAGACATTGTTGTCTACAATGCTCTTGTCTCTGCCTTCTGCAAAGCGAAAAAATTTGAGAATGCTTTTAGAGTCCTTAATGATATGGAAGGCCATGGAATCACTCCAAACTCAAGGACCTGGAACATCATCCTTAACCATCTGATTAGCCTTGGAAAGGATGACGAAGCATACAGGGTATTCCGCCGCATGATTAAGTGTTGCCAACCGGACTCTGATACTTACACGATGATGATAAAAATGTTCTGTGAGAATGACAAGGTAGAGATGGCACTCAAGGTATGGAAGTATATGAGATTGAAGCAGTTTCTCCCAAGCATGCACACGTTCTCTGTACTGATCAATGGGTTGTGTGACAAGCGTGAGGTTAGCCAAGCTTGTGTTTTGCTTGAAGATATGATAGAGAAGGGCATCAGACCTCCTGGTTCAACATTTGGCAAGCTAAGGCAGCTGCTTTTGAAAGAAGGAAGGAAAGATGTGCTTGACTTTCTTGTTGAGAAAATGAACATCCTGATTCAGGAACCGTTGTTTGATTGACCATTCATATCTTATAATGGTATGAGCACTTGATCCTCGGTCATATGTTTTCATACACACCATTAAAATTATATCAATGTTCAATATGTTATGCGCTTTATTTCTTCATTTTTTTTGGTTCTACTCCATTATTAATGCTACTACTAAACATTTTGCTGCTAATTTCAGGGTTCATAAATTTTGATGTGCTGCAACACATTGAGATGTTTGCTATTCACATATGTGAGTATCCCCAGAAGGAGGATGAGTGGAGGTCTAATCAAGGCTTGTTTGCATTGGAAGGAATTGCAATTCATCCATTCGATTCTGATCAACAGGGATTTTAGTCAACTTCCCTGTTGAAAGGGATTGGACATGATCCAATTGCATCCAGAATAGACCTTATCACCTTAATCCTTGGCCATGGTATCAGCATCAAACTCTTTCGTACAACGTATTGGCAACATACGTACCAGTGGTCTGCTGATCACAAGGTTTGTGCTTAAAGTGCTCAACTGCTGACTGCTAACCTGATAGGTGACTACTTGCTGCACTATCAGATTGAGACTTTGTCATCATAAAGAGATCAATATGCACCAGTTGATCCAAATGAGCTATTAGGTGCAAGCATCCTGCAAGAACTTGTCGATTAGGATCGATGATGTTCTGAATTCATGTCTTCATGCCATACTGCAGAATAACAAATCTACTATATCATCGATGAGTTGTACAAATGATCGGTGTATCACGAAGAACTGAACCGTTGTCCATGAAAAGTAGAAGAATTTGTTGAACGGTTGAACCTCAAGATTAGGAATTTAAGAATTATACCAGGAAATTATTGAGCTAAAATTTCAGTGCTAGATTATTATTCACAGAGCAGATGGTGACATCAAAATAACAAGGGACAATTGCTCATCTGACCCTTCGCTCAAGCTAGGCACTGCACAGTGTATACATGTGCTGACAAGCAAGGTAGACAGTAGAAAATTTTTCATATGTCTTCACTGTTAAGGAGTTGTTACAAACACCTGGGATATTATTGTGCAAGAAATATAACTATACCTAACACTGTCGAGATGTGCTGTCACCTGGGATATTATGCTAGTTTAAACTATCCCTTGTGCTTCTGGAAAAATAAAACTGTTATGTTGTGCAAAACTAGCTCGCATTCCTATGTGTCAATGTGTCCTCACGCCATCTTAGCGTGCCAGAATGAATCTTGCAGGCATACTATAGCAGTGAGCAGATCATGATGTATCGATCGTCCGGAGTTAAGAACTGGAGTAACTATTCTTACGGGCCAACAAGCGATCGACGCATGAAGGCAAATCCTGCTAACCAGCCGGGCTTCGGCCTGTCGTGGACCATGCGTGGCTCAAACTAGCCCGTTCTGCTGTGGTGCTGAACTCATGGATGCCCGCCTATATGTCTGCTTGTTTTGTTATGTTACTAGGTCTCATGCAAGATCCAGTTTCAACACGAGAATCTATGCACTAGACACTATCAAATTTTTGCATTGGGAGAAAACAGTGTCTTCATAATAAATGAAGAATAAATATGATTGGTAGAGAAAAGAGATGATGTATTTATTAATGGCCCACTTTAAGAAATCATGGGTGGTAGAGTGTAGTTTCTATTGTGGTGTCTTTTGACATGGCATCATAGACACTGCTTATGGACACTATGGGTTGGGACTGCCCTTAATGGCTTGTCCGTTATCCCTTCTTTTAGTCATCATTGGGATTATATTTAGGATTTTGTTTATATGTTTATAGTTTTTATATGTCTCATCAACTACCACCACTTTACTCCTTTACAGATCTATTTTTCCCCTCTTTATTGTCATTTGATATCGTTGTATTCTAGATGAACTATTCTTTTCGAAAAATCCATATTTTTTATTTGTAAATTGTATTCCTACTTAAACTCTTATAATTATTTTTCTATTTTCGAAATTTTTTTATTTTTTTATAGATGGATTAATTGTTGTTTCAATATTTCTTTTTTATTCTGAATTTTAGCTATTTCAAACTTGTATACCTAATTGAACTCTTATTTTTCTTTCCTAATTTTAGAAATTTATTTATTTATATTCTAGATTTTAATTAATCACGTATTGGGTTCTTATATGGACTCATTTTTCAATATTGCTTATTTTTAATTCCGAATTTCAGTTTTTTTAGATTGTATTTCTATTTGGACTCTTTTTTTCTTTTTCTTCGATTAATGTGGGAATTTCTAGTCTCCACAGCGAACGTGGTGCCTTCTTTTCGAGCTGTCTTAGTAATATAATAGATAGATCCATGCCATTACTAATTCTTCGGTTTAGAAATATGATATTACTATTCATATATTTTGAACAACCACTGTATTTTTTAGTTATTTAAAACATATCACTATGTACCCATTCGATTCATTTAATGAAAATTTTAAACCATTACCCTTTCCTTTTTTTTTCTCTTCCATCTCTTCTGTTCATCTTTTTCCAACCCTTTCTCCCCTTCTGGATCTGGATATAGCATTGGTAGCTTGTCTTCTCCCGTATGGTAAACCTATTTTTGTTTGTAACATCAAGGATTGAGGTCGATAGGCGTTGTTCATTCGACACATTTGCTTCTCTGAACCGTACTACAACTACTTTTGGTTGATGCTTGATACAAACAACAACTGAACAGAGTATATACTCCTCCGAGTATGTAGTGGTGTTTGTTTTCCTGCTCGAAAAGAACAGCGAGTGAGACGTACCCCTCCATCTTAAAATAAATAGAATTATATCAAATCTTTAACTAGATTGATTTATTTTGGAACATATGACGTACGAGCTTTATGATCTGTTACCTGCTCACCCCTCTTTCGGAACACACGAATCCACGGTCAGATCAGAATTCGTTGCAGTGCTCACCTAAATTTGACAGAAGCGTGAGCACCCCACCCACGCTGCCACACAGCACAAACCCAACCAAGCAACCAGAAACAGGCCGTGGCAGCATTCATTAGCGTGACACTGCCCACCGCCCCGGCGGTTTCCGTTGCTTTGAGACAAAAGCAAAGACGAACAGACGGTTACACAGGTCAAAACGGTGGCGCCACCGTATCCCGTGCCACGAGACGCGCCGCGCTGCTGCGCTCAGCCGTATTAAAATTTCGGACGGGTGGGAGGCTGGCTGGCTGGGAGGTGTGGGTCAGGTACTCGATCTGGTGGCACGACGACCGCGCGCGCACGCCACGACATGCCCCGTCGCGTGTCGCGAGCACACGCCGGGGGGCGCTATGCTCGCCGCGCCTGTCGCGGCAACCGATGCCAGTGGCGACCGCTCGAGGGAGCAGCTTTTGACTGCAGCTTACTGTAGACGGCAGCATTGTTCGTCAGTACGATGCGAATCGGATGGTCCAGAGTAGCACAGTGTACTGTTGTCCAACGGCTAGTCAGGTCACCGGTGTGCACAGCACAGCGGCGTCGCACATCCGTCTCCTTCCTGTAGCCGGCACGGTGGCATAGGACCTTCTAATAATGGCTCGTGGGTGAGTGTGGTCTGGCTGTCCTAGATTGCGGCCATAGAATAGCGCGAAAATATCAAGTGGATGGCCTCGTAGCCTTATCGTGTGTATCTGACTTTAACGACGAGAGGGCCGATTCATTTCGTGGAGGAATGTCGTCGGAGATGGACGGGAATGGGCTGGCTATCCTTACATGAACCTGAGAAAACTCCAGCATTTCGAACTTCTTTTAGCAGATTTTTGCTCTTTGGTGCTCTCAAAAGGTAAAAAGAAAAAGCAGTCCCTATGGTACAAGAAGGACACAAATTATCACTGTTGCAACGCGCCACACATTACTTTTAGAGCATTCACAATGCGTCACACTATTTTGAGGAGGTTCAGAGTGCCATGTAGACTAAAACCTGATGATGACGGTGGGGCAGGTTCAACGATGACGATGCGACCACGCCGCTCGATCAAATTCGTCAAATCTGGCCTCAGGAGGTGGCGGTTCGATGACAGCGGAGGCAACTCGACGATGGCAGCAGCAGAGGAAGTTTAGAAGGGGATCAACGCTCACTGGGAATGAGCATAACCACCCAATGCAGTATCTTCCATTGCAGCGTGCCTTCCTCATGACAAGATTCGCGCGTCCAAAGGCTCGTGTTTTTCGCCTGGGCCACGACCCACGCCATGTGATTCAGAATCTCCGAGCTAACGAGACGAGGCCAAACACCACCTTCCTACACTGTGAATGGTCTTACTAGTTACCGTCTCGGAAAGCCACACCATGCATAAATATCAGTATACCACGACTGTTGCGTGCGCTTCTATGCAGGGTGCACATCAATGCGTAACGCGTGTACAGTCCAAAAATGCCAACATCCATATCATCTCTTGTTACTACAAGAGTACTATACCTATCCGACGATAGCGTTTCCTCTCAAGCATGACCAGACCAAAAAAAAACCCATTTCATTCCCATGCCGTTTTCACTCTCTTCCATTAACGAATCACACCGACCGCGTCGAATACCCAAAACGAGCGCTGCTGCTGCTGCCACTGACCACAAATCACGCGTTTGGGCGACGAAAAGCGGCGAAATATCTATGATCCGTCCGTCCATCCATCCATCATCCAACCTGGGACCGCGGCGCCCGCACGGACATGCATGTGAAGAGGTCGCCACGAGCATATGGGAGCTCAAAACCTGAAACGGAAAAAAAAAGTCAGTAAAACCTGACGTCCATCATGCCAGATTGCCACGGATGCGACGAGAAAAAGGGACCTCACATGTGTGTGTAGGTAGGGGGTGGAGGCAGCTGTACCCGTGCATCACTGTGCTAGTACTATCCAGGCAAGCTAGTAATCGCAAGAACATGGTACACTCGCCCATGATCCAGCGAAGAAAAGGCGTAGGGATTTCGTCTCATCAATCAATTGCCGCGTTTCTAGTAGGATTTTAATGTGAGATTTGTAGGCGAGTTGGGAGGAGGTTTTCCCCTTTTTTTCCCCCTGTTCCTTTTGTTGTTGATGATGATGACAGTGATAGGTCGTTCTCACTCATGGCTGCATGCATGCGACGATGATACTGTCTGGGTCAGCTTTGGTTTTGTACTAGTACTCGTAGTTTGTTCACGGTTCAGGCTTTGGTCAGGTAACATCCTGCAAAGACCGACAAAAGTGCCCCTGGAGTGCTGATGGAGTTCGTGCCTAATTACAGAATCCAATGTTTTTGTGTCCAACCTAAGACTGACCACTGTCAGCTAGTAGTAGTAAAATGGAGTATACAACTTTGATTCTCTGCGGTTTCGAGGTGCAGATGATGAACGGGAAGGGAGCGGACAAGTTGTTGGCAGTCGTTAATGGTGTACGAAATGCAGATATAAATCACCGGAGATTGATCCGTATGTAATACTACTAGCAACCACTTGCTGGTCCATTCATTATCCTTTAATTTTTTTGGACTCCTGTTTAGGAGTGGAGCTAAACTCGATCACTCATCTCTCACTCACTTCCTCGCTATGCCACAGTTCGAACAACTAACAAGGCTGGAGCTAAGTAATTGAAACGATAATTCGCCACACTAATCGGCAGATTACACGCTAATTATCCCGGATAATCTCTTGCATCCGGGGATGGATCACGGATGGCGCCCGTCATTGATGCCCTGCCGCTTCGTCGAGAAGATCTAGCTAGGAGCGCGACGGTCAGGTCCATGTCACGGCGATCGGGCTGGAGACGACGTGGTGGTCGCTGGACCAGACGAGCCGGCCGAACCCGTTCGTGCCGGACGGCATCGCGGCCGCCGCGAAGCTCACCGTGTAGCTCTGCTTCTCGCCGGACTTGGTGAAGGTCAGCATCGACGGCTCGACGGACACCGTGACCGGCGTGCTGCCTGCGGCTGCGCTGGCGGTCACCTTGTATGTGCCGGGCTGGCCGACGTTGGTCACCGTGCGGGTGTGCTTCTCCGTGCCGCCGGTCGCCGGGAACGTGACCGAGAAGGACGGGTAGTTGAGCGCGGTCACCGCGTACGTGCGATTGGCGCTGCAAGCGTCCGTCGTGTGCTTGGTGAGCGCGGCGATCTGCATTGGCCCGTAGTTGATGGCGCAGAGGAAGTCGACGTAGTCGCCGGCGGTGATGTCGTAGACGAGACCCGGATCCACCGCCTTGCTGGGGTCGACGTGGCCTGCGCCGACGTCGAGCGGCGTCGCCGGGAGGCCGGTGGCCACGTCGAGGATGCCGTTGCCGTTGGGGTAACCGTTGTAGGACGTGGTCATCAGCGCCGAGCGGATCGCCGCCGGGCTCCAGTCCTGGTGCGCCGCGCGGAGCAGCGCCGCTAGCCCGCTCACGTGCGGGCACGACATGGACGTGCCGGAGATGATGTTGAATCCGACGCGGCGGTTGTCGCCGGCGAGCCCTGAGGGACCGACGGATCCGGACCACGCCGCGAGGATGTTGACGCCGGGCGCGATCAGGTCCGGCTTGAGGATGCCGGGCGTCACGGTGTTCGGCCCCCTGGACGAGAACGCGGCCACGACGGGGGATGGCTGGATGCCAACCTGTGTTCCGGCGAACACTATGGAGGCCGTCGGGTTCGGATCGGACAATGCGTACGCTCTCATGGTGTCGCCGGCCTTCTGCCCGACACCGGCGCCCGGGAGGACGTGTGCGTCAGCAACGAGCTCCTCGCCGTTCGCGGCGGTGTTCGCGAGCACCATGCCGGCACCACCGGCGTCCTTGACGACGAAGCCCTTCTGGACCCTGGCATTGGTGCCACGGTCGCAGAGGACGATCTTGCCGGCGACCTTCTCCGGGATTAGGCTGCCGGACATGCAGAGCGCGCCCATGCTGCTGTTCGACGCGTTCCCGGCATAGATGAATGGCACCGGCGTGGTGGGCAACTGTTTGCCGCTGTAAAGGGAGACGCCGGAGTAGTTTTTGCCGTTGCCAAGGACGACGTGGGCGGGAAAGTCGCGGTCGAGCGTTCCCGCGCCGACGGTGGTGATCCATGGCGCGCCGTTCGACAGCGTGGCCGAGCCTGGCCCGGCGTTCCCCGCCGAGCAGGACACAAAGATCCCCCTTTCCATGGCGCTGTAAGCGCCCACAGCGATGCTGTCGCGGTAGTAGTCCGCGGTGCCACCGCCGAGCGACAGCGAGAGCACGTCCACGCCGTCGTTCACCGCCACCTCCATGGCCTTCAGGATGTCGGAGCTGAAGCACCCGCCGACCCAGCAAACCTTGTACGTCGCGACGCGCGCGTGCGGCGCCATGCCCTTGGCCGTCCCGGCGGCGTAGCCGAGCAGGTCGGCGCCACGCACGGCGGAGCCCGCCGCCGTGCTGGAGGTGTGCGTGCCGTGGCCGTCGTTGTCCCTCGGCGACCTCGACTCCTTGGACGTGTCGACGGGGCCCTTCGCCGCCTCGTACCCGGTCAAGAAGAACCTCGCGCCGATGAGCTTCTTGTTGCAGGCGGAGGCGTTGAAGTCGTTGCCTTCCTCGCACTTCCCCTTCCAGCCCGCCGGCACGGGGCCGAGCCCGGCGTCGTCGTAGCTCGGCCTCTCCGGCCACACGCCGGTGTCGAGCACCCCGACGATGACGTCGCTGCCGGTGTTCGACTGCGGGAACAGCGCGTCCGTGCGGTCCAGCCCCAGGAACTCCGGCGTCCGGGTGGTGTGCAGCTCGTACCGCACCTCCGGGTTGACGAGGAGCACACCGGGCTGCGATTCCAGCGCCTCGGCCTCCGCGCGCGTCAGCCGCGCCGAGTAGCCGTGGACGAGGGTGTCGTAGGTGTACAGCACGGTGGCCGCGTCGGACACCGACTGCAGCGACGCCGCGTACCACTCGCCGTGCTCCACGAAATCGTTCGGCTTGGCCGACCGCGACATGTGCACGATGTACGTCCTCCTCTCATGATCCCGAACGGCCGCCACCGCCGTCGCCGTCGCCACCGCGACAAGAGCCACGGCGGCGACAGCAAGGATCACACATTTCTCACCATGGCGCCACATCGTGGGAGAGGAGAAGCTGGGACTCAGCAATGGCGGTGAGCCGATGGATCGGAGCCTCACTGTGTGTTTATAGAATCGAGCAAGGAGAGTGAATGATTGCAAGAGGACAAAGCGAACAGATGGACGGATGCTTCAGCGAAGGGAAGGTGAGCGAGCGAGCGAGAGAGAAGGAAGAGAGGGTGAAGCACATGGCAATGCTCTCATTTTATCTCTGGTTATTTTAGCCTCTCCACCACCACATGACCGTTTCTGGACCAAAAAGATGCTCGCTTTGCAGAGACAGTGAAAAGGTGAGTAACCGGCCAAGTCCCTGGTGGTAGTGGTGGTGGTCAACAACAGTTGCAAGCTTGGGAATTGTTAACTGCGATGCTGCATGCTAATCCCATGGGTCCAGCCAAATTGTGCTGTGCCTGTAACTATTATCTCCATTAGATACGGAGATAATGAACTCCTCCCATTGCTCCATCTACCGTTTAATTAACAAAGGCCTGTGAATATTATACACGCTGACAGCGTTCGGAAATGTTAGAATAATACAGTTAGCTCTTCGCATAATCACGGGTGCATGTGCTTATGTGCTGCAGGATTGTGCTTCCTTTGGCTACGTCAGTGGCTGGCTGCTGGAGTGCTGGGTGCCGTGGTGGACTGGCTGTGTAGACTGTAGATGTAGTGTCCGCATCGCTGTGCCCCGTGGCTGTGCGTGCATGGGCAGCTTGGATGATGGCAAACGAACGTGTCTGTCTCGATGCGAGAGCTAGAATACAACGCTTGCTTTTGTTAAAAGCATAGTATGTGCTAGCTTGTTGTTGCCTCGTAGCCTACGAGTCCACGCGACTATCACAAACTGCTTGGCCGTATCGACCGCAAACAGATCAACTCGTGAGCGTCGTCATCGTCAGCAAAGAAAATGGCAAAAAAAATATCTTCGGCTTTTACGTGTGCGGTGCGGTGCGCGGTGTCTCGTTGTCTCGTTGTCTGAACTGGGAATTCCAGTGTGGAATGGAGAAAAACAGAGAACAGTTGGAGACGGCGCGTTGGCTCGGGACCTCTCACCTCTAGCGTGGGCCGGGTAGAAGGCCGTCAGCCTAAAAGTGCGGCTCGGCCCAATGTGGGGCACTGTGAAGTGTGAATTCATCGAGTCTGCGGAGTGCTGACCGTTGTAGTGGCAGACTGGACGAGGCGTTCCGGTACGAATTTATCCACAAGAAACATGCTAAATAACAGAAGTATACTCCCTCTTTTTATGCAGAAAAATTAGGAGACGGGATTTCATGTCACGGGATAAATTAAGGGCTAACCGTTATTCTCATATCCGTTTCTCTCTAGATCCGTTTCTCCTCCCCACCGAATCCTTTCGCTCTTCAGTCTCCTCTCTTCATCCCTCGACTTATTAACCATCATCCCTAATACTAAAGATATTTCCTATCCTCTTTCTCCCCTGCTAGACCAAATCTGGGAGCATTAGAGAGAGTGGAGGTTGGCGAGGGCATCAAGGATTATCGGAATCAACGAGATTAATAAGGAGTGAGCCAACTGTGGGGGTGAGGTCGGTGTTGTCGTGTGTGAGGAAAGGAGGCGCCGAGGCCGAGGGGGTGAGATCCAAGGTATCGGCGAGAAGGTAAAGACGACTGGTCTCGGTGTGGAGGGCAATCTTCGAGTTTATGAAGTCGATGAGGGATCATTAGGGGATCTTCAAGGAGGCCTCAAGGTTATTGCATAGGCGACGCTCGAAGCTATTGTGCTCCTCGACGCTCTCATTGCTTCTGCTTATCGGTGTTATGTGCAGGTATGTCACAATTGATACCTTGGTATCAGGTTTGGTATTAAGTATCAGCGGTCTGGTACCTCGGGGTATCATGTCCGGTACCCAGGTATCAGCCGGTATCCATGGTACCAGATGCATGGTATCAAGTACCAGGAACTACAGGTTCCGGGTCAAGGTGTGGGTATCATGCCTCGTACACAGGTATCAGTCGGTATCTATGGGTACTAGATGCATGGTATCAAGTACCAGGAACCACAGGTACCGGGTTATGGTGTGGGTATCATGCCTAGTACCCAGGTATCAATCGATATCCATGGGTACCAGATACATGGTAACAAGTACTAGGTACCACAGGTACCAGGTCAAGGTGTGAGAAGGGAGAGCACACCGTCACTACTTGGCTGACCGGTGAGCCACCCGTTGTTGTCTTCTCTTCTGTTCTCCCTTCCTCAGTTTATCTCCTCAACACATTCCTCCTTCTGTTGTTGCTGCTGTCGGTGGGGGCAAAGAGGTGGGGGATCGTTATTATTTCACCCTCTTGCAGCGCGAGAACTAAGACATGGGGAAGGTGAGGGATTAGATGCATGATGAATCCCGTTCGAACGGGATCCCGTACTCTAGCAGTCCTTCTTTTTATGGGACGGAGGCACAACATTTGTCACCAAAGAGAATGGTAGGACGAATAGTTAAGAGACCTTTTTGCAACTTGAGAGTCCAGACAGTTTTGCAAGCATTTATGGTGCGGTGGTGAATAAGCAATTTCTGCGTTTACATCCGGCCTACTAGTAGCCAGTAGCCTTCCAGCTTCCACTCCATTCTCCATGAAACCATGAAACCGTTTCCGATTGCATCACCGCCTCGATCACCAGCTCACAGCAGCCGTCCGTCCGTCCGTCCGTTCCCTTCATTTGTCTCGGCTATGCTTATGCTTATGCATGCATGTGCCGATGTGCGTCGGCCGCAGTAATGGCTCGGCACGGACGATCCCTGACCATCCCTCCCGTGTGATGTGAACGGCACGGGAGGTACGGCGGGCGTTCTCAAAAAAAGAAAAACGTACGGCGGGGGGCCACACGGCGAGTCGGCGACGTCGGCTACTCGGCTCCCTGCTTTGCCTCGCGAGCGGCGGGTTGTGAGCACTGAGCACGCACGCGGCCAGCTTTGGGCGTGGCAGAGCAGGCAAAGCGGGTCACGCGGTGGTCAGTCATCAGAGCGGGGCATGGGCATGGTGGTGCCGTGGTGCTGTGCCCTCACGCTCTCGTTTTTGCTAGCGAGAGGACTACATTTTTGCTCGATTTTTTTTTTTTACCTTTTGATGCGGCTCTTTTCGGGCACACGCGCGCGCGTGCTTTCACAGTTCCACCATCCTGGAGCAGTGTGTTGCGCGCCAGCCCAAGCTGTGCGTTGCGTCTCGCCTTTCTTGTCCGTTGCTGTGAAGTGGATGAGGGTGAAGCAAAAATTACACAACTGAGCTAGCTGATGTTTCTACACATACCCCAACACAAATGTACACTACTCTACTAGTTTACGTATCACCCATGAGCCCGCAGTTTCCAAAGCGACGCATGTGTTAGTTTACGTAGGACGACGGTGAAGGTGGTAGGACAAACGTGCCGCATCGCGCCTCGTGAGAACAAGGACGGAGAGGGGAAAAAAGAACCTCTAGAAAAGGCCCGCCGTAAATATGCACACGCCAGCAGGCCGCTTTGACAAAGGTACTCTCTTACAAATGACAATGATCACTGATCACTGATTAATTACCAAATTGCATCTGGGGCTCGCCCTCTCTTTCTCATTTTTTTTTAAACAAATTGCATCTGAACCGGGCTGATCTACGAATCGATTTCCATGTTTCCAACTGAAGGCCCAAAAACAAACTTGGGCCGGGCAGCAGTTTTCCCACAATAAACGGAGAGGAATAAGTCTATTTAGCCTCCCTTATCTCTTCCCTCAATCGAACCGCATTCCTCAACCACAAAACCGGGTATGACACCTCCTCCAACTCTGAAAACCGGTGTAAATCTACTCCTAAGGCCGTATTGAATCCGGTTTTAGTTTACATGGCATCCACATAGCGTATTGACTAGGTTTTTATCCTACGTGGCATCTGCGTGGTACTCATGGTTAAAAAAAATAGGTGGGACCCACGTGAGGCCCACCGGTAAGGTATTCCATCTTCTTCCGCCAGCCGCCACCGCCTCCTCCATCTCTCCACCTCTCCCTCTCTCCCTTGGATTGAGATCCTCTGTAGTCGACTACACCGTACCTTTGTCACTAACATATGAGCCAATTCCCGGATCCACATGTCAGTGACAAAGGTACGGTGCAGATCTACATGTCAGTGATAAAGGCACGGTGCAGTCGACTGCAGAGGATCCTGAATCCCTCTTCCTTGGGCTCTCTAGGCCAACGACCAAGCGAGGAACAGCAACCGCCGGGAGAGGAGCCGTGGCGGCGGTGGCGTTTCCTCTTTACAGAGAAGCGCGGGCGGTGGCTCCTTGTTGCACGGCGGTGGATGGATATAGAGTCACTCTCGGCCACTCCTACCGTCGCTTCCCCGCGAGCTCGCCGAGGTCTCCCAACGTCTGCCTCCTCGCGACTCGGGCTCGAGATCCACAGCTATCGTCGCGTCGTTGAGCTTGGTGATGCCACCGCTGCTTCCGCGGCTCGGGAGCTCGGTGATGCCGCTTGCACTGCTACCCTCCATCTCCGTCGCGGGAGCCCAAGCTCCGTCTACTCCATCGCGAGCTCGACGGCCACTTGGCTACTGTGGCTACTGCTCGGGAGAGCGGAGAAGTTGCTGCCGAAGAGATCCGTGGTGGGTGGTGTTCAGCGGTGCCCGGGATTTGAGGAGGGGGATGGTGAGGGCGGGGAGAAGGCGGCGAGCGGGAGCGTGGTGCTAGGGGACCTGCGGCGGTGGAAGGCATCGGCGGAGCGTGCTACGGTGTTGGCGGGCAAGCGGGAACGACGGTCCAGCATCGCGGCGAGGCGCGTGGGGGAGGAGCTCGCCGGCTGGCTTCGCGCGGGAGGAGGAGTTCGTCGGCCGGCCACAACGCGCGCAGAGAGATCACCGTCGATGGCAACAGCGCGGTGAGGGCATCACTCCTTACTCCTTGGCGGCAGCGGTGTTAGGCGTCGGCGGTGAGGGAAGTTGTGGACTTGTGGTCACCATCGATGGGATTTGTGCGGCTGGCCTTGGGGGATAGATGGTGGTGGCCATGGTCGTCGCGGCGTTGCGTGTCCTCACCGTCGACCCATTCGAGATTAAGAGGGAGAGGGGGCTGATAAGTGGGCCCTACCTTTTTTCTCTACTTGCCAGTTACATGTGAGATCCACATATGTTTTTAATTCCCTTGATGACTGGACTGCCACGTTAGCGTACTTGGACCAAATCAACCTGCCGTGTAAGCCAAACCACTCCCCAAACCACCGAAGGAGTAGATTTAGGATTTGTTTGGTTGACAACTAAATTTGTCACACATAACTTTAGGCAAGCCACAATTTCAGTAGACAGTGTTTGGTTCCTAACACAACTCTATTTTGCCTAACTCTTAGCCACCTGACCCACATGTCATACACTCTATTTTCTTGCTAAACATTGCCTAAGCTTAGTTTGTCATTTTGTTTACTATAAAAGTGTGGTAAGACTAAACTTAGCTACCTTAATAAAAAATGTGTGGTAATATTAGTCCTCAACCAAATAGACCCTTATACCGATTTTCAGAGTTGGGGGAGGTGTTATACCCGGCGGTTCTGTGGTTGAGGGATGTCATTTGATCAAGGGTAAAATAGACTTATTCCATAAACGAAGAGATGGGACCAGTGACTGTCTACGTCACTCCGGCCCCACATGACAGACCAACGGCGGGAGCGAAGTGATGGCGCTTCGGGCATCGGAGCTCCGGCGACTCCTCCTCCGCGGCGAGGCGGCCCTCCCGCTCCCCCTCGCGTGGCGCGGACGGCCGGTGAGCACCGCCGCCCGTGACGATGAGCTCGCCGGGAAGAGCGCCTACGAGGTGCTCGGGGTGGGGGAGACCAGCTCCTCCGCCGAGATCAAGGCCTCCTTCCATCGCCTCGCCAAGGAGACCCACCCCGACGTCGCGGCCGCCGCCGGGTCCAGCCGCTTCCTTCAGATCCTCGCTGCCTACGAGGTGTACACTCGATTCACTTGGCTTCTGAGATAGGGAATGGGTATCCAGTTTTCGTCTTCAATATTAACACAACCAGATACTGAGTGCAAACATATTACCACCACTAGTTATGGAATTGGTCAATTGAGGGTGTCAAACCTTGTACTAGTAAGAAGTTCACATGATTATGAACTCGGAAGGAAGCAAAACATGAGCAAATTTAATGATTGATAATCTTGTGATGTTGCAGATCCTATCGGATTCGCAGAGAAGGGCTCACTATGATATCTACCTGCAATCGCAGAAGCGAGTTTTGCAGAAGCATCCTAGGCCATCTCATCATGTGTATCCAAATCCAAGTGGTTCAGGCATTGTAGTAACAAGAGAAAGTAATGTTGTTGAGTGGCTAAAATGGTATAGGCTCACTATCGATGATATTGTGACAAAGAAGAGGGTTGCGACGGGGTCAGGTTACTTTGATAGACTTGAAAGTGAACTGTACACAGCAATCCATGCTGCATACTACGGTCCAAATGTTCAGTCTGTGGATCTCCTTCCTGATTGCTTTGAAGCTGAGGAGAGGTCTGTATATGAGACCCCTGAGCTATTGCACCTTGTATCGGGTCGTGATCTGTTTGGTATTGTTAGTCTAGCTGATAGAGTTCAACAGCTGCCAGATGCTTGTGAGGAGAAGCAGACGCTACCTGGTTTTAAAACTTACGGGATTAGTCAGCACGTTTCAACAAACTTGGAGAAAGGCTCAGAACATGCCAGTCCTGTTCATGTTCACGAGAGAGAGATCGACAAGAATGATGATCCTCACTCAGATGCCTACAAGGATATTGAATTGTGGATCTGTGGGAAATTAGTAGCTACTGCAATGAGGAGCCCTAAGTGCAATTGCATTGACAAATCGGATGTGGAAGATCACATACATGTATTTCTTGTCCCAAATGAAGTGGCTTCATCTGATTCGACACAAGGGCGTCCTGTCCTGGGAACTATTACTGGCTTGGCCACCACTGGGGAGGAAGGATCTTGCTGTGTCTACGATAGCCATGGGATAAAGACACATCTGATTGTCAAGCACAGAACATTAATGGTATGCGCAGCTGTTCACATTTATCACATTTTTCTATGACACATTCAGTTTCTTTCGTACATTGTGTAATACACATGATCTGCAAATGGAATTCAAGCACCCCCGTCTTTAGCATGCACTATCTATTGCTGTATAACTGCATGCAGTGCAACATTAATCTTCAGGCACATACTGTGTTGAATGTTGACTGCACTTTTTTTACAGGTCAAACACATGCACTGGTATCAAGTTGGAGATGAAATTTCTCCATGTGAGTGTCGATGCAGTAGGGCTCGGTTGCCACCTAGTAGGTATGCTATCCTTTCTATCTTCTTGTCTGGGCTGTACTCGCGCTGCATTATCTTACAAATAGCATTGATGAACTCAAGCCTTAAATGTCATCGTCGTTTGAGGCTAACTAGTTTAGAAATCATAATGCATATTGACACTAATTTTAGCATGCTTTATAAAGTCATTGTTGTAAAAATATAGCTTCACTATATCTGTTCTTATATCATATCAAATGAATGATACAATCCTATACTTCTTCCTTCAAGGATCGGAGAGGGATAGCCTAAGATAGGTTTTGTGATACTCTGGAAAACTGTCTATACACGGTTTGGTAATAACAAAACCCACTTTTAGTTGTAACACTCCTCTTTTCAGATATTGGCTTTTTGAGCCTCGTTGTTACATGCATGACACTGGTGGCTGGTACATTGAGACATTTGGAAGGGACAAGAAAGGGAGGAAAATTCTATCACCAAGACAATGGGATGGTTCCAATGAACACTCCGAAAGGTGCGCTTGACAATGTTAGCTCAGATTGTTTATAATGTTGTGTTACTATCAAGCTGAAAGGATTTGGTAACTTTCTATGAAAATACACATCTTTCTGGATATTATATTGCTTCAGCCTTGCTGCATTTAGTGGCTGAGAAAGCTAATCTATCTAGTTTTAAAGTTTAAAAATTGTCTTTCCCTATTTGTTTATGTAATATGTTATTGTTGTTGCAGTTCAGCAGTTCACCTTTTAATCTGACAAATCCTCATTGGTGCTGAATGCATTGGAGTTTTTTTTTAAACTGTTACTTTTTATGAAAGGTTGGGTTAGAAAGGAGTTATGGATCCTTTTATCTTTGTATGGGGTGGGTGGGGGGGGGGGGGGGAGGGGCAATTGGTTTATGTATGTCATTTGTTTCAGGTAAGGTTTCCTTAATTGTTTGAAAATTGCACACGCACTTGGAACATCATTTTAATTTTTGCACGTAAGATTCTTTCCAAACCAAAATTTCAGGAGGTTGCATCCAGCAATGTACCTGGCAGCTTTGGCTTACAGATCTTTGGATATTGAGGATGCTCAACGATGGAAATGGAGCATTACGACCTTCCTGGAACTGCAGTCATCTCATATTCGTCAATTGTGCAAAAGAATATTCAACGGGGGAAAGGAAAGTTGATGAGAACACCATGAGAAATGGGCAGCAGTTTCAGGAATTTGATCTTTGACAACTCCGATACTATGATTCCATGCTTTGTTGATCCTATCCTTGAGATTTTGGTGTGGCTATGTAGCATTGTGGCACTGGAAGATATATAGTACTGTGGCTATGTAGCTCTAGAAATGGTAAGCAAAATTATCTGAGGCTGTTCGCTTTGCTGATTGTTGGATGTGGCACCCCTGGTAAATAGTTTTTTGCTGTGCTGATGTCAGAATTTCCACACCATTTGCTATGAAAGGACAGACATTATGGTAAATAAGCTAAACTGTTGCATTTCTCTACTATTTATAATCTTCACAATTCTAAGTCTGCATATCCTTCATTGATTTTTCTTGCACCTTATAACCACTTACTGTTTGGATGAGCATTCAGCACTACATACAACTAAGGAACTGTGCACATTACAACGATATGGTTCATAGCTGAAAGAAAGCACCTAAAGTTTTGTAAACTCTTCTGACTGCCATTTCTTTCTGGGAAAAGGAATCGGTGGTTTGAACTCTTTGGGAGAAGGGATGCTACCGAAACATTTGCAACACCATCTGGTCATCATGCTCTTTTGTCTTAATCCACAAGAATGGTTCAATAAGAAAAGTAACTTTATGTTACTGCAGATGTATGCGTTTTTTTATAGATATGTCTTACACCAGAACATGAACTCACTGTCATGACGATAGAAAACTTGAAGACATGTTTGTCTGTTATTCAGTAGCAGAAAATTTACCCGAGTCCTACAGTTGCTCATTTGCAATGGCTTGCACCTTTCTCCATGGTTATTCTTATCCAACATTATGCATGTATGTAATGATGCACATGAGTATATATGTTTGCAAGGATTTTAATCCAAAATTACGTTGAATGTCCTACAGGCTACAACCATGGCCAGTAATCTTGAAGTCTGTCTTATGACTAATGGGTGGGAGTAAGGGACCAAGTTAATAATTACTTGGCTACTCGACTGGAGTTTCTGCTTGGCATATTGATTTTACACTAGGCCAGCACCCTCTAAATTTGGCGAAGGCGAGAGATGAAGCAGCCACCGAGCTTAGCGTGAACATTCTAAGGTAGTATGTCATTCAGATAATAATTGCATACTCTCATATATTTTTTCTAGTATTGTTAGCAATTTACGGAAAATTCCTATGATTATGTTTGATTGTTCTTCAAATTAGGGGAAGCTCTGATTTTTTTATATAGAAAAGGGGAAAGCACTATGAAAAAGTACCAGCAGGCAGCAACAGCTCTGTTTGGAGAGAGATAGTGAATTGTCTTAGCCTCTTAGGTGTCGACTGAGTTGCGCATGCCATCGTGGGCGAGTTGTTAATGTTGAGTCAATGAATTTTGCTGCTACAGTTCCACTTGATGAAAGATTTCACTTTGATCTCGGCACACTAACTCTCTGCAGTTCACCTTCCTATGGAAACTTTGGCTCTTCGGTAAAACGCAGTTCAAGAAGATAATAGATCTGTTAGCGTCTGGTTTAATCATTGTCTTGGAGAAACTAACTAGGCAGTTACTCCCCAGGGGCCAATCTACTTCATATGCATGGAATTTTCTGAATTCACTGACCAAGAGGCCTAAACATTTTCTGGAGAACACATGCTGATGCTGTGGTACACTAAGTTAATTTAAGTTTAAAGTACTTGGTCTGGTTTGATGCTTCATGATTGCATCCTGATGTATATACATCACTCGTGAAGAAAGTGCCAATGTGTCTTCATGTTCACGGGTTGGTTTCGAGTAGTACAAAGTTTGTTGTGTTCAGGACCCCGGGAGTTGCTTTTCACCATATGGATGCAATCATGTACATGCCTTTTCTTTTTGGCCACAATAATTGTTGTAATCTGTGGTTTCAGGCCCGTTCTTTGAAACTGAGATGACCAGCAATATTGCAATACAAACCTGTCGCATATCTGTCAAGCAGGAACACGGAATAGCGAAGCAAGGTAAACGAGTTGTTTACGAAGATCCTACGGCTGTATTAGATGGGTACGCCTTTCATCCATTTGGACGGACGTGATCTACCACGTGAAAACCGGAGATAACTTGTGATCGTGTCATGTAGTACTATTTATTACTCATTATTAGAAAAAGGCCCGTGCATTGCAACGGGAAAAGATGTTTTATATAGTCCCATGCCAGTGTGCCGAAGCCGATTCTTCCAATCAAATCCAATCTAATCTTTCTCGATCTCCCAAAATTAGTTGAGTGCTTTTGATCTATTCGATTTCCTCTTTCTGTTTTCCCAAAACCGAAGTGAATCTATAAAACTCAGGATAAAAACCCATCATCGGTGATGAGATTAAATCCGGTGAATTAAAGCTGAATTGAAAGGAATCGTGAGGAAAACGATGAGAGATAAGTGAGGAATCGATTATTGTAATTAATTAAAGAAGAAAACGCATAGGGAAACAGATAGATGTGGCAGCAGTGCTAGGGTTTGGTGAGCAGCAACGGGAGGCGTGCTGCACGCGTGCGACGGATCGGATCGAACAGAGATAAAAAAAAAGACACGTAAAAAACCGGATGAAAAAACGAGAGTAAAAGAAACCAGCGACAAAAAACTGAACGGACCATAAATAATACAGAAGCTTTATGTATTTTTATATTAGATATAGATATTAATCAATAATTAGATAATTAGTATAGAAAAACCTACCAAAAAAATCACACATAAATAAAATAAAATTATTATAAACTATTAAATATTATTTAGAGAGGGTGTGGGGAGGTATTATAGACTTTTCTAAAGGATCGATCAACTGGGCTTGACTAGATGAAGGAAGAGGGAGGTGATGTGGACTTTGTAAGACCTTTTTGAGCGGAACGGTACAATGAGCGTGTCCACGGAGAGGGGGTTAGATGAGTGGGTCCCACTGGTAGGTCCCAGTCCCACTGCTTTTCTCTCTTTCCTTTTTTCTCTTCTATCTTCTTTCTCTCTCTTGCTTCCTTCTTTCGCTCTTTTCTTCTCTCTCTCCGCTGCCTCCGAGCAGGAGGAGGAGAACGCCGGTAGTGGTGTGGCGAAGCACAGGCCGAGCGGCACAGGCAGGAGGACGCCGGAGGAAAGGGCGCCGGGGTAGAGGGAGAGAGCTCCGGCGCGGTTGGGGAGGCGGCGAGAGCGGCCGTGCTTGGTGGGCGCGGCCACGATAGGAGCGTGGCGGCTTTGGACCGGCGGCGCGGCTCGGGGCGGCTTCGGGTGACGGCGTGGTGCGAGCTCGACACACGCGTGGCGTCCAGGAGCCGGAAGGAGGACGGGGCGGCATCGGGTGGCTCGGCGGCGCTTAGGAAGGAAGGACGTGATGACGATGGGCAAGTAGAAGACCTCCTTCCCACGCCACTCTAGCACTCATTCAATCTCGAAGTGGTGAGCATGGATCTGCAACTGGTGCGCTTGCTGCGCATGATTCGTGAATGCACAGCTCTTCCTTTTTTTCGTCTTTATGCTCCGATCTGAATCTGATGGATGTTGTGGTTGTTTTGGGCAAATGAATGAGCTGAAATGTAATTTGCCACGCTATTTGTTGAATTAAAACTTTTGGTGTTTGAGTAAGTCTACCGAGGGAGATTTTAGATTTTTGGATTAGTTTTCTGTTTTTTCCGGATGTTTTTCGATCCGGGTATGACACCCAGTTGGTCACTGCTTATGGAGACGGAAACGCGTAAGTGTTCTCACCGATACGGACGAAAATCGTGTGGACGGATGAAAAGACTACGAACGAAAATCGCGTGGACAGATGAAAAAAAACTACCGGAAAAGCCTTGCATATTTTTTAATTATGTATAGAATTACGCATTTAACTGTCTTTTATTGATCTCCCAGTAACTGACTTTGAAGCAATTTAGTTTAAACGCATCTAATTTATTTTACTGATCTTCTTTAGGGATTTTTCCAATCTTTTAGTAGTACATGCTGAATCTTTTTGTAGCACTTAATTTTTAGGCTCTCTTCGGCAGGAGTAGAAGCAGATTGGCAGAAAAACTCTCTTTCTTTTCTCTGCTGGTACGTTTGATTAAACGATAATACTATTTTAAAAAAATGTAAAAAGGTTGTTTAAAAATCATATTAATTAAAAAATATTTAAGCTATTATACGAGAAAAAATATAACGATACTAGTCATGTAATCTACGAAGGATCACCATACTAATTATTATTAGGAAAAATCTTTACGTACTAATTTTCTTTTATAAAATATTTACAAACTCTGATGTGGTAAGTTATAGGTAAATCTTCATGTAACTTCTATATAATTAAATTAAATGGTTAAGAAATTTGTTAGTAAAAGTTTTGTAAGAAAATTTAGTACTCTTATGCATCGAATAACGTCCGTACTTAGTCGGGCCGAAACTGGTTCCGCGGTCTAGTCATCACTCATCTGGTGCAAACTGGCACCTGCCGACGTTATCCCGTTCCATGCACGCAAAGCGAAGGCTCCCCTCCTCATCTCTCTGGAGTTCCCGGCCCCACCCGTCGGAGATTCGCTGCACGCGCCACGCACACGCTTCCCTCTCCTTCCACTTCCACACGAGACGTGACACGGGAGAGAGAGAAGAAGACCCCGCCTCCCTCTCTGACTCTCTCTCTCTCTCTCTCGTCTTCTTCCTCCTCCTCGCCTCCCGCTACCCCGCAAGCAAAGCACACGCGTCACCACTCACTCACAAGTCCGACGAGACCCCGACCGGGGAAGGCGATGAAAGGCGGGGTCATCAGGAGCGGCGGTGTCGGCGTTGGCGTCGGCGGCGGAGGAGGAGGCGGGGGAGCCGGCGCGGGGCTGATGCGCACGCGGCTGCGTCTCCCCATCGTGCTCCTCTCCTGCTCCCTCTTCTTCCTCGCCGGCTTCTTCGGCTCCATCCTCTTCACCCAGGTAGTCGGAGTAGAGTAGCATAGCGACGGCGAGACCCACCGCTCCTCGTTTGGTCGGGTTCTGATCTGGGTGTCTTTTTTTTTTTTTTTGGTTTTTTGGCGCGCGGTTGTGTTGTTCCCGAGGCAGGATCCGCAGGGGGAGGAGGAGCTGGACGTGCCGATGAGGAGGGAGCGGCTGATGGAAGCGGCGTGGCCTGGAATGGCGTATGGCGAGTCCGGCGAGCCGGAGCCGTCCTTGATCCCTTACCAGGTCACCCCTCGCTTCGATTTCTCAATTGGTTGCATTCTTGTTTTTTTTTTTCTGACGGAGATTGATGTTTTTTTTTTAGAATAATAGTTTTGGGTTGAGGTGACTACCATTGGGGCGGTAGTGTTCTTCGTGAATTTTACGTCACGATGAGAATCCTTGGTTCCCATTATTTGTTTTGTTTCGTTAGTTGGTTTGTTGTGATGGACACTTGCGAGGGAAGTAATTTGTTTGGTGTAAAGAGCCTGCCAAATCCGAACTTACTCTCTGTATAAAAGAGATTTGATGTGATGGTGCCACGGTATATTTGCTAGTGGGGAATTCAGGTTGTTGTGAGCATGCAAATGTCGTGGGCTCGGATGTGATGGCTTGATGGTATACTCGTACGCGCGTGTGGAATGTGTGACCGCTGTGCACCTTTGTTAGCGACATTACATAAGTTACGAGTGAAACAAGTTTTTTTGGTGAGAATTACGTAATGCGCATGACCAGGATCAGTTTGTTTTTCTGCCAGTTGAATTAGTTCTGTTAGTTAGCCAATCACATGGGAAATCAGCCTATTTGAGGTTTGTAGTACTTCACTTATATATAACCATATATAAGAGATAATTATAAACCGTATTAGACAATGTGCACAGGCTGTTGCCTATTTAAGGAAAGTTATTACCAATAACTGATGGAGCTGCTAGATTTCATGCCTTGTGTGGCTGCAACCTGCATATTTATTGCTCTAAGTAGGTCCTTGGGTTAATATTAATACATGAATATCATGTTCAGCTCCTTAATTTGCTGCTCAGTGTCCTAGCCCTGAAGAACAGCCCACTAGTCCTTTTACTAAGTATGCGGTTAACTTTTTTTGTGTCTGGTATGAGCTTACTTCTGTTAAACCACAATCTCAGTTGCATTAAATAATGCTGCTTTTCACCTTCTAATTTTCTACTGTAATCTTGTTGATGGTGCTTTAGTAATGTAAAGTTGACTCTTCTGCAGATTTTGAGCTGGCAACCTCGTGCATTATATTTTCCACAATTTGCAACATCGCAACAGTGCGAAAATGTTGTAAAAACTGCTAAACAAAGGCTTATGCCATCAACACTGGCTTTAAGGAAAGGAGAAACCGAGGAGAGCACCAAAGGAATAAGGACAAGGTACTGATTAATTAAAGCCACAAAGTGCTTGCAATAAATAAGAAGTTAAGATAACCGGGCCAGTGATCTTTGGTAATTATGGAAGATTTATGATACTTCTATTGTGGTATGATGGAAATTCTAAGCAATCAATTGTTTCTTTTTCTTTTGTTTATTTGCTTCCTAGTGGGAACACAATACAGATCTTCAAATTATAACCTCTAAAGAAATTTCTTTGGTTCCAAGTGGAAATTAGTAATTTATTCTTTTTCATGTATTACTTATTTAAAAGATTTGACATCTCAGAGTGCTTTGGTCATATATTTCATTTTGGCATGCTGATCCAATAGCAATATATGCTTTTTGTAGTTGCAGCTTCAAATTTATACTTTGCCATGATCCAACTGGAACCCTTTCAGAAATGACTAGCCATTATGGTCTTATCTAATCTTTCATTGCACTAATGGTAAACTGCTATTGCCAAACAGCTCAGGCACATTTCTAAGTTCTGATGAAGATCCAACTGGAACCCTTGCAGAGGTTGAAAAGAAGATTGCAAAGGCCACCATGATCCCTAGACATCACGGGGAGGTACTCTTTTATGAATTTTGTGACCGCCCACAAAATTGCAGCACTCCTCTTTCCAATTAGAAAAACCAAAGGAAATTATTCTTACTAGGATTCCATTCACATGTTCATTACTTAGTTGATTCATTCTTTCTGCTAAGTGCACTGATGCTGGCAGTGGCATCTTGTATCAAAGAAGATCCTTGGAGCTTAAATTGCTCTTTTTCACATTATACTTGCATACAAAGAGTATCTATAAATAACACAATCATTTTTGCATAGACATGCAACCTAACTTTACAAATAAATTACTAACTGTTTGCATGAATGAATTAGAAGCAACATGTTTTTTTGGTTTTGTATTGGTCCTTGCATACCATAATTTATGCACATTTTAATTCGTTTTTACCCTTTCTTGATAAGAGATGCTGACACTGATATATGGATGCAAACCTTGTGGTATTCTTCTGTGTAATTGTTAATTTTTTGTCCTCATTAAAGTATTACACGTTTGTATTCCTACCCATATGAAATATAGCTTTGGGATCATTCAGATTATGAAAAGAATTTATTTTACCATTTTCATTTGTTATTTTGTTAACTTGTTATGTTACAGCCCTTTAATATCCTGCGCTATGAGATTGGACAGAGGTATGCTTCACACTATGATGCATTCGACCCAGCTCAGTACGGTCCACAAAAAAGTCAAAGGGTATGCTCCTACATTTGCCTGCATTCTGCCTAACCTATATTTCTCGGTTCTTGATGTCTTGAAGATTGGGCTATTTTTGTTATTTGTGTGAACAGAGGTGCTAGGATTTTGAAAATGCCAGATAATCATGACATGCCATTTTGCTGTAGAACCTTACAATAATCTGCTTAATAGACCACTGGACAGAACAATTTAGGTTAAATGATTTGACAAGAGTATAGCTAAGGGACTACTGAAATGCAAATTTTCAGGTCGCGTCTTTCTTGCTTTATCTCACGGATGTTGAAGAAGGCGGAGAAACCATGTTCCCATATGAGGTGAGCATTGAGGATTTTACCATGTATTCCATCAATAGATTCTAATTTGTTCTTTATTGGTTTACAGAACGGGGAAAACATGGATATAGGGTATGACTATGAAAAGTGCATTGGCTTAAAGGTTAAACCAAGGAAGGGTGATGGTCTCTTGTTTTACTCCCTTATGGTAAATGGCACCATTGATCCGGTATGTTCTCGCCACTCAAGTCGTGACTTCCCCTTTTGTGAAAAGATTCTTAGCTAGCTACTTATGTCGTTGCAAAATCAGAGTTTAGTAAATCGAGACTCATCTTCTATCTGTACTGGATGCTAATTTCTTTGCAAGACATACCTAGAGTTACACCAGTCCAATTATAATACTGATTCTAGATGGCTTTGCAGCCAGACATTTGGGATTTTAACTTTATATTGTGGGTATGATGTTTGCAGACATCTCTTCATGGTAGCTGCCCAGTGATCAAAGGAGAAAAATGGGTCGCCACAAAATGGATTAGAGACAAGAGTAAGGCAGTGTAAATGTGGTACAGGAGTGTCCACGTCCCATATAGATCATAGGCATACACCAAACAATCTTTGTACACGTTTATGTACGAACATTACATTTATTCAATTTTCATCAGCATGAATGAACTAGTGAGAAATGATGTTACTTTCTCCTTTCGAGCCTTCGAAGAGAAGTATTTGCACTTGTAGGTCTGGGTAGCAATTTTTCACACAATGGGAGGAAAGAAGAGGGCAAGAAAAATTACTGCTATGGGTGACTTTGATCTTCTGCAAGTCTTTGAGGAGTTGGCCTGTACTTTCTCAACTTGTACTGCGTCGGTTAGTCTGAGTGGCTGCCTCTGGGCCAGGTGCAGGTGCATATTCGGCCCGATATATATAGTACGATCGTCCAGCATCTCCATCGTTCTATTGTTTCTTCGTCACTGTGAGATGGCTTTCTAGTGGTCCATTTTTGTCTCTGAAAAAAATAAATGGAGAACTGGTTTCATGTAGTAAATGCATTCTGAGATCTATGGACTATGGTACAATGCATCACAGTAAGTAAAATATTAAGAGTATAACCTACCTTCAATCAAAACCCGTAGTATTAACCTTAAAAAAACACATTAATTTTTTTTCTTTGACCTAAAATTTTACTAGTATAAGTATCGGGATCGTTACGCAGGAAATTTATTGACTAAAATAAGGATAACATATTTCGTTTTTTTTTACCGTAAGGCTATAATTTTATGAGTTACAACTTTCGTCCAAAATCCAGGAGTGCTTTAAAAAAATGTATTATTTTTTTACACCGATCCAAAATTTTGCTAGTATTAGCAATGGGATCGTTACGCATGAATTTGTGGTTAGTACCATGAGGGCAAAATATTTTGTGATTTTTTGCCTACGGGATATAATTTCATGATTTTATAGCATTCGGTCAAAATCCGTGAGTATAAACCTTTGAAAAAAATGCATTAATTTTTCCCTCCAACTGAAAATTTAATTTCACTAGTATAATTACCAGGATATTGCGCACGGAATTTGTGATTAGTAACATGTGGACAAAATATTTCGTGATTTTTTTTCTTCAGACTATAGTTTAATTTTGTGAGTTATAACACGGTCCAACCCTTAAAAGAAACAGAGAGAGAGAACACGGTCCCTTTCCGCCCAATTTTGGATGCTGCATTTACGCCCCGATAATCCATGGTTTCGTCCATTTACGTCCCGCTTATCCAACAGATGGCCCATGTACGGCCTGATTATCTCATCGTTGGCCTATTTATGGGCCCATTTGAGGCCTACCTGCGTCATGAATGGTCGATTTGCATATTTGACGACCCGTTAATGGTCCAAATAAGTTACTGGTGAAATAAGCGGCCTAATTTTGACCTCTACCACTAATATTAATTTTAGTAATCTGAACCGAACTTAGACATGCACTTCGGCCTCATTTCGAAACAAGCTTAAAAAGGCTCATGCAGTCATACAGGTACCTGTTGCATCTTAAACGTTGTTATGGTAAAACATTACAGAAATAAATAATTATGTGCATGTCACGGCATTCATCAAACTCAACCAACGGAGTGAATTACAGTTTACAAATTCAAGGCTACAAGCACATTCCACTATCGTTCACACAGACTCAAAGTAGTACCGTCGTGGATCATCAGCAACGGCATCAATTTTAGCAGGTACACAAGATCATTGTGGTCGTGCTCTGCTATTCTCTGCAGCTCTCACTTGGAGGAAGTACGGATGTGCCTGCAGGTATTCATGCTTATGGCATTAATTTGACAAGTCTAAGAACTGACCAGATACTATGTGAAGATGAACCGTTGTTCATTGCATACAAAAGCCAATGTAGCGGAGAAATTTGAAGGGTTCTATCTATGCCAAATGCATAACTTGCCAAATTATATTGGGTTGAAGTTAGGGATGCAAGTGGGCAATCCCACTACCCGTTATTACCCGCATAAAAACCTACAACAAATGAACTAGAATTGAGATAAGCGGGCAAAAATACCCGATTGCCCGCTTCACTTGCATCCCTAGACCAAGTGTACCTATACAAATGCACAACTTTGCCAACTATTTTTGGTTGAGGGTCAGGGAAATGTTTTATGATATTGTCGTAATACCAGTACGAGAGCAACAAGTGAAACAGAATATGCCTAAATTAAAAATTGTACAAAAAGGTGTGATAGGAAGATGAAAGTACTAAACATTATGACATCATTGATGTAATTCTTATGACTAAAAAGGAGAATAAATACTAAAGTGTTCAGTAATAAACTAACAATTTCAGTGAACAACCAATACTGTTACATAAGTAGGACATATCCAGTCAAACAAAATCAGTATCTTCTTGGAATGTAACAAAAATTATCTGTCGGAGTTGACTTACCATAGCTTCACGTGCAGTGAGCCTATCTTGGTGATCATAACGTAGAAGCTTATCAAGAAAATCTACAGCCTACAAATATACAAGCATGATGTTAAGCAAACAATAGCTTAAGGTTGAGTTGGAAACAGCAAGAGCCATTGACAAACCTCGGGAGATACTAGATGTTGGTTATCAGCATTAATGAATTTTGACCATGGTTTTCTACTATGCCTGCATATGTATATGTAAGTGTTATAATTCTGAATCTTTGGAGAAAATGGGTTCAAAACCAATATCCAAAAGCATGGCAACTTACCTCCCGACAAGAGCTTCAAGCTGAGGATCAAGCTCAATATGGTACTTGTTCAAATAAGCATTTAGTGCTTCTGTTCCAAGTACCTGAGAATGATGGGGGAAAACACAGGGATCAGATGCCATGCCGCACAAAGTAATTAGTTATATCAATATTTCACATATAACTGTTTTATAGTTATTCCAAAATAAGCATTTATATAAACCAATAAAACAGATCAAGAATAAAATTTACATGCACTAATCTTGATTAATATAAGATATCAAAGTACATTATGACATCTGCGTTAGTGATATCAATAGCATAATGTTGGAAAAGTACTTTAGTTTTGGACTGATGACAAGCGAATCAACACTGCTGACACACACTCGAGGCATTATTGGATGCTTAAAAACATCTTTAGATGCCAATAACCGTCCTAGTAAGCATTGAGAGCAATAAATAAGAACTTCAGAAAAAACAAATTTACAAACGAGCATCATTTACTTTGAAGAAATCACTGCTTATACGTCAAAGTTACAGAAGAGTACTAGATAAAAGGAGCACAAACAGCATTTTAATAAAAACAGTAAAACACGTATACCAACCAGTCCAAACCACGAGTTGCATAACTAAACATTTCATCAGGCATACTAAACCATTTTTTTCCAACACGTATACCAACCAGTCCAAACCACGAGTTGCATAACTAAACATTTCATCAGGCATACTAAACCATTTTTTCCCATAAGACATGTGAGAGGCCAGAATCAAACTGGGACTTACCTTTGCAATCTTCACAAGTTGATCATGGTTATCATGACCATAGAAGAATGGCTCCTTGCGGAATATCTGCATCATAGCATACAATTAACTGAGTTCAGATGTCAGACTTATTATCAATACCATAGTACATTAGATATCCAGACATTGACCTAGACAGGTGATTTTTTTTCTTTTACAGCCACACATACCATCCCAGCAAACATGCAGCCAAGGCTCCACATGTCCAAAGAATAATCATAATCTTGCAAATCAACAAGAAGCTCAGGCCCCTTGAAATACCTGAAAAAAAAATCAGAAAACATATGCTCAACTCAGGTACCAAAGCAAAAATGAGCATAGAATTGACACATTAGTAAGCAAATAGTTGCATGATCTATTCCAGTGATAACATGCTTACAGAAATAATAAAGGGCTAGTAATGGTATCTGTTTTATTGCCTTTTTCAGATGTACACTTAGTTGTTTAAGTGTCAACAGCTTCATTGCTTAACTTTCAGCATTTAGTAACATTAATGTCGCAGAAGGACCACTAGGCAGTTCAGACTTCAACAATAGCAGTGAATTCAAACCAAGTAATTTCTCGGTTCACGTGTTGCTTCTAGAGCCAAGTTAGTAAACAAAATGCAAAACAGAGATGCTACCTTCTTAAGTTAGCTTCCTCTCATAATTCAAGTGATTATCAGGGTGCAATCCAATTCAATAAAAAAGCAAGAAAAGCTTTACTAAACAAGTAATTTGCTTGTAACTACACCAACCTTGAAGCAACACGAACATTGTATTCCTTCCCTGGATGATAGAACTCAGCTAGGCCCCAGTCTATCAATCGAAGTTTTCGGAGCTCATGATCTATCATAACATTGTGGGGCTTGACATCTCGATGCATAATGCCTTGTGAATGGCAGTAGTCTAATGCCTGGGGCCATAAACAAAAGGAAAATACTGTAAACAAAATCAACTAGATTCGTTAAACAAACTTAACAGCCAGAGGATTGAGGGCAAAGAGTGCTACTGTTCTTGTCTAAGAAAATCGATATGAAAAACACACACTGTGTATTAACAGTTTATTACCCATGTATTAACAGCCAGAGGCATTAAAATATACATGACCTAGCACATATGATAAGATGCCCGTTGATGGCTGAATTCTTAACACCAACATTGTGCTGAACTTAGAACTTCATAAAACGGCACTTCTCTTCAAAATCCCAGATCATAAACCATTATAGCACATATGCAATTCAGGAATTCTTTTGTCATCTGTACATCATGAAGTGCAGATGCTACTATAATTAAAACTCAAAACAGAACTGATCCATAAGCTGCTTGAGATTGTGACAAATTTTAAGACGTGTAACAAAGAAAATAATCGAGTGCATATATACATAAAGAATTAAAAGATATGTTGCAACTTGCAAGCAGTGAGATAGTGATATTTATCTAGGATATATTACAAGTGTTTAGTTGGATCTTCACATAATAAGAAAGTAATTGTGAAACAATTTCTATAATAGAATACATCATTCTACAGATCCACAAAATAGGGTGTTTTACTGAATAGAGAAAAATAAATAGGGATGACAATGAAAGGCTCAATAAAGACCTTGAGTAGCTCATATATGTAGTAGCGGATATCATAATCTGTCAAAGTGGGGTACAGCACTTTGAAGTCTGTATTGTTGACATATTCAAAGATCAAGCTAGGAGTCTTAGAATGTTGATCTCTGACAATATCAAGAAGCTTCACAATGTTTGGACCTCCACAAAGATTCTGAAGTATTTTAATCTCCCTTTTGATCTGTTCAAACATGTGAAAGATAGGTTAAGAACTTCAACACTAACAATGCAAAAAAAAAAAAAAAACAGTCAATTAGATCAATTAAATACCTTCTTTTTCTTCACAGGCTTGAGTATCTTGATGATGCATTTCTCATTGTTGTTAACATTGATGCCTTCAAAGACTTCACTATATTTACCTCTTCCAACTTTCCTGACAACTTCATAGTCATCCTGCTCACTGTTAAAGATGCATCATAATAGTTAGCAAGGTATTGTGTAAGTCATAACAAGCTGCCAGGTCCCTCAATGCCTTGAGGTAAAAAGAATTAAATGGACAAAAGATGGAGATATATGGCAATTCTTAGTGTGGATGTGTAAACTGAACAAGCTTCTAAGCAAAGCTCAATTCTTAACAAATATCTAACATCAGGTCTTAGAAAACACCACTGCTTTTTATAGTTTCTCATAAAGTTCAAGCAGACAAGGGGTTATCAATGAGCTACATCTAGTCCATCTCTTCTTTTTTGTCACTGGACAACTTATTTAACAATTCACCATAGATAAGGAATACATCTACAGGAAACACAATGGATGACAGAGTCAGATTGAGAAAAAAGTGCACTTTTGGAGTAACAAAAATTAAACAAGCACACTCCTACCAGGGCTCAACTGTCATCTAGGTAGCATGACATGTACAGAATATACTAGAACTGTAACTTCTACAGGGAAAAGAAGATGGGTTGGTAAGGGAAGTGTTATATGTGTTGAGTTGTTTGGCACCATATTACTCAGCATGCTACCATCGTATAGGTAGCAACGAAGTTATGTTTGATTTCATTGATTGCTTTCAGGTAGTATATTCTAAGGTGAGTGAAGGAAAACACAATGTTCTTCAATCTTGGTTATCAGATGATGCAAAAGAAACAACCAGAAACCCATCACCGACTTACTTTGTTCCAATAATTAAAAATATAACTTCCTAATTTTGCTCTGAATTGAGATTTTATCCCCAACGAAAATAGGATTAACCTACAGCTTGCTATTCACAATCAAACAAAGGTAACTGAACAACACTAGTATCAACTTTAAAAAGAGGATATAGTAAGATTGATTCCAAAGCTAAAATCATAACCTTGCAAATTCACAACAATGTCTTCAGTCATTCGGTAAACATGCGTCCTACTCCTATAGCACAAACATGTAAAACTACCAAAGCGGTCTAAGAGAAACAGGATCAAGCAATTCAATCTAACCTTCAAGCCACAATAAATTCCAAATCCCTTGACCAAAACCAAAATCCACACGCACAAGCAAACCTGCCGACAACCCAATAATCCCACCTAATCCCAACAAACAAACCCAACACACATACAGAGGTACACGGGATACGGATCGCGAACTTAATCTCGAGAATACAAAAGCTACGGCCGCTGATCAGGGAGGGGTTCAGGATTGGGGAGGGGGGGGGGGTGTCGGGGGCGCGACGTGACGTGACGTCAGCTGGCTGGCTACCTACCCCCATTGAACGGTGAGCGCCTCGTAGTCCCAGTACTCCTTGGGGCGCAGCACGTTGACGTCGGCGTAGACCCTCGCCTTCGACATGGCGACCCTGGATCCCGCGGCGACCGGGGCGCGGCGGGGCGGCTGCAGCAGGGCGAGGAAGGAGGACGCGAGGGCGGCTACGATCACGGCCGCGGCGGCGGGCACGGCGACGCTGCTGCTGGGTGGGTGCGGGCGGTTCCTCGGCGGGAGCGCATCGGTCATGCGGCCATCGCCGGCGGCGAGGTCGCGCTAGGGTTTCGTGGGGGAGGAAAGGAGAGGAGACAGGTTCCGAGGGGAGAGAGGGGTAGGGGAGAGAGAATCTTTTGGGGAGCTTTGTTTGATTTCACGTGGGAGATAGAGGCGGCGTGGGACGGCGACTCTGGAATCTGCTGGCTTTTGGTCACTGACAGGTGGTTTTGTTCCCTTACGTGGGCCCGACCTTTCCCTCCACGATGAGAAGACGCCTTCCCGATTACGCCTTCTGGGTGTCAAAGCTCCATTCGCGCATGCGTGTCCGGATTTTTTTTCTTTTTTTTAAGAACGTGTCCTCGGATCATTGAGCTGATTTTATTTTTTTTTGGAGAAACGGATCATTGAGCTGTTGAATTGAAAGTCTTCTCAATTTCACACATAAATTTGCCTCTTAAATTTTAATTTCTCCCTTTAGTCAAAAATATTTTATGTTTAGTACTAGTACAAGATATAGTTCAACTTTTTAAAATTTTGATCACCAATAATTTAACAAATACTCAGTTTATTCATAGATTTATCTCAACAAATGATATCGTAAAATCACAAACTTATTGTGCTTTATAAACTTTTTTTTATAGAAACACATCACAAACATAGATGTTCATAACGCGCGCACATTCACTCCTATGAATGCACACACGCACATCCTACCCTATTAGTACTTTCGAAAAATTAAACGTGTATATCTTAATATTGATGAAGTTACCACGGACACATCACTGTCAATGGGTACATCGCTTACCACTGAAAAAGTTTTAGAAGTTTGTAAACTTATTTTAATATAGAATTAGTTATCAGAATTTTAGAAGTTTGATTGAATCTTATCTTAAATATTAAATATTAATAACCAAACGGAGAATATTTGCCGCAAGTTTTGAATAAGAGACTTACAAAGACCATTGTTCGTGTTTTGGCTTATCATCCACAATCAAAACGAAACTTAATTTTAAATTGATTTTTATTTTTTTTTCATCGTGGTTTATTTTTCAGCATTACCATAATTAACTGATAATTTTACCCATAAACTAACTTTTTACTAATAAGTCAGCAATAGGCCAAACGAATTATCTAATAGTTCAATGAGGTTTGATCTTCTTGGTAAACTCTTTCTTGTTTACTGTCAAAAGGTTAGACAAAACTCGAAAGTCCAACGGTTTTTTTGGGACGCAATAATTTTATAGGATTCTCACATGGCTCGGTTCGATTTCTTTTAAAATTCTTTGAAATTCCTCCATCCATTAGGCCTAAAGCAGACCATCCCTGCACTGAGACATGAGCTAGCCACAAGAACTTCATCTGAAAAAGCTCCAACTACATTCTCCTCCCTCTTTTGGAAAGTAGCTGCTTCTTCTACATTCACCCTGAAACTACAAGTTAACTTATTGTTTTTCCAGACTTTGATCCATCACCATTCACCAAGCTGGAAGCATAGCAAAAGAAACATGGTAGTACAACTCAACGACGACAAGAAGTCAGCTGCGGGCTGGCTGACACTGGCCGGCCGGCCGGCCATGAGACAGTACATGCATGCACGCGTCCGTGCTTCTCCTCCCTCCCTCTCTCTCTCTCTCTCTCTCTCTCTCTCTCTCTCTCTCTCATGCCATCCGAAGGCTGAGCCAGTGGAACAGCAGGGGCGGCGGCGGCGGCGCCTGCACGCCGCCGTCGTCCACCTGCACCACGTCGAACGCCGCCGTTTCCGGCCTCCGCTTGTGGTGGTACGGCGGCGAGGCCGCGTCCGCGTCCGCGGTTGCGCCGCCGTGCGCCTGCCAATCCCGGACACCGGTGACAACCACGTCGGACTCCGTCGACGACGACGAGAAGCTCTGTCCGGGGGAGTGGTGCTCGTTGCGGTTGTACCTCTTCTTGACACTGGCGGCGGTGCCCACGGCGAGCGTAAGCTCCAGCTCCGCCGCCGCCTCCTCCTCGTCGTCGGTCTCCTCCACGTCCTCCTCCTCGGGGCTCTGCGCGTACTCGACCGCCGGCACGACGACATCGAGGCTCAGCGCGGCGCGCGCCGCCGCCGCCGCGTGGCGGACGGCGGCGCCGCCGCGAGTGGCCGCGCCGTAGCATTGCTCGTAGGAGCGCATGGCGTCCAGCGCGGCTCTGCTGTACTCGGCGAATCCGTTCGGGGAGGAGGTTGACATGTTGCTCTGGCTCTTGAGCTCCCTCTTCAGGTCTCTCATCAGAAGCTTCTGAATTCTATACA
This sequence comes from Oryza punctata, assembly GCA_000573905.2. Taxonomy (NCBI): domain Eukaryota; kingdom Viridiplantae; phylum Streptophyta; class Magnoliopsida; order Poales; family Poaceae; genus Oryza; species Oryza punctata. Next base: position 36,140,352 of record CM002490.2, read on the forward strand.
GACGATGGAGCTCATGAACCTGCAAATCAAATTCAAGAAATTTTAATCAGTACACTGGTCTTTATATGAACAAGTTCAAACTTTTGAAAGATCGAGGTTTTTTTTGTATCACCTGCTGTCTGAAAGTCTCTTCATGCTTCAGCATGGCCATCTTTAGGGTGTCTTTGTCGTAGTGCTCGAAGACTTGCTCCATCGGCATTGTCATTTGTGAAGGAAGATACGCTTCTTCACTGGACCTGCGTGAAGTTAGTATCTGTAATATATACAGTTTTTGAACAAAATGGACTTAGAAAAATACTAAGAACAAAACTGAATCTTTGGTACAATGCAACTAAAAACACAATAGTAGCATAGTACATTTGGTTGGGGGGGGGGGGGGGAAATGAAAATGGAAGACCAACAGTAGGCTAAAATCTCTCTGGTGAAAAGAAGAAGTTATATTCAAAGCATGCTTCAATATCAGGTAAAAAGCCTGAAAAAAAGACCAAACATCATAGCAAACTCCACTCCAAAGCTCAAGAATGATTGAAGAGAGTATTGAAGATTGATGAGTAAATCAAATGAAGGAAAAGGAATGAGCACCAAATTCTCACCTATAAATGCTCTATCAGTTTTATGTCAGAGAAGTGACTCCAAGACTGTTTCCTACTGAGCTCTAACTACTTCTTGGCTCTCTCCTCCTCTCACTCTCAGCTTCTGATCATTGTTCCAAAGGCCACAGGCTTTCCCTTTTATACACAACTCAACTCTCACACACCAACAGACCATCATATCCTTCCTACTACCTCCATCCCTATCTCCGAAAAAAGTTTAAGGAGACAAGACATGAATGATGCAAGATTCCTTTCACAGTGATATTTTAATTAGTCCCCCCCCCCCCCCCCCCCCCGGCGCGTAGGCATGCCAAACAAAGGAGTACTGTGGCATTGTTGTTGGAGCTGGGCAGCAGGAGTGAAAGCAAAGGAAGCAAATGGACATGGCATGGATTAAGAAATTAAACCACCTGTATTACATATGCCAGTGTGTAATCATGCAACTGTAATACTGTAAGGATGGTCAGTAAAAGATTAGGCATAGAGGAAAAGGGAGTCTGTGATGAATCCAAGCTCCCAAATGGACAGTACTTTGCTTTTTTAGATGACAGCCATACGTCATTGAACTTCTTTTGAAATGTACGTACTACAGACACATACACAAGCCGGCAACACCAACTTTAAATCGTTTTCTACCGGACAGTCCTGTTCCACCATAAAAACCCTGTTTTAATTTCAAAGTAAGAGCTTGGTGGTACATCAGGGAGAGCTCTGTAACTCTCTTATACTGGCCGTGTTCTTCCAACTTCAACTTGTTACCGGAGAAAGATCAAGTACCGATAAGTAGGTATACTTCCTTTAAAAGAAGTGTACTAATCAGACATATGGTGCTAGGACATGAAATGCATTGGCAGAATGAGCAACTTTTCTCCAATGCATGCAACTAGTTCTGAATTCTTATTGCTCTGTTACTAGGTCTTAATGGACAGCATTTGACTGCTTTAAAGGTGATCAAGAATTGTTCATGATGGTGAAAGAAACACTTCTGTGACATTTTGTGGCTCCATGACCAGTAAGTGGGTGTACAATTTTTCCATGGACCATTCAGTGGTCATTATCATGCATGATTTGGGGTAAGGGTTATCTAGTCTCCGGTCAGTGCTTCATGGGGGCCAAGCAAGCAAAGTGGTCCAGCAGCTAGCCATTCTGCCATTGCTCCTCAGTCCTCACACCTGAGGTACATTCCTAATTTCTACCTAATGGCAATTGGGAGCTAGTGGCATTAGCAGTTTAGCACAAAACAAAAGTGTTTTGAGCCAGACAAATTGTGTGTTACTAGTCTAACAAAAAGTGCCTTTTCAGCTTCAACCATCATGTCACTCCCACAGGCCATGTAGAGCAAGTTAGCCAAACCCTAAGTGCGCTTACAAGAAAAGAAGAGCTGAAACCTGAAAGGTGGCCATGCACGCATGGCCATGTAAGATTCAGTGAAGCAACTAAACAAGTCCCTGACGAATGTAGTGGTGAATGCTTTAGTATTTGGTTAAATCAAATCGACACTTCTTGGTCTCTTCCTCACAATTGAAAAGAACAGAATGGTCTTCTTTCCTAAGTAGTAGAAGAAAAAAAAAAGTCTCTTTTGCCGAAGGTTTTTCTGCATAATTTGGTCTGATTAACTGAACTGACCTTTCTTGTTTATGTCGGTAGATTTGTAGAGTTCGAAGTAGTTGAAAGTTGAATCGTAACACTCGCAGCCGGCGTCGTCGGCGTCGGCTTTCCAACGGCGCTGAGGCGCGTGTGATGGAACCGAGGGTGAGGCGGCCGACAACGGCGCACGCGCTGCCGCCAGCGGGAGGTGCACTCCGGCCAGGTGACGGGACCCGCAATCTCAATGGGCCTAGATGTACATCACCAGCCCATGGGCCCGGTTTACTGGGCCAGCTCGGATTCTCGGCGTCGTCTTACTCTAGGCCACTTCGTGTGACTTCCTATGCCTCGGCCAGTGGCTTTGGCAGTTTGGCTCACATTTTTATCTAGGGGTTGGGGCCAGCTGACCACGAGACTAATATGGTGGAAAGAACTCACTAACGGTGTAGACAATTATCGGTGTCATGTCATCACGATTAGCTTGAAGAGCAACCCACATATCAATTTCTTGGTACCTTGATCCTTATGGAGTTGTAATCGCAGCCTAACTTGTCCGATCACCTCTCATCGCATGGTATGATCAAAATTTCAGATACCCAATAAGATGACGATGCAGCGATTGACTTTAACACATCGACCATCAGAGGGGTGACTATTGCAAACCAAGCAGTGAGGCGCGAAGGCATCTAACGTACACTCGCTAGGAGCGAGATATTATTGTGTATCTTGCCATCTTTCGTTCTCTCTTGTTTTAGACTATGCTACTATGGTCTATTAGCTGATATACTTTTACATGAACGGGTGAGGATCCCTTCTTCTTATGCCAAGTCGGATGGGTGCCACCGGTCTCCTCGGTGTAGTGGCTTCTCCATTTTCATGCTTAACAAATTGTTTAGCACACTTTATAAAGTAATAGTAATATTTTCATAGGTATGACAACATGATAACTATTATTGCGATTTAGACATATGCATTTCCTCGTATGATTGAAAATCATAAAATTTGTTGAAGTTTGATAAAAGGATACAACATATTACTGGATAGGTTTAACATTTGACTATGCTCAAAACACATAATGCATGTGAGGGTTAGAACATTCTCCCTTGTCACAGCCATAGAAGATCCATGGCTTCAAGTACGCAGACACAGCTTTGACTGAAACACTGTGGAAAGAAAATGGAAGGTTGACAAGCTTAAAGAAGGAATCAAAAGGAGCAAAACAGCAGAAAGTTTGTGGAAAGGGGAGAAAGCCACTGTCCCTCTTGTCCTCCTATCCATACAGCCACCACCACACTGTAAAAACAAGTAACCACTTTGGCAAGTAACAGCCAGAGGCACCAATGCTTCCTCTGCTGAACTCTGTGGGCATCATGGCGCCGTGCAAGATGCATGGTCCAAGTGCCCAACATAATACAACTAATACTACTAAGAAATGCAGTGTATTGAGTTCAACAGTTTGGGAACAGTTCGATCAAATTCAGAGCGGATTAGGATTGTTTATTTGTTTTGATAATTCTGACAGTAGTTTCCGTTTGATACGGCGGTGAAATGGGGAAGAATGATGAGAACGATGCATGCTTGGCAGCAATCCACAAGCTAAACCTGTAGCTACTTAAATTCAGCGCTGAACTTTTCCCCAAAAGCACATTGAATCCAGTGACCTAAATTCCTTGGTTGTACTAAACAAGAACCAAGCCTGCGTTCCATGAGTTCCATCTGCAGCTCAGTGACCTCATCATGCCATGAGAAACCCTAACATTCCACTTGTGCCTTGTGCCGAGGCTATCATGTTCAGCCGTTAGGGATCATTATGGAGACGGCCAGGCGCCAGGATAAGAATAATAATAATAATAACTTGATTACTGACAGATTATTCTTTAGCGATAAGCCTGATGGCATCATGGCATGATGTTAAACTGACAGTCTTCCTGGTGTTCTCTTGTATATATTCCCAATCAAATCAGTGCAATGAAATGGTTACTTTCATGTTATTCTCTTCTCTTTCTCTCTTTTCCCCCCTTCCACAATTGTGTTGTTCCTTGTCTTTCCAGTAAAGCACAGCAAGAGCCCCTTTCTTGACCTCAGAATGTTCCTTAAAGCAACCACATCCATTGGAGTAAGAAACACAGTTATTTTTCTTCTCCATATTTTATTGAAATTAATCTTGAATTACATGGAATCTAATCCTCTCTTCAACAGCACCATCATTTTATCAAACTCAATCTTATGACAAACCAATACAAACCGAAAACACACTCTGGATTAGTAGGAAAAGTGTTTTCATCCCTTAAGAGAATACCATCTCGCTTCTTGCATATAATCTAAATGATTATCAAACTTTTGAAGAAAAAAAGATAAGATTGATTAACATGACATATATTACCCACGAACATGCAAGTTTAAAGTGAATGTATGTTAACTAGTTTCAGTTTAATTTTGTTCTTTTGTTAAAACTTGTAAAAGTCAAATTGGATTAATATAGCTATTTAGGTGATAGTAAGAAACGAGAGAATGATCCTCGAGCAATAAAAATCTATCTCCGAATTAGTAATCTATATATATCCATGTCAAAAAAGAAAGAAAGAAAGTGATCCATATGTACAGTGACACAGTACATATGCAGTGTTCAAAAGGGAATATACTGCAACCTTAAAGCTAGCCAGGCCAGCAAAAGCACCACGAAACATGCGTCTTGTAGCCCTCGCAAAGCACAGCACCGGATGCAGAGAGGATGACTCGTTGTCGATGAGGCGTTCGCTTTGATCAGGGCAAAAAAAGAGCTAGGAGTAGTTGCCCCACAGGCAGCAGCAGCAGTTCGCTTTGAAAAGCAGCATAGCGCGCGCACACACAAAAACATGGGGCCCAAAGCCAATATGATCTTGACACAACTTAGCTTGGAGATCTGATCCATGCACAGATGCAATGCAACAAATGCTAAGCTTGAGATTTTTTCTGCCTGGCTGAAAATGGTTCTAGTACTATGTTTTACAGTTTGAAGACTGATTCAAGAAGTGACTCAGTGCCTGGTCTTTCATGTCAGACTTCAGAATGCAGAAATTCACCCCTTCCGTGTTTCGGATACCATCATTCTGAAAATGACATTCGATTCTGAATGTGCAAGTGTTAGACTGAATTTACTCTACTGTAATTAGGTGAACCGTACGTGTTGCTGTTTGTCAACCACTCAAATTGCATGATTTGTCACACGAAAGTGGAACAGGTTTTGGCTGGATTTCCCGGCAATTTACCCACTGTGAAATGGAAAAATTGCACTGCCTTTTAACCGAGTTATAAAAAGGTAGTTGGGCCTAAATGGTTGGACCGGGCCAGCGGCAAGGCTGGACTTTGGGACTATGTCTTGATTAACTTGACCACTAAGTTTTTAGGCCATGGTCCATGGACCCTTGGATTTGAAAAATGTTTAGCAATTTCAAATCGTGTGTTTTGAGTGGTTGATGAATGCCGACTGATCTTACTCGGTTTCTCAAGAAACACAAAGTGTTACACCTCGCAAAGAAAGGGAACTGATTACTAGATGTTCAGTGGATGGTAATATATGAATGTTGCCTAGAAAATGTTGGAATATCTCCTCAAGTAGCCACGTTTTTTTACATAAAAAAAATCTCTCCAAGAAGCTGACTTGGCTACTTGGCGTTCGTTTATTTATTTTTCGGAAGTTTGTACTTATATTTGAGTCTTATATGATCAGTTTTCTCGCAGTTCACGCGTGGCGTGTCATCGATGTACGTTGGACAACTGGTAAAGAAATCATTTTATTATTATCTAAACACCGTTGTGTTTAGGATGTTTAGTATGCACATCGATGGTGGCTTAAAGGTGACTAAATTAATTTGAGTGTTCAGTTAGTTATCCCATAAGAACAAGGTCAGACCTTTACGTAGCACTGGTAGTTGGTATGTCTCAGTTGGTCAGATATATATCCAAGCCACGTAGCAGGCTCTCAGTCAGATAATTGCTTTGTTCATGTATAAAAAATGCTATTACATGATTAAGTCAATTTAAGCCAAAATGATCATGAACCAAGCCAGCAGAAGCATCATGGAGCAATATAATCTTAATCTCACAAGAAAGCATCTATAGTTTATCCCTTCAATAGAAGTGAAAGATATGATGTAGTACAAAAAAATTGCAGGCAAGCTTCTTGCTGATAGTCATGTGACAGTGGATTGATGAGCTATCTCATAACAACACTATCATCCGCTAGCTGGATAAGTGAAAAGGACCTCGATTTTAAAACTGCTCATTGAATTACCACCGTATTAATTTTTTAGTCACAAGTGTCATGCTTTGGACAAAGATGTTTACAAATGTTAAACTTCCATAGCTTGAAGCATGCGGCCTGGATGGATTCTACACAAGTGCAACCAGCAATTGTTAGTAAGAGTGTGTATGCTACAACATGTTTCTACAAAGTTTCCTTCACACCCGTTAGGGTTCAAGTCCTTTGACTGGTATGGATACCAATTTCCTTGGGTGAATATCAGCGTATCTATCCTTTTTTTTTTGAAAAAAGGAAAAGAACATTGTATTCATCATATGATCTATTTGATAAATCTAGACTTTCAGTAGTTTAGTGACATAAATGACCGCCATAAATCAGTAAAACACATAATTTTCAGTTACTTTCCTTTGGACATAAAACAGTGAACATCGCTATTGTCGGTCTATTCATGTGTGTGAGCATGAAGCAACTTAGTCCTAGAGACTCACACACTTAATTCCTTGTATGATCAACAAGTAACTTAACTGATCAGTTAATGCACAAAATTCATTCCATGACGAAAGCACTAACAGATCGTTCAACGTCGTTCCTTCCATCAAGGTAAAAAAAAAGGAAAAAGAAAAGAATCATCAAGAAGCATCTATATGCATGGATCAAGAATCAGTCTTAAGAGTGGACAAAAGTACACGAACGAATACAACAAATAACACACCTCTCAATGGATCAACAATGTCAACTTTCTCATTTTCTTTCCACAGTGTGACAAAATCTTGCACACCACACTTGATCATCACCTGTTTTTTTTTTTGAACGAAAACTTGATCGTCACTTGTCCTGTTAACCACCACCATATATAAGTTCCAAAAAGCGAAGTCCTGCACCACATATGCGTAGAGGGTTTAGCAAGATGGCGAGGCTGTCCTCTTCATCGTCGTCGTCGTGGTGGATGGCGCTGCTCGTCGTCGCCGCCGTGGCGCAGCTCGGCGAGTCCGACCTGAGGACGGACTACTACAACAGCACGTGCCCCAACGTCGAGAGCATCGTTCTCGGCGTGGTGAAGGACAAGATGCAGGCCACCATCCGCACCATCGGCTCCACCGTCCGCCTCTTCTTCCACGACTGCTTCGTCGATGTACAAACACTACTAACTAATACTGACCTTGCTTGCTTAATTGGCGATGTGTCAACTATGGCGATCGATTGACGGACGTGTGCGCGCTCGCGCCGCGGCGTGGCGTGGCGTGCAGGGGTGTGACGGCTCGGTGCTGATCACGTCGACGGCGGGCAACACGGCGGAGAGGGACGCCCCCGACAACCTCTCCCTGGCGTTCGAGGGATTCGAGACGGTGAGGAGCGCCAAGGCCGCCGTCGAGGCCGCGTGCCCCGACCAGGTCTCCTGCGCCGACGTGCTCGCCATCGCCGCGCGCGACGCCATCGCCCTGGTACGTAGTACAGTACACCACACAAACTGGCACGCACTTGCACACCAGCACGCTCTACCTAGTAATCGACTGTACCAACAAACACTGCAAGATTCGTGCAGAGCGGTGGGCCATTCTTCCCGGTGGAGCTGGGCAGGCTGGACGGCATGAGGTCCAGCGCCAGCAACGTCGTCGGCAAGCTGCCGCAGCCGAACAACACCCTCAGCCAGCTCGTCGCCATCTTCAAATCCAACGGCCTCAACATGTCTGACATGGTCGCGCTCTCAGGTGCGACATGACATACACTATACTATACTACTCATACATCCCCCGCCATGTGTTCGACGAAATGACCGATCGGACTCGGTGCATATATGCATGCAGCGGCGCACAGCGTCGGGCTGGCGCACTGCAGCAAGTTCTCGGACCGGCTGTACCGCTACAACCCGCCGGCGCAGCCGACGGACCCGACTCTGAACGAGAAGTACGCGGCGTTCCTCAAGGGCAAGTGCCCCGACGGCGGGCCGGACATGATGGTGCTCATGGACCAGGCCACGCCGGCGCTCTTCGACAACCAGTACTACCGGAACCTGCAGGACGGCGGCGGCCTGCTCGCCTCCGACGAGCTGCTCTACACCGACAACCGCACGCGGCCGACGGTGGACTCGCTGGCGGCCAGCACGCCGGACTTCTACAAGGCCTTCGTCGACGCCATCGTCAAGCTCGGCCGCGTCGGGGTCAAGTCCGGCGGCAAGGGGAACATCCGGAAGCAGTGTGACGTCTTCAACTGAGAAAAATGGCACGGCGACGACGACTACGGACCATTTGTAGATTGTGTATACACGATCCACTGAAATTGTGTGTGTTGACACGTATATTCGTTTCAAAGGAGGAGTGATTCGTTGGGCTTGCCAGTTTTCTGTTTGTTCATCGACCAATCGGTCTTGTTCAATTCGTTGTGTTAAATACGTGTGTTTCTGCACATAATTTGGATTCAATGAAGTAATAAGTGAACAAATACTTCACTATCAACAAAAGACAGCTTTTGATGTGTGATGACAGAATTAATCTAGAACAGTTGCTTGGATGGAACTGCGGAGCAGTTAGTAATGAATTGCTTATGTTCTCAATCTCAAGCCGCAACATTGCTCTGATGAATTCGTGTATAATCACCGTATTCTTGATATTTCCGATAAATTATTGGTGAGACTGAATTCGCTAATCCACGGATCAATTATTGGGCCGGAAGTCGACTTAAGGGCTAAGGCACGGCACTACCCCGTCATGGTGATGGTGGGTAATAGTCTGAGGAAAGTGAAAACTCCCAGTATAATTCCCCTGCTATCTAGTCTTCTATCAAGTCTTCCATCCTTCCATTCTTACCACAGCAAGCCTGATTAATTTCATAACAAAAACCAAATAAGAGCCCCCAAAACTTGCCCCTTCAAATATGCAATTGTCACTATATATATATATATTAAAATAACAGAGCCAACCTTGACGGTTTCAGTATTTTAGACAACGAACGACATGACCAACGGACCAGTACAACTAGGCGACGTTTTGACGTGAAAAAAAACTTTAAAAGATGTGGTCTTTTTCAAGTAAACGACGCACGCGCATCTCGTAGAAAAAAGAGCACGGCTACATTATTAATTTTTTCTTACTAAATGTTTACTAACAATTTTTATTTAGATAAATAAAAATTATAAAAAATCTAAATACAATCATAATATGATACATCGGTAGTAAGAATTTAGTAAAAAAAGTTAGTACGTATAAGTTTTCCCCGTAAAAAGATTGTACCAACACAAATCCTTCGGTGCCGTGTCAGACATGGCGTTCCCCACGGCTCCTAAGTCCACCACCACCAGGCAAAATCACTGAAGCCGCCCCGTGCGAATGGCCAAATATTACGGTGATTTGCTACGTCTACGTACGTACGCGCGCGCCCCTGCAACCACCGAGGAATTGACGTCCCAACCTAACCCAGCAAAGTCGCCTCGCTCCGTTTCATTGTTTTCGTTATCTTTGTCCCGTGCTGGATAACTTCCACGGCCACATCGATGTAACGATCAGAATCCGTGACGTCTGCTACTGTCCAAACCGTATTTGAGTTTCATATGCACTTCCGATTGATCGGCTGCCCAAACTGTTGCTGTTTATGAGTGTGAGTGTTTGATTTGTTTTGCATGTCGTTTTCGTTTGATATATGATACTCCTATGTTTTTTTTGGATTTTTTTTTCAGGACTCAGGATGTCACGCTGATAAAAGCCTGTGTGGAAACCCGTGGGCTGGCGGCCCATCTACAGTTGGGAGATTTGCATAGCCTTGATGATGTAGAAAGGAAACGGCCTAAAAAGCATTGAGCCGTTAGTGGGGGCGCGGGGGAGCGGATTAGCATGTCTTACGTCGTTCTCACAGATCAAAAGGATGTCATCTCTGTCGCCATTTGGCACCTACATCCCAGATAATAAATAGCATACAGTAAGTTGGTAGCGGATTAGTATCTAGTTGGTAGCGGATTAGCGGATTAGTTTTCTGACAAGCATACAGTAAGTTGGTAGTGGATTACAGATAGGTGCTATTGTAGCCGCTAAATTTTAATAGCGGAATTAAGAAAAATAATCATAAATTTACATTGTATATCAATATTAACATCAAGTTTCACTTAAAATTTAAACTGCATATTTAATTACTCCTATATTTCATAAAATAAAAATTATGAAATAACATATAAATATATAAGATAAAGAAAGCACACAATGCTAAGCACATCGTTTAAGCATTATAGCTATCTAATAAAGTCAACAACGGACTACTATAGCTGTTACGAAGCACTATAACAGGTTGCTATAACGATCGCTAAGTTTCATACGCTATTTGCAGTAGCGGTAGAAGTCCGCTACCGCTACAGCGACCGCTATTGCACGCGCTACGAACGTAATTTATTACCTTACACCTTACCTACATCAAAGGTTCTTGTTAATCTACATTGTGCTAATGGGACATCATGCTGAAGGAAGTGTGCAAATCAAGCTGATAATTAGCGGATCATAGCTGCCTCGTGGTGACATTTTCTGACAAGCAGCCAGTTGGAAGAAACAGACCCAACTCTTTGATGAGGCGAAACGCTGATGAGTACAGTACACACCATGACACCAATTATACATGCCTCCTTTTCGGATGCCTACTACTACCTGTAATTGCCATCCAGAATTGTGACGCCGGTAGGAGTACGTGTTAGAGTAGCTGGGCCTCGCCGTCTGCAATAATACAAACCTGCTCCGGGACGCACGACGCGAACCGAAGAACAACTCATCATTCTTGGCCGCATTTGCCTTTCCAGAGGGGCAGAGCAGAAGCTACCAGCCGCTGCATCGAGTTTCTCGTCGGCTAATCGAGTGTACAGTTGTGCACGAAACTGCAATGTGTGCTTTGACCGGTGCCGGCTCCCATACATACATTGCGTGATACATGTGCCTTCATCATCAATCAGCTCATCACATGCGTATCTATCCTGTAGCACTCCATCTTCAGCCTCGTTAATCTCCATGTTACTACTATTCAAGTTCAGATCAATTGCTTCTAGACCTTGCATTTTAAACAAGTTGCCAGATCAGTTCCAATGTAGTAACAAGACAAGCGCATTTCACTGCAAATCTACACAAAAATAGTTCGAATCACACACAAAATCTAACTAAACTCTCTGCAATTAAGAGCTACCGCTAGTGGTGCCGTTCTTTCTGCCTGCGGGAACCGGAAGTTTTTAATGCGCGGAGCATATGCAGCTACGCACCAACCGCGCCATGTGGGGGGACGGGCGCGGCCGTGCTTACACAAGTTGGCAACGCACGCGACGCGACGCGAGCGATCCTCCGGACAGCCGTATCCCGTCTATTACACGCCCGTGGTGGCCGTGACCGTGAGCCCAAGCCGCCCCCGAATAGATAGAACACGCGCATGTGGGCAACGTGGGGCCAGCACGTCGCTTCTAGATCCCCCTCTCGCCGCGGCGGCCGCGCCGTGGTCCGTGGACATGACATGCATCCACCGCGCCGCGCACGCACGCATCTCGGCGCGCGCGCGCCGCCACGCTAACTACCCCGGCGACGCGAGTCAGTCCACCCCCTCACCTCCCCCCACTCCGAGGAGACTTGGAGTCTACATCACTCGACCATAACTAAGCTACCAGCCACTTCACCCTCGCACGCACGCACGCACGACTCACACACGCTCCACTCCACGCCGCCCTCGTCGTCTCCACCTTCTTCTTCTTCTACTGCCGCGGCGGCTGCGCGCTGGTTGTGTAAGCAGTGCGTATTGGTTGGGAGAGCTAGCGGCCGGAACGGCATGGGAGCTGGGATTCGGATACTGGTGGTGATGTTGGCGGTCACCGCCGCCGGGTGCGGCGTGGTGACGCGCTGCGCGGCGCAGCTCCGGCAGGACTACTACGCCAGCGTGTGCCCCGACGTCGAGACCATCGTGCGTGACGCGGTGACCAAGAAGGTGCAGGAGACGACCGTCGCCGTCGGCGCCACCGTCCGCCTCTTCTTCCACGACTGCTTCGTCGAGGTTCGCTAGCTCACAGACATCCATCGATTCCTCCATAGATTTCTCGCTCGAGTACGTCAGATCAGGAGAATGAAGTACCCTGGGTGTGAATGTTGGTTCAGGGATGCGACGCGTCGGTGATCGTGGTGTCGTCGGGTAACAACACGGCGGAGAAGGACCACCCGAACAACCTCTCGCTCGCCGGCGACGGCTTCGACACGGTCATCAAGGCCAAGGCGGCCGTCGACGCCGTGCCGCAGTGCACTAACCAGGTCTCGTGCGCGGACATCCTGGTCATGGCCACCCGAGACGTCATTGCGCTGGTACGTGCACACACACACTGACACAAATCCTCGACAAATTAGGCTCCTTTCTGCCGAGATCCATGGAAAGTTTCCGAGCTTTCGGAAAATCCCCTGTAAAGTAATCCATATCCCACTGAAAAAACTCTTTCTTTTTTGGATCGTGTAGGCCGGTGGGCCGTCGTACGCCGTGGAGCTCGGGAGGCTGGACGGGCTGAGCTCGACGGCGAGCAGCGTCGACGGGAAGCTGCCGCCGCCGTCGTTCAACCTGGACCAGCTGACATCGCTGTTCGCCGCGAACAATCTGTCCCAGACCGACATGATCGCTTTATCTGGTAAGCAGTAATTATACAGTTATTTAACAGTAACCGTTATCCAGAAATAATTTCACTCCACTTTAGCTTAGTGGAATTGCGGTACGCAAGTACTCCACATAGACTAGTTCCCCATGTGCTTTGTTTCATTTCGTAGTATCTTACAAGTGAAGCAAAGGGGCCCAAATCCAACGCTCAACTGTGCAATTAAAGCCAGAATTTTGTGTGGGCTCAGAAGAATTGTTGGACAGTACAAAAACGTTTAATCCCTATAGATTATATGAGGAGACAGCATCATCATAGTGAACGAAAACATTGGGTGAGTGACACTGTAGCTAGCTGATTATTCGGTGGTAGTACTTAATAACTAGATCTAAGAGGAGTCAATGTGGAGACTGGCTGGAGGACGCCTGGATGCCGTTGCTTGCACGTGAAAAAGAGGTCAGCCTTGTATTATTAATTATTGTATAGTGCTATCAGAAACCCTGATGGCAGGTTGCTGCTGAGGGAGCGTCCAGCTCCTTATTTTCGACCATTTTATAACTATGGGCCTGCCAAATGAGCTGTCAAAACAGAAGAAAAATAATCCTTTGAGATTAGTGCCACGTAGTACTCCTACAAACGGCAGGATAGAAGAGAAGCAAATTCAGGGTTCTCCTGAAAAACGCATGAACTGTCATGCTGCTAACTAGGCAATCCATTTTGCGCAGTGTTCTAGGTAGGAGTAGTTCATAGCATATGAGTGAAAAACGTTTCAACCTTCTACCTTCTAGGTAGGAGTAGTTTAGTTCAGTGTTCTGATCTACTGGTAGCATTGCCATTCTGCAGCTGTTTCCGTAGCAGTAGTAGATATCGTCCAAAATAGGAATCAACAGGTGTGGGCAGAATTGCATGTGTTTGTCTGTCACACTGTCCCATTTCCTCCTTGGAATGATGGATCATAACTTCACGAGGTTCATACAACTGTGAATCTGTGATAAGTTAAACTCGTAATTTTGTCCACGCTTTCTGAAGATCTGTGCAGAATTCTGACGGAAACACTAAAAAAAAACTGCGTTTTTTTCTCTCTTTTGCAGCGGCGCACACGGTGGGGTTCGCGCACTGCGGCACATTCGCGAGCCGGATACAGCCGGCGGCGGTGGACCCGACGATGGACGCCGGGTACGCGTCGCAGCTGCAGGCGGCGTGCCCCGCCGGCGTGGACCCGAACATCGCGCTGGAGCTGGACCCGGTGACGCCGCGCGCCTTCGACAACCAGTACTTCGTCAACCTCCAGAAGGGGATGGGACTCTTCACCTCCGACCAGGTGCTCTACTCCGACGACCGGTCGCGCCCCACCGTCGACGCCTGGGCGGCCAACAGCTCCGACTTCGAGCTCGCCTTCGTCGCCGCCATGACCAACCTCGGCCGCGTCGGCGTCAAAACCGACCCGTCGCAGGGCAACATCCGCCGCGACTGCGCGATGCTCATCTGACGCCGCGGGCGGGATGGTCGGCACGACGACGGCGGACAGCGGCGGTGATTGCGGATCTCTCAATTGTTCATAAATAGTTTTAGCTGCAGCCTGCAGCGCTGAAGTTCTGATAATTATACTAGCCTTTTAGAGCAAAAGTTTTAATCAGTCGATCGATCAGAAGGTTACTGGAAACCAAGAATTAAGATTATTTGTGCATCTGATAGTGGTGAATCAATTAAAATTACCTAGGCCAAATGTATTAATTTTGTGTTTTTTTTACTATGGGGGCAAGATAAATTATCTGAACATGTTATCATTTTCATCTGCATGGCTGCATGCGTATGGATTTTTGGGTGCATGGGTATGTTTCAACGGCGACTGAAAATTAAGATCAGGCAAGATCACAGGCTTGATCCAGACAGGCAGCGAGAAGTAGAGCAGAAATGCAGTATTAGTCAGCTACGGTATTACACCAAAGCGTGCACAGTTGCACACTCATCAGAAAGTGACTTGGAATACAACTATACAAGGATATCGCGTAAATCAATCCACGGTTCCACACTCAACTGCAGCAAATCCTAAACTGGCATAGGACGCGGAGAGTAATGCATTTTCTGAAACCACTTGTCCATTACTTATTTACTCCTCCTTGACAAGTTAACAGGGGCTATAAGATTACGGCGTCGTCTAACATCAACGAGATCGAGACAACTACACTATAGTACTCCCCTTGTATCTTAGAAGAATATAACTTCTCAGAATAAATTTAGATAAATACATGTCTAGATTTATTTTCATAAGTTTTTTATAGGACGAAGAGGATCCATAGGTCTAACCGTAACATTCAGTCCATGACTCCAGCAGAATAAAACCAGTAACGTTCAGCCTCAAGGCATTAATCTATGCCGACTTTGACATGACATCCACGTTGTCATACACCCAGAACTAAACATGGATGAGGCCGGCCGGATAACTTTGTCACGGTGACAAGGGCAACAAAAAGAACAACAAAAGGTTACAAACATGATAACTCAGTGGAGTCAGATACTAAGATAACCACAAAAAGAACAGGTAAAGGACATTTCGTCACTTCAGTGGTCGCCCAAAAAATTGCAAACTTGATTTAATTCATCATGCAAATTTGTAGATTAAGTTGATCGTCAGAAACCAGTCTGTGTATTAAACCCATGTGTCTTTGCCCCGGCCCCTAAAATTCTGAATTGTCTGCCTTCTTTCAATCCTCTTCAGCTAGCCCTGACACCCAAAGTGATCTACTAGTGGATAAGCACCGCAGTTTCAGGCGATTAAAGTATCAAGTGGTGCGCCGCTAGTAGCAGTAGCCTACTAATACTGCAATCCTTGATACGATTACGATCATTCGATGCCTGCTTTGGTGAGTGGTAACATGTAAGCATCCAAGCAGAAGGCCACAAATCGATCCACTTGTACATTAGGTATGTTCAAAAGTTCAGATATCCGAGAATCTTTCACTACAGCGTCAGAGTAACTGGGATATATAACTGAATCCCAAGCGATTACAGCACAGAATTCGTGCAGTTCATGATTGGACACACAAGCAAGCATCATCTCATGGCGCACATTCGCAGGTTGCAAAAAGGAAAAGAATCAGATCAGTATCAGTTGTGGACTCCACGCTGGTGAATGCATCATCGTTAGCCATTACCCAGCTAGCTGCCAGGATGAACTGAAGAAATTGATGAAGTCTAGCTTATATCCATCTTGCTCTTTGCTAGTGGGGCATGACTGTTTGGAGACGCATAAAGCAGGTACCTTTCCGGAGCACACGGACACTACTGCACGCACGCGCAGCACGTACGCAGCACGACGGAGATGGCGTGACGCCGACTCGGACATGATGCGTCCAAGATGGACGCACCGAGGCAGGGCAGCATGATGCAGCTGTGTGGCCGTTTACCCTGGGAGAGATGCACCAGTAGCCGACTCGATCGATCCCAACTGTTTCATAGCTTGACGTGAGCGACAGCAAGCCGCGGCGCGCGCCGGCCGGCATGCAACAGCGCGATGTATGTTCACATCGGCGACGGCGACGCCTGAGAGCGACCCACTCGGCGGCGGCGGCGGCGCAAATGGGACAACTGACTGATGACAGCGCGCATCCGACGCACTCACGCAAAGCAAAGCAGTCAAACGTATCTATCTACAGAACTTGTAATACTCCCTCCGTCCCAGATGATAAGATCAACTTTTTTACACGGTCTTCAATAATGTACTTTAATCATTAATTTATTTTATGTTATATGTTTAGTAAATATGAAATTAACATCACATAGTAATATAACATGCATAATACTTAATCGTTAGTATGATTATTAGTTAAAAATTACCGACTTTGATTTTTCATAAACAGAGGGTGTTCTATAATTTGAAACGGAGGAAGTACAATCTAGTATCAGTTTTTGTCAATTTTCCACCACTAATAAACTACGGATCTTATTGTTCCGCTTATACTTACGAACCTATACGAATAGGTTATTAGTAATTCAAAAATAATTTGTACTTATAACTTTTACATACGTGTCCTTAACGGTTGAAAAACAAATGTTGCTGTAAAATAAGTTATGATGAAAAACCATAAAGTCAACTCCAAAATTAAATTTTAAATTAAAATTTTGACTTAAGCAAAAGGATATAAGTGAAACAATAAGCTACAGAGATGCTCCGATCTTCTCTACTGGTAGTATAATACTCCCTTCGTTTTATATTATAATCATTTAACTTTTTTCATAATCAAACTTTATTAAGTTCGATCAAATTTATAAAAAAAATTAACAACATATTAAAATTAATATGTTTGTTTCGTGTTAAAAATAATACTATATTTTTTATAAATTTGATCAAATTTAAAGAAATCTGATTAGAAAAAGAGTTAAAAGATTTATCATATGAAATAGAGGGAGTACTTACAATGAGAAAACACATTTTACATCATGTAAATTCTGGACGATTGAATTTGTTTTAAGATTCGCTTGCACGGTAATCTTATCCTTTTCCTCCCCTCCCGCACGCAGGCGGCAAGCTAGGCGATCGAGCAAGTCCTCCAGCGCCGCAATCTATTAGATGAAACGTTTACAGTCTACTAGAAGAAGTGGTATTTCAATTCGGTGCGTGAGACGGAATCATGCCCACAGTTTATTACTCGTAGCTTATATGATGACACTGTGACTGGTCATGATTAATATCCAAAACGGACATATATAGGCCGATTAAAAAGTGGTAGCCCATTGCACTATCTCAGCAGGTCGGCTAACCTATTACGACGGGAAATGCATCTGCAAACCCCTTTCCATTTCCTTTTCTTTCGATTGTGGAATTCGCCTCGTGCTTTTCATATCGTGCAGCCGTATGACCGTACTGAAAGGTGAATGAACTGCAACGAAAGGAGACAACTGACGAGACATCTAATGTTGCAAACATGAGTAGGCCGCCATGAGCACTAGCTAAAAAGGCACTCCCACATCGCGGCACACCACATCGGATGTTTAATTTCTTCAAGGGGGCGGTGGTGATGTCCCCCGGAACTTCTTCCCGGTGGAACAAGTGCGTGCTTTTTGAATAGTACCAGCTAGTTGAACATGAGTAATGGCGCCGGTACAATGAGTGATATGAAAGTTTAAAGGAACAAATAAACCATTGTTATTTGTCAAACTGGATGTTTTTATATATCGGTGAAGATCAAAGGTGAGTATATCTGTCTCTCTTAAAAAGTTAAGATAGGATGAAAAACGACCCCTAGCTTACTAGCTAGTCGGTTGGTCGAGGCTTCTCGGATTGATACATCCTACCTCCGTTTCAAAATAAGTACAATTTTACCTGTTCATATTCAATGTTTGATCGTCCGTATTATTTGAAATTTTTTTATGATTAGTATTTTTATTATTATTAGATAATAAAACATAAATAATATTTTATGTGTGACTATGTTTTTAATTTTTTTCATAAAATTTTTAAAATTTTCAAATAAGACGAACGGTCAAACGTTGGATACGGATATTCACGGTTATACCTTTGAAACGGAGGTAGTAGTTATTAATTACTGCCACGCTACTACGTGTATACCGGGCGCCATCGCATTCACGCCACGGCACAGCAGTAAGTCAAAACTCAAAAGGTCATGTGAGTTCTTTTTTTTTATGTAACATGGATGAATCCGACAGGTCGATCGAGGATCACGAATCGATACAGTAACACCGCCTCTTTTTTCGGCCTCGCTCGCTCCCTCCCTCCACCGGTCTGAAAAGGCCAACTCGAAACCAAACTCGACTTCCAACATTTTCTTTTTCTTTTCCCCACTTCTTTTTTTTCTTTTCTCGCGCGGTTACACGGAGCAGTTAGTCGCAGTAGTACAAACGCCGCGCGCAGAGCCGTTGGATCGATCGATCGATCACGCGGCACGAACCCGCGCGGAAGCCGGCCCGCACGCGGCGGGGACAGTGACACCTGTAGCACAGCATGCACGCATCGCGTCGCGACTGACTGCGTGCAGCCGATCGATCGCCCGTCCAAATCAGCGGATGACGACGCCGCGCCGACGGATCCCCCACAAAAAAAAAAAAAAAGTTTCCCCTCCTCCTGATGATCGCACGCGCACTCCGCTACCTAGCTAGCCCGGCTCGTCTGTCTCCCCACATCTCTCGCTCTCGCGCTATAAAAGCTCGCGGCCACGGGTGAAGCTGGTCACGGCTCTGTTGCATCAACAAGGCAGCGCAGCGAACCACAAGCTAGCTAGGCTAGGCAGGAGCTTCTTCTTCTTCTTCTTCTTCTTCTTCTTCTTCTTCTTCTTCTTCAGAGCTAGCTTGGACGACACAATCCCGGGTCCCAAGATGTGCATGGACCGAGCTGCAGTGCCGGTGAAGAGGGTGTGGCTCGGCATCGCCGCGAGCCTGGGCCTACGGCGAACCAGCGGTACGTACTTACTTTCGCTGCCTAAGCTAATTAAGCTAGCTTCTTCGCCGGCGATCAGTTATTATTTCGGGGGCTATTTTCTGATGGATTTGGTTGTGCTTGATGTCGCGCGCTGCAGGGCTGGGGAAGCTGAAGAAGGAGGTGAGGACATGCGAGTACCACGACGTGCATATTATGTGGGAGATGCTGAGGAAGACGGACGCGCCGGTGCCCATGGCGGAGAAGAAGGCCGCCGCCGCCGCGGCCGTCGCGGCGGCCGCCGGCGCCCGGAGGAGGAAGGCGGCGTGGAGACGGTTTCTCTACTACTGCTGCGCGTTCTAAGCCTCAGGGATAAATCAACAACACCGAAGATCAAACACTGCTCAATCGGTTGCTTATATTTCTGGCCTCGCCGCCGCCTCGGTTCTTCCCAGCTCGGACTCGATCGGCTCCCGGCGAGCTTCGAAGGAAGCTCATCGTGTTCTTGATTCGAGACTGTCCCGGCGAAGTTTGGCTGAGACCGACTGCGTCCCGGCAAAGAGGGGCTGCGAACCAGAACGAAATGGTAAATACATATGCAGAGGTTTTGCAAACTTGAAATAATAAGTATAGAGACAGAAACGATGATCTCGATCAGTCGATCGATCATAAAATCGAGATGTAAAAAGTGAATAAAAAGATTTTGTTTTTTTATCTATGCCAGTGAAAATTCTCCTCATCACAACCAGAGGATCTTTGTCAGTACAGAAGAGATCCTCCACGTTCTCCCAACTTTTGCCTAGGTTGCATCTCGTACTGAAAACCTAGTTGACTATCGCTGTACAGGTGTACCTAGAGATACTATAGCTCGAGTACAACTGGAAACATCGGAATGGCGCGTACGAGAAACCGAGGAAGACGAAAGCATAGCTGTTCTTCTTCTCCGCGAGAAAGGGAAGAAAAAAAAGAGAGAAAGATATAGCTGGACGATTGCTAACCTTTGCAGTTGACGTACTCATGCAGTCAGGTCTGAACCAGTGTAGAACTGAAAAACGCTAGCTGGTGGACTGGTGGTGTTTCTTACTTTGAAGCGACAGCAACTTCAGCTTTAAACTTGAGATTGTTTATGGCGAATCCGCGGAGCTGAAGATTGTTTGGATCCAACGGAAAGCGAGCTGTAGTCGATCAAGTGAAAGACAAAATGTTCAAAACTATTACGAACAGTAACATCAGGTGGCCTCAAGTTTCGGACGAATGTCTATACAATTCACCTAACAGATGAGCTACTCATATGGAGAAATTTCGTGCAAGATTAATTGGTGGTACGAATAGAGTATATGGTTTTCAAGCTTTTTATAACTCGGAAGTCGGAACTGGTTTAATTAGGACCAAATATCTTCTATTTTTGGATTAGGCAGCCGGCAATGTACTTATATATATAGTCGTTTTCATTGCAAAGTACTTGCGTGGACAGATGTGTGCGTTCCAAAACATGATGGGGGCCTGGGGATAAAGAACTTAGAGATACAAAACAATGCCCTCCTGATTAAGCGACTACATCCCCTCCACTCCACGCCCTCAGCCTGGGCGCGTTGGATTTGGCAAGAATTTGCAGGGGCCTCTCTTCTCTCGGATAGACAAATTGGCACACACTGGGACTCACTTATGGCGCTAATGCCGGAGTTGCAGAAACTCACTATTTCCCATGTCGGGGACGGAAGCCAAACCCCTTTCTGGATGGACAACTGGACAGGAGGAGAATCCCTCTCAAACAGATTCCGGGCCCTCTTCTCTCATGCGCTCAACCAAGAGGCGACGGTGGCACAGGTCTGCCACGAAGAATTCAGAGATCTTTTTGTGCCCCGCCTTTCTTCAGCTGCCGAAGCTCAGGTAGAAGAACTGTTCAGCATCCGACAAAGCATTGAGATATTATCGGCGTCAGACGCTCGTTCGGCAAAAGGAACAACGAGGCCCATGCACACAAAGGAAATATACCAAGCTCTCCAAAGAAACAGCGCCAGCTACCCCAATTGGAATTTTGTCTGGCGTAACAAAGCCCCCCCCCAAAAAAAAAACTCAATTCTTCGCTTTGGTTGTTATCAAAGGAGCGGCTTCCCACAAGAGCAAACCTAATAAGGAAGAACATTGTGCAGTCTACAATTTGTGAGCTCTATCAACAATCAGAAGAAACGGGGGCGCACCTGTGTTTTCTCTGTCCCTTTGCAATCAACTTCTGGAGCCGGATTGGTGTTAGCCCAAACATCACTGACTCGTAGGTTCTTCATGCTCTGCGCCCAAATGGCCAGCTACCTACGAAGCACTTCAAGGTCTTCTACTTACTTTGTCTGTGGGGACTCTGGAATCATCGCCATGATGTAGTTTTCAGAGGAGAATCCCCTTTGCTTAATAGGCTCCTCTCAAAATGTATAGAGAACGCTACTTTGTGGGCAGAACGACTGTGCCATGCTGACAGGACTGTAGTAGAGTCCTGGAAACATATTCTATCCTCTCCCCTCCGGTCATATGCAAATTGAACTTTGTACTTACCCTCTCTCTTTTAATCAAAATTCAGGTGGGGAAGCTCTCCCCCCCCCCCCGGTGATCAGTCAAAAAAAAATTCCTGTAGAAAAGAAAAAGGCAAGTTTCAAATAAAGCATTTTCCAAAATGGTTTGTGATTAATAATGTCGATTTGAGATAAAAAAAATGATTAAAACCACATGCATGGAAGCATCGGCTTATGGATATGGAACAATAATGAGTAATGCTCGTGCAATGTTATGCATTAGAAAACGATAAGGAAGAAAAGGAGGGAATCTCTCGCTATATTGATTGGACGAAGACATCTCCATTTTCGTTCCGAACATTTTAAACTATATATCCAGAGATCCGTATATAAAAAATGTAGTGTACAAAAAGGACAAGATATATGCTTGTTCTCCCTGTCCAAATCAAGTTCATAACTGGCTCTTGTCCCTCGTACCAGATAAAGAAGATCTGTCTGATTCCAGTTTCGTAGAAACCCATAATATTAGTATTTTGATAAGCCTGCAATGAAATATAGAGCACAAAACGATGACCCATAGTTTAGCAGAAAACGAAACCAACATATTCTTTGTGCAGCAGGTTCTTGGTACCTTTTGCACTACAGTTAACTATTTTTTTCGAGAATAAGTTAATTGTTTGGTTATATTATTGTTCCAATTCTGATTGGTAAATTAATTATTTTGCGTCGATAGGGAACAGGAAGGAGCAAAGTACATCACAGATTTAATCATTTGAACAATGGAGCAGTTGATGACATGAATACATAAAACATAGGCAAAATTGTACATTACTGAAAACCATAGTCCATGAGCTATTGAGCTTTAACTTTCAGGGGAGAATATTGACCTGAAAAATATCAGAGAAGCATTCTAATTACAGAATATCTATCAGCAATCAAATAACTTCTGACCTCTGAGCCAGTGGCAACTTGGGGTCCAGGAGACCTTTCACATCCAGGGAACTTCAGTAAACCAATCCTCACATTTCCAGACAGTGATTTCAAACAGCTTTCCTGCTCTTTGAGAGGACAGTTAATCCCATAGTTTATCAGAAAATAAAACCAACATATTCTTTTGGCAGCATGCTCTTGGGACCTTTTGCAGCCACAGTTAACTATCTTTTTTCGGGAATCAGTAAATTGTTTAGTTATAGTATTGTTCCAATTCTGATGGGTAAATTAATTTGAGAGGATAAACAGGAACGCCAAAAGGGAAATGAGACAACGATATTATCATGGGACTAGACACATAGCATTGTAGTAACTGTTTAGCTTTCACTAGGGAACTGGATTAGTAGTATGATAAGAGATGGTTAATTTAGTCTCTAACTCTCTGTATAGGATTTGAATGGTAAAACTAGGTACTTATCTTGCCATTTAACAAAACAATGGGGCGCCATGACCGAAGTTAGCCCTAGAGAAGCTCGGACCCTGAATGCTTACATTGTCAGATGAAGAGAACTTGTCTTTGTTCAGCTGCGACTGGAAGCAGCATCACACGGACAAACGGACAGCTGCAGAGAGCCCTGTAAATATGGCAGAACACGGACAGCTGCAGATCACGTTAGTCCAACGCTGTTCTTTTTACTGAATCTCGATTGTGTACAGAAAGGAGCAAATTACATCACAGATCCACAGGTTTGAGCAATGGAACAGTTGATGACATTAAGACATAAGACATGGGCAAAATTGCATCTTACTGGATACCATAATCCATGAGCTTCAGCATTCAAGCCATAAGCCGATAACCAAGACCTGAAAAATATTTCAAATCCAGGGAGCTTCAGTCAACCAATACTCGCATTTCTAGATAGTGATTCCAAGTAGCTTTCCTGCTTTGAGAAGGCAGTACATTATATGACAAACTCAAAACAGCTGAGAGTACGAATAAACGCTAGTTGCACACAAAATCATCAAATTGTAGGGTCTAAACTGCATTTCTCATACCAAGAGAATATAACAAAAATTTACTAGTGAAGTTATGCTTCCATTAATTCGTTGAACTTATAGATAGAGCTCAAAGTGCCGCTGATGTGAATCATACCACATGGTTGGTTCAGAACAGAACATAGCTAGTTCAGCTACATGCCCTAAAAACAGAAAGATCGGCAAGAGATGAACAGGAATAGGGAACTATCTCAGTATCTTACAGTCATTTTATTAGTCCACCAAAATGCAAGGGGAAACATTAGTCAGGACAAGCAATTGTATGCATCTATAAACACGAAGCAAAAGGCTTTGATCAATGCCGGTCAAATTTCCTCACTGGGCCAAATTGACGTTCTAGTCTACTAGCACAAATATGGAAAATGAATCTACTGACAAGTGGGCAGGCATCAGCGCAAACTAGGAGTTCTGCAAAACTGATCAAAATGAAACTGCATGTATTATAAATTATTGATTTAGTATAAATATTCTGAACAGTGACGCATGCAAAATCAGTTACACTCATGTGGTTTAGAAAAGTTACCTCAAGACACAGGAGAGATTTGGACATCGAAGACCAAAAGAAGTTTATATATTTATTCAATAGGCTAAAAACTTGCACCCTGATTACAAACAGTAGTTACCATAATCTGAATACAATGTACAGGAGCAATGAAAATATATAACTCTTATGGTCACTGCAAAAAATTATAGCAACTCAATCTGAAACAAGGAAAACTATGCTCTATTACAACATCACGGAGAAACCCTAGAAGCACTATCAGAATACCATGTGTTACATGCCAAGCCTATAAGTGTTTATCGACAAGTTGCTCAATTTGTCATGACATAAACCAGCTCTATTGATTCTCTCTTTTATACCAACTGCCATCGATTCCCAAGGAAGAACTTGTGACATCTGTCCATCACAGCTCCAATTGGTCACTTGTTTCAACTTTGCTTGCTCATGAGTGGAGCAGTCCTGAGATTTGCATCTGGTGCCCCATAGCTCCATTTACTTCAGTGACAATATTTTTCAACAGACCAAGCCTCTTTTTGAAGGTTCATCAAAAACAGGGTAATCAGGCTCATTCACCAAATGACATTGCCTGTATCTTTTCAAGCTGTGTAGGCCAATTGGTCCCAAGCAAATGTGGATCAGATTCCATAGCGACAGCAAAATCTTGTAGTGTTGTACAATGACCATGATTGGCTTGTTGCAAGCCATTCATCCTAGTTGCAAACATCGCATTGCCTTTGGTAACTCTTCTACCGCTGGACCTTGCCCTGGACAATTCCATGCATGGTTTAATCAACCTCCGCAAAAACTCATCTAAACCGCGATTCAAAACTTCAACACTCTGCACTGACACTCCAATGCCATCACTCTCCAACCGACGCTGCAAACCCTTGAACAAAGAACCCGTGTCCACCAGATGGTGGGAATCATAACATAACACCATCGGATCATCCAACCTCCGTGTCCTTGCACCATAGCTTGCCGTACTCAAAATCCCCAATGGGGCAGTTATCGGGCTTCGGCTCTGAACACATGGAGCAGACCTAACCTGCTCCACCTCCTCCCCATCCTCCACCGACAACACCTTGCCGGCAACCGCCCGCTCCCTCGCAAAGTCCCCATCGCCCGAATCCACCACGGCCCCTACATTCCCTACGGTCGGCAACGCGATGCCGACGCACCGCCCGCTGGGAGCCGTGGTCGTCCCGGACTGCCCAGTCACCGCCTGGCGGCTCGGCGGGGGCACCCCGGACAGCGCATTGCTGATGATCCCCCTGATCAGGGCGTTGTGCAGCGTGATGTTGTCCCTCCCGATGGTGGCGTAGCAGAGCTTGTCGAACTCCACCTTGGTGAGCTTCAGATTCAGCAGCCTGGTGAGGTGCGCGAAGTACTGCCCGGCACGCTGCCGCCCCAGCCGCTTCACCAGCCGCTGCTTCAGCTCGGCGATGTCGACGCGGGCCAGCTTGCGGGACGTCGCCATCTCCTCCTCCTCCTCCCGCCGGAATGCGGCCCTCGCGATCGGAAACCCTAAGCAAGCAAGCGCGCGGATGTCCCGGATCCAAATTAGCAAGCAAAATCCAGGAGAAAAAAACACGGGGAAGGAGCGATTGAGCGGTACTTACTCCGGGGCCGCGAATTGGGCGGGGGAATTTTGGGGGGGATTTCGTCGCTAGGGTTTCGCCGGCGCTGTGCGATCGGGGGAGGAGAGGGGAAGTGGGGAATGGAGGGGGGGAGGAGGAGGAAAGACCGGGTGTACGAGGAGTCGTGGGCGGAGGGAGGGAGGGAGGGGAGTGTCAGAGAGAGCGGGTGTATGGCGTGGGGTGTATGGTGCGCGTTGCGTCGTTGCGTTGGTTGGGGTCAGGATGGGAACGGCGGCGGCGGTCAACTGCACGTGCAGGTTTGAGGTGTGACAGCTGACGACAGCCAGTTTCAGATGATGGTCCGGAGGGTCACTTCTTTTACACTAGCCCTCTTGGCAGTTTTATCTGTTCAGCTCTATGATTTGGAGGAAATTGTTCGGGCCTTTTGGTATTTAATTGGGAGAATAGGCACAAAGTTTTCAAAAATGAGAGGAAATGGTATAATGTTTTTAGAGGCAATTTGCTTGGTACCATCAAGAAAAAAATATGGAGTTAAAAATTACCTGTCACTCATTCTCACGTACTAACATACGTACTATAACATACGTATTATGGTATTTTACAACTCGTGTATGTACAATAGTATTTTTTAAACTTTCTAAAAAGATTTTACTAGCATGTTTTCATAAAGAAAGAAGCTCTTCCAACACTGACAAAAGCTACGTATGGAAGGAGTGATGATAGGAGAAACTTATATATGAAATTGAATAATTAGGAAGGGTACGTACTATTAGATGAAAGGGATAACACTTATATAGTTCTAGGTCTTATTTGCTACTAGTAGAAACTAAATGATCTCTCGTAGCCTTGGACTGGTTATCATTTAGTAAGAGTAGTTGAGATTGTATTTTATAATCCTATGTATTTCTTTACTCAACTAGTTAGCGTGCACGTGCTAGGTACGTCATGAGCTAAATATGAATTAAGTTTAATATACTACAAGTGATCATTGTAGAATATCATAAGATTTTCAACTTTCC
The DNA here is from genome assembly GCA_000573905.2 of Oryza punctata. NCBI lineage: Eukaryota > Viridiplantae > Streptophyta > Magnoliopsida > Poales > Poaceae > Oryza > Oryza punctata. Next base: position 36,167,334 of record CM002490.2, read on the forward strand.
AAGTCACCTACATAATACACAACAATTAATCAAATATCTTTTATAATATATGCAATTTACATGTAAAGTTTCCTTTACAATAAGTCTAATTCAACTGATATTAAGCTCAAAAGTCAGAGAGAGAGATCAGAGGTTACACCACTGCAAGCCAAATTTCATGAGTCATGAGTGTATAATAATAGATGAGTACACCTAAATACATGAGTGCCGTTACTACATATGCAGGCCTAGAAATCTAATTGACTTCCGTGCTGGCACATTTATTTGATGGACACCAAACAATTGAATAAGGTATGGACATGCCATCCTAATTTTCCTCTTCTGCAAACAATCGTGTATGCTGTTCTACATGAGTATGCTCTTTCATAGCATTCTCCTTATGTTTGGTCTTCGTCACTTGTAACTTCTAGCAGTACAGAAGATAGACTTAACAATTTCCTTTGTATTAATTCTTTACTTGGTGCTTAGCAATCTCTTGCACTCTAAAACAAAATTCATGGACATCACAGTTCAACGAAAGATCCTGAACAAACGCAGAAGAAATAGAATTTAGATAGGTTGTGACTAAAACAGCAAAATCTTGCAGAGAATCACATTAATATCTGAAATAATCAAAACATCAAATTTCATAGTACCGCAGTAAAATTCAATCAACCTTCTAGTGATTGAATTCAGTCTTGACAATGTATAAATCTAACACGACATATCAATTTGCAATAAGTGGCACAAAAAGGTATCTAATCAACTCTATAAAATTCTTCATCCGGGATGTTATAGATAAATGAAAGAACTGTTCAAAGTATGACGCCATGTACTGGAATAAAAACCAAACAATTTCTAAATTTGATGTCTAATGTCATGATTTTAGCTAGTACATGCAGCTTCAGAGTAAGAGAAAGAGCTCAGAACTTAATCATCATTTCTAAAGAATTCTAAATTTCAAAATCATAGTTTCTACAAAAATGTACATTCTCATTTAAGTTTTACAGAATCAAATCCAGAGCAAGTACAACTCAAACCTCGTAATAGGACATTGTCCAATAAATCCAGCTTGATTCTTAGGATCCACAACAGCTTGAACTGATGTATGGAAATAAATTCAGACCAACAGCTTGAACAATTCAAACCTGTAAAGCTAATGTTCATGTTCACTAAAAGATACTGAAGTGTAATTTTGTACTAATTATGGAAAAATAATTACCTATAAATTAACAATAGCACCGAAATGAATAGTGGATCTGGCCTGTACCTCCATTCAATATTCTAGTAGAAATTCAATACTGGATATGAGAAACGGTGCATACATATGAGAAACAGGTTTGTATAATTAACAAATGACTATGTGATGTAATTTTAATTTGACCATTTATATGAATTCGAGGTAAATAGTACTTTTGGTGATGCTGAGAGAAGTACATGTAAAATAGCAACACCCCTCTATTTGCAAAACTGTACAAACTGGAAATTATATTGTAGGTATCGATGAGATATTCTCACCAGTTCACCCAAAAAAATCACGAGATACACAAAGGTGGCCTGAATGTATAAATCTTCACTGGTGATGACTCATGAATATATACAAAGCAGTATTAATCGGGGAAGCCAACCGTTCAAAAAAAAAGGGGGAAGCCAACTATTTTTAGGAGCAATTACCATGGTATAATTACAAGGATGGCTCCATTCACGTAGCAAGTTTTAAAAGCAGAGCCACTTCGAAGTATATATATGCCACGGCAATTTTGATCCAATTTCTGCAATTCATAGTTCCATTTGCAAAATTTGTGATAAGAAAGTGGTCTAGCTCGGTGAATGCATCCTCCAACTTATAGTATCAATAAGGATAAATTATCTGAAGGATGGCACTGGACATTTTCACTAACAATCTCCACCCTTGAAACAACTTCTAGTCTAAGAGCATTCTTTCACTCTAATAACTCATATTTGTTGTTAGCGGTGCATAACTCAATCTTGTAGTAAGAAAACAGTTTTTTTTTGCCATCAACAGATGCATTTAAATCTAACAGTATAACATGGACGATCATCGGCAGGTACCTGCTTCCAAATTTTAGGTAATCACCAAACCTTCATTATCATGTAAGCAATGGATTCTAGGATCCCATCTGTAGAACAGCAAAGGTTTCTCAGCATTCTTTCACTCTAATAGCTCATATTTATTGTTAGCGGTGCATAACTCAATCTTGTAGTAAGAAAACAGTTTTTTTTGCCATCAACAGATGCATTTAAATTTAACAGTATAACATGGACGATTATCGGCAGGTACCTGCTTCCAAATTTCAGGTAATCACCAAACCTTCATTATCATGTAAGCAATGGATTCTAGGATCCCATCTGTAGAACAGCAAAGGTTTCTCAAGAAATTTAGTTCAAACCCAACCTGCAGTTCCTGAATTATCATATAACAGATTGATCAGGAAAAAAATATTGATAGTTTCAACACAAACTGGCTGCGAAAGGGCTAAAATAGAAAACTCAGAGCACATATGAAACAGACAATCATTTAATTGTGTTCATGTGTTGACGCTATATTATTACACATGCATGCATAAATGAAAACATATTCTAGCAGCCTGCAAGGGATCCATTAGCAGGAAGAACAAGTCAAAATAAACAAATACCAATTGAGATGACATTACCATGATTTGATCACCCTAGGTCTCAAGCTCCAGCAATGTGAATGCTTGAAATAATAGAGAAATTCAGGAGGTAATTCTTTATAAGCACATAGCAAAGTATCCCTCCCTAGTTTCTGGAGAATTAATGCAATTTTTTGTGCTGAAATGAAGCTGACCTGATGGTTGTTGTTAGCACACAGTAATGGTGGCATCGATCGATCGTCGTCGTCGTCGCCTGATCATTGTTGTTAGCACACATCAATGGAGGCGCGGGCGGTGTGGAGAGCGAGCGGCGGCAGCGATGGCGAGGCGCCAGCGGGCATGCGCGGGAGGGGTGGACGGCGAGCTCCGGCGGCAGGGAGGCACGGACGGCGGCGATGTGGAGGTGGAGGCGCCGGCGACGGCGACGGGGATGAGCGACCTCCATCGGCGGGGAGGCATGGGCGGTGTGGAGGGTGAGCGCCGGCGGGGATGCGCGGGAGGAGTGGACGGTGAGCTCCATCGGTGGGAAGGCACGGGCGGCGGTGATGTGGAGGCGGAGGCACCGCCGGCGGTGTTGGGGATGCGCGACCTCCATCGACGGGGAGGCGCGGGCGGCGGCGATGTGGAGGTGGGGGCGCCGGCAGGGATGCGTGAGCTCCGTCGGCGGGGAAGCGCGGGCGGCGGCGATGTGGAGGCGGAGCCGCCGGTGGCGGCCGCGGGGAGGCGGGGGCCGGCGATGTGGATGGTTTGTGTGGAGGCGCGGTTTTGTCAAGGAGAGATTAGCGAGGATGGGTTTAATCCGGCGCTAACCGCTGATTACTTGAGGTGAATCCTAATTGCAGGAGCAGATCCGGATTTATAGATCCAAGGGTAAAAAATATTTATGTTTGATAAACTGGTACTTTTATATTAGTAGAGATAATTAGATTTACCTAATGTGAAGCTTAGATACAATGTAAAAAGAGACTGAATCATTTGTTTTTTTTTTTTGCTATTAGGGATTTAGGTCAGCTATGTTTCTAAGCTTATTAGGGATTTAGGTCAGCTATGTTTCTAAGCTTATTAAAGTGGTTGCTTCTGCTTGTTGGGAGTTCTTGCTTACTACTCCGTAGAAACGATTATATTCTTGAACGTCGTTGTCGGCTTCGCCGCACGGTTAAAGAGGACAGCGAAGAGTTGACGGCTGCGATGGTGAAATGGTTAAATATACATTGCAGATAAATGGTTCCTTCATGCATACTTCCAATAATCTGCAGATACATGACGGCAAGGATATGAACCCTTAATTCATCGGTCAGTTTTCTTTTGAACCCACAGACAATAATTAGTGGACTGGTAGGGCTGTCATTTGGCATATGTATCTGCTGCAATTGAGTATTAAATGCCAAGAATTAATTCCGAAAATATGCAAACGTATCGGTTTTTTTTTAAAATCATGCTAGCTGTAATTTGTTTTATAGAGATCCATGATAGGTTTCTTTTATCAGTACAATGCTAAGTAAAAGAAGCTGGATGGGCCGCTACCTTGAATAAATACCTCAAGTTATTTAGTGTAGATCTAGATTATACATAAGAATATACTTATATTGAGTACCTAAGTGTGTGTTTTTTAATACTGCAAGTCATTGTTGAGAGATTTTGCCAGCGTCTTTGTTGGTTTTCAGTTGTGTTTAGCTATCATCAATTTCTGGAGGCTATTTGGTCGTAAATGTTGGTTGTAGTAAGAAGACATTGATCTGCATGGCAGCTTATGGTCAGGGATACAATTTGGTGTTTTCATGACTGCAACATGAAGAACTAATATGGTTTGTCACCCATTGCATTGCATGGGAGATATTAGTTTTGTGGGATGTACTAAGATTTGTAATCAACTTCGTCGATACTAAAATCACAATCTATTGAAATGAGTTTGGAAAAAAAATATTATTTGTGACATCTATGGATGGTTTTACCTATTTAGTTTCACGATCAAAACCAATACAATTAATTTTGAACCACAATAATAATTTGAAATATTTATATATGTGGTTGTACTTCCTCCGGAGCGTTTTATTTAACCCTTTTTGCTCTTCGTGTTACTAATATATGAAGACTATATATAGCATGCTTAGTGTTTATGCTATATTAAAATTTCTCGATGATCATTTACCATCATTTGAATTGGTGTAATTTAAAATTGATGTATGGTTTTTTTGCCCGTTGCAACGCAACTAAAACTTTTATACTCCTATAGTACCAGTGAGTTAAGAGCAACGAGTAAAAAATAGGATGCAATGATTTAAAAAACTAAAATCAACTCTAAATTAAGTCTCGAAATTCAAAGTTTGTCAGTGGGTAAAGACAATATGCTTATAATAAGTTGTTATCATCTATGGTAGAAACTTAACATATAGGATCATGAATGACATGGACGAGAAAAAGAAGATAGAAAGATAAATGTTATATGTTAGTAACTAGTAGGAAGATTTTATAGAGCAATATGATTTGTGAAGTAATTGTTGTCTATTGTTCCACTATCTTAGCAGGCGAGGATGATACATCACCGTGATGATTGATTGCTCTGGGCCGGTTTGGTCAAGCCTTAACTGGGCCTGTTTGGTAAGGCCTTAACTGGGCCAGAATGATTGATCTCCTCAGGACTAAGTTCACCGGCCGTCGTTCAACTTTATACGAGTTTGTTTGACATCTCTTATCCTCAATATCAGAATTTCTCACTCCTAAATTATACAAAACCGTTCAATTTAACAGTGTAGATGCTTGGTTCCCTGACGTGGCATCATAGTCAGCAATAAATAAATAAATACTATGTGCGGCCCACATGTAAGTGCGAGAAAATGATGTGGGCCCCACAGCTCCTTTCTTTCCTTTTCTCCTCTTCTCTCCTTGCTTCTCTCAAGCGGGCGTGACAACGGATGGGGGAGAGGCGCCAGCGGCAGAGAGGGGGTGGCGGCCGGTGGAGCGGGCGTAGCGACGGGCGAGCGCGCGGGGAAGAAGCTGGACGGCGATGGTGCGCGTCGTCTGCGTCGTGTTGCTGGTGCTCGGCGGATGGGCCAGTGTGCCTGCTCCGCGCGCCACGCCCGCCCCGCGTTGACCGCGAGGTGGAGTTCCGGCGAGCATAGTAGGGGAGGTGGCCGGAGGATGTCGTGCCAGCTCCGCCCATCCGCCGGCCACGGCCCACCACTGTGCCCGCTCCGCCCGTCGGCGCCCCGCGCTCACAAACTCCCGCCTCCCCCTCCCTCCCAAGCTTATGAAGAAGAGAAGAGAGAACATGAGAGGCGAGATGGAGGCCGGCGGTGGTGGCGACAACTACCACGAGCAGTTGCTCGACGACCTCCTCGAGACGTGCGACCGGATCCAGGCCCGCCTCGACCGGATTCGTCGTCCCCCTGTCCCCTCGCGCCGCCGCCACCGCCGCCCAGCTTCTTCCCCGTGCGCTCGCCCGCCACGCCCGCTCCGGCAGCCGTCGCCCCCGCTCCGCAACCGGCCGCCTCTCCCCTATCTGCCGTCGTGCCTGCTCGAGAGAGGAGGAGAGAGAAAGGAAAAGAAAGAAGAGATGTGCGGCCCACATCATTTTCTCTCACTTACATGTGGGCCCGCATATATATATATTTTCCTGACTAACTAGGATGCCACATCAGTGACATCAAACATCTATACTACCGTGGGACTTAAATTGGATGATTTTTTATAGTTTAGGGGTGAAGATTTCTGGTATTGAGGATAAGAGATGTAAAAAAAAATCGGTATAAAGTTGAGGGACGACGGGTGAACTTATTCCATCTCCTCATGAGCCCAGGCCTTAACTGGGCCTTCTCAGTTAGAGTGTTGAGGAATAAGTTCATCTTATGTCCCTCAATTTGTCATCGAGTTCTAAATTTATCCCTGAACCGCAAAACGGGATACAACGTATCCCCCAATTTACAAAACCGTGTAAACGAGGTCCCTCAAAGGTATTTGTCTCCGGTTTTAGCTGATGTGGCACCTACGAGGCTCCTTTGACTAGGTATTCATCCCACGTGGCATTGATGTGGCACTTACTTGGTAATTCGATCGAAGAAAATAATAAAATCCATGGGACCCACATGTTAGTTTCACAAACAAAATTAATAAAAAAAGTGGGGGCCATGTGGCCCCACATGTCATCCAAACTAATCCCCTCCTCTCTATCCTCTCTCCCCCCTCTTCTTTCTATCCTCTCTTCAGCAGGCAGCGACCGGATCGGTCGCCCAGTGGAGCGGGCGAAACGGCCGTCGACCTCGTCAGGGCGGGAGAGGAGCGGGCTCCGGCCAGCGCGAGGAGAGGAGAGGAGTGGGCTCTAGCAGCGAGAGGAGAGGAGCTGCGTGCGTGCGTGGGCGGCGAGAAAGGAGCAACGCACAGGCGCCGACCAGCGGGAGGAGAGGAGCGGCGTGTGTGCATGGGCACCAATCGGCGAGAGGAGAGAAGAGGCGTGCGTGCGAGGGCGGCGAGAAAGGAGCGGCGCACGGGCGCTGGACGGTGGGAGGAGAGGAGCGACGTGCGTGCGCGGGCGCCGATCGACGAGAGGAGAGGAGCGGCATGCGTGCGCGGGCGCCGATCGACGAGAGAGGAGAGGAGCGCAGGCGCCGACCAACGGTTGGAAAGGAGTCGAGGGGGTCGGAGAGGCCGGCGAACCTCCTCCCCCTCCGTCCCCCTCGCGCGGCCAGTAAGCTTGGTGGAGCTAGAGTCGAGGATGCGGGGATCTGGGGGGGAAAGGAGAGGGAGAAGCGGCTGCCGCCTGCAGCTCCTCTCCTCCTGCCGGCATGCGCCCGCGCCCTGCTCCTTTCCCACCGGCCACCACCCTGTGCGCTGCTTCTCTCCCGTTGGCCGTCGCTCGCATCTCCTCTCCTCGCCGGCTGGAGCTCACTCCTCTCGTGCCCCAATGAGGTCAACAGCCGCTTCGCCCGCTCCGCCAGCCGGCCGATCCAGCCGCTGCCTGCTAGAGGGAGGATAGGTAGAAGAGGGGAGAAAGAGGATAATGAGAAGAAGGGGTAGGGAGGATGATATGTGGGGCTACATGGGCTCCATCATTTTTTTTAAATTATTTTGTGTGTAATTGACATATGGGCCCGATGGGTTTTATTATTTTTCCGGATCGAATTACCACATAAGCGTCACGTCAATGCCACGTGGGACGAAGACTTTTTCAAAAGAGTCACGTAGGTGCCACGCCAGTCAAAACCAGGGACAATACTATTAAGGGATCTCGTTTGAACGATTTTGTAAGTTAGGGGATACGTTGTATCCGTTTTTACGGTGTAGGGATGAATTTCGAACTCGACGATAAATTGAGGGATCTGAAAGTGAACTTATTCCAAGTGTTGATTGGCCCACTACTTCAAATCCGTCAGGCGTACAGACCAACCTCTCCCAAAGTACCAACTTGACATATTCACTCCCAACTTAGTGACTTATTGTTAGCAATGTAGGATATACTATATACTACTCCAATTACACCTCATTTAGTCTTCAGAACTTCCTTTTTCAGTTGAGATGTACATGGTTCAAAAAGTTCTTCACTCTAACGACACCCATATAATGATATACATTTTTTTCTTCGAAATATCATGTAATGATATACACTTATCTAGTGCCTAATAGCCTGGTACTCTAGAGCCATGAATTGAAACTGACGTCTCATCAATGTAACCAAAACATTTGTGGATCCCTTCCGCTTTCCACTCTGAAAGTGCACTGCAGCAGTGACGAGCATTTTCGTTCGCGTATGAAAACATGGCCAGCCTAACCGCGATATATAGCATCTGAAATCGAATATGGATTTTCATCTCTCGAGAGGATATCATATCGTTGTTTGTATATTATCTAAATAGTTATTAATTTTTTTAAAAAAAATTGATAATATAGATTAATAAGAAATATATCACTTCACAATCATGCAAAGTTAAATCCGACTTCTACGAGTTGAAAAAAAGCTAAAAATAGTTAACGTACATTCGTAACCATATTTGTTATTTTTGTTACTTGTATAAGTGAAATTTTAATTTGCATGTTTGTGTAGTGATGTATTTTATATTAATCTATTTTACTATTTCTTTTTAATTTTTTATAACTATTTAGGTTGTATGTACGATATGAAGGGATATCCCTATAGGGGATAAAAACACTTTCCCCTGAAACCATTATACTGATGCATTGCTTCGGCCACAAAACTGGACGGGAATAAGGGTTGATCGGAGCAATTATTGCACACACAAACAGTGATCTGATCTGATCTTCCAAAGTGGTGTACTAGTGTGTCGGCTGTTCGGGGGCTTCCTCCTTAAGCAAGATTAACAAAAGATAAGTGAAGAACTGAAGGTTCAGGGTGCGTGGCTGAGGACGTCACTTGACGCTTTGGACAGCTCCGTTTGACGCTCGATCAGTCTATCTGCATGCAGCTAGCACAGGACAGGATATTCCGAGATTGCTCAACCACTGAAAACAGATCTAAATGCCTGTCATTTTCACAAGGATTAGTCAGTTCTAGGTAGTTGAAATGTGTTCCTCCAACTACTTGTCGGCAAAAATTGAAGTTCGCAACTTTGCACGCTGGTGACAACTTACTACTAGTAGCACCAAACAAAATGCGTGCAGCGATCTGGTGCAGCTAGTGATCATGCTCAGCGGCGCAAGCTTGGAACAGACTGGATGGAATATCTGCATTGTGCAGTGAGTTGGAAGCTTGGAACAGACTGATGGTTACTTCCCTTCCTTCTGATCTCTGAAAAAAGGTTAATACCCAAGCCATTGGCCGATCAATCAAGCACAAATAAGCTCTGCTGCGTAGTAGTGCTGTGTCACGGGCGCTGACACATCATGATTCCGCAGAGCACGTCAAAATTCCATCCATTCTCCATGCCCATGCCCAGGCACGCATGCCTGCTGCAGCTAGCCAAAACTGCGACTTGTAGAAATTAATCCGTATACGCGTCGCTTAACCCTGCAGGACTGCGGCTGTGATTGGGCTCCAATCTTTGTCCTGCCTCGTGACCGATATGTACAGTACTGACTCCAGCTAGTAGCAGGATCCGAGCATATTTGCCGTGGCGGCGCGCGGTCAATATCGGGATCAGCGCAGTAGCCGACGGCGCTGACACCGGCAGAACGTAGCGGGTTCGCGGACTCGCGGTTGATCAAAGTCATCAAACGGCTGGGGTGCCTGGTCCACCGCCCTTTCAACAGGATACGTTCATAATACTACGTTTAAATTCATAATACTAGGTTGTATGTTTCATATGATATATAGCTATATTTTAAAATAGAAGTAGTTACGAAAGAGCGGCCCGATTAACGGAAAAGCACTAGAGAAGATCGTACGAACGTCGCGTGCGCGAAAGGAGAACAGAAAGAAAGATCGATCGATGGATCTGCCAGTAATAGCGAAACGTCGTACACATGTACACACGGATCACGAGTTCACGGCTCATGGGTGTCGGCCCTTCTTTTGTCGAAAAGAAAAACTATTGCGTGACTGAATGCAGATTTCAGATTTCTCAATGCTCGATTAGTTGATTACTGGTACTGGAGTAGTACGCAACAGAGACGTACGTCGTCTGGTGCGATCTCAGTATCTCATGTTCACATTTGGTTGTTGTTGTTCGATTGTCCAGGTATTAGTTGTTGAGCCATGCATCCACGTGCACAGGGTTTCATGTTTAATTCGTGACTTACATGTCCTTTATGGTTGATGTCCCATTGGATTAATCTAGTGCGTACTTGTGTCGCAGTCAACTACGATTGGTGATGGTGAAAGTGAAACCTGCTTGACGTGGAATCAGTTTGTTTCCAACGCATGTTCAGTTATATGTTTTGCCCTGTTTTTCGCTTTACTACCACTCTAGTCTTATCCAGAGCACTTTTAAAACTTGGGTAGTTAGATTAGATTCGGTCCAAAATTACTATGTGCAATTTGCTTCTACGGCATATGCATGTCGTTCGCACAGAGCAGTACTACTGGTAATTATAGTGCTCTGCCTCTGCCTCACCTGATGATGATGCATGAACAAGATCTATAATCGCATATTTTCACACTCCTTTTTAATAGTTTCAGTATCATGTACTACACCAATACTACAATAGTATACTGTACTGCTGTTATGAGTAACATGTACAGTAATGCTGCAGAGATTGAAGGAATACTAAGCTGTAATAATGTAAAGAAAAGGATAAGCAAAGCACATAATAAAAGAAGCCAACATTGCAAGCAGTGCAGCTGTAGTATTGTACTACACGCACATGGACGGGACAACGTCTGACCGAGTTGACTCGGCGTGACATTCTTAAACACAACAAAACAGACTAACCACACATCGTTAACAGACTAGTTAATCAGCCTCACCTTGAGACAAGTTAACTACTACTTCTACAGCACATACATACAGCTTCTACTTTGTGTACAGTACAAATCCTACTCCTACAGAGTAGCAGGCATATCTTCAGTTAGACTATTACCCAGATGATGAACAGTGGTTGCGTCTGCGTGCATGCATGCCGGACACCTGCATCCGGCCGTACGTCAGTTGTCACGTAACATCTGTTCAGCTGATTCACAGGTGAAACCACTGTTCCTGCACGCTTTCTCTTATCGCCATTCACAGCAGAGTGGTCACATACTCGCATAGTCACATGTCATGAGAGGTACTCCACATCCGCCTGGTTTTCAATTTCAAACATCCACCATGCTTTGAATTTTGTTGGTATTTTGGTTTGTTCTGACTATATATATATGCGCCCATCTTTTCCATCCATGTGGAACAGATCATTGGCGATATCTTTGTGCGTGAAAACAGTCCAAATCGTTGTTTAATTAACTTATACATGTACCAATGCATGCCTTTGGGAGAAAAAAACTAGTAGAGTATAGTATCTATCCAAATCTTAAAAATTTCAAATCTGAATTTTCTAGCCAGGTCAGTGCATGGGACGAGGCTAGTGAGGCCAATCACGTAGAGCATAAACTAAGCAGCAGGAGCACATTTCCCTCTGCAAGCACTTGTTTTTCCAGCCTCGAACGGAGCCCGGCCGTGCGTTTTCTCTCCATCGACCATCGCGTCGGGGAAATAGAAATGATGGTGTCAGGTCGTTCCCCTGCGTTGTTCTCCGCAGGTTATACTATGGATTATCGTCTACTAGGAGTAGTAGGCAAGCTCAAAGCCATCCTCTGTATTTTTTCTCTATCCCCAAATAAAGAATACGATTTCTGTTTAAATTTACTGTACTAAAATTAGTACATCTCAGTGCTATTTTGTTTATTGGGGCAATTACTCATTTGATCCTATTCTGAAACTTAACTACTAATTTGATTCTACTTTTTAAAGTTTGCTCACTTGACCTGTTTTCAAATTAAAGATCAATACTGACCCTATTGTGTGAAGATAAGATAACAATGTTAACTATGGGATAAATTGTTCTTTTTTGCCCTTACTCATTTCACTATGTTTTTTTATTTATCCCAACCTTTCATATACCTGTAACAAATTTATAGATGGCAGTTCTGGTTGAAATCGACAAATTTGATAAAATCAAATTAACAAAAAATAACATATTTATGGCTAAACTTTTAAAAGATTTTCAAGGTCTATTATCTTCTTTTTTTCATCCCAAATTACATCCAATGAAAAAACACGGAAAAAAACAAAAATTTGTTGCCCCTGCTCCCACCGCACGCCGATGCTGTCACCACCGCTCCCGCCGTCCCCCCATGTTCCTCGCCATCGCCGCGGCCGCCGCTCCTGCTACGGGTCACTGCCGCTGTCGTTTCGCCCGCAGGTTGCCGCGGCCACCGACGCCGTCGCCGCCGCTCCCACCGTCACCCCTGTTCCCCGCCGTGGCCGAGGCCGCCGCTGCTCCTACCGCGCTGCTGCAGTCGCCGCTTCCACTACGGGCCACCGCCACTGCCGCCCCCTCCCCCGCGGGTCGCCGCCGCCGCCACTTCCCTCGCGGGTCGTCGCGGCCGCCGCTCCCACCACCCGCCGCCGTAGCCGCCGCCGCTCCCGCCGCACGCCAATGCTGCTCCTGCCGCATGCCGACGTCATCGCCACCGCTCCCGCTGTCACCCCTCCTTCCTGTCGTCGTTGCGGGTGCCGCTGCTCCCACCGCGCACACCGCGCGCCGCCGCTCCCACCGCTGGTAGCCACGGCCGCCGCTGCTTTCGCCGCATCTACTCTGTCCACCCCCATCCTCCACACAACTGACGTGAATGGAGAATTATGTGAGGATAATATTGTTATGTTCTTAGGGGTATTTCTATTAGTTCGGCACATAAATTTAGCTTTTTTATTTTCTCTAAATGAAACCCTAACGATGTTTGGAAACAGGGTCAAACGGTAGCTTCAACACTGAAAATGGGTCGAATGAGCAAACTTTAAAAATAGAGATCAGATTGGTAGTTAGGGTTTAAAATAGGGTCAAATGAACAATTATCCCTTGTTTATTTTAGGATGTATGGAGTACTCTGAATCTCCGATATTGAAATGTTCTATACTCATAAATCCAATTCTAGTGTCACAACTATAATACCTATAATAATAAGCATAAATGGTAAAACTTTTATATCTCTATAAAATTAATGGTTTAAAGTCTAACTGACCAACTTGTAAAATTTAAAAGTTGGCTATGCCCGATAAGCAAACAACGAGATGATCACACGATAATAGTCTATAAAGACCATAATTATGTGACCAAACATGTGGATGAGAGTATTAACATTTACCATGTCAAATAAGTAAATTATGAATATATATATTTTAATAAATCTAATGATGATAATTTGATATCGTAAATATTATTGTTTTCTCTACAAACTTGACTAAAACTGGAGTTACTTGTAAAAGTAGGGTGTGTTTGTATGTATTCAAATGGTTGAGTGCGCTATGTTTATACGAGTGTTTATGTTTGTAACTTGTTTTGCTGAAAAATAAAAACTATTACAACGTAATTAAATAGGCTTGTTGGAAATATACGGAGTACAAACCCCCGTTTTCTTCATTTCCAGTGAAGCATTGAAAATTTTCTGTTGGGAGAGCAGCTAAGCTGGAAACGGAACGGGCCGAGTTGACGCCGTCGCCGGTGGCATGGCTCCCCATCACCGCGCGCGCTGCCGCCGTTACTTCCTCCTCCATGCGGGGCCATCAGCCATGCCCAGAGCGCACACGCTTTATTCCGTCCCGGCCTTTTCCGTTTTTACCCTTCCCTCCCCCACCACCACACCACCTCCCCCTCGCCTTCTCCCCGTTTCACTCCACTTCACTCGCACTCCGAACCGAGTCGGCCGCTCCGCTCCTCCTCCTCCCTCTCCCCTTTGTCCGCCTCGGCCGCTCGCTTCCCATCTTGAAACCCCAAACCCCCACGCCACGCGCGCGGAGATTTCCGCGAGATCTGCCGCCATGGTCGCCGCGGGCGCAGCGGCGGCTGCGGCGGCTGCGCCGAGGATGAACCCGTCGCCGTCCCCGCACCGCCGCCGCGCCTCCTCCGCGCTCTCACCGTCCAAATCCACCAACTCCAACTCCAACGCCAATGCCGACGCCGCCAGGGGCGGCGGCGGCGGCGGCGGCGGCGGCAAGCCCAAGGGTAAGGCCGTCCCCTCCCGCTACCTCCTCGCCCCCTCCTCCAAATCCACCTCCACCTCCACCTCCTCCACCTCCACCACCACCACCAACTCCTCGGCGACCTCCAACTCCACCTCGACCTCGGCCTCCACGCCCTCTCGCCGCTTCGCATCTCCGCTCCCGAGGCGGTCCGCCTCCGTCGACCGCCCGCGCCCCACGAGCAATGCGGCTGCTGGTGGTGAGGCCTTGGGGCCCAATGGGGCTACCACTACCACCACGAGGAGCCTCTCTGTTGCTTTTCAGGGCCGCTCCTACTTCCTGGAAACCAGCAAGGCGAAGCCGGCCACCTCCCCTTCGCCGGTGCGGCGGCCGGTGGCGGCGGCGTCCACCACGCCGGAGAGGAGGCGGCCCAGTATGGGTACAGTGCCGGAGAGGGGGAAGGTGTTTGAAGGTGGTCATAGCCAGCAGAGGTGGCCAATGTCGGCGAGGGCTGCCCATGGGTTCGAGGGGAATTCGCTTACCAAGAGCTTGGACTGTTCTCTGGACAAGAGGGGTGCTGCTGTGCTGGCTGCTGTACGCTCACTGCGGCAGTCGATGGTGTTCGAGGAGGGGGTGCGGCGCGCCTCGTTTGATAGTGGCGACTACTTGATGTCATCGGACACGGAGAGTGTGTCATCAGGGAGCAATTCTGGGTCTCAGGATGCAGGCATGGGCAGAGCACGCTCGTCGCCAAAGGGGATGAGTGTGCCTGCTCGGTTCTTGCAGGATGCTGCGGCCAGCAGGCCAAATCGCCTCGCAGATCCAAGCACACCATTCATGACACATAGCTCTGGGTTTGCATCATCTCCCAGGACAGCACCAGTCAAGAAATCATTGCTGAATGGCTTTGTTTCGTCTCCACTGAATAGGCCAATTAGGCAGCCTTCACCAAGTAAGCTTGTAGGATCACGGAGGATGTCAAGCCCATCCCGACCAAGGGGCTCTGTGGGGGTGAGTGCATCATATGGAGATCAGCATGGAAGAAGTTCATCTGGTTATGGGTTGGATGGTCAAGTGAAAAGGAGGTGGCTTGGATGTAGTAAGGTTGACTGTGAGAACCTTTTGAGGATTTTATGCAATCGACATTTGCAGTGGCGGTGTGTAAATGCACAGGCTGATGCTGCACTTGCCGCACAGAAGATGACTGCAGAGGTGAGTTTATCACATGTTCACTTTGCTATTTGACAAATTGATGTGAATACTCAACATGCTATCAGCTTTACTATTGTAATTTGTGAGGCGGTCTGTTCCTGTGCAAACAAAATCCATAATGTATATATCTAGAGATTTATCTCTACGCATGCTGATGCATATCTGAAAATTAGCATACATGGCCTGTAGATTTTAGACTTTACTTGATTCCTGCCAATCTAGTAGTTTCACTGATAGCTTGTGTAAATACAATTTATAGAATCCAAGGAGAAGGGTTTCATACTATGGCTTGTACTAGTACACAAGGTTGTTTGCTCATGCTTATAATGTGTACATCATCATATTTGAGTAAATTTAAAAGCTTCTTGAACATAGATACACCAGGAAACATATAACTGTCAATCATATGTCTGGTATTTTCAGTTTTTTTCTCAAGTGATCAATAGTTGCCATAGCATGGAAAATAAAGAACAGACAGAAGTATTTGAAAGTTATTTGTCTGTTGAAGCCGTTCAAGATGTATTTTAGTATTTTACAATTGAAGCTTGAATTTTACATTTGATTCAGACAAAGTCTGTCTATCATCTATAAGTGGTTAATCGAAGGAGCCAAGTGGCCATCTTTAATTATCACTTCACCTAGATAAGAAAAGGTTCATACCAGCCAGGTTATTTAAGGCAATGTTATGTTTTCTGCTTTATTTATTCATTTTCTGCTAACATTTCGTTCTTTCTTTTTTCAGAAATACTTAAGTGATGCATGGATTACTACCTTAGGAATGCGTAAATCTGTTGCTCTTAAAAGGTTTCAGCTACAACTATTCCGGAACAATTGGAAACTCATGACAGTTCTAAAGGGACAAGTAAGAACTGTATCTGGTTTCTTCTGCAAGCTTGGGTTTACTGTTTTTGTTACAGCTTCACATAGCCAATATTTTCTTGGTTAATTTTAATACTTATGATTCCTGTTAATTCCTCCCATTACCTTGAAATATCCTGCACGTCTAGTTGGCAGACATTGTTAGCAAGAGAATTTTTTATCAACAGGAAATAGAAGACTGAAATTACTCTAGGACGAGCTAGCTCTATGCAGGATTACCTTAATACATATTTCCTTTGTTTGCATAACTGCTCCACGCGGGCCTTTTCATTTCACATAATGGCCTTTGTTCAATACATTGCACATGGACTTTCATGTGCATAACTGTAAAGTTAAAAAGGAAAAAGGATCAGCATGTGGCCTCTGCAGTGGGACATAGACAATCTACAGTATCATTCTAGGTCATAGCTTGACCTGGTAGAGCTATTAGCTTTCTGTAATAGCTTTGAATTTCATTTCTCAACACTATCTTGTTACAGAAAATCTGATAGAATTTGATTTATACAGATGGACTTTCTGGAGGAGTGGTCTTTGTTAGAGAGGGATCATGCAAATTCTTTATCTGAGATTGTGGAAGCTCTAACTGCCACCATTCTGTGCCTTCCTGTTACTGATGGAGCAAAGGTTGGCAAATAACTTGTCAACTAGCTAATTTACTTTCATGTATTTCTACATGTGGATATAATCTCTGATCCTTCTTTGTACTTTCTCACTTGCAGGCTGATATCCAAGATGTGAAAAATGCTGTTGGCTCTGCAGTTGACATCATGCAGACAATAGGAAGTTCGATATGTACTTTGCTGGCTAAGGTACTGTTCATTTTATATTTATCTTATTCCTTCTTCTACATAGTGAGTTCCTTATCTACCTATATGTTTCCTCATGTTAATGATAACAATACCTCGACAACATATTTAGCACCCTATAGACACCTTTGATTTTTGTCTTGAGAAAAAATGTACATGTAGTTCTTTCCATGGATATATAAGAAAATTTGAAAGTCATCTGGTCTGGTTTGGATTGTTGGATTGGCCTGAGCAATATCATCAAGAATTCGTGTTGATTAGGCTGATCCTAGTCACCATACTAGATCAGATGGCTTCAACAACCTTGTTGAGCTTCTGATTTATGAATAGAAGGCTAGGATAAAAGCAAGTCGTTTTGTCTTACTCTTTCAGTTGGGTCAAATTGGAATGTTACTCTTTTAGTTGGGTCAAATTGCCATGAATGGATTCTTAGAGGATTTAATAAGTACAAAATTACATATAACAACTTTTAGGCTTGTGGAAATATATATATTCTGAGAGACTGCAGCTTTCTTCCATTTAGCTGAGTAATCTGTCACTGTGCAGCTATCTGGGACAAGTATTTTGGTTTCTGACCTCGCCAAAATCGCTACACAAGAGCGCACTCTAATGGACCAATCCAGAGAATTGCTGTCCACACTTGCATCAATGCACGTAAGTGATACAATCTTCTCGGTTTTATTCCCAATATGTACACAACTGTTAGAACGATTATTCTAATTTGCCCATCACGACTATGGTCAAACAGGTCAAATACTGTAGCCTACAAGGGCAAAGAGTACAGACGACAATTCACAGGAGGCGTGTGCATTCGTAGAGCAGACAACTCTTAACTCACTAACCGAAGAGTGTAGGTGCAGTTGCAAAATCTGGTTGGCTTGCTGGGTGGACACTGAGTGATCAGACTCTTCTGAAGAAGCTATCGCAGTCCGCTGATACAAGCTCTAGCGCTCTTTTGGCCTTTTTTTGGTTCGGTAGGTTCTTATTGCTGAGTTGAGCTATGCCAAGCCTATGTAGAACAGATTAAATGCAACTTGTATATAGCTGTAATTTTAGGTGAGCATTAGGTCTAACAAATTTAAGGGTTCCTTTTTGTTCGTTGGATGACCTTCGGCTCCATCAGCCATCGCAATGCAATGCAGTATATCCTCTATTCTTCTAGTTGTACTCATCAATTTCTTCTGTCTTGCCAAACTGGAAGATTTCAAACCATATGTTAGGATTTGAACCTAACTGGTTTCACTTAGGCAGCCGACATTCATTTCTTGTTCCCGTGGAATATGACATGGTGAACACCGTTTGAGAGCAGCAGCATAAATGGGGCAGTAACACTCTGCTCACGGGGAACGGGATGCATGCCACAGCCATTACAGCAGTGAGCTGTTCCCTGCCTTGCCTCTTTGCCCAGCTGCTGAGATCTCATCTCCCCGAGCCGTGGAGTGCGTACGAACGGTTACGCCGGGCAGCCGTCGCCACGGCCGGGGACCATGACGCCGACGTGAAGCCTGTGCCGGCCAGAGACGGCGTCAGTTGATGGAGAAGAGCACGTCGCAGCCGACACACTGGGCTCTGGCACCCGGACGCCTGGTGACCGTGTACCGGCTCGGCCGTTTTTTCCTCGTCCAGGGATGGATTAGTTGGTGCCTCTCGATCTTGCTACATTACTGCGTCGTCTCCTTTTGCCGTGTGGCTGTCTCCTCCACGCGAAGGGGTTCTCGAAGATTCTAGACAGACTGCGTGCTTCGCGTGCAAACCATGTTCGAGATGAATTTTGGTGAGCCATGTTGAGATGTTAACCTAGCAAGGCGGCCGGCGCCGTCAGGAGAATCAGAGGTGATACAACGCCGCCGATCGCCTTCAGATCGTCCTGGCTATTCCACTCCAACTCCAAGCCGTCGCGGATTAGATCGACAGAAGCAAACGCGGGGACTTTACATTGGATCGCACCAAATGGGCCACCTCCCATGCGCCGGCCATTATACTTTCGGCCCACTGTATCTGTGGTACAAGATCCCATTAGGCTCACTGTCCCAGTACGGTCAGTGTTATTACAGATACAGTACGGTATTAAGGACAATAATGCGCAAGCAGATAGATTTTTAATACTCCCACTACATGGAAATACTATGCCGTTAATGAATATTAATATTCTGCTTGTATTGATATTTTCACGCAAAAAAAATCAATATTTTGCTTGTATCAATGAAAAACTTTTTTGGTGTAGCCAAGAGCCCTCCAACTTAAATACACATGAAAATTAAAAATATTCCTACACAAGTCTTGAAACAAAATACAAGGCAGCGATTAGCGTGCACACACAAAATTGGAAATCCACAGTTCCCAATTCACATGCATTATACACAGCAACGTACATAAATACATCAGAATCCAGAAAAAGGAACAGGGCAAGGAGTCAGCAAGATGAGCTACAGTCTACATAAGCGGTTCCTTTCTTTTCCTTCTTGTGAATGCGATCAACTGAGGCCGAGGAAAATTTTCCTCAGTTTTTGCCTGTCTATCCATTCTAGTGTCCTCCATAGTTGTCGAGGCCTTGCCATTTTCATGGGAAGGAATTGCCAATTTCCTCCTTTTAGGAAGACTACATGGAGGCCCCCATCACCAGATTCCTCGTTTTCTTGTCCAGTGAAAGAAGTAACAAAGCTTCTCGCCACCACTAGTGATATGCAAAACTTAAGTAGGCATAACTAATTTTTGCACAACTGGAGGGTCCAACATGCCATTCTTCATCTCTGAATCTGTTGGATCTACAGATGTATTCATAATATCAGTCATAGCATCTTGTACAGGTGTGCTGATAATGTCCTGCAGATTGACTTCTGTCATGGACACATCAAGCAGATCTCGTTGGCGGTGAGAATCCTCAGTCCGGTCGTTAGTGCCATATCTTGTAGGAGGTGGCCCTAGATCAAGAGTCTGAATTATCCTCATTTTGTCCAATTGTAGTATGGTGTTCCCCTCCACATAATGATCACCAACTTGTTCCAGTTTCGCAACAGTAGATTGAACTGGATCCACGCAAGAGAAGGATGTGGCTGTTTTAACACTCTCACTTACAATTACAGTTGGAGCAACCATTTGCATAGTATGCAGTGAAGCTGAGGAAATGTTTCTAGGTTTATTAATGCATGCCGTGAGAGAAAATCGCTTAGCTTCTTCATTTCAGCAGTAATGTACATATCAATATCACCAAGTAAAGCTTTGACTATCCTCCCATCAATTTTACCTGACAGCAGTTTTCTAATTCGTCCCTGCACTGTACTTAACAAATCAACCTGTTAATAGTTTAAAATTTTGGTCAGAAACATATAATTCACAGAAAACGTATTACAAATTTCATTATAAAACTAGGATGGTAGCTCGCGCGGCCACGCAATCGTGCGGGCATGTATGTTATGGGCTGCTTTTGAGAAACTTATAAGGAATGAATATCAACCATATAGAACTTGCTAAGCTTTAGAAGTACATTTTCTTCATAAATTTGTTTTTGTTTGTTGGCTTGCTTAAATAACTTTTTTAGATATTTGTTACCTTTATACTATCTAATATTTAATTTATTCATATAAGCAATTATTGTTATTTTTCTTCATCATTTAAAAAGGAAGTAGATTTAGTTGGTTTAGAAAACATGTCTAACAAATTAAGTTTAAATTAAAAGTAAGGTGTTTTTTCTTTTTTAATCGAATGTTTTGGGGCTCTTTTTTTTCAACAAATCTCGAGCTTGCTAATAATGTACCGTCAAGCTTGCTCTCCTTTAAATTGGTTCACATTGACACAGTTTGTTATATATATATTTACATATGGATCAATAAAGAGATAGTAGATATACATATCCTAGATCTTGCTTCCGAGAGACGTTCACATGTCGTATGGCAAGAGGAGGAGAGGAGTTTTGTTTCCTTTGAGATAAATCCAATGGCTTCGCCAGTTTGAGTTATCTATATTTATAAACATAATAATGACCCAAGGCAACATATTTGTTTTATACTTGTTAAATATCTATTTTTTAATTAAATTGCTCATTATTATAATCTTATTAATTAATTTTATGTGTTGCATATTGTTCTATTAAAAGCTATGTGTTTTTAAATAGACCATTAAAATATCTATATGATTTTCCCCATAAATGTGTTTTATCACTTTTACTTATTAAATATATAGTTAGTTTGAGTCTTAAATTATAAATTTTGGTGTAAATAATCAAATGATGTACATGGATAAAATATTAGCTATATGATTTAGATCATATAACTGTTCGCAATTTATTATCACAAAACATGTTTCCTATCTAATACAACATGAAGAGGAGGGGAGGAGGTATGGCGTACGTACGTGCACTAGTGCACATACACTACACCGACAGCCCCTGTGGGACTTTTCTTTTTTTAAGCTCTTTTTATTAAGGTACATTCAATGGTAGAAAATAGTGGGTCCACCATATTTTAGATATTTTATTAGAGCGCCACGTGGTAGCTTATGAGCGTTTGTAGGAGCCACACGTGGCGGGCTGAGAGCGTTTATAGGAAATTTAATGGACTTTTAGTATATAATAGACAATAGATTATTCTTACCAGAACTCGCTCACTGTACTAGACAACTCATAGGATATGATTGGACATTCAACCGGAGTGGATATCCATCGACTTGTGATTTGGCAATACCAATCCAAGTAGCAATTTCTTGTTTGAGAAGGATCTGAATTACCTGTATCCTGCTGCTCAACAACCATGGAGAGTCTAGTATCCCATTGCTTAATGTACTTATCATGGTAAGTAGCCCAATCCTCATATGCTTTTCCCTGCATTGTAACTCGCTCAACTGACTCAATTGGGTCTGGGATGTGCTGTATCATCCCAAATTGTAGCAAGACGCGATCAGGTACATACATTTCCACAATTTGGAAGCAGATCAATGGAGTTCCTGATCGCCAAACTGCAGATCCAAATGTGCATAGGGCAGGAAGCCCGACAATCAAACTTGGCGTGTATGGGTCCCATGTGATCTAGACAGCATACAAAAGACACAACGATAGCACTTTACTTCTTATGATGTACATGTGGCAGTAAGGATATACTTTTATGTAGCCAAATATACCTGGTAATCTGATAAAGTATCTAGTCCATGCCTGTAAAACTCATGGTCCATGGACCGAACATTTTCACGGTTCTTGAATGGTACATTCCACCTAGTTATGAGATGATGTTCATACCGGTAAGAATGAATTAAAATAAAGAAGTTTTAAAAAACAATCTGAGCTCAAAAGAACCTGCATCCAAGTGGCTGGTAATTGTGCAGAGTCTTATTCTATAGTCGTTCAGGACGACCTATCTGGATATGCTGCCATGCCCATATCTGCGATGCTCCTCAATCTTAAGCAAATTTGGTCGGCCTAGCTTGGGCCGGCCCGGCAAAATATCTGCGATGCGTATGGGATACAACATCAGTTACTTCCTGTATAAGATGAAATCGAAAGTTCTGCAGAACTGGAGACGTACATTACCTGAAGAAGAGTTAGAAACGCACAGCAGTTAGCCTTGGCGCCTTGCCCTTCAGCTGGCCTTCCCAAGTTCTCTGTAGAGGTGAGCAAGAACAGCAGCTCCCCAAGCCATCTCTCCCGAGGCATCAAAATCACGGAGAAGTGCCAAGTATCTTAAGTGCACCCGGGTTCCACTTGGGTCAGGAAATATATAAGCTGCAGCCAATTTGGTACGATATGTAACCTTCCCAATATGTAGACTGACTGGCACCTTCTGGCAAGTTTTTGAATGTCTCAAGCAACCATGCGATATTGATCGAACCACCTTTAATCTGCTGAAATTCTTGGCCTAGCAGCTCTAAGAACAGTTGTCCCAATGACAGTCTGTTGGTCCTGTCACTGGAGTACCATGTGAAGTCCAGTATTGCAAGCATTCCCTCATGTCTCACCTCCCATTGGATAAGTTTGGTGCCATGTTCAACAAATCTAACAGGTTTGTAGGCCTGCATTTTTCATGTGAATCAGATGACAACCAACCGGAAGATGTGAAGAACCATTAAATGAGCATATCAATAGGAAAGTTGAAATATTACCTTTCCAACAGATATAGCTTCTGACTTGTGTAGTTCCTGTTGCACAAGGACTGATTTATCAACAGGACCAGGGTCTAGGTTCTGCTCCATGTACGATAAATAGAAATTACAGAAGTGTTAGTGTGATTATAGGAAAAATATCAACAAGTAACGAGCCCTGATCAGCAGGCAAGTAGGTAAATTGAGAAAAAATAACTAAGACATCTACTGCAAAATTTTTCATGTTGATATGTTGCCAGACTAGAAGTTATTGTACGAGTCACACTGAAGGGTGATCGTGCTTGTCAATGAGAAACTCTGACGCAGATAAACAGATTCAGTCATTCAGCTAGCTAGAAACCAGCAGCGACGAGAGAGATGTAATTAAGAATGCTTTACACTCGTGGGCTGATTGCTGATGCTAATTAGGAGATGTGTCACAGTTCATCTGAATGACTGAATCCTACCTTGAAGCTGCAATCTGGACAGGAAATAGCAACGACCGAACTCAAGCGCTAAGAGCATCACCAACAACAGAATGTGTATAATCCACCTTCAAAATTTTGTTATTGGGTTTTCTCAATTGAAAATTGAAAGTGAAAAAACCTCATCTCTCAAAGAGAAACCCTAAATATCATTCCCAAAAACTAAAAGTGGGCTCAACTGTTAAACTATCAACCGTTGGTGATGCTCTAATGTGCACCTCAGTAGATCACACACACAGTCGGGGCGTCGCGTCGCCGCTCTCCCCGCCACCCGCTTCCATGGCGGGCCGGCGGCAGCGCGCGCGCGCGCGTGCGACGGCTGCGGCGTGCCCCCTCCCTTCCAGCGGGGAGTCGAGTCGGGGAGGAGGGTGGAAAGCCGGCGGCGTTGTCCCGGTGGGAGGCGAAGCCGGTGTCGTTGGGCCGAGAAGGCCACTTTGCCCTCGTTGCTGGGCCATGATTGCTAACTGGGCCGAAGATTTTTTTTTCCAGATATTTCACGTGAGAAAGCCCATCAACGCAAGCCGTGCTCTTCTCCTCGTCGTCGTCCTCCTCCAACTCCTAGCCGAGCTGAGCGGCGTAGGTCGCGGAGACCAACCCAACCCACCCACCGACCCGCGCCGGAAGTTACATGGCCTGGTGCGCCGCGCGCAGCCGCCTCCTCCCCCTCGCCGCCGCGCCCCAGCTGCTCCGCCGCCTCCTGTCCTCCGCCGCTGCCCCGCGCTACGCGCACCACAACCACAACCGCCGCCGCCGCCGCCTCGTCCCCACCGTCTACGCCGCCGCCGCCGCCGCGGCAGCCGCAGCCGAGGCGCCGCTCCCCATGCCGCCGCGCATCGGCCGCGCCACGCGGCACCCAGGGGGCGCCGCCTCCGTGGCGCGCGTCTACGCCGACGCCAACTCCCAGCGGCCCAAGGAGTACTGGGACTACGAGTCGCTCGACATCGAGTGGGGGTATGGACCCATGATGCCGGCGGGCGAGCTGATCTGTAAACCTCCAGTTGGGGGCTAGGGTTTGTGCTCTAATGGGGATGCACTTTGTGCGTGTGTGTAGGGAGCAGGATGGGTACGAGGTGCTACGCAAGCTTGGGAGGGGGAAGTACAGCGAGGTGTTCGAGGGATTCCGGCCCGGGGGTGACGAGAGGTGCGTTATTAAGATCCTCAAGCCCGTCAAGAAGAAAAAGGTAGGCTTTGCCCTCAAAATGTAGTATGCCTCTGCGGTGGAACTTTCAATTGTATGGTTCAAATTTATATTCCCTAGATATGCCTAGTAATATTTGTCATTTCTGTTAGACTTACATTGCCTACTCGAAGAATCTAGGGTACACACGAGCATTGGGCAGTGCAGTTTGGGCTGATCCCTCAGTTGTTTGCAGGAGTTTGGGATGATGTGGCTCCATGAGTGTTATTTTGCCTTGTGTGATAAACAAAATCACTAGAATGACTTGTCACTTTCAAATCTTATCGATGTTAAGTCTTATTAGAGGAAAGTATAGTTCAATGTTTTTTGCTTGGTTGCATAGTGTTCTTGTTGTATCTTTTACTGCAGTTCATGTGTATTCTTAGCAATCCTTACTGAATTCTTTTATGATGATGCAGATAAAGAGGGAAATAAAGATACTTCAAAACTTATATGGCGGACCGAATATTGTAAAGCTACTTGACGTTGTCAGGGATGATGAATCGAAGACGCCTAGTTTGATATTTGAATATGTCAACAATACTGATTTCAAAGTGCTCTACCCAACACTATTGGATTATGATATCAGATACTACATTTACGAATTATTAAAGGTAAGAATCTGAATTGCAGAATCCTATGTCTGTAATAATTAACGTTTTTATTTTCATGTTTGGTTCAAATTTCTAAGAATGTATCATATCATTAGGAGTTTGGTACCAACTTTTCAGATATAATCCACTGCTTATGTATTTTTCTTCAAACATCACAATGGATCGTAGGAGGTCACGTAGTAAAATAATGGGAGATATCTATGCTCATGTATACTGTATGCTGATAAATAATTAATTTAAATTGTCATGGTAGTTTTTATTCCTAGATACCTTTCCTGTTTAAAGCTCAGATGCATAGAAAGTGGTTCTGATGGAGGGGTCGATTGCGCCAAAATGACTTGGACAAGTTCGGGAAGATAAAACAATAGTTTGCCTACATGACAATGATGTAACACATCTGTTCGGGAAGTTGGGGGTATGTTCCTATCGGTTGAGGTGCGTGTGCAGGCACCCAGAAAGAAGTTTTGCTTACAAAATGCGTAAAAGGGGAACAATCTTCAACAGCCTGTGAGCAATCATCATCAATAAACCTCTGGTTGAATTAATCATGACATTTTTGAATAACATGTCTATTAGAGCCTGTTAGAAACAAAATTCTCACTCTCATCGAGAGGATGACACTAGGAGTTGGGGCAATTTTCTGGTTTTATTTCTCATAATGCCATACCAACCCAAGGGGTTGGGGATACATATCTATAGCCCTGAGAAGGGGTCTAAGATGCTAAAGACAGATGCTATCCTAAAAGCAAATCTGTCCTAAAGAAAACTGAAAGCAGATGCTGCCCAAAAGCAAACTGAAAGCAGATGCTATCCTAAAATCTAATGCTGTCCTAAAGAAAACTAAAAGCAGATGCTGCCCAAGAGCAAACTGAAAGCAGATGCTGTCCTAAAAGCAAATGTCGTCCTAAAAGCTGAAAAGCAAAGAAGGAACACAAAGACCACACGAAGACCAACAGCACAAGGCTTATTCCATCATTCTCCCCCTAAGTCTTGTGCGTCGTCTTGTGGGAAAGTTGGGCCATCCCGGTCCTGGAGCAAAACTCGAGTAACTTGACCCTCCCAAGGGGCTTGGTGAGCAGGTCCGCAAGCTGGTCCTTGGTGTTGATGTAGCTCGCCTTAATGCTCCCTTCCTCCAAGCAGCTTCGGATGATGAAGTGGTACCTCACCCGGATGTGCTTGCTCCGTTCGTGGAAAACGCGGTTCTTTGCCAGGGCCAGAGCGGACTTGCTGTCCACCCTGAGCTCCACCGCTCCAGTATTTCTGCCGAGGAGATCACCAAGCAGTCGAGCAAGCCAGAGCGCCTGGGTTGAGGCGGTGGAGGCCGCTATGATACTCGGCCTCGCAGCTGGACAGGGCCACCACCTGCTGCTTGACCGATTACCAGCTAACGAGGCACTCGCCGAGGAAGAAGAGAATCCTGCTCGTGCTCTTGCTGGTGTCGATAAGGCCGGCGTGGTCGCTTTCGCTGTACCCGACGAAGTGTGCCTTTTCAGGGCACCTCAGGTAGTAGAGACCGTGGTCGAGAGTCCCCGCAACGTAGCGGATGATCCTCTTCACAGCCTACTGGTGCTCCGTTGTCGGTCGCTGCATGAACCGACTAACGTAGCCGACGGAGAATGCCAAGTCCGGCCGTGTGTGGGTAAGGTAGGGAAGGCTCCCCACAAGACGCCGGTACTGTATAGCGTCCACCTCCTCCGTCGTGCTGTCACGGCTTAGCTTTAGCCTCTCCTCCAGCGGAGTAAGGGCTGGGTTGCAATTGTTAGTAGCAAAATCCTTACTCTCATCGAGTGGATGGCGCTAGGAGAGTTGGGCAATTTTCTGTTTATTTTCTCACAAATGCCATACCATCCCCGGGGGGTTGAGATACATATTTATAGTTGGTTTGCTAGTCTAAAACTGAAAGGAGATGCTGTCCTAGAGCATCTTACTAGTCTAAAACTGAAAGTAAAGATGCTGTCCTAAAGCATCTGGCTAGTCTAAAACTGAAAGTAAAGATGCTGTCCTAAAGCATCTGGCTAGTCTAAAACTGAAAGTAAAGATGCTGTCCTAGGGCATCTTGAGCTGAAAAGCTGAAAAACGAAAAAGACAACAACAACACAACACAAGACTTATTCCATCATTCTCCCCCTAAGTCTTGTGCGTCGTCTTGTGAGGAAGTTGGGCCATCCCGATCATGGAGCAAAGCTCGAGTAACTTCCCAGGGGGCTTGGTGAGCAGGTCCGCAACCTGGTCCTTGGTGTTGATGTAGCTCGCCTTGATGCTCCCTTCCTCCAAGCAGCCTCGGATCAAGTGGTATCTCACCCGGATGTGCTTACTCCATTCGTGGAAAACGGGGTTCTTTGCCAGGGCCAGAGCGGACTTGTTGTCCACCCTGAGCTCCACCGCTCCAGTATCTGCCGAGGAGATCACCAAGCAGTTGAGCAAGCCAGAGCGCCTGGGTTGAGGCGGTGGAGGCCGCTATGTACTTGGCCTCGCAGCTGGACAGGGCGACCACCTGCTGCTTGACTGACTGCCAGCTAACGAGGCACTCGCCGAGGAAGAAGAGAATCTCGCTTGTGCTATTGCTGGTGTCAATGTCGCCGGCGTGGTCGCTGTTGCTGTACCCGACGAAGTGTGCCTTTCCAGGGCACCTCGGGTAGTAGAGACCGTGGTCGAGAGTCCCCGCAACGTAGCGGATGATCCTCTTCATAGCCTGCTGGTGCTCCGTTGTCGGTCGATGCATGAACCGACTAACGTAACCGATGGAGAATGCCAAGTCCGGCTGTGTGTGCGTGAGGTAGCGAAGGCTCCCCACAAGACGTTGGTACTGCGTAGCGTCCACCTCCTCCGTCCTGCTGTCGCGGCTTAGCTTCAGCCTCTCCTCCATCGGAGTGAGGGCTGGGTTGCAATCGGTGAGCCCAGCCAGCTCAACGACGCGCTTGGTGTAGGCAGTCTGTCGAAGCGTGATCCCGGAGTCGTCCTGGTGCACCTCGATCCCCAGGTAGAAGGAGGCCCCAGGTCACTCATCTAGAAGGTGGCCTTCATCTCTTCCTTGAATGCCGCCACCTCCGCATCCTTGGTGCCGGTGATCACCAAGTCAGCGACGTAGACACCCACCAACAAGGCATATCCTTCATTGCCCCGCCGGTAGATGGCCGCCTTGTGCGGGCTTTGCTCGAAGCCCATCCCCTTGAGCGTGGAATCTAACTTGGCATTCCACGCCGTCGGTGCCTGCCGCAAGCCGTAGAGGGCCTTGTGCAGGCGTAGCACCTTGCCCTCCTTGCCGGGGATTGCAAATCCCAGCGGCTTGTGCACGTAGACCTCTTCCTTCAAGGCGCCACCCATCACATGACTGGCCAACGGGAGTTGTTCACCGAGCTTGACTCCAGCGTCCGAGGCTCTGTCAAGTTTGGGGACGCCTCCGGCGTGGAGATCAAGGGTGTTGGCTCCGTCACCTTCACCGCGAAGTCCGGTGAGCACAGGTTGCTCACCGGAGTCTACTACATCCCCGCGTTGAGGAACTCTATCATCAGCGTGGGACAGCTGGATGAGAACGGTTCACGCGTGTTGGTTGAGCACGGAGCCATGAGGATTTTGGATCATCGTTGTCGCCTTCTTGCCAAGGTAACCACAGGCACCAATCTACTTTACATCCTCAACGTGCAGGTGGCACAACCGGTTTGCCTCACCGCCCGTCGGGACGACGAGGCGTGGCAGTGGCATGAGCGCTTTGGGCACCTCCACTTCGAGGCCCTGAAGCGGCTCAGTGCCAAGGAGATGGTGCGAGGCCTGTTGTGCCTTGACCACGTGGAGCAGCTCTGCGACGTCTGCGTGTTAACGAAGCAGAGGCGGCTCCCCTTTCCCCAGCAGATGAGCTTCCGAGCCAAGGAGCGGCTCGAGCTCGTGCACGGGGACCTATGTGGCCTAGTGACACCGGCCACACTAGGAGGACAACGTTACTTCCTGCTGCTCATCGACGACCTCTCCCGCTACATGTGGGTGATGGTTCTCGGCAGCAAGGGAGAGGTTGCGGACGCCATCAGGCGCGCGTAGGCTGTTGTGGAGGCGGAGTGCTGCTGCAAGTTGCGCGTGCTGCGCACCGACAATGGTGTCGAATTCACGGGGGCTGAATTCGCGTCGTACTGCGCTGATGAGGGCATTCAGCGCCACTACTCCGCGCCGTACAGCCCGCAGCAGAACGGCGTCGTCGAGCGGCGCAACCAGACGGTTGTGGGGATGGCTCGGGCCCTCCTCAAGCAGAGGGGGATGCCGGCTGTTTTCTGGGGAGAGGCGGTGGTGACAGCTGTCTACATCCTCAACCGCTCGCCTACCAAGGCCCTCGACGACAGGACGCTGTACGAGGCTTGGCACGGGCGCAAGCCGGCGGTTTCCCACCTGGGGGCCTTCGGATGCCTCGCGTTCGCCAAGGAGCTCGGCCACATCGGCAAGCTCGACGACAGGAGTACTCCAGGGGTGTTCATCGGCTACGCGGAGGGCTCGAAGGCCTACCGTATTCTCAACCCGGAGACACAGCGTGTGCGCACGACACGCGACGTAGTGTTCGATGAAGGGCGAGGATGGGCATGGGACAAGACGGTGGACGACAGCTCGACTCCGACGTACGACGACTTCACTGTCGAGTACGTCCATTTCGAGGGAGCTAGGGGAGCAGGCAGCCCTTCTTCACCGAGCATGCCTATCCCAGTCCCCGAGCCTCCACCGACTCCGGCAGCACCACACTCTCGAGCCACGACTTCGGCTGTGACGAGTTCTTCGCCGACACCACCACAGCCGGTGATCCCACGCACTCCAGCACCAACAGCCACCCCTTCGAGCACGTCTACTCCGACGCTAGCTCGTGTTGAGCACAGCCCGGTGGAGTTCGCTACTTCGCTCTCCCACGACAAGGAGTGCATCGACGCGTACCAGGACGGCGAGCCGCTGCGGTGCCGTACGATGGAGGACCTTCTCGGCGACCAGCCGTTGCCGGACTGGTGCCTCACGACTTGGAGGCACAGTTGCACCTTGCGTGCGACGACGGCGAGCCTCGGTCTTTCGCAGAGGCCGAGAGACGCGGCATGGCGCGCCGCAATGCAGTCGGAGATGGACGCGGTTAAGGATAACCGCACTTGGGAGCTTGCTAACCTCCCTCGTGGTCACCGTGCGATCACCCTTAAGTGGGTGTTCAAGCTGAAGAGGGATGAAGCCGGAGCCATCGTCAAGCACAAGGCTCGCTTGGTGGCACGCGATTTCGTGCAGCAGGAGGGGATCGACTTCGCGATGCCTTCATCCCCGTGGCACGGATGGAATCCGTGCGACTCCTCCTTACGCTGGCTGCTCAGGAAGGCTGGTGCGTTCATCACATGGACGTCAAGTCCGCGTTTCTAAACGGCGACCCGAAGGAGGAGGTCTACGTGCACCAGCCGCCGGAAGGTCTATGCAGTATCGACGTTTGTGGGGAGCCTTCGCTACCTCAACCACACACGGCCGGACTTGGCATTCTCCGTCGGCTACGTTAGTCGGTTCATGCAGCGACCGATAACGGAGCACCAGGAGGCTGTGAAGAGGATCATCCGCTACGTTGCGGGGACTCGACCACGGTCTCTACTACCCGAGGTGCCCCGGAAAGGCACACTTCATCGGGTACAGCGACAACGACCACGCCGGCGACATCGACACCAGCAAGAGCACGAGCGGGATTCTCTTCTTCCTCGGCGAGTGCCTCGTTAGCTGGCAGTCAGTCAAGCAGCAGGTGGTTGCCCTGTCCAGCTGCGAGGCCGAGTACATAGCGGCCTCCACCGCCTCAACCCAGGCGCTCTAGCTTGCTCGACTGCTTGGTGATCTGCTCAGCAGAGATACTGGAGCGGTGGAGCTCAGGGTGGACAGCAAGTCCGCTCTGGCCCTGGCAAAGAACCCCGTTTTCCCCGAACGGAGCAAGCACATCCGGGTGAGGTACCACTTCATCCGAGGCTGCTTGGAGGAAGGGAGCATCAAGGCGAGCTACATCAACACCAAGAACTAGCTTGCGGACCTGCTCACCAAGCCCCTTGGGAGGATCAAGTTCCTTGGGTTTTGCTCCAGAACCGGGATGGCCCAACTTTCCCACAAGACGACGCACAAGACTTAGGGGGAGAATGATGGAATAAGCCTTGTGCTGTTGGTCTTCGTGTGGTCTCTGTGTTCCTTCTTTGCTTTTCAGCTTTTAGGACGACATTTGCTTTTAGGACAGCATCTGCTTTCAGTTTGCTCTTGGGTAGTATCTGCTTTCAGTTTTCTTTAGGACAACATCTGCTTTTAGTTTGCTTTTGGGCACCATCTGCTTTCAGTTTTCTTTAGGACAGCATTTGCTTTTAGGACATCTGTCTTTAGCATCTTAGACCTCTTCTCAGGGCTATAAATATGTATCCCCAACCCCTTGGGTTGGTATGGCATCATGAGAAATAAAACCAGAAAATTGCTCCAACTCCTAGTGTCATCCTCTCGATGAGAGAGAATTCTGTTCTAACAGAGGCGACCTATCGCCTCCTCGATCGAGCGAGCAATCTACTTGTACTTCTCTGGGATGCAGCGCAAGAGCTTCTCGATGGCTCTCTCCTCATCGTAGGTGTCGTCGCCATACTGCACCAACTTCTGCAGTAGAGTGTTGATACGGAGGGCAAAGTCATCAACGTCCTCACCTGGCTTGAATGCCAGGTTCTCCCACTCCTTGCAAAGTGCCTGTAGTGTGGACTTGCGGGCGCGGTCGCTGCCGATGTGTGCCGCAGCGATGGCATCCCAGGCCTCCTTGGTGGTCCGCTTCTGGGAAAGCGAGAACTGCATCTCGGGCGGGACTGCAGCGATGAGAGCATCCAGCGCCCGTCGATTCTCGTCGTAGTCGACGTCGCTGTACCGAACTATCTCCCACATGTGCTGCACCTGGAGCCTTATCCTCATCACCGCAGCCCACACGACGTAGTTGGTCTTGGTGAGGGTGGGCCATCCGCCGCCTGGACCGACGTCCCTGATGACGGCCTGGATCCCATGATGACCACGATACCGGTCCGGGGAGGAAGAGCCGCGCCGCCTACAATGGCCGCAATCTCCGTCGACCCAGCCGTTGCCGCCGGGAGCGCCGTCGTCGTGCGCCCCCCCGCCAGGGGCTCCACCGGCGCGTCCACGCCTGTCTGGGCTGCCGCCGCCGCGCGCGCCCCAGCAGGAGCGTCGCCAGTGCGTCCGCTCCCATCTGGGCTGCCGCCACCGCGCGCGTGGGGTTGCGTGGCTGCCCACTGCTCCGCCCGCTCACAAGCTATCTCCCTCGCCAGCTTGAGCTCATCCTCGGTGTTGCCGTAGGCGGAGACAGAGCTGCTGGTGCTACTGTCGCGCAGGGCCTTGAGCTCCGCCGCCGCCGCACGCGCTGCACCAGCCGCCGCTGCTGCTTCCACTTCCGCCCTTGCCGCTGCCAATTCCGCCGCTGCCAGCCGTGACGCCCTCGCTGTCGCCGCTCGCTCGCTTTCCTCTGCCGCGGCGAGCTCGGCCTCCTGCCGGTGCCGCGCGCTCGAGGCAACCGAGCGCTGAGACTGTCCTGCGGACATGGCGTGCTACTAGGGGGCTGCTGTGTGGGGAAGAGGCTGCCTCTGACGAGCTGCTGCTCGTCAGCGTAGGGGAAGAGGGATGAGCAGGAACAGCCGGTGTTCCTGCTACCGGCTGAGAACAAGGGGGAGCTCGGGAAGGAGATGAGCAGGAGATGTTTAGGCTACAGGATAGAACGGCTCTGATACCAGATGTTAAAAACAGAATTCTCACTCTCATCGAGAGGATGACACTAGGAGTTGGGGCAATTTTCTGGTTTTATTTCTCATAATGCCATACCAACCCAAGGGGCTGGGGATACATATTTATAGCCCTGAGAAGAGGTCTAAGATG
Source organism: Oryza punctata (assembly GCA_000573905.2). Classification (NCBI taxonomy): domain Eukaryota; kingdom Viridiplantae; phylum Streptophyta; class Magnoliopsida; order Poales; family Poaceae; genus Oryza; species Oryza punctata. The sequence goes on from CM002490.2 coordinate 36,200,609, forward strand.
CTAAAGACAGATGCTGTCCTAAAAGCAAATGTTGTCCTAAAGAAAACTGAAAGCAGATGCTATCCTAAAATCAAATACTGTCCTAAAGAAAACTGAAAGCAGATACTGCCCAAGAGCAAACTGAAAGCAGATGCTGTCCTAAAAGCAAATGTCGTCCTAAAAGCTGAAAAGCAAAGAAGGAACACAAAGACCACACGAAGACCAACAGCACAAAGCTTATTCCATCAGAGCCAGCCTTGTAAATTCTAGCGAGTTCAAATCAATTAAATCAATGCCAGAGAATAAATAGTGTAAATAAGATTAGTCTATTGCAAATTATCTGTTATGCTTCTTGGTTCTCCACTTTTGGAACTTTCAAGGAAAGTGAACATACTACCGTTTATATGTATTTTATAACCATGATAGATATCAGACGAGACCATATTTCACATATTCATAAGCAGTGAGAATGAAATTAATGACTTGATTTATTTTGGAAGAACCATAAAAGGCAACAGTTGATGTTGTCAAGTTTTGGTATTTTTCACATCTTGTTTGTTCTGTGGGCCTGTTTCTGCCAGATTAAATTCTTCAAACCAGATTCACATGTTCTCGATTAATGTGCTAACGCGGTTTACAATCAAGCCCACATCCTATTTACATCAGACTAGCTTCATTTTGATGGTCTTTAACTTATCCAGGTGTGTCTGTAGGCACTAGATTATTGTCATTCACGAGGCATCATGCATCGAGATGTCAAACCTCACAATATCATGATTGATCATGAGAAACGCCAGCTTTGTCTTATTGATTGGGGTCTAGCAGAGTTCTATCATCCCAGGATGGAATATAATGCTAGAGTTGCTTCAAGGTTAGTCTCCCTTGCATTGGAAGTTCAATGTTTCAGACTTGTTCAGCTTATTAAGAAGGAATTTCACTAGCATGCCTTAACCTTCTGAGATCCTTTTATGTTGGATCTGTATTTGAGAAAATTTCAAGATCTCTTTTCCATAACTCAATGGAAAGGGTCATGCAGGGAGTGAGATTCACTTCATTGTATGGTACCATTCACATATAGTTATAGGATAATTTTATTTGTACCAAGCTTTCTTAATAATTTCATTAGTCCCCACTCAAGCTGATACAGTTGGTTGCTATTCTATAGTATCTTCTGTAAACTTCCCATCCTTGGCTTACTGCATGTGTGTGCCATCGTGCTGTGTTATTGACAGATCTTATAAGGGCCCTGAACTTCTTGTGGATTTGCTAGATTATGATTACTCGTTGGATTTGTGGAGCCTTGGTTGCATGTTTGCCGCAATGGTAAGTGCAAGTTTAGGGTCAGCCATTTATCTTTGATAACAGAACCTTATTGATATACATTATGGTAATCTTAACAGATATTCCGAGTCGACCCTTTCTTTAATGGTCAGGATAACTACGACCAATTAGTCAAAATAACCGAGGTATGTCTGTCCGTAGCTTCTTGAACTTCCAAGTATTTATGGCAGCTTTAAAATTCCAAGTATTTCTGGCAGCTTTCTTGTGTTGGTTTATGCTTGAGTTGTGATTTGGGAAATGTTTAGTTAGGGGTATCTTTAAATTTAGTAATATTTCTGTTATAGCTCTAACAAAAATGCTTTCAGCTAACTACTGAATTGAAGTAGGAACATTTTCTGTTTGGTAACTGTGACCAAACCACTACGTATACAGATGTTTACCTGCCTTGTGCAAAGAAGCAAGGCTTTGCAGAGCTTTTGTCAGAACTGAAGCAGCTACCAACTACAAAACAATGTTTATCGTGAATAATATATGCAGTATATGTCATCATCGTAGGTTCTTGGAACAGAAGATTTCTACAATTACCTTGAAAAGTATGGTCTTGAGCTTGACCCACAGCTTGAAAGACTTGTTGGAAGGTCATGCATTGCTTTGGATAATCTTGAATATAAATCATTCTCATAACTTAGCATGATCTAATTGAATATTATTTGCTGCAGACATAATAGGAAGTCATGGTTAATGTTTGTCAACTCGGAGAACAGACACCTAGCAAGCCCAGAGGTGATATGCGTTGCCGTTCAATCAATCTACTGGTTTATCATCTCTCCTCATTTGATGTATTTTGACATGTTTCTACCTTTATAGGCTATTGATTTGGTAGACAGGTTGCTTCGCTACGATCACCAGGAAAGGCCTACAGCAAAAGAAGCCATGGTGACTCTCCCTCTCCTACTTTATAGAAGCATATGCCATAGACGAAATCCTAAATATCTGCGCTCTTAATGCATATATTTGCTGTGTGCAGGCTCATCCATATTTCAATCCTGTGAGAAGCACTTAAAACGGCAGGAAGAGTGCCCAACAGTGACATGCGGCATATTTGACAATTTTTGCTACGGTGTCAAATATATAGAGGGAATTTAATTTTCAAGGCTGTATGGTTTATCCAGAATAAATCCTTGACCAACTTGTAACTGTCACATCATTTGTGTGAATTAATTCATTCTTCTCTGCTAACTCTGTTTTATGACCTGTTTTTACAATAATAATTCATCTCTGCACTTTCATCACCTATAAATGTTCAGCTCCCATTCATATTCCCAATTATTTGCTCAGATGTTACTTCATTGTTGGAATCCGGCGTATCTCATTGTATGTGGTGGTAGCTCTTGTGCCAATGTACGTCGTTTTTTTTGTCTGAAGGTGCCCTGTGATGCTTCTGGGCTTCTCGGCCACTGATATTTTGCTATGCTATGGTTCCGGATGATCCACGCCCTGTTCTGCTGGGCCTTGTAACCACCTGATATGTCTTCGCTCTGGTCAATTTTTCAGTTATCATGGGACTCTGACACACTCTAAACCTGTTAAAAGTTTGTAAATCGTCGATTGCATATTCCCGTCAGAGAATTCAGATGCCACGGTGCAGTCGATTCGGGTACTTGGGTCCCCCGTTGTTCACCATGTACCACTACTGTAGTATTCAGTATCACGACTTGTCAAAATAAACTGCTCTGCCACCATGTTCTTGCGAATCAGATGAACACTTTGTCACGTACGGTTCCATTGATCCATTCCACCAGGCGGGGGATTCATGGAGTCATCTTTGCTCCAACGCCATGTCAGAGGTAAAAACACCTTTTTTGAAGTGCTCTGCTCCTACGTTGTTCGAACGGGATAAGGACTCTGTGTTCTCGACTTTACAGATGTAGAGAGGACTCCTCTTTCTTTCTCCAGATGCTACCACAGTGAAATCTGAGAAAAGTTTGCAACCAAAACAAAAAAGAAGGCTGAAAAGTTGGGCACTTGGGCTCGAGCCTGTCCCCTACCACAAACCTCTCTGTGTCTCTCGTACACCTTCAACGCGCGCTTGTCGAGTCGAAACGGCCGGGCTTATCTGCAAGTGCAAGCCCTGCCACTGCCACCACCACCACCACCCGTTCAGGACTTACAGGAGAAAAAAAAAATCATGAAACAACAGCAGCCTTTTGAACCCACAATGGCACAACCAATCGCCCCAAGCCCCCACTCAATCAGAGATGCCTTCCGTAACCATTTTGTTATTACTTTTCTCAAAAAAAAACTCACAGAGGTTTTAAAATTTAAATAGACCAGGCCAGTCTTATTTTAAAAAGTATATAAATATGTAAAAACATAAGTCATGCTATTTTTTAATCATAAACCAAGTGAAAAATAAATAAATAATAACTATATTTTTTAGAAAAAGAGAGAGATGGTAAAACATGTTTCTAAAATATAACAGCGTAATTATTTATTACAAACTTGAGGGAGCACTAACTTACTACTAGTACTAGTTTTTCATTTCTTTTCGTCCAATTAAGCAGTTCGTACTTTCGGAAAAAAATATTTCATACTCACCGGGGCATGCCAAATGCACCCCCTGAAAACCGTTGGTCCTCGAGATCGCGCCATGGCACGGCCGGCGCCGACCACCACGCATGGCGATCCACGCGTCCCGTGCCCTCCTTCCCCCTCGCCCGTGGTCCCTCCCCCCCCTACGTGCTCAGCAACGCACTCCCACCGTGTCCCCATCGCAACAAAGCGATCGATCACGCATTCACGCTATACGTACAAAGCCCAGGAGGTGAATGAAACTGGTGAAATTCTCCGAGTACACGCGGGCGCGCGGCGCACATGCGTACTCGCGCGAACGCAGCCGCACCGGCCGTGGCGGTGGCGCGGCGCGACGATGGAGACAAAACACATCTCAGCGGCATTTCCATCGATCAATCGGTGCAGCACTACGTACGTACTTTGCCCTGCGGATCACTGCATGCAACTCCCCGGTGTTTCTCCTCCTGGCACGGTAAAGCCCCAGCACCTCCCCGACACGCATGCGGCCCCCCTCCACGTACGGCTCCACACACACACACACCATGCATGGTGAATTGGTGATCTTCACCTGCAAAGAAAACCATCGCCCGGCGGTTCAAAGCATCTATCGCTCGTAAAGTCGTCTACCTAAGTCCCCTAAGCTAGTATAGGATCGACGCATGCGTGCATGCATGCAATGTTGGCGCCATACACTCGTACTACGTAGCTGTGGACCATATATGCCTCACACACTGCGTGTCTGTGTCTATCGCCAAAGGTACGTGTAGTGTACTACCTGCACCCCGAAACTAATCCTTTTCCCTTTGTCTTCTTCCTTCATGAGAGAGTGGTGGACTCCGAAAGAAAAAACGCCGAGTATTTGTGGTTTTCCGATCAGCCACGCCTCCCATATGTTTGGGGCCGTTTGAAAATAGCATTGGTAGGGTAAGCTGAGAACCTGAACGTGCTGCGTTCTACTACACTCTGTAATCTGTATGGCCATGTCGATGTTACCGACCAAAGTCGTTGGATCCTAGTATATATTATTGCTGCTGGTTGGTCTAGGTGGATTAAATTTTGCGCTGATATGTGGTGAACCGGACGATGATTGGTGTTTCTCTCGTTTGGATTAGCACGAATGCACGATGATTGATATTCTAACAGCAAAAGGGCATCTCTGTAGGAATCGTGCGTGACAACGAACACCCCACAAATCAGGGGATTCTAGAGTGCCATCATACGTACGCGCTCTAGTGCCTGCAGCCACGTAATGTATCTTTTTTTATTACACGGAGGACATACCTACACGTACGTACTATTCATATTCCACGAGTAAATCTGTTCTCTCGTCAGAGGCTTAACAGGTGAACTGGATCGGAGCTAGCTAAGGATGGGTATTTATTAGCTTATAGATCATCTACTTTCTTCTTTATCGTAAACATATATATATATTTCCAACTACTATATAGAGTGTGTTTTATGATAAAACTTTTTATACAGTTTTCTAATTAGAAAAACAAATAAATATATTTTTCAAATTTACACTACTAGAAAACCCATTTTCAGCGTCGTAGGGGTTTCATTTTCGCAGGCGGGTATGGTCTTCAGAGCCAAAATCCCGCCGGCGAAGATGATACCCGGGGTGGAGGGGGCGGTCCGCCTGCGAAGATCAATCTTTGCAGGCGGACCACATAAGAGGCGTCTTCGCAGGCGGCAGGCGACGTGCGCCTGCGAAGATGCCTGCCGCCTGCGAAGGTAGATCTTCGCAGGCGCCGCTTATATGGCCCGCCTGCAAAGATGCCCCTATAAAATATTCTTCCTCCCCGAGCCCTGTTTATTCTCCCCGAAGTTTCTCTCTCCTAAAGTGACTTAAATATAGGGGGGATGTTTTGAACTTCAAATCTTCGGGGGATTTTTCTACGGTGCTTAGATCTACTCATTTCCACACTAGGTATGCAATTTTTTAATCTTTTAGACCTCAATTTGTGATGGATTTATACATGCAAAATTGTGAAGGAAAAGCTCAATGTTTTTTAATTTATTTTCTTTTGATATGTTGATGTTAGATGTATGTGTAATACTTGATGCCTCTTGTTGTAGTGGTTTAATGTGGTAATATAAATTCTCAATTTTTTTATTTTGCTATCACATCCACCTCCTAGTTCTAGATCTAGATCTAGATGTTGTCATATATATATATGAGAGAGAATAAAATTTTTAATGCCTATTTATTTGGTGCAATCAAAAAATAATTACATTAGTTTGTAATATGTCGATGATATGATTTTGTTAGATTTTCCTAATATACTAATTTGGTATGTCTGTGTAAAAAATGAAATAATTTTTTTATTAATTTACAATTAACCTTCAGTTAGTTTTGAATAGTGATATGTTTTTTCAATAAACCGTGCAAATTTGGTATTAATAGTGAAAATATTTTATGTTTATTTTTTAGAGATATGGAAAGTCGGGAATGGATGTATCATTAGCCGAGGTTTTTGTCTCCATATAGAGATGAAGTGTCTAAATTTATTGGTATTGCGAAGGCACACGCTGAGAAGAACAATATGAGGAAGATAATTTATCTATGTGCTGACTGTAAGAATGAAATAGGCTGGGAAGATACTTATAAAGTGAAGGAGCACTTAGTAACTCGTGGATTTATGGACAAGTACGAAATATGGACACGTCATGGCGAAGAACAAGTGGACGGGCCTGAAAATGTAGTTCCGACACGAGTTGAAGACATGGTGCACGACGATGGTTTTGTTGAGAACAAAATCGATCTAGAGGAAATGTTACGTCATGCAGAACCCGAGGTGCTGATGAGGTCGGCTAGAGGTTTAAATTACTTTGAAGCTTTACAGAAGGCAGCTAAGGAAGTTCTGTACGATGAGTCGAAGGGCTGTGACAGTGAGTTCACAACACTACGGTCAATTCTTGAACTTATGAGGTTAAAGGCGAGACATGGATGGTCTGATACTAGTTTCGACAGTCTTTTAGAACTTCTGCAGAAAATGCTCCCGAGGCCTAACTCACTACCATCCAGCACATATCAAGCGAAGAAACTCATATGCCCCCTTTCACTTGGTGTGGAAAAGATTAATGCGTGCGTTAATCACTGCATACTACACAGGAAAGAGTACGCTTCTTTAGATGAATGTCCAACATGCGTTGCTAGCCGGTACAAATCGAATAGCAATACTGGCCTAGAACCGTCCGACAGAACTGAGGGAAATCAGAGAAAAATCCCGCAGCTTGTGATGTGGTACCTTCCTGTCAAAGACCGCATTAAACGGATATACTCAAATCCGCGAGATGCGGAACTAATGCGTTGGCATGAAGAAGGGCGCAAGAAGGATGGGATGATTTGACACCGGGCAGATGCTCGTCAGTGGATAAACTTTGATGCTCAGTATAGAGAGTTTGCTAAAGACCCACGGAACATTAGATTTGCCCTGAGTACTGATGGAGTTAATCCTTTTGGAGACATGAGCAGCTCACATAGTACTTGGCCAGTGCTTCTGACTATGTATAATCTTCCTACCTGGGTTTGTCAAAAACGAAAATACATACTACTCTGTATCCTCATACGGGAACCCGTCAGCCTGGTATTGATATTGACGTATTTCTTGAACCATTATTGGAAGATATGGCAGATTTATGAAAAGAGGGATTGAAAGTGTGGGACGAGTACTTAAGAGAATACTTCACAGTGAAGGCCATCATCTTCGTGACCATCAACGATTATCCAGCAATGTTTTCAGTTTTAGGTCAAATTAAAGGTAAAACCGGATGTGTGATCTGCATGAATGGAACGTACTATAGGTATCTCCAGGGTTCCAACAAGCTTGTGTACATGCGGCACCGGCGGTTCCTACGCACAAATCATAGGTACCGCAAGATGAAGGCGGAGTTCGATGGCACTGAAGAGACTGATTCTGCACCAAAACCTATATCGGGGGAAAAAGTGTGTGCAATGACAGAGAAAATTGTTTACGAATTTGGAAAAGTGACTAAGAAATCATCAAATGGGACGAAGCGCAAGAAACCCGAGAAGACTAAGAAACCAGAGGATAGTAAGAAGCAAGATGATAGTACGAAGCCAGATGATAAACTCCCTCCCCCATTCAAGAAGCATTCCATATTCTTTAAATACCTTCCGTACTGGAAAGATCTGGAGGTTCGGCATGCCATAGACATCATGCATCTAGAGAAGAATGTGTTTGACAACATAGTTGGAACATTGTTGGACATGCCGAAGAAGACTAAAGATGGTCTGCAATCACGGATGGACCTAGTCGAGATGGGAATCAGGGAAGAGTTACACCCTCAAGAAGGAGAGAAGAATGACAAAGTATATCTTCCACCAGCCTATTTCACACTGACACCTTAGGAGAAGAAGTCATTTTGCAAATCACTCCGCGATGTCAGAGTGCCCATAGGTTTCTCATCAAACATCAGTCGACTAGTTTCCATGAAAGATTTATCGGTATCTGGTTATAATTCACACGACTGTCATGTCTTGCTCACCGTGTTTCTTGCAATTGCAATAAGGGCCATAAAACCGGAGCATTTAAAGGTTGCTATCGCAAGGTTGTGCTACTTTTTCAACACAGTGTCACAGAAGGTCATTAGTCTCAAAGAGTTAGGAAATCTCCGTACATTCGCATATGAGACACAGTGCCAACTTGAGATGTGTTTCCCTCTGTTATTTTTTGATATGATGGAGCATCTCATTGTTCACATAGTGCCACAGATGGTTGCACTTGGCCCATTGTACCTCCATCAAATGTGGTCATACGAGCGTTACATGGCGGTTTTGAAGGGTTACGTCCGAAATCGTGCACATCCAGAGGGATCAATGGTTGAGGGTTATAGTACTGAAGAGGTTGTCGAGTGCTGTATCGATTACCTCAAAGATGGATATGCAATTGGAGTACCTGTGCCCCGACACGAGGGCAGATTGAGTGGCAGGGGAACCATAGGAAAGAAGAGATTCGTCACCCATGATCACAAATCATTTCAAGAAGCTCACTTCAGCGTGCTTCATCAGTTTGCTATCGTTGAGCCTTACATCGATCAACATATCGAACTACTACGAGCTAACAATAAGGGTCGCACCACCGAGTGGATAATGAAAGAACACAAGCATCTCTTCATAGATTGGTTGCGAGATCTAGACTTACCTGAGGGACAAACTACCGATGACATAACTATGAAGCGGTTGGCTTGTGATCCATCAACTATAGTAAATTCTTGGTAGGGATATGACATTAATGGATACTCGTTTAGTACAAGAGCCCGAGATAGTAAGACCTGTACGCAAAACAGCGGTGTCTGTGTGGAGGCAATTGATGAAGCGGGGGAAAAAACAGTCATACTTCGGGTTCATTGAAGAAATATGGGAAATCGACTATGGGCACACAATGCAATTCCCCATATTTAAGTGCCAGTGGGTAAAATACCTGAACAGGGTCAATGTTGATAAGTTTGGTCTTACTGTTGTTGACCTTGAGAGTGTGGGTCACAAGGATGACCCTTGGGTATTCGCCAATCGCGTGACACAAGTGTTTTATGTGAAAGACCCTTCAAATTTGAGGAAAGATATAGTGCTACCAGGAAAACAAAAGATATTGGGAGTGGATGGGGTTGAAGATGTCGAAGATTACAATCAATACGATAGTAGGCCACTTTATAATCAGTTTGTACAAAAGATTAAGAATGTCGAGACATCTACTCAGAAGACCGTGAAGCCTTACATGCGCACGGACGGTGTGGGCAAAAATGTTAAAGGGTAATGATTGTTGAGTGGCATGTAAGCATTTAATAAGTTATTAGTTATGTAATGGTGGTATGTGAAAGGATATGTGTGCTCATATTGCAAATTGACGAACAATTGTACTCAACATTTTGCCTATTAGTTTGTACTAATTTTAATGTGCAATTACCATTTGTAGGGTTAAATTTAGAGTTTTTTATAATTTAAAAGTTTTTTTAAAAGAAGTTTCAAAATTTAGTAGCAATTTTTTATCTGCACTTACCATTGTTTGAAATTTTTTTAAAAAAATTTAAAGTAGTAATATTAATGTTTCAAACATTTTAGTAAGATTTACATTTGAAAAGTAATAATATTAAGGTTTGTATATTTGTATGTACAATTACCATTTTTATTACAACTACTGTAGACATTTTCAAATTACAAAAATGAAATAAAAAAGATTTTGAAATAAATATATTCACCTCTTTAACAATCTTCGCAGGTGGACGGCCCGCTTGCGAAGATTGTTAAGCCGAGTAGGGTTTACATTTTCGCAGGCGGACCGCCCGCCTGCGAAGATAGTAAAAAAGATCTTCGGAGGCGGACGGCCCGCTTGCGAAGATCATCTTCGCAGGCGGGCGATAGTTTCACTATATAAGGCCTCGCCTGCGGCGCCAAAATTTCTAAGTCCAGGCGGGAACCCTAGAATTTTTGGCGCCGATAGGCTGCCAAAATTTTGAGCCATCGCACGCCGCCGCCGTCGTCCGCCGCCGTCCGCCTGCGACCTTCGCCCACGCCGCCGGCCGCATCGCCGCTCCATCACCGCCGGCCGTCGTCCTCCACCGTCACCGGCCGTCGTCCTCCACCGCCGTCGTCCTCCACGCCGCCAGCCGACCGCGCGCCTCCACCGCCGCTGGCCGACCGGCCGCATCGTCGTCGTCCATCATTTTATATATATATATATATATATATATATATATATATATATATATATATATATATATATATATATATATACGCGTTATATTAGTTTGGTACGTTTTAAGATTGATGAATTCAATATATGCTTCTTGTTGTTGATGGTTATACGTGTATACCACTGAAAATTAGCTATAAATACGAGTACTCTTGTTAAATATAGAATTTGAACCTAGCTGAATATAGGCTTCACCACAAGAGCCTCACCAGATGAGCCACGCTAACTTCACCTCTTACCATAGTAATTTATATTGATATTTTAGGGGTTTTGTTATGCTCGAGTGGTATATATTCAACTGAATCGTTTGTTCTTCAGTTATTACACGTAGCTAAAATTTTAATATTAATTCTTAGTTTTGTAGTTGATTTTGATGTTTTCCATTGTCATTTATTTTTTTAATATCAGCTTTTAAGTCGCTAATAACACACATATATTAGCAATTTATTGCTTGTTTGGTAATACCAATATAGCAACATACATATGAAATGCATAGTAAAATATTTCACAATTAATAAAAAATATACTCTCTCTGTTTCTTTATAAAAACATATAATTTTTCTCGTCTTGTTTTAAAATATAAGGCATGCACACCAATTTATTGCTTGTTTCTTTTTTTGTCATATGACGGTATGTTGATTTTTTTTAGTACTTTGATTACCCTAGTCATCATTGGACAATATTAAAATGTATCTTGTAAAAGTGGGTGTGAATGGGAATGAGGGGTGGGTGATATGTGAATGAGGGGTTATATGTTGATTGTGAATGTGAATTTGGGAATGTGGGTGATATGTGAATGAAATTGGGAGGGTATGTTCAATTTTTTTGTAACATGTGGAGGATATGGTCACCTTATTAATTTTTTAGCATATTTGTTTGTACTAATTTAGCAAATTATTAAAACATTCTACAATTACGTACACAAGTTTTTATTATAACCTTTTGCAATTATGTACACAAGTTTTTAATACACAGTTTCGCAGAGTGTTCATATATAGTTTATTTTTTATGTTAGAAGTTTGAAACGATGGCCGATAGTACTAAAGGGACCGAAGAGAAGGGTTTAGGGGCGGAAGAGCCGTCCCTTCCTATTGTGGTTGCTCCGGAACCAATGGTCCCACCGGAAGATAGTTCTGACAGCGACGTAGCTAACGATGAGTACTCGTCGCCAAGCGATCCTTGTCCAAGCCCTAAGAGAAGGAGAAAGGGCAACGGTGAAGAAGGCGACAAGGACTACATTCCCCCTAAAGAAGGGGTAAGTAAACTTAATATGTAAACTGTTCACCGTGATAACTATTAGCCCGAGCTAATTCGAAACTTTGATATATACCTTATCGTAGGAAACGGCGCCACGGCAATCAAAACGACAGCCGAAGAAAAAAGATCCGTCGAAAGACGAGGAGGTCCCAGCTAACACAACCGGCTCAAAGAATAGCGAACAGTCAGCAAAGGCGAAGAAAAGGAAGGGCGAGAGTAGTGTGAATAGAAAGGATGAAGGGTTCCATGTAGTTACCCATGTTTCGCCAAAAGGAGAGCTGCTCGCCCCTAAGACGTCACGTGTGAAATTCAGTTCGCAGTGTGGCATAATAGTAAGGGAAAAGATCCCCATCACGGTCAAGGACTGGGATCATGTATCGAATGTGGATAAGGAAGTCCTATGGAAAGAGTTGAAGAAAATCTTCTAGTTCCCGGATGGATCAGAGGCAGCAGTGAGGAATTGTGCACTGCAAACAATGGTCAAGTCTTGGCGTGGTTGGAACCACCTTGAACAAGAAATTTGTGCAGACGGGACGTACACCGTTTTTGACGTATGCCAACAATACCCCGAAATCAGTGGGAAGACTTTCTGAGATTGAAGAACTCCCCGGAAGAAATTTAAAGGAGCAAAAAGTTTTCAGAGTTGGCCCAGAAGAACAAATTTCCTCATCGCTTAGGCTCCGCGGGATACGCACCAAAGGTGGAGTAGTGGACAAAAGAGGAGGAGGAAATGAGGAAGGCGGGGCTTCTGGTACCTATGGAGGAATGGACACAGAGATCAAGGAACTGGATTAGAGCTAGAACTCCGAAGATCACGGATGAAGGTAAAGTATCATTCGAAGATCTGGAGCTGCAGGGCGTTGCCGATAAAATAGAGAATTTTACCAGTTCACAGAAGAAAGGATTTTTCAAGCCTAAGAGGGAGAAAGATGTGCTAAGTACGGCATTGGGTACTCCTGAGCATGGGGGTAGGGTTCGAGGTGTGTCGTCCAAGATGAGTTGGAAGGAAGGGTTTAAACATGACCCCCACAAGAAGCGTGAAGCGTACAAGGATAAACATAGAGACAAAGGGGCTGCGGATTTTGAAAGGCAAATGATGGATTTTTGCGTCAAGCACATGCTTTTGCCTCCCCCCGAAACCAAAAAACCTTAGCCAGATTACCCCTTCGATGACCTCAAGGAGAATACACCCTGCAGATTGCACGTTCCCATTGGACGCTTCGGGAAAACTCTAGAGGCCGCTACAGCCATTGCTATCCCTGGGAAAACATATAATGAAGAGTTCATGCCCGATGCGTATGCCAAAGTGCAGCCGCAAGTGGTCCACGAAGGGTTTGAGTCCTACGGCATAGACTTCCCTACTGCAGATGGTGTATCCGTACTTGGGGATGCGGTCAATGTTGTAATTCTCTAGCACAAGAATGACATATCCTTTGGATTGGGCACCAACGCCACGCGAAAACCTGTGGTGCCAAAACAGGGGTTGGGAAAACCTCCGAGACCTCCTAGAAAGGTGACTGATAAGGCGGAGGAACCCGAGATGCAATTGGAACATCCAGTGCCGAAAGTGCCACCGGAGATTGAAGTGCCGGAGGTGCCCATGGAGATTGCAGTGCCGGATGTCCAAAAGGAGATTACAGTGGCAGAACCAGAGGTCCAATTTGTGGCATCAGTCGGGGTAGATATAGAAGAAGTACCAGGATTGGAATGGGACGGTACAGAGCCAGAAATATTTGAAGACCCTTCTCCTGCGAAAGACCCCGAGGGGCAAGAGACCCCGGTCCCTGAGAAGGCCACTACCAGTTCTGAGGTGCCTAGAGTGCTTAGGAGCCACGACTCCAAAGCCAAAGATGAGAACAAGGAGAAGTTCATGGTAACCGTCTTCAGAGGGGGGTAAGGAGCGTGCCAAACTCAGAGATGATGACCCCCAGAAGGCCGCTGAACTAGCCGGGCCAACATACTGGCCAACTGATGATTGCCCGGAAAAGTACGAACACGGGAAAGCACTCTTGCCGGATTGGGCACTAAACGAAGGACCATGGGAGATGAGAAGATTACATACCTTCTACATGGAAGCCAGCAAGAAAGGCTTGGGCAGTATAACAGTTCGATCACCGGCAGATTGTTTCGGCACCGAAGGTTACTTATGGCTAGATTTCTCAGGTCTCCACGCCATATATCGTCGGGATAAGATGGACGTCAACTATATCGGTGTTTGGTGCATGTGAGTATGAGTTTTAATTAATTACATGAAAAATATATACAATACAAATCCATGTGATTGTTACTAACAAACTTCTTCTGTAGGATGCAATACATGGATGCTAAGAAGAAAAAAGAACCTATCGGCTTCTTGGATCCAACTCGGATCTGTCAAACACAGCATACCGTGAGGCTAGCACCAGGGTTAGACCACTTGAAGGGCAAGACTCCAAAAGAGATAGCTGAATACAAGAAGGACTTGCACAAGGAGAAATTGATTACTGTCGCACCGTACATCGGACGAGCCTTCTAGCACTTTCAAAATAAGAGAGTCATCATGGCCGCTTATAATTTGAAGTAAGTCCGGTACATTTATCTTCTACACATATGTCTTATTTTAGCTGGTACTAACTAACTATACTGTTGTTAATATGTAGCGATCATTATATCTGTTTACTCATCCACCCTAAAGACGGAACCATGGTAGTCTTGGACCCTCTCGATTACAGACACTAGCAGTACAAAGAATTTCTAACAATCTTACAGTAGTAAGTGATTATGACTCTTGCATTTTTATATGAATGTATTATAAATAAATATTCTCCTTAATGTGAAACGGTACGACATCCATACAGTGCGTACCAATACTACAAGTTCAAGGGTGGAGAACAGACCCGAACAAGGGAGAAGCTGCTAGAAGCTGCTAGTACGTACCTATTGGCCGGTAATACTCCACTCACTTAATGTATTTCAATTGTTTCACTAATTGTAATATTTAACTATTTATTCCTATGATATGTCCTGAAGTGTCACAAGCAACCTAGAGGAACTGTCCTTTGCGGATATTACGCGTGCGAATTCCTTAGGGTTAATGGGAGGTACAGGACTAACGCAGAGGATGTAAGTCTCTATACTATGTACTAGACAGCTTCACATATTTATGGTACTAATATATTGTTTATCTTCAATGCATGCAGTTGCTGAGATTAGAACATCGAACAAGCTTTGACGATACAGGCATCACAAATGTGCAGCGTGATCTGTGCCATTTCATCCACCATGAGTGCTATCATGTGAAAGGAGAATTCTTCGACCCAGAGGGTGTCCTTGCGACAAGTGACGAATTCAAGAATCTTCGGGAGTGGAACACTGCTATGCCATAATGTAACTAGATGGCGTATTTGAAGTCACAATGTAAAAAAAATATTGTAATATATATTTTTTGGCAACACTTTTGAGTTATGCAATATATGTAAATTTCTCAGTACCAAATGCTTGATAATCTTCCAATATATCTACATAATAATCTACCTGCAAGAATTTCTATTAACGGGCAAATTATTATTAAATTTCAAAAATTCCTACCTATCTTCGCAGGCGGCATCTTCCTATTTTCGCAGGCGGCCCGGACTAGCCAACATCCACCTGCGAAAATTATCTTCGCAGGCAGACGGCTGCCCCGCCTGCGAAGATCGGCGATCTTCACAGTCGTTTGCTTACAGGCGGACGGCCGTTCCGCCTACGAAGACCGTTTTTGGCCACTTGCGATAATGCTTTTCCTAGTAGTGTTACAATAGTTAATATTAAATTAATCATCAATTTTGATTTTTGTGCCACACTAACTGCTCAGCCGAAGAGCTACTTCGAACGCAGCTAAGAGTAAGGATAATAATTAGCTATAAATAGACTATATGCTTAATAAAAAAGAAAAAAAAAGTGAAATATTGGCTCTTATGCAAGAGCTAGTTTTACCCATGCTTTAAAAAATATGATTTATAGTGAGAGAAAGAGAGATGAGGGAAAAATAGAGCTACTTTATAACTAATCTATTATACATGTTTATTTTATGACTTATAATATGTAGTGAGTGATCTACCATTAAACTTGTTCTACGAAAAGTTTGTATCTCTTCTGTAGAACTTGTATGTAATGAAACACGTGTGTATATAGCCACATCAGGATTTAACTGTATTGGTATGTAGTACTAGGATGCACCCGAAACATCGCCATCACCCCAAAAATATTTTTCCATGCAGGTCAATCACGTATCTATGTCCCTATATATAACCAGCTTTATCTTGTGGTGGATAAAATCAAGTTTGCTCCGTATATAAAAAACATAGTACTCTGTATAGGATAAGTATAGTAAGGACATTATCGTTTAATCCTATAACTTACAAGCTGTTGTCAAAATTTAAAATTAATTTTAATGCTTTTTAAATGTAGGTTCTTTCAATATGGACTGTTAAGTCACTAAGAACATATATGTCAGTTTTATCTGCAAATTATCTTTTACGCACCAATAAATAGTTGTGGCTTTTATAATTAATAAGCTGTAGGCAACCGATGCGATGTTAATACCAATTGTTGCCGTAGTTCCTCATGTGAAACTACCACTTTTTTCACTGCAAAAAAAACTCATGACGTGTGAGTTGAGTTTAGGCAATATTTGATTGTGCTCTTTTGCTGATCTTGTCAGTGGCACCCGGTAGATTATTAGCTCATGATACTTAACTATTATAAACTTAAATAAAAAATTTATTTTATTTTTTCAAGAAACTTTTATATATAAAGTTTTTACACAAAATATATTGTTCTATAGTTCAGGAAGCATGTTTATGAGAAAACAAAGGAGTAGTTAAGTCAACTAGCTAAATCAAATCGTGAATTTTTTTTTCCAAAAATCAAAAAATACACCGCCGTCGTCGCCTGCTTGCTGCTGTCCTCATCCTCCAGTTGCTGCCGCCGTCATCCTCATTCTCCACCACCGTCGTTCTCATCCTCCTGTCACCGCCGCCATCGACGTCGTCCTCCTCCCATCGCCGTCACCCTCATCGTCATCCTCCTCCCATCATTGCCGGCAGATCGAGGCGAGGGAGAGCCGCCGCCAGCGGATCGAGGGAGGGAGGATGGTGGCCGACGGATCAGCGGCCGACGGATCGGGGTAAGGAAGAGTAGCGACCGGCAGATCTGGGCAGGGAAAGGCGGTGACTGGCGGATCCGGGCGGGGGTCCGCCGCCACTGCTAGATCATGGCGGGGGTCGGCCGTCGTCGCCAGATTGGGACGAGGGAGGGTAGCCGCCACTGGATCCGGGCGGGAGAGGGCAACCACCACCGGATCCGAGCGGGGGAGGGTTGCCGCCGTCGCCCACGCCCGCCCCTGCCGTGGCTGTTGCCCGACACCGCTACCGGAGTCCGCGCTCATCGCCCCACGTGGGGCGGCGCCACTCCTGGGCACCTCGGCAGCGGCGCCGCCGCCGCCCGCTTCCTCTCGGTGAGAGAAAGGGAGGAAGAAAAAGAAAGGGAGAGGAGAGAATGAGAGAGAGGGGAGAGGTGAACCGGAAAATTTTGAAATGTTGAGAGGGAAAAAGGATAGGAGGGGAGAAAATATCAACGGAGAATAGGATGGTATTTTAAATCTATTTTTGTATGTGATCCCTTAAGAGGACCGCATGGAAAAATAGACTCATTTTTGCATGGCCTCTTAAGTGATCCATCTAGGAAATAAATTTATGCATGCAAGCCTCTTAGGAATGTGTTCGGGAGGAGGGATTGGGAACCCCTCCTCTCCAGCACGCAAAACGATGCATGCATCAATGCATGATCAATTAAGTATTAGCTTAAAATACTTAAAAAATAGATTAATATGATTTTCTAGAATAACTTTCATATAAAAAACTTTTGCAAAAAAACATATCGTTTAGGAGTTTGAAAAGCGTGCGCGTGAAAAAGAAAAGGATGAATTGGAAAAGTGGTCAAAAGAACTCAGTCTAAGTAGCGTATGCGAAAATGTAAATTAATTTTTACAGACACAGTAAGTTATAGTTTATCTGTAACCTGATGAGGATTTTTTTCAGGAAAATCGTTTACGAAGCAGTGGCATGGCAAAATCATATTTGTCTTGTACGTGCGCTTGGAGCTCACGGATCAATGAAGCGATCCCACGTACTCCTACATCGGCAGGCTTGCAAGGCAGCGCATGCATGATGCATGCATAGCAGAGAGTATGACTATATATATATATATATATATATATATATATATATATATATATATATATATATATATATATATATATATATATATATATATATATATATATATATATATATATATATATATATATATACACATATATATATATATATATATATATATATATATACACATATAAATATATATATATATATATATATATATATATATATATATATATATATATAAACTATTCTATACCCCTCTCTCCCAAGGGTCAAACCCACCTCCACTCCCTTCTAAAGGCTTAAAACCCACCTCCCACCTCAGGCAAACCATCCCCACGTCGGTCAAAGCCCGATCAAACTGCCTACCAACTCCCCCCACCATCCACCTCTTCTCAGCTCTCGTCTTGCGTAATGGTGCAGTAACACGACATCCATCGTGCAGTAACACTATGTCTTACATGCAGTAACAACATTCAAATTTAGTTGAAATATAACCATAACGGATCTACTTTTGATAAGCACTTTTTTCTAACAACATGGTGCAAACGGTTTAAAAAAATCATACATCATGTGAGAGATATTGTTATTCGAAGCTTGGGTTTTTTTAGATCTTGACTCTCCACAAGTAGTAATACTACAGTATTAGTTACTACTATCTATTATGCGTTACTACAATCCCATCACGACGTTACTGTAGGTGTGCAGTGAAGACCATAAGTTTTATAGTAACAATGTGTCTTACTGCAATTCTTGAATAGTGTTACTGTATAAACATGTGGTAACGTATACCTGCCATGTAGTAACAATTCCACTTTGTGCGGTAACAATTATATTTAGCATGTGAGACTTTTAACCTATATTTTTTTATTCCTAGTTTACTACAATCTCACCAACTGCCAAAGGTGCAGTAACGCTTTACTCTAGTGCAGGTCCAAAATTAGGGTTTTAGGTTCAAGGGCGTGCCAGTTGATTTGATCCTGCAATCAACAAGAAAAACATGCAAAGATTATCAATAAACGATAGACAATCGGCCATAGGACCGATTTCATATCGTATGTGACCTAGCTGATGCAATAAAGCATGAATCGGCTGCAAGGTATAGTCAATGATAGAACTAACCCTAAAACTAGTATATCGGCTATAAAGATCAGTGTTACATAATCAATATATCAATATTACTTTAGAAATAAGTAATTAGGATAGATCGGACTGGACCGAGACAGTATATATTACCCAAGTCTAAAGATAACATGAAATAATGATTATGCAGATTGATGTCATAGCCGATATCTAGGTTTAAGTATGTATCGGCTATAGCTCCGATACAGCCTTATACTAGGATATTCTCTAGTAATAAATATATTAAACTATAACCAACTAGATTGATATCAAGCTTAATATATTTATATTAGATTAGATCCTAATATAAGGGGCAGATATAGAACATTAAACAAAGCGTAAAACAATGTAAAATATCTATATCAGGTAAGATCGACTGAAACCCCGATACTATCCTTATTAACTACCATAAAGCAGGTTAGATATCATGATTCTAAATACGACTTAATAGGTTGGACTTAACCAATGCAGCATTAAGTATAAATAAAAGCATGATATCTAAAGAATCAAGCCGATGGCTGCTTTTTCGGGATGGTAGATACATTATATAATCTAGATTAACAAAGTGATCTAGCCGATGTCGACAAAACCCTAAAAGAATCTGGCCGATATAAGTAGATTGCATTGTCGATCTAAGTTATATAACATATATGATAACTCGGAGAATCACAACAAAGAACTAGAGTATCATAAAGATGTAAGAACTAGCCCTAATGATGTAACTCGCCATGACAAGATATACCTCTTTGCCGAAGATCAAATTGATGCAGCACGACTCGAAAGCACAAACTTGTCGAGAATAGAAAACAAAGGTGGCGATGCACCGAGATTGATTGAACGTGTGTTGTTATTATTTACAAGACCTCGGGATTATATTTATACCCGAAAATACAAACATTGTCCATCACGGACACGACTCATATTAACCTAATACAAATCCAACTAACGAACAAGTCCCTTAGGCAGACTCTTACCGAGAATATCTATAAGGAAATTACATAAAATATCCTCACTAATAGATACAATTGCCTCCCCAAGACTTTATCCGTGCATGGCAATCCATATGAATCACGTTAACATAACCCGATGACGTGTACCGAGTCATATTACCGAAATCGGCTCCATCGGCTAACCTTGTCCAACTCTGACTCTGACTCTGTTGATCCTGTTCACAGCCGATACGGACTTCAGTCGATGCGCACTCTGTTTCTGATATCCTTGCATATTTTCAATTCCGCTTCGGACTATGCTGTGTTTCCGATCCTTGTAGATTAGATTTGCTTACCAAATTTCATCGTCAACACGGAGACTTACGTGCTCCGCCCGTACCGGGGACGAGTGCCGCACGACCGGACTTGACCCACCAACTCCGGTTGGATAAGAGGGCAGAGCGGCGCTCATGATTCCGACGAGACCTGACGGGGCATGCGGTACACCATCCAACGTGCAACCGGTGCACTGACACTGCACCGCCGTCCCATCGGTCATTCTGACTGGTCACAGGCCGGTCAGCCAGCGTGACCGGCGTCAGACGCGTCATGCGCATGCCTAACCGCATTAAATGTGGCATGGCGCGCGCTCAGACACACTTCCCGGTGCACCGCAACCGCCGCCATGGAGGAGAGTATCAAGGACCTCTGCCTCCAGTATGAGGCCCAGTCCGACGACCTTACGCGCCGGCTTGACGCCGCGCGAGGGGTCCTCGACGCCGGGAGCGGAAGGCGGCGGAGGCCGAGGCAGCAGTGCACCGCCGCGAGGAGGCCCTGGCGGCGCGCAGGAAGGTGCTGGAGGCACGCGCCGGGGAGCTGGAGGAGCAGACCTCCCGGCTGCAGAGCTCGGAGGCCGCCGTACTCCGACGCATCGGGGCCCTCGACAGACGCGCCCGAGAGCTGGAGGCGTGGGAGGCCACCCTGGCGGCGCACGAGGCCGCCGCAATGGAGATGGAGTCTGCTCTTCGTCTTCACGAGGACGCTGTCACCGAGCAGGTACGCATCGTCGCGGAGTTTGAGGCCGCCACGCAGCAGCTGATCGAATCCTTGCGTGTCCGGGAAGCGCGCGCGACAAGGATCGCCGAGCGCGAATCCGAGGCCTCTCTCCGCGACGCGCAAGCTCGGCATCGTGAGGGCTTTCTTGCCAAGCGCGAGGAGGCCATGGCGGCATGCGAGCTCCACCACGTCGAGAACACCCACGCTGAGAGGGCCGTGCTGGAGCAGCGTGCCGCCGAGCTCGAGGCGCGGGCAGAAGAGGTGGAGGAGTTGGCGCGGGGCGTCGGGGCGCCCGAAGCCTGGAGCGGCCTTGCCACCCGCCTCGTCACGGCCGAGGAGTCCGTTGCGGAGCTACAACAGGCTCTGGACTCGTGAACCGGGGAGCTCGAAGCCCTCTGGCTGGTGAGCGACATGGGGCCCGGCATGCTGCAGGACGCCGTCGCCAAGCTGGAGGAGGCCGGCAGCGCAAGTTCGGCGTCACCGAAGCCGGGCTCACCCACCGGCTCGCTGACATGGCCGAGGACTTTGGGAGGCTCCCCGAGGAGATGGAGGAGACGGTGAAGTCCTCCTCGAGGGACCTCGCCGAGGGGGCGGTGGAGCTCGTGCTAGCGAGCTACCAGGCACGCGACCCCGAGTTCTCGCCATGGGCTGCCGTCGACGACTTCCCGCCGGGGACCGAGGCCGCCGCACGCGCCCAAGTCCGGGAGGTCACCCAGGAGATCGTCCACAGCTTTGAGGGGACGGCCACTCGGTTCATCTTCGCGTCTGCCTCCAACGACGAAGGCGACGACAGCGACTGCGGTGACGGCGATGGCGAGGCGTGATCGGGCAAGCCCGACTCCGGCAGCCGCTACCTGCTCCTCTCTTTTTTTTCTGCCATATTATTATGGCCCTCGCGCCGAACTTGTAATAATCTGCACTTCTTTATTCTACTTTGTGTTTGAACACTTTGCTTCTTCCTGCAATAGATGAATGTTTTCAATTCTATGTTAGTTCATTACTCTGCATTACAAAGTGGCTGGGCCGCTTTGTTAATCCCGTAAAACTTTTAACTTGAGTGGGGGCCCGGGCTCGGATCGTTGTCCCAAACAACAGGGGTCGGGACTAGTGCACTTAGGGAGTTCCATGTGGCGAGGCTGGCCAGGCCGGGAGCGCAGCGACCGGGGGTTAGTGGCGACCCGTTCGTGGATCATTGCCGATTCTCCCCAGGGTTCGCCACGTCCGGGGGCACGGCTCGGTCTGGGCCCCGTTGGCGTCTAGGCGGCCCGAGTTGTCGGGGGCAAAAATGAGCACTAGCGTCCCGGCTCAAGTCAAAACATTTGTCAGGGAAAAACAAAATAGACACAGCCATGTGGGCATAAAGGAAAACACTTGTTATTTAAAACATGATAAAAAGGGAGCATTCACAGTGGGAGCCCCCGGCCAACCCGGCATGCCCGAGGGGGCATGCGGGGTTGGCCCGAGCCCGAGGCACAACAACCAGCTCCTCTACGGGTAGAAGCGGCGAAGGTGCTCAATGTTCCACGGGTTAGGCAACTCTGTGCCATCCTCCGTGGCCAACCTAACCGAGCTCGGCCGCGGGACACCGATCACTTTGAACGGCCCCTCCCACATGGGTGAGAGTTTGCTCATTCCAGCACGCGTCTGAACGCGGCGTAGGACGAGATCGTTAACATTGAGTGATCGGGCCCGGACGTGGCGCTGATGATAGCACCGCAGGCTCTGCTGGTAATGCGTGGCGCGGAGGGCGGCGCGTCGCCTTCGCTCTTCGAGGTAGTCGAGGTCATCCCGTCAGAGCTGCTCTTGATCAGCCTCATTGTACATGGCGGCTCGAGGGGATCCAAGGGTGAGCTCAGATGGGAGGACTGCCTCCGCGCCGTAAACCAGGAAAAATGGTGTTTCTCCTGTTGCACGAATCGGGGTAGTTTGGTTCGCCCAGAGCACCGTCGTCCCATCAGTCATTATGACCGGTCACAGGCCGGTCAGCCGGCGTGACCGGCGTTAGATGCGTCATGCGCGTGCCTAACCGCATTAAACGCGGCACGACGCGCGCTCAGACGCACTTCGCCCGTGCCATCATTAATGGGGTTAGGTGAGCGTTGGGAACACTCACCTAACCCTGCACACGTGGCGGCAACAGGAGGGGGTCGGGGTAGCCCGACCCCCGCTACAGCGGCGTGCGAGGGGGCTAGGAAATGGAGAGGTCGGCCGCCACCTCACCCTCGGGCCTGATCCCCCCTCGGGGGATGGCCACGTGGGCGTAGGGGGCCGCCTCAAGCCCTAAATCGATATACCCCTGGGCCCATGACACCGATACGGATGATCCATTTGCGACGATTTTCCTCCAATTTTGTGTGGTAAACATTACGTTAACTCCTACACTACATTGATTCTATTTTCATGAATAACTCCATCTGTTTAAATTTACTTATCATTTTAGCTTCTTCATAAATCAAACATTAGTACCTTTAACCATCAATTTACAAAACGAAAAGTATAGCAACATCATAAGATTTACGTCCTCCGTTCCAAAAATAAGTTCATCTTTCCCTATCTTGTTTGTCCTAAAATAAGTTTATTTTTAAGAAATCATTGTATTGGAGGTTGTAAAAGTATGACACAATTAGAACCAGATAAAGTGAAGGACAACTACATTGGGAATTAATAAAGTGAAGGGTATTCTATTTTTTTTGCTTTTGTATTGGTATGTTTGGGATGGATGAAAAATAGATTTTTTTTAAAGGAGATAATATATTTTTGGATTAAACTTTAAAATACTACCAGTTTTTTTTAAAAAAAAGTGATAGTCAAAGATAAATGTTTTTTATTTAGTACAAAAGTAAAACGATAAGTAATTTGAAATGGATGGAGTTATTTATAACTTTATATGCAATCTATTTCATCAATATCCGGGATAAATAGGTACATATGTACGTGTGTGTGTGTATATATATATATATATATATATATATATATATATATATATATATATGTGAGTATCCGGGTTTGTTTGTTCAATGTGTTTTGAAAAAAAAATGACATGAATGCTACCAATGGAAATTGCCTACCACATCTGAAAAGTATCAAACAGAAACGAAGGATAAACTCAATGTTGGCTTTTGTACAGTATCTCTCTCTCTCTCTCTCTCTCTCTCTCTCTCTCTCTCTCCCGTTAACTCAGCCCCGACAAAACGCCGCATGCGCCGATGCCCGCATGCATGATGCATGTGCCGCTAACCCGGCCGACTGAACCGAGCGAGCGATCAGCGGAAACCAAGTGTCGGTCCACCGCGAGATCACGTACGTCCCGTCCCCCGGGCCCGACCTCGCGACCGTACTAATCATACGTGCAACGTAACGATCGAGCCAGCAGCACACGGCACACACTGCACGCTCGTTTAATTCGGAACGTCTTAACGCCGACCGGCCGGCTACTACCCGATCGGCCACGGCCCGCGCGCCGCCCGCGGGGGACCCCCTCCTCCCCGCGCCCGCAGGTCGCCCGCGCCGCACACGCCAAAACCCCCCCAAAACCACGTACACCCGCCACCCCCCACCGCACCGATCCTCTCTCGCGTACTACGTACGCGCGCCGCGCGCGGTGTCGCGGCGTCGGCGTGAAACCGCGCGGAACTACGTGCGCGGCACAGGAGGGGATAGCCGCGCCACCGCGCCGGCCCATGCGACGAGGGATTCGTTCGCGCGCGCGCGGAGAGGCAGCAGCAGGTGGTCGGGGGGCTCGGGGCCGGGTCCATGCTAGCTGTACCGCGCGCGCGCCATTGCGGCCGGCGCCCGCGACCGATATGGGGTATGGAGGTATGGAGGCCACGAGCGGGTTAGAGTTGGTCGGCCGGCGCGTGTGTACGTGCCCATCTGGCCATCGATCTCCATCCATCCATCGCTCGGGAGAGAGAGATAAGCATCATGAACATCTTCTTGTCGCCCGAAGTAGTTCTTTATCATCACTAGCTAGCTAGGGAACCTAGGGCCACGAAGGAGTATGTGCTAACCATGCATGCGTTACACTAGGACGTGCGCCTGATGCTGGCTAACTATAGCTAGCTACTTAGATAGCTCCTGCTACTGTTTGGTTGTACGTACGGATCATTGCTCTGATCGTAACAGGCCATCTAATCCAACTAGCCGATCAGAGTCCCTCTCACATTAAGACAAAGCTAACCTCATCTCAAAAAAAAAAAAGACAGACTAACCCGAGTAGCACTAAAATTCGTGCTTTCCTGTACTCTACCACTGCACTGTTGTCAGATCTCGCGCGCTAGCTAGTACCATGAGATTGATTAGCATCCACTAGCTAGTACCATGTCCCGCTAATATAACCATTACGTGCTTTGACTAATGATCGATTAGCACGCTTGCTAGCTCTAGCACCGGCCAGCTGCCGGCCGGCATAACATGATTCAATTCGGCCGTCGCCGCCGGAGCAGGGAACAGACCGAATTTCCAGCTCGATCGACCGAGCAATATATGGAGATCGATCGATCGATGTGCCACGCCAACGAGCCGTCGTTCCTGTGATCCAGCATGAACACGAACCGCCAGGAATCGAACGACGACGCTGGCTTTGCGTCCGGTGCTCCTGCACAGGGCTGCAGGCCATCTGCCAACATGCGCCGTCCGTGATGCTGTCCGAGTATCGTCCGGCACCATGTGACACTCCTGTCCCGGGACAAATCGGATCATATCAACTTACCAGGCTTATAATACAATTAAACGCAACGAAGAATCATATATTCATTCATGCATGGATGGGTGTGTGCCAATGCCAATATGCTATGCTCTGCTCTGCTGTAGCTTGCAGCTATACGAGTAATTAACACACTCACACACTACCACTTATTATTAGCCTAGGGTTTTGCAATTAATCAAAGGAGGGACAGTACAGTACTAGTGGTATAACTTCAACTCCTACTAAAGAAACGTGTAACAGGGCACTGACCATCGTGTGCTGGTTCCGACCGACCAAGCCCACGAGATATGGGCGTCATTAACTTGGCCTCGCAGTTAATATGAAAAGGAACTCGACCAATATATGCAACAAGTGGCGATATCAATCGGATGGACGCGATCAGCTGCCAGGTCAATTCTATTCGATGGTCTCGATGCATGCGTCCGTCCATGCACGATATGATGATCAATTCGATCGGGTAGACAATTGCAGCGTTGGCAATGGTCCAGGAGTACACTTAATGGGCCACGGTACGTACTCCACGATTTTACTTCGACCCAATATATAGTACATTTGTCCGTTTTGGGATAGATAGATAATGTCCTATAATATGTATATGCAAAACTAAAAATCTTAAATCAATAATAGATACCATGATATATTAGAACTTGATATCTGAAAACGGTATTAGTAGCAAGTTTATCGTGTAAAATACTTTTAATTATTATTTTTTATCGATAAATATATAGATAGCACCATTGTCTAATTAAAGGCAAATGGTGATGGTGCCAGATCCGCTTGACCAGTGGTGGTGGAGACTGGTTTGGCTCGAGGTCTGGTCGAGCCAAACCAACTCAATACGAGCAAAACACGCTACGAACGATTTGATCCGTCCATATATCAAAAATAGCTCCTCTCACACGTCGGCACAAATATATTAAATAATCGATGTGGTGTTCGTTAACAAATTACTACATTTAGAGTATTTTCCTCTGAAAATTACTCTATTCGGTGTCCTATAACTGAACCACACAGTTACGATGTTATGCACTAGAATTTGCTTTAATTAAAACACTGAGTACGTACGATAGTCTAATTAACTATCTTCTCCAATCTTGGGCCTCTCATTAATACGTACCACCCCGATTATTGATCGGTGGATTAACCAAATCCATGCACACCTCGAGCCACTTAAAAGGTAAACCTAGCTCTGCCCAACTCCATGCATGCCACTAGCTTAGCTAGCACTACTTACTGTGGAGTCAAACCTTCAATATTTCATCACGCCTTTCGATCGAACGGACACGGTCGAGACAAGGGCATCACTGGTCAATTAATGTGGATTTGGCATGTGCTAATCCCGTACACTGCGAGATTATCAGGACACTAATCCCAGATTAGCGCGACCCTGCTTCCCTGTCTGCCTACTGGCGTTTCATCCTCGAGGCTTTAATAATCGGATTGATCTCGGAGCTGCAGAAGAAAGGCCATGTGTGCATATATGGTCCATGTGTGAGGCTTTGAGGGAGGAGCTCCCTTTCCGGCACGACAACGATGTCCGTTCCCTCCCTTGTCCGGTAATTCACTAACGGTTTCGTGGAGACTATGATAAAACAAACAAGCAGAATCTAGCGAGATGAGATGAACCCACCGAGGCATTTGTCTTGAGCTTGTCCTTAATATGGCTGCTACATACCTATCTACTCCAACCTTGAGCAGTAGTATTTATCTGTCCAACTACTTTCTTTTCTAGAAGTAGTTCGCGCGCCATATGTTGATTCTTTGCAATGTACTACATCCGTCCAAAAGAACTTATCAAAATAAAAAATTAGATTGATTTTTTGACGGAAGTGGTATTAAGAGTTTAAGACAAGTGACTAGATCTAATTTTCTGGAATTGCCAAAGATCTTACCAAATGATTCATTAGATGCCTAGCCTTTTTTTTTAAGATAATGAATTAACCGGCCTCTACATAGATGCCTAGGCTTTTAGGTTATTTGATTCTTTGCTTGCCAAATGAAATAGCCATAACTATTTTGCTAGTTGGAGTTTAATTTATTAGGACATTATTTGTGCATTACATAAGTTCGACATTATAATTTTTTACCTTATTAATAAGTTAATTTACTGCATAACTATCGTTCAACTCTCTGTCAATATGTTTAATTTTTAGCTTTTGAATATTTAGCTCTGAGATCTGTGCACATGTCTAACATGATTCCAACCTTGATTTTTTTTTTCCATTTACTTTCAAGGCACATAAGCTAAACATTTCCATTGCGTAAAGAAATTATTGTACTGTATAAAAAATAATAATATCAGCAAGCACATAAATTATTGCGCGAGCACGACACCTTTCACTGACGTACCAATTCAGCACTACACTCCAAACTCCATAGATATTATCTGTACTTGATGAAGAACACAAATCTATAGATGCTTGAAATTAACGCACCTGAACACACACACACACTAGCATTTTCCTTGTTTTCCTTGCGGACATCAAAAATTGATACGGGACAAAGTGAAATATTAATCCTATCTACCTACCAGTGACCCTTCTATCCATTCCTCTCCGAGCGATACTCCGTACTCTATACTTATAATATTATAACACCAGTAATATTAAAAATAAATTAATAATTTACTAATACAATGATTATTTGTAACTTTGTTATTTATTTTTTTCCGACTAAATCGATATGTGATTATCCATTATATTGGCATTACTCATATTTCATCAAAAAGTTAAAAAAGAAGGAAAAAAAGTTTAGTCACTGTTAAATGATAATTATACCTATATTTTTTGGGACAATAATATTCCGTCATATTTCTACTATCACTAAATAGGGTGTTAGTAGAAAATAATCTGAACCCTTCGATCAAATAAGATTAACGGTTTAGATTTTTTCTACTAAGAGTAGAGAGTACCGAATTGAGCCTCTTCCACTCCGCAAATCCAAATCGAAACCGCACCCTCCTCTTTTGAGAGATCACAAAAGCTTACGTGTAGGAGTGAGCGAAAGAGACGGCAATGATTGCCATCAGCCAAAGCGCCTCTCGTACACGACCACTAGATAGGGAAAGCATCTATGTATATGTATAACTCTAACTAGTTCTTAGTACTAGGACAAAATAAAATGGGAAAATACCAACAAAACCGTAGCCTATCAACGACACTCGCCTTGTGTGTAGCCAGAGGAGATGTATTCGCCATAAGTTTTAAGATAATGTCGTTATTTAATCCATTATATATGTATGTGTATATATCTACACAGCCACAGATAATTAAAGATCGAGTACAAGCAGATTGCTAGCCAGTTGCACCGGAAGCAATCCATGGCGCCACTGCATCACAGGTCAATCTCATGTAGGAGTTCCATCATATGAACAGGGACAAAACGGGGATTTATGAGATTACACCACTATCCAGTATCAATCACTGTCATGTCACACTCAAGAAAGGGGCCTGTCTCTGAACCGAGCAATGCTCTCCATGTACTCAGATACTAGTAGCAAACCGTTATTAGTTGCTAATTAAATCCACATTAAGTTTGCAGAGAAAATTGCAATGCAATTTGCCAGAGTGTCCCTGTAGAAGCTAGAAGGCCAGCATATTTGCTTTCATCACTATAACCTGATGTGGCTGGCTGCTGGCTGTGGATGCCAGAGGCCTGATGATCACTATAATTTGCATGGACGTCGCAGTTCAGTTACTAGCACAAAGGATATGGAAGAGTCTTTAAAAAATATATAAAACTTGCTGTAATGATGTGACTAATACAGTAATTAGAAGGATAACAGTGAGTTTTTTGAGCGCATCATGTCTTGCATTAAATCGTAACGGAGACAGGGCAGGGAGGAATGGGCCGGTGAGAATGACGGCGCGATCATGCCGCTCCCGCCGTTTAATTACTGCGCACCCTATCTACTACAGACTGCTCTAACCCGCTCAAATTGGCATGCTCTTATAGCGCCACGTGGCCCAAACTTTTGTTTTTCACATATACTATATATTTTTCTCTTGTTGAGAAATAAAAAATTCATGAGATTTTTGGATCCTTGAAAGCTCTGAGAGGGATATCATAGCCTTCATTGTAAGGCATAATAATCTCTCTTCAATTCCAAGAGTAATATGTTTCCTGACTAAGAAAAAATACATTAGGTGTTGTATAATAAAAAATATATTATATTTGTAAATATATATTGCGGACATGTCAATATAGCTTGGTGGCCCATCCACTTGAGTTCAGTCGTCCTCGATCGGGACCAAAGTAGGTCTCTCTCTATGTATATATATCCTTTTCAGCATGTGCCAATGCCTCAATGCCCTTCTTCAATTTTTATTCTTCTGAAAGGAGAATATGTTGTAAAATCGAAGTGTATTTGATTGCTATTTCATGATAAATAATTGGTACGTAAGATTATTGTTTTGATATTTGGAGATATTTAGCAAAGTGGTTTTGGAGATGTGTGGTTTTCAGGTGATGAACATGGATTTTTGTCTGACGGTTGCGGTCAGACCAGCTAGGTTGGGCCGGACCGGAGTGTAGTGAGCGGTTAGACCGGCCGACTCTGTATCAGTTTCGGTTTCGGGTTATTTCTTTGGATATATGTGATTAAACCATTTTTATAACTTCTAGATGGATACTATGTGTATGTAATATTGTAGTTGTGCTAACGTTTACTCTAGTTGGAGAAAAATTATGCTCATATATGGTTTTTTGGTTGATTCATGTGTAAGTATGTCCTGATGCCTCGGGAGTGCGTTGTCCGTGATGGATCGGAAGTCAACCTGGGAGAAGATGACGTCCAAATGATCAGTATATCATGCAAGATGCTTAGGCTAAAGATCAATGCACGTGGTTGGTAAAAATTCCATATGGCATACGATTGAGATGTTGTGTGCGTATGGGATGCGAAAACAAATTTGGAAGGAGTTCAAATTTGGTGAAATTAAAGTTTGTAAAGTTTGTTTCTTGTATGGGAAGGTTTCCTAGTGGATTAGGATTTTTTTTTTGTAGAAGTTGGGTTCATGACTTTAGGTTGCCCACCTCGAGTATAAATAGAGAGGGAGGGTGAGGTCTCCCGGTATCGATTTTATGAGAGTTGAGTTTAGAGAAAAGTTAGGATTTCGAATTTAGCCGAGATTTCTATGAGAAGTGTTGTTGTTGCACTTTGTAAACACGAATAGGAGTAATAAAGTTCAATTTACTTTTGAGAGATTTTCGATTTGTGTTTGCTTGGGTTCGACGGTCACACCGGCGGGATACCAATGGTCAGACCGACGGCATTGCAATGGTCAGATCGGCGGCTACACGACGGTTGGACGTTGGACCAACAGCGGCAATAGGCGACATCGGCGCATCGTGCGGTCAGACCGGAGTTATTACGTCGATTAGACCGGAGACTTCTAGGTGGTCAGACCGGGGCATTTACTCCGGTCAGACCGATCTCCGTCGGCTTCGAGAGTAACTTTTAATTCTACTAAAAGTTTTGGTGTTGGGTACTTTAATCATTTACCCTCCTCTGTTGGTTTGGTTCTTACTATGCGATCCTACATATGTGTTTTCCACATTTCCATAGACAAAATGTTTGCATCACCAAATTACCGTAGTATAGGGTATTAATTGACAATAATATGTGTTTGCTACAGTTACATAATGTTTTTAACATTTTCAAAGACAAGATGTTTGCATCACCAAATTTACAGTAGTAGGGTATTGAAAATTATTATGATGAGTACTTGTAGCTGTTTTGTGACAAATGGACTGGTGTTCCCTTTTGCAGCTTTTCATATGGCAGCTAGTAGTAGCTTGCTAGCTGCACTCTGCACTTGGCGAATTGAATTGCAGCCAGGCCAGCCATTGTGTTCCACATGCTGTACTTGTATTGGTACTTGTTCGCAAACGGAAAAAAAATTGAGCTTTTACTCAGAATTAATGGTCTCTGTGCGCAGAATTTCAGTGTCTTTTGGCGCAATATTATGACAAATTTTGTTTGTTTATAACAACATGTTGTAGAAATGTGTTAACGTTTCCAGAATCCTCAACTGAAAAGCATTTAATCAATTAATTAAAGCCACTGCTAGCTAGGCAGAACAATATATACATGTACAGACAGTAAATTGTTTGTGTTTAATTAGTTTGCATAACATACTTTCTGGAAATTAAAAACACTTAATGCTTCCCCACAAAAAAAAGGGGGGACTTAATGCTTCCTGTATGTGTCAACTAGCTAATCTTCCCTCTTTTTTTTCCGAACTCTTTTTTTGATTGTTGAAATATCCGATCTCTGTTCCTATCTAACTGATCTAGTTTGAGTCAAGCGACAACAACATTATTGGGATAAGCAATGATTTTTCAGTATGTAGGGACAAAAAAAACATTCGAAGCAAGTGCATTTTGTCTTTGCCTCACAGTAGTCGAAATATCTACACAACAAAATGGTTGGCCAAAAAACTGAAATGCCTCTACTGGACAAAGCCACAAAGGTATGGACGAGGGATGATAGGCCATGCATGTCTTCAAACAAAAAACTCCCAAAAGCGTCATACCTACTTTGGAACCAGGAAAATTCTTACGAATCCTATAAATTCCCATCTGGGTAGCCCCTTAACTATTATGTCTAGCAATACAAATGCCAAAGTGAAATGTAAGATCAATTAAATAAGAAAACCACCGGACCCCTTTTCTATCTTGGGAACAAGGTTTTTGTCAAACTATTTATTGATATATTATGTTAGTTATACTCAATAGAAACTATATAATAATATACAGAAACTCACGAGTGAAACAAATAATCCCTCCGTTTCGCTTTGATTTCTTCTCTAGTCAAATATTTTTTTTAAGTTTGATTAAGTTTATATAAACATTTAACAACATATAGAACACTAAACTAAATTCATTAAATCTGATATTAAATATAATATGTTTGTTTTGTATTGAAAACAATACTCTATTTTTTTCATAAACTTGGTTAAACTTAAAGCAATAATTTGCCTAGAAAAATCAAAATGTCTTATAATATTAAACGGAGGGAGTATGTATCTATTGTATGTACCGCGATTTTTTTAATTTGACACCGATGAAGTAGCATAATATAGACATTGCATATATTATAAAATTTCTAACTATGTCATGTAATCATATAATACCAAACAAAGTTTGGTATGTTTCAGCGAAATTAAAACAAAACCCATCATGTCAGCTCACTTTCGCGGATAAAGATCCTCTCTAGGAAAACTGAAAACTTTTCTATCCTCTCAGAACAGATAAGCTCTCCCAAAACCAAAGTAAACTGGGGAAAAAAAGCAATCGTTTTCAGAGGGGGGATAAAACGAAATGATGGACCAATCCAAAAGTCCATTTTGGATATCCCCTTTGTCATAAGAAAAATCAGTTAACAAAAGGATTATGATCATCAACTAGATCTAACAATATATTATGTAAGTCCTAACTAATATTAGGAGATAATAAAGTAGTAAATGATAGTTCGATTCCATTACATGTCACATAGAGATATTAAATGACATTCAATTCAACTCCCAGCTATTTGTCACGTAGTGATTAATAGCATATTGCGGTAAGGGGGTTCGATGCCATTGCTTACCACGATAATATTTGGCTATTTGTCACGTCGTGAATAACATATGACAGTTCCATTTCGTTGCTTGCCGTACAATAATATTTGGCGCCATTTTTACGTAGAGATATTTAAACCGCCATACCAACATTTTTAGCATCGTTATTTTTATGTAGAGATGTTTGAACCATCGTACCAACATTTTAGCATCGCCATTTTTACATGGAGAGATATTTGAACCACCGTGCCAATATTTCAGTATTCTTCTGTTTAAACAACCGCTCTCCGATTGTCCTGTGTAAACATTGTTCCACCACGGAAACACCTGTGGTTTTGCGAGCACGGATCCACCATGAAAACAGATGAGAAACATTGGTTCCTCAGAGCAACAAAACACAAGAAAATCCCATGGCGCAACCGAAACCAGAGATGGGACCAGCAACCCTTTTCCTCTGTGGCCCCCCCCCAGTGTAGGGTGAAAAAATTCAGGTATAAATAGCGCAGCAGCCACTGCTAGCTCTCCCACACACAGCAGCTAGCTAGCTAGCCCCTCACTTTGTGGCAGATCATACTCGCTGGCTTGGCTACACCACCACCCACATCCATCTGAGCAGTGGAGTCATCATCTGCTATATCAGTTGTCATCACCCGGCCTGTAGTGTGCGCTCTGATATCCTAGCTTCTGTTCTTCGTCTCGATCCTCGTTGCGAATTGAGCCAACGGATCAATCGCGCTCCGGCCACCACAGCCTTTATTACCCAAGCTGTTTATTTTCCAGAATTTAAAGAAGTAGCAGCTGTAGACAGTAGTTAGCCTCGTCGCGTCGCGACCCCTTGTGCTCAGAGCAGGCGGCGGCGCTAGCTCGTCGAGCAACATATATGGCAGCTAGTAGTAGCACGTAGTTACTGCACTGAGGAATTCGTCCGGAATCGCGTTGGGAGCGGAGCGGAGCGGACGGCTGAGCGAAGCTCTCGGTTTGTTAAGTGTTCGCGTGTGTGTTCGGTGTGGGGAGAGTAATTGCACGCATCACAAGAACACTCCTCGCCTCTACTTGGCCTCTCCTGCTCACGTGATTCATACTCTCCCTACTCCCCCTCTCCCCCTCACATCCGTCGCGCCTGGCATCTACTCGGTGACAATCACGCCCAGGCATATATACATGGTTGTGCCTGTGCCGTCGATGGTTGAGGGAGTGGGAGAGATGGAGGCAGTGGAGGTGCGTGAGTACAGGGAGGAGCGGGACCGCGCCGCCGTGGAGGAGGTGGAGCGGGAGTGCGAGGTGGGCTCTTCCGGCGGCGGTGGCGAAGCCAAGATGAGCCTGTTCACGGATCTCCTCGGTGACCCGCTCTGCCGCATTCGGAACTCGCCGGCCTACCTCATGCTGGTACGCCCACCTGTCCACTTCTCTCTCTCTCTCTCTCTTTGTGCGGTCGTGATGAGGAGGAAACCATTGATTTTCTTTTGTGTTTTTTTTTCTGGTCGTATAGTTTTCGTTTCGTTTCGATTCCGTTCCGTTTTGGCGTGGGGTCCGGCAAGGCTTCCGGAACTGATAACTGTTTTTGTTTTGTGCGAAAAGGTAGCGGAGACAGCGACCGGCGGCGGCGGCGGCAATGGCAGGGAGATCATCGGCCTCATCCGCGGTTGCGTCAAGACCGTCGTCTCCGGCAGCGTCCAGGCCGGCAAGGACCCCATCTACACCAAGGTCGCCTACATCCTCGGTCTTCGCGTCTCGCCTCGTTACCGGTACATACATACATACACACATACACTTGTTGTACAGTTGTCATATACTACAAAGCCCAATCAAGAAGCGTCCAACTGTCAAGTGGATGGCATGGCATTGCCAGTTTGCGTACTTTAGTTTCTTCCACTAGCGCTGTTACTACTGCTTTAATGAGGACGACGAGAAATTGAAATTGATCGTAAGAGGTCGCTTTGTGGTGTAATCTGCAGGAGGAAAGGGGTGGGGAAGAAGCTCGTGGGCAGGATGGAGGAGTGGTTCCGGCAGAGCGGGGCGGAGTACTCGTACATGGCGACGGAGCAGGACAACGAGGCGTCGGTGCGCCTCTTCACCGGCCGCTGTGGCTACTCCAAGTTCCGGACGCCGTCGGTGCTCGTGCACCCGGTGTTCGGCCACGCGCTCCAGCCCTCGCGCAACGCCACCATCAGGAAGCTCGAGCCGCGCGAGGCCGAGCTTCTGTACAGGTGGCACTTCGCCGCCGTCGAGTTCTTCCCCGCCGACATCGACGTCGTGCTGTCCAAGGAGCTCTCTCTCGGGACGTTCCTGGCCGTGCCGGCCGGGACGCGGTGGGAGAGCGTCGAGGCGTTCATGGACGCGCCACCGGCGTCGTGGGCGGTGATGAGCGTGTGGAACTGCATGGACGCCTTCCGCCTCGAGGTGCGCGGCGCACCGCGCCTGATGCGCGCCGCGGCTGGCGCGACGCGGCTGGTGGACCGCGCGGCGCCGTGGCTCAAGATCCCGTCCATCCCAAACCTCTTCGCGCCCTTCGGCCTCTACTTCCTCTACGGCGTCGGCGGCGCCGGCCCGGCCTCCCCGCGGCTCGTCCGCGCGCTCTGCCGCCACGCCCACAACATGGCCCGCAAGGGCGGCTGCGGCGTGGTCGCCACCGAGGTCTCCGCATGCGAGCCCGTCCGCGCCGGCGTGCCGCACTGGGTGCGCCTCGGCGCCGAGGACCTCTGGTGCATCAAGCGTCTCGCCGACGGCTACACCCACGGCTCGCTCGGCGACTGGACCAAGGCGCCCCCGGGCCGCTCCATCTTCGTCGACCCAAGAGAGTTTTAGGAGGATTTTAGCTTTCCGTTTTTTCCTAGGCCTTAGGGTTTTTTCCCGACCGTCCGATCTCCGGCACATCCGACGGCGGGCAGTCGCTCCCTAGAACCAGCAGCGTCCAAACATGGGTCACTCTACATCTCGTCGTATTCCCGTTTCATCACCATCACTTTTTTTTAGAAGCTTTTAGGTGTGAATACAGTAATAGTAGTACCTTTTTCTCAGCTAAAAATTTCAGAAAAGGGAGCTGCTTAACTGTAGCCCGTTTTGCTACTGCGTACTTTTGTCTCATTGCCGTTTACAACATCCTATGCGCACGGTAATGCATGTGTATCGAAAGCCATTGACATGGAATAGACCTGAAGAG
Organism: Oryza punctata; assembly: GCA_000573905.2. Classification (NCBI taxonomy): domain Eukaryota; kingdom Viridiplantae; phylum Streptophyta; class Magnoliopsida; order Poales; family Poaceae; genus Oryza; species Oryza punctata. The sequence continues at coordinate 36,237,135 of CM002490.2, forward strand.
GATCCATGTCTGTTGGCTGTTGCAACCGGCTTACCGGAATAACGCCGTGGCCGAGTACTAGAAAGTTCGGTTCCTAGATCCGCTAACTTTTGCTTCCTTTTTGTGTGTGTGCGCTCTCTCTGCAATCTTCCATCTGTGTCCGGTGGCGTGGATATGTGGTTGCTTGTCGCCGGGATGGTGTACGTGTAAACCCGTTGGTTGCCACGGCCCCATGACGAAATCTACGGGAAGTTCGATCGGGATCGGTCGAGCGAGGCGGCAATGATTCGGTCCTTGGTGACAATTATGCACTGCAAGTCTGCACGGGTTTCTCTCTTCCCACTCGGGCGTTGGTTCAGAAGCGCCAGTACGTGCTGTAACGCCTGGCTCTTCGGCTGGGCCTTGTCGCGGAAATGATTGCTGCGCGGAATTGTTTGCTTCTGCAAACGAGTGGTTTCAAAGCGACTCGTGATGAGTAGAGACGGCGCCGATCTCGCGCGTCGACGTCCGTGGATGATGCGCTGATCCAGTGAACCAGTGATCCTAGTGAGTAGCGGCAACCTGCCAAGAATAACCAGAAAAAGACGAGGAAATTAAAGGAGGCTTAGGCAACGACAGCGAGCAGGTGAGCTTAGAATTTCGTCGATCCCATGCACGCGCGTCGCGTACGTGCCATGCCACAATCAAGGCATCAAGCCGCGGCATGCGGCGCATCGTGCGTGATAAAGAGTTTCACGGCACGGTATAACTGTATAAGGGTAGGGGCGTCCGGCGTGAGGGGCAGTAACGATGTGCCGACACGGTCGCCTCTGAATTTACGGCGGCGTACGTCGTCGGCGCCGTTGTCATGCGGACGCCAGGACGCCGTATTTATGGTGACCTAATCATTCGGATTCACCCATGGCGGGCCTGCAGCTCGATCGGAACACTGTGCTTTATTATGGAGAAATTTCAAAGGAAAAAAGACACGAAATAAATCAAATCCTGCAAAGCATTTGTAAAAGGGATTTACTAGAATACTGTCGCAAGTCTTTTGCCCTCAAAACTTTTAGATTTGTGAATATCGAATCACCTCAAGAGTTGTGCATGAAGAGAAAAAAATTACTAGAAAGAATTTTTTACATGTGTTATGTATAAGATTTCAGTGCTATCTAATCAAAACATTATTAAATATAAATTTTAATCGTAGTTATCTTGTAGTTACAATATAGTTATAATATAATTATACTTTAATTAATTATATTGTATTTACTTCTGGAAGTTAAATACTTACGATATTTTTTTAATACTAAAATTCCTGATTTAATGACAAGCTATGGTCAAAGACAAGTAGACCTTGACTTCTTTCAGGACCTCTGAAAAAAGGAGGCCAATCCTACTTCAAGTAGAGTGATGTTACCTGTGAATTGTGATGCCCTCACCTAGTCGCCTGCAAAGCTATTGTTGCAAGAATCTTGACCAGCCTAGTGGACCGACTAAAAAACAAACGAACAAGATTTGGTAATCTTCTTGACCCCAAGCTAATGGTCGTAGCCTCGTACTGGAAATCTGGATCATGAACGGAAGGACACAGATTAATTAACAGAACTATATACAGGGCCTGAATTTCCTGTAGACATGAGCAGGATTTCTAAATTCCAGCCTAACAGATTAACAGATAGAAGAACAAAGATGAACTGAGACTGAGACATGCGGGTGGCAGGCACACTCACTTGTCAGAATTACTACTCGATCTGCATGCATAGCATATCCTCCTGTTAATTGGACTGCTACTGCTGCCTGCCACATCCTTTGTTACCAGCTGGTCTCTTTGGGACCAGTTTAGATCCTGATTTAAGCCATGTGGAACAGAAAGGATGAAACTTTGAAAGGATACCAGCACAGTGCCGACCATTTGATCTTTTATGCAACAGTTCTGTGATCAGTGGTGTTCTCATTGCTAACTTACTATTTGTTTCATAGGCCCATCTTAACTTTTCTACCTCAACAGCGTACAAGAAGAAGATGTTGCATTATTTGATACAGTGAGCCTGATTTTATCTTCAGATTACACTTCATCAGAACACTACGCTCGTTGATGTGAAAATGTCAAGGAGAACCGAATCTGATGCCGCAAGATCCAAAGATAAAATTGTTCTGTAAACCCCAGAAGGTAATCACTAGCTTTAGAAAATGAGTACGCCCATTTTGCTCGTCAATGTGAAACTGTCAAAGTAGCATTGGATTATTTTTCAGGATACAAAATCAGGAACAAAATCTCTCCTAAGAAAAAGAGAGGATAAAAATCACTAACTAGTATCACATTCTGACATTACAAACCAAAAATCGAACATAATCTTCTAGATGAACTGCTACTGTTTTTCTCTGCCTTCCACTACTTATTTTCCACGTTCTACGAGGTAGTGATAATTGGTGCCTTTTCTCGTTACCAACTACAGTACTCCGTATTACTCGAGCCATGTGAAACTGTGTTCTCTTGTCCACCTTCCTATCCTTCTGTTGCCACCAAGGCCTAGCTGTCTGCCTGCGAATGATGGTGTCTATGGAAGCATTTTGCACTAAACAACGAAGTAACCACAGGTTCACAGAAGGGCTTTATCTTGGGCCGAAACTGGGCCAACAATCCGGTTTAGAACTAGCATCTCGGCCTTCTTGTGTGTCCCATGGTTCAAGCCTATGGGCCTAACCTGTCTGCTACTCGAGGCTTTGAGGCCAACAAGTTGTCCATTGGACTAAGCTTATTTAGGTCCCTTGACAGCGAGTTCAATTTTCGTGCTTGAACTGAAATAACAGATATGATGAATCTCTCAATTTATAAAATCATTGCAAATGAGATTCCTCGATAATATTATCCCAGTTTTGGTTGAGTGACGTCTACATGGCATTGACGTAGCACTAGGAGCAAAGTTGAAAACTAAAAAAATAAAACAAAATATGCACGGCTTATAGGGGTGGACCTAGATTTTAGGCGGGCTCCAAGCCAGCCCATAGAGATTTTAGCCCAGAAATCAAATACACGGTAAAATTAGATGATGTTAAATGGGCCTTAACCTCCAAGCCCCGGGGGCATATGTAGTCAAACAAGGTAAAAAACAGTGGGACCCACATGTTAGTGGGTCTCGTTTCCTCCACTTCACACTCTCTACCTCTATCTCCTCTCTCCGACGACAAGAGCGCGCAGAGAGGCGGTGAGGCCGGCAAGCTCCTCCCAAGTCCAAATTCACCGTCGCCGACACCACCTTCATCGCACTGAGAGGGAGGAGGCGAGGAGCTGGGCGGCGACAGCGTGGGCTCCGGCGTGGCTGGCTCCACGTGTGCACGCCAGATCGATCCCTATGCTGCTATCCCTAGTCGAGGAGTAGTATTGAGTACTCAGAGCCGTCGTCTCGTGCGTTGCTCCGCTCGGCCATGGATCTGGAGAAACAAAGGAAGGGGGTGGCGCCACTGACGACATGGTGGACGGGCCTCTCCATCCGCATCGCTGGCTGCCTCACTAGCTCCACCTACCGTGCCAACGGCTCCATCAACTGCTAGCTGCTTAACTCCCTTGACCTGCACGTGCCGCCCCTCTACCGCGACCCGCAACGACGTCGCGTCACGGGACGTTGTTGTCAACCCAGCCCTCCTGTTGCGGGTGCACCTATTCTAACTCTATCCGTTCGGAGGCGAAGCCGCCGACGACGGTGGAGAGACGAAGCCACTGCTCGTCGTGGTGTTCTTCCACGGCGCCGGGTTCGCTCACTTGTCCGCGGTGTCCTGCGCCTACTACACCCTTGCCACCCCCAACACCTTCAAGACCCTTCGCCTCGCCGGCCTCATCGCTATCCAGCCCTTCTTCGGCAGCGAGGAACAGATCACCGTCGGCCACCCTTCCAGCCCACCGCAGCCACCATCCCACCGCCCGCCTCCCGTCCTCTGTCGCTGATAGGGAAGAGAGAGGAGAGGAAGAGAAAGAGAGGAGAGAAGATTTTTTTTTCATTTTTAATCGGATACTCACTGCCCACAGTTTATTCTACATAAGTGTCACATCAACAAAAATCGGGGATAATACTATCCAATAATCTCGTTTGTATTGGTTTTATATGTTGAGGACATGTTATATCTGTTATTTCGATTCATGAACGAAAATCGAACTCACTGTCAAGTTAAGGGACCTAAAATAAACTTATTCCTTGTCCATTTCATTCCGTGCAGGATGCCCATCAGGCCATTACTCCATCAGCCCATGCCTGACAAGTTGAGTTTTTTTTTTGTTTGTTCAGAAAGACCTGTACATGAAGAAAGACCCTCTGGCCTACTTTCTCTCTCTCTTTTTGTGTAAAAGAAGAGGCTGGAGCTCTGCCAATTAATCGTCTCGTCTACACGAACAGTAAGGCTGTGTTCTTTTGCTAGCTTTTCCAACTTAACTATCTCGTTTTCCGTGCGTACGCTCTCAAACTACTAAACGGTGCGTTTTTTAAAGAAAATTTCTATACGAAGATTGCTTTGAAAAATCATATTAATCAATTTTTAAAAAAAATTACTAATACTTAATTAAACATGCGCTAACGAGTTACTCCGTTTTACGTGCGAGAGAGATTAGTTCCTAACTCGCTCCAAAGAACACGGCCTTAGTGTGTGTTCTTCCCCCTACTTTCCCAACTCACCACTCTCTGTTTTCGCGCGTACGCTTTTCAAACTGCTAAATGGTGTGTTTATGCAAGAAGTTTTTATACGAAAGTTGCTTCAAAAATTAATATTAATCCTTTTAGAAAAAATTAGCAAATACTTAATTAACCATACGCTAATGAGTCCTCTGTTTTGCGTGCTGAGAGGGTGAGTTCCCAGCACAGCAAAACGAACACAGCCTAAGTCAACAAATGATGATACAAGGAGTGCTACTTCGTGTACCACCAAATTAGTCTTCTCTCCGGAAAATATAACAACCACTATTGGTCTATTTCGTGTATCCTGCCTCCTTGTCAAAGTCTACGGAACATGTGCCTGACTACCGAGAAGATTGGAAATTAAGTGACAGTTTAGAGCTAATGAGATACATTTGATAGTGCAATGGTAAAGGGGTGTGATTTTAACCCCGAGATCTTATATTGAATCCCCAACACACTCACAATTTATTTTTTAAAAATATTTGGATAGATATCTTGCCCTCTAAATCTCGGTTTTTTTTTTTTTGGCGCTCTAACAAGGCGAGTCAATCGACTCGACGCCTGAATGGAATTTTGTCACGCAACGTGCAATTTCCGAAGGAATGCACCTCGGCTTGGAGTTCGGAGTCCAGGCCAAGCCGGTAGCCGCGTGGGTGAGAGAAACTGTGGAAGTGAAAGCGTGAAACGCTGGCCAGGAGAGAAATCGCGGGGTCGCCGCCGCGCCGGCCGTGAGATGGCAGCAGCCGCACGAGGAGATCTCGCGCGGCGCACGTACAGAAGGAATTGCAAAGAGCCGCGGCCTATGTGATCACCAGCCGTCGCGCACAAAAGCAAAACTCACTGCACTGGCAGTGCCACGTCCAGGAAGGAGAGGCGTTGCAGCCGTTAAGTGTTGGACTTGGCCAGCCGAGAAAGGAAACGGATGTGTCGGCCTTCCAATTGGTAAAAGTAAAACGAAACATCCAAACATGCTTCTAGTATCGCACCAATTCCGTCCCGTCGTGGCAGCAGCAACTTCCCTTGTTAAAAGAAAAAAGGTAGCATGCCGTCACCGTGTCGTCAGCCCAAGATCACGTCTAGAACGAGCACGCCGAACCTCCCGGAAGACGTGTGCATGCACCGCCGCGGACCGGTGGTGGCACCGCCGGGTCTCGCACGAAACCCGCCCACGCCATGTGAAACATGCAACGCGTAGACGTACATCGCGTCTGCCCAATTCCCAACCCCGTCGACGCTTCAACGCGCGCCTCGTACGCGGGCAAGCTAAGCCAGCCAGCCAAGCGGAAGAAGCATCGCGGCAGCACGAGGCGGAAGCCCAACTCAACCCTCCATTCCATATTTCCGTTCCATTCCAACCATGCGGGCGGCCGCGGTGCGCCCGGGCGGCTGTTCGTCGAAAGCGATCGGTTCCATCCATCCATCCACCGCGCGCGCGGGCAGGTCGGCAAGCGTGAAGTTATCAACGCACAGCCGCCCGCGCGCCCGCCGTCGCTGTCGCGGCCTTTCCGTCACCTCCCACCACTACTACTACCCCAGTGGGCGCCGTCGATCGGCATTCCCGAAGCTGCAAAACCAGCCGGGGTTTGTCCGTTCCCAACCCCGGAGGATACGTAACTGTTACATGTCACTCCCCCGGCCAACCCCAACTAAATCAGACGGTGAAATAACAGTTAATTAATCCGGATTTACGTCACGGAATACGTGATCAAGAACGGTCTAGATTGGCAGCTCTTGGCGGTTGGCACAAGGGGGTTAGGTTGAGTGCACTTCTCTGCTTCTGTTCTGTACTTCTGTGTTAGTCGTGAGTTGATCAACTAGAGGCTTCTGTTTCTTACCGTGTCTGTACGCAAGGGAGACTGAGGTGGAAAAACAGGGTGTTTCAGTTTTGTAAAAATATGATCTTGAAACCAATATGTGTTTATGTTACAGCGTACTGTACACGAATCAATCTCCCCGTATGATTGAATATGGTCTACAATATATGACTGCCAAAGAACAAAGTGTAAAAGATACAGGTACAGTTCCAATGTTACAAAGAACCAAGGAAGAGCTAAGACCTATATCTGTATGACTGTATGTATGGCTATGTATCACTCGCTTTCTCTGTACAAAAGCAGGAACAAATTAAACAATAGCGGCACAAAACGAATCAATGAATAGTGTGTGTTTCGACTGAATTTCACTCCCCTAGACCAAAAACGCTCTCACGGATCAGCCGATCAGATCCGTGCAGCTGCTGAATTACGCGGTGAGAAGGCGCGGCTTCTTGAAGGCGAGGGGGCTCTGGACCTCCTCCTCGTCGTCCCACATCTTCTTGCCCTTGGAGCACGGCCGCCACACGAACTCCGGCACGGCCGGGAGGTTGAGGTCGAACGCCCGGGCGGCGGAGTGGCCGTTGCCAGAGCTGCCCACCTCGGACTCGGCGGCCACCGTGGCAAGGAGCTCGGTTGAAGATGCGCCGGCGGCGGCGCCTCCGTCGTAGTGCTTCCTCTTGTGCCCGCCGAGCGCCTGCCCGGTGGGGAACTCCTTTTGGCAGATGGAGCACCTGTGGACTCTGTTGGTCGTGCCGTCGGAGGACGCGGCGGTGGATGACGTGGCTGGCTCGCGGTCCTCGGCGGAAGGCAGCAAGGCGGCGACAGGGGCGGGAGCCAAGACGGGAGGTGCGGGCGGAGTCGGCAGCTTGACCCGGTGGCTCGTCTTATGGCCGCCGAGCGCCTGGTAGGAGCTGAAGGACTTGCCGCAGACGGAGCACTTGAACTCCGCACCTGCCGGCGGCGGCGCCGAGAGCGGAGGCGGCGCCTGGACGCGGTGGTGGCCGCCGCGGGCGAGCATGAGGAGGCAGAGCGCGAGGTTCTCCTCCTCCGATCGCTGGCGGCGCGACCTCTTCCGCTTCGCCCACCCCTGCGGCAGGTGCCCGCCCTCCTCCCCGCTCGTGGCGCTGCTGCTCGTCACGACCTCGTGCTGGTGCTCCTCCTCCTTGAGCACAGCGGCGTGGAGCGCTTCCATGGACGACGCGCTCGACATGCCTCCACCGCAATTCACAAAAGCAGCAAGCGGATCGACGACTTGTTCTCTCCGCTAGCTAAGCTTGCTCGCTCGCTCACGCTCTAGTGTGGCAGCTGGCTGGTTGCTGTGTGGTGTGGTGTGGTGTGCGGAGTGGAGGGAGTGAGATGTGAGGTAGTTTTAAAGCAGTGGGAGGGGTGAGGAGCGAGCGAGTGTGCGGAGGAGGAAGAGAGGAGACGTGGGAAGTTGCGTCGTAGGTGGGGGCAAGCGAGGTGGTTGCGGCGTGGGCGCGCACGCGGCGGGGCGCGAGAGGGTGACGGGTGGGGGCGTGGCGTCGTGGGACGGGGTGGCAGCGACCGTGAGACCGGTGGAGTGGCGGCGAAGGAGTGAGGCGGTTGGGTGTGATTGGGTGGGCTTGGCTGGCTGGCTGGCTCGGCCGGCCGGGTGGGTGGTGGAGTGGAGGTCTGGAGGAGGCGAGGCCGCAACGAAAAAGTCGTGGTCAACGTGGTTGGGAAGACACGGGGATGGGAGGGCAAGCTAGCCAAAGCGCAAGTTGAGTGGAGAGTGTGGTAGCAGGAGAGTGTGGCTGCGTGGGAGGTGAGGAGAGTGAGGACTCAGTAGGCTGCGCGCGCCGTGGCCTGTGGACTGTGGCGAAGCGGTCGTCGTCGTCGTAGGGTTGTTGCGGGTGGGTTTGGTTTGGCGTGCAAAGCGTACCCGCCCCGGTAACGACACTTCCGCTCGCAGTCGCACTGGAGTGGCCAAGTTGGAGCTGGGTTAAGAGATTAATTACACAACCGTTTAGAACTCGACACCTAATATCTGAATCGAGACACTGACCAAACCATGACAGTCAGTTTTTTTTTTTGCATGGATTGGATAAGCTGATCAGCAAGCCAATATATTTGTGTTATCCTACTATATTAGGTTACTTCCTGCGAGTAAATGATCTGTTTGCAGATTAGGAGTGGCCAAAATTATCAACACGTGGAGAAATGCTCTATATAGGAATAGGAGTAGTTGCTTAAAAGTTTTCTCCACTTTCTGAGAAAAAAAGAAGAAACCGTGAGTGATAGTGTGAATGACAGCGGGTCAATGGATAATAGTGGTTCAACTCCGGGGGCTATTAATTAGCACATGCCTAATGAAAAACATCGCCGAAATGGTCATCGCCCACGTGATCTCTCACTAGACGGTTCCGGCTCCGATCCACGATTGCTCCGACCCGATAGCAAGTCAGACCCAAACCAGGCAAAATGGCAAATGGAGTTGGGCCGGAAGTGGTGCGTTCATGGAAGATTCCAACAGGCTGGTCTCCTTTTGGGGTCAAATAAAAATAACTGATCGACTGTGAGTTTCCGTCGGCTCAGCCGCTGAGGTTGCCATCCGCAGCCGGGATCTTCTGCACCCAGCAGCTATACATGGGTTGATTAGGTAGGTCACTGTCGCATCCTTTAACGTTGATGCACTCAGTTATAAGTTAGAGCGCCACTAGCACTAGTGGCACCGCTCTATCCGTCGCTAATTGTGTGTGGACACTTTTTTTTCTTTTCATTCGGGGCAGTTTGTGGACACACTGTTGATGCCACAACAGCTATGTGGTTCTGATTCCATTTTGATGCATGGGCCCTTGTGTCAGTAAATAGACAACATGGCTGTGTTGGAGTGGCACCACTTGCTCTATAGTTGCCACTAGCCCACCATGCCGCAATCATCGTATTGTTGGGCATTGCATACATAATAAGCTAACAGACTGCCATATCATATAGGAGTAATTGTTGTTATGCATGGCGGCACACATCCCACGCTACACTACACTACTACCAGGCCATATCCTATTACACACATGCTATGCATGATGCAACGTACGCAAGCTCTCATCCCACCAGATACGTCACGCACCTAACACGTCGCTTCTCTACATAAAACACTCGCACTTGCAGGATAACTACTGGGCGTTTTTTTTGCCCACGGGGGCCGTGACACCCCAAAAACCGCGGCAGACGCCACCCTACACGTCGGATCACACGAAGCAATGCGACCACCTCCTGGGTCGGCCTCCACTCTCGTCGGCTCCGTCCGTGCAGGCGGCCGTGGAGTCATGGACTTTTCCACAGAGGCGAGCAAAGATTTCAGCGCGAGATGTATACGTATCAACCGGGCGCATGCCGTGCGTTGCGTTGCGTCGCGTCCCCCGCGCGAGGCGGGCAAGCGAGACGTCCCCGTCTCTTGCTGCCCCCGCCCCGGGATTGATACGATACGCGCGGCGTGGGTGGGCGCACCGCGCGCGCGCTCAGCTCTCGCCGTTAATTCCTCCCTCCCACCACGTGTTTCTTGTGCTAGCTAGCTTTCGCCGACGCAGTCGCGCTTACGTACGTACACGTACGCAAGTACGTACGCGATTGGGGAAGGCAGGCTCGCCTAACCACATGGCGATCGATTGGATCTGGGAGAGGAATCATCAGTGCGCGGTTCGATCAGTGGCCAGCCAGCCAGCCTAACCAGTAACCAACCTGCAACCACCCCGTGCCCTGCCCTGCCGTGCCGTGCCAGTACAAGCTCATCCCGGTTGGGCGCGATGGATGCGTGAGCGACGTAGCGTTGCGAGCGGCGACGACGACGGCGCGAATCTGAGCCAGCGGTGGTTGCCCGGTTGGCATGAGGCTGGTGAGTGTGGTGAGCTATATAGCACGGAGTAGCAATTGATAAAGCACCTGCACCTAACTGCCTATAACAGAAACAGGGAAAGGTTAATGTTTTTTGGGGGTTGGTTGGCTCCAGGCTCTGCTACCAGCTGCTAGCTACACTGATGAGAGTCTGAAACCTTCCCATCCATCGATCGATCGCCGGCTCTTCTTTAGTTTGAAGCTACTATCATGAGAGCCAGAATCTGGTTCGTTACTCGTCGGTGCCGCGCTGTCGCTTCCCTGAAAAGACGCATTGTACCATTTCCCTTGTTTTTTAGGACGAACTGAAAAGATTGTTGCGAAAGCAAGCTTAGCTGAGTTAGCTCTGCTTAGCAGTCAGCACAAGTTACACCTTCATCAGCTAGCTCAGCAGGCAAGTCAAGGCTTCAAGCACGGCTAAGCTAGCACTATTATATTTTCTGTCCATCAAAACATCAACTTTATTCAATGGTCACGCAGTAGATCGAGAACTCGCTTACAGTGCTCTTCTCAAGCAACCTTTGTTTGATTGCCTGAGAGCATACACGTGTCGCCAGCTAGTTGAATTGATTAAATTAAACTTGCTGGTCTAGCTGGTTAGGCATACAGTTGTCTGCCCGGTGTAGTAACATTTTCTAGCTAGTTACATATGACTATGTTGCTTGCCGTATCGGTGCCATTGAGAACAAAAGAGTATTGTGACAGCTACAGTCTCCAGCTCTAGCTGCAGCTTGCAAGACTGTCAACATTTGGACGTGCTGCCAACGCTCACAGCTATGTACTACTAGCACACACGTATAGGTACAGCTAGTCGAATGAATTTAGCCATGATGTTTGAAAAACACTTGCTAGCTACTATTTCCAGAAGGAAAAACAAAGTGGCGAGAAAAAAAGATGCAATACAGCACCAACATTGCAGTGTAGTTAATTGCAATACATATAGCCTTGCTAGTTTTTCTTTCTTGTGGTTCCAGTTTGTATCTAATGACATATTACAATCCACCATGCAACTGTCCCAATTCCCTTCTTGCCGTTTAGTACTTAATTGAAAGGCAATTACCTCCCTCCACGATCTGATTGTTCGGACCAAAATTTGTTTGCACAGCTAGCTTGGTGATCAACAATGTAGGGAACAATTGTTCTTCAGGCTGGCAGAATTTGATAATCAGGCACACACGAATTCGTTGCTCTCACATTGTCTGAACCATTCCTGAACCAGAGGCAATTTGCATTTCCGCGTACCTTTCTCATCATGTACAAATCTATCATTGTTCTTTCAGATGTAACTGGAAGCTGGATTTTTGTACCATTCAGAGAGCATTCAGACGTGCCACTCCCAAGCTAGCACACGTAGCTTCCTGAGCTGTATCAGAAAATGCTAAATTGATCGTAGCAACCATACAAATACTAAAGCATATCCACTTTTCACTTGCTTCATGTTTCCAAGATCAAAGAAATTAACCTTCATTGTTCTCTCCGCATTGCAAAATGTCGCAAGACGAACTACTGCAGCGACCAGATCAGGTTCAGTGGACGCCGTGCCACGCGGCGCCGGCGCCGGAGGAGGAGTCGGAGTCGGAGATCGCCGCGCAGTTCTTCACGGCGCCATACCCTTGCCAGAATGACCAGCTTGATCATGGCGAGCACCATGAACTAGTTGGCATTGAAGCGTGCAGCTCCGTGCATTGGCAACCTGACCGTGGCACGTGCTACTGGCCGCCGCCTCTCAGTGGGGACGACGGCGGCGGTAACTCCGGCACCGGCGGAGGCGGCTACATTGGCGGGTGCTTCTACTACGTCGGCGAGCCCGACGTGCCCATCGGCCTCAACCTCCTCGTCGGCGACAATGACGGCGGAGTACTACTCCGTAACGCGGGGCCACAGCCGAAGCGGAGGACTCAGTCCGACCATGGGGGAGATGTTGGACGGCAGAAGAAGAAAGCTCGCGTTTCAGATAAGGTACGAAAAAACGCAAGAATTCATAGTGAACTGGAAAGATTTACGTTGTAATTTGCGCGTGATTATGCAGCGGAATCAGGAGAGTATGCAGAGCAGCAGCTGCTCCGACAACGAGTCCAATTGCTCCCAAGTGAACCGTCGCACGGTGGATCGTATCGCCGGCGGAGGAAACGGGAAGGCTCCGGCTCGCCGGGGGTCAGCGACCATTGCCCAGAGCCTCTATGCAAGAGTAAGCCCAGTATTTTCTGCAGGCTTGTATGTGAACCAATCTTGCATGTGTAGACTACAGAGTTTTGTTCTGTGCAATGCAGAGAAGAAGAGAGAGGATCAATGGGAGGCTCCGGATTTTGCAGAAGTTGGTACCCAATGGAACCAAAGTAAAGAATCAACGTATAGTAACCTATTACCATTTGTAAAAACAAAATGAGCAAAGATTTACAGCTAGTTAGTTTCTAGCAGCATTTGACTACTTGTTACTTGTTGACTGTTCTAATATATGTTTGCAGGTGGATATCAGCACAATGCTTGAGGAAGCTGTCCACTACGTGAAGTTCTTGCAGCTACAGATCAAGGTAGAAATCCAAATGTAACATCTCTGCTCTAGCTATGCGCCGTGAATTGTTATCCTTGTCTTATCACAGTTTGTCATGATCAGATGCTTAGCTCTGATGAGCTGTGGATGTACGCACCGATTGCTTACAATGGCATGGACTTAGGAATTGATCTGAATATCTGCCCTCCCCGGTGATGGTCTCAATTCAACTAACTACCATCTCAACGAGTTGAAAACAGGATGAATGAAGGCTAAGAGAGCAATGTGGATGACTAAGTATATGCAACCTTTGACACTGACGAAATTACAGACGTAAGGGTTGGCCAAAGTCTCATCTTCAAACAGGAATGATCAGATCCTATAAAAATGCTAACAGAATTCTGGTGTGACATGCTCTCTAAAGCTGATGCCCTTGCTTCCATGCTATAGCAACTAACCAGTGCTGTAGCCAATTTATTTCGAGACAAGAAGCAAAGCTCTCACAAATACAGGAAGTCAATGCGCATGGCCTTCGTGATTAATCAGTTGATGGTTACACCAAACTGATTCTTGTACGTATTTCCAATGAAACTGATCACTAGCAGCATAGTTGCATCCATGTACTGATGTACCCAGGGGATGCAAAATTAAATGGAGCTGTACACACCTAGCAAAAGTAGAAATCAAAAGATCCTACCAGACATTGTAACCATGATGTTTCTCGGCACAGTTTGTGTTCCATTGTAGTCTAGTCCTTGAAGTTTCATTGCAAAGTTGCAACTTCAAACTCTGCATCACCTTTGCAGAAAATCCAGAAAATCCAGAAAATATTATCAACAAACGTCCCAATCCAAGAAATATTATCGATAAACCCAATTTTCTAGAAATATCATCGTACAAGCTTTTTTTCTCTGAAATATCATTGCCATTAGGTTTATGTTAGCATCCCTCCGTTGAGTGCTATAAAAAGATCGTTTTACCCCTACAAATTGTTAAAAGTTGATTAAAATTTTTGCTCTTTCCGTTAGCTTACATTTAGTAGTTTGCTCTCTATACTAGATTATTGTAAATTGACTGAAAGAGTAAAAGTTTTAATCATCTTTCAACAATTTGTGAGGGTAAAATAGTCTTTTTATAGCACTTAACGGGTGACTACTAACGGAAATCTAACGGCGATGATATTTCTGGGACAAATGAGTTTTTACGATAGCATTTCTAGAAAAGTTGTGTTTATCAAGGACATCTCTTGTTCATCAATGATATCTTTTGGATTGAAGCGCTTGTTGATGGTTTTTCTTGGATTTTCTCGTAAAAGAAAGATAATTTTGCACCATGACAGACGGTTTTCCCCCTGTTTGCTAGAGGGTGAAGGGTAGAATAGAGCTTTGATAATGTATTGACGCTGAATTGACACTCCTCGACCACCACCCAACATCATATCTCTTCCAACAACACTGTCAACTTTAGCCGAGGAGGCGTATCAACATATGTCAACGTCACTATATCAGCAGTTAACCTGTAGCTTTCAGATGCAAAGATTATGCTGTGTACTGCACGGATCAGCATGGACCACGTGAGGCTGAGATCAAACGTGCAAAAATCTAACGCAAAAACAAAAAAAAACACTTCAAAAGAGAACGTGCCAACTCTTTATCATTATTATTGGGCCTCAAAAAATCAACAATGATTACATCGTGGTGTGGTTACACAACAGCAAAAACTACAACCCTAATGTCCTATCTGTTGGCAACAATCAGGGCCATTAGTTTAACCTACAGCTAACCCTAAATAATATGTTACAAAGGAAACGCCAATCATTTCCTTGAAAACAAACATTACAGGTTTCAGAAGCTATTGCGATCATACCGTGGTGATGTCCTTCACATGCCCAGTACTTTACAAGACCCAGTGAATGTTCAATTATGATGACTGGCAGTACAGGGGTCAGAAGTTAGAGATGGGCTCGCATCCAACAGATTGGGTGGATGGACAGATGATGTGTTTCCGCACCTTAGGTAGGCAGCTCACCATGCTTCAAGTTCAACAAATTTATTGCTTCCTTTCCATTTGGCCTTGGCAATGGACTAGGCTGATGGTATGCAATAGAAAAGTGCATACTACTGGGTGTATGGGCCGCAGAGCCAGGACTGGACCTCAAACTCATCGGCGTAGGGGATAAGCTACGAGTTTCCAAATTTGGCAGGGCTGTCAGGCCTACTGCCACCCGATTAGATAATGAACCGGGAGATCTAGCACTGCTTGTTTCACTGGCAGGAAAAAAGGGAAAAAATCGCAGGGTTAAGACTTGAGGGTCTCACATAATGCAACATTCATAGACAAATTAAGCAATAACTCGCTATCATAGAAAGGTCAACAAAGTACTCACCCAGTTGAAATTGTATGTTTCCCCCTCGTGCATGAAACAATCTTACAGGCCTTTTTGTCTCTTGCATTGTGACCGGTATCCTGCCATAACCAGCAAAGTTATATAAATGCATGAAACTTGATACTCAGTATACAGCATTCACGTGAGTGTGTGTGAGAAGCATTCTTACGGTGGATTTAAGTCCAACAGAAGAATGTAAAGCACTGTGCTGGTTGTAGTGATTTGAATTGTGGACGAATGGATGCTCCAGCAACTTGCTCGCTGTTGGTCTCTCAGCTGGATTTCTCTTGAAGCAGCATCTCAGAAAATCCTTCCCCTCGGGGGATAAATTATCTGGAATTGACGGATCTTTGTGCAACACCTTAAACATTGCAGCAGGCTGTTGCATAATGAAAGTCAGATTTCATCCTTTAGAGTATGAATACAAATACCATGATATTGAAGTACACCCTCCATCCCATAAAAAACGAATATCTGTCTACATATCTGGACATGGGTTATGTCCAGACTCATAGCCAGAAGTTGGCTTTTTTGGGACGGAGGGAGTACATTACTTTTTTTAACACTCATAATGTTGATCAAGGCAAGGTGCCAGATTTGACAGGTTATCATCACTCAACCCAAGTCATGAAAGATGAGCTATACTAATTACACAAATCCACCTCATGAAACACACATTAATTTGCTAGCAAAAAGAAGTGAAGGTTCCAAACTGTTTACCCCTTCAAGACCACTCCAAGGAGGCTTTCCTGTGAACATCTCAATAATTGTGCAACCTAGGCTCCAGATATCCACCGCAAGATCATACCCTACATCTTTGACAAGTGTAGCCTGAACAACCTGCAATATAAGTAAGTTGTGCAAGTATGAGTAAACCATACACTGATGCGATACAATTCTATTTGGAATAGAAAAAAAAAGAAAAAAAACTGCAAATATAAATTCCACTTTGCTGAAAACAGAATTTTACTTGCCTGATGCTGAGGAGGGTGATTCTAAAGCATGAGATATTTTATACAACCATAAACATCAAGGTCCTTTTGGGACACAGGAATTTCATAGGATATTAATAGGAAACAGTTCAATTCGCAGAGGAATTGGGGAAGATTGCAATGTTCCAAACAGTCTTAAGATTTCAGAACCATTAGGAACATTGCAAATAAGAGCTACTCCCTCCGGTTTTTAATGTATGATGGTATGATGCTGTTGACTTTTGGGCATACGTTTGACTATTCATCTTATTAAAAAAAATGTAATTATCATTTGTTTGTTTTTATCATTAAATTCACTTCAAGCATGTCTTTTATTTTTGCATATTTGCACAAAATTTTTTGAATTAGACAAATGGTTAAACGCTTGCCCAAAAGTTAACGGCGTCATACATAAAAAACCATAGGGAGTATCAAATTAGCGTATATACAGGTACAAGAGGTTATCCTAAATTCCTAACATCAAATCTGTTTAAAAGAAACAGAGATAAGCACCCACTAAACATATCGTTAAATTGTATAGAATAATGGAAAACGGGATTAACCTTAGCCAGATGGAATATTAATGTTTGAAAAACAGCTCTTAGTAGCAACATATCATAAAAGGAGAAGGTCCATTATATGCATGAATTACAGTCAAGAATTTCTAACTTTCAGTTTTAAATTTATTCTTTGTTGACCATGAATCATGCATTCTTATTTGGCTGGCAAATACAAACCAACAGACGTGAGCATGTTCTGTACAACAGTATTTCTGATACATTCACTTGCTATTCTGAATAACGTGTATAAAAAATGAAGCACTTGAAACATAGAACAAAATCAACATTATTGCAATCAGAACAAGGAAAGAAACATAAAGAGTAAATTTCACAAAACTGCAACTATCTTGTCAGAACTATCACTGTGCTGCAACTTTAGGTAGACATTTCACAAAACTGCAACAATAATGAATTGATTTATCACAAAAGTGCAACTTTATCTCTGATGTGTGTTTGACATGTGGGCCAAACTTGCAACAGTACAGGTATAAAATGTATTTCTCACAGGTGGGCCCAACCCACCAGACATAGTGACATACAAAGTTTGCAGTTCTCTGATGAAATCATTAGCTATTGTTGCAGTTTTGTGAAATGAGCAGCTAAAGTTGCAGCAAACTGATGGTTTTGACATAATAGTTGTAGTTTATGAAATCTACTAAAAATAAATGATGAAATTTATATGAAGAATAAGCAGTCTCACCTCAGGAGCCATCCAGTATGGAGTTCCCTTCAGTGAAAGATTAGGAGCTGCAGTACTCAACTGAAAAGAAGAAAAAGCATTAGAAAAATAATTAGAAACGCAGCAAGGTTAAACCTAAAAACTATAAAGTCCACTCACAGAATAAACCATATACTGATCAACAATTGCATCTGGAAAAGCACTCATAAAAAATAGTAGGTAACACCAATACTGTTTCAAATGACATTAGGCACCATTTGGATCCCTATGCACTGTGCTGAATCGGAATCTAATTTCCAGCATTTGACTCCCTCTAGACTCTAGAGTTTGAATCCATGATTTCTCTTGAATTCCAGAGGCCTAAGGAGTATAAGACTCAATTCTGGGTTAAAAACACAAATCAAATGGAATCCAAGCCAGCCGTGTCCCTGTCACCTTCCCCAGGTGTAAACTTGTAAGGCCTCCAAGTCTGCTGTCTCTCCTCACCTCCTCAGCTAGCTGGCCCTCCCCCACTACAACCTTCCCTTCCTCCTCCACTACTTGTCCCTCAGCCTGGCTTCCAGGCTCTCCTTTGCTTTCGTTCATCGTTGCCACCACCAGCACCATATCCACAGAAAAGATTAGGTCACTGTCAGCCTTTCCCCTCCTTGTTTGACTCTCCCTCCGTCCTTGGCACTCTACCCTCTTGCCCCTGGTCACTGCTGCCAAGCACCGTAAAGAGTATGAAGCACTAGATCAGATCACCCCGGCCACATCAAGGATTGAGATGAAGGGGATGGTGTCATGGTATCTGATGTGTTCTTTTTTCTTGATTGCTTTGATTTTGCATCCAATGCAATGCCTAGGTAGGATTCTGGCTATGATCCTGATCTCAACATCCAATCACTTTTTTTCTGATTTGATTCATGTGTTATAATTCCACAGATCCAAATATAAATATTCGAATTTGAATCATATTCTAACCAATTCAAAATATACTGGAATAAAAAATGGACTCCATTTTTTTTCTCGAAAACGCAGGAGAACTGCATTTCATTTCATTAAGGGGAAGAAAAAACAAAGTACAAAATATTTACAAAGTAGGAGGACCCGAGCCCTCCCACCGAGACCCACACACCCAAGAACACACCGGGGAGCGCTAGCTGCCTAGGTTAGCCGTTTCTCTACAAACTAAAGCAGCTGAAAACAAGATAGTTTGTTTTACCAAGTATCAAAAGGTTTACATTTATGCGTAACAGCTTATGCCTGTATATAGTAATGGCATGGTTGCCAATATGCCGGCTATAATTATATAGGCAAATAATTGCTTGTTTGGCTTAATCATTTTTTAAGTGCACTGCAAAATGGATGGCCATACTATTATTGTCTCAGAGACACAATGACAAGATTAATTCAAACAAATCAAATTGGATTACCAACTACTGGATAATTGTATGTAATAGTGCCAGCATAACATGATGCATCAAGACACCATGAGAAACTCACATGCTTAGCCATTCCAAAGTCAGCCAATTTGACTACACCATTCACATCAACAAGCAAATTTGCTCCTTTGATATCTCTGCAAGAGCATAATGATTTCATTTACATGTGTACACTCTTTAAGCATCATTCAGTCCAAAGTTCAAACTAAATAACAAAAGAACTTGAGAAAAAAATATTCCTGGCAAAGTTGGACCTAAAAAGTGTGTGGAGAACACATGAGAAATGACAAAAAGGCACAGATACACACACAGGTGGGATCTGAATCAGCTATAAGATGAATGTGGGTATAAATACAAAATAAGCTTGAGAAAACATAACAACATAAACAAACAATACAAAATAAACGGCACAGAAATAGGATGCAGAAATCTCTACATGTAAAAAAGAAATGGAGACCATCTAAAAGAGCCGAACAAAATGTAAGTTCAAAAAACTTTCAAATAGTGAGAGTTAGGCCATTATTTGTTAAGCAAATGAAACAGAAAAAAAAAGAGAGAAGTTACCTATGCATAATTTTCTGACTATGTAAAAAGGCAAGGCCTTTAAGTATATGGCGGGTGAAGCTGCGGATTACTGATTCTGTCATTGCTCCACAATGTTGATTAACATATTTATTAATTGAACCAGGATGAACATATTCCAGGTATATGTAGAATCGATCTTCAATCTGCAAAGTATCCAGAATTCCATATGATCATTGGATAGCATTAATAACTAGTGCAGAATATCACCTCAATTTGGCACATGAGAACTTACAGTTTCGCTGCCGTAATACTGCACTATGTTTTCATGCTTGAATTGACTAAGAAATTTTATTTCCTGAAACAAAGTGAAATCCAGTCAAAAAGAGCAAGGGCAAGACTTACATAATCTTTAGATAGAATTATAGCAGAGAGTACTCAAGAAGAGTTACAGTAACATTATATAACCAAGTCTCCATAAAAATGATATGCATGCTAGAAACTAATATGTACTAGAGGATAGTAGTAATAATATTTAATCTTCAAAGTAAGAGAAAAGGTATTTCTGTTGTGGGAAACAGACACAAGAGAAGAGTTAATAATAATACCATCACTGCAGAATAAACAGCATCTATCATCTATGTTCTTACAAAATGGTACTAATAACACAAGGCCAAACCTGCCCCAATTGCTTGAGAGACTCAGCTGATTTAGCATCATCGGGAATTATGTTGACCTCTTTCATGGCACACAGAGCTCCAGTGTGTCTGTATGTTAGATGCCAGATGATAATGTTCAAACTTTAAGATGATCCAGCAAATACAATGCTATATAAAATCCATTTGCATACCTATTGGCAGCTTCATATACACATCCAAATGTTCCACTGCCAATGAGCTTTCCTTTTTGCCACTGACCAGCCATTGAGGGTGTATCAACTTTTGGAACTGGCTGGTGACTAAAATTCGTCTGCTTTGGGCTTACAGAGGCGGGTGGGAGGGGTAATGGATGGAAATTTACACTCCCATTGCCCTCGGGACGAGAAACATGGTTCTCCGGGAACAACTTTGGATGCATTGGTGAAGGAGGTGCACTTGGGTTTTTTGATCTTAGAACAGGGCTTCTCAATGGACTGGAGCGAGGAGATCGCTCCTGACCAGTTTTTTCAGGTGATGCACAACGAGGTGAAGACCCATATAGATCAGGAGACCAGACTGACTGTGCTGACAATAAATTGGCCCCTTGGATGGAGGTTGCAGTGGACAAGAAGTCTACACTACTCAGTCTTCGAGGACTCTGTACAGGGCTTGAAAATCCACTGCTTGGAGCACTTTTAGCGGGTATGTTCAATCTGAAGGTCAACGTTTCAGCTGAGCTCTTATCCTGTAATTTCTCTTTAAATGCCTTCCTCCGTTGTCCAAAGGTAATCCCACTTGTGCCATTTGATCGCAAGTCGCCATGCTCAGGGTTCTTTTGCACAGTCTTAGCCATCACTCTACATTCAGAAACATAAAAACATCAGAATCACTAGTAATGCAGACCTGCACTACATTTCCTGGGAACATGAAATGTTTTATGAACATGGAATAATATAATCAGTGTATAATGGAGCTAACAGATAGTTCAAAAAGTAGTGTAGGGAAAACTGAAAAGCGTAGAGATGCATTATTGGATTTTTTTTTCATTATCTCCAGTATCAATGTAACATTGCTATTGGTCCGAGATATGTGAACAGTGTTTTTGTGACAATTCACAGGCGTATTGAATCTGTATTTTACTTTAGCTTAGCAACTTCATGTAATCCAGTTCAACCAAATCAAATTACACTGACTTTGTTATTGTCAAAAATCAAAATCCTAGTATCCTCCTACTTGTAGCTATTAAGTTCATAGAAAACCAAAACTAACTTGGTAAAGTGTGATCCAGCTGGACCAAATGAAGTATATGTGCAGAAGTCCTAAACCCTTTTAGGTCTATTTAGTCAAAACCCTGTAACAGTGGCAAAGGATATCCTCCCTGGTCTCTGAATCCCTGGGTGTTTGCATTTCACAATTTGCTTAAATTGTTCTAATCCACAACAAAACGATCTGTGTTCAAATATCAGTATACCACCACTACCGCGTCATTAATGAACAGTGCCATGCCTTCTTAGATGGCTGGCAAAGTAGCAATCCCAATCTGGCTCAGAAATGCTAAATCAGTGCGAGCGGACATCATAGCTAAGTAGCAAACAGCCTAACACACTATCCTTTTGATGATTTATAACAGCAAAAACTAATTAACTTGGCAGAGTTCGAACTTGGTCAGCAACGCAAGGAAGATTCTAAAGTAATAACACTTGAATAAACTCTGAAGTAATAAACATATGAAAATCATCACCTCGGCAACAACGACGCTCTGTCGCTCCCGATCTCGGAAACCCCGAGCAACTGCAACTCCACGGCCGACCCATTGTAGTCCCCTTCGAATAGCCTCGGCGACGGGAGGGGTCTCCCTGAGCCGCGGCAGGGCGAGTCCCCCTCATCGGGCAGGGGCAGCGGGTGCGGCAGCAGAACGGGAGACGACGACGACCTCGGCGGAGCCACCTCCATGTTACTCGCGGTCCTCGAGATTGGCGTGGAGCTCGCGGTCAGGAGGCCGAACCCCACAGAATCCCTACTGGAGGGGCACGACGAGGGCGCGGCGGGCGAAGGGGAGGAATCCAGCGCGAGCGCCGAGACCCCGACCTCGATGTCGTCGACGTGCCGCAGCCGCCTCTGCCTGGTCAACCGCGGCTGCGGATCACTCCCCCCACCCCAACCAAACCCCACATCGCGGCGGCGGCTGGGGACACCCACACCGCCGCCGCCGCCGCCAACGCGGGAGGTCGAGGCCCGCGCGGGGGACGCGGGCGTGGACGCGGACGGGGACGGGGAAGGGGAGACCGAGCGCTTCCACCACCGCATCGGCGAAGGTGAGGGAATCCTTTACCTGGAGCAGCAGCGCGAAACCCTAGTGATCACAGTGGCAATGGCGATGTGAGGGGTGGAGGAGGAGAGGGGATCGGAGACGACGACCCCCGCCATTTGGGCGAATATTTTTTTTCCCTCTCCGCTTCTCGGGAGTCCGTTTTGCTGTTGTTTTTTCTTCCTCTCTTTTCTTTCCCGGGGTTTGGTCTATCGGGGAGGCACGCGGCTTTGGGGAAGAAGTCCAGCAAAGTCAATGTCTCCGAAGCACATCAAGTACACTGCACACGGCTCCCTTTCCGTTCCGTTTCGTTTCGATACGATTTTTCTATTGGGGATTTTGCTTCGCTCTTTCCTTCCGCTTGTGTCAAGGTCTTTTTCCAAGAGTAATAATAACAGTTTACACGTGTCTACTTCTGATGTAATCACATGGATGTAGCGATAAATACTTTTGGGTGTTAATGAAACACTAATTGTTTCAGGCTATTTCTTTGGTAGTACCACTTTGTGTCCGAAACACTCTAATGAAAACTTAAACCTAGTTACTGTATTATTTTACATTGATTTTTGTGCAGAAAGCACGTGATTCAACTATGTCTTGCTAACTTCATGTACTACCACATCATCGCCCCTATACTACTAATTCTAGTTGACAACTTACATGTAAAAATAAAATGATGTCACCAGAATCATTGATCCTGACTTATTGAGAGTGCCATTAAGATCCCAACAATCTCTATAATCTTAGGTTATATTTTGCATTTTTATTTCTACTTTTTTTGGAACATTCATATATGTTGCTCTACAATACTATCGTAGAGAGAGACTTTCTACGTAACATATACAATTTCTTATGGATAAAGTCCGATATGTATATACTTATCATCCAATTTATCACATCATTTATGATATTATTTATGAGTGTGAGCGTAAGAGAACTTCTAGGGGACTTTGATAATAGCGAGTCATTTGTTGGCATAGAAGTAGCTATTTTGCATCTTTATGCTTAGATCCTTGGAAATATAACACTGTAACTTGTTAATGCGTAAAATTATGGCTCCTTTGAAACACATGGTTTTTAAACACTGATATAGGGTACTCGAGTGCCTTTCACACCATAAATTCTACTAATGGAAAAACTACAATAACGAGTATTTGAGGCGCTCCTTTGGAACTTGTGAACTAAAAAATATAAGAACAGAAAAAGGCATATCATCTTGACATATAAAATTATTTTAACATGAGACAACATCAACCCCTATTTAATCGAAACACTCACTCTCCCAATACTAAACGAGGATGTTTTTACTCAAGGCAAATATTTTTCAACCCATTGTAATGGGGTAAATACTTTTCGATCCTTCGTGACAGACAAACAGAAGATAACCAGGCAACACAGTGCAAAGGCC
This sequence comes from Oryza punctata, assembly GCA_000573905.2. NCBI lineage: Eukaryota > Viridiplantae > Streptophyta > Magnoliopsida > Poales > Poaceae > Oryza > Oryza punctata. The sequence goes on from CM002490.2 coordinate 36,260,813, forward strand.
AACTTGGAACGTAGTATTCGAGTTCATCACGAGAGGAAAATACTGTTCGACAAGGGAGAAAGGAGCTTGACGACCACACCATCTGTAACACCCTGAAAACTCGACCGTCGAACACAAATACTAAAAATACAAAATTTTAAAAACTTTTAAATTAAATTGCATCATGCCACGCTTAATCGTTCGTTTATTCGATCTTTAATTGCGAAGCTCGGATTTATCAAGTCCATCTTAGCATGAACCCTAAAAACCAAAAAAATCAACTAAGTGCACAATCAATGAAAAATATACTAAAATAGGTAGTGAGGTAATAATGTAGTAAGGAAAACGCCCCATACAAATAACATGAATTTAATCGGGGTAATATAAATTTAATAGGAAACGTTACACATGTATATGCAATTATCGATGCCTATGCATATATATACATATACATATATGTGTGTGAATAATGTGTGTAAATATGAAATATGGTGACACAAATTCAAGCGGATATATTTTGCAAATATATAAATATGTATATATACATAGGAGACTAGATATAAATCCTAGGTATAAATATACATAAGCGAACGTATGAATATGTGAGAATAATGGGTAAACAAAAAATATATATATATATAAACAATAAATATATCATCGGAACATTAAAAACATTGGTCACATTGATTTGGTTAAATTTACAAAATTTTAAAATAAATTTTAGAGGAAAGAACTACCAAAAAAAAAAAACCAAAACAACCCTGGCGGCACTATTCATAGCCCGCCAGGTGTTCGGCCCGGGCCCCCCCGCGCGCGCCCCGCGTCGCACGCCCGCCCGGACCCCCCGCCGCCGCGCCCTCGCGCCCCCGCACACGCCTTGCACCCCGCGCCCGCACCTCGCCCGCCCGCGCCGCGCACCTCGCCGCCGTACGCGCCCGCACATCGCCCGCCCGCGCCGCGCACGTCGCCGCCGTACACGCACCTCACGCGCCGCACGCCACCGCCTGCCGCCGCACGCGCCTCGTGCCCCGCGCCCGCACGTCGCCCGCCCGCGCCGCGCACGTCGCCGCCGTACCCCGCCACGCGCGCGCGCACGTCGCCGCCCTCCCCGCGCGCGCGCGCCTCGAGCTGCCGTTGTGCCGGCCTCTCCTCCCCCCACGCTATAAAAGCCGCCCCATCTCCCCACACCGCCGGCCATTCCTCCTCCTCCTCTTCCCCCACCTCCCCTGCCTCCCCCAAATCCTCCTCGTCGCCGCCGCGCCCCGTGAACCGCCGCCGGTGAGCTCCCCTTACCCCCCTCCTCCCCTTCTGTCGGCCGCAAGAGAGAGAGAGGGAGTAGAGCCGGTGAGCAGAGAGAAGAAAAGAGAGGAAGGAAGAAGGAGCATGAAGGAAAAGGAAGAAGAGAGAGAAAAGAAAAGAAAAAAAGAGAGAAGAGAAAAAGAAGAGAGAGAGGGGAGAGAAAAAGAAAATAGGAAAAGGGAAGAAAAATAGGGAAATAAAAATTTAGACCTAGGGAAGAAAATTTAGGAATTTAGGAGGAAGGAAATTTTAATATATATATATATATATATATACGTAAATATACATATATATATCAGTTGGTGATTAGTCGTAGATCATTTTTAGGGGTTCCAAGAAAAATACGTCGGGATTATTTGCGACTCGTTCATTTAGTCAACAATCCCCTTAGCAAGTTATTTAACAAGACATTTATTTAGACAATTATTTACTGAGTTATAGATATATATATGCATATTAATCGGGGGATTAATTGTCGGTCTTTTCTAAAAGCGTATACGAAATAAACCGCGGTGATCTATTGACTATTTAGCTGTCTGTTTAGTTGGTTCGTCAGCTAGTTTTTACCGTTAATCGAGTTATCCATTTAGCTATTCGTTGCGAATATTTAGTCACTTATTTATCAACTAAGGTTAATACTTTAATCGGCTAACGCAGTATTTTAGCATAGATGAATTAAAATCGGAATATAACTATTTCGTAAAATAATGGAATAGATACCGAAACTCGACGCTCGCGCTCGAACTTTCCTTTGATCGGATTTTATTGGATTTTAATTGAATTTCAACCGGGTTCAAACCGATTTCTTTCGTACATAATTATAGATCCTGAGGGAGTTGTGAGTCTGACCGAGGATCAAGACCCGCAGGACCTCGAGCAAGGCAAGTCATCACTAATCCTTGAGCATATTGATCCTACGTTGCGAAATTATTTTGTTTATAACTAAAGTTGCATGCAATGATGAACATCCTACTTGTTATTATGCCAAGCCTTGAATATTGTTTACCCCATATTCCCCTTGTAACCATGTTTACGTATGAGTCCCTAGTCAATTATGACAAATGCTTAGAAATGCTATTCTAGAATCATGCATACTCATATTTATCAAAATGCTATATGCTTGGGCAATTACTTTTGGGAAGGTAATTGAGATGCGGCATGTGGAGACATGAGAGCCACATTGCCATGATGTTGATGACATGATTTGTGGAAGGAGAAATAAAATTAAGCAACCGTTTTCGACTGGGGCGGATGGTGGATTTGGATGGTATCTGGAAAAGGTTAGCACCGTCCCCGGTCAGTTAAGGACCGAGCTATGAAGTTAAGCATGAAACGACTCTCGTACAACCGTACTTCTCGGATGGGTATAGACCTAGCGGACTAGATAGCCGAGCAGAGGCAGTATCCTTGCATAGATGGTTCACCCCCGTGTGTGAGGCAGGAGCGCTACGGTGGGCAGCCGTTGAGGTAGGGCCGCGATGCGTGCCCTACGTCAGTGTCGCCATTGGTAGGACTACCACGTGTGTGAGAGTGAGAATCTAAACTTAAACTATAAACTTTACGTGCGTGTGAGACTTCCCTTCCCGGGAGCGCCAGAACTCCTCTCACTGCTAGAAACAGATACGCCTAGAGTGCATGAGGATGATAGTTCATGGAGCGGGTACTGCCAATGCAAGGTTATCGAAAGGCTTTGCCGTGACGCGTCTCATGTGTTGGGACGAGGCTCATGTGTTGGGCAGTCGCGGAGTACGGGTAAAGTGTACATCCATTGCAGTGTGAGTAAAACAAACTATTCGAATAGCCGTGCTCGCGGATATTGAGCCCCGGGACATGCATTACACTTGGCTAGACTCTCAATTCTTAATTTGTGTGGGATGGGATAAAGCATGATGGATTTTATGCTGTTGGAGCCACTTCCTGAGCAGAAAGGAAGATGGGCGTCCACAGAAAACCATGACGAACCAACGACGGGAAGCCATCCTTGGGATAATGATGGATGGTGGACAGAACCGTCGTTGTTAAAGTAAACTCTGGTAATAAAACTTGATCAGTCATGCTAGATCTTAGGTTTGTGAAAAGGATTGCAAAACTAGCTTTATGCAACAGAACCTATGCCATGCCTTGGATGACACCTGTCATATGCATTGTTGCCGTGGTGACTTGCTGAGTACGGTTGGTACTCACCCTTGCAATTATGAACTCCATCAGAAGCCGAAGATGGCACCGCGGAGGATCCGTACGCCTACTACGAGGAGGATGCGGAAGAAGAGGGTGCCCACTAGGTCTAGTCACGGTCGTTGCCTGTGGCAATAGCGATGCCACTGCCTTCGCTCCGCTGCTTATCTACATTCTGCTTTTGGACTATATTCCGGACCGTTTGGTCCTTTGTTCTAAGACAACGCCTTCAGGCCTATGATGTAATGACTCGTACTCGACGCATATGTATGCGCTTTTGGTAATACAACTATGTATCGTGTGTGCCAAACTACTTGATCCAGGAAATGGCACAAAATACACGAGCGATTCCTGTTGCAAAACGGGGGTCCTTACACCATCGAGTAGGGAATATTCTTTTAGAAGATGTCGTGGGGACCGCTCCAACCCCTCCTGCAAGCTGGAGCCGGTAGTTTTGGGACCACTCGAATGTACAGTTACACCCTTATGGTTTTCAACTTTATGGGAGCATTATAATAACTTTTAGCAGACCCTTGGGAGGTAAGATTGTAACTTCATGTACACCTTCGAGGGCTATGTAAGTCGGTCCAATCCCATAGCAACACAGATAACATTATTCATAGCATTATACCACACCATTTATTGGTGAAAACATTTCATGTTCACCTCATCCTCAAGATATGTGGGGAAAATAGAATTTCCCCACCTATCTTCGATTTGTTCGTGACCCAATGTCTCGATAATAAACTTATAGGAACTGGAAACACATGAATTAACCAGACGAAACTTGCAAGGTTTCAAGAGGAAAAATATTATTATAATAGAGTTTAGAGGAGAGATGAAGGTAGTAAGTGCTTTGGACTTCTCAAAGTAAGATGGTGTTCGTTTCTACTAAAAATAAGGATGAAGTTAGGGTAAAAAAGTAAGAAAGTTATTAGCGCATGATTAATTGTGTTCTAGTTATTACAAACTTGAAAATGGATTATCTAATATTTTAAATCAATTCCTATATAGAAAGTTTTCGTACGAAATACGCCATTTAGCAGCTTGAAAAGTGTGCTAACGAAAATATAGGTAAAATCTGTATCTTACTCAAAGGCGAAACATGGGATGTGAGCTCATGTTCAAAAACCTAAAAAAAATGAAGGAAAGCAATGATTTCATAGAAAATTCGCTAGCACAATCCTATAATCCAAATGACAAGATACTTTTATTCTAAAGGAGCCCTTGGATGGAGTGGAAGAGAAACATAAGGATCAAATGAGAGATTATCACAGATGATTTTTTCTGACATGTTAGACCTTATGTTAGAAATCCTTAAAATCCTACTATGATTTTAGATGATCTTGTAGAAATTCAAAGAAATTTAGAAGATACTATTTTTTGTTCTAAAGAATCATATAGAAACTTTTCATACATAATAATCAAATCCTTGAAATTCTTCCAGATTTCCTTTTTTTTTTTCAATGGGAGCACTGCCTTCCAAAGCATCCAAGCGAGAGGAGGCAAGAGGGGAGAAAAGAAGGCAGAAACCCTCGCCGAACATGTGAAGGCGTGGTTGGGCCAGGCGCCCCCAGAAAACCCAAATTTCAGCCCACGCAAACCAAAACCAGGCGAGCGAGGCAGCGAGCCCCTCCACCCACCCGTGCGCCACGGCCGCAGTGACAGAGGCGAGAGGGAGGGGCGAGCGAGACCCAGACCGAGCGAGCAGGCGGGCGGCGCGGCGATGGTGTCGGACTCGGAGCTGGTGGAGCGGCTGCGGGAGGTGCTGCGGTCGTCGGACCTCAACACCACCACCACCGCCATCCTGCGCCGCCGCCTCGAGGAGGACTTCGGCGTCGACCTCTCCGACAAGAAGCTCTTCATCCGCGAGCAGGTCGACCTCCTCCTATCCGAGGTCGCCGCCGGCAAGGCCGAGCAGGAGGAGGCGGAGGTGCCCAAGGAGGAGGAGCCCGGGACGGAGGAGACCGGGGCGGAGGCCGCGGGTGGGGAGCCAGAGGCCACTGAAGGGGACGGGGAAGAGGAAGAGGAAGAGGAGGAAGAGGAGGAGGAGGAGGAGGAGGAAGAAGAAGACAGTAGCGGCAGCCGGAAGAAGCGGCGGTGAGGGGCTTTCGCTCTCCATCTCTCTCGCTGCATTCGATGCGTTCTGTAGGGCTCTCTGGGTGCGCCTGCCTCGTCGATTTGTCGGAAAATGTGGCTGCTCTGTGCGTTCCGTGCCTGATGATGTTCGATGCGAGTAGTGCTGGAGATTTGGGGGCTTTCGTGCGTGATGATTTGGTGCCATCTTGCTCGGAGGAGGGTTCTGGGGTTGCATTGCATCCTGAGTTTTTTTGTTACTAAAAGTGAAGCTGTTCTCTAGTTGGGGAAATGCCTGATTGGTCTGCTTGGTGGTGTGATTTGTCCAAATTAGTAGGCTATTGCATAGATTTCCTTGCATTTGCTATTGCTAGTTACATCTGTGCGAAGTCGATTCGCTCTAGCTGTTCATTGATGTAACTCGCTAGGCAATTTTTGTGTGATATTGTGCTGATTTCTCAGGATGCTCTGATTGATTTGCTGGTTTTTTTTTCTCTTCTTGCCATGGTTAATGGCTACAGATTTGCTGGGTCTGGCTGTTACGCTTTGAGAAGGGTGTTAGTTTTGTGCTTTAGGTGACCTACTTTCGTTCAGTTGTTGTGTGTATGGAGTATTTATGCGGTTGTGCCTGGTGTTTTTTTGGTGGGTTTTAGGTTGCATAATGTTAGTTAGGATGGTCTAATGCTTAGGTTCGTGGTAGGTTGATGTGTATGCGAGTTTTGCAGGGCCGCTACTGGATGGAACTTTTGGTTATGCTTAATACAACATCCTGCTCAAGTTATTTCCGCACTTCCAACTTTTAGTTATTCTCGATTACAAGGAAGACAGGCGCATACCACATGCACACTGAACTGTGTGCCATAGTGTATGCCTAAACTGATGAAGAGTAGGGAATAATACGTAAACCTAACAAAATTCATACCAAGCTCCAACTTGTGTGTGCATTGATTTGGTTCACCTGATAGGTTCTGTGATATTTAATGGAGTGGAGGCTATGATCTTTACTTATGCTAAAATTTAGTGAATATTCTACACTTGATAATTGCTGCAAAATATTCACAATCAATGGAGATGATGCAGTGATTTTACTCCTCAGTCCTCACCATTTCACCCACTTACTAGCTCAGGGACATCCCCATAGAACTGAACTCATTCTGTGTGCACTTGGTAGTACGTTACACCCGAAGTCCTGACAATTCAGGCCTTCTATTTGCATTCAAATGTTTTATCTGTTTTTTGGTTGCATGTCATTGGTGGCTCCAGTTAGGATCTACCATGTAAACCTGTGGAAAAGTGGCAAACTGTTAGTGATTTATGTGTTGCCATGTGCTCTCATGTTACTTGGCGCTTGTTTGATCGAATGTGGTGGTGTATAGGCTGATTAATATTTGTGTAGGTAGAGGAAACTTACTGTCTGGATTGGACTAAACAGGGTTTATTCAATTACGTCTGCTCAACTTCTGAGTTAGTAGGGTGGGTATTTTCTGCTCCTATTTCAGTGCTCTGATAATATTTCAAAGATGTTGAAATTATTTAATTTGATTTTGTTGTTACTCAGATGTCTTGAAATATTTTCAGTGTTATGGAGTGGTCGCTTTTAGTTCCTCTCTGTCAAGGCATGGTTTTGCTATTATGAATTGAAGGGTAGACTTACGTTTCATTGTTTCTGTTACAAGCTATGGTTTCAGATTATAATGAAATATCTTGGACAATCCGAGACAATAAAGGAATATCTGAGCTGATATGTGTGAGAAGATGCTAGCTGTAATCAGTTGGTACTTGATACTGTTAATCCCTGAAAAATTTGTTGAGTTCTAACAATATTAGGTTTATTATAGAGGGACTTTCCTAGGCCTTTTTTCCTTGAACTGTTGCTGACAATTAAGGCATGCTGTTATTTTTATGTTGTGCTTTGGAGCTGTACTCCTGCCTGACCCATGAGATTGAGCGGCAAAGTGACTTATCATCATTGTAGATATATTTATGCAATGTTCTTTGAGCATGTCTTAGCTATTAAAGAAGTTTAAGTATACTGTTTTTCCTTTCTGGATGGTCACACTATACTCAAAAAGTTTATTTATTTTATCAATGACAATAGATCAGATGGAGCCAATACTGATGGCAAGAGAAAGGGTGGTGGCTTCACCAAATTATGTAGCATTTCCCCAACACTTCAAGAGTTTGTTGGTGCCTCTGAGTTAGCTAGGACAGAGGTAACACCACTTGCTAATTATGGACATTTCTTAATACTTCATCAGATGAATGATAGAGTAGTTGATCGTGGAAAGGATCTAGGGCGGTGTTTTTCTTGATTTCTTTCATCTTGTGCTTATGTACCTTCAGGTAGTCAAGAAGCTTTGGGCATATATCCGAGAAAATAACTTGCAAGACCCAAGCAATAAGAGGAAGATTCTGTGTGATGAGAGATTGAAGAAGATCTTCAATGTCAACTCCATCGATATGTTCCAAATGAATAAAGCGTTGACAAAACACATATGGCCATTGAATTCTGACGGTCTCTCTCTCTCTCTCTCTCTCTCTCTACACACACACATGCACAAACACAGGAATAAAATAGGCACACACTGTGGTCCAACTTATTTCTCTGCAATTTTCAGTTATTTTCCTCAACACATTACCATCATCTGGCCCTTGCCTGTTACAAAAGGATATGAGTACTAACCCAAACAGGAAGTACATAGAACCTGCATGTTTCATGTTAAGTTTACTCCCGACTAGGTTGCTGCTGTTACAATATTCTTTTATTTTTCTACTAGAATAAAATTCCGATCACTGATGAATAGACTACAACACAAAATTGTGTGTGAGCACTGTAGTACATAATAAGGTTTTCGAAATCTGAGCATGGAGCTCGTAGAATTTTTTTGCAGTGAAGTGGTGAGAGAAAGTAAACAAGAAAATGCAGAAAGAAAAATTCTCCATTGGTAACGCCAAATACAAAAGCTCATGTTAAAAAAGGTGTAATGATATCAGGATTTCATTTTTTGAAGTAACCTGAGATTGACCTATGTTGTGGCTGTATAAGTCACTCAGTGAAACTTCTTGCCAGGAGTCCAATGGGCACCTAAGTGACTTAGATGTCAACCAGGAAGGTGTCTTTGGGTTCTTATGTTTTGTGCCAATAGGTCCATTTAATTTCTTGCTTATGGCTTTAATTTTTTTGTTTTACTTAGTTTTGTTTGAAAGATTACACTAACGCTTAAATTGTTTGAGTAAGAAGCTGGACCATAAATCTTTTCCATCTTTCTTACGAGTCCAGTTCCTATTGTTTCTGTTATTTGTAACAGCACTATGGCTGCTGGCATGCCTTCGCATGATTGCATCCCAGTTCAGAGCAGCATAAGGAAAATCATATACCCTAAGTTCCAATCCGTACAACCTCCGAGTGGGCAGGTGCTCACAAAATGCTGTTTTACATTTCAGCAATAAACAATCATATTTATTGTAAAGATCACTGCGATCTTAGTGTTTCTTCTAGACCCGGCTGGACATCTTTTACTACCCAAATTGTGTTATGTGATGGAACCACAGGGGAGAATCTGTACATCTTGTTTAGCATGTGATCTTTCTTTTTTACCCATGCTAACTTTGTCACCAAGTTTGAGCTTATGGCACACCCATTTCTTTTGCTGCTAGCTTAGCCAAACAAGATAATTTAAAGAAGACTGAATATCTTGTCCATTTTCGCTCTTTGGTTTGTGTGGTCAAGATCAGTATAGGCCTTCGTCAATACGAGAATGTGTTTGTTGATAAGTCATGTACTCATGTACATAATCGTAATTCTGTACTTAAATGATGTCTTGGTATAGGGCCTTCAGTGGTTGCTAATTTCCTTGCTAGCTTGTGCTTATTAACTAGGGTAGCCCTCTGTCATTTAACATTCTTAAAAGGAGTAAATGGTGTAGGTGGTTCCATGCCGCATAATTAGCTTCTTTGCTGATTGAACTAACTCTAGTGTACTACTCTGCCAGATCTAGCTCTGAGTACGTATTCTGATACCTCATGGTTTTTCAGGTCCTGTGACCTCTGCCTCACCTGAGAGATCAACACCCAAAGAGAAACCTCAAAAGAGAGAAAGAAATGAAGGTTAGAAAATGTTTAATTCATTCTCCTACAACCGTGATTTTCTATTCTCGTAATGTTGTCATTGGAATTTCCTATCAGGGAAGAAGCAAAAAGGCGGTTCTTCTGGGTCTGGATCTGGTTTTCTTGTGCCCCTTCAACTTTCGGATGATTTAGTGAAATTCATTGGCACTGGTGAGAGTATGCTTTCACGATCTGATGTTGTGAAGAGAATGTGGGACTATATAAAAGAGAATAAATTACAGGTAAATATTTTCCTCCTTGATATTGATGTACTTGTTTGTTAATCTGTTCAAGGCTTATGATACTTTGGACATCCTTATGGCGCGATACTTTTTATATGAAAATGTTAGTAAATGTTAAAACATGCTATCTTATGAAATCATTTTTCACGAGAGATCTATTTGTTATCATTTTAGTATTACCAACTAATTTTTTTTTACATATTACTACTCGAGTTAGAGAAGGTTTTTAAATTATTTTTGCAGGGAGAGTTAGAAAAGTTTGATCACACGCTTTTCTGAAACATCAAACTCCCTCTGTTTCAAAATGTAGTTATTTCTGAAGTTCAAATTTGTCCCATAATGTGGCTATTTCTCCACCTATCCCCTTATCTCAACCAATCATAACCATCTCCCATTTAATTTCTCCACCTACTTTCTCTTCTCAACCAATCACAACCTTCCACCATTCAATTTTACCTTTTAATTCCCGTGAAAACCTCTAGAAATGCTTACATTATGGATGAAGGGAGTATATATTTGAATGAAATACAATATCGGTTTCAATATATTTAGTGGCTTAAGCTACTAATTGATTTAACGGCAGGGAGGGTTGCCTTGATCAATGCAAAATTTAATGAAGAAAACTCACTGGACAATTTAATCCTGTGGATATATGAAAATTTATGCTTATTTCAAATGTTTGAATGTTTCTTATTGTTTAGTCTACTGGGCTTGTATTATATTGTACCCATTCCGTGCATAGTTGGTGTGGCTTTTATTTGGAGTAACTAATATACAAGATTGTGGTATATATGTTTTGAACCCATCACATCCATACAATTGTCACCATATGAGCTGAACCGCTGAAGAAATTCTGTCGTGTTATGAAAAATGTTGCCTGCTAAGGCTAACAATAAGTTGGTACTACACAAGTGACAAGTGTATAGTGCCTTTACTACCCTGGACTGGACCACGTGCAAGCACTATATAGATTCTAACTATATTTTTGTTCACATGACAACACAGACAAACTACCTCAGTAGATGATCAAGTATATTGTCAACTGAGATATATAGCATTGGTAACGGCAGTGAGATTCTACAACATAAACTAGGGTTATCTGTGTTTACACTGTGAGGCATACATTTTGTTTGCAGTGAGATTAATGTCCTCAGGAATGACACTTCCAATCAATAGTTTCGTTTTGAGATACTCCCTCCATTTTATATTATAAGTCGTTTGACTTTTTTCTTAGTCAAACTTCTTTAGGTTTGATCAAGTTTATGAAAAAAATTAGCAATATTTATGACATCAAATTAGTTTCCTTAGGTTTAACATTAGATATATTTTGATACATATTTGCTTTGTATTGAAAATGTTACTATATTTTGCTATAAATTTAGTCAAACTTAAAGAAGTTTGACTAAGAAAAAAGTCAAACGACTTATAATATGAAACGGAGGGAGTATCATTTTTACATCAGTTTTTCAGTCATACATTTTGGTAAGCATTGAGAAAATTAACACTTTCTTGGGGAACTGTTGGGAGAAAAAAAGAACGCATAGACCAATCCAGACCTGAACTTTTCATTGTCTTAATTGTTGTAACAAAACTCTCGCATTTGTTTCTTGCATGCACCTGTTAATAATTGGGAGATTGTACATATTGGAATTAATCCTAGTACTGAAACTTCCCTATATTGTCTGATCCCTTTTAGCTATAGCAAATCTGACACATCAAACTTAATTGTTTTCTTCCTTTATTGTTTTCGTGGAAGGATCCTTCTGATCGGAGGAAAATAATATGTGATGAGAAGCTGAAGGATCTATTGCAAGTTGAATCATTCAATGGCTTCACTGTTTCGAAGCTTCTTGCTCCCCATTTCACCAAGACAAAGTAGTGACTTGCACCATCCAGATCTGCCAAACCCAGAGGATGGGTAATTTTGTTTTGCAGAATGTGTAACATGAAACTCTTAGGAAACTATGTGAGAAATGTGGAATTTTAACTTGTGGGTGGATCTCCTTCCGAAATCAATAGTAAGTTCCTAAAAATCTAATGAAGTTTGCATGTGTTGACTAACCATTTCGCTCTCCCAAAAAGATTGTAGGGACATAAAATTATGCTATAGATCTTCTGTGCATTCTTGCTGAGCTATTGGTCTGCCATAGTATGCTGTGGGGTGAGGATAAGATTGCTTGTCTCCACAATGACTTTTAGTGCTTATGGCGCTAGAAAGGCAAAAGGATGGCACGAGCATGCCTCTGAAGATTGCAGATTGCAGGGGTTTTGAATTGGGGCTTGGACGTTGCAGTGAGTCTTTCACTTTTGTGGCCGCTTTCAGTGTTTGCACTGTTCTTGCACTATAGGTGGTTCCTCCATTTCTGTGGGAAAGGCCACTGCCACACGTGTGTAGGTCACTCACCTTCATTAAACTGCTTCTGCTGCTACTAATATTGCTCGTTATTACACATATTTCATGAGAGATGCAGCACCAAATGCTTCGTTTACTACTACTATGTGGCTGTGCATCGTTGCTTCATCCATGAAAGGTCGATCAGAATCTGGTTATTTCCGGTCAAGTGATGGTTGTGTGAATCTGATCAGCTCGAGACGATTCTGGTTCTCCAGGATTGTGGCATCGTTCGCTGTCTCCTTCGGCACTTGTCGCCGTCAGGCGGTGGTTGCAGCCCTACGTCTGTCCATGTGAAGTGGGCTCCCTTGGATGGAACCGTGGTATTAGGGGTGGAGTTAGAGCGAAATAGAGAGGGGTGCTATATAAGTTTACTTTACTCCGTTTCGAATCAAATTTAAACTGATATGGGTGTCTTAAGTATACACTGAGAGATGTACGTATGGTGAAAATAAATGAACTATAGCTAAATAATTTTCTAGACCGGATTCCAAATATGTAGCTCTGCCCCTGCGTGGGATTCTCGTGCCCCTTCTCTGCAATTCAATATTCCTAACGCCATATTTAGCGACGATTATTGCTTTATGTATCAATCAGTGTTACGGTTTCTTCCAAAACAAAATATTTAGTCCATGCTCACCAAGTTGGAACACCACAAAAATTTGATAAAAAAAATGATTTCAGTAATCACCTGTCAAAATCGCAGCAGCCCCAGCACAGTTTGCTACTAGTGAGCCGTGACAAGATTCTTGACAGGAAGTAGTAGTGGCACCACTTGAGAAATGCGAGGAAGAGACGCAGTAAAGCATCTCTCGGCGAACGCCCGGTGGCGTCGCTGTTACGAGCACGCGGATTCTAGTTGGCGTCCAAATCGCCAAAGATTGGGAGCAGATTCCGTCCAACCCAGCCGAACCAGAGCCTGAGCGTGAATCATATTTTCGCATGGGAAAACTAAAGAAAGATCGGGCGAAAGATTGGTTCCGGGTGCCGTGTGGCCCGTGCTCCGGTCCCTGTCGCGCAGATGGCCCCCGATTCGTTCCATTTGCATGATGATGCCCTTTTTTTCATGGGAAAATTAAGTTGGCCACGGCGGCAAATATTTCAGATTCTCATAAGCTTCTGTGCTCCACAGGTCATTTTATTTCCCGGCTGTGTTGACAGTGTCTCGTCTGAAAGGAAATTTTGTCAAATTTTCTCTGGTTGTACGGTAATTTATACTATGCTCTGTTTTCAATGTTCTGAGGGTGTTAGCTTATGGTCAAACGCTATGATGTCAGTGTTGTGAGCCATGGGATTAACCTAACATCCCGTGATAGGGAGAAAGTTACGCGTGTGGTTTTCTTTTCCCCTTTTGCCTCCGCTTTGGTGGTTGCTCTTCCTATCTCTGATCCTCCCCAAAATTGAAGGGGAAAAAAAAAGAAACGATCATCACAACATACACACAGTACCAAGGTTCACAAGATCGATGGAATTTTGTAAAAACCGATCGATTTTCGTGAAACCGCTAGGTCTCGGTTTGTGAAAACCGATCGGTATTAGCCAGTTTCCGTACGGTATTGACTAAAATTTATCGGGTTTTACTGGTTTTCGATCGGATTTCGGTAAACCGGTGAGAGCGATTTTTACTTCGAAATCGAAAAGGTAAACCTGCACAATATACAAGCTATTGGGATGCCCCTTCACAGAAAATATCCGGTAGTGGGATTGTGCGAGCTCCAAAGTGATTCACCCGGTGTATTATTTACTGTCCCTTTTTACTTTTCCTTGTTTTTTTATATGTGAAGATTTATCATATGCGATATTTTTCCTTATTTATCTATATGTAGCCGATTTTGTACCATATTGCTTAGTATAAGCAGTATGAGGTAGTTTTGTGCGTATATGCGCGGAGTGGAGTTGTACTATACCGCCTCTCAAAATTTCAATAATCACACCAATTCCTTTCTCTTAATTGGTGATTTTGCACCAAGCCACCAACTAGGCAACTACTGCAAAAGAGGGACGATATCAAGAAAAAAAAAATCTGGGACCAGACTGACAGGAAGGAGGCGAGGTCAAAGCAAAAATCTTTAGCAGCAGATAGGTAGAGATAAGGATAAAGCTAGCGCAGCTCGACGTGTTGGTGTGCTCCGTGGAGAATTGATATCGTTTGCAGGCTTGCTCATCTCCTGCAAAAGTCAAAGCCTTTTATAAAAAAGAAAAAAAAGGAGAAAAAAGCTTTAAAACTAGCAATTGGCTAAGCAGGACTTTTATCCCACTTTTGGTGGCCCTCATTTGCATGAAACGAGTTCTAGTGCAGTACATGTGTACTTGCTTGGTGCCTGTTCTGATGTTCTCCACGTGATTGAAGAAAAAGAATTTCGAAGGTCAAACATTTGTTAATTGTTTGAGTAATTAGTGTGGTTGATCTGATGGAGAGAATTGGAACAAACAAAATCCAATGCCTTTTGCATTTGGAAAACTAGCTGAAAAATTCACACTGATTTAGTAGAGAAAAAAGAAATGCATTCCGTTATGTGAACACAGTGTACTATTATTCTTATCCATGACATTATTTCCAAGTATTCAACTACTATTCTTTCACTCTGACTAGCTTTTTTTTTTGGGTATAACTTCGTCAATGGACTTGACTTTTACTACTATATGTTATCATGTTAATATTATCTTCCATCTAATCTCTCTTGCTAGAGAATATTTGTGGATCTAATCTCAAGATTCTGGATGGTTGAGATAATATAATAGTGTCAATGAGAGGAAGAAGATCATGCTGAAACTAGCTACTAGCTCCATTGACAATCCTGGTCAGACGTTAATTTTCTGAGCAAATCACTCAAGCTCAAGCAAATAAATACTAATAAAAAATGGTTAGAGAATTGCATTGCTCTCTCTAGGATACCGGGATATTTGTGTGGATGTTAGGACCAGGCTGTCATCGAACACGCAGAGAAGAAGACTAGAAAAATGCCATGTTGTTCTAGAAGATTCCTTCGCCTTGTCCAGGCAAGGATGAGCCATTCCCACGTAAGCCCTGAGATAGTAGTATTAGGGACGATTACGAATGCAACTTCTCCTTCGCAACCTTGTTAGGGTTTGTCACTGCCTTCTTCTCTTTTGCTACTCATCTAGGAATGGTATAGTAAAACACAAAGAATTAATTGCATGCACCTGTTACAGATTTGGTCGTTTGTTATGGCTAAGTTCGTCTGGTATTGTACTACCAAGTACTAACACTAGGAGTTGATACTATCCCAAGAAGAAAAAGGCTACAGATACAAAACCTTTTTTTATTAAATTCTTACTA
The DNA here is from genome assembly GCA_000573905.2 of Oryza punctata. Lineage (NCBI taxonomy): Eukaryota > Viridiplantae > Streptophyta > Magnoliopsida > Poales > Poaceae > Oryza > Oryza punctata. The sequence goes on from CM002490.2 coordinate 36,276,384, forward strand.
ACAGTGATATCCTAAGTAAATCTATATTTTCTATAACTCACAAAACCTTTTTTTATTAAATTATTACTAACAGTGATATCCTAAGTAAAGCTATATTTTCTATAACTCACACATTTAATAAAATTGAACGGTTCAAAACTTTGCTTGTAAAATTTTGTTTTTTTAATGTATACCAGGGATCTCTCAATTACCATAAAAAACTATAAACAAACGCTACACTACTACAGGATAACCCAACCTCTCAATAATTGGAAAGCACCACAAAATTCTAGCAATCCGTTTTAAACATTGATTTTAAAAGAAGTATACTAATAAGGTAGGGTATTCGTGTGTTTTCATATAGTTGAGTATATGCGTGCGTACATGAACATACGCGTATGTACTGTGTTTTTATAAAAAAAAGTGTTCAAAATGAAAAATATCAGTATGTGACCCCCTCTGTTGCTGACTTGAGGCCACTCTGTGGGGCTGAGACGCCTCTGAACAAATAGCAAGCGGATGGGATCAAGCTACCCCGGCCAGGTACCCATCACCCAAAAGGCATCAAATTCCGTTGATGCAATTGGAGGGGAGGAGTACAGAGCACATACCCAAGCAGGGAATCCAATTCAGCACTACTAAATAATGCTCTCTTTTGGACGGAGAAGTCCATGCATGATTCATCTTGTGCCTTTGCTTCTGGGGCCTCTCCTTGCCCTATCACCTGGCTTCCTTCTTTTTGGTGTGGTGCATGCTTGAAAGTTGAAAGACGAGATTCCTCAGCTCGCACATCCAAAGTGCTCTCCTTTTGTTCGCTTCAGAATCCAACGTTGTCAAGATGGGGGAATTACATGTGCTAGCTTTTGATTCCCTCTACTGCGTACTATTGTTCTCGTCAAGCATCAATCCTAGGAGATCTTTTACAGTGCTTGGGAGGTACCTAGGTACCTTCTAAACCAATTAATATCCACCCTTAATTCCTAAAAGGTAATTTAGGAATAAATAATATTAACAAGGGTAGCTTAGTAATCCCTCAATCTTCAATTCCCCACCCGCTGGCTAGCGGCGTCCTATGCTGATCTGATCGTTAACCCACTCCATCAGTGTCTAACCCTAAGAGAAAGAAGGAGCGAGGAGCAGGGGCAGCCGAGCGCGGGCGGACACAGTGTGACGACTGGCGGGCGCATACGACGGTTGATCTGATGCAGATGCATATGCAGAATATTGCGTGATGGATTGTTGCTGAATGCTGCGTGATGCAGATACTGTGATGGATCGTGGCTGATGATGGTTACAGAATAGCATAGATTCATTTTTGTGAAGCATGTGTTCAGAAGTTGTTAAATGGAATTAAAAGGTTTGGAGTAATTGATTTCTTGCTAATTTGATGCGCTTAATTGCTAGAATAATTGAAGAAGATATTCAGATCGGACACAAACTAGTTAAGCACCATATCAATTAGCATCAACTATACCTGCATGATAACCTTGGATCAAAATATCTGAAATTCGATCCGAATCTACCGGTGATTTTTCTGAAAACCCAGATCCAGGTAAAATATGATTGTACGTATTTTTCCCTTAACTGCACAAATAAATCATAAAAGTCAATTACCATTTTAACTTTTCACCTTGTACCTGGCCCAATTTTAAGTACCTTTTATCCTAGTGTGTTGGATTATAGACGATCAATGGTCGTAATCAATTCCAAGCACAGAAAAAAGCTCTCCAATCCTAGGGTTAACAGTATCTCTAGAAAATCAGGGACCAAAACTCCAAACGGAAATTTTGGAATTTAAAAAGTTTTTTTTTCTGAATTTGAGGATATGTTTACCAAATTTGTTTGAATTCATTTTTTGCAAGATTTGTTTGAATTTATGACTTGTTTTTACCAAATTTATTTGAATTCTGACTTGATCAATTTGAACTCGTAGTTATAATTAGTCGAGCTGAGCTAGGCTTTTAGCTCGTAAGCTTAACTATCCAACTTGCTATCTGCTCGCTTTTTTCAATAGCACAAAAAAAATTCACCACATTTTTATATACTTAGTGCTCTTCTTAACTACTGTATAGTCTTTTATTTACATCCAAATATTTGTATTTAGTGGGTTCTATTTATTATTACGTAATATACAATAAGATGGTGAATTTAAAATTATAAAGGTTGATATAAGTGAGATATATTACTCGTTAACAAATCGGCTTGCAAGCCGAACATGGCTAGGCTTTCAACTTATTAAGTTTAACGAGTTCAACTGATAGTTGGCTCGTTTAAACAATAAACTAAAACAAGACGAGATAGCTCATTATCCACCCTTAGAGAACCGATAGAAATTTTAACCCGTAATCGTGAACCATAGTTGATCCTTAGCCAACCTCGATCCTGTGAATTTACTAGCTCCAAAACTTGCTGACAGTAGCTAGTCACCCTGCAGCTGTCATGCATATTTACCCTGTGGAAAATGCCGATTTAATTTGTCTGCGAACTGTTGTACTGATAATATCTTCGTATTATTTCATCGAGTTTGCACTAGCAAATAGCAATCATGCAGGTTTTCGACTGGACAAAGTCCGAAGCGTGACATATCTTCCATCCGATTGGAGAATCCACATTCTAGGGTTTGGATAAGGGGGGCAGGTACGGAGGATTCTCGTGTCTGTCTCCGTCTTCTTCTTAGGCCTCATGGAGTGACATCGACCTTTATCCTCATCCAGCCAATGACGATGGTCTTCTTTCTTCTTGCTGATCACTACTAGAGAGTAGCACAGTGCTTTTTTTTTCTGTCTCTCTCTTTGGGATGAGAAGAGAAGAGAAGAGTGGAGATGGGATTTGATCCATTGATTGCCCGGTCATGTAGTAGAGATGCGCTAATCGATCGTGCCGAACCGAACTTATCCTCCACATAAAGTGTACTGCGTAGGATGATTCTCTATCTCAAACAGTGAAACTGATTAGTGCAAAAGGAGAACTGAATCAGCATGTGTTTACTTGGTTAAAAAGGTCAGCTTGAGCCCGCCGTTACAAGGGAATTTGTGGTGATAATACCATGGGAAGAGGTGGAAAGTTAACCAAAAGAAGAGGCTGGTTTACACACTTTTCCAGCTATCTACGAGGTGATTAATTCGATAATTTCCCTTTCCTTTTGGGAGAGAGAGATAAGATGCAGATGAACACAACAAGGATACTCTCCTGAAAAAGAAACCATACATCAAGCATGATTTACATCTAGAGCCTTTTGTTGTCTCTCAATTACACAGCACACACATCACATCTTGTACTAGTACTAGTAATCTAGTAGAAACCTGGTATCAGAGCCAGTAACAAATTTAACAGCAAAAAGTTCAACGTGCATCACACGCATGGGCACATGGTAACTAGTCAGAGTAAATACAGTCGTAAAGATTCGCGAGAATCGAAGGCAGCAAAGAACAGCGGGCGCGGGGGAGGATATGCGGACCGTAACGTCAACGGGATGCGGCGAACCGATTCCGTGTCGGGCGTGTAGAGATTGCAGGGATGTGCGCGGTGAGTGTTGGCCGCGTCACCCCGCATCGGCAGCGTACGCGTGTCCGGGTCCCCGCGTGGGCCACCGGAGCGGACGGCCTCCGTCTCTCCTCCTCTCGCCCCACTCCCAAAAAGGAGTATCTTATCTCCAATCTAGCCAGCCAAGTAGCCAACCCAGCCAGCCAGCCACCTTGGACTCCTCTCCTCTGTCTCTCCAGTCTCCACCCAACCAACCGCGCAGCGCTCGTTGATTTCTCGCCGGAATCGATCGGCGCTTGCAGCACCGCGCGCGCGAGTACGAGTGTGCCTCGTGCGCAGGCGGGCTGGCTGACTGGAGTGGCTGGGCGTTGGGATCGCGTCGTCTGCTGCTGCCGTGCTACACGGCTGCGGGTAGGAGATTGCAACGAGCGAAACAACAATTTTTGTCCGCTTACCGAACGGAACGAGGGGGTGGGCTAGTAGCCTAGTAGGGGACCGTGAGAGGTTGAATAACAACAACAGAGTGGGGCTCGACTGGGGGAATGCGGCCGAACTTGGATAGGCAGTAACCAGATTGACGAGACACTAAGCACTATGATAGTTACAAAGAAGATATTGAGCACTAACGTCTCGATCGATCGCTTCCGTCTTCCCAGCTGTTTTTCTAGCTGATTTTTTTTATGAAGAAGATACATAGTACTAGTAATTATTAAGGAACAAACTTATAGGCCTTCTTTTGGATAGTGTAAGAGAAGCCATGTATGCTCACCATACTGATTCAGTGATTCTTACTCACGTTCCACCTCCTTCTCAAAATGTATGCTACCTAATACAAGATGAAACCACCTAGTACTATCAAATATAGATAGGTTGTGTGTGCGCATGTTGTGAGTAGTTGTGGTTGTACCTTGTTTCTAAAAAGAGTATCATCGTATATTGATTATTTGTACCCCCTCTATCTTAAAACACTATTTGGTGCATAGGTAAAAAGATACTACTTCTATACCAAAAAAGTCCAATTCTATAAATTAATCTAGACAAATACATATCCAGATGTATCCATGGGATTGGATTATTTTTTTTTCAGAGATATTATTCTTTTAGTTCACTGTCTAGGTTATTAAAAAACACTCTTTTTAGGATGGATGAAGTAGAAATAAGTACGAGTGAACAACAACAGGCACTCTCAATCCAACCTCACGCAATTATGATATCCTTACAATTGTTGTGTGTGCGTGCGTGTTTTGAGTGGATGCGCTTGTACTTTGTGATAAAAAGAATATCATATATTGATTATTTGTACTCCCTCTATCCTAAAACAATATATATATCTGGTGCATAGGTAAAAATATACTATCTCTGATCGAAAAAAGTCCAATTCTGTAGATTAATCTAGACGAGCACATGTCTAGATGTATTCCTGGATTAGACTCTTTTTATAGAGAGAGCATTCTTTAGTTCACCGTCTAGGTTTATATTAAAAGACACTCTTTTTAGGATGGATAGAGCAGAAGATAAGTACGAGTGAGCAACAACAGACACTCCCAATCCAACCTCAGGCAATTATAATATCCTTACAATTAATGCATCATAATATGAAGGTCAATCATGGAAATGTCTCTTGGATGTAGTGTAATAAGGAAATATTTATAGCAGGCATTGCACCATCAACCAAATCACATCTTCCTCTATAGACTTGTTTTTTTAAACAGTATTCAACAAATACTAATACACAAACCGTTATATTTCTGGATACTTGTGTTTTTAAAGCACGTTCAAAAGACTGATCCGGTATATTTTGATACTAACAAAGTTACGATAAGCATCCAGAAATTGGATCGGCATAATTTTAAGATTAACGAAGTCATCACATATATCAAAAGACTAATACTGCATATTTGATATTGATAAGACACCAGAAACATCTCACTATCAACAGATACGTCGTCTAGCATTGAAAGAACAATTATCTACAAATACAAGCACCAGTATCAAATCTATGACTTGAACATGAGTGAGCAAATTTCACCACCAAAAATATAACTATCTAAGCTACAATCATTTCCCTTACAGACTTGAGATTCTGATGTCACTATTTATTAGTTCTCTATTACTCTCATTTTTTCATATCGTAAATGCATTTACCAAGGTAAAATCCTAATGTCCATGTTCACGCAAGTACGAACGTGTCGTAGTTGAAATTTTGTGAGATTCAGCTTGTGCTAAGGAGGCAAACTCGTGGATATGCACGCGTACGTGGTGATTTGTCATGTATGCCTCCTGTGATTGACCAATAAGCAAAACGCATTTTGTACAGCCGAGATTTGGATCCTTCGCGGATGCACGGAATCATTTTCCACCGTGCCGGACAAGTGGAACACTGACAGGTCCTTGGAGCGTTGCATGCAGACACGCACCCCCCACAAAAACCCAAAATCTACTGCACCATCCGGCTTTGGAGCGTTGCATGCAGCCGTCAAAAATCCCCCTCTCAAAACCAATCGCCCAACCGATGGGCAGGCTGCGCCTGCGCTTCGCCGCGAGACCAGGGAATCGAAGCCGCAGGGGGAAGAATCCACCAAGGATTATTCCAACACACACGCAAGCTTGCCATTATCTAAAAACGCAAGCCACCAAATACTAGTACAAAAACGAAGCTAAGACACGCAAGGACCGCATGGTAAAACTTCTCCACACATAGGGTCCTTATCGCAAAAAAATATATGGGTGATATGGGCTTGGAGTGTGAAATTGGGAAAGGTTAGGGGGTGTTTTGCATGGGCGTGAGAAGCGGTAGATCGACATCGCTTGCCCGCTCCCAGGTCCGCGAGTTTCTCGCGGTGGACGGACGAGACGGACGCGACGTTAGGAATCGGCAACGCATCGCGCCCACCCACCCCACGCGCCGCGCGGTCTCGCTTCGCCTCCGCCTCCGCACCCCGAGAGAGAGAGAGAGACGAACAAATCCTGCGGTCCAGCTCGCAGATTCCCACCTCCCCCTCTATATATCGCCGCGCAGCTTCCAGATCCCCCTCACCCACCACCACCACCGCCTTTCTCCTTCTCCTCCGTTCCAATCCGCGACCTTCCTCCAGTTCTTCTTCTTCTTCTTCTTCTTCTTCTTGTTCTTGTTGTTGCGAAGATTCGAGAGAGAGGGAGAGAGAGAGAGTTTGTTGTTGTTGTGCGTGAGAGGTTGTGTATATGGGGCTGGACGTGGGGGAGATTGGGATGGGGCTGGATTTGAGCCTGGACCTGAAGATGTTCGCGGCGAGGAGCGCCGTGAGGATGGCGGCGGCGGCGGCCAAGGAGGTGACGGGGGTGGAGGCTTGCATCCGGAGCCTCGAGGAGGAGCGCCGCAAGATCGAAATGTTCAGGCGCGAGCTCCCGCTCTGCGCCCGCCTCCTCGCCGACGGTGAGAACAGAGCTTGCTTTAATTCCTCCCCGGTTTTCTTTCGGATTCCGTCGCTGGTTTTTCTGACGTTTGGTGGTGTCGGTTGCAGTGATCGAGCTGATGAAGGAGGAGGCCGGGAAGAGGAGGAAGGACGGGGACGCCGCCGCCGCCGCCGCGGAGGCGAAGGCGGAGGACGGCGATAAGACGAAATGGATGAGCACCGCGCAGCTCTGGGTGGACAGCCGCGGGAGCGATGCCGATTCCGAGGTAGACGAATCATTCATTTCCATGTTTAATATAGTTTGTTTGTGATTCCTATCCCTGTTTGATTTACACTATTTTGAGGTTTTGATTTTTATTGAAACGGGTCTTTGTTTTCGATTTCAGAATGACCGACGGAGTGGGAGCACATCGCCGGCGTCGAGGTTACTCGGCGGCGCGGAGGAGTCGTCGTCGAGGGCCGTCGCGCCACCGCCGTACTTTAGGAGGGAGGAAAGGCTGGTTCTACGACCTGCTATGCCGTTGCTGCCTCCGGCAGCTCACAGGTCGCCTCCTCCGGGGGTTGCGGCTGCCGCCGCCGGCGATGACCACCGGCACGTTGTCACGACAAGCTTTGCCCCCGCTGTGCCGTCACCCGTCCCGGCGGCGCTTAGCTTGCAGACTCAGGCGCAGCAGCAGCAGCAGCAGCAGGCGAGGAAGTCGAGGCGGTGCTGGTCGCCGGAGCTTCACCGGCAGTTCGTCGCCGCCTTGCAGCAGCTCGGTGGCCCCCAAGGTATATATATATATACATGGTCGACCATCATTTTCACCTTCCATAATTTACAAAGATCACCGGAAATCCTCATATCGAGTTGTTCCACCATGATCGCAGTTGCTACTCCAAAGCAGATCAGGGAGGTGATGAAGGTTGATGGGCTCACCAACGACGAAGTGAAAAGCCATCTCCAGGTGAGCAAACACCCCTCATTTCAGTAACCATTTCTTGAAACAAATTAATTCTCGCTTCCTAATTCATTCATTTCATTATTACATATATTGCTTGTGGATACTGATTTGGATCATGTCATGCAAATATTCTCAGAAGTATCGGCTGCACAACCGGAAATCACCAGGCACAGCTTCAGCGAGCCATTCGATTGTACTTGTTGGTGATCTCTGGGCTTCTCAGGAAGTAAGCTGCTCGCAATCCGGATCCCCTCAAGGTCCCCTTCAGCTCTCCGGGTCAGGGGTGGCCGTCTCGGCGGCCACTGCCGGCGACAGCTGCTGCGAGGACGATGACAAGTCGGAAGGCTATGTCCGAAAATGATCGAAAGATCGCGCTCGTGGAATCTTGCTAGACAGAGAGGTAGATTGATGATTTTTCGGCTTGCGCATCGATGAAAAATTGCAATAATGGATTCAGAAACTCTGAGAGGATGGTAGTGTTGGCCATGTATACAGGGAAGATTGAGCTGTTGAGAGCTCAAGTGATGAACTGATCATGAGCTGGGTTGTTGTGGAATTGTAGATGAAGAGCTGGTACCACCCATGAGGCTTGGAAAGTGTCGGGCAGATCCCAAATTTTCGCCCTGAGATTTACATACATATATACATAAATATATACCAGATTCGCATATTGTCGTTTTTTCTTGTGATGAACTGATGATCAGTGATCATAGTGTGATGAACTTGCTACGCTTAGGTGAATAAAAATGTTGCTTTTTTCCTCTCTGCGTTCAGTGAAGCTCAAGCTGTTGCAGTTAGGTTATTGCAATGCATGTGGCTGCCATTAAGTAGATATTTCACAACGGATTGCCAAACTGTAATCCGGCCAGATGAAAAGTTGTTAACCTGTTAGTTTTCTGATGTTTAGTCCTCTGTTGCGGAAAACTCACCAGTAACACCAAATACAACTGTGAACAAACCAAAGTTCCTTGAACAGGGTGAATCAAGAACCAAGAACATCACTGCTGGTCTATGTGATCAGCGGTTCTGACAGAAAGCTACGTTTTTTAATATTGCAATCTCAATTTTCTCCTTTGAATTGCAATCTCAATTTTCTCCTTTGAATTGCAATCTCAATATTTTTTTATACAAAATCTTATGCAGAATTGCTTACACCACCCTGACAAGCTTGCTCAAACCTACAAGGAGATTAAAACCCCCACTGCAAATTCTAGACCATCCATGAGCTGGATACCCTGCATAGATTCCACGATAAGTTGCACGTCGTTCTCATATGCATGCCCTAGCTAGCATTGCTATCCTTGCGAGTCAACAACTATTAATTACTCTTATACCTCTGACCGTCCGTGCTTATCCGTTGATTAGTTTAATACTAATCCGAAGGGCTAATTGGCAAGTTGCCTCCCTTTGAGCTTGTGTGGAGTATATGAGTTGGCCTGCTGCTTGGCGTGAGATTATCTCCACGTAATTATATGCAGCAGAATTAGTTTTTCTCTGCTGCTTTAATTTTTGTCCGTCCAATTTGGCACATGAACTGAATTTGCCTCCTGTTTATCTGAATTTTTTTTATTGATCCTGCCTGTCTCACTGTGCTCGCAGCCTGCGAATATTCTTGCTGTTGCTTGCAGCATCTTCTGCGTCCTTTTCGCTGTAAGATGAGTGCGCGGTGAGCTGCTTTCAGGCTCGTGATAAGCTTGTTTAAACGCCGGTTTTGATTGCCATTTGCCCTAATTAATCGGCTTCTCGATCCTGCGATGGACGCGTGTGCCCTTTCCATGTTCGGTGAACCGATGACTGAATATTCTGGGTTCTTTTTCTTTCTTTGCTGTTCTGCAAAGAGAGCTAATAATCGATCGATCGGGAACAACTATGACTTCTTTTTTCGTTGTTTTTTGGTGTTCTGTTATCGCTGACTCTGATTCTGCTCTGAAGAATCATGGAGGATGGAGTTGTGTTTGAGCTCACATCCCTACGTGATTTTCTCTGTGCACAATTTCAATATAAGCTGTTGCTGAAATGTAAACGCATAAAGAATCTGACTACAGTTTGGTGTCTCCGCTTGACATGTTCCATTTTGCCACGTTTCACAGAAATGGCTCCTTTCTTTTTGTGAGAGAGATACTGAAATGTCTCTTTGCTTCTTTTTTATTTTTTTGAGATGGAGAAATGGCTCATTTCTAAAGGTTTTGATTGGGTATTGGATGACCTGGCGAGTTTGGGAAATGAATTTAGTGATAGTTTCTAGTTGGATTTTTCTATGGTCTGTTGGTGAGTAGCAATGTAGCATTATGGTGGCAAAACCAATTATATAGGATGGGCTGATCCATAATGATGTCTGGGCTGGACGTACAATTGGGCTGAGAAAGGATTCAGCCCACATCCACGGGATACTTTGCCATCTTTGCCTCCCCCTGACCCCTTTAAAGAATCATTGGAGAAGATCAGAATGAATCAGCATACTCCTCCGTTCCACAACCATGCCTAGCAAGATCAAAATCTTACCTTTACCCGCTCGAGCGAATCAAATCGATAATTTGATGTACAACAACGCTGGTTCATGAATGATGGATGGCATTGGCCACTAGCAAGGGACAACCCAAAAGAAGGGTCTGCACCCTCATCCTATTAACGGCATAGGAAATTTAAAAGGAAAGAAACCAGACAGTGTTCCAACACAAGAAATTTTCAATGATAGTCCTAGTGACGAAAACCAAGAAGGAGGCCAAAACTTGAACCCTAGCAAAAAGCAAAACGACTCTTAGAGCTCATCCTTTAGCTTTATTTTTTCTTGTACAATTCTTTTCATATTTATACAACAACATTTACTCATACTATAGTCAATGAAACTAGCACACTCTATGTGCTTGTTCATTAAAAAGCATTCAATACAAGTACTTGTTACAAGTAGATATTTTTAAGAATCATGGGGCTGTAAATAAATCAACAATTCTTTTTAGATGAAGAGGGAATTATATTTATCACTAAGAATAAGGAGTACATTCTTGAGCAATTATTTGATCTACACAAAAAGGAAATTTCTCTCGCCAAACAACAAAGTGTCTTAAACATTTCGCCAATTGTGGAAGCTCATGGGCAGCTCTAAGTCACAGGGAATTGGGAACACCGTTCCGAATCGAGGAATGAGAACTATGCGAAACTTTGTCCTGAATAAGGATGGGTTGTTGTTCTAGTACGAGGGAACGATGGAGGGACAAGAGGATGATACGAGGGAGGAACGAGCTACAATGGAGCAAAAAAGATGGGAAGGGCAATCCAAAATTTTCAAACAAAATTCACCGCTCCAAGGTACAAGTGTCGCTTTTGCTCCTTCGCTGCTCACGGCCGTTGCGCCGATGTGGGAAGGGGAGGATGGAGAAATAGAGGGGCACCATGCATCGTAGCTTCTTTTCTTCCTCCATCTCTATGTGTGGCAACATAGTGCTGAAGCCATCATGTTGGTCCCACCGTTGCATCGAGCCATCTGCCATCGTGTTGTTGGCTGTGTATGGCAAAAAAATAAAAGGAGCACGAGGGAATCAAACTAGGAACATGTTTCTCAATTTGAAATTGGTATACCGTTACGGATTATCGTTCCAAAAAACTAGGAGCAGGTTTCACCTATCGTTCTGTAGTTTTAGAAAAGGTATACCCCTCTCGTTCCATGTTTTTGGAAGATGGCATCCCGTGTTCCTCGTTCCATTTCCTCGATCCGGAAACTTTTGTGACTTAGGGGCAACAAATTATGTTCCTTCTGCATGGTTCAGTAGGAGAAATCCGGTAACTTATCTGCAAACGTAAGAATGTCTATGATGATGGTTGTCCGTGATAATGGCACTGTTGCTAAGATAATGTAGATTAACCTAGAGGATATATGTACTGACCGAAACAATATACCCAGTAACGGACACATGATTTATTAGTTAGGTATTCACTCCACAATTGTAGAGATTTGATGTTTGGTGGATTAGGTTTTAGAGGATTTGAGGCAGTTGGCTACTTGACTACATATATTATGAGCCAGGAGGAGGAGTTGATTTGTTGAGAAAAAAAGTCCAAAGTGCAGTATTAAGTATAATTTGTGTGTGTGTGTTTCTGTGTCTTTGTGTGTTTGCTGTTGTGTGTTTTTTGTTCTGTGTGTGTGAAACCTACACATATTAATTTCTTTTCATGAATTGTTTTGGGTATTGCCACGAATACAGGGAATATACTCCCTGTTCGTCATTGATTGTACCACTGTCTTTAAAAAAATGAGAGCGGCATGACGACAAAAACAATCTAAAAATGAAGCACTGAACATCAGTAGTGACGGAAGTACAACGAACCAAAGATAGCTCGTGCCATCTATCATGGAAAATACGACATTAATATAAGAACTGGCGCACAAACTAAAAATGACACATCACGCATCAATAGTGATGAAGGACACATACCCAAAGGATAGCTCGTGCCATATATCATGCAAAATATGTCTCAAATCGAGGGCAGCGTGAAAAATAAAAACAATCTAAAAATGATACACATCAGTAATGATGGAAGGACAAAGCGCCAAAGGGTAGCTTGTGCATAATTGAAAATACAACTTTGGTATAAGAACCAACACACCAAACTAAAGATGATGCATCGGACATTAGCAGTGACGGAGGGCAAATAACCAAAGGATAGCTTGCACCATCCATCGTGCAAAATACGTCTTTCAGATAAAAAATATTGAGCCTTTTCAAGAGTCGTAAAGCATTAATATAAAAGAGAATAAGAAAAAAGTGATATAAAAGCCCTTGTAAATAACTCTATTTTATTTTGTTTAATAAAAATTACACTGCTGGGCAAAGCCCTGGAAGTAGTTTAACTAAAAAAAGACCTATGAATGATGCATCGGACATCAGTAGCAACGAAGGACAAATAGCTCAAATAACATGTGTCATATGTTACGTAAAGTATGACTTTTGGTACCATAACCGACACAACGATGATATAATCTAATGATGGGTTTTCATTTTCACCAAATTCCAAAGGTGGTAAAACCTCAGGTGCCAAATTTGCTACCTCTAAAGATTATACTTTCTCAAATCGAGGATGGCTTGATAAATAAAAACAATATAAAAATAATGCACATAAGTAGTGATGGAAGGACAAAGTGCCAAAGAGTAGCTTGTGTATCATTGAAAAATACAACTTTGGTATAAGAACCAATGCACAAACTAGAGATGATGCATCGGACATCAGCAGTGACGAGGAGCAATAGCCAAAGGATAGCTTGTGCCATCCATCATTCAAAAATATGTCTTTCACATAAAAACCGATGTATCCCTTGAGTTTTTTCAAGAGTCGTAAAACATTAAGAAAAAATAGAATAAGAAAATGTGATATAAAAACAACATAAGAATGGTGCATCAAACATTAGTAGTAACGAAGGATAGATAATCAAAATAGCATTATGTAAAGTATGACTTTTGTACCATAACCGACACACCGAGGATATAATTTGGCGGTGGGTTTTCATTTTCACCAAATTTCAAAGGTGGTAAAACTTCAGGTGCCAAATTTGGTGCCTCCAAATGTTACACTTTCTCAAATCGAGGGTTGCCTAATAAATAAAAACAATCTAAAAATAATGCACATAAGTAGTGATGGAAGAATAAAGCCCCAAAGGATAGCTTGTGTATCATTGAAAATAACTTTGGTATAAGAACCAACGCGCAAACTAAAGATGATGCATCGGGCATCAGCAGTGATGAAGAGCAAATAGCCAAAGGATAGCTTGCACCATCCATCGTGCAAAATACGTCTTTCACGTAAAAACCGATGTATCCCTCCTTGAGCCTTTTCAAGAGTTGTAAAACATTAAGATACAAGAGAATAAGAAAACGTGATATAAAATCAACTTAAGAATGGTGCATCAAACACAAGTGGCAACGGCGTAAAGTATGACTTTTGGTATCATAACCGATGCACCGGGAACATAATCTGGCGGTGGGTTTTCATTTTCACCGAATTTTGAAGGTGGTAAAACCTCATGTGCTAAATTTGGTACCTCTATAATATTTTGATGGAAATAAACTCCATAGTATAACTGATAATACATCAACTTAAAACAGGCCAATTTGGTACCTCTGTGATGTAAACAAACTCACCATATATATACATATACATACACATACACACACACATATATATATATGGGAACATATCCTACGCACACAAGTTTCCCGTGCATACCAACTAGCAAATATCACAAAAAATTCTGAAAAAAATTGGACACATACTTCCAATAGTATTACACATACATGTGAAATCTTATCTTCAAATTCATTATATTTTAGCCGTAATAAAAAGATAAAATTCTGACAGATTTTTGTCCTCAAGACCGTCAGAATTTTGTCTTTTTTATTATGGCTAAAATATAACGAATTTGAAGATAATATTTCACATGTAGGTGTAATACTATTGGAAGTATGTGTTCAATTTTTTCATAAATTTTGGTGATATTTGCTAGTTGGTGTGCACGGGAAACTTGTGCGCATAGGATATGTTCCCTATGTGTGTGTGTATATATATAAAAATAAATAATGTATATATATATATATATATATATATGATGAAGTGAAAACATTATTTCCAAGTCAGAGATATCATAAATAAACTCCATTGTATAACTCGCACTCTAATTATGCATTTAGGCGGTTTCCATTTGCTTGAAAATCAAGATGGCCATTTTTAGGCAAGTGGGAACAATAATACATCATTAATCTCCAGCAGTCTCAGACAGGAACTACTACTCTTCTGCACCCATTTATGACTACAAAACCAAAAGATGACGTCCATAGATAAAAATAAAAGCCACTTTATAAAGAGCCCTAGCGATAGCAAAGCAAAGCACCGAAACGGAAGCAATAAGAAGACGAGAGAAATATTAGAAGCTGAGTGTATTACCCTTTCTCTCTACTGGTCGGCCAGTGTCACCACCACACCAACTCAACTCGTCGAGGAGAGAGAAGGGGACGCGAGGAGGAGGAGGAGGGTGAGCTCGTCGCCGATTCGGGCGGGGGGAGAGGGGGGCGCGCGGAGGGGAGCCACCGCCTCGGGTGGCCGAGGCCTTGGAAGCCGCAGGTAGCTGGAACCCCCTTGCCGTCGCCGGCCATGGCAGCGGCGGGGGCCGGGGCGGGGGCGCCGGATCGGGCGGCGCTGACTGTGGGCCCGGGGATGGACATGCCGATCATGCACGACAGTGACCGGTACGAGCTCGTGCGCGACATCGGCTCCGGCAACTTCGGCGTCGCCCGCCTCATGCGCGACCGCCGCACCATGGAGCTCGTCGCCGTCAAGTACATCGAGCGCGGGGAGAAGGTACGGCCGCTGACCCCCTCTCTTCCCTTTCTAGCTTCGATTTGGCGCTGGTTGAGTGATCGATTCGACCTGGTGTGCCCAAACGTGTGGCCGATTTTGGGGCCCTCGTTGGTTTGATCGGCGTTGCGCCTAGGGGGGCCTGTACGATCCGAACCGTGCTGGGTTTGTGGTGAGTCATGCGGCGCTGTAGTATGTGGTGTTCCGTGGATTAGGGATTCATGTCTTCAATAGTTCAGTGCGAGGAGTGAATTGCTTACTTTAGTGTTTTATGACCCATTGTGATTATTGCATGTAGTTATTGATATCATTTTCATTGGATATGTATAATTGTGTAGTATGCTTGAGCTCTATTGCTCTAGTTCTGTTTGCGTGTAGATTTTGTTTAGATATGCCGTAATTAGGGCTTTAGGGCTAACCAAGCATCAGTCATCCACCACCGCAGTACACCAAATCAAATGCAAAGTCACTCGAATTCACCATTGAATAACATCAAATTGAATTATACCAACATGGAAAACAGAGCAAATTCACAAACGAAGACCTATAGTTTGGTCTTGAACTCACATTATATATATGTACTTTTTTGTTTTATGTGCATTTAGTACATACGGTGTTTAAGAGCAGAAACGTGTGGATATAGTGACGTTCATGGTGGTGTGGTTGTTGAAAATTGCAAAGTTAGGCGGCTTTGATAAATCCCCAACAAGTTTATTTTCATAGCATATACCCCTGCAAAAAGTTTCTTGTTTTGAAATGCCCACCTAACATTTTCTGTATGTCTAAAGAACAGTAAATAACAAATAAATAAAATCGATCATACTGCTTTTGTGGTATTGTCATCTTGACCCGACAAAACTGCCTCCAATAATCATGAATGGTTTGATGCTAAATGAATGATCCCCTCAGGGCCTGTTTTTTTCCCCGTGAATAGCTGAATGATTTTGTGATATCACTATTCGAGGGAAAAAACAAATGAATTAACTATTATAAAGCTGAAAAATAGATTTAAAACATTTTTAAAGAAATTCATATATAGAAAGTTCTTTTTTGCGAAAAAACACACTGTTTAGGAACTTGGGAAGCATGTCGTGTTAATCCATTCTTCCATTCCATTCTCAATCCATGAATATTTTATCAGCCATGTTGGTCCAAGTGCTTGTAGGTACCAGACCACATATATGGTTGATCCCAGTGTGATTAATGCAGATGGTAAAAGAATCCCTACTAACTGTTTTCTAGTCAAATAAATTTATGATCAATGGACCCTATAATCCTTATAGTAACTCTTGTCACTTCAATTCATTAATAATGTGTTCTTATGACTTCGAGCCAATCCAGCTTCCTCCATCCCTACTCAATGGATTAATAAAAATTAGGCATATTTCATCTAGAAATCCTGGAAAAAACATCCGTGTAAAGCCAAGAATTTCTCCCTAAATTATTCTGCTCTAAGGAGGTCACATCTTTTGGTGTTTATCTGTTAACTCATACTTGATATTCATAGCATAGATTGGAATGCTGAGTATGGTTCTTAATCAAAATTCTAGATCATTAAGTGGCAAAAGAGCTTGTGTCAAGTTCTAGATTGTAAGAGATTTTGGTGTTGTTTGTTTGTTTAGGGAAATAATCTCTAGACAACCTATTAAGACCCAACCTTAATTGGTGTGTTGTGAATACATTATAATGTTCCACATGTATTTTGTTTATTACTTATTTTGTTTATTCTCTTGTACAGATAGATGATAATGTCCAGCGTGAGATTATAAATCACCGATCATTGAAACATCCTAACATTATTAGGTTTAAGGAGGTAAGTCAGGATCTTCATGATGATCATTCTCTAGTTCACCATTCAATATTTCCCATCAAAAATAACTTCTCTATCATGTATCTACAGGTTATTTTAACCCCAACTCATCTTGCTATTGTCATGGAATATGCCTCTGGTGGTGAGCTTTTCGAGAGAATTTGTAAGAATGTGCGGTTCAGTGAAGATGAGGTACACGCCATCTCCCTGGTGCATCCTCTTTCTTGATGCATCTTTCTTGTGTGACATATTGATCGCACTAAATGCATCAGCCTGATTCTACTTTCTAGGCTCGCTACTTCTTCCAGCAGCTTATCTCGGGAGTCAGCTATTGCCATTCAATGGTATTTCTTATTACAATGATTTTCTTTCATCTGATTGTTATTCACTAAGGCCTCGTGATAAGCTGAACCATCTTACTTTCTCCATTTTCAAGCAAGTATGCCACCGTGATTTGAAATTGGAGAACACACTGCTGGACGGAAGCCCTGCTCCACGCTTAAAAATATGTGACTTTGGCTATTCTAAGGTACTTAGCTAACGTTTCTATAATACATTATGGAAGTCTGTTTTCAGAACAATTCACTAATCACCATAGGTAAATCCATAATGCTGTTTTCAGAAAAATTCACTAATCACCATAGGCAAAGTCAGTGGGCCAAATTTTGATATGTGTAAATTTCATTTGCTTACAATACATTATATTGGCATTACTTTAGGACATTATCTGGTTTACTCTAATAAGCAAATGATAAAAGAAAATCTTTTTCTGCAGTCTTCAGTTCTCCATTCACAACCAAAATCCACTGTAGGAACCCCTGCTTATATTGCTCCTGAAGTTCTGTTGAAGAAAGAATACGATGGCAAGGTACATGACTTATTAAACTTGTTGATTTAATCCCCGAGAGCAGTACCTTTGGGAGGACTATAGCTTTTCGTCTTGCATTGTTTTTTGACAAACATACACAATCAGTATTCAGGGAGTTGTTTGGTCCCCTGTTTTCCTGCATTCTGTATTTTCAGTGAAGTACCACCAAAATGCTCTAGAAGTTCACAATAAGCTGAGAAAAATTTACCCATTTTGTCAAGATTATGTGCCAATCATTTGGCCAAGTTTATCATGTGGTGAGGTCTACATTGGTGAAATGGTTTCCCCTTTTTCTTGTCATTCAAGTATTCAGGATTTTTTCCATTGTGATTGATACACTGGTCCTTTCCTGGGATGACCACTGAATATGTTTGTTGGTATGCTCTGTTTTAACGTCTGAAAGTGGAGATGCTGTGCATACCAGTGTTTCTAAAATTTGTAAAAACTGGTTACTATTCTACTCCCTCCATCACAAAACCTGGCTGGGAACCATCCAGAAATTATCTGGTCTTGACTGATTTCTGTTTTAATATAGTGCCACTGGTGAGATGAATTGAGTGTTTCGTAGAACTCAGGGTAACGTAGGACCTACAGAAGTGTTCCCATTACTGATAACCTCTTAGTGTAGAATCTTGGCTCATACTGATATATTATTTATACTGAAACAGACTGCTGATGTATGGTCCTGTGGTGTGACTCTATATGTTATGGTAGTTGGTGCATATCCTTTCGAGGATCCAGAAGAGCCTAAGAACTTCCGTAAAACAATTCAGGTTATATAATTTATTTTCTTATTTATCTTGCTTTGTTTACATTGGAGCACTTTTTCATCCTTGGTTCTCTGTGACAAGCTGATGTTAGTGTCATTTTTGTGCAGCGTATCTTGAATGTTCAGTACTCGATTCCAGAAAACGTGGACATATCTCCAGAGTGTAGGCATCTAATTTCGAGGATTTTTGTCGGCGATCCGTCTTTGGTGAGTCCTTGCATGTTGTACTCCGTAGTAATTAGGCTTCAGATGCACATCCTGTGATGTGCTTCCTTATTTTGCTGAATCTTTATCTGATCCTTCGGGGATACTGAGAGTTGTGTGCGTGCACGCGTGTGATTAACACTTGTGTGTGCATGCGTGTGTGTGTGTGTTGTGCGTGTGCGTGTGTGATTAACACTTGTGTGCGTGTGCGTGTGCGTGTGTGTGTGGCTGTGTGTGTGCGTGTGCGTGTGGCTGTGTGTGTGTGATTAACACTAAAAATACCTCTACCTCCCAAGGATTGTAGAAAACCTCAGTGCTTATGTCATTGGTGTGCATGTGTTCTGTTCCATCATATAGGTAAGGGTATCATACCTCCCAAGGACCGTAGAAAACCTCAGCGCTCGTGCTGTTGGTATGCATGTGTTCTTTCCCATCATATAAGTTAGGAAATGGACTTGTGGTACTAGTGGTTCTACCCAGTGCCTTTTGTATTTATATGCTCTAGGGCCTAGGCTATTGATAGAATTGTTTGGCATACTACAGCTACTCTAAGTGAATCTTATTACTATAGGTCTGTGACATGGCACCATATTGACAAAAAAAAGGGTTCGTCTGGTAGTAGGATGGCTTTGATGTAGACCTAGTATTCCTATAGTTAGCTCTACACTGTCAACTGTTTTGCTATTCTTCTCTCTGCACTGTCAACGGTTTATTTCTATTCTTCTTCTACTTACCATATTCGTGTTAATAGTATTTTTTAAGATTATTCGTGTTAATAGTTGATGTAATTGTTAATCATAATAAATGCATTTCAAAATTTTGGTACATTATTTTCATGGCGCTTTTGATGATGGCAAATGCAGAGGATAACAATCCCGGAAATACGGAACCATGGCTGGTTCTTGAAGAACCTTCCTGCAGATTTGATGGACGATGATAGTATGAGCAGCCAGTATGAGGAACCTGATCAGCCAATGCAAACCATGGATCAGATCATGCAAATTTTAACTGAGGCCACCATACCACCTGCTTGCTCTCGAATAAACCACATCTTAACTGATGGACTCGACCTAGACGATGACATGGATGACCTCGATTCCGACTCGGATATTGATGTTGATAGCAGCGGCGAGATCGTCTATGCAATGTGAGTCATATCTCAGAGACTCAGATAGCTTGTCATCGAACAACAAGAGAACTGAAGGGGCAAGGGTCCCTGATGTGTACCATGTCAAAGTACTACCAGCCCGTTGTGAAAAGAATCGTTCTGTATTTTGCTTAGTTTCTTGCCGTGGAACCCCAGCGATGTTCCCTGGAACTCATGATGCTGTTGTAATTGAACTGGGGTTACTTCCCTGGAATAACAGCTTTCTTCCTCCCCCATTGCTGAGGCCTGGTTACCTTTAAGCTTCAACACATGTGTTACAAATGTGCAAGTTATTAATCCTGTTAATGTCTGAAATTTAGAGTCAGTTTTGGGTTTCAGTTTTACTGTACAGGTGGAGTAGCTGTGAACTCTTGCTATCACAATGCCTCTCGGTAATTCCCAGGGGAAGTTAACCTCAAAGAAGTTCTTTTCCCCTTCTTTGTTGTGTGTTATTCACTATTCAGTGTATGTATCGTCGTTTCTAGTTTATAGCACGTCATCTAAAAAACCTGAAGTGTCCGGCTCAAATTCTTACAGTATTAGTTCTGTACTGATCAGAAATCAGAGCTTACGTTCGTTTTTGCCTGCCGATATGTTCTGCCAGCAACATTTCGATAATTCAAGGCGCTGACAGTTTAACTTGCGAGAAAAATCTATAATTTGCCGAAGTTGGGTAACCTCTCATGCTTTGATAGTCACCACCATATACCACTGTAACCGCAAGTGCCTTTTTTTTTAACGAAACCGCAAGTGCCTTTGTAACATGAACTTATTGATGGCAAAAGATCAAATATACAATGTTATATGATGGCAACTCCTCAGAGACAAATTGCATGTGTCGGAAATCCATCAACCTTCAATGGCAACTCCTCAGATTAAGTATCTGTTTTTTTAAGGAGAATTATCTGTAGATATGCGGGCATGCTGCCCCTGCACAGCTGATGGGCCTCCTACCACCTCAAAGTTTCTGTTTGCTGGTACTGGGCCTTATTTATATTGGGCCAGATTTTGTCAGCCAAAGGCCAATTAGCTAATAAATCATTAGTATTCCACGGTTTCCATCCAAGAGTGTTTGACTCGGTCAACCCTCAATATAGCGAATCTTTGGCTGCCGCCAGTTGGGCGCCACGTCATGCAAAACTTGCAACAGATAGCGACAAAACTGAAGTTCTGGGGTACAGCACGCCAAGGCCCCACGAGAAAAGCACGGTGCACCGTACGTGTGCACCCAACTTATATGTACATACTCCGTATATATAACAGCATATTACTAGTAGTATTGTTTTTCATACCCCGTGTTCCAAATCTATAACAGCATTTAGTATTTGCTAATTTTAGCCTAAAAAACGTCGCATATTTTTAACAGGAGGGGTATGTACGTAATACCCCCATCCCAAAATAACTCCATTTTAGACCATATTACACATACAAATTCAAAGTTTAAAAATCTAGAATACCCTTTACTGTTCAATCCCAATATATTTTTCTTCAACCTTATCGAGACATCGAGTCATAATATATTTGCCCCAAAACTCTATCAAATTCTAATGTATTTATCCTAACTTTATAAAATCTCAACACAACGAAAATAGAGTTGTTTTGGATAAATAAACAAGGGAAAAATAAAGTTATTTTGGGTCGGAGGACTACTACAAATAAAAACAAAACAAAAGGAGGCTACGGCCTTGAGAACCTTTTGTACTACAAAACGGCCAAAATGGCTTTAGCCGACAGCAGAATAAACCAGAAACAAGCTCAGCTACCCTCAGAGATCGAGTAGCCATGGCAGCTACGAGAATAACAATGACCCCAGCGCAAGCCGGCTCAGCGTAGTACGCCATGACCGACAGCAAACTGCCCGGCGTGATCAGATCGGATATATAGGAAAAACAAATCGACATCCCTCCCTTCCCCCTCTTCCTCCTCCGTATCGAGCCAGAGAGAGAGAGAGTGAGCAAGAGGAGAGAGAGACGATAAAAGAAAGCATCATGCATGCGTCTACGTGCTTCTCGATGCGGGCGATCGAGACGGAGACGGAATATTTACGTGCGTGTTCCGAGGACGACGACACCCACCACCATGCCATGGCACCATGCATCTCTCTCTCTAGATCTCCGTGGTATGTAGAGTTCGCTAGCGATATTGTTGGAGATGGGTGATGGACGGATCGATGCATGCAGCATTGCGGCGTGCTTCGTCGGAGGAATGGAGAAAACAACGAGCTCACTCACACCTCACTCCCTTCACTCCACCAACCCCGAGCACCCACACTAACATAAGGCTGCACCCATTCTGCAGCTAAGCTAGCTAGTAGTGCTAGCCAATACTACCAGTCAGTGTGTTAGCCAGCCATTGGTTGGGCATCGTGCATGAGAGAATCGAATCCACCTGCCGTTTCAGCTACACTGTGCCTTTCCTTCCTTCCTTCTTAAGGCTGCATGCATGCACATTGATCTGGTGGCGAGGCGAATGTATCTGCCGTCCCCGACCGGCCGGCCGGCCAGTCTAGCTAGCTTCATCTCTCTCTTTTTCGTTCTCTGCTCGCTTGACTGCACCAGTGTGTAGCTATGGCTGCTAGTGTCGTTGTTCCCATATGAGCTGCTCTATGCATGCGTGGTCTGAAGTCTGAATCCCTGAACGAGGCCTGGCTAGCTGCTTCTCTGAAAACAGTTCAGGTTTCAGAGGCAAGTTTGAACAAGCGAGAGCTTAGCAATGGATGCGTACTCCAATCACGCTGTTATGACTGTATCTTGATTGAGATGTGCTTACTGTTGGTGAATATAAATACTTAGCTGACATGTTATGGAATACAGTACTACTGTATATATATATTACTCCTAGCTAATCTCCTATATATGGATTAGCCATTTTAATTAGATAGGCAGTGATGACCTACTAATTTTGATCAGCGTGTGCAGTGTGATCTATACGATGGCATGTGAAATATATAGTGGCGGTAGGACTCGCAGTTGGCACTAGATGGAGGTATATATGCAACACATTTTATGAAACACTAGTTTAGATAGAACTTTTTATATATGCATGTTGTGCTATACTCTTACTTATTTGGTAGACAAGCACAAGTGAGCTAGATATAAATATGTGGAGAAGTAACTAATCAAAAGGGATACTGCTAAGTGCTAAGTTAGACATATTGCGCTATAGCTAGATGTAGTATAAATTACTTTTGAGCGATGATAATGCTGTGAAAACACACTTGTGAATCTATAGGTGTTATGAAGGCCAATTGTATATATGTGGGTTATTACCAACCAGTAGGAAGGCAGAATACCAACAATAGCTAGATTGGCTCAGGTCTTATGCACTAGTACTAAAGTCTTAACTACACTTGTTGAGCAAATAGACCTAAAAAGAAGTTATCAAGCAGATTTGAATCATCTCATGAATACTACTAGTGTGGGTCATGGAAATAGTTGTATAGTGGAGTACAATGGGCATGATAAATGTAAATTCAAGTTCCAAAATTACTCAGTAAGCAGGGTTAGCTAAAGATCAGCTCTGTATGTAGAACAATAATCCCTTCCTACAATTAAAGATGGCTAGGACTGGAATTCATGGCCCATCTCTTTAGGTACATACATACATACATACATATATGTATGCATGCTTGGAAATGTCTGTTACAGTACAGTATCTAGTAGGGAAAGTATATATGTGTAGTCCTTACCATGCTGTCTCTGATCTGAAGTGTGCAAATAAAAGATCAATTTCGGTGAATATATGTTTCACTTATTTCTATGAGCAAAGAAACAAGGAAGCATGACAGCATGAGTGCTCCAAATAAACCCAGATCCAGGACTGCATACATAGCATGCATTATAACGATAAGAATCAAGACAAATTTGAAAGCAAACAAAAGAGTTCCACCTTTTGCAGTAAGTTCTTGCCATCTACTACAATCAAGCCCTGTACTTTGCATTTCAGAGTACGTCGAAAGTGAAATTTGCAGCTGAGATAAGTACACGAGCTTGCAAGGAATGTAAACCTTACATCCATACATGGATCAACCTGAACGAAACCGACAACACACGTACACATCTCATAGTACAGCCCCATCTATGCATTGATCACGACTTAACACTATACCCAGTTACCACCAAACCCTAAGTAAAAACCTAATAATAAGTAAATATTAAAAAGGTTACCTGATCGATCCCCACTGATTAACAAAAACACCAGTAATTAAAACACCCTTGATTAACCCCCTCAGAGTTCTCACACTGATTAACCGAAACCACACGAGATTATGATTATAGCTAATTAAACTGAGAGCTACACTAGCTAGTAATGTCATGCTTGCATTCGTCGTCTATCTCATGGGAACGCGCCGTTGGGAGTGGGCAAGTCCGGCCACGGCACCGACATCGCCGCCGGGCCATTCCAGTACTGCATCTCCGGCGCGGCGAGCGACACGGGTGGCAGGTCCATCCCGACCGTGTTGCTGGTCGGCGCCGCTGCGGAGACGCTCGACAGGGCCGACGGGAGTGAGGTCACCGCGGTGGTGCAAGGGAGGGACGAGGAGGCGACGTCGTACGCCTGAGGGCGCCCCGCGTTGCTCACCACCGCGTGCAGCTGGTCGCTGTAGTAGCTCGCCGCCGGTGAGGACGACGCCGACGAGGGCAGCTTGAGACCGAGGCTCGACAGAACGTCGTGGTGGCCCAGCGTCCCCATGCCGAGCTGGGAGTCCATGTGCGGCGGTGGAGTGACCGGCCGCGGGGCCGTCTGCGGCCAGAGCGATGCTGCCGTGCCGGCGCCGGCGTTGGGAGCGCCTGGAAGGATCTGGAGGTGTCCCATGGTGTCCAGCCCAAGAAGCCGGTGGACATTGCTGCCGCCGTGGCCCTGCACTCCCCTGGCGCTGTTGAGCAGTGCCATGAGGTGCGCGGTGGCGGCCTGCTGCCCGGAGGCCCAGGACACTGGCCCGCCTCCTACGCCCACGCCGAGGCCAAGCGGCGGCGCGGCCTTGCACGACATGGGCGGCTTGGCGACCGGCGCCGGCATGGGGCGCGGCTTGCGGCACCCGCCGCCGATGGGGACGTTGCGGAGCGCGCCGCCCTTGGTCCAGTACCGGCGGCACGTCTTGCAGAAGTGGCGCGGCTGGGTGAGGTTGTAGTTGTTGTAGTAGCAGAACTTGGTGTTCGACGAGTTGCACCGCGGGCACCGCAGCGGCGCCTGCTCCGCCGCGCCACCCTGCCCCTGACCATGCGGTGACGAGGTCGCCGACGACGACCTCTGCTGCGTCGCCTGCGCCGACGACCGCGACGACGTCGACGACGACGACGTGGGCGACGGGTTGGACACGATAGGCTGCAGCACCACCGGCAGGGAGGCGTGATTCAGAGCGCTGGCGCCCTTGAGCTGGTCCATGGCTGTCCCTCCAAGGAGTTCTTGGATCATGGTGATGAAATGGATGGATGATGTAGAAATCACAAGCTCAAAAGGCTTCTTGAAGCTGAGAAGAAGGCAAAGGCAGTGAGGTGTGTTGGCTTTCAGAAGCTTTGTGGAAATGGATCAGATGATGGTGTTGGGTGGGGTAGTGGTGGTAGTACTTGGGTTGTGGGGTGATGAGGGTTTATAAAGAGGATGGTGGATGGTAGCTAGGGCTAGAAGAAGCTGCTTTCTTTCTGTGCCTTATTTGTCCATGTTCAGAAGATAAAACTTGTCTTTGCTTTGTAAATTATTGGCTGGTTGCATGGCAGCATGGATTAGGGTTCTAGATCACTAGATGTGTTGTAGATGGGGGCCACTTTGCAGTTCCTTGGAATGATGAATGGTGGGGTTTGCACTGTTTTACACTGTCATGTTTCTAGTTCTAACTGACTGGGTTGTCTCTTGTTTGTTTTTATCTTCTCCGTACTTATGTTGGTAAGTGGAGTAGTACTAGATAATCATCCTTTTTTACAGGTTAAATACTTCTGTTGTTGCATTGGTCGAGTTTTTATAAGTGGTTTAAGCTCATACTTCTCTTATCTTTTACTATGAATCATATCACGTTCTTACAATTTCATTCCTAGCTAGGTAGGAGTAATATTCAAATGATTCATTTTGGGTTCAGCGATGTACAGTACCAAGGGCCACCACAACTTTACCTCACATGCCAAACTTTCCTAAATCCAAGTTCTAAAGGTTGGATTTTCAGGGGAAAAGTAAAAGATTCTGAAACAAAACTTTGAAGTTTTTATTGTTGTGAGTTGTGGTATATAAGGGTTGAAAAACCTTTTTTAGGTTAAAGTAAAAAAATCATGAAAATTCTCAAATCAAAAGATCATTTCTTTTTATTTGGAAAAGGTACATAGAGATGAAAGGTACCAATTATAACATATTTAATGTTCAACAATGATGAGATTGTCAGTGTTATAGATAAAACATACCCAACAATCTTGGTTTGAACTTAGTGGGGCCATCATATATACCAAGTCTTATACGAAATCGTAACTCATGTATGGAATATGTTCCGAATAAAGAAAGAGAAGCAGAGTTCTATTCGAGCACTACAATGATTACTAAGATCGTATCCATACTTGGTCCCCTAGTTCTACTTGAACAAGGGGACACACGAATTTATAAATACAAGACCCCCTAGGAGAAGAGAGGATGCGCTAAGTTAGAATATAAGTCAACATACACCGAAGTAAGCCTAGACGTACCCAATCTAGAGTCACAAAGGCCGATATGAGAGATCTAGGGCTACCTCCAATCTCGTCGAGTTTATATTCGAGGAGAAGACTACACTAGCCGTCGACTATGTGTGAGAGCTCCATGCCGCCAAACCGAGCCGACTAGATTAGGTCATCCTTAATATTGTACTCGCGTGATACTGATATATGAAAGTAATACCGGCTTCGCCCAACAAGAGTAGGGGTATTACCCATCAGTAAGGGGGCCCGAACCTGTATATAGTCCTTGTCTCGCATCTCTTTTATCTCAATCTCGCGTATACCCTGGTTCCAACTATTCTCATACTCTACAAATACCATCTACGGGTACAGCCCTTCGACAGAGATAACATCGCAAAAGGCTTTACTTTTGTAACTAATTAATGTACACTGTAGAAAGCGTGACAACAAAAAAACATGTAGCCTAGTAATTACAGTGTTCAAGTAAAATCTCGAGATCCTGGATTCTACTCTTCACAGGAGTGAATTTTAGATCCTCGCATAGGGAGCAGGGGAATTGATCTAGCAAGGCCTGATAGGGAGGCGATACTCACGTGTAAGGGCGCCAGGTTTCATGGCCTCTTTTGGCCAGGTTTAGTAGAGGCTTCTTCTTCTTAATGAAAAGTTGCGGGAGTGGTTTTTCCTCCACTAGTCGAGTTGTTTTTCAAAGTGTGTGACAAACTTTTTTCTTTTTACAATCTATTATATATTTTTAGGGTGTTTACCTTTGGCGTTATCAATTTAGCAATACAGAAATTTGTGCGCGTATCTCCTATTTGATCACTGCTAATAGGCATGTAAGTTGTCGTGATGATTTTCCAAATCGAACAGTTTTTAGTTTGCGCCATTTTCGACGAGTCAGATGGACGCCGATATCACAAACTTGGTGATCAATGTTACAACGAATTTAGTCAAACTAACTCAATTATTTCCTGCGGAATTGCGGTAGAGCTAGATTAAGAGCGTGTTCGGAAGGGTGAGATAGATGCGGCTGTAGCCAGCCATTGTCTTAGTTTCTTCGGCGTTGTTGGTGCTGGCTGCTTACAGTTAAGCTGATCTGAAGCTAGCCAGCCATTACAATTAAGCTGATCTGAAGCTAGCCAGCCATTACAATTAAGCTGCCGAACAGGGCTTAACTCTGATAGAAAATATAACTTTTTTTAGGAACTTATTTGATATGTTAATTGCTCTTACTGCTAGCTTCAGATAATATACAACTGTTACTTCTAGCTAGCTTGTTCTATGACACATTTTAATTTGGTGTTCTATCTATACTGTACCAAAAACTACAAATTTTACGTATGCCCGTGACCACACATAAGACAATACAGCTACTTCTCTACATGAAACGTCCTTGTATTCCACTCGTACATGCGTATATTAATTTGTATAAGGAAGTGGATCCCATGCAACATGCATAATCACATCCTGTACATGCTTGCATGTTTCGATCTGGCTGTGTAGGGCCAGCCCAGCAGCGTGTGCTATCATGCTTGGCGCCCCGTAAATCAGACACAGAGCATTCCAGGAAAACTGATTCGATCATCATATACATTTTCTAAACCGAAAGTACATGAGAAAGATAGCAACGTGCTTATACCGAGCTGATTAATTGATGGCAACAGGTTAATAATGGTCAGGGATGGATCTAATCATGCAGTCAATGGGAGAGAACGCTAGGAAGCAGAAGAGTACAAGGCCATGTGTCGTTGCCCAAGCAGCTGGCTTAACTCAAGAGCTAACAAACTAGTAATAAAATTAGTTATATGCAAGAACAGCATATTTATTGGGTGCTCGACTTGACAATTTGTGACCTTGTGAGAGCTCTACAAACTAAAATGGCCTTGTCACTCACTCGCATGGTCGGCTGGACTGAACAGCAGCCTTGACTCCTCGAGAACATCCAGAATTCTGTGACTCATGCATGAGGTGACACCTTTTGACCCCTTTTGCAATCTGGTTTGAACAAGCTTGCTTGCCCAATTGTGTGTGTGTGTGCATGTAACTGTTGGTTGACCATCCATCTGCCAATGTTTTGGCGACATGCATGGCGTGATGTCTTGCGCTTTCATTCATTCAGACATTCAGTCGTCAGTTTCCCCTGATCACTACTGAATGATTACTACAAGTTCCTTTAGCGAAATCATCATGACCAGGCTTGTCACATTCTGAACAGTAGCCGTTCCACAAAAGAGAACATTGCTGCTAGTATGAGCCTGGCTGATCACGGCAGTGTATTCTTCCTTCATGATGCGATGGGGAAAGCAGGAAGGGGAAAGGACGATTGTATGATAACAAGCAAAAGGCCCTGAACAGAGAGTAATTTAGGGCCTCTTCTAAACAGCTGCAGTCCCGTTGTTTCTTGGATGCACACCTCTACACTTTCTCGCTCTCCGAGGGCGTTAGAGCCTGCATTGCATGTTCTGAAAATTCAGAAGTTTAGAGTAAAGCACGGTTTTCCTTAGCTTATCTTGGTAGTACTAGTATTAGATTGACGCGATGACACTAGTATTACAGAATTTAGGCTCCTGTGAGAAATGTGAGAATCCATAGGATCTTTTTTGGATTTTTTACCAGAAAATCAGTTCAATTCCTGTGTATCGTTGCTGGTACAAGCCCACAGTACAATTGGCTTTGTCTGAACAGCAAACCGCATACTCCTAATAGTATATGGTTCGGACAAACGCTGGCACGCGCGCAGTGCTGCTTCCTACTGATGCTTCTTCGGTTGCTAGCTTCGTCTTCCGTTCGAGCTGCAGCTGGCTGCCGCTGTTTCTGGCAGCCAACGTCGCAGAGAGGCCGTTGGCGTCCTCCTCCTCACTGCCAAGCTGCCACAAAGCGAAAACAGCATCCGAACCGGTCGCCCGGTCTCGGTCGGTCAGGGCGTGGCCCACTTCCCGATGACCTGGGCCCACCGCCACCGCAGATAGTAGAGTACTGTACGTACACAGCTCCTAGTAGTAATGCCTATCATCATCACGGCCATATCCTTCGGTTCTTCCACAAATTGGGAAGAGAAACCATGCCATGCCACTCTAGCTAGTTCACATTTGCCTCATATATTTTGCATGCTTGTAACATGGAAGTGGTGTATGGAACTTCCAAATTTTCTCCCAAAATCGTTTGATCGGCTGAATCAAACGGGTGGTTGATGATGGGAAACGGCGGCGGCTGGCAAGAAAACGATCGTTTACACCGCACAGCAAGCGACGACGAGGAAAAAAACGGCGTCCGCGCGCGCGTCCATTTGCAGCGTGCCGTGCCGTGCCGCCCGGGGACACGCCAGCACGCAGACGCAGCGCAGCGCAGCGCGGGCCGACAGCGCGGCCGTACCCGGCGAAAACGACGGCGCGCGCGGCCAGATTCTGATCCTCCAAAGCTCAACCGAGCCAAGACGCGCGCGAGTCGGTCGAGCAGGTGACAAGGCCGGCGCGGCGCCGGTGACACGCGCGGCCGCGGCTGCGCGCAGTCGCAGAGAGACTGTGCGAGTACGTACTAGTACGTGGATTGTTCGGGGCCGACCCCGTTCAACGGCAAGGCAGGCAGGGAAACAAAGCGGTAAAGTGACACAGGCCTAAGCTAGTGGCCAGTAAAGAGAAGCTACAGCCGGCTAGGTGGTAGGAGTAGTAGCCAGTAGTAGTACAGGACAGTGCTGTGTGTTTGTGCCGATTGACTCCTAGAAACCCGGGCTGCTACTACTCCGGCTCGGGCCTGCTTTACCTTGTTGCCTTGCTGCTTCTCTTCTCCCGGACATGGCGACCGATCATGGGCACGAGATAGCGAGATTCTCTCTCTCTCTTTGTATATGGCGTGTAATTATGGTAGGAGTACGTACCTAGGAGAAGCTATCCCCTGCTCCGTCATTCGATTAGACGTACGTGTTCTCTCATCCACAAAGGCTTTGTTCGTTTACCCGTTTTCCTAGCGCGGACGCAAAACAGAATGATCCATTAGCGCGTGATTAATTAAGTATTAACTATTTTTTTAAAAAATAGATTAATTTAATTTTTAAGTAACTTTTGTATAGAAACCTTTTAAAAAACATACCGTTTAGCAGTTTAAAAAGCGTGTGCACGGAAAACGAGAAAAATATAAGTTAAAAACTGGGGGAAGAACAGAGTATGAGTCGATAATAGTACCATGACAAAATCGATACGGAGCACGAAATAACGAGTTCTTTAATCAAAGATTATTGCAAAAGCCATACCTTAATCAAAGAGTATG
Organism: Oryza punctata; assembly: GCA_000573905.2. Taxonomy (NCBI): domain Eukaryota; kingdom Viridiplantae; phylum Streptophyta; class Magnoliopsida; order Poales; family Poaceae; genus Oryza; species Oryza punctata. The sequence continues at coordinate 36,307,219 of CM002490.2, forward strand.
TGAACTTGATGGAGTAGTACTACCTTTCTTTACCACAGAAACAATTTATAAAGGCGTACACTCTTCCATAAAAATACCGGCCCTGCCATCAAGTTTTAAGTACAAGTACTTAGCTGAATCGGATAAAACTGTTTATGTGTCATTGCGAGATTGGGAACTGATGATCATCAGAGCATCAAAAGGTTCCAAAGTAAGAGTAGCATCGATAATAAAGTGCGCATGTGATGAAAAGGGCATGCACATATACTGATATACGACATGCATGCATCCGCATCTCCCTGTAGTACGTATTATCAGAGTCCGGGCCGGCACGGCACGCTGGAATGCCGCTGAATGCACGTCACTCACGCCATGGCGATCGATCGATCGATGGATACCGCCTGATAGATGCATGCATGCAGCTAGCTGACGACCACATCGGATTGTCGCGCGGCCGGCCGGTCATTCGTTGTGTCTGCCGTGCACTTGCGGTGCCTGGGAACCGACGGAGGACGAGTCGATCGATGGATGGACGGACGGACGGATCACGGATGGATGCAGCAGCAGCCAGCAGGGACGCGAGCCTCGTACGCGCCAATGCCTGCTTGCTTGTCCACCGTGCCTGTCATTCAGCGGTGAGCTGAACGACGCGACGTGACAACATGAGGAAACAAACTCTTGTACCATCCGGTGCCTTGCTTTTTCATGCCATTCTTCCTCCTTCGTCCTCTCTTCCTGCGCGCGGGGATCGATGCCCGCGTCAAGAAGAATATCGGGGTGGTGGGTGGGGCGCGCGGTGTCTTTTCGTCGGCGAGCGAGCGCGCGAAACGGAGGAGACGACGACGACGACGACGACGACGGGGCCGGGGCCGGGTGCGGATTAGGGGAGGAGAGATGCTGTGGATGGCCGGCCGGGCTGGGTGCTACGGTCCTAATCATGATGGGTCAAGCTGGGGATTCGTGCCATCTGCTTTGGGCTGTTCAAAAAGGCACCAACTGCAAAGGCACGCGCTGGCTGGCTTACCTTACCTCTCTCCTCGTAGAATTGCTCGCTCCCTTGCCGAACCAAAAGCTCAGCTTCAAACGAGCCCTTTGTGGCCAATTTTTGGTCTTTCCTCTCTGCAAACCTTGCCACCGATCACATGGTTTTGATTGAGCAAATCACATGCACTGATCGATCTACTACTAGTAGGATTTAACATTGGTGTTCGTGATTATTTACGTGAACCGTGACGATGAATTTAGAACTAACTCTAGTGATCTCGATGGTCGGAGTAACAAATTGGCGCGGGATACGTCACAGCTTTATCAGATCACCTCGCGGCGCTTTTGTTCTCCCCTCGGAATTCACCACGCGGGGAGGAGAGAGGCAAGCAGGGGCAGAATCGAGCAGCCAGCCGGCTTGGTAAAAACAAACTTGGTGTTTCCAATCCATCGATCGGGGCGCGCTGCCAGAGGCAATAAAGATTCGATCGGGAGACGCCATCATCACGCGGGGAGAAGAGACACCTCCTGCTGCCTATCAGCATCGCCCTCCAAGAACATTCTCATGCATCAGATCTTTGCCCAATCTTTTTGTTTAATCGATCGCTACGTACTCCTCGCTAATAGCTATTGCTAGCTAGGGCCCTGTACGTACCAGCAGCTATAGCATGGATGTGTGCCTCTGTACAAGTGTTTGTGAGATTGGAAGGAATCAAAGACCAAATCGATGCATGCCATGCACAGTAGTAGTAGCAGTGAGCCAGTGACTGGTGCCTGCCTCGGACGGCACGAGCTAGAGAAGAGAAAAACAGATTACGCCCATAACGTAATCAACGTTACGTACTCCATGCCGTTTCCCAGTCACGGTAGCCAAGGTTGGGATCGATAGATGCGGCCGTTATATTATACTCTACTGATGGGCCTGCAGGCAGGCCGGCATGAATCATTCGCGATGTGAAAAGAAACGGCGATCGGAATCGTACTCCAAAGCGAGAGCGCGGCATGATTATGTTCGGCCAATGCGCGCTGGGATTCGGTGTCATTCCGTTTCAAAACACATGCAGATGTGCAAACCTCTCTCTCCCCCCTCATCATCCATGTGGGCGGCCATGTAAACCTGGAACTTGGTCCATCATTATAGTACCATTTTTCTCCTCTAATTTTAGCGTACAATTTTAACATGTTTACATAACTTATATGTTGGGGGTGGAGGTGACTAACAAACGAACCCACTTAAATCATCATCGATGTGTATGATAAAAGTAATCCATATAAATATGATCACATAAATGGATTTTAACTACAACAATCCCCACAATGTATATAGATACATACAAGGTAGCATTACGAGAATATAGAGAAGTAGAGATAGATAATATTATTTATTTCATATAGGTAGTCCATATGTATATGAGTATCTTTTATTATCTTCTTTATATGTAGTAGTTGCGTAATAATACTAGATGACTGAATGAAATATTATATTACTTATGAACTAATTTTGCACCACATTGTTTAAGTGCGCTAATTTTGGTATATAAGTGTGTTTTGCTGGTTAACCACTTACTCCCTTCAAACTAGGATTGGATGTAATGTAACCCGCTACAATAAATCTGAACATTTTTTTGAGAGTACGTGCCTGTTCAGATTGCTGCCAACATATTTTTTTCCAAAATTTGGCAATGCCAAAATTTTGGCAAGTTGACAATATTGCTAATTTTTGGTAGGATATATTGAATATGTTGTTGCCAAAATTCTTTTGACAGAACCAAATATTTGGTAACAAACTAAATATATCCACATATTTATCAATTTATGAAAAAATGGTATGGTTTAAAATGATACCAACCTGAATGGGTTCTACATCCTTAGTTTGTATGTGCGTTTGGGTGGGGAAATTTTAGGGTTGTTGCGGCCTTGCGGGATCAGAAATGGGCCGGGATGGTACGGTTGTATTGGAGATGGGCTGACTTGGAAGCTGAATACGATGGAAAAGGCTCATGTAGCAGCTCATGCGGATATTGATGCCCGTAGGCCGTGCGGCTACGTGGATTGTGGTCCGGGCTGCGCTCATCTCACGGTCTCCGGCTCTTTAATTGGTGTTCTTGTTGGGCTGAAATATTTATGATGTCTTTTTATTCTCGCTTTCGGACTATATACTAGCTTCAACCATGGTAATGTCCGGTTCATTTCCCTATAAAAATGTTGTGAAAAGAAGAGGCGGGAGTAAATCAAATATCTAAGTAGGTGAAGCACGATTTGAAATTTTTAGAATTCATTTAATTTAATGCGATTTAAAATTTAAAACTGTACAAAACCATGTCAATATATATCCATTCCACCTCGTGCGGCCCAACTGCTGCCCAAGGCCCACACAGAATTCTTCCCTCAGTTTCCTCGGATCGCAACGTGCGGAGAGGCAGCAGCGTGGATCCACGTCTCTACGGCGCCGCGACGGGGAGCGGCCGTCGTCTTCGCATCTCTCTCCCATTCAAATTCCAATACTCAAAAGCACCGTTAATACTTCTCTCACGAATCCCCAATCCCTAAAATCCCCGTACGCCGCCCGCTTCTCCTCCGATTCCTCCACCGCCTTCGCGCCGCGCCCTCGCCTCTCTTGCGCCTCCACCGACCACCGCCCCGGCGTCCGATGGAGAAGCCGGAGTGGAGCATGGACGACTTCGAGATCGGCAAGTACATCGGCGAGGGCAAGTTTGGGAAGGTCTACCTCGCCCGCGAGAAGCAGGTGCGCCTCCAAGCCTTAGCCCTAGCCCCCCAACACCTTCGATTTCCTCTCGATTTCGGCTTTGTGGGAGCTAATTTTGCCCCGGAGACGACTGCGGGTGGTTTCAGAGCGGCTACGTGGTGGCGCTCAAGGTGATATTCAAGGCGAAGCTGGAGAAGTACAGGTTCCACGCGCACCTGCGGCGGGAGATCGAGATCCAGCACGGCCTCGATCACCCCAACGTGCTCCGCCTCTTCGCCTGGTTCCACGACGCCGAGCGCGTCGTCCTCGTGCTCGAGTACGCCGCACGTGGGGAGCTGTACAAGCTCCTCCGCACCGTCCGCCGCTTCTCTGAGCGCACCGCTGCTACTGTGAGCCCCCCCATGCGCCTTTCATCAGTTCAATTTCCTCCCATTTTCTTTTGTGATGGTTTTTGTTGCAATCGAGTACTATTGATTAGATAAGCAAACTTACTGTTAGTCCGTAATTTTTATGACCCAAACCATTCTAAAATTCATAATCGGCATAAACCCTGTATGTTAAATTCTGTAGCTCTATAGGCATAGTCTTCAATTTTCTTTCGTTGTCAATCTTTTGCAAGCTGTTCGTGCTACTGGATCTGCTAGAAATTCCCATGATATCATCAGAACATTGCGATTCGCAGGCTCTAACATTTTTTCAGATACGCATCACTTTTTTTTTTTTTTTTGCTTCCATTACATAAAATAAACTAAAGCATTGCCACTTTTTTTGTCTATACAATCCGTTAAAGAGTAACACAAGGATGCTTTCAGACATGAATTCATGGAACATCGTGAGTGCCTGTTTTCCATTAACCAAAAAAGATGAACATTTCCTTTGATTCTTTACCATAAGCTCTGCACAGAACAGCATGCACTGGCCTTGCCATCTATGATATCTCAGGCCCTATAATTATGATGTACATATGCTGCTTTCCTTCTGATTTTCTAATGTTCACATTATACTTTGTGATGACCTTGTACGTTGTTTATTTTTAGTATGTTGCCAGCCTTGCCGGTGCACTGGCGTACTGTCATAAGAAGCAAGTTATCCATAGGGACATCAAGCCAGAGAATTTACTCCTTGATATTGAGGTTGGTTCTTTTATCTGCAGTTTGGCACCTCTTCTACTGTTACCCTTCTCAACACCATGTTCCATAAAGTGTTGCAAGTGAATTGAATGGCGTCTTCCTCTTAAAGAAATAATTGAATTTTGTTATGTTAATTAGTTTGAAGGTATCTTCGCCTTTTTCTTCTTCTTAATCTGTACTGTCTTTGTAACAAGTTTCACAACCTGATGGTCTCAGGTACGCACATGTAAATATAACAGATTCATGATATTTTAATCTAGAGCTGATATGGTGTTTCTGAATGAAACATTTTCTTTCAACTTTGCATATCTGAGTTGATTCATGCTAAGTGTAGATTATAGAGCTTTGTACATGTGAAAATATATGGACTGTCAAATTTGACCTGATAGAAGTGTCAAATTTTTTAAATGGAAATGGCAACTTGAAACACATAAATGCTATCTGTAGGAAGGACCTTAATGAACCATGAAGATGTGGAATGCAAGAATATATATATGTACATAATTATGCCTGAGTAGTAGTATGGTACAAATCTTACATGTAAGTAATGATGGCACATGACAGAGAATGCCTCTACTGAATTCCACACGATGCTGCTGGTTTGCATACTGTATATGTGGACTGGAAGCTAAGTTATTACAGTAGAATTCTCTCATTGTTATTGAAGAACCGATAGTGTCACAATGAATATGATCACATGCTATCATGTAACTCTAGTGTTGAAGAATCGATGCATTTATATGTTGTGCCTGATGGTTGATGTGACCTTAACTGCGTGTCGGTACATAACATGCTGATATTTGTTTTAAATAACTATGTATCTCCCCCTTTTCCAGGGTCGACTTAAAATTGCAGATTTTGGATGGGCGGTTAGATCAAATGCTAAACGGCACACACTCTGCGGTACAATTGATTATCTGGCACCTGAAATGATAGAGAAAAAGGCTCATGACCATGCTGTTGACAACTGGACTTTAGGAATCTTGTGCTATGAGTTCTTATATGGGTCACCACCTTTTGAAGCAGCAGAACAGGATGATACCTTGAGGAGGTAAGACTTACTGAGTTAAATGTTTTGTCTAATCTTAATTTGTTACATGTTTTCACTCTCCGTAATATGAATTCTGAGCAGGATAGTTAAAGTGGATTTGTCGTTCCCCACAACTCCTTATGTCTCTGCAGATGCTAAGGATCTCATTTCCAAGGTAAAATCTGCGGTATTGATTATACCTATTATATATATTAGACCAGAATGGGTTGAACTTCTGAGTTTTGAGCTTTGAGTTCGTATGCAGCTTTTGGTGAAGGATTCAAACAAGAGACTTTCTCTTGATGACATTATGAAACATCCATGGATTGTGAAGAATGCAGACCCATCAGGGAGTTCTAGTGACCAAAAGGCTCGCACATAATGCCTTTAAAAATCAAGGTATGTTGGGAAGCATAACGTCCTAATGAACACACCTTATCTTCTGATCTAAGTTCCCAGTCATCACCCTGGTATGCTGAACTAAACTTTATACACGTTTGTCAGGCTACATTAAAACGATTCTGTTCTGTTCTCATTATGGACTAAAATAATTTTCTTCATTTGTTCATGAAGCATTTTACTATTTTAGGCCTCCTTTGGATTGTAGGAATTCTAGAGGAAATTCGGAGGTATCATTTCCTGTATGATTGAGTTACTGTTAGTGTTCACCCCTTTGGATTGGAGGAAGAAGGCATAGGAAATTTGGAGGAATTTTTCCTTTGCCTTTGATTTGATAGGAAATCCATAGGAATTTCAACATCCATTAGGACCTCTTTTTTCTTTTCCTTTGAGAAGTCCAAGGCAAATCAATGCATGCTACTCCAAATGATCATAGTTTAAACACATACTAATGAAAAGAATACACATTTTGTGCTTATTTAGGAAGAGTCCTCTGTTTTACTCTATTTATGTGTTCCAAACTATATGTATCATATTTTCCTGTGTTTTTCAATCCTATATTTTGCATATGCAATCCTGTCATATCCTTACATTTTTCCTATTCCTGTTCTTCCATTCCTGTATTGCAAAGGAGCCCTTATTGACTACCAGTAGTGTCCTTCAGCTTTCCCAAACCTTGTCTGAGACTCTGCTTTGCAGGTGGTAGGTTAAGGGTTGACCACTGGTATGCATAAACCAGTTTGATGTCTAAATGCGAATGCTTGTCCTGTAAGATTTAGGTGCTGTGAGAAGTTTTGAAATTAGACCAAAGTGTAGTCTGATGCAGCTTACGAGGAATTGGAAATTTAGTTTTTCCACCTTGTGCCCGTTCTGAATTTGGACTCAAATCCTTGTGGCTTTCCCTGCTTTCTCTTATTTGTATTTATTTTTCGTTCTTTTATGCAGGTTACTCCGTGGCATTGAGGGACCTGGTGAAGGCTGGTGTAGTATTTTGGCGAAACCGTTGTTTGCCAGTGACCCGTATTTTTTTAGCTAATTAAGTAATTATAGATGTCTAAATGTATCCGCTAATCCCACCTTACTGGGAAGCCCAAAGCTACCCAACTACACTGGCTAATGCATGACGTGAAGTCCTACCATGTTTATGTTTGCTGGTGTTGTCCACTCCTAAAGAAAGTTGGCTGGTGTAGCCGTACCAGTTTATGACCCTAATCCTCATCAGTCATTGGTGATAGTAGCATCTTCATTACCCTAAATGCCATGTTGTTGTTGGGGATAAAGTTACTTACAGAAATATAAGAATACCAAGTGCATGCTACCTGATTTGGTCTAGCTCGGTGGTGTTGCGCTAATGATTTTAATATAGCCCCATGCCGTCACACGAGAAACTAGTGCAGTTAAAGTTGATTAGATCATAAAGTCAATTTATCATATGCTTCACAGAATCAATAAATTTTGAAGAAATTTTGTGCGAATTGGAGTAATTTCTGTAAAGCTCTGGCGAAACTCCTGCGTTTTAAATGAACGGAAGTGCATAATAAAAAGCAAAGAAAAAGAATCTTCGTGTGCCTCGCTAATCCATTTATCTGGGCCCACCAGTCAGCGTCTGATTTACTCCACCAACACATCCCACAATCCTCCGTCCTCCCCCACTCTTCCCCCTCCCTGAAGAGAGATCTCCATCCACCTTCGGGGAAGGTAACCCTCGAGCCCTCGACTCGAGACCTACCTCTCTCCGAGCTCGAATCCTTCTCGAAGCTTCCAGATTCTTCCGCTCCCCCAACCCCAGCCATGGCTTCCTCCTCCTCGCCTCTACCCCTTCTCTGCCTCCTCCTCCTCCTGCTGCTGCTGCTCCCCTCCCCCTCCGCCTCCGCCTCGTTCTCCTTCGCCACCGATTCATCCAACGCCTCGCTCTCCACCTTCAGCGACAGCGACCCGGAGCCGGAGCTCGCGCGGGAGCCTACTTTCCTCGAGGAGGTCATCGATGCCGTGTCGGAGAAGTACGACTGGGACCCGGACGCGGAGGTCCGGGTCTGGCCGCTCGACGCCCACGCCGCGCGGGTCGGCGCCGTGCAGCGATACGAGTTCCGCGCCCGGGCGGGATCGGCGTCGGCGCTGGTGCGGCTCGCCGACGAATCCGTGGAGTGGAGGCGCCCCGCCGCGCCGGCTGTGGAGGAGGTGGATGGGCCCGACGGGCTCGACGTCGTCCCCGGCGATGGCGCGTTGGGGTTTCGCCCGGGCGTGAGGGACGTTGACCTCGTCGGGCCGGTGGAGGTGAGGGTTGCAAGCGGTGGGGATGGTGGCTCCATCGAACTGCAGTTGCCGTCGGTGAGTGGAGTTGCCTTGAAATTGCTGTCTGATTTCGCTTCGGATCGGTTGCTTGCTTGCTTACATGTTAGGGTTCAAATGATAACTGCGGAAATTGTGTTAGCTCTAGCCTTGCGTGATTGACCAAATTACAGAACTGATCTAGTGGCTGCAGTTCTGTCGTAGAAGTATAACTACTTCTCACCTTCTCTAGTTGTTGGTGACTAAAATTTTGCTTGTTGCTGTTTCATTTGAATGCTAAATCAATAGAATCCCATGTCTAGCTTGTATGCTGCCAACTGATTACCATGTATTGGAACAGGGCTTTCAAGTATTAGATCGTTTTATGCTGAAGGCTAAACATAAAGTGCAATACTTCATGTACTAATACATGCAAAAACCATTTGGTGAAGTGATTTATTAATAGATGCAATGATGGACTGCTTTTTTCAATTGATACTATGTAATTTATCTTGAATGTGACTTTCTGGCTGCTTGAGCTGGAATTTAGCTTAACGACAAAATATAAGATTTGGATGGCAGTTGGAACAGCACACAAACATTTTCTTTACCATATTATTTGGACACTACCGGTTGTTCTGTGTGGAATAGAAGGGTCATGGTCTCATGGATGGCATAACTAGGCATGCGGATGTGTTTTTGTGGTTAATACAAGTGTGAAGCCTATAAATTCTGTTAGCAAGAGAATGCAGTTCTGTAGTGCTATGCAATTTAGAAAATATGTGCATTTGGAATTCTAGAAATATTATTTGCAGCACAATGCAGTTGTGTAAATTGCATTTTAATAATGTGCTATTCTATTTGATAGATAGTTGTACCATGCAATTTAGAAAAGGCTATTAACATGTAAATAACAAGGCAGATGTTGCAACTCTGTTGGCAAGGTTTCTCGTTTAAGAACTTCGGTAGAGAGATTTTAGATATTTGATTTAGGGTCATGCTATTGATCTTTCTTGGTTTGCAATATAGTTATATACACAATAGTTCTCTGTACGTAACAGTCACCAATTAAATATTACTTAAGAGGGCTATTTGTTTCCATATCCTGTAATCTGGGCAAGTTTTATGTAACTAAAAAGATATTTTTGTTTTTTAAAGATCGGTCATCTATTTCACGCAATCTATGTTTCAGCAACTTGCAGCATTTGGCAACATATGTTGTAATCCTACCTTGACTGCTTCAGATTCTTATGTTGCACTTCTTATGCAGCGGAATGCTACCTATGCAGGACTGAAGAGGGTAATTGTTGCTGCTGGCGTTGCATTGAAGGTTATTGGTGCACGGAAAGTTATGTTTACCCATCCTCACAGTATAGGTCTTTTAACAAATGGAAGCCTATTGGCTAGTAATAATGATCCAAGTCAAATATGGCCTCTCAGCTATGCAACTTGTGCTCCGATACTTCAAGTCAGTGTTGTAGGATCAGTCATGGTACTTGTTAATGAAAGCAATGTGCTTGGAAGGCGGAGATCACACGACACTGTGGAGTTATTATCAGAAAAATGTGAAGTGGATGTAGCAAACAGGTTGATCTCAGTTTGTGTGTTCTGTTCAATTAGTTCAAGACTGCCAAGGCTAGATAAAATCTTGAAGACTTGGTTTAGCAATAAAACTCAGGATAGCAAATCAATGCAGTTTATCCAAGCTAAAGTGACATCAATACCTTTGATAAAATTCCGTTTGGAGCTTGAGAGGGATATCACTGAAGAGGATGGCATCTGGGAAAATATATCTGAGTGGAAAACAGTACCTATGCTCCAGCACGTCACACTTGACGTTGTAGCTAAGGTTGAAGAAGAAGGCAGGCTGAAGGCTATGTCAGTGAAGAAGGTTAAAAAACCTTATCCAATAGTGGACGCTTCTTCTTGGAGCAGCTTGACTTCAAATATTTCTTTCACAAAGTTCATGTCTTTTGTTTTGCCACCAGAACCGTTGACACTGGATGTGAAGTGGTGATATTTCTGGTTCTCATTTACTCATAGGGTTTATAGGAAATTGCACATATTTATCAAATCCGTGTATAATTGACTAGGCTCAAAGAAGTTGTACCTGAAAATGTGGTTGGAATGTACTACTATATAAAAATTTTGGATTGTCCCTGACTAACTGTGTTGTTTCAACCTCATTCTTCATAGATGTTAGTTCTCTTGTGCAACGAATTTTGGATGCTAGTTCTCTTGTGCAATGTCATGCTGGGATTATTTCTAATGTGGCAAGGAAGATTGAGATTAGAGTTGCTCCAATTTGTGGTGTTGCGCCAGCTTTTTAAGTCTAGGGATGCCATTAAATGGGCAGGAATGATCGCACACCATGATAGTACCAAATTGTAATATGAAATGGCACTTAAACAATGAACGTTTCAAAACCTCAAATTCATTCATAAGCTCACAGCGAGTGTCCAAAAAGAACAATGAGTTGACCCACTTTGCGATGTACAAGAGCAAAATTTACCATCATACCACACAGGAATAATACATCAATTCACCTTCAATCAACACTGCATAAAATGACAATGCTTGAGGAGGAACAATGTATCATGCTTTCTATTTCTTTTACATCGATTTGAACATCATGTGATAACCACTCTTCTGAGTTCATTGATTTGAACATCATGTGATTTGAACATCTCCGGATCAAGATCATGTGTCTGAAACAGACCATGATCTTCATCCGGAGCTAAGCCTACAACTATGGATGTTCATTTATCCTCGTTTTATAAATATTAAGGAGGTTCCTTCTTACATTACTGAGTACAGGAATTACTGCCTTTAACCAAGCATCTGCCACCAGGGCAGGTAAAAAACTGATAGTCAGCCCATCTGCCAAAGGGTATTTGAGGCAAGGCGACGTCCAGCAAAACAAAAATTAAGAGGAGAAAATGTGGCTCAGCTCACCATTGAAGCTCGGCCAAAAGAATGGATTGGTTTCTGGTCTGCCACAATAGATATTTCTCAGGAGATGCCTGCTGTGCAGTGAACTGCATCATGCTCAAAGACCGTATCTGTTATTTTCGATGGAGGCCAGTATCGAAGCACAGATCTCCCAAGAATGTTCTTCACAGGGAGAGGTCCCCTACAATGACACAGAAACATAAGATACTTGTGGCAAACTGGCAACTGGGTTAACAGCTGAGGTAGTAACCACCCATTGAGATTTAGCATACCAATTATGTGAATCGAAGCTGTTGTTTCTGTTATCCCCCAGCACAAACACGTAACCTTCAGGAACAGTCTGGCAAAAGTAACCACGATTGATAAATATGTATGCTCCACTATGGTCTTAGCAAATGAGCATTAATATTAAAGCGACAAACTCATATTGGACCCCTATGAGGCCATAAGCAAATGAAGGGTACATAACAAAAAAAAAATGCAGTCAATTCCACATTTCAAGCATCTTAATGTCTGATCTAACAGAGTTGGCACTTACTCAAATACTTGATGCCATCAAACTGTGACGCTAACTGAAGGCAAATAAGTACTCCTAGTACACTACAACATCAAGTACATTACTATCCAATATGAAGAGATGTCGCCATACCACTTGATCCATTACATAGTTTAGTGGCTCCAGCACAAATTCCTCATCCTGGACTACTCCATTAACCAATAATTTACCATCACGTACCTAATAAAATCAGGGAATACCAATGGTCATTACTCATGCAAATGGCAAAGAAAAGAATGAAATTTTAGGTGAAAAAAGGAAAACAAATAGGAGTCACTACCATTCGGATAAAAGCTTACTTCAACGGTATCCCCGCCTTTGGCCACAATTCTCTTGATGAATACATCTCCTGAACTGTACCCCAAGGCCTGAAAAGATCGTTCAACTACTAGTCATAACACATTTGATTATGAAGTAAATCAGGCAACAGATAAAAGGGAGAACATACCTGCAGGACTGGGGGAGCACGGAAGATCACAATGTCCAAAACATTAGGCTGCCGGAAAACGTATGAAACCTAATACCATAACAACATCAGCAAACACAATATATCACAAAATACTGCTACTCATGGAACAAAGGGAATTGACTTTACCTTCTCGGCAAGGATTCGATCACCAACATCAAATGTTGGATACATAGACTTGGATGGGATGGACCTTGGCTCAGCTAACGATGATCTATATAGCAGTGGCACAGTCACAGCTGCAAAGACAGTCTTGGCATCATCCGAGCAGGAGCTTACCCACCTTGATAGCCAGTTCCTCCTGCTCACCTCTGCAGCAGCACCAAGAGCAGGATTGCTCTTTCGTACCATTCCCGCAGCACCGGAGTTAATTACGCCACTACCAACCAATGCTTTCACGCCCACATTAGATGCAGCACCACTGGAGTTGATTACGCCGGAGTTGATTACACCACTACCGACCAATACTTTCACGCCCACCTTAGGAGGGGCAGCCACCGCAGGTGACGGCACATGTGCAGGACGGGGCGAAGGCGCAGGTGCAGGCTTAGTTCGTGACACAGGCGTAGCAGCAGGCGCAGCAGTGGGCGCTTTAGCTACATCAACTGGGCGAGCTGACTTGCGGGATGGCGCGGCGGAGGTGATGAGGTCACTGCAGGGGAGCCACTTGGTTGCCTGCAGGAAGGGGAGGAGCGCCGCGGGGTTGAACCCAGACGATATTGACGGAGACGCCGACAGCGAGGAGGCGCCCACCACACCAGCAGTCGAGCCCATCCCGGAGGCGAACACCGTCAGCAACCCGACGGCCAGCGACGATGGCGGGTCATTCACCGGAGCCTTCGGTGAGCACGACCGCGAGAGGAACAGCGAATGCCCCCCACCGTTGGCGGCGGCGGTGGGGGAAGCGGCGGGGAGAGCCTTGGCCTTGGGTTTCGGATGGTTGTGATCGTCGGCGTCATGGTGGTACTCCGAGTGGCGGGAGGAAGCGAAGAGGCAGAAGGGGCGGGAGAGCGCATCCTGGAGGAAGCGAGCCCCGGCCCCCGGCGCCGCACCGGAGGAGGCGGCGGCGGCGGCGGCGGTGCAGCGCAGGCCAAAAGACGAGGCCAGGTTCTGCGCCACATAGCCGGAGTACGACATGGTGATGCGGATCGCCATCGCGGCGGCCCGTAGCACCAACGCAAAGCTGGATTCCTGGTCTCTGGATCTTACTGGAGATCGTCGGACACTTTCATGCCGGCGGTCGGGACAACGGCGGCGGAAAGGGGCGCGGGGTATCGGGGATCTAGGGTTCTGCCGGGTAGGAGGCGACCGCTCTAGGGGTTCGTGGGGGTGGCAGCACGCAGATCGAGGATGCGGCGGTGGATAGGGTAGGCCTCCGGCGATATGGGAAGTCGCCGGCGGCGGCCGCCGAGGTCAGCGGCGGCGGAGGCGGCGAGTTGGGGGAAGGAGAGAAGGTGGGAGATGGGGATGGTTGGTGGAAGAGACGCGTCGGCTTTTTTATGTCGAAGTCGCGGAGGCCGCTCGGATTTTCCAGATTTTTTTTTACGATTTTTTGCCCGCAAAGGTTGGAACGAGGTGGTGGATAATTGGATACATATTAATTCGATTTTGCAAGTGTTGAAAAGTTTTGAAAAGAAAGAGGGAAGTGGTGTGATGCTTTTGAATTTGAAATAAGTGTTCATCTAGTAAACAAATGATACCTTTGCTAGTTTACAAGTGACTGTAAAATAGAATTCTATCAGTCAATCCTGCCGGCCGATATGACTCCAAATATAGATACGTGGAGCATGAATTCAGGCGTGTTCATGGAGTCAAAATACTTCCATCATCACAAATGACATGCTTTTCACCTAGTTTTCTAATTTGTTTGTCATCTAGTAAATTCTTCAACATTATAACTCTTAGATCTCAAACCAGTTTTTTCATATTTAAAAGTTCAGATTCACTATATATTTCTGCAGATTCAGATCCTATTATACATGAAGACCACAGGTTTTTATTCATTGTTAACATCAAGAAAAGGAAATTCATTTTCGTTGATTCATTACACACAGAAGATCATACTTTTCATAGAGAAATCAAGGCTAATATTGATAGTCCCCCTAGCATCCTTTTAGTTTTTCGCGCTTTGGTGTGTTGCTACTGATACATTTTCTTTTCAAGTGCTTTTTTTAGAGCAGATGTATGTATGTAGGTGCTAGTTTCCCTGCCATTTTTTTGTCTGTGGTGGAATGCTATGAATGCAGTTTTTGAAGCTAGATAGAGTGATCCTTTCTCGCACTTTGTGATTTGCTAATCCATGCTGTCATTTTTTTTGCTGCTTGATGATTTTTTTTCTAGCTAACAAGTTCCAATGATTGATTTTTCTATCTCATTGCCTGTATATACACCATGTACTCTGGTAGTATGTTACTAGCAGTATGTATCTTTTGGTATATATATTGGGGAATGTTCAAATGAGTACTAGCAGTATGTATTTTTTTCCGTTAGCTAATAGTACTTGCTGGTACCAAAGTTTTTGTAATGGGCATGTTTTGTATGTGATGTTTATTTGATTTACACATGTAGCTTGTGAAGTTTAGCACCCTAATTTTTTGGGTTAATTTGATCCATGCCATTACAACTTTGCTGATTTAGAAAAATGCCACTACTATTCACGATATCGATTGGGTGCCACTGCAATTTTGCAAAATTGAAACCGTGCCATCGCCGTCACATTTTCCATCCCTTCCGTCTTCTTCCATCTTCTTCCTTCTTGTTCCATCCTTTCCGTCACATCCACATCGCCCTGCTCCGGCCGCCGCCTCGTCCCCCAATCCCCCTCTCTTTTCTCCCTCCCCTCAACTCCATCACTCACCAGCGGCAGCGAGCCGAGGACGACGGCGACGAAGAGGGGACGAGGATGGCAACAGCCTGGGATGGAGCTAGCTGGGTGCAGCGGAGCGGGGGTGGAGGCCGCACGGATCCGGAAGGATGACACGGGCGGTTGGCATGGACGACGCGCTCCGCCTCCACCTCCACCGTCGATCACCTGAGCTCTCCGCCTTCACCGTGACCACCCGAGCTCACTCCGCCGCCACCGGTGAGAAGGACGTTGGGGACGGGGAAGGCGCAGGGGAGATTAGGGGTGGGGATGGTGCGGTGGAGATTGGGGGTGGGGGCGGCGAGCTTGCAGAGGACACCGGTGGATCCGGCGAGCGTCAGAGAAGGGGGGAGAGGGATAAAGAACGTTACGCCACCGCTGCAAGCTCCAACCTTGCAGCTTTGCCTCCACACTGCCACCGCCGGCAGAGAGGCCACCGCCAGTCGCCTGAGCTCGCTCCACCTCCACCTCCATCGCCGCGACCAGTGCGGCTCTGGTCCGCTGTTGTGCAGGTGCGGCAGCGCGCGTCGTAGCTGCACGTTGCTCCACCTCGAGCAACAGATCTTCATCCACGGCGCCGCCGGCGACGCCCTCCACGTTGGCGCAGCGTGCGGCGGGCTCGACTTCTTCTTCGCGTCTCGCTCCCACGCCGCCCGCCTCGTCGACCTCGTCACCTCGCTGTCGCCCGCCCGCGTCGTCGCATCCAAGCAGCTCGTCTCGCACGACAGCAAGAGCAGCAGCTACGACATGAGGCACACCTTCACCGTGGAGTTCTGCTCGGTGTGCCGCGACGACCTCGTCTTCCTCCCCAAGGAGGCGTCCCGCGACCTCGGCGGACGGCGGCCTCGGCCCCATCGTCCTCTACCTCAAGGTCACCAACGCGTTCGTCCTGCTCGACACCTCCACGCTCCACATAGTCCACCTCGGCATCAAGGAGTACGACAGGTGCAGGTTCGAGCCCGTTCTCACCAGCAGGCAGCTCGTCGAGTACGTCGTTCTCGACATCGACCACGAGCCGGCCGGCGGCGGCGTCGCGTACGCGCAGGTGGCGCGCGTGTCGGACTTCGGCAGGAACGACACCATCTTCACCGTGAGGACACACCTCGGCCACATCCTAAATGCCAGCGACCATGCACTCGGGTACGACCTCTACGGCGTCAACGTGAACAACCATGACGTCGAGAGGGATGGAAAACATCACGGTGATGGCACGGTTCCAATTTTGCAAAATTTTAATGGCACCCAGCCAATATCGTGAATAGTAGTGGCATTTTTCTAAATCAGCAAAGTTGCAATGGCATGGATCAAATTAACCCTATTTTTTTTTCTTTAAACTCAATGGCACATTTATTTTGTTTTGTGCAGATAAGGAACTTCATCTCTGCATTCTCAGATTATGTCAAACATTCGAAGATAAATTTTAATGAATTTGAAATTGAATATCAAAGACCACATATACAAACCTCTGAGTAAGTAGTTCTTTTTTTTTTCCTACACACTGTCATACATGTTTTTTGATAACTCAATTTTGTCTGATGTTCATTATTTGTTATACTAAGAGTAATAAATTTTTCTAATAGCTACACAATGAGAAAACATGTTTGTTTGCATCTGATCATGAATGATGCATCACACTATATTGTATCTTGGGTGGGCTGACCTAGGTTTCAACCTATGTAACAGTTCAAGACTAAGTCTGGACCTAGCGACAGTTCTCTGAACATTCAATATTCAATTCTTTAGCGACAGTTCTCTGAACATTCAATATTCAATTCTTTTTCTGAACCTAGTAGCAATGCTCCCCATGTTTGTATGCAATCACTATAGGCTGCTCAATACATCATTTTATATTTTTATTTTGTCATCCATTTCACTATTTTTCCGCACAATTATGTTTTCTTTGATAGACAATAGATCCGAATAAGGAATTAGCATTGTACATCTGAATAGTCTTTTTTTTGTTTGCAACTAAAAAATGAGCACTTTCCAACTTCTTTTATTTCCAGTAAGGATTCTGGTGTTATTCCGGTGTGTACACCATGATGTATATGGAAAATTATGGGCCTAGGGTTGCACTGGAAACAATTTTCCAAGTTGATGATATTCCAAATATCAGAATTATTATAATGAACAAAATGTTGAACAGCTCACATCATATTGTTGACGTAAAAACACGACGGCCTGGGAGATCTGCTTAGCTCCAGTGCAGGTCTAAAAATAATGATGAGATGCGGGCGTGCCAGTCAGTTTGATCCTGCAACTGACAAGATATGTGAATAGCAGATAAAACAGCCAATCGGCTGACAAGCCGATGGAGTGATTCCAGCCGATGCTGATACCAGCCGATATCCAGTATAGATCTTGATACTTGAGTAAATGTTAGTCGGCTGATGATAATGTAATAAAACAATAATATAATCCAGTAGAAACCAATCGGCTAGTAATGATAGATTGAATAAGCACTGATCCGAAGGTTGAAGCATTCATCGGCTGGAGGTCCGATGTCAATAACTCCAAATGATTATATAAACAATGAAACCTTTGTTGTCATCGGCTAAATCCAACTTGTATGTAACCCTTATAAGCCGATGCAATGTCCAAATAACTCATCGGCTGAAACCCTGATGAAACCCTTATTGGCAATCAATAAGCAGGCTAGAGATTATATTTCTAAGCACGACTTAGTAGATCAAACTTAACTGATGCAGCACTAAGTATGAAAAGAAACATAATATCTTGACAATCAAGCCTTTTACTGATTTTCAGGGTGGTGGATACATTATATAATCTAAGCCAACAAAGTAATCTAACCGATATCAATAAAACCCTAGATGGAGATCGGCCGATACAAGTAGAAGAAATTATCGTTCTGGATTATATAACGTATATGATAACTCATCGGCTAGCACTCCGATAAAACATTAGCATGAACCTATCGGCTTAACAAGATTTATATTATCAACAACTGTAAGGACCCCTGTTTTGCAACAGGAATCACTCGTTTATTTTGTGCCATTTCCCTGGATCAAGTAGTTTGGCACACACGATACGTAGTTGAATTACCAAAAGCGCATACATATGCGTCGAGCACGAATCATTACATCATAGACCCGAAGGCATTGTCTTAGAACAAGGACCAAATGGTCCAGAATACAGTCCAAAAGCAGAATGTGGATAAGCAGCGGAGCAAAGGCAGCGGCATCGCCATTGCCACAGGCAACGACCGTGTCTAGACCTAGTGGGCACCCTCTTCTTCCGCATCCTCCTCGTAGTAGGCGTACGGATCCTCCGCGGTGTCATCTTCGGCTTCTGATGGAGTTTATAATTGCAAGGGTGAGTACCAACCGTACTCAGCAAGTCACCACGGTAACAATGCATATGACAGGTTTCATCCAAGGTAAGGCATAGGTTCTGTTGCATAAAGCTAATTTTGCAATCCTTTTCACAAACCTAAGACCTAGCATGACTGATCAAGTTTTATTACCAAAGTTTACTTTAACAACGACGGTTCTGTCCACCATCCATCATTATCCCAAGGATAGCTTCCCGTCGTTGGTTCGTCATGGTTTTCTGTGGACGTCCACCTTCTTTTATGCTCAGGAAGTGGCTCCAACAGCATAAAATCCATCATGCATTATCCCATCCCACACAAGTTAAGAATTGAGAGTCTAGCCAGGTGTAATGCATGTCCCGATGCTCAATATCCGTGAGCACAGCTATTCGAATAGTTTGGTTTACTCACACTGCAATGGATGTACACTTTACCCGTACTCCGCGACTGCCCAACACATGAGCCTCGTCCCAACACATGAGACGCGTCACGGCAAAGCCTTTCGATAACCTTACATTGGCAGTACCCGCTCCATGAACTATCATCCTCATGCACTCTAGGCGTATCTGTTTCCAGCAGTGAGAGGAGTTCTAGCGCTCCCGGGGAAAGAAGTCTCACACACGCGCAAAGTTTATAATTTAAGTTTAGATTCTCACTCTCACACACGTGGTAGTCCTACCAACGGCGACACCGATGTAGGGTACGCATCGCGTCCCCACCTCAACGGCTGCCCGTCGTAGCGAACCTGCCTCACACATTGGGGTGAACCATCTATGCAAGGATACTGCCTCCGCTCGGCTATCTAGTCCGCTAGGTCTACACCCATCCGAGAAGTACGGTTGTACTGGGGTCGTTTCATGCTTAACTTCATGGCTTGGTCCTTAACTGTCCGGGGACGGTGCTAGCCTTTTCCGGATAGCACCCAAATCCACCATCCGCCCCAGTCGAAGACACTTGTTTAGTTTTATTTCTCCTTTCACAAATCATGTCATTATATCATGGCAATGTGGCGCTCATGTCTCCACATGCCGCATCTCAATTACCTTCCCCAAGGTAATTGCCCAAGCATAAAGCATTTGATAAACATGAGTATGCGTGATTCTAGAATAGCATTACTAAGCATTTGTCATAATTGATTAGGGACTCATACGTAAGCATGGTTACAAAAGGGATATGGGATAAACAATAATCAAGGCATGGCATAATAACAAGTAGGATATTCATTATTGCATGTAACTTTATTTGTAAACAAAATAATTTCATAACGTAGGATCAATATGTTCAAGGAATAGTGATGACTTGACTTGCTCGAAGTCCTGCGGGTCTTGATCCTCGGTCGGACTCACAACTCCCTCAGGATCTATCATTACGTGCGAAAGAAATCGATTTGAACTCGGTTGGAATTCAATTAAAATCCAATAAAATCCGATTAAAGAAAAGATCGAGCGCGAGCGTCGAGTTTCGGTATCTATTCCATTATTTTATGAAATAGTTATATTCCGATTTTAATCCGTTTATGCTAAAATATTGCGTTAGCCGATTAAAATATTAACTCATTTTAATTCATGCGACACCGGATAAGTTAGAACCCGATTCATAATGATTAACCTTAGTTGATAAATAAGTGACTAAATATTCGCAACAAATAACTAAATGGATAACTCGATTAACGGGTAAAAACTAACTAACGAACCAACTAAATAGACATCTAAATAGTCAATAGATCGCCGCGGTTTATTTCGTAGACGCTTTAGAAAAGACCGACGATTAATCCCTCGATTAATATGCATATATATATATATAACTCAGTAAATAATTATCTAAATAAATAGCTTGTTAAATATCTTGCTACGGGAATTACTGATTAAATGAACGAATCGCAAATAATCTCGATGTATTTTTCTTGAAACCCCTAAAAATGATCTACGACTAAATCACCAGCTAATAGATATATATATATACGTATATATATATATATATTAAAATTTTTCCCTCCTAACTTCCTAAATTTTCTTTCCTAGGTCTTAATTTTATTTTCCCTTTTTCTTTCCTTTCCTATTTTCTTTTTCTCTCCCCTCTCTTTTCTTTCCTCTTTTCTTTCTCTCTTTTTCTTTTCTCTCTCCTCTTTCTCTGTTCTGCCTCTATGCTTCTTCTTCCTTCCTCTCTTTTCTTTTCTCTCTCTGCTCCCACCGGTCCTACTCTCTCTCTCGCAGCCGATAGAAGGGGAGGAGGGGGAGTAGAGGGGGCTCACCGGCGGCGAGGGGAATTTGGGGAGAAAGGGGGTGGGGGAAGGAGGAGGAGTTGCCGACGGTGTGGGGAGATGAGTGGGGGCGGGGGCGGCTTTTATAGTGCCGGGGGGGGGAGAAACGCGGAGGTGGCCGGCGCGGCGACGGGATGGGCGGCGTCGTGCGCGCGGAGTGGGGCGGCGACGTGGGCGGGGTACGGCCGGCGTGGCGCGGCGGCGTGGGCGCGTACGGCGGCGCGGCGCGGCGGCGTGGGCGCGTACGGCGGCGACGTGGGCGGGGTACGGCCGGCGTGGGCGCGGTACGGCCAGCGACAGCGGTGAGGGCGCGAGGGCACGGCGGCGGCGGGTGTGCGCGCGCGGCGTGGGGCGTGGGCGCGCTCGGCTGCAGGCGGCGGCGCGCGTGCGGCACGGTGGCGGCGGGTGTGCGCGCGCGGCGTGGGGCGTGGGCGCGCGCGGCGGATCCGGGCCGAACACCTGGCGGGCAATGAACAGTGCCGCCAGGTTTTTTTTTGATATTTAGGGTAGTTCTTCCACAAAAATTCATCTAAAGTTTTGTAAACTTAACCAAATAAATGTTGACCAATGTTTTTGGTGTTCCTAATCATTTTACTCTAAATTTCCAAGTTTTGATAATTTATTACATATTTTTATATGAAATATTTAAACGATTCTCATGTAGGTCTATATATGTTCATACCTAGGGTTTATACCTACGCCCTTATGCATACACACCTACATATATGCAAGGACACCCCCTTGGGTTTATATCACCCTATTTTATACCTATTCACATTATATACATATATTTACACATGCTTATGTATATGTGCAAGGGTGGATATTTGTATATATATACGTGAAATCCCCCATTTAAATTTATTTCACCCAAATACATTCGCGACGTTCGCTTAAAATATTTTCCTCACTACAATCGTTCCCCACCACATATTTTATTTTATTCTTTTTAATTGTGCACCTAGTTGACTTTGTTTTAGGGTTCACGCTTAACTCGATTTGATAAATCAGAGCCTCGCAATTAAGGATCAAATAAACGAGCAATTAATCGTGGCATGATGTAACTTAATTTAAAAGTTTCTGAAAGTTCGCATTTTAGGGTTTTGTATTCGATGGTTGAATTTTCAGGGTGTTACAACAACAATCTAGTAGGTCAAACCTAACCGATGCAGCACGAGATTGTATATGATAATCTAATACTTGATGAACCGATGGATCTGTCTAATGTGATGGATATAACAAATCTATTTAAAATAACATTGTGATTATAGAGATATATCGGCTAAGACAGAAGATCAGACTTAACCGAGACAGTCCCAACTAAACCGATGCGTCTCTAAACACAATGCAATTAAGATAGAATTGAGATATCAGGTAAATATATCAACCGAACCAGAGTGATCCAAGAGATCGAAGCGATGCAGCCTTGAACAACACCAATGTAGCTGATAAATTCACCAGGACACGACGGAACGTAGGGCTTACCCCTTCGCCGGAGATCGAAAGCCGATGCAGCCCTGCGTCAGGTGCCAAATTCCGCCGGTTGATAAGTAAAAACCTCAGAAAGAGGGTGGCGATGCGCCGAAGTTGTATTGATCGAGAGATAATTTACATAGACCCCGGGTGTACATATTTATACCCATGGGTGGATACTAGTCCATATCGGACACGACTCAAACCTTCCTAAAGATAAAAGGAAAAACATAAAGTCCTTATCGGACACTAAACACACTTTCCTAAAATTAAAAGGAAACTAACGACTCTTCCTCATTAATATATAAATTGCCATGCCGCATCCTCCTTGAACTCAGTCTCTTCTTTTTTTAATAGATTAATTTCCTTAACCGAATTTGGTAAGAATTCGACTGTTGGCGATTGATTGCTTCCATCGGCCGATTCTAGAACTCTGAAGCCGATACTGACTCTAGGCCGATGATGACTTTGAGGCTTACCAAATTTCGTCGTCAACACATATACTTGTTAAAAAAATTTGTTCCACTCTTTTTTATCCATTATCATGTGCCTAGCTTTACTCCAGGGTCCAACGCTCTGAAGGGCAACAATGTTTTCTCAAAAGGTTACTAGATATTTTTTCTTAATCTGCTTTTCATTTTATCATCAAAGAATGTTCCTTTTTCTCTCATTGTTTTTCGTCTTCTCAATCTCTGTATAGGAGTGTTTTACAACCCCTTCCCTCTTTCCCTAAGAGATTGGCAACGTGTTGGAGTGGACAAAGTTGGCGGACTTTTCTCTTCCTACCTAGTCTATATGGGGGATTTTCTCAACCAATCTGTACAATAGTGCTTCACAATCATTTTCTTTGTTTTCACAAGTGCTTGGCAACATGTCGTGATGGACAAAGTTGGCGGACTTTTTTTCCTACCTAGTATATATGATTGTATCTTCTCAATCTCTCTATAGCGGTAATTCACAACCCTTTTCTCTTTCTTTTCTAAACATAGGACAATTACCATGATGTATAGTCTCCTTTGTATTCATTTTTGTCAAACCTTTCTACAACACTACCTTCTATTTACTTGAAACCATCTCAAAAACTATCTTCTACTGTTCTTTTGTGGATATCCAACCATGTGTTCTTAACATGCATCAATTCATTTTTTGTCCATCAACGTATATGGAGTTTGTGTGGAGATTGCTACTTGCACGAGGAGTGACTCCCTCTCTCTTATTTGTTTTTGTTTTTGTCAGATTTTTGTACTTTAGATAAAATGAGCATACTTTGTGAAGTAGCAAAATTATTTGTTTTTGTTTTTGTCAGATTTTTATATTTAGCAAAATTTTATCTTATTTGCTTTTGTTTTTGTCAGATTTTTGTACTTTAGATACTAGTAATATGCCTGTGCTAAACGCTACGGCGTCATTCTATTTTTTTTATCTTTAATAATTTTTAAAATTTCATGTTAGCAGAAAATATGGATTTTGAAACCTATTCATGCAACTGACTAAAATATGTGTTTTCAAACCATTTTTTCCTTTCAAATCTCCAACTCTTTCACTCTTCGCAAAGTTAGAAGAAGAATGAAAGACTTGGGTCCTTGCCGGCGCAAAAAGGCTAGCCCAAATAATCCCTTTGTTTCTCCCTGTAAATTTACAGGATTTCTTTGCACGTGCTCTAACGATACTGCAAAAGGAATTTTTAGGACGACGCATGGCATACAAATCCAACCGTCGCGGTAGAAATATAATTCGGGATATTCCGACCAACGTACGATAAATAAATACGTTGATCGATTATAAATATTCAAGGGAATTATCGAGTTTGAAACAATAGAACGGTTTTAATTTAATCGTAGGATTCCGAGAGTTTGAGGGAAAGATATCACTGCGAAGAAAGGAATTTCGGGACTTTAATTTGATTAGTATCGAAACGATTAAATGGAACATACGGAGAGGATGAGGAAAGGAAGGTCGTCGAACAGAGAACAACCTCTTTAGATATAAGATTAAATCGAGATCTTTGGCACAAAACCTAAACACACGCAGATAAATAGCAAATTCTAATATGCAAACTAGGCTAGGCCTTTCCAGGAGAAAAGCAGACTTTAACTGAGAATGCCATTTATTTTAAAAACAGTCTTTGAGGAAATCATTTCGCAAATAGAATTTCGATAAATAATTTACCGATAGATTTTATTTGCAAGTTATTTTCCAAAGGGCTTACTCCTTTTTAAATAATCTTTGAAAATAATCTAAGCTATATTTCCTTTGTAAAATATTATTCATTTTAATGAACTCTCCCGCGGAGGTTGTCCAACCAAAATAGTAATATATAATTTTATTTAGAGAGCAAATATATCGGAGGGGTTTAATACATAGAGAAAGTTTTATAAGAAAATATTTGGTATCTGTAAATATCTCCTAATTATGATTCCGTAAATAAATATTTTTTCTGAAATCAAAATATTAGCATATTCTCAGTCGTCCGTCCTTTTAGCCCATGCATAGAAGAAAAACGACAGATCGAATTAAATTAATTCCGGCATGAAAGTATTTCGAAAAAGTTTTTTTATTCCGAATTTTTAATTCCGTATTTCAAAGTTGAAATTTTTAGGGTGTTACACATTCCAGCAACAGCACACATCACTCAGTAGTCATTCACTTGAAAGGACCTTGATGTCGCCTAGAGGGGGTGAATAGACGTTCATGCAATTTACTTCAAAGCGATTAAAATCAGGACCCGGAAAATTCCTCGCAAAAGTATCGGAACTTCCTAGCAGCTTTTCTTGCCGAACAGAGAAAGCTACCTGGAACTCCCGGGGTTCTTCCAAGGAACTTTTGGGCAGTTGTGAGTTGCCCTTTCAAGCACCTCAAAACAAATAAATTGATTCACAAGGAAACCTAAACCATAGAGAGGTACAACATGTATCAAACAAGAGTATTACATATGAAAATAAACAAGATAGCACAAGTGATCATACAAGGGGAGACACGATAGCACAACCTTAGACAAATAAGGGAATAAGCATCACAATCACAAAGATAAAGAGAGTGAGAGGAGACAAACGATTTATTTCCCGAAGTTCGGATTCTCCACCGAGAATTCTATGTCTCCGTTGAGGAGCTCCAAAGAGTCGGGTCTCGATTAACCCCTTGCCTCACCAAGCAAAGGCCTAGGAGGAGGTCTCCAGTCTTCAAGCCATCACCCCTAGGTACTTCTCTTTGGTTTCAAGTGACCACTAAGATCCACAACCTTAACAACAAGAGAACACCACAAGTGAGGCTTGCTATACCAAAACGACCTCCTAAACCTCAGCTCGTATTCCACTCACCGAGTATTCCGTTTCCTTTCGGAGGTGGAATAACACCCTCACAAACTTCCCGCGACTCACCACAAGCTTGGGAGCTCACCGGGCAACACCTAGCCTCTAAGAGGCTTAACCTCCAAGAGTAACAAACACAAACGATGATTTGTTTGCTATGAACTCAAGTGCTTAAAGAATGAAGTGGATCTCTCAAGCTCTCAACCTTGGAATCCCTCAATCTCTCAAGTCTCTTCCCAAATCTCACTCACAAAGATCTACCACTAAGGTAAGAGGTTTGGGAGGGGCTATTTGGTTTTGGATAGGTCTATTCTTGCCCAAACTTAGCAGCCAACAAAAGAGATGGTGGAGGGGCTTAAAAACCGAAGCCCCCCAAAACTAGCCGTTACTCAAAAAACTAGGCGTTACTCACAGAACAGTGGCCCGGATCTTTCTGGCCCAAGACCCGGAACTTCCTGGCACCTTCCTCGGCCAAAAGAGAATTCGGGTCGGAACTTCCGACCTTACCTAACAGCACTTCACAAAAAGGTCATAACTCCTTGATCCGGAGTCCATTTTCGGTAAACTTAGGCTCTATGGAAAGCTTATTGAGAAGGCTACCCAACCCAACTAGAAACAAGCTATAAATCCACTCATAGGTTAGGCTAAGGCTTTGGTTTATCTCAAGGTAGCACTTGCATAGGTCACTTTGAGCACCGAGATATAAACCAACACATCAACGTTGCATCCCTCTTAATAGTACGACATTCCTATACTCAAATGCAAATGAAAATCTATACCACGGAATGCCTTCTTGCCATCTTTTTGCTTCACCTTGAGGGTTGCCAACGTCAACACCATTTCACCATTGGGACTATTCTCACCTACACCTCATTAAGCACATTAGTCCCAAATCAATTATACATTTGCCTTGATCAATGCCCACTTTGACTTTGGCTTGATGTTCATCAACGAACCACATCCTCTTGATCTTCGGCATTTCATCTTGCGCTTCTTCTTATAATGGATGCGGATTACTTATAACTTCAAATGGCCTCGTACGGTCCATCACGATAAAGTCTTCACTCGCCCTTCACCACCGGATTCGGTCCGTCGGCGCCAAGCCTCTTGCTTGCCCTTTACCCCCGCATGGTCCTTCGAAGCCGAGTCATGCTTGCCCTTCATCGTCTTGCCATAGATAGTCACTTCATACCTCGCATTGTCAGTGTCTTCATTTGCTCCTCATCAAGCTATAATGTCCATCTTCTAGCTTCAATCTTTTAACTTGATATCGGAACTCAACCTAATCTCACCAATTCATGGAAATAGTTAGTTCCAATAATATGTTGTAATTAATCACCAAACAATCACCGTACTATTAGGGTCATAGATCTTACAATCTCCCCTTAAAAGGTAACTCTAGGGCATAGATCTTTCATCACTAACAAGATTGGTATCGGGGACACTGAGAGTGCTTGCACGATTGAACCCATCTTCACCACCAAACCAACCCTGCCCCAGATCCACACTGGCAAAGCCCTGATCCACGTCTCTGTCCGCTCGGCGTCGTCGACGGCTACTTGATGCTCTCCTTGGATCTCCGGTGTGAGGGGGGGTTGCCGGACACCAACACGACCGCAGGTCGAAGAGGCGCCAACCCTACACGCGGGGGTGGCGGCGGTATGAAGAGCGGAGGGGCGACTGGCCAAATCAACCCATATTTGGGCATCGGCGCAAATCGAGGAGGTGGTGGAGCTTGTGGGAGCGGCAACGACTGTCTGGCGAACTCGATCTCCGAAGGCGTCGTGGTGAAGGGACGAGCCACCGATGGGACGAATGGTTATGGGGAAGAGGATGAAGCCGACGCGCGGAAAACCCTTGCGCGGTTGGCAGGTGAGACGCCGGCGACTAGGTAGCTAGCAGGCGCGGGCGCGGGGGCGGGAACATTTTCCCCACTCACGCGGGAAGGAGGCGAGAGACGCGGGGAGGAAGAGGAGAAGCGCGCGAGAGAGGCGATTGGGAGTCGGAGGGGGTCGCGCCCTCGCCCTCAAATGCACCGAGCGAATAAATCGGGGAAGGGAATTCCAAAACGTGTGCAGGGGTATAGGGATTTGTTGGATCTAATTTTTTGATTAAAATCTCTCACCCTATCAGGGGCAGCCCCCTGCATTTAAAGGATAACTCGTTCTGCTTATCATAGATAGGGAGTTCTAAATAACATTGAATTAAGTCATATAACATTGGTATATTACGTATATGGGTTAAGCTATTAAGCAATCTATGTTTATCAATATGTTTGATACTTGGGCTCAAGTCTATTTTGAATAGTTTACGCACATTCTCTTGATGATGCATAAAAGCACAGTGGTGCTCCTTTAGCTCATTATATTTAGATATATTAGAGACTGGTAAACCGTGTACTAATGTTCTATAGAGCACTTAAGATAAGCTCATCATGAGAAGTAGATCTTCTGCTGAAGAGAGCTGATACACTACAAATCCAACCTGTGTATCATCCTCCTGAGAAGGGAATAGGGGGACTGTTGGTTGTTGGTGATGCACTGATGCTTCATCCAACGATTCGTATCCATGGTATCCGTCCGTGCACCCCAAATCGTCACCCAATCATAATCTACCAAAAAAGTGCTGTTTATATATGGAATCAACGACCTAGTTAACCCAAAGCCCCGTGGCCTTCCTTCGACTACATAAACGCCAACGCGGCGCGATGCGCTCCTCCACCCGATTGAGGCCCCTGCCAGAAAAAAATAAATAAATGGGAAACTGTGTAGGCGCGAGCAACCGCAGCACCCGTGGCTACGTCCCGATCAAGACCCCGCGAGAAAACAAGGGAAATCGTGCAGGCGCGAGGAGCGACCGCATCAGCCGTCGCTGAGAAAATTGATATTTAGCTACTTTCAAAGATGGGTTTTACTGTAATGTTATTCTATCAAGTTACTTCGCTAAAATATTATCGTCACGCTCGCTAAAATATTATCCCCACGCTTGCGTAACACGATGCTTCGCCGTTTTTCCAATTTCACCGGATTAACACACAAAATCACGAGTGTTGTAACCAATGTGCCCTTGGGTCATTATTTAGATCAGTGAGACAAAGGGGATCGAGAGTGAGAGAAAAGGGGATCGAGATGCGTCGGCTCTTGCTCACGGCGGCGCCCTAGATCGATCTCGTCGGCATCGCCATTCCACCCGCCGCCGCAGTCACCCTCTCGCCCTCACCCAGCTGTAGCTCACGGCGGCGCTGCCATCGCCATTCCACTCGCCGCCGCCGCCGCCACAGTCCCAATCTCGCCCTCACCCAGCTCTAGCTCACGGCGGCGCCATTCCACTCACCCGCCACCGCCACCGCTGTAGTCCCCCTTCTCGCCGAGGGCAGCCTCCGGATGCCGTCGTCCCCGACATGAGATAGGACCCCCAAAACGACCCCCAGGGGCAATTTGGTCAGCAGACAACTCACTTATAGGCTTAATCCGGTGAAATTGGAAAAACGGCAAAGCAGCGTGTTGCGCGAGCATGGGGATAGCATTTTAGCGAAGCAACTTGGTGGAATGGCATTATAGCGAAACCCATCATTGAAAGTGGCTAAATATCAATTTTCTCGCCGTGGCTACGGCGTGGACGGCATCACCGTGTTCGGTCGACCCCACGAGGTGAACTTGACGGCCAAGGTCGACGGCCGAGTTTACCGCTGCATCAAGGTCAGGGAGGTGATGTTCCTCACACTAGTGACGGAGTACAACATGCCTGCGCTGATCGCCTGGCCGGGGGACGAACCGCGCATGCTAACCCCGTACGTGGATGAGGACAAGGACAACGCCACCGACCCTGGCGCGCGGCATTACCATGTATTATGCAAGAACCTGCCGTTGGAGGTGGTGGTCCGCGGGGGCCGCATTGCCTGCGTCAAGGTTCGTGGCCGGGAACACTGTGCACATTATTCTTTTGGTTATGCTCTAACGAATAATACGGTCCCATCGTATCGCTTATTCCACGGAAAGTGATATTTGCAAAGGAAAAGTGATCTGTGAATAAAACTTTTATATGCGTGTGAGTGCCGGCCGATCGTATGCATATGGCCATGTCGTCGCTTTGATCTTTGCTACCACGAATGTATGCATCACTACTTAAAAAAAACTTCGTGTTATCGTGCTACTGTCGTGTTACACTCTTGGTAAGCGTTGGTTGGCATTTTTCAGGCATGGTAGGTGACAGGATGGTGCAGTAGTCATAATTTACAGATTGTGTGGAATACGTTTGAAACGCCAGTGCATCTGCAAATATTGCTCAAATAAGTCACTGCAATGAAAGCATCGAGTTCTTTTCACATCCAAATCATAGAGCTGAAAATCCTAGACAAAATCGAAAGAAAAATTGTGCAAATGAGGTCTTCATAGTTATAGGTTTAATGGCATTTGTAGTCGCACAAACTGGGTAGTCACTGCAATCATATATTCATATCCCGGCTTAGCCTAGATGACCAATGCTTCAAGTCTAAAGCAAACACGAAACGGTTATGTTTTTTAATGGGGTTCCAGGAGATGTTGGGGAGTTAATAGTGTAGAACTGTAGATACTGATCAGGTCGGCAACGGGATGATCTTATGTCCAAAACCCCGTCGGCAACTGAAGGTGAAACGGGATGGCGTTTCATTGATGGAATGCAGGGGCAAAAACAAACTTTCCAGGGGGGTTTTTTTCTTTCCTTTTCCTTTGCTATGAAGTTGTCACTGTAAGAACTTGTGACATTTCTCTATTTAATGAAAATGGGAGAGGATGCCCCTCTCTTCCTCACACAAAAAAGGGGAAAAAAATCATCACGCTAACCAGAAGTTAGTAGCTTGTCAAATAAAATCTTACAAAGCAACTTTACGGTTTATTACTGAGTATACTCTTGTTTCGATGAGCACAAAGGTTTTCATCTGTAAGTTGAGGCAGTTAAGCAGTGATATACATTATACAGAAGAATCGTCATCACTTTTTCTAATATGAGCAAAACTTCTAAAGCAATCTTATGCTACACTCGAAGGGCGCAAAGCTGTGGTGTCCTGGAGGCTGGAGTCGTATATAGATTCCAACAATAGGTGTATTCATGTACAAAACTAAGGATCACCCATTCACAGCTAGATTCACTTAGCTTGCTCTACCATGATTGCTCGCTAAACAAGTTGATCAAGAAAACAGAAAAGGAGCTACATGTAAGGAGTTTGTGTTACACATCTATCACCTTTTTGGGGGTCATCGTCCTCTGCAACACAGCTAATTGGTATCAAAAATTGAAAGTTGAAGCAATCAAGCAGGATGGGATGGAAACTACAGAGTTCTCCGTACTAACATCCTGTCAGTGATTAAGAGACAATGTTATAATCTTCAATATGTAACATGAAAGCAAAAATAAATAAGATTAGGGAAAATAACTTCATAATGCCAGTAAGGAAGCTAACAGGTTTCCATTATCAAAAAAGTAAGGAAGCTAACAGACAGTGTGCAATACACAATGTTAATCACAGCTGCAGAATAACATGAAGAAAATGAAATGTGAACTGTAGATGAATTCTCATTTTGACCGCTCTCACTACATATATCTTAGAACGCATATAGCATAATACCATAAAAAGGATTGCTAAAATTCTGATAGATCCAATTGAATGTGCTACAGTGATATGGAAATAACATTCTATCCTTCACATTTAACCAAAAGAATGCATTGGTTTTACAAATTTAGAAAGAAAAAGCTACACGACATTGACTAAGGATGTCCACACGGTTTACATGTCCAGTTAAATAAAAATAACTTCTGAATCAAATGGTCTTTTAATCTGTTCTATCCAGTTACACATAGAATATTATGTGTACCTCCAGGTGTTCTGAAAAGTGAGGTGCCACCCAAAGCTTTAGACGCAAATCTTGCTGGAGTGGATCCTGGTGCAAGTGTGGAGGCTGAGCCAAATGGTGTGGGCTGCAGCATAGACCCAGATGAACTGAAAGGGCTGGGTGATGGAGCAGGACTTGTTTGAATGCTGAACCAGGGCAAAGCAGAAAGTGGTGTTCTAAGAATTGCACGAGTACTAGATGAAGTTGCACCAGTAGGGGATGACGATTGCAAAGGTTGGCTTGCCAGCACAGATACATCAACCCCTGTAGGATGGACTATTCTGGCCGCGGCTTCTTGTTTAGCTGCGTCTCTTCTATCTGCCTCCACAAAAGGATCACTACAATCATCCATGAGCCGCCAAACATTCCGATAATGAGTTCTCATTATCTCAGCATATTGATGAAGATTTTCCACCTGGACAAACAAAAACATCAGAGAAGCTCAGTATTCTCTGAACACCAAACAATAGTTCCATACGACAATAATTTAATCTAATTTAGCAACACATAAAAACAAAGTGAGCCTATCACTTGGGGTATGTTTCTGTTGTGTTACAAAATGAAATAGATATATTAACTTAAATATGCTCATAACAAAACAGGAAATTTACAAAACTGTAAATAACCAACCACCTTGACAACTTTAGTTACAAATTTAAATTGAACAACTTCAGAATGGATCTGAGCAATATATATAAAGAAAAATGCATGCAGTATTCAGAATATATAATGCCAGTGATCAATACATGTATTTATCATAAATTACCTGGGTAGCAACATGGATGAGATAGTCATATACATTAGGCACTACTATTGACAGGGATTCGAACGCGTTTGAATAGTTCTTATCATTCTTTATTTGAATAAGCTGCTCTAGCTCCCCGACCATTCTGCTGCATTCCTCGAGATGGTTCTCGAACTTGGAAACAGTGTGTTGCATAAAAGGAGAAGGCCGCATTGCGACACCACTGTAGAAATCAAATCTTGGCACAATTGCTGAGGGTTGATTGAAATAAGTTGGAGCACCAGATGTTGTATCTGCAGTTCCAGAATATCTATGGATGAAATTTGGTCTCAACTTATGATATGAGCGTATAGCCGAATCTGTGTTCCGCATCATTTCTTTGACCACAGCCATTAAGCTCCGAATGGAAACCATCTCCCTGTCCATGATGGTGGAGGTTGATCCTATCTCCTGTTACAGAAAGGAAAATCCTCCTGTTACAAACAAAAAATAAAGTTGAACGCCCTATTTCAACTAGTGGATTCATGAACTATTCCTTCCTCTTTTAGTTTTGAGCATATTTTCAATATAAAGTAGTTTCAGAAAGTAGCCTAATCAATAAAGGAGGCTGAAGTCAAGGCCAGTAAAATCCTTTTTTGTACTGTACAAGTGTACATTCAACAAAATACATCATATGGCCCCCAACTATTTGAGACTGATAATTTTCATGCTACAGGATATTGATATCTTGCACATTTGTGAAGTAACATTAAGTCATTACTCAAGCAAAGATATGCACATACTTAAGAACATTGAATATCAGCTGGTACTCAACTGATCTGTGAAGACTGAAAATATAGTTGATGAGTGATGACTAGTGCAAAAGCTATATACCTAATAAAAAGCATACAAGCAAGTAATGCAATGATTTCATGGTATTACACTAATATGTGGAGACCAAAACATTTCCAAAGTAACTAGTAGTACCAAATAACAGGCTAAGAAGTAAAACAAAACCTGAGAAATCTGGGTAGCATACAGCTCAAAACTCCTGTTAGACACTGACGGGTCGTAGAGGCGGCTGCACTGGTCCAACAGATCGCTCTCATGCTTGTACTCCCTCATCTTGTTCCTGAAAATCACAGGTTAACCGTTAACCAGGTGACTATCGTAGAGCAATAGCAGTTTAGACAAAGCAATTAACACAAAGCACAGAGATCTTTATCAAGGGAATGTCCTCAAGAACACACATAAACACGGAAACCCCCCATTGATCCGCCCTTGCCCTCTTTCAGGAAAGGAAAAAAATGAAAAGAAAAGAAACCCATATTGATCCCTAAATTCTGTAAAAATCGCCACAGAAATCTCATCGAAACCCAGAAAATAACGACAGTGGAAACTTGATGAAAGTACGACAACCAACTTTGACGAAAATGGGAAAAAAGAAGCCAAAAGATTCAGACCGTCTCCCAAGAATATCAAGAACGCGATGCGACGAACAATTTCCACGATTCACATCTCAATAATGGAATGCGTCCTCCTGTTCACCTTACTAAAAGAGGGAAGATGCAATGCAATCTCGAAAAAGAGCCCCAACTCGGATTCCCCCAAAAATGAGGAACGCGATGAACATCTCCCCGATTCCCCAATAGAAGATCAAGAATGGCGGAGCAAACCCTACTCGATGTGCAGCAGAAGCTCCTGCGACTGAGGATGCAGCTCCGCCCACTTCGTCCCGTACCCCGCGGCCCTCCCCTCCACCGTGTACAGCCTCAGCTGCTGCGACTGCTGCCGCGCTGCCTCCCACACCTGCAGCTGCAGCTGCCGCAATGCCGCATCCGCCGCCGCCGCGCGCCGCCGCTCGAACTCCCTCAACGCCGCCGACACGGGCAGGGCCACCTGCTGCTGAGGCGGCGATACGGACGCAGCGGGAGACGCTTGGAACATCGTCCGTGCAGCCGGCGGCGAATGCCTAGTCACCTGCCTCTGACCCGTCGGCGGCGTGTGCAGCGCACGAGACGGCTGAGGGCTATCCACCTGCATCTGGACGCGAGGCGGGCGAGACGACCGAGTGCCAGTCACCGGCATCTGACCCGCCATCGGAGCGTGCATCGCGTGAGACTGCGGCGGGGCGCATGTCGAGGGTGGTGGCCGCGTGCGCTTCGGCGTGGCCGTCGCCGTCGCCGTCCCCGCCGCTGGGCCATTCTCCGGGATCGTGGGGAGCCCCGGCCACTTCTGGGGCGACCGGCGAGGGGGAAGCGGTGGCTTCCGCGACGACGAGGGCGTCGAGGGCGAGGGCGAGGAGGAGGGTGACGAGAAGCTGAAGCGCCTTGCCAAGGCCTGCAGGTCCGCCTCCACGCCATCCTCCACGACCCTGAAGCGCGACATGGCGGGCGGTTGTCTCGAGGAAGACGAAGAGTTTCCGGCGCGTGGCGGGGCGAATGGATGGACGGATTTGCCCCTAGAGGTTGCGGCGAATTGCGGGGAGTCTTGGTGGTGGGCGCTACGGGGTTTCGCACATAATGCGGGGGTATTTATGGGTTAAAGAGTTTCTCGCTGCTGACGTCATCGCTCGTCGGTGAAAAATGACGCAAATGAGAATCGCCTGCAAAAGAGATAACGGGATTGCTCTCTGAATTCTTTTCTTCCGCAGCCAAGATGCGGTTATGAAACAAGTGAAATCGCCTGCAATTTAGGCATGACCTGCGCTGTATTTTTCTCTTAACTCAAAACTGTGCTGCAAGCATACTCTGTTCAACTGGGAAACAACAATCGAAATCCTCATCATCCATCCAACAGGTGATTGATCATTAACTCCCTACTCCGTTAACAATGAACCAGGAAACAGATTCAGAAACTCTATTCCAGAATATATATATATATATACAGAAAGATAAATTTGTGCAAGCTATCGTATGGAACATTGCTTGAGTTTACAGGGAAGGAGCTAATGAGCTATCTGAATCCTGAGGGGAGGACCTGAACACCATTATACAATCAGTAAGTAGGCAACATCGATCTAACCTGTATAGCTACCATGATGAACCTTAGTGCATTACCCAACCCACAGAGCTTCAGGCATCATAATTATCCGGCAACCAATGTCCAATACAAAATTTTCACAAGTAGCGGTCTATGGATGCTTGGTGACTTGATTCAGTCGGTTTCATGATCTGGGCGAGGCGTATACCAATCAGGATATCTCCCCATTCTTCTCAGTAGCCTCGTATAGGAGGACTCCGGCATTAGGGCCTCCTGTTCTTCAGCAAGCTCTTCCTGTGTTTTCGGCAATCCGTCAGGCACAGGGAAAGGCCTTGGCTTCGCAGCTTGCCCCGGGGAGTTTGATGATATTGAATCATGAGATTTCTCAGCCATCTTCTTTCGTAGATCTGAACGGTGATGGATGCTATTGATCAGGTACCTCGGATCTCCCTCTGAGTCTTTCACCATCCTTGCAATTTCCTCTTTGGGTAGCTCTTGCTGTCACAAATGGAGAAACCCCGTTAATTCGTTGAGTCTAAGTAGACTGCAAGCTTAATAATCTTGATAAGATTACACAACAATCAATACGAATGGCACACACCTCAAGTTTATTGAGTTCAAAGTAAGCATCCCAACAGCTGCAGCACTCATCACCTTCTAGGGTTGTGCAATAATCTGTATCAAGATCAGAGGAACCATTGTTAGGAAATGATTAGACAACTTCTTATGCAGTTGATGTTGCAGACACAAACCTACTTAAATCAGGTTATAACTGAATCGCATTCACACAAGCTGCAAATCATTTTTTTCCACAAATATTAAAGAGGATTGTGTATCCTTGCATTAAGAAGGGTAAGCATACAGAATATTGGTCAGGCTCAAAGAGCAATCCCGACTGACGTTTTACATAGGTTTACATCTCACAAATAGATTGAAACGACCAACAGCAGAGAAGAACCTCAAAAGGGGACAAGCCTACAGATCATGACAAATTGAATTTTCTTTGTGCCTTTCCATCCTCATTTCATTTGTCTAGTTGAAATGTTATTCAGATCACTGTATTAGTTCTGTACATTTGGCCTCGAAAGCCAAGAATTGCATATAATGATTAAATGATAGATATATATATATATATATATATATCTGTCAACCTTACAGACATCAGCAACATGAATTTCATCTTATATTGAAATTAAAGCATCTATTTAAGACCCAATCTCCAATTGAAGAAACTGTTTTACGCCTCTACATCTTGCATTACACGCTAATTGTAGGCTTATAGAGCTACTTAATTCTTATGCTTGTTTTTTTTTTGAACGAAAATTCTTATGCTTGTTCACACAACATTTAGTAGGGGTATATTTTAGTTTGATCTGGCAGGCTCACTGGTCCTAAGAAATTATCACGAATCCTACTAAGAAATTACCACGAATCCTCATAAATTACCCCTAATTAACTAAATCAACTTATATCCAAAAAAAGTACAGTTAGATCTCAGAACTGGAGCATGCACTGCTACTAAAACTAAACACCAAGTGGCCTAAACCCCGGCAGGAAGCCGCATCCCACGCAGTAAAATAATCCCAAAATATTACAAAACAGGCAGTGAGGTGATAACTCGGGCTCTCGGCTAAGCAGCAACACAACCCAGCAGCGTTACCTGTGATCTGGTCTTTGGTGCGCTGGACGAGAGGCTTCTCCTGCCTGAGGAACTCGTCGAGGATGCTGCGGCTCGAGCTGAAGGGCTCCCGCTTCGGGATCGAGTCGTAGTTCCGCACCGCGCGAACCACTACCCCCGCCGCTGACCCGCGCCGCCCAGCCGCGGCGGCCGTGCGGGAAGCCGAGGTGGCGGTGGCCGTGGCGGGCTGCGCCGGCGGTGTCGCCGGCGCCAGCGGCCGGAGAGCGGTGGAGGACAACATTTTTTTTCCTCCGGCGTGGTCCCCGGCTAGTCGTCTAATCTCCGGTGGATTTCGGGAAGGATGGAACGGGGCGAGTGGATTAGCTCGCGGCCTATAATATATATAGCAGCGATAGCGGAAAGCGCACGAAACGGATAAGGATTGGCCGCGAGATAGTTTATTTTGTTTGTTTTAGATTTGTTTTTGCAATTCCAACCTTCAAGTTGTCCTATTAGCGAAAACTAAGACGAGCGGGATTAAAATATCTTGGGATACTTCGGCTTTCGGAGACTTTTCCAGCGTCTGCGCACCCGGGATCCAAAACGGTGGGATCTGAGCCGTCGGCTTCGAACTAGTTACAGCTACCCGCGTATAATAAACCACAGCAAGAAGTGTCGACGTGTACAGATTTTGACTAGTGAGTCCTTACCGTTTACCGTGCGATTACCGTGTCACAGCGGTAAGTACGATTACCGCGCGGTAATCACGGTAAACCGTACGAAATTCGTATAAAATTTATCAAAATTTCAAATTATTTTTTAAATTTATTTGAATTTAAGACGGTTACCGTGGTTTTTCTTTTACCGTACCCGCGGTAAGCGCTGTAACGTAAACCCTGTTCGTAGTATTTGTTAGTATTGCTATACGCTTAGTTGATACATTTGGTTTGGTCTAGCTTAATTAGCCAACGGATGGCTGAGAACCAGGTTAACTAACACAGCCGAATTTGTCTGTGTCCCCTCTCTGGTGTGTGCAGCTCGTAGAAACTAGAAAGATATGGTCATAGGGAACACCATTGTCAGAGAGAATCAGAATGCTCATTTGAAAGCTTTACATGTATATTTAGCACATCTATGATTAGCACAGTATCTGCCAAGCTGGCAAGCTTGATGTATACATGGACCATGTTGTATAAGTCTTGTAATTACAGGGTTGCAGAGTATGACAGTGCTGAGTGCTCTGCAGGTAAAGCTCATCTTCAGTTCAGTCATGATCTGCCATTCTTCTGAGCATCCTAGTATGCGTGGACTCCGGCATGGCAGCTTCCGTTTCTCCCTCGAGCTCTTCTGCCGTCTTGGGCAGCTCGTCCGGAGCAGGGAAGTAAGGTTTAGTCTTGGTGGAGTGATCACCCGGAGACGACGACTCGGCGGCCGTCTTCCGCACCTGCGCACGGCGGTGGATGGCGCTGATCAGGTGGCCCATGTCGCCGCCTGCATCATTCACCATCGTCTCCAGCTCCGCTCTCGGCACCCCCATCTGCACATCAAATCATCGCAAAACTAACAGTGTTTATTCAATTATTATTAGTGGTAATTACTAATTAGTTCGCTTAGATTGCCCAACACAGCACGGTTTGGCGTACCTCGAGCTTACTGAACTCCTCGACAGCGTCCCAGCAGCTGCAGCACTCTTCGCCTTTGAGCGTCGTGCAGTAATCTGCGAATACTCCAACATTGGTTATCACCACCGGTGTCCATGTCAGATTGCACGAGAAAAAGTTCACCGGACGTACCGGACATCCGGTCCTTGGTGTGCTCGACGAGATGCTTCTCCTTATTGACGGACTCGTCGGCGGCGCCGCGCCAGCTAAGGGTCGCCTCCCGCTCCGGCGCCCCGTGGCTCCCGACACGAACGATGCGCCCGCGCACGGGCGACGAAACGGCCGGGAAGAAGAGCCGGACCGGCGCCGCTCGCGCCAGCGGCAGCGGCAACAGCGTGGCGGTGGGCAGCAACATTCGCGGCGTGCGTGCTGTGTATGTTGGCGCGTGGCTGGGTCCTCTGCGTGACTGCGTCGCTGGCTGGCTCGACCGCGCGTGTCTCGTGCGGAGGACGGGTGGGTGTGGCGGCCTTTATACGTGTACGTCGCGTTGTCGCGGCGCGGGGCGAAACCGGCAGGGAAGCCGTAACACCGCCGCTGTGTTCCGCGATCCCACCGGCAGATCGCGTCCTATCCGGCGCACGGCACAACCACTTGGCAACCGCGCGACGGGACGGGAGCCGTTGGTTTGGCGAACTCCGTGGGTTCGTGTAGCACGAGCATACGAGCGCCGCACAGCACATCGTGAAACGGGGGCACGAGAAAGAGGTCCGCGATCGCGGCACGGCCCATGGACAACTCTGGAGGTGAGCTAACGACGGTTGTGGCTGAAACCGAAGCCTTGTTCCGGGACGTCACACATGTGACCATGTGAGTAAGCCCAACCGATCACCTGGGCTGATCAGCCTCCACTCGCCACGCCACGGGCAACGTCCAAGGGTTCCTTACCGTTTGGGGGACGGTTACCAGTGAAAAACCAAATAAAATTTATTATAAAGTTTTCATAACTTGGCAGGGTTATTGGGAAGCATCTACAAATCGGATGCCCGGTTTTTTCCAAGAATCAGGCGTTGTTTTACCACTACTTAAAAAATATTTCACCAATAAATCAAAAAATGTTTCAAACTATCAAATGGTGAAACGCGGATTAATTATGATTGAAACATATTCTCACATATGAAAAATCAAAGCTTCAATGGATGAAACATCAACAAATCAGGCGCCCAATTTTTTCCAAAAAAATTAGGGGCTGTTTCACCGCTACTTAAAAAATGTTTCACCAAATAAGTCAAAAATATTTCACCAAATAAATCAAAATTGTTTCACCAAATAAATCAAAAATATTTTCTACTATGAATTGGTGAAACACATATTAATCACGATTGAAACATACTATTCTCACACATGAAACATCAAGTTTCAACAGCTAAAACATCACAAATTACAATAGTCGTAAAAAAATGAGACATCGTCGAAGTATCAAGTGCAATATTTTGATCCAACCTCAAGAAACATCCAGATACATTGGCGGAAACATCACAAATCATAAAAATGTACCAGGTCAAATTTGATTTCTTCCTCCTCTTCGGTGGGCTCCTCCAGTGACGGATCGCCGCACCGGTGCCAACCTCGCTGCTGGCGGCGTCAGCGGCGAACAACACGACCCCGCCTCCTGCCACCCCGTCGACGCTGACTCTGACACCGATGCCAACGACACCGACCACGCCCTTAGCGCTGCCACCTGGCACCCTATCTGCACTGTCCCCGCCCTCACAGGCACGAAGCCACCGCTGGCCATACCCTCCGCATCCCCTCCCGCACCGGTGTCTACTTCAAAAAAAGTTGCAAGATCTCACCGGAGACCGCCGCGTCGGCGCCAACCTCGCCGGCGGCGGTGAAAAACACGACCCCGCCTCCTGCCACCCCGTCAACGCTGCCTCTAATGCCAACGCCCACGACACCAACCACTCCCTCAGTGCCACCACCTGCCACCCCATCTGCAACGTCCCCGCCACGCCCTCCGTGTCCCCTCCTGCACCGACGTTTACTCTGGGAGAAGTCGCGAGATCTCGCCAGAGAGAATACAAAGGAGGAGAGAGAGCAAGAGCGGAGGAAGGGAATGGATAAGAATGCAGAGGGGGTAGAGGATGAGTGGTCAGGAGAACGCGCGATTATTTTTTTTCTCCGTCGGTCGATCGATGCAAAGGATTTTCGAGGTTATTGGGTTCTTATTGTTTCTGCATCAATATAAGTCGAGTAATCGTGCGGTAAAACCTGACAACGGCACGAGCAAATTGACGAGCATAGAATTATTTGTTGTGTTATCAACAATCAACAAGCGTGGAATCATTTGTAACGTTGTCATTTCTTATTGTTGTCTGCTCATTGGCTTATAAGGCACAGTTAGAACTTGAATTTAGGACATGTTCCACCGCTAGACCAACCAGAACAGTACTACAAGTGGCAGGCAATAGCGTGCGGCTACATCGTCAGCCTCGTCTGCCGAATATAGTCCTTCACTAATTAAGAGTTTATTATAGAGGTTTTTCAGTCTTACTTCCTCCCTTCAACACTATAAGACGTTTTAACTTTTTCAAATCAAATTTCTTAAAACTTTGATCAAGTTTATATTATCAAAATTAGTTTAATTGCATCTAACATTGTTATTTACTTTGTGTTTAAAATATTATTATATTTTTTTATAAATCTAGTTGAACGTAAATAAGTTTAATTTAAAAGAAAAATTAAAACGATTCATAAATATGAAATGGAGGTAGTAGTTTCTTAGGTTGCGTGGTTGTTTAATTTATTTTTTATGTCTTACCGACCGTACCTTAACTTTGTGAGGTTGATAACTTCTACAACCGGAAAATCGTGTGCCTAAGATTGAGGCTGAGATAACTAACGAGGTTAGTTGACAGCTTCTGGTACCATCGTGTGAACAGGTGGGCTCCATATGTCCAGTCTGGAACAGAGAGGTACAGTCTCAAGAACAAGTGCTTATAGAAAAGTTGCAGGCTTTAAAAGATTATCCTAGTTCAAAGGAGAAAGTAGACAAGCAGATAGAGCTTCTTTTCCGAAAGGCAAAATAGCTTCACATATTAATTCATCTGGAGCTTGGACCCTCCTTTTTTTCTAAACCATCTGAAACTTGGAAGTAAAAACACAAGCTCAAGCTACTAGTCTACAAATCTACAGGGGAAATTATACAAGGTATGTTTCTCTAACTGGCTTTGAACAATTAATTGATTTATAGCCCTGTTTGTTTTCATAAGTTTTAGAGCTAAAAATTAGTTCTAAAGTTAAAATATAAGTCCTCTTTAGTCCTACCCTGTTTGTTTGGAGGGACTAAAAGGGACTAAAACCTCATTAAATGACCTATCTAATAGTACTTCATCCATGAGAGAGAGAGAGTGAAGAGAGAGATAGGGCTGGGACCGCTCTGCTATAATTTTTTAGCCCATATAAGCTCCTCCCCCAGGAACTTATTGCCCTATGTTGTTTTAGTCTGTTTAAGTCCCTCCTGGGGTTTATGGATTAACTCCTCCAAACAAACAGTACCTATATCAGATGGTTAGACGAAATTAATCAGACAGCTGCAACTGCACAAACGCAATCTTTCCTCAGTTGCAGCTGGCCAGCCATTCATGGGCCATTGCTGTAAAGAAGCCGTGGAAAGCAGTTGTTAGGTACCCCCCAATACGGCAATACATGCTTGGCCATGAGCTTTTTTTGTGAGTTGTGACAAGAAACCTTTATTAACCTTTTGATGGTGAGGAGAAAAAACGCATGGACCCTGAGAAACAACATAATGACAATTAGCAGCAGTGATATCATGGTAGGTACTTCCTCCGTTGACTGCTCCAGAGAAATATTTTGGCTTTTGACTCTTACTTAGATTTCTCGAATTACCATATGCAATGCCACGCAGGCAGAAGCAACCAAGAGCCATGACCCAAAGGTCACATCTTTTTGTACAACATCTGGTTGAATTAAATGGAGGGATCTTAAGTCTAAACCAGCAAAGCTTAATTCCTTGCAACTAACTTCTGAATAGACTGAAACTATACATAATTGGTAGGTTTGAGATCGTTCCATCAGAAAGAAAGCTATGCTGCCATATTGTTTTATAAGTAGCTGAGTACCATGGATGCCCCACATGGGAAGAAAAATAATATGGGAATGATCGTCATCCATGGTCATTGACCTAAATTAGTTTAATTTGTCCTCTGCCTTTTTTTATCTTAATCAATAAGTAATCTAATTGCTGTTTTTTAAAGGCTGTGGTCATGCATCTATGCCCTTTTGCATCCAGTAGCATTGCAACCTTAGTGCATCATCAGAGTCATCACACCATGATTGGCTATAATTAAGCCTATCCATGCATGCATATTGCTACTGTTACAGAGTTTGACACCCTTTATGTCTTATTACAGGACACATTAGGTGTTCATGCACAGTGGACCAATAGAATCACAAAAACTAATCCAACACAGTACTTATCTTGATCATCTCTAAATCAATTATTGGAGGCTCAAATTAGACTTTGCCGGCACAGCGGTGGGACCTACATGTCTGCCTCATCTGGTTGACGAAATGGCAGTTGATGTGGGCTTGAAAAGATTGAAGAAATCAGAAGATGACCTTCTGATGCTTCTATTGGAGCTAGAGCCTACAGCAGCCATGGTCGCCAACGTTGACGTAGTGCATAATTAAATGTTTCCCCGATCTCGAAGAGATTCTCTTCGCATAGGCCAGAGCTGATGAATACATCAACATCAAGTAGTTTGGTGTGAATTTAACTGTTCCTACTCCCTCCATCTCATATTATAACTATCTTAGTATTTAAAATTGAATGACAGAAATAGTTTAAACAGCAAAGATAGCTGTAATATAGGACAAAGGTAATAACAGATATGGTTCCAACTGAAAGCGACACTATGTATGACAAGTTTACACTGTAAACAATCTGAAGCGTTGATTTTATTTGATCGAATGGTTCAGATTGCTTTGTACTACCATCATAGTTAGTGGTGATAGAAATATGGAGGGATATTATTGTCTAAAAAATAGGGGTATAATTATCATTTAGCAGTGACTGAACTTTTTTTCCTTCTTTTTTAGCGTTTTGATGGAATATGAGCAATGCTAACATAATGAATAACCACGTATCGATGTAGCCGGGGAAAAACATAAATGATAAAGTTATTCGTAATCATTGTATTAGTAAATTACTAATTTACTCTTAATATTACTGATAGTATAATACTACAAATAGAGAGAGTACCGCAGTATCGCTAGATTTTGGGGAGGTTCGATATAGGACGGAGGTAGTAACATATATAACTCCAATCAAAGAGAACACCGTGTATCACAGGTTTAAACTGTAAACACTATTTGGAGAGGTTTAGTATTACAAATTATTCATCTTTCTAAAATTGTTTTGGCCAGGTCTCTGAATCTGAACTTGAGCTGATGTACTTTGAACATTCCGAACGTGACCATGAACAAAACTAAGAGCCAAACTGTATGCATTATGAAATTGAGCTCATGTCTCTTCTTTAAAATGACGGTGTCAGCATTACGTTATACCGATAAGAAATTCAACCGGGTTTTCAGATTGACCCTAGACCGGTTGACAATTATATACTACCAAACCTTGACATAAGTTAATCGTGCTTGGACAATGCAGCCTGAATTTTCAATAGTCGATGGGAGTTCATCCACGTCAGAGATGTGTCTCGCACGCAGGCCGATCTGTCAATAGTCCTTGAGTCAATGATCGGAGCTGTTGGGCTGCGTCGCTTTTACACGGGGGCGACAAATCGATCGGTGACAATTCTTTCAACTGAAACCAACTACTAGAAGTTTCTGAAGGAGTGTTGGCAGGCTACAAATTGTTATGTTTTATGATTTTGCAAGTTTTTAGTTACCTTTTTTAATCGCCCAAATTTACCTAGTAATAGTATTTTGCGATACTAGTTAACCATTGAGGTGTCACTTAGAGCACATGATTTTTATATTGATTTATCAGCCGCAACCAAAATAAAAAATCTGAAACTTATTTTTAGAGTTAGTTTTAGGGTTTTTCGTTATAATTTAATTTTTCAGTATTACATTTAAATCTTAAAGAACACAAATATAAATGTTTTACCGATAAAATTATTTTTGGTTTCTTCATATT
This sequence comes from Oryza punctata, assembly GCA_000573905.2. Lineage (NCBI taxonomy): Eukaryota > Viridiplantae > Streptophyta > Magnoliopsida > Poales > Poaceae > Oryza > Oryza punctata. The sequence goes on from CM002490.2 coordinate 36,351,901, forward strand.
TTCAGAGTTTGTAAATTGTATAGGAAACGATGAGAGCCTTAATTCTTACAGGAGTCTGAACATTTTCCCCGTATTCCAAGTATGAACCCCATGGTGGCTCTGCATTCCATCCTTCAGACCTTCACACCCTCCTCCCTCATAAAAATTTATAAAACCAACACATGTGGGACATTCATCACTCCACATGGTTTCAATCTGAACCCATTCAAACAATTTTTTTCATTTGGAAAAGGATAGTCTAGTGAGAAGCACCGAAAGGGTGTATAGTCAAAAACACTTATCCAATATGCTTCCATTTAGAAGGTACAATTCCATTGCGACACATGGACAAATTGCCACTCGAGGCATACACAAAAAAAGCAAAAGAATCCACCTGCCACAACTCCCCAAAGGGCACCAAGCTTCAACAACTTGACAAGCCGAGAAAACAAGTACTACTTCCAACTCATTTTGCAAGACACTTTCACTTTTTATAGCTTAATTTTTTTTAAATTTGATTAAATTTATAGAAAAATATAGCAAAATCTACGACACCAAATCAGCTTAATTAAATCTAATATTAAATATATTTTGATAGAATGTTTGTTTTATTTTAAAAATACTATAAACTAGGTTAAACTTACCTAAATTTGATTAGAAAAAAACAACTGATTTGCTAAAATGTTATCGCCATATTTTATGATTGATTATTGTCGAATTTCTGACTGTCTGGATGTTGTTCTCAGTCCAGCTCAGCATCTCTCGGCTGTCATACCATGATTAATTAAAACTTAACATGTTTCATTAGTTCAAGTTTTTGATGGTGTTATTCGTAGGTATCTAATGTAGTAGATGTTAGATCAATATATGTAATTTACAATGCAAAATATAGAAGTTACATTACACTTACATTATAATTACACTGTACTTATATATATATGATTTAGAGATTTACGTATGTAATTTTTAGAACTTACATTGTAAATACACTAAAATTACATATGTAATTTAGTGACTTGACTATTTATGAAAATATAGCACTATAAATATAGTTACTTCCAAAAATAATGTTTTATAATATGAGATGGACGAAGTAGTAGAGATTTGGTACGGTATTTTGCTTGCATGGCACTGGCGCCGTCCTGTTGACAATCCTGTTCCTTGTAATCGAAGCTCAGGACATGCGTGCCTGCATTCTCAGGATGAAGTTGCATACTATCGCTGTCACTCCTAGTCATCGAGAGCGCATTTCTTCGGCGTTTACTTGGCTGATAACTAAAAAAGCCGGTTTCCCAGTTGATCGACGACCAATTCGCCGTTCCACGCGCATGGCAGAATCGTTTTCACTGCGAAAATGATGTGTTTTCTCTGAATTTTAGGGTTCAGGTACTTCAGGTAGATAGAGAAGCTTCCAATTTAATTCGTCGCCTCCCCGATTGTTAACAATTGCTCGTGTGAAGTTCTGAGAAAAATAAAGTACTTGGATCTTCTACTGTATTCTTTCTCTCTTCACGTTCAGAGGCGCTAAGATCCAAAGAGACGATAAGCCTGTTACTCTTTCATCTGAACTTTTCGTCAGGAACACGGACAAAATGGAGATCCTGATAACACTTTCAGACTCCGGTCTTTTATTTTTCTTGACCCGATTTTTCAGAAACGGAGTTCATCCATGTTCAGACCTGAGCAGCACACAAGTCTGAAGAGGAGACGCAAACATGATACGGACGCAGCAAGGACATTTTTGGCCGATCATTTTTGAGCATTTTGACTTCCTGGAGCAGTGCAAAAATGTTGTGTGATCGAGCGGTTCCACGTGTGAGAAGCTGTGAGTACGAAGACAGTGACATGGACGCTTCAGGGGAGCAGGGGACTTGTTCGTATTTTTTTTGCAGTACCTGTCTTTCGTGTTAATTTCTGATGGAGAAATTTGGCCCGTTTTGGAGTCCGAAACTGTGTACGGATCGTTTAAACGAAGCTTCTATCTATTTGGAGGTTGTCTAGAATTTATGTATACTTGATTATGGCTAATCATTACTTATCATGCACTTGACTCTAGTTGCTTTTTGGAACTTATTATTGTTTGTAGTTCAAATTATAGTTTTATAGTACCTGTTTTTTATAAACATATTCTAGCGGCCAGAGCCTTGTTATCTTAAAACACATCCACAATCAGATATCATAAATCCCAAGGACATCTCCAATGTATATAACAAAACTAGTACATATAGATGGGACCCACATATATAAACTTTAACTATTGCAACCTTCACAGTGTATATATATATATATATATATATATATATATATATATATATATATATATATATATATATATATATATATATATAGCAAATAGTATTAGGAGGAGAAAGGAGGTATAGATAAATAACATATTTTATTCTCTATGAGCAGCCCATATGCTTATGGGTAGCTTTTGTTATTTTCTTGCTATGGATTAGTTCCACAATGTTGCTAGGTGGCTGAATGAAATATTTTATTGCTTATGGACTACTTTTGTACTAAATTGCGGATGCCCTAACAACGAATTTTACTACTACTGTACTTCTATAGTTACCGTTTTAGACACGATACGATTTTTGATGTACATGTTTTATCAATTTTCCTAACTATATATTTATAAAATCTGTTGATAATATAACATTATGGAAATACTTTTCATGATAAATCTACCCACATTCAAATCCTAATTTAATTACACACATTATAGCACCAAAGTTTATTTGAGAATGGGGTAGTACCCAACATAGGCAATCATATACTCACCTCACCCCACTCCAATTAACTACTACTATGTCTATCCCAAAATAAATTATTCTGGTACTATATATGGTATATTCTAATATTACGAATGATGTTTATCCATATGCAGTACTAGGATATATCACATCATGTATTATATTAACTAATTCTGAGTGGACGTAATAAAATTTAAACTATGACTTATGTGAAAATAGTTTTCATGAAAAAATATACCAGCCCCCATATCATAATCACATGTAAAAGAACTATCTTTGCACATATTAATGAGTTAAAATGTTATATTGTGCCTATCTTAAAATATCATCTACTCGATAACGGAGGAAGCCAACAGAGAACGGCCCTACTTATAGCTCGGATTCCGAAAATACTCCCTTAAGCTATCCTGACATTCTGCTACTAGCATAATCTGGACCAAACCAGGAGCAGTACAGCATAGCTGACATAGTAAAAAAGACGTTATCTGTGCATCAGAAAAGGTGTCATTTGGATGCTTGTGCATATAAAGCTGATTGCAATGTCTCTCAAGGCATATATAAACAACTAGAGTGATTTTTGCTTCTTTTCCCCACACCCACTGATTACCCTAAAACGGTCTGAATATATACAAGGTTACCGGTCAATTGTCTCAAGTTTACGCTAGATATGCAACCTATATAATTTTTACTGGTTGATCATATTCCTCCACTAAGCAAACCCTGCCACAATTCATAATAAATGTTTTAGCAGATGATGTGGAAAAAAAAAGAAAGGATGGATTGCATATCTAGCGTAAAAAAAAGAAAGGATGGATTGTTTTAGCAGATGATGTATAGCATACACACACAAACCATCATTAATATCGTAAGGACGGGGAAGATCTTAGAAGAGCCGAGTTATGTTCCATTCTTTGTTGTAGTGTGCCCAACACTATGTTTTACCGCATATAAATAAAAATTGGCAATCATTTTCTCTGCCACAATCTTTTTTCTTCCTATTTTCCCTCACCCCTCCTCAACGGCCATCCATTGTTATATTTGCGATTTTTTTGTTGTATCATATGTAGCTTTGTGAAAAAAAATACTTGTATGATGCTCTGTTTTAAAAATTTTTACAATGTTCTAGAAGAAAAGATATTTGTGTATCAATTGGTTTCAAAAAAAAACAAACATGTGTGATTAGAGCTAGGAGCCCACTAGCATGATAATTAGGCCGGGCCCCATTCTTAGATGTAATGTGACCGAGCTTTTGTGAACCAGGACTCTGGACTCTATAGGATGCAAAAACAGTAAGTCTAGAGGACTGCCACGAAAGATCTCCTATGAAAAAGTCAATGATCATGACCATCAAAATTGCATCCCATTCTTTTTCCACCAAACCACTCCAAATTATTCAAACCATCACAGATTATTCAACAGCCCTCCAGATCATACACCAAATCTGAAGTGAAAAATCAAATGCAGTGGACTCCTTTTTGAAAAGTAAAATCACATCATGTAAAATCATTAGTGAACTTAATTAAATCTATCTGTATGAGCTGGGATAGGATGCTGTAGTGCTGTACCCTGTCAGTAAAGATCTGCCAAAATAAGATGGGATTTAATGGATCCAGTACAGAGTTCATTTAAACGAGAGGCAAATCAGGAGATGAACTTTAATAAGTTTTGTTAATAAATGAACCACAGAAAAAAAAAATGAAATAGAGATATGCAAAAAAGAAATTACAACAAAATTTATTGGAATCGACAATAAATGCTCAAATGGACCCCTTGCTTTTAATTCCGTGCAGGCGAGTTGGTGTGTTCCAATTAACTCCTCTCCCCTCTCCTCTCCTCCTCTCTTCTTCTCTTCTCTTCCACTCACTCCTCTCCTCTTCTCTGCTCCGTTCTTGATCCAGAATTCCAGATTCCGTACGGGGGAGCACGCATCCCGAACCCGATCGTTCGCGTCCGCCGATCCCCCGAGTCCTGGGGGGGAATTCTTGCTTTGCGGCGGAATTCGATCGCGGTTTGGTTTGGTTTGATCCCGAGGAGGAGGAGGGCGAATCGGATGGTGTAGGAGGGGAGGGGGGAGGTGATGCATCTATCGCTATGGAAGCCGCTGGCCCACTGCGCCACGCTGCTCAAGAACCGGCCGCCGCGGCCGCCGCCGGCGGGAGGGGCGGCGGCGGGGGCGGGGGGAAGCGGGCGGCGGCTGCAGGAGAGCAAGTTGCGGGAGGCGCTGGAGGAGGCGTCGGAGGACGGGTCCCTCGCCAAGTCCCGCGACGCGGCGCTCGTCGACGACGGGGGCGGGGACGGCGGCGGGGAGGATGGCTCCGGCGTCGGGCGGTCCCGGTCGCTGGCGCGGCTCAACGCGCAGCGCGAGTTCCTGCGGGCGACGGCGGTGGCGGCGGAGCGCGCGTTCGTGTCGCCCGACGCGCTGCCGGCGCTGGAGGAGGCGCTCGCGACGTTCCTATCCATGTACCCCAAGTACTCGTCGGCGGCGGACGTGGACCGCCTCCGCGCCGACGAGTACCCGCACCTGGACAAGGTATGCCTCGACTACTGCGGCTTTGGCCTCTTCTCCTACCTCCAGAGCTGCAACCCTTCCGACTCCACCGCGTCGTTCACGCTGTCGGAGATCACCGCCAATCTCAGCAACCACGCGCTCTACGGCGCCGCCGAGAAGGGCACCTGCGAACACGACGTCAAGACCCGCATCATGGAGTACCTCAACATCCCGGAGTCCGAGTACTGCCTCGTCTTCACGGTCAGCCGCGGCTCCGCGTTCCGGCTGCTCGCCGAGTGCTACCCCTTTGGCACCAACAAACGGCTGCTCACCATGTTCGACCATGAGTCCCAGTCTGTGAATTGGATGGCGCAGTCGGCGCGCGACAAGGGGGCCAAGGCCTACTCCGCTTGGTTCAAGTGGCCTACGCTCAAGATCTGCTCCACCGAGCTCCGGAAGCTGATCTCAACCAAGAAGCGGCGGCGCAAGAAGGACTCCGCAACGGGGTTGTTCGTGTTCCCGGTGCAGTCGAGGGTGACTGGAGCGAAGTACTCGTATCAATGGATGGCATTGGCACAGCAGAATCACTGGCATGTCCTGCTTGACGCCGGGGCGTTGGGGCCTAAGGACATGGACTCATTGGGGTTGTCTTTGTTCCGGCCAGATTTCATCATCACATCATTTTACAGGGTGTTTGGGGCTGACCCGACGGGCTTTGGCTGCTTGCTGATCAAGAAGTCGGTCATGTCGTGCTTGCAGAGCCCAAATGGTGGGACGGGTACAGGGATGGTGCGGATCATGCCGGTCTTCCCTCAATATTTGAGTGATTCGGTCGATGGGTTTGATGGCGTCCTGGATGGCCTTGAGGATGATACAATCATCCCAATCGAGGAGGGTTCAGCGTCAAACAGCCTCCATGCAACGCACTTGCCTGCATTCTCGGGTGCTTATTCATCAGCTCAGGTGAGGGAGGTCATCGAGGATGAAATGGACCAGGACAGCTCTGATAGGGATGGTGCCAGCACGATATATGAGGAGAATGAGAGTGTTTCTGTAGGGGAGGTGATGAAGAGCCCAGTGTTCAGTGAGGATGAGTCATCGGAGAACTCTTTCTGGGTTGATTTGGGCCAGAGTCCTCTTGGTTCAGACCATTCAGAACAGCCAAGCAAGGGGAAGTTAGGATCTCCTCTGCCAACGTCTTGGTTTTCTGGTAGGAAGAATGTGAAGAAAACATCGCCAAAGGTTCTGTCCAAACTGGGAAGGAGCCCTATTTCTGACAACCATGTTGTGTCCTTTGATGCAGCCGTGAGATCAGTATCGCAAGAGCTAGAACATGGGAAGGAGTTTCCTGAGGAAGATTGTTCACAAAATGGTATCAAGAATGTTGTTCCTATCAAGGTCAGTGAGATTGAAGAAGATCAGGATGGTAAACAAAACAAAAGGTTTGTAAAGTTCTCTTGTGCTAATGGCCCTGCAGAAGGTAGCTCAACCTCTATTTTTGGGGGTTGCACAGCCCGTGGGAATGGCTCCACTTCAGAGATTTGTTCAGAAGCCAAAGATAGTGCCATCAGAAGGGAAAATGAAGGGGACTTCCGTCTACTGGGAAGGAGAGAAGCACATAATAGCAGATTCAATGGTGGTAGGTTTGTTGGAGTGGAAGAAGCAGAGCGAGTGTCAAGTATGGGCCGCAAGGTATCATTCAGCATGGAGGATAGCAGGCTTTGCCGCAATTCGGAAACTGCAGAAACATCTGGATATGCAATGGCAGATGATGATGAAGAAGAAGAATACAGTGACTATGACGATATTCAGGATGGCAGGCGAGAACCTGAAATTATCTGCAAGCATCTTGATCATGTGAACCAGCTAGGTCTCAGTAAGACTACATTAAGACTGCGGTACCTTATCAACTGGTTGGTGACCTCACTACTGCAACTTCGCTTGCCTGATTCCGGAGATGGTGAAGGGGTGCCCCTTGTTTACATCTACGGTCCAAAGATCAAATATGAACGGGGAGCAGCGGTTGCATTCAATATAAAGGACTGCAGTACTGGAACTTCACTGATCAATCCTGAAACTGTACAAAAATTGGCAGAGAAAGAAGGACTCTCTTTGGGCATTGGTTTTCTTAGTCATATTCGCATCATGGACAACCAAAAACAAGGGGTGGTTGATGTGGGGCTCAGTTCTTCCCTGTGTCGGCCTACTTCAAATGGCCGTCGTGAGAAGAAAAGTAGCAAGAATGATATAATTGGGATTGAAGTGGTTACAGCTTCTCTTGGGTTCCTCACAAACTTTGAGGATGTATACAGGTTGTGGGCATTTGTTGCGAAATTTCTGGATTCATCATTTCTTGAGCAACAGAGGCTATCATCAATTCCCGAGGATTCAGAGAGATAGTATTTAGAGGGTTTCAGTTATGCCTGTTGCAACTACATACATACAGGAGGATGGTGGCGGCGGCAATGTAATTGTGAGGACATAAGAAGAGATGTCAAGGAGCTTTTGCTTGGAGCTTTTGTATCCCCAAAATGACTCCACTTGGCATAAAGGGGCAATCTTGTGGTGCGGCTGGTATATTTCTTCGTTCTTCTTTTTCCCTTTTTCTAGGCATGCAGCTTTTTTGCTTGTAGATTTTGTTCAAGATTTATATGTGCCACCTAATTATTTTGAGCAGCATCTTTTCCATGTACTTGTTTGTAAAGTGGCTCCATTGGCCATGAAGTTAAGCTTTGCTTGTATGATTCTTGCAACATGAATAGCATGATGATAGGTGATCAGCCTCTTTTCAGTTCTCCTGTAGTCCTGTTGAGCTCGACATTGTTGTCATCAGTCCAACTTCTCTGTACTTGTTTTTTTTTTCCTTTACTGCTGGCATTAAGCTACCATAGTCCTGCTCTGTCATATCCGTGTACAATAAACTTATCTGCGGGCCAACATTTCTCTCTTCCTAATGTGCTGTCATTTTCTGGATGTGGTTCTACATTGGAAGCTTTCTTTTGTTGTGATCACCTGTAGAACTTATCAGAGGCTTTGTTACTGTACTTGCTAAGCTGGAAGGTTCTGGTAACAGCTGTCCTTTGGCTGCTGCGTCTGTATGTCATTTTTTTCCTGGAGCAAATGTTGGGTTTTGGTGTGGTGTGGTTGGGAAATGGAGCGTGCGCGCGCGCGGCGATTTTGACAGGAAAAGCTAAGGCGAAGCTAGCGATCGAGTCCGCTTGCTTTTTGGCGGCTTTCGTTCGCATCAATCAGAGGCGCCGATGGTGTTGTGGTGGGGCGGCAGCGCGCGCGAGAGCGACACTGGGAGGCAGAGCTTGGCTTGGCTAGAGGGCCAGCAGCCGGCAGGAGAGGTGCTGCTCCCTGTAGCCACTAGCCAAGGTAAGTAAAAATGCATCATGATCAAAGTGGTAGTTTTAACATGAGAGTTACTTCCTTCATCCCAAAATAAGCGAATCTAAGATAAATGTGATTATGATTTTTTTAAGTACAATAGATCTAGATAGAACATCACATTCTATCCTAGGTTGATTTTTATGGAACGGAGGAATTGTGGGTTTGCAATATCGGACGATTACCCTTTTAATTATGGAAAAGTCCATACATACTAATTTTTTCTTACTAAATTCATACTAATTTTTTCTTACTAAATTCTTACTAACAGTAACATATCATACTATGAGTGTATCTAGATTTTTTTTATAACTTCTATCTATCTAAATCAAATGGTTAACATGATTGTTAGTATAAATTTAGTACATGTAGCAGTGCTCATTAGTTATTGTGGTCTAAAGTCTCTCGTTTTTTATCGGTAACTGCACGGTTACACAGTAACGGCAATACACCGATAGTGGTAACCCCTAGCAAAACAGTACGACGAAACCCTACAATACTTGCGGGAAATGAGTGTTTTTGTGTGTTTCTACAAAGTTCAGTGAGATTCTTTTGTAAAGTTTCCAAAACTTATCCACAGGAGAGATGCTGTTGGCAGTGCATGCACTCAAATCATCATTTTCACTGAACCAGTAATCCCATACGCCAGGGGAAAAAATCCATTGCATCATCATCATCATCAGGTCCACTCTCTCCATTACACCGCAAGTTGTCACTACCGGTATACTTGTAATGTTCACAAAAGGAGCAAGAGCAACATGTGTGAAGTAGAAAGAGACCCAGCCAATAAGAGCACCAGAACCCAGGAAAGCATGACGAGTCGAAGAGGCGAGAGCTTTGAAAGCCTGGCTGTGTGTGAGGCTGTCGCCGCGACGACAAGAGCTTAGCTGTGCCGGGCTGCCGGCCCTGTCAGGCTGTCACCTGTGGGGGTTGCTTTCCGTAATCATACGGTGCACATGCCCGCGGTACATACGGCGTCTCATGGTCCTCCCTATACGGTTTTGCCTCTCGGCCATGCAGTCATCAGTGGGCGGTCGGTTTGGTTGGTTGCTTGCTCCAGGCTCCAGCGTGTGCGCACCGCGCAGCAGCAGGGGAAGCTACCGCCCTCGCCAAGTCGCGATGTGTGTGGCATGCGCGCTCGTGCGAGGGGAGATGGGATGGGCTGGCCGCTCCCGCCGTTTTCGAGGCTTTTCTGGCCTGTGCAGTAGTACGGTGGGTTGTGCGAGGTTGCAGCCCAATTTTGTGTCGCGGACTCGTGGGTTCCGCTTGGGCTTGTTAATTTGTAGGATGCGGCGGTGGTGGTGGTTGACTGGTTGGCTCTTCCGCACTGGCGGTAAGCGGTAGCCTCTCCATCCAGCAACTCATACGGTGGATTTGTATGGTTTTTACTAGTCCCTCCCAACAAAAATTAGCAACATCAAAAAGATCAAATTACTTTATTAAATTTAATATTGAATATATTTATTTTGTGTTAAAAAAAATTAAAACGACTTACAATATAAAACGGAGAGAGAATAAATTTTCACAAGAAACTGGTTCTACTTGATAGAATTTAGGGAAAACTCTCACGATGCTGTTGAGGCATGCATGAAGCTGGGGTAAACAGTACTATAGGAATACAAACGGTTGGAATAATTTTCGCAACCACATTACATAAAAAATGATCAATGGTAGAGCTGGAAATAGAAACTAAGTAGGTACAACCGTGATATCTAAATTTATTGGAAACGGAACTATCGGAATAAAGTCTCGGGAACACCGTACCAAAGGACAAGTTACAATCCTATTTGCGTTATATAAAATTTGTGTCATATTCAACTACCAATGAAGATTCAAGGCAAGAACATACTCATTTGAATATTTCATACTCAAATGATGATATAGTATCAACACATAAGGATTATGGTTATTTATAATTACAATGGGTTGTTGCGTTGTTGTTACTATACAATATTTTTTACAAAAATTCCAAATAAAAACAATATACCGCTAAACCGGACCGAAAAAACATCACCTATTTCTATTTCATTTTTGGACAATAAATAATTTCAACAATATCCACTATAAATGGAATGGTAACGATAGGATAAGGTCAGGAATTTTCATAACATTTTCACGCGTGGAAACACATATCCAACACTTACTGATAGTGCAATGTTACCATGCAGCGTGTAGTTTGTAGTACATGGTACTATGGTACTAGTATACAGTAGGGTTTCTAAACCGCTAGGTCCAGGGTTACCGTGCCCCGGCGGTAAGCACTGTTACCGCGCGGTAATCGTGGTAAACCGTACGAAATCATATAAAATTTATCAAAATTTCAAATTATTTTTAAATTTATTTAAATTTAAGGAGGTTATCATAGTTTTCATTTTATGGTAACCACGGTAACCACGTTGTTACCGGTGGTTCGGGGAACCGTGGTATGTGGTACACATGTACTAATATGATTTTCGACAGTCCAGACCTTGAACTGGAGCTAGTAGAGCCGAGCCTGCCAGCGTGTGCACTCCACGAACAGGGCCCGGAAAAGAGAAACGGGGAGAGGAAAACGTACGTCGCCATGTGGACCATCTCGGGCCAATCAGGATCCCTCTGGCACCAATTGCGCATTCTCCTTTTCACAGGCAAGGATAAACTCCTCCCTTGCCACCATCCATTCCGCCGGCGCCTTATCCTACCCTCATCTCCCGTACAAAACCACTCCCTCCCTCCCAACCTGACCCACTCCAACCCCCTGCGCCATTGCCGGCCACACTCCTCCCTCCATCGCCAAGAACCACCACGAGGTAGGCAAACCACCCCTCATCGAGATGAATTCTATCGTTCTGAGCTGCAACATTGTTTGACCTCATCGTTGGTTTCTTGCAGCAATGGCGTCGCTGTCCGTGGCCACAACGCTGCCGTCGCAGGCCGCACCGGCGGCGAGGAAGAGGAGCGGCGTGACGTACGTGGAGGGGATGAACGCGTACAGCGGGCTCAAGGCGCTCAACAAGGTGACCCTGCTCGGCGTGCGCAAGACCGCCGACTACTCGTTCGCCAAGGTGGTGGCCAAGCTGAGCCCCGTCGGCGGGAAGAGCCGCGGCGGCGCGTTCGGCGCGCAGTGCAACGCCGCCGGGGAGATATTCAGGATCGCCGTCATCATGAACGGCCTCGTGCTCGTCGGCGTGGCCGTCGGCTTCGTGCTGCTCCGGGTGGAGGCGGCCGTCGAGGAGTCGGAGTAGTGAGGCGCCGCCCCGACCCGATCGAGCCATAGCAGGGCCCGGCCACCATGGCTGGTTGGCGCCCATAAGCCGTGATATATAAATGTGATGTATGTTTCGATTAAAATTTGCTTTCGTTTTGTACCCATGACGATTGGTGAATACCCTTGGAACAAACACGTTTTGGAGGCAGAACCTGCAAATGCAATTGGTCTTTCAGCTGTACACATTACAGACTTGCTACAGTCTGTCCAATTCACCTTCCAGAGTTCACTTTGGTTTTAAAACATTTCAAAAACCAGAATGATCACATCATCATCATTCATCAGCACTGAATCATATAATTCTACCTCTCATCAGGGTGGAAAGATGCAAACATTAGTGTACTTACATTCCAATAAACTGATGACAAAACTGAATGTTATAGGCTTTCATTCTAGATGATGCCATGCGGTTGACAGAAGCATAGCAGGGGCAAAATATACTTTTAGTTCAATGCCTAGAAGAGCTGTTAACAATGGCAAATCAGTGGAGCATGTGTTTCTCCACTAAAACTCACAGAAAAAGGATTCTAAATAATAAGTTCTATGATCGAAAACCCAGAAAAGATGGTGTCAAGGCTGAAAAGGCGCATCCTAATTCTGTGGAAGTACAATAGGAGGCATCTCAGGAGCGTGAATCTCTGGCAATTTGCAAACTCATTCCTTACATTGGTCTCTGACAAGCTGAGAACAGCTGCCAGCTGATGAACGCCATGACCAGTGAGGAGAACAGCTCGAAGCCAACCACCTTTGGAGTCTGCCACTCTAATGATCTCCTCAAGTAACTGCATGTTTAGCACAGTGAAGAAAGAAAACAAAATTAATGAATTTGGAGAAACATGACCCTGCAAGGACAGCAACTAAACAACTAAACGAATGAATCATAGTAATGAACAAACAATGATACTCTGGTTATAGCACATATCCAAGAAACATAAGTATATGCTTATGTGATCCAGACGAATGAGTCCTAGCATAACCTTCGTAAGCAATCAATAAATATCACAAGCTAAAGACATTCTACTCAACCACCATTGGCATAGCCATCTGCCAGAAAACATTAACTTCAGTTTGCATGCTTTATCGAATTTCCCCCTGGGCTTACTCAAGCGTCCACATTCACAAAGAGTAAAAGAGGAGACGAGTAGACCAAAATATTCCATACAAGAATACTAAACTGGCATTAGATTTAGAACAAGATAGAAACTTGGAGGCAATAATTGTATCTAAGATAAAAGGAGGTTTCAGATTGCCAAACTAAGAAAATGATGAAGAATGAGGGTTACCCAAAAATGAAACTGAAAATGATCTGTCAGAAATATTATGAGCTGGATATCTAGTTCTTGCTGATTAGATGTTAAGGCTATAAGGAGCATTAATCGAAAATCTCTAGATTGACACACATATGCTGGAGGAACCATGGAAGTATGGAACCTGGTTGACAGAAAATGGTAAAGCAACGCTACTTATTATCATCAATTCAATGTAGTCAAGTTGTGTTTTAGGACATTTTTCTAGAATAACATAAACACAATGAAGCTGATAAAAAAGGAGTAACCTGGTGATAGATGGCATTGTTGCCAGAAGCAAAGCACATGCATAAATTATTGGCACCAAAGTCCTAGGTTTGTTTTTCCTCAGCCACATCAAGGATCCTAAAGCAGCAAGGGACAGCGTCATAACCTGCAGAAACATAAAGGTAAGCCTTCTGGGATAATAAGGTATAAGGCTGAGTTCGGGAGTAAGGGTTAGGAACCTCACTCCCAGCACGCAAAACGGAGCAGTGTTTAGTGCATGATTAATTAAGTATTAGTTAAAATAAACTTGAAAAATGGAGTAATATGATTTTTTAGAACAACTTTTCTATAGAAAAATTTTGCAAAAAACCTACTGTTTAGTAGTGAAATACATACAAGGAATATTTTGTCAACCACTATCCCTAGTAATCACCAGAAGTCAGAGCATCAGGAAGTTGCTCTCTTTGTAAACTAGGAAACTGGCATATTATAATGTTCACAATTTATAACATTATATTGATAAACATACAAGATTGGCATTTGCTTCAAGTCCTTGAAAAATGTACTCCCACGTAAATTCAAGTCCTCTTGCACCAATCCAGAGAGGTGCCAGACGATGAAGAACCGAGTCAGCAAAAGCCCAACCTGAAACCCTCAAAAATATCCACTGTATCAGTGATAGTCAGATAGCGGACAGGACAATAAAAATTCCATGAATGTCCATTCAATTGTAACAGTCCAAAGGCACGAGCATGGATAACAAACTCCATGCAGCTAATGGGACAATATAGTAACAAGACAATGCATACATAAGAATGACATGAGGAGTTCCCCTTGTCTACAAAAACAAGTGCACAGTAAATTGTAAGTAATTCGAATTTGAAGTAAGGCAGATGAATCTTAACACTAGAACAGAGATTAAAAATCAGATAAGGAAAGAAGTCACCATGGATCAGCACGATAACTTGGCAGGTTTAACTTCAGTTAAAAGCATTAGATCAAAAAGTGATAACAAAAATGTCCTTACCCTGTTTGTTTTTATAATACATATAGTTTCCTCAAACTTCTTGCGAAATATAAGAACACATGCAAATTTATTGATCCTATCACTGTTTATCTCTCCTGTATCTAAGCAGTTGTAGCAAGGATATTTTTCTCTTCTCTTTCTCTTGGTTTCTCACTTTCAAGCCTTTAATCCTTGTGGCCACTAAAAATATGAATTATTTTTTATAATGGAGGGAGCACTCACCAAGACCAACTGCCTGAAACTTATGATTCTGGGAGATGTTTCTATGAGTCAACTGTGTCAAAGCAAAATAAAGACCAGCAACATCTATAAGCCCAATAAAGATTTTCATCAATTCCTGCAAAGGGAGAGAACATGCAAATTAGATAAACACCAATATGTTAAACCCAATCAAGTTTTGCTAAAGAAAACAGAAAATGCACCTGATAAGGATCAAAGCTATCATTCTCAGGTACTTTGAGCAATGTCGCTAAGCAAACAAGCTGTCAGTTAAATTTGTCAAGGTTAGTATAATCTCCTTTATTTGAATGAAGAAATTACAACGATAAGAACATAAATTTAAGATGTGAAACTATTAAAACAGAAAGTAGGCAAAATTACAATAACATTAAAAATAGTAAGTTGAAAATAATCAGGATGACAAAATTGGATGAGTTTAAAATTAAATCCATACAATAAAAACTTAATAGAAGGGAAGATAACTGGTCCATACCATGCAAAATGATATATATGCAATTGATAACCTTTGTTTAACTAATTAAGGAATATCACAACAACAATTAAAGATAAACATATATGCTATAAGTGTTCCATGACCCTTAAAACTGGTATGTTACAGAAATATATCACTATTCCACATAAGAAAAAGGTATCTAACATATCATTTGAGCCTAGCAAGCATGGCACTTACCAA
The DNA here is from genome assembly GCA_000573905.2 of Oryza punctata. Taxonomy (NCBI): domain Eukaryota; kingdom Viridiplantae; phylum Streptophyta; class Magnoliopsida; order Poales; family Poaceae; genus Oryza; species Oryza punctata. The sequence goes on from CM002490.2 coordinate 36,367,215, forward strand.
ATGTTATCAGTTTACATTACAGCAAGGACATATTTCTAGTTACTGACCTTTACCAGTGCTGTTCCAAGATAAACAACAGCTGCTTTTACACAAGTGCCAATCGTGTCATACTCCGACCTGCGGAAAATGACTGGGCATAAGAAAGCGAAGAACAAAAATCCTTTGATATACAACAATATTTTAATCTATAGATCGACAGACATCTAACTAGTAACCACTACCCACTAATAAGATTCTTAAAAACAAAGCCCTCCATTCATTAATGATTGTCTGCAACCCTCCATCAAAAGTAAAAGGCCAAGATCTATGTGACCATCCAAAAACTGTCATTCGAACATACACAGAAGCTCTGTTTCCAACTCTTATCTTCACAAACCTCCAGCACTTATTATCGATTATGCCATAAGTACACTGTTACCACTTATCACCCATACATTTCGAAATAACCACAACATTAATCAAATAGGGATATGTTAATATGAGACGTCGAGCTTGCTCTAACTAGCACTAGAAAATTTACATGCTCTGGGGGAACAGGGAATTTAAGATCAACATGGGAGCATGGAGTAGGTTGGGTCCAAGGGGGAACTCCAACATGTACAGCATGGCTTTCAGGAGGGACATGAGACAGAAATCCAAATACCCAATAGTTGCAAGTCTGAAAATGATTGATATTTTATTCAATGGTTCTTATTTCTAGTGTTTGCATACGATAGTATGCAACACCTTATTACTAGAGTACATGTAACCAACGTTTGATCAACAACAACCACAGGAAGAGAGTTGGAAGTTGACAGGGGCCATGTTGCACATGTATGGCATCTGCCTCACCATCTTCATCATCATCTGCTGCTGCCCGAGTCCAGCACAGATAACTTGTTGCATGCTCTGCATCATCTGGCAACTGGTGTCATATTGGCACTGAGGCATCATGCCTTGTAGCTGCATGCAACATTGCTGCTGCAGGAGCGCCATTGGCTGCGACATGAACATGGCTGTGGAGCTACCCATGCCCAACGTTTGCATCATGTACTGCCTACACGGATCCATGGTGCCCATGGCTAATGCTGGTGGGAAATACTGCATAGTGGTGATTGCGGTAGTGGCACTTGCAGAAAGAGCAATTAAGGCAAACAGGGCAAAGATCTTGGTGGTGTATGCTGCCATTGCTACAGTACTAGTGTTCAACAAGATTCTAGATGGTGTAGACAATATTGTTGAGGGTGATGGAATGATGGTTGCCTAGGGTCCTATTTATACATGCTAGTAGCTGTGTAAGCCAGGAAATAGTTTGGCCTTTGCAAAACCACCTAGTGGAGGCCACATAAGCTGGAAATCATGACACGTGAGATTTATTTGGACATTTATCCAACCAATACTTTGGAATATCTACACAAAGATAGTTCTGCCAATACTTTAATGCGTGGAAAGAAAATATGATGATAAGGCTGTGCCAGATTGCTTTGGCATTTTGCAAAGGTAAGTTAGCAGTTCTGTAAATTATGAGCTGGGTAAAGAAACTTTTGTGAACAGAATTCGTATGGGACTTGTAGAATGTGTCACACAAGTCACAACTTACACAGATAACAGTTAAAGAGTCTGAGTCATCGCCATATGTGAATGATTGAGTGGGTAAACTTGGAGCTTTGTAAATGTGCTTTAATAGCATAAATACATATGCAGTTTGGCATGTATTTGGAGTTTTGTTAACAATAATTGGAAGTAAAGAACATTGCTGTAAAGGGAAAGAAGTAAAGGAGAAACAAATTTTGGGTCCATCCCGAAAAATAAAGCAAAGATTAGAGTTTGGCCATACTCTTTGCTATCCTACTTTCCATGTATCTAGTCCTTTATCTTACAAATAAAGAGAAACGAGGAAGTAAACATATTTTATGTATTCATATTATGACGAGACACATTTCTGGCAGGCACTACTGACACTATGCAATTATGAAGTTGCATTATATTCAAATTTAACTATGTTATAATTATCCAGTGCAGCGATCACTGCAGGGTGAATTGGGATGGAGAATTATGCAATGTCCATGTTCAGAATCTTCATGCTTTTAGTACTAGAGTAGTAGAGTTGTACCAAATGTGATGTATAGATCTCAAAATTTCCATCCTGAATTGAAGAAAGATTCAACCCCATTCCGAAGCCATACAACAACTCACAAATTGCAATTGAGTTCAATGTGGTCTGCCGGTCTAGATGACTATATTGTGATAAATCTAGGGTTAAGGCTTCATAGAAGATAAAACTGATTCATATGCTCATGTGCATGAGTATTGCTCATTGCTTGAGTAGATAAAAGTTCAAGGACAAATGATTTTCACTGAAATGGATGGAGAAAACTATTGCACAAGGTAAGGTCAATATATTGCTGAAACAGAAAAGATCTATCTGACATGCTGCCAGGTATCAATGCGCTATTACTAAAACATCCTAGCTACTTATCTTATTAACATGTTATATGTATACTAGTATATGTATAGTGCCAGCGCATTAAACTCAAATACAACAACTACCGTTTGAGATTTATCACGAATACCTTCAATGTGATCTTCCCTAAACTAGAATGAAGTTTTGTTTCACTGTCACGAAGTTACTCTACTAACGACATGTATATGGTTGGCAACTTGGCATGCATTTTCCACTTTCACAACATCATGTTCATCATAATATCAAGTGGCATTAGTTAGATCACTTGATATTTGCTGCGTTTGGCTCATAAACACTGTATTCCCAGGTCGTGATCCCGTCTAGCTCTGAAAACGAGCTAACCGCTCATCTGAACTTACTTGATACTCGGAGGTAGACATAAACCAATCAGATTCAATTCGAGCAACCTAGTTCAGAAAACAAAGCTCCGAACCAGAACGAGCAACGCGATTTCAAGTTCTCCAACACACGGTCACGTGCGGAACCAATTTCGTGCCAATCCAACCGAGCTGAACAAAATTCACTGAAATTGCACCGACTAAACCCCATCTCACAAGCCAAAACACACGGGGAACCGGCAGCATCAGGGGTTCAAGCACATCCTTCCGCTGACGACGCAACGAATCGCGGCCCAGAACGTTCACAACAAACAGATCTAGCACGTTCGTCACACGGATCTCGCGCGCACGGGGAGATGGGAGAGGGGAGGGAGGGAAGAGAAGAGAGAGTTTACAGGGGGGTGGCGGAGTAGTAGACGACGTGGGGGCCGAAGGTGAGGGCGGCGCAGTTGAGGAAGTGGAACACCGTCATCTCGTCCTCGCCGCCGCCGCCGTCGTCGTCGTCGTCTCCGGCGTCAGAGCAAGCAACGGCGAGGTCGGATCGCCCGAGGTGCGCGACGACTTGGGCTGGACTGCTCGAGTGATCGAGTCGCACCAATCTAGGGCAAGTAAAAATATCTCGGTCCAAGTCGATCAGTTAATGGGCTTCGCGCAATCACTCGTGGGCTTGGAGAGGGAGGACGGGGGCCCAGAAAAGAACGCCCCACCCGTTAGTGACAGCATACCATCCCGGCCCAACTGACAGGCCACGGTTAGGCAGCAAAGTTGTTTGTTCCAGTGATGGGAGCAGCGACGAACTCAGTAAAAAAAATTTATCGGAGTCCTATACATACATAACATATGTTACTTTAATTTTAGACTAATAATATAGTAAACAACTAAAAATTGGAATTCTACCGGGTCCCGGGACCCCGACAGAGTAAAATAACATAGGATCGTCCCTATGTGGGAGGAAAGTGAAACACGGTTGATCAACACAAGTGCAAATATTGAACATAAATCGATACTTTATTCCATGATTCTTATTCTAGCCAGTCACACACGATAGTATGCAACGACTTATTACTAGAGTACATGTAACCAAGGTTTGGTTAACAAGAACCATAGGGAGAGAGCTGAAAGTAGGAAGGGGCCTTGCTGTACATGTTTGGAAGCTGCGTAGCCATCTTCATTATCATCATCTGTTGCTGCTGGAGTCCACTTCAAATAGCTTGTTGCATGTTCTGCATCATCTGGCAAGTAGCACTACATTGGCATTGTGGCATCATGCCTTGTAGCTGCATGCAACACTGTTGTTGCAGGAGAGCAATTGGTTGTGACATGAACATGGTTGCGTAGCTACCTATGCCCGTCGTTTGCATCATGTATTGCCTACACGGATCCATAGTGCCCACTGCTATTGTTGGTGGGAGATATGGCATGGGGGTGATTGCAGTAGCGGCGCTTGCAGAAAGAGCAAGTAAGGCAAAGAGGGCCAAGATCTTGTATACTGCCATTGTTGCAACTACAGTGCTACTATGATATTGTTGAGGGTGATAGTATAATGGTTGCTGAGGGGCGCTATTTATACATTCTAAAAGTTGTGCGGGGTAAATAGTATTTTGGCCTTTGCAAAACTACCTAATGGAGGCTAGGTAAGCTAGAAATCATGAGGCATGAGATTTATTTGGGCAATGGTTCAACTAATATTTTGGAAGAATACATGGTAGGTACCATTATGAGGTGGTAGATATATTCAAAAGGCTATCTTTTGCCAATGCTTTAAGAAATATGTGGAAAGAAGTTATGATGATAAGGCTATACCATAAAAGTTTGGCACTTTGTAAAACTTAATTTGTAGTGTAGTTATTTATCGAGGTGGATCAAGAAACTTTTTTCAACAAAATTTGTTTGTGCCTTGCAGATGTATTAATCGACAATTCACATATACCATTTCAGAGCTTCGTAAATAGGCTTTAATAATAGTATACATACATATGTAGCTACCATGTTTTTGGAATTTTTCTACCATGTATTTGGAGTGTTGCTAAAGAAACATGAGTAAATGAAGTTTTTTAAAGGAAAAAGGGATAAGCTACTTTTGTGATTACTCTTCTTTTATCTTTTACTCATTCCTTGTGTATGTTTAGTCCTTTATTTTTGTAGGTAGAAGAGAAATTTGAGAAAATCAAAGTATTTGTTTATTCAAATTATGAAATGAAACTTTATTTAATTATTCCAGGCACTACCGAAAATATGGAATCTATAAACTGAAAATATAACTATATTTTAACTAGTAAGTAAAGCCATGCAGGGATGACCAGTTCTTCTTTTGGATCATCACATGTTGAATTGGAATGGTGGGGTGGTGAAATTTAGAATGCCTATGTCACTCTTGATGTGATTAGTAATGGAGGCACCACAAATGATGTCTAGATTGCAAACATTTCATCTTAGATACGATAAACATGTTTTGTTCAGTTACAATCTCATTATGAAAGTGATACGACAACCCACAAAATTGCATGAGTTCAACGTGTTCTAGACCTCTAAATTCTTATATATAAAGCTAGGGTTAATGTTTCATAGAATTATTTCACAGGGTCGTTGTGTATTGTGATTGCTTGAGTACATAAAGTTCAAGGACAAGTGAGTTTTGACTAAATTAACATAACTAGATGAGAAGGGGCAAAACCATGTTGGCCTTCCTTGATGCACATGACCCAAGTTGCTAAGCTTCTTCACCACTGCAAATTACCTCTAAACACCAATTAGTGCCTATTATACATGTAATATTATGCATATGGGAAGCCCGGTAATTTTTGTTGTAGATTTATCATTGTAGATAAGGGAAATTGTTGCACTAATTAAGCTACTATTTACTAGCTAGTATTTTGTGTTTCGCTAGCATCAAGTTCATCATTATATTTAAGTCGCATAACTTAGATAATGTGAGTATTTATATAATATGCGACATGATTTTCGAGAAGGACAAAGAGAACAAGTGGCAAATTAATATTGAATGGCTGAAAACAGCTCATTGATACTTTATTTAATGATTCTTATTCTAGGGAGTTGCACACGATAGTATGCATCATACACTTGTTACTTGACTATACAAGTAACTAAAATTTGATCAGCAATAACCATAAGGAGCGAGTTGAAAGTAGTTGGTGGGTGCCATGTTGCACATATATGGCAGTTGCATCGCCATCTTCATCATCATTTGTTGCTGCCCGAGTCCACCACAAATAGTATGTTTGTGGACGATGAAATTTAGCAAGCATATAAATCGGAAACGAAGTCCAATTCAAAATGGAATTGAAGATATGCGGAATTCTCGGAAACAGAGTGTGCATCGGCTGGAACACCATATCGGCTGGAACCGAGTCTGATCTGGATAGCCGATATGGCCGATATTGGATGCATGATCAATATCGAGTTCGAGGAAGAGTTTGAGTCAATGTTGCCCGGTAAGGATGGAGTCCAGAATTAGCAAATGTATCTATTAATTAGGACTATCTGTAGTTTTCTTATAGATATTTTTGGTAAGAGTTCGCCTAAGGGGCTTATTTGCTAGTTGGATTTGTATTAGGACAATATGAGTCATGTCCATCTTGGACAATGTTCGTATTTTCGGATATAAATATAGACCCGAGATCTTATGAACAAAATAACAACAGTTCAATCAATCTCGGCGTATCACCAACCTTTTATTTTTTTTATTTTCGACGAGTTCTTGCTTTCGAGTTGGGCTACATCGATTTCGATCTTCGGCGAAGAGGTAAGTCTTGTTATGGTGGTTTGCATTATCGGAATTAGTGCTTATATCTTTATGACACTCTAATTCTATCTTGTAAATCTCCGAGTTATCATATATGTTATATAATCTAGATTGACAATGCTATCTACTTGCATCGGTCGATCTCTGTTTAGGGTTTTGCCGATAACGGTTAGATTGTCTTGTTGGTTTAAATTATATAATGTATCCACCATCCTGAAAAGGCAATCATCGGCTTGATTGTCTAGATATTATGCTTCTTTTCATACTTAATGCTGCATCAGTTAAGTTTGATCTATTAAGTCGTGTTTAGAATCATGATCTCTAGCCTGCTTTATGGTTGTTAATAAGGATAGTATCAGGGTTTCAGCCGATCTTATCTGGTATAGTTCTTTTACATAGTTTCATGCTTTGTTTAATTTGCTATATCTGCCCCTTATATCAGGATCTAATCTAATATAAATATATCAGACTTACTATCAATCTGATTGGTAATAGTTAGATATATTTGTTGCAAGAGAATATCTTAGTATAAGGTTGTATCGGAGCTATAGTTGATACATGCTTAAATCTGGACATCGGCTATGACATGAGTACATATGATCGTTATTTCATGTTATTTTAGACTTGAGCAATTTATACTGTCTCGGTTAAGTCCGATCTATCCCAGTTGCTGATTTCTAAAGTAATATTGATATATAGATTATGTAACACTGATATTTTCAGCAGATGTATCAAATTTAAGGTTAGCTTATCATTGAATATGCCTTACAGCCGATCCATGCTATATTGCATCGGCTAGGTTATATCAAGATATGATATCGGCTACTTGGGTGATTGATTATCGTTACTAATAAACTTGCATGTTCTATCTTGTTGATTGCAGGATCAAATCAACTGGCACGCCTATTGAACCCGAAAGTAAGTTTTGGACCTGCACTAGAGTAAAGCAAATCTCTCAGACCAGTGTATGTTTTCTACATCAACACGCTTTTGGCACGCCCAGTGGGACCATTGTGTCATCATGATGCCCAACATAGTTGAAGTCACAGAAGATAACGTCCTACCAATCACGATTGAACAACTGAACGAAGAACAGAAGGAAGAGATGAAGAAACTGCTGGATCAACTTCAAAGCCAGTACCTTCATTCGTTCGCGGTGACCCGTCAGGGCACGGTTATCCAGAAAACCAAAGTAGAGTTGCCGCCGATCGTGAAAACAGAGCCAAGTACATCTGGAACAAGTGATGACAAGGGCAAAGAAGTTAAAGCCGAGTCAAACGATGAGGAACTCCACACATTGCAAGATCGCATTGATTCGGTAGTTCATCATGCTCTCATTAACCAATCTGAAGTACTCGTGAATACTTTAACAAATATGATCAAGTCGGTGGTGGATGGCACTATAGTCGAGGAGAAAGCAAAAGGACCTGTATGTCTGCCAGGGGACGCTTTTCCAGGTTATAGGACTGTGAAGACAGAAATTGGCGGGAAATATCACTCATTTCAAATCCAGGCTCCATCGGCTCCCACATCCAGCGCAAACATCCCGACAATATTGACGAGAAAACTGCCGATCACTGGGGGGCAGACTTCAACGCAGTTGACGCCAGAACAATTGATGAACATACTTAATACAAAGCCGCCCATCGTCGAGCCAACCTGTCATATTCCTTCGGTTTCATAGCAGCCGATTGGAATTACCCAGCCGATGGGCCAGCAATATGTCTCAAAACCACCTCCGTATGTATCGTCTCAGGGCCTAGGGGCCAATCTTAATCAGCATTATCAACCTCATTCTCCACGAGCTCAATATCGGCTTGAAGGATCTCCACGGCTCCACCCAGCGCAATATGGCCAGTACGATCAGCCTCAACAACAAGATGGCAGAGGAGCATCACAACAGCCATGGGCCGATATGATTGCCGACGTGATGAGGGAGCAATTCGGCCTCAAGCCTAAGGACAATGGTAAACATGTATCGGCATCCATACCCTGAGTATTTTGATCGGGTACCACTGCCAAACCGATATAAGGTACCAGATTTTTCGAAATTTTCAGGACAAGACAATGTATCGACCTACGAGCATGTCAGCCGTTTTCTAGCGCAATGTGGAGAGGCATCGGCTACAGAGGCTCTCAGAGTTAGATTCTTTCCATTATCGTTATCTGGATTGGCGTTCACATGGTTTTCTTCCCTACCTTATAATTCTATCAGGAGTTGGGCCGATCTTGAAAAGCAATTCCATAAATACTTCTTCAGTGGCATCCAAGAGATGAAGTTATCGGATCTTACGTCAATTAAGCAAAAACCAGATGAAACATTGCCAGACTATATTCAGAGATTCAGAGATGTTAGAAACAGATGTTATAATTTGGCTCTGACAGATTCACAACTAGCCGATCTAGCTTTCCAGGGGCTGTTGGCACCGATAAGGGAGAGATTTTTAGCTCAAGACTTTGAAAGTCTAGCACACCTATCTCAGAAGGTATCGGCTCATGAGACACGGATCCAAGAAGCTAGAAAGTTTGCTAAGAAAGCCAATAATGTTAATAATATCTATAGTTACGATTCTGACTCCGAAGATGAAGATCCAGAAGTCAATGCAGCCGAGTGGACTAGAAACAAGAAGACAGTAGGGTGCCAATGGGTCAAGAATTCGGGGAAGGAAGAAAGGTTCGACTTCAACATCACCAAAGCCGACAAGATATTTGATTTTCTTCTCCAAGAAAAGTAGATTCAGCTGCCGACAGGACACGTGATACCATCGGCTGAGGAGTTGAAGAGAAGGAAGTATTGTAAATGGCATAATACATGATCTCATAGCACCAATGATTGCAAGATTTTTAGACAGCAGATTCAGTCGGCCATAGAACAAGGAAGGATAAAATTTGATGAAGATAGATGGCCACCCTTTCCCGGTGAATATGGTTTATACTGGAGACGATAGGAACCAAGCCGATGGAAGTAAAAACCATGCAAGAGGTGTCAAATCGGCTAGTATGATCAGCAAATATCAGAAAAGGCGCCAGAGGGAAGAGGAGTTGTATTATCACGATGATGAAAGTTATTTTGATCCCCATTGGAGCTGTGATTTTTTTAGGTTTTGCTGGAATGAAGGGATGAGGTTATCATCTGTTGAAGATTGTCCCGGTTGCAGTGACCCTGATGTGCAATACGTCGAGAGACCAAGCCGACAGAATAGCAGTATGCATCGGCCGATTCAGCAAAGACTGTCAGTTCATCAGAGGCTTGGGCCGATCCAACCGAATCACTTTGTAAGCAAGTCACAAGGAAGAGCTGAAACCATGAAACCTCAATGGTGTCCTGCTGGAATTTTCACTAAGAGTCGGAAAAGACGTGTCCAGAGGATGAGGAATAGAGAGCAGTTCCAGGAGGTCAAAAATGAGATTGAACATCGGCTGAAGCGCACAAGAAAAGTTTGGCGCGTGAAGAGTAAGATTGTTTCAGCCGATGATGTCCAAGCCGATCAAGGCAAAAATTTCCAAAGCAAAAGAAAAGAGGTCGCATCATCTTCGATAAATATGGTTTTTATGCTGCCAGCTGAGTATGCAGTTGAGCAAGTTGTAGAGCAAGCAGATGAACTGCAATCGGCTAAGTTGATATTGTCTCCACAGTAAGCCGTCTCCGAGAAACCAGAAGGGACTGATCATCGGCACCTCAAGCCTTTGTATGTCAAGGGGTTCGTCAATGGAAAGCCGATGTCAAAGATATTGGTTGATGGAGGAGCAGCTGTCAATTTGATGTCATACTCAACTTTCAGAAAGCTTGGGAAGAATTCAGAAAACTTAATCAAGACCAACATGATTTTGAAAGATTTTGGAGGGAATCCATCCGAAACCAAGGGAGTTTTAAATGTGGAGTTGACCATCAGCAGCAAGACAATTCCTACTACATTCTTTATCATCGATGGGAAGGGTTCCTGCAGTCTGTTGCTGGGAAGAGACTGGATTCATGCTAATTATTGTATCCCTTCAATTATGTCGACAGGTCAGTTAATGTAGCTAGTGCCGATTTGTCTATTCGGGAGATGGAAGGAATTAATTGTTTATCTGGAAAAGTTTGACAAGGGGATTATCTAAGAGTTTCTGATTATGATATACAGCCAACAGGAGATGGAGAGCCCCAATTGTTATTTTGAGGGCACCGTGGAGGGTTCCAATTTTTACACAAAGAATACTCTAGATGATCTTGACGGTAAACTGGGGCAAGGATTTATGTCGGCCGATGAGTTAGAAGAAGTGAACATTGGACTAGGCAATAGACCTAGGCTGACATATATTAGTAAAGGTTTGACAAAGGAATTCAAATGTAAATTAATAGCACTTTTGAAAGATTATAGAGATTATTTTTCCTGGGAGTACTATGAGATACCAGGACTTAGCCGATCGATTATTGAACATCGGCTCCCTATCAAACCTGGCTATCGGCCATACAAGCAACCCCAAGACGTTGTAAAGCTGAGATGTATGATGCTATCAAGACCGAAGTTACAAGACTTTATGATGCTAACTTTATCAGACCATGCCGATATACTGAATGGATTTTAAACATAGTACCAATAATCAAGAAGAACGGCAAGCTTAGAGTTTGTATCGATTTTCGAGATTTAAATAAGGCCACTCCTAAGGATGAATATCCAATGCCGATTGCTGATCAATTGGTTGATGCAACATCTGGGCACAAGATTATCAGTTTCATGGATGGTAATGCATGATATAATCAAATTTTTATGGCTGAGGAAGACATTCACAAGACTGCTTTTCGATGTCCCGGTGCAATCGGCTTGTATGAGTAGGTTGTTATGACTTTTGGGTTGAGGAGTGCTGGTGCTACATATCAGAGAGCAATGAATTATATATTTCATGATCTTATCAGCTTGTTGGTTGAAATCTATATTGATGATGTGGTGGTCAAATATAAGGAAATTGATGAACACATAGCCGATTTAGGAAAAGTTTTGGAGAGGGCAAGGAAATATGGGTTGAGGATGAATCCAACTAAGTGTGCTTTTGGTGTATTGGCTGGATAGTTCCTTGGATTTTTGGTACATGGGAGAGGAATTGAGATACCTCAGAGGAGTATCGATGCTATCAAAGAAATAAAACCTACAGAAGACAAGACTAAATTGCAGTCATTGATCGGTAAAATAAATTTTGTTAGATGGTTTATATCTAATTTATCTGGTCGAATAGAGCCGTTCACACCATTGCTAAGGTTTAAAGCCGATCAAGAGTTTGTTTAGGGTGAGAAGCAACAAAAGGCTTTGGACAACATAAAAGAATATTTGAGTACTCCTCCAGTTCTCATTCCACCACAAAAAGGATTTCCTTTAAGTTGTATTTGTCAGCCGATCAGAATTCTATCAGGTCAGTTTTGATCCAGGAGGTTGAGAGTAAGGAGCGAGTTATATTTTATTTAAATAGAAGACTTTTGGATGCAGAGACCAGATATTCACCTGTGCAGAAGTTGTGCTTATGCTTATATTTTTCCTGTACAAAGTTGAGGCATTATTTACTTTCCAATGAGTGCACTATAGTATGTAAGGCTGATGTGGTACGATATATGATATCGGCTCCAGTTTTGAAAGGAAGGATTGGGAAGTGGATTTTTGCTTTGACAGAGTTTGATCTACGGTATGAATCGGCTAAGGCAGTAAAAGGGCGGCGATAGCCGATTTTATAGTTGAGCATAGGGATAATTCAATTGATCTTGTTGATATTATGCCATGGACTTTGTTTTTCGATGGATCAGTTTGTACTCATGGATGTGGTATCGGCTTAGTGATTATATCACCTAGGGGGCAAGTTTTCAATTTGCTTTCACTATCAAACCTTATTCTACTAACAATCAAGCTGAATATGAGGCTGTTTTAAAAGGGTTACAATTACTGAAAGAGGTTGAAGCCGATGCTGTTGAAATCATGGGTGATTCATTGTTCGTGATCAACCAATTATCTGGGGAATATGAGTGTAAGAACGATGTCTTGATGATTTACAATGAGAAGTGTCAAGAGTTGATGAAGACTTTCAGGATAGTTACTTTGAAACATATTCCTAGAGAACAAAATGTTGAAGCCAATGATCTAGTTCAAGGGGCATCAGGTTACAAGCTGATGATGAAGAATGTTGAGGTTAAAGTTGCATGTCTGCCAGCCAATGATTGGAGGTTTGAGATACTTGAATATTTAAAGAATCCTTCTAGATCGATTTCCAAGAAGTTAAGATACAAAGCTCTCAAGTATGTTTTGTTGGACGATACATTGTATCGTCGGACTATTGATGGAGTTTTGTTGAGATGTTTAAGCCTGGATGAAGCAAAGGTTGTCATGTGTGAGGTACATGAAGGAATATGTGGTACTCATCAATCGGCTCATAAGATGAAATGGCTGATTAGGAGAGTAGGATATTTTTGGCTGACAATGTTGGAGGATTGCTTTCGATATTATAAACGATGTCAGGATTGTCAGAAATTTGGAACTATTCAGAGAGCACCAGCATCGGCTATAAATCCAATTATCAAGCCATGGTCGTTCAGAGGTTGGGGTATTAATATGATCGGTCAGATCAATCCACCATCAAGTAAAGGTCACAAGTTCATATTGGTTGCTACTGATTATTTTACTAAGTGGGTTGAGGCTATTACTTTGAAGAAAGTTGATGCCAAAGATGCAATAGAGTTTGTCAAAGAACATATCATCTACAGAGTTGGTTTGCCTCAGACGATAACAACTGATCAAGGGTCTATTTTTGTGTTCGATGAGTTTGTTCAGTTTACTGATAGCATGGGAATCAAGTTGTTGAATTCTTCACAATATTATGCACAAGCTAATGGGCAGGCTGAAGCATCTAACAAAAGCTTGATCAAGTTAGTTAAGAGGAAGATTGCTGAATATCCTAAGAAGTGGCATACTATATTGGCTGAAGCATTGTGGTCCTATCGGATGGCTTGTCATGGTACTATTCAAGTTCCACCATATCAGTTAGTTTATGGACATGAGGCTGTATTACCATGGGAAACTAACATCGGTTCCAGGAGGATTTCTTTGCAAGATGAGTTGACAGCCGATAATTATCATAATTTGATGGTTGATGAGTCAGAAGAGTTGGTTCAATCTCGATTACGTGCCTTTGAGAAAGTTAAAAGGGATAAAGAGAGGGTTGCTCGACATTATAATAAAAAGGTTGTGCCAAAGTCTTTTGAAGAGGATGAACTTGTGTGGAAATTGGTGTTGCCAATAGGAGCACGAGATAGCAAATATGGGAAGTGGTCACCGAATTGGGAAGGACCTTTTCAGATTCATAAGTGTGTTTCTAAAGGAGCTTATATGTTGAAAGGACTTGATGGAGAAATTTTTGGACGAGCTCTCAATGGAAAATATTTAAAGAAATATTACCCAAGTGTTTGGATTGGTTCATAATCAGTTGTGTTATGCCGATATATGGTTGACAGCCGATGTTGTTTATATCACCTTTAGATGGCCGATATTTTTATCGTCCTTAGACTACATATAAGTTTGTAGTATTGTGTTCCCTACTACAAACTTGGGGGTCATGAGAGAAAAAATTTAGGATTTTTTTTAGCAAAATTTACAAGTTCATATTGGTTTGGTGGCTGATATTAGCATATACTTGTGTCTGATCGGCTCGATGGCTGATAGCAATATATTACAACAAAAAAGTTATTGTTTGAAAGGAGTGTTAATCTATTACATCAACCCAAGAAATTTTGGATTGCCGAGATCGCACGCAGGCGAATTTGCTCTACCTCATCTATAATCTTGGCATCAGCTGCATCAATACCTGGGACAGGTTTGAGTGATTTGTTGAGGGAAGCCAGATGTTTGATTGAGGATTTGAGTTTGGATTTCTGCTCTTCAATAGCTTGAGGGAGATCAGCTAATT